>CM064866.1:52393114-53671416 GCA_032719365.1 Prinsepia uniflora | reverse complement strand
CGATTTACGTGCAAGCACGTAAATCGCCTCGAAATACGTGAAATCATATAATTCACAAGCATCCAAATCAACATCATAAAATCATATTCATAATCCATTTGGAAATCCAAAACCATTTCATTTAGACCAATAAAGACATACAGCCCCGTATAGGCACCGTATAGGGCCGAAACCTCGAAATACGTGCCTATACGTAACCGCACATCCAATGCACTCATGGCATCACAAACAAGTATTTAAAACATATAATAAACATTTATGCATGCACCAATTTAGAAAACAAGGTCCACTCACAGACCGTCCGAAGTCGCGTCTCGATACGCGTGCCATACGGCTCCCCGAGCCGATCACCATCACCGGGACTTCCAAACCTGTCCAAATTAATTTAGAGGGTTACTAACTACTTATATACCCCCTCACTAAAGCCCCGTAATTTTCCCGTATTTTTAACTATTTTTAATCCCGAACCTAAACCTTCCGATGCCCCGAAACATATCGAGACGGTGTCCGATCGACTCGAAACCAGTCCCAAAATGTTCGTTACATCGAATAGATGATTTCGTATGTTGAACACATCCCCAGAAACCCTAGCACGCGCCCACACGTGCCACTGGAAGTTGCCTGCGCGTGGGCCTCACGCGCCGCTACAGTGCCCGTCGTCCTCCTTCGATCAAACCGGTCCGACCGGGCCGGTCCAGTTTTCTCTGCAATTCCGGTTCGCCTGGACCGGCGTGACCGGTCCAAGGCCCTACACTCTTCGTTTTTCGTCCGTTTTCTTCCATTTTAATTCCTAAATTCCTATTTTCTCATTTCCAATCTATCCCAATCAACAAAACCAATCAAAACTCGCCTAAACCTATGGTTCCAAAATGAACCTCACGGTTCTGTTTTTCCCGACCACCCTCACGGCTCCCTCCGCCGTGAAGCACCTTCCAAATCCTCTTAAAATCATCCTATCAACTCCCTAATCATCTTCCAATCACCCATAACAACCCATAAAGTCATATTCGAAAATAATGGAAAAATGGGCATAGTCGGGTAATCGGGTTACCTGGGCCTTCACGGCCGTGTGCGGCGGTCCAGGTGCTCCCAGCCACCGTCCCTTGCTTCCTCAGCCTCTCCCTCACTCTATGGTCCCATTCAAGATCGGCTGGAAAGATTTGGATGGGTTTGGGTTCAAACTGAGATCGGGTGGGTGTTTGGATGAATGGAAAAACAAAGAGATGATCGATGCATGTATGGAAATTAAGGGCCAGTGGATGGGTGACAAGTGTCACTCATCCATTGGTTTCTGAAAAGTAGTTGAGCCCACTAAAGACAAACGGTCCTCGTAAAACGTGTCGCCGGAAATAGTATCCCGACGCTTTCGTGAACCGTAACTTCGCCGTCGAACGTCCGAATTCGACGTGCCGCCTGTCTACGGATTCGTATCGTCCTTATCTATGTAACGGTCTTCGGCCCTCGGCCATCGGACCTCCTGATCAAAAAGTCAATTTTTGACCTCCCATTCACCCAAATTACCAAAATGCCCTTGGGCTTCCGAACGTCATAACTTCTTCTACGAACGTCGGAATTGAACGTGCCACCTGTCTATGAACTCGTGACATCACGAACTACGTCACGGTCATCGGTCAAAGTCCATTTGACCGCCCGATTGAAAAGTCAACGTTTTGCCACCACCAGGGGCAAAACGGTCATTTCGCATCGTTCGTCCGATTTCGCTCTACTAATCACGGATTAGCCTCACTAATCGTGATTAGTCACTAATCTAATCATGGAATTTGGGACGAGTCGTTACAGGATTTCCCCCCAAAATTGATAAATTCGAATTCCAGCCCCCCAGCTCTCAATCAAACCCTCGTGTTTTCCCAATTCAATTCAAACTCAACAATCACTCAATTCCCTTCCCTCAAGTTCAGTAATGGAAGAGAAAATGGAGACTAAGTTTTTGGTGAAAAGAAAGGCGATCAATAAGAAAGAAGAAGATCCAGAGGATAAGGACCATAAAAAGAAGCATGCCGAGTTGACGGTTCTCAAATAGGTGATGAGGACGATCTGCCCTTCAAAGGTCTCCCTGCTTGAAGGTTGAACAATACCAATGAAACTGAAAAGGCCAAAGTTGGATGGGTCCATAAAATCCTACTTCGTGGATGCCGAAGGGGAGCCTGACCTGATGAGGACCCAGGAGGTGAATGACAGCTGAAGGCAACTGAGCATGGCCTTCCATCCATCCCAGCTGGACTTCATGAATACGGTCGTTCGTGGGTTCCAATATGAGCTGGACGAGATTGCCTTACTTTAGCCGAAAGATACTCGCGATGAAGGCGTTCTCAACGTGACGAAGGTGTCGTTGAAAAATGTGTGTCTAGGTTGTTCTTCTTCTGCCAATTGAAGACGAAAATATGAAAGTTTGCCGATGTGACAAAAGGATGTGCATTGGTGCCCATGTAAGTATTGTGGCATGTACCTTTGTATTGTTTTAGTTTTTGTGTAGAAGTGTAACTAACTCGGTCTGATTGTTTTTGTAGTTCCTCGGTAAGGTCTTCATGGTATTTCGGCGTGCGAGTCATGTCCAGCAGCAAGCGACCGAACTGAAAAGGGAAATTGATGGCAAAGCGTATGCCTTGGTGACTAGCAAAAGCTGATTAATCAAGCTTTGGAAGCTAGGGTCGAGTAAGAGCTCAAGGTGCAGGCCCTAGAACTTCAAGTGGCTGCTCAGGCCGAGGCAGCCAAGCTGAAAGAGTAGGAGCTAGAGGCTAAGAGAACTCATGTAAGAGAGCTGCAGTCAGCCAGCACCAAGCTTGTCAAGCAACTGGTCTCGAGGAGTTCAATTCGTCTAAGAAATTTGACAAGATGCTCTCAAAGTTTAGGATCAAGCTGGAGGACAACATAAATTATTTTTTCAATGGTTATAATATACAATGACAATCACAATTGTTCAATCCTAATACTGAATCCTCGAATTAAGATTACACAATGTGTATGAAACAAAAAAAATTGTAATCAATAGAAGAATTAAGAGCATTTACGTTAAATCGTAGGTCATATGTTTTGGCCTTTGGGGAATGAGTGCAACTGTTTGGGAGACCGTAGAGCCACATGTGTTAATGTAAAATGGATATACACCGATGGTGGCGGGTTTGGGTTTCCAATCTGTCCTTACCCCTGAAGTCAAGTTGGACCATAAACAAACATATATTATTTTGTTTGTGGAGAAACATCGAGCCAAAAACAAAAAAGACAAAAACAGGATTCTCTGATCCCTTGTTGGCATTTATTGATAATAATTTTTGTTTGATTGCAGACTTTGCCAGTTTCTCAAAGCACACCCTCCGCCGGGCCACCACCTCCACTGACTCACTGTGTCATCTCTGCACAAACAAATAATATATCCTCCCTTATCTTGTTCATAATTCATATCATGATCTTGATTTACGGTATTGTTTTCATAAATGAATGATGCATCTATCTAAATCTAATATAAGTCGTACAAAAAAAACCATTTTAATCGTAAATTACTAAATTAAAAGCAAGAGAAAAAAAAAAAACCATCTATGAACCGTTAGATGGTGAATATTCCTTGGATAGATACAATATCCTTGGAATTATTTCCGTTTTTCTTATTAAAGAAAGAATAATATTACAGATACCATTTACTTTTGCACTTTTTATATGTGATGTGGTATTCTATGTCATCATTTTTTTTTCTTCTTCAAATTATCATTTTAATTACCTATCTTTAAATTAAAATAAAAATCAAATCAAATATTAAAAAAATTAAATTAAAATACGAAATATACAAAATATCAATAAGATCTATTGTCTCATTCCCAAAAAAAATTAAATCTTAAGAATTTCATAGCATTAAATTGTCTTATTTACTAGAAAATCATAAATCCCAAGAATATATTAAATAATTTCATAGCATCAAATCGTCTTAGAGTTTAAGTTTTTTTTTTGAAGGAGATAATCGATCTTATTGATATTTTGATTCTTTTGTATTTTAAATTAATTTTTTAATTTTTTAATATTTGATTTTGATTTTGTTTTTATTTTTATATTTATTTTAATATAGGTAATTAAAATGATGACATAGTTTGGCAAAAAAAAAAAATGATGACATGAAATGCCATATATAGACGTCATATGTGGTATGATACAAAAAAAGTGGAAAAATAGGTGATACCCCTAGCATTATTCAACAATATTTACTTTCAATTACACTGCCTACTTGGAGTTTTACATTTTTCTTAATTAGTTATTAGATTTTCGTTGATTACAAAACAAAGAGCTAGTTCTTAAAAAAAAAAAAGGTACTATATTGACTATTAATAATTATTGATACTATATCGACTTACCAAATCAAGACCCAAAAGATCACTTGGATCAAATCTGGGCCACTGTCAAGGCCCATCACTACATAGAAGGTTACTTGGAGTAAGATTGAGACCATCATCAATGTCCATGAAGGAAGCCCATCAAGGCCCATGTACAAAGTCCATCATCTTTGCCCTCGACTAACCCTAAGTAATTGCCTTTAAATTGGGAGTCATCCTTCCTCCTACAATAAGTTATACTTTCTCTACACTAGAGATCTCATCTCTCTATATATCCTCTTCTTCTTCTAGATTACATTTCAGTCTTTCTATAAGGCTTAACGTATCATATACAAACACTATTATTGCTAATAGAAGAGTATATCACCATGGATATAACTTAACTCCAATGAACCACATATATCTCGTATTCCTTTTGTGTACGGAATCTTCACATACGTTTGGATTCATTTATAATTCAAACAGTAATTAATGAATGTGATAGGAATAGCAATACTTTCAAAAAGAACCTACCTATGAAAATCCAATAATAGCGTTACTATTGTATATTGTAATTTTTAACTTAATCCATCAACTACACAACTGTTACAACTTAGGAAAATTTAAATGGATCAAACAGTAAAATATTGTGTTGGGGAAAAGTAAAAAGTAAAAACTGTTGAACCCAAATAAATCTCTTGATGTGATTCGGTGATGGGATTACACATTAGATTATGTGATTAGGTGATGGGATTACACATTAGATTTTGTTAATTTGGCCCAACTTGGGAACCTTCCACTAATCGACAAATCGTTCACATATTTAAATGCGTGCTTCTTACTTTTTTCAAAGCATCTTCACGTCTTCACCTGTTCCCTTTACTTGTCGTACTATACCTAGCGACAAAAAAAAGATGAAATCCTACAAATGCGAACTAAGTTAGATTTTAATCGTTATTAATACTTTAATTTGAATTTGATTAAATTTAAACCCAAACGTTTAAAATTTCCTAATCGTATCATTATTTTGGACTTGGTTCAGTTTTACATTTTGAAAATTTGTTTACTCTAAATTAGATTGTTTAAGTTTTTTTATTTATTTATTACTTGATATTATAAATTTTGGTAAATCTCACGTTTTTTTATTATCATAAGAATGCAAGGTTAGTCTTTTATCAAAAAAACAAGGATTTATCTTGATTCCTAAGTTGGAAAGCAATAAAAGTGGCTTTGTGATAATGAAATGGGTTGATCTGAAAATTTCATCAAAAATAAATGCCTTCATTAATTTATTTAGAGGATGGAGGCCACAAGTAGTTGAGCTTACTAAAGGAAGGCCAAGGAGGGTACATCCAAGGAGAAATTGAAGAGGTAAATCCCTCTTCCAAGGAGAAATTGAAGAGGTAAATCCCTCTCAATGTTAACTCGTAAAATAGTATCGTTGTCATGGTATATAGCATTTAATGCGAGAGAAATGCTCGTATTTTTCCTGGGAAATCTAATAACCCACCAACTTTGATCCAATTTATTGCTGAATTTGGTTGTTGTTGTTTATATATTTTAAATCTCGAGCAATATTGTAAAAAGTACGGATTTATCTTGATTCCTAAGTTGGAAAGCAATAAAAGTGGCTTTGTGATAATGAAATGGGTTGATCTGAAAATTTCATCAAAAAATAAATGCCTTCATTAATTTATTTAGAGCATGGAGGCCACAAGTAGTTGAGCTTACTAAAGGAAGGCCAAGGAGGGTACATCCAAGGACAAATTGAAGAGGTAAATCCCTCTCAATGTTAACCCGTAAAATAGTATCGTTGTCATGGTGTATAGCATTTAGTGCGAGAAAAATACTCGTATTCTTCCTTGGAAATCTAATAACCAACCAACTTTGATCCAATTTATTGCTGAATTTGGTTGTTGTTATTTATATATTTTAAATCTCGAGCAATATTGTAAAAAGTACGGATTTATTTTGATTCCTAAGTTGGAAAACAATAATAGTGGCTTTGTGATAAAGAAATGGCTTCATCAAAAAAATAATTTCCTTCATTAATTTATTTGGAGGATGGAGGCCACAAGTAGTTGAGCTTACTAAAGGCCAAGGAGGGTGCCCACATCCAGGGAGTATCATAACGAGCAATTAGAGAGGTAAATTCCTATTAGTGCTAACCCGTAAAATAATCTTTGTTAGCACGGTATATAGTATTTAGTGTGAGAGAAATGCTCCTTTACGAGAATTCTAAGATGTCAGCTACTTCAATCCAATTTATTGTTGAATTTTTTTATTGTCGATTATGTATTTAAAATTTCAAGCAATATTGAAAAAAAACACAGATTTATCTTGATTCTTAAGTTGAAAAGCAATAATAGGGTTTTGTGATAAAGAAATGGCTTGATCTGAAAATTTCATCAAAAAGTAAATCCCTTCATTAATTTATTTGGAGGATGGAGGCCACAAGTAGTTAAGCTTACTAAAGGACGGCCAAGGAGGGTACATCCAGGGAGTATCATAACGAGCAATTGGAGAGGTAAATCCCTCTCAATGTTAACCCGTAAAATATCTTTGTTGTCATGGTGTATAGTATTTAGTGCGAGAGAAATGCTCGTATTCTTTATGGGAAATCTAAGAAGCCAGCTACTTCGATCCAATTTATTGTTGATTTTTTTCATTGTCGTTTATGCACTTTAAATTTCAAGCATTATGCCTCTGATTCTCTAATTGCTTTGCAGTGAAATATTCTTTTTTCTCCTACTTAATTAGTGTCCGAGGTTTGGTTTAAATGTGGTTCTTGGCTAGAAGCTGCCCAAGGCTAAGGGGAAAGGGTGAGTGGCCCATTTGTTTCGGGGCACCACCGTTGTCCCCAAAAGCCTCGCTAAGGTTCTAGCATTGTTGTTGCAAGTGTTCTTGCTGTTTCTTGGTTCGTTCTTTGCCCTGTTATATTCATAGTTTATTTACCGAAATCAAAGTTGTTGATCGAGCTTACAACTTCTTGTTGTGTATGCAAGGATGCAACTAGAGAGACAGTCGGCCCCCTCAACACATGCTCTTTCCTTCATCCAAGTTTTACCTATTTCGTCTTCATTTTTACACAAAATTAACTTCAAATTCAAAGCGTGTGCAATCACACTATTGAAAGTAAATATCAAATCAATCTTAAAAAAATTAATAAATAGACGCTACTCAATGATCCCTAATAGCTTCGACCAAAAAAAAAAAAAAAAAAGCCCTAATAGCTATATGTACGTAGCTTAGCTAGGCTTCTGGGTCGAACAGTATAAGTTTTGAAGTCTCGTTATCAATTACCTGTAATGCTGTAACCCTTTTCGTTTGGTGAGTACCACTGTAGGCCAATGTACCAAAACCTTTTCACATGCATGATCACAAGGCAGAAAAACCATGAATAATAATTCTCCAACGTTTCTGCGAATCAACCACGTGTAGTGATCAAATGCAATACAATACAAAACCAAACCTAATTGAGAGATTCGAGTTTTGGTTCGGTTTGTAAATTAGGCATTTTTGTCAAAGTTCTTTGAGTTTACTTAGGATTGTCAATAGATGATATCGTTTTTATCATGAATTATATTTAATCCAAATATACTTAATTTGTATTCGACCTAATTTATAATAATATAAATAATGATCAACTTGAACTCATCCAGTTGATGAACCTAATAACCCGTATAGCCTATTTAATAAATAAGTCATATTCAAACCAAATTAACCTATTATCTATCTAACATGTTTTATACATTTAAATAATAAGATTTAATAAATACGTAAGTAGATAAATAGATAGATAATGAGTTAACAAGTAACACTTTTATTGAACATATTAATATATATATATATAAATCATTATACGGATTAACATGTTAGCTTAAAACATATTACAATGTTAGCGCTAAATCAATTTGTTCATTAAATGAATTAATATGTCATTATATTGATTAATATGTTGACTTAAAATTTACCTATTTATTAAACATTTTATAACAGATTGACTTAAAAAAATTTAAAATTTTAATGGTGAGAAGAGTTAAGATGTACATGAATATGTCAAATTTGACACCCTTAATTTTACACCATTGAATCGGTGGAGATCGATAAGACCACCGAATATATAAGAAATATGTACAGCTAAAAACAGCTAAGCGCCTGAAAATAAGGACAATGACCGAATATCATTGAAGAAGAAGAAGATGAGGGCCAGAAACTGAATTAGAGATTTTCATTTGACCAAAAACAACAAAAATGGGTGGGCCGAAACGTACCTAGTGATTTTTCTTAGGTGTGTCGACGTTTGCTTTGCTAATATGCTTTTTTAAAATTTTTTTTATTTTATTTTGCAGATTGTAGAAATTTTACATTATACATTAAGATATAATTAGCTGGTTCGGTGAAACGAAGTCCGACTCGAGATCTAGAACACCCAATTCAAAACGCCCGATGGCCAAATCAACCGACCTAGAAATTCAAAGTGAATTGAGGGTAAAAAATGACTTGGTTATCGATACGAACCAAATAAATGTTTGGTTCATGAAGTCGTTTCCTCAAAATTCTACACTGAATATATATACTCAACGTATTAAGATCTTCTTAATCTATCGTCCTCGTACAAAAAAATATTTTTTGTATCAGAATCCATTTTTTCGTACCGAACCCAATCGTGAACCAATTAACATCGCATTAACATACATTACAGCATTAAGTAGGAGTTTACGTAATTGGAAAAATGTACAAGAGATACTGCTGCAGTTCAGTGAACGCGCGCAGGCGGTTAATGTAATGTCGCATCTAAGGATAAAAATGGTATAATATTAAATAAGATTGCTAGACGTTATGACTATTATTGTTGTCCTTTCTAGTTTTGACATTCAATAATTAATAATCAATTTGAGACGCACCGGGAAATCTCGCAGAGGCCGGCGGTGAACTCGGGTTCTTTGAGCCCGCCGGGAGAGGGCATGAGGGTGACGAGAAGGTCGGCGAAAGCACCGATGATGAATTTGTGAGTGTTCTTAGGGTTGAGAGCAAGATAGCACAAGAGAAGCTCATGCAAAAACTCCCACTTTGATTTCTTCTTTTTTTCCTCCTCCGCCATTTGCTCACGCGCCTCCACCATCTCCTGCATGGATAGCCGAAAGTCCCGGTAAGGGTCGGGCGAGTAGGTGGGGACCGCCACGCTGTGGTCGAAGAGCCTGCGGTCGGAGCCCGAGGGAGGATCTGATGTTGTTGTTGATGACGAGGCAGCCAACGATGACGATGATATTGAGGATTGGTCAACGATTGAATTGGAGCGGCCGGGGGATGAGAAAAAGAAGCGGTGGGAGGCGAAGGCGGAGGCGAAGTCGGGGGCGGTGGCGTCGGTCTCGGAGTCGTACGTGGAGATGAGGGAGGAGCTGAGGGATTTGGAGGCGGTGGTGGAGTCGAAGTTGTAGCTATCGTCGTAGAGGGAGTTGAAGTTTTTAATCACGGAGGGGGTGGAAGATGAGGTGGAGGTGGCGGCGGAGGTTGCGGTGGGGAATGGACGGGTTTGATCTTCTTCGTCTGGGGTTGGACTTAATGGTGGGCGCCTGATCTTTGTGAAGCAGAGATTTAGGTTTCTTCCTAACGTGTTTGGCATTGTTATTCACAACTCACAAGTCAATTAAAAGTTAAAACACACTCTTCGATGAATCTTTGAAGCTGAAGCCACCGCAGTCGAGCTATCTCTCTCTCTCTCTCCCTCTCTCTGTCTATATAATATATATACATATATGAATATTATATATATCTATATGACAATATGTATATGTTAGCGCGAGAGAGGGATTTAAAAGACGACTAGCCACAGACGGAAAAGACTGTAAAGTGGACTCCATATATACATCCAAATACACCGCTGCCTTACTGTGATCCAATAATCCAATGCCTTTAATTATTTTCATTATTTTTTTTTTTGTAATTTCCTTGAATTTTTTAATTTTCTATTGTATTTAATCGCTCATATTCTCATATAATAAATGATTACTAAATATGTTTATGAATCAAGGACTTGTAAAAAAATAGTTCATCTAGCAATATTTTCTAGTCAGGACAGGTAAAACGGGCTCATATTCTGAATCCATAAGAGTATAGGGTTCAAAATTAAATTTAAAATTATTAATATATTATATATAATAAATAAATTAAATATATAAAGCAAACAAATAAATAAATATTATTGGAGTGTGTAAGTTTGATATTGATTCAAGTTCTTTAAATGATGGACTAATTGCTTATGTTGAATATGAAAATTGTAGTCTATTAGTCAAGTGTGTCTAGTTTAGTTGGTTCTAGCATTGATTTGTAAACAATTGATCACAAGTTCGAACCCCGATAACATATTATATGAAAAATTTCCAAAAATTCCACCTTCCCCTTTAATAAAAAAAAATGTGTTGTAATCTACTATTTTTGAATGTGGATATCTATATACAAGTTAGAACTATATATTTGTCCATTTTTATTTATGAACTGAATTTAATGTATTAGACATGGGGTACTTTTTTTTTTAATCAGGGGTATTGTCCTAATGAATTTTCCCTCATATCTATATACAAGTTAGAAATATATATTTGTCTTTTTTTTGTTTATGAACTGAATTTAATATTTTAGACATAGGGTACTCTTTTTCCTTTATCAGGGGTATTGTCCTAATAAATTTTCTCTAACAAAAATTTTAACGATGCCTCATAATATAAAATCAAATAATTAGTTTATAAAATTTACATTTTTAATAGTTAAGTATGAGTATTAAAAACACACTTTTTATTTTTACCATAAACCTTCAAATATTTAGGCCGACCCTATCTCTAACTATGCTCTAATCGAATTTCTAAAGTCTCTAGCTTTCTTCTCACCATTTCATTGTTATATATAAAAAAAAAAATCAAAACAAAAATTGCTAGCATTTCATTAATGAAAAGGGGGCCATAGTTCAGTTCATTGCCTACATTTAAGTTCATAGTAATTAAATAATGGCATCATGTATTCATGTTACGATTGACATATGGTATTTAATTATATATATATGGCACATGTGACATGCCTAACCACACAAACATATAACTAATGTAGTTTTTGGGCATGTTAAAATACAACTCAGAGATGAGAGAAATTGTCTGTTTCATTCCAAGTGGAATATATATATATAGAGAGAGAGAGATGGCATGCACATATTTATTAATTTATTAATTTATGTGTGTATATATTAGTTGAAAACTATTTATTTTTGTTCTGCCTGCAATTCCATCGAAAATTAAAGATGAAAGTGATGTATCAAACGGTTGAGATTATCTTATCATCACTGGACCTCCCCACCCCCCCCCCCCCCCCCCCCACCGGAAAAGCGATGTTAAAATTTTATTTTTTTATTTTTCTATAAGACAATTCAGCATTTTTATTAAAATTTTGACATTTTTATTTACGCCCGAAAAATACCACTATGGATTATGGAGGGGTTTTAAGAGATTAAAGACCCAATCTGACTTAAAGCCCAACCCAGTTAATATCCACAACTAGATCATGGGGAAACACGAGTAATGGGCCACAAAAAATTCTGACACCGCGCCGAAAACCGTCAGAAGGGTGATAGTTCCTCAAATAAGCATTATTTTATACCATTTATACTTATCTTTTAATATTAAAATAATAAATAATTAGATAAAATAATTTTTTTGTGATATTTTTGTTTAAATAAATAAAGCTTGTTATTTGGAACGTTTTGACGAAAGAATCGTTCCGATCGGAATTATAACGAATAATTTATGCACGAAATTCGATTGAATTATATATATCAATTATTAATTAATTTTCATTCTTTTGCAACCCAAAAATAATTTCTGCAGCCCAAATGCAAGTTGGAATAGCCCAGTCCGTGAGCCTAATTTGTTCAGCCCTGCAGTCCAAGTCCAGCCAAAATCTCGGCCCAGCAGCAAAAGTCCAGCCCAAATCCTTCCCCCAGCCAGCAACCTGCCCAAATTAATAAACAAAAGCCTGGCCCGCTCCAAAGCCCATTGCGCGCCCAGGCCCGCCTCTTCAGCTCGACCCGCGCAACCCGCCTGCACACCCACCAACCTGCCAGCAAGGTTCAGCAGCCCAACTACCCCTGCACCAACAGTCCGGTCCAATCCATCACACCAGACCCCACTGCGCTAGCTCACCAACCCAGCCGTACCCACCTACACCAGCCCACCTGCATTTCTCTGAAGCCCAAATACCAACCCAGCTGAACAACCCACAACCCACTCCAAAACTGCTCCAACCTACTCCACTTTGTGCAGTTTTTCTGATTTTGCAGCCTAATCCCATCCCTAATTTCATCATTCATTATCATTTTTCATCATTTCCTTTTGTACTATTTTATTACTATTTTTTTTTTTTTTAGTTCTTTGTGACCTCCCTCTATAAATAGGGAGACAATTTCACTTGTAAAGGGTCTCCATTTTGTCCCATTTTATTCCTCTTTTAGTAGCTAGGCTCTCTTATTTTCTCTCTAGTTTCTCTTCTTTAAGTTCATCTTCTTTCTTTTTATTCTTTATTTTTGGGGACCATTTTAACTTATTGTAGTTTCTTTTATTTATTTAGCTTTCTTTTAATTCTTGTTCTTAATTTATGTTATTTATTAATTTCATTTCTTCTTTACTTTGTTCTTGTGATGTTTCTTTTGAGAGCTCTTAAACACATTTTTATGTTTTCCTTAAAAAATACCTAGGCCAAATATTTCCGAAATAATTCTAGAATTTAAGTCTACATTCTTATGTTTTATCCTCCATCTTCATAAGGTTCTAACCGCTGTTCGGTGTTCCTTATGAATAACATTCCATTGTTTCCATCCACTTTCGGAATCACAAGCTGTTCTTGGATTCCGAAAGTGTAACCTTCTTCCCTTTACTTAAATTCTTGTTATTGTTTCTGTTTACTTATAATTCAATATGTGTTGGTATTTTCTTCCTAACATTTGTAAATGTGAATACAATCTCCATATGTTTTACTTTTTGAATTTCATCTACTTCATATGTTTTAATGTTTAACCTTCAATTTAACGCTAAGTGTTTATGACTGCTGTTCGGTGCACTTAGAATAGGGTTGAAGAGATTTAAATGTTTGACACACATTGAAATCAATAACGTAAGGTGAATCGTATTATAAGTTTTATGACCGCTTTTCGGTGCATTTATAATATTGAAAAATGTATGCATGTATTTGAGATGATTAAGGTAGGATTTTGTGATTGGTTCAATATGAGCATGATGTTAGAGTGTTGGTAAAAATATGTGTTTGAAGAAAGTTCACTTGCATAAAAGTTAAAGTAGAAGTAGAATTAAGTTCTTAATTGTTTTTATTTGTTTTCTTTATTATATTATTACAATCTTTCAAACCCCTCATTTAATTCTTTATTCTTTAATTCATTTATTCTTTAATTCTTTATTATTTAATTATTTAATTCATTATTTTTTTAACTAACATATTATTAATGTTCTCTAATTTCTCCGGTTAAAAACGATCCCTACTTACCAATACTACATCTACACAAAAAGAGTTTAAATTGCTAACACCTGAATTACGTGTTTAATTTAATGCAAAAATTGATAACGCTCAAACTACGCATTAAATTAAACACATAATTCGGGTGTTATCAAATGGGCAAGGGGACAAATGATCAAAGCTGTCGCAACTGAGATGCATGCGGGAATGTACGTGTCGACCATCAATTACCCCAGGCCGCCTATAAAAGAAGAAGAAGACATCTTCTCAAATGACAACCAACTCAACTCAAACAAATACAATTGATCAAATTCAATCAATTACAACAATTGCAAAACCCTCAAAAGTTTTCTTTGTTACTCAGAAGCTAGCCTTCTTCGCAAAACCTGTATCCTCGACCCAGTCCTAGACTCAGTCCTTCTCTCTCAACCCATCTCAAAAACCTTCAATCCAATCCGACTTGCAACCCAAGCTCGCATCTAGAGATTTCCCGACATTCACACTACTTTCTGACTAAGCTTCCTCTGCTTGTCTGAAAATCATCATCCTCACTACGACTGTCTTCAATCAGTATCTTGAGACCTCCACACCCTCACAACCTCACAAACGCATCCCCGACACCATCATGCTTTTTTATTGTTCTGTCAACACCATTGGTATGATTTCCAACGGATGTTCATATATGTTGATGCTCTTTGTCGACTAATGCCAACTCATGGCTTAGTCTAGGGATGATTTACTCCACGCAAATGAAATTTCACCTTCATTGCAACTACTTGATTTATGTTCTAAGTGTTTGCATTGTCTCATTGGCTCTTCCAAGTCTTCACACCGATAATTGGAAAATACCAACCAATGGTTCTACAAGCTGCTTAAGCCGTAGAACTATTGCCGTGTTCTAGTTCAGTATTCGGACAGTCTGACTTGGAAGCGTCGATCTGTCAAACCCCTTCTCTTAACTCTGGAAAACTGAATTGCATGATGTGAACATAAACACACCGACCATTGAATTTGGACTAGGCGCAAAAGAAAATATTTTAAAGTCCTCGTGATAGGCAAGAAAATAACAGTGCAAACAAAATGCCTGCTTTCCCCACTTTCAGTTGATTTCCAACGATGGTTCATGGGCTGCAATTCAGAACCAACCAATAACCATGTTTAGTAACAGTCTCTACTAGTGGCACGCCTACTTGAAGGCAACTAAAATGTCAAGTTAGCAGGACCAGCCCGCGACACTATAGCCCAAAGCTTCTAACCTTCCCCTCATTCACCTTAGTTACTTATACTGCACCCCCCTTTGTAGGGAGTTACAATGAAGAGATCCCTGCTCACCTCAAGCACCCACGTATCCATTCCTTCGGAAGCTTGCCACTGAATGGCGACCCTGGATTTTGCTACGGCAACGTTTTGGGCACGAACAGTTTTCAATTTCTCATATAATCTTCAGGGCTTTTCTAGCTACTATAGTTTTTGTTATATATATATATATATTGTTTGAAAATGGGTTTGATTTGCTTCACCTATATGAATTTTTACCAATTCCAAAAAGGTAAATAAATACAGGATATTGAAAGCCCTAAGATAAGAATAGCCAAAGAAGACAAATAAAATGCAAATAATAAAACTAGTAAGGTCCATATAAGAAGAAAATAAATCTAAAATATTAAAAAACTCAATTAAAACCCTATATCTAAAAATTGGACGTCATCTTCCACTCTAGTAGCTGCCCCGCCGATCTGTTATAGCCTAAACATTAGTGCAAACTCATCACCATCAAAGAGGAGAAAACCAAAGGTGAAATCGAATAATCATCCGAAAAATAGAGGTGAGCAAGCCATCCGCATATCGACAAAGCGCTTATGTAATCTATTCAACGAATGCAACTAGCCCTTTAAAAATAACTCATAATCACCACAAATTATCGATGTAGATCGATAGCTAAAGCAGTCGATGGGCGAGGGGTGGGAATTCCGATGCCGGAGAGTCCATAGTAAGTTGCATCAAAGGGCATCTGGTGAAAGGTGAGGTGAGGAATGAGGCCTGGTGGATGAAATTTGTGATGAATGTGGGTGCTCATATTCAAAAAGTACATTAGGAGTCACCAAAGGAGGTGAAGCAAAAACCTCCAAACAAGAAGGAATCGAGAGATCACCCGGAGGGTAGAGCAACATGCAGAGGGGCGTGACAGAGATGAAGGAAAAAGGAGACGAATAAGGAAGAGAAAAAACGAGAAAGGGGAATTAAGAGAAGATGAAAGGGCTACCACCAATCTGAGTCAAAACTTGAACCGATGACTAAGCTCAGGGGTTTTGATTGTTCGCGCAAGAGAGAGGAGAGAACTTTTTGCTCATCATAAATTTTCCTTTTCCATATAGGTACCAATAATATTAAGCAAGAAGATCACATGTATTCTCAATTTTTTCTTCATTATACTAGTTCACTTGTTACTTGTTTATGATTGATCTCTTTTGATTAATTCAGTCCTAAACTTAGAAGCCAGAAGGATTTAGTGAGCTGGTTTTATTATTGGATTACTTTTTTCTTATTGTATCTTCATCTTGTAGCTAGTGCAAATGTTTCGCTTAATCTTAATATGCAAATTAATTTTTTTAATCGAATTTTGTAATGAATTTTTATGTTTTCAAAAACTAATGGATCTAGTTTTAATAAGCCAACTTTGAATGGATTGCACCTCATTAATGGGAATCCTAACAATTTTCAACTAGAAAAATAAACTTTTTTCATATGCATGTGTTTAATATTTGTACGTACTCTAGTAGGTTTTTTTATTTTTCTAAGATAATTATATGTTTTTTTTTATTAAATGGTGATCAGTAAAATATATAAGAATGGATCGGTAAAAGTACGTCATCTTTTTGGTTGATTTGATTTTTGCATGGATCGAAGACAAGATCTTGTGAAGGGGAGGATTTTAAGGAGGAAAATGGTTGGGGTATGATTGTATGAAGGTACTTAAAGAGAGAAATATATATATATATATATATATATATATATATATAAAGCATGAGAGCACATGGTGATGGTGGATTATTGGTGGGAAGCTGGTGATGACCCATCGCCCAGAACGAGCCAACTAACCTTCTGCTTCAGTCCACCGTTTTTCTGGTGCCCCAAATACATCCAACTCCAACCCCCTTTTCGGACAACAAAATAAAAAAGTACTTGTAATTTTCTAATATAATTATTATTATCTCTCTTCGTTCTATGAGATTGAGAGACTATCTCTACATCAATAATTGTTTCTCTATCTCAGTCACGGTGGGGACCGCCGGGAGGGGAGTAGAGAAGATGGCCACTTCCCCAGATCCATGGATAAAAATATCAAAAATTTTGGGTTGACGACACATAAAAAGAGATGAAGGAAATTGACCAAAATATCAAAAAAAATTCTTATTTTAAGCACACATATCCCTTTCTGATATCAAAACGACGAAGATGAACTATTAATTTGTAAAAATTAAACGTAAAACAAAGTTGTTTGAGTCGGGTCATGCCGTCGGGTTGAAAAAATCCCAAGTTACAAACCCGCTGAAGGAAGAAAATGACTGTTAGTTTTTATAGTTAACTTATATATTATACGTTGATTAAGTTTTCAACTAATCTTACTAGCCGAGTTGGCTCTAGGACTTCTGGGATTTATTTCCCCCGGTGACAATTGTAGATTAATTTTTTTTAATCCTTTTTTTTTCAAATTTTCAACAAATTTTAGCATTTTTTTTTCATTTTTCCCAATTTTAAATATATTCTTTCATTCTAAATTTTAAACAAAGTTTGACCCTATTTTTTCATCTTTTTTCCAACTTCAAGTATATTTAAACTTACTTTATCATTTTTCTTCCAATGAAAAAATTTTATGTTTATTGTTATGTTTTTAACTATATTAACATTCAATTATAATAATTCACTTCAATTTATGTTTATATTTAAGATTTTATATTATTACTCATCGTCAGAATTATATTGCATCATATTATTCATCATATATTTATTTATAATTTTATTAGTCATATATAATCATTATTGTGTACTTAAATTTTCCCAAAGTTTCATTAAAATTTTCTAATTTTTAGATTAAATTTTTGTTGACCGTAAACGGTATCGATAGCGATATCGATATTTAGAGCGAGAAATCCATAAATTTGACTAGGGATATATTCGTCGATATCAATATTTCAATCATTGCCTATATCAATAATGATTTTTTTTTTTACAAATACTTCTATTGGGTGTTTTCACGAATGTTCTTAATTGTTGATATTTTTATTTATTGATTATCGCAAATGATTACACAAAATTTTGCATTTTAATAAAATTTTGAAGTGCACTTTCTAGTGATTTCTCCAAAAAAAAAATTTGTTTCACAACTTTGTTTTTGTTCTATTTGTTTATATAAATATTATGAATTGTATATTAATTCATACTCTTAAATTTAGTAAAACAATAACTTTAAGAAAATTTATAATCCCACCTATTAACCATCCATAAATGAACAAAATAAATGGGGAAATATAAATTAAAAATTGAACGTTTTGGAAATACGAAATATATACATTTTAGGAATATTAGTAGTTAGGAAGAAAATTAATAAAATAGACAAATAAGGTAAAGAACAATTAAAAATTTAGAAATTTTAAATATACATTTTAAATTAGTATAGTATCATATAACATAATTTTTTAAAATACATAAAAAATTTAATATAAAGGTTAAAAAAAAAAATTATGCATGATAATTTAAAAAATTCAAATATATTTATTACTCTATAATAAATATTTAAAATATTAGATTACATTATATACAAATAAAGGAAATAAAAAAATTGACTGGGAGCCTAAGCTCCCCTACCTCCTCCTTAGCTCCGCTTATTATTTAAATTGAAAAGTTTATAGCATACATTCAACTACATACAAATTGAACTTTAAAAAAAATTAACTTTCGGTTTAAATTGAAACGTTTTGGAAAATCAATTAATTAATCACATACATTCATTTTAGTTAATTTAATTATCTTAAATTAATTTGAACACATGCATGCATAAATTGACAGGACGCATCCCGATCCCCCCAGATTATCGTGGCATTTGCCTTACTCCCGTCTGACAATCATACTCAAAATACCAAAAAGACCCTTTATAGGTATAAAAATAAATAAAGTTTCAACTACAACATTATCAGACAAGTGATAAGTATTATATACATAACCGAGCATATATGTTTGTACAAATAAGTACCAAAACCTACCCCAAAGGGTATTCAAATGTGCAACGGTACTAACTATGCCTCAGCCACAATGTCAACCCCTACCTCGAGTGTGAGTGGACCAAAAATAAATTATTTTGAAATACGATTTAAGAAAACTAACATTTTCCCCTTTGTTTTATAAATATGCATGCATTTAAATCAAATCATATAAAGTAATTCAAATTATATATATATATACATATATCTCGACACACATATCAGTAAAACACAGCATAACCAATCCTCGACATCCGCGATGTCTAAAACCAATACTAGTCACGATTTCCAATACTACACGTACAACTCATAGTTTCATCTCCGAGTACCTCCCCATAATCCAACTCAACAACGTCCGGGGTGATATCATGTAAGACCCGTGTCCTAGAGGGAACGGTGAACAATCCCACATTCCTGCGAGGGGGAATGGTCTGGGAGAGGATGGTGGTGTGCCTTAAAGGTGTAGGCACACACCTATCTAGCACTAAGCCTTTTGGGAGCTCAAGTGGCTTTGGGGGGATTGGAACCCCAAAGTTAAGCGAGTTGAGGCTGGTGCAATTCCATGATGGGTGACCCCTTGGGAAGTTGCACTATGAGCTCTCGAAAACAAAACCGTGAGGGCGAGACCCAAAGCGGACTGTAACGACCTGTCCTGAATTTTGGGATTTGATTAGTGACTAATAATGATTAGTGGGGTTGATCGGTGATTAGTTGGGCGAAATCGGACAAAATGTGCAAAATGACCGTTTTGCCCTTGGTCGTGGGCAAAATGTTGACTTTTTGATCAGGCGGTCAAACGGACTTTGACCAATGACCTTGACGTAGTTTGGGATGTCACGAGTTCATAGATAGGTGGCACGTTCGATTCTGACATTCGAGGAAGAAGTTATGACGTTCAGAAGTTTAGGGGTATTTTGGTAATTTGGCGGAATAGGGGTCAAATGTTGACTTTTGACCCGGGAGGTCCAATGGACGAGGGCCAAGGACCGTTACGTAGAGCGAGTCGATACGAATCCAATGACAGGCGGCATGCCAAAATCGGAGATTCGACGACGAAGTTATGGTCACGGGAACGAATTCGATTAACCGAACGAACCGAGACTTCGATTAAAATAATATTAAAATAATGAATAGTGACCGATAATTGGACACACCTGGATGAGTGACAAGTGTCACCCATTGTAACGACCCGTCCCGGGAGCCGGGATTAGTAGACTGATTAAGGTGTGATTAGTGAGGTTAAGCGGCGGTTAGGTGGTTCCGATAAGGTCATTAGTGTAGAATGACGATTTTGCCCCTGGTTCGGCAAAAATGTTGACTTTTAGTTCAGGTGGTCATATGGGTGTTGACCAGTGACCAGGACGTAGTTTAGGACGTCATAAATCCATAGGCAGGTGGCACGTCCGATTCCGACATCCGAGGAGGAAGTTGTGATGTTCGGAAGGTTGAGAGCCTAACCGAAAAGGGGGGAATAGTTGACTTTTTGTAGACTCGGGTTTTGGCACGTTGACCTAGGATGGTTAGATAGTTCTTGTCGTCCTGAGTTCGATGACAGGCGGCACGTATTCATCGGACTTACGAGGCGAGAGATATTGATCTAGGAAGTTAGTGGCAAAACCGTAAAAAGGGATTAAAAAGAAGGGTAATTTGGTCTTTTTGCACATTGGGATTTGTGCAGAAAGAAGGAAATTGACGGCTGGGATGGAGCCAGTTGGTGAGAGAGTGAGGAGGATTGGTGACACGTGTTTCAGGTGGAGTGGCTTCTGGTGAGTTCGAGTGTGTGCACGGCCCAAATAATTGGGGTGCACCCGTGTGTGTGTGTTCGTGATGGTTCAGAAAACAGAGGGAGATCGTGAGGGAAATTGAGGGGTGATCGGGGATGATGGTGAGTGCTGATGAGTTCTGGTGAGTGAGTGAGGGATGGGAGGTTGAAGGGAGGCTGGTGAGTGGTTTGGGAGGTGAGGAATCGTGGTGTGTGTGAGTTGAGAGTTCAGGGGGAAACTCAGAGAGGAAAACAGAGAAGTTGGGTGGTGGTGCAGCCGTGATCGATCACTCGAGGTCAAGGGACGTGCTCAGAGGACGGAGGAAGGCAGGAGGAGCTACTACCTCACGGCTGAGCTCACGACGGCGGCAGGAGGACAGGTAAATTCTCACCCCCGTGTCTTTGCTCTGTTTTGTCGTTTGGGTTTAGAAGCTAAGTCGTGAGTCTAGAGGTTGAGTCGAGGGAATTGGAGGTTAGAGTGAGACTCAGGGAGGTCCCAAGCTTCGACTGAGTGTGCTGCCGTGACGGGGAGGTACACGGCGGAGGATGGCACGACACAGATAATTGGGTGCTCTGTTTTGGCCGTGGGTTCAAGCTGAGAGTCGTCGAGTTTGGGGCTGAGTCGACGGTCTAGGAGGGTTGGTTTGGGTTCAGTGAGGTCCAAGGAGGAGTCTGGGACGGTCACCGTGACGGGGGGTGGCCGGAGTGGCTGGATCGTGAAGCAGGGGAGCTTGGCCGTCTGGTTTCGTGTTTCAGTCGATGAGTTTTAGGGTGAGTCGAGGTTAACGGAGTTGGGGAATCTATAGGGTTGGTCTGGACGATGCTGTTGGTGTAAAAAGGAGCCGTTTTGGTGGATGGAAGAAGGAGAACCAGTCTCGCCGGTCCACGTTGCAGCGGCCGGTTCAAGTTCTGGTGCGAACCGGGTTTTCTCGAGGAAGGAGGTGGTACTGTAGCAGCGCGTGAGGGCCACGCGCAGCCACTTTGGGCGGCGCGTGGGGGCGCGTGCGGCGGCGATGGGGAAAACGGTCAACATGGTTTTTGGTCCTGGAGTTGTGTTGAGTTCATTGGAAGTGGTTTCGGGTTGTGCGGACGTCGTTTGAGTTTAGTTCCGCGAGGGTGAAGGTTTAGGGTCTCGGGTTATTACGTTTAGGATTCGGGGAATGTTGAGAGAATTTAGGTGAACTTTCGTCGACGTGTTAGTGACGATGATTGTTGACAGGATCGGGATTTCCCGAGGAAGCCGAGGAACGTGCTGGACGTTCGGGACGCGAGTAGGGCTCAGTACTGTGAGTGGACATTTTTCCTTAAACTCGAGCATGCGTAACTGTTTTCTATAATTGTTTTATGATTTTGATTATGATTCATGTTTATTGAATATGTTTGGTTGGTTTTACATTATTGCACGTTTTTCGAGAAATACGGTATTTGACACGTTTTACGAGAATGTCGATTTCTGAGTAAAATGCCAGGGTTTTGGGGTGTTTAAAGGATAACTAGTTTGATTGGGTACAAAGGGATTTTGAAACATGATTTGGTGATTAAATGATTTTCGGAAGTTAAAGTTGGAAAGTGGATTCCGGATTTGGGTTCGGAATAACAATTCTGGATGCCGGAAGGGCATCAGACTAGTGATTTCGGATTCGGGTTTGGATGTGGATTGGTAAATGGTTTTCAAATGATTATGGGATTGGATTTGCTGGATCTGGATATTGGGTTTAAAGACCCGGATATATGTGACGGGGGACCGGCCGGATTGGGTTTAAAGACCCGGATTGAGTTTAAAGACTCGGGAGTTTAAAGACTCGGATATATTGATATTTCCCTCGTAGGCCTTGAGTTTAAAGACTCGGATATGATTAAGGCCTGGATTGAGTTTAAAGACTCGAGAGTTTAAAGACTCGGATAGATCCAGCAGGTTTGATCGGAAAATAATGAATTGCTGTTTATGGATTCTGATACAGTTTTATGATATATATATATATGTTGTGATTTCTATAAATATTTTATAGTGTTTCTGTTTCTTATGATGTGGTATATGGTACCTTGGTTTCTAACTGTTTTAATAACTGGGTTATGCATGTGGTTTTCAAAACGGAGGGTTAAACTCGGTTTTCTGATAAATGATTTTAGAACTTCTCTTTTATTATGGTCCACTCACATTTCTGTTTTAAATTGCACTCCAGGTTGTGGAGCGAGCGCGGGGTCTTGACGTCGAGGCAGTGACCGAGGCATAGAAGTCACGCGAGGGGTCCCGGAGTAGTTTAAAGTCTTCCGTGTGCGTGTAATTTATCGGTTTTTATTTTCCTTGTATTTCCGTACTATGCTCTGTAAACGATAACTTTGGGATATTTCGTTTAATTACTCCTGCGTCTGACTGGGTTGAGTGAGTTTTACTTGGGTGTTGTGTCGGGGAGTCAGACGGGAGCGGGATTTACCTCGGGTTTCGGGGTGAAACCGGGGTGGGTCCTGACACCCATCCCTTGTTTTAGGGCCTAAAACCAGCTCCATGTTTTCCTCCAAACATCATCATTCCTTCTTCCATCATTTCCTCCATCATTCTTTTATCTCTTTGTTTTCTTTGAACCATGACCAGCACAAAGACAGAGTGTGAGGGCTGGGGAGAATTGGCTGCCTTCCCACAGCAGAATTGAGAGAATTGAGAGATTAAGAAGACTGTGATAACTGGGAAACACGAGGGACAGTGAGGATGCTGGGAAATCAAAATCGAAAATTTAGAAATTTTGGGGGGAAAATTCGAAGGTTGAGTGTTGGGCTCTGAGGATCAAAATGGAGCTCACTTTCAGCTTCCTGGGAGTGCCACGATCAGAATCATGGAAAGAAGGAAGAAAATTGGTGCCCAATTCACTCTGAACGGACAAAACGACAGTAAGCTTGAGTCGAGGTTGAGTCGTGATCTTTGAGTGATTAAACGACGAAATTGATGTGGGGAAACAGTTTCTCATGGTCCATTGATGCTTCTGGGTGAATCAATTGGAAGAAATCAGTTGCCATTGAGGAATTTCGAAGGATGAACAGTACCTGGGTGTTCTTCGATGTTCATCGTGGAATCGATGGATTTTAAGTAAGTAATCGTGTAATTGGTCTTTCAGAACTCTAATTGGACTTAAATCGAAGCTAATTGAATGTTAATTGAAGGAATCAGTGTTGAATTGACAAAGAACTGATCGGGTCTGTTCGCGGGTAGTGGGGATCCGTTTATCAGTAATCCGGGTGAGGACGATGACACTGTAGCAGGCGCGTGGGTTTCACGCGCAGCCACTCACGGCGGCGCGTGAGCACGAATCTCGAGGTGAGGTCAACATGACTTCTGTCCTATTTAATGTAACGAACATTTTGGGATTGGTTTTGTGTCGATCGGACACTGTTTAAATATTATTCGGGACGTCCGAAGATTTTAAATCAAGTTTAAAAATAGTTAAAAATTCGGAAAAATTACGGGACTTTAATAGGAGGTTAATGAAGAGGTTAGTGACCCTCAAATGTGATTTGGACAGGATTGGGAGTCCCGGTGATAGTAGTGTGACCCGAGAAGGCCTATGGCATGCGTATCGAGGCGTATCGTTGTAACGGTCTGTGAGTGGACTTTGGTTTTATAAATCCTATGCATGCTTAACTGTGTTATATGTTTTATATTCGTGATTTCTATGATGGTGATTGTGATCATTGATTTCGGGTATGTTGCACGTATTTCGAGGTGTTTTTCGTATTTCACGTATATCGAGGCTAACGGTTTTATTGTGGTTTTACGTGCTTGTGGTTTAATGAATAATATGATAAAACGGTTTTGAAATTGGAAAGATGAACTCGGGCTTGAGACCCAATTGTTTTGGAAATTTCAAACTTGGAGTCCATTTGAGTTACGTAATCGGGCTGGGGGCCCAGTTACTTTATCAAATTGGGCCAGGGGCCCAGTTGTTACAAAATCGGGCTGAGACCAATTTGAGTTATATTATCGGGCCATGGGCCCAGTTGATTTACGATATCGGGCCGTGGACCTGGTTGGTTTACGAAATCGGGCCGCGAGTCCAGTTGGTTCATAAATGTGATTTCGGGTCGGGAACCCTAAATAAAATTGTAATGTTTTGTGGAGATTTCGGGCGGGACCCACTGAGATGTTTTGAAATGACTTAATAAAAACTGGTTTCCATATACCATCTTAATACAAACATATATGGTCTCCTCCAGATGTCTGAGACACTGGGGAAGTCACGGTGTATTGTTTGTGATGGGTCATTGCACGGAGCTACCGGACCATATGGTGACACCGTCACAGGATTGTTATAATTGACGTCTGGGATGTCAAAGATATTGACTCGGAGAGACCCCGGGCAGCACGCGTCGCTTATTGCCGTGAGATATGACGTCAGGGACGTCAAGCATCTGGGATACTGGAGATGGTTAATAATAATGAATCTATGAAATGGTTTTCTTAATAAATTGTGTTTATGGATTTGGGCAGTAACCCACTTGGTTATATAATTACAGATTTGGTATTCTACACGTTTTGGGCTGAGTTCCCACACTTGGTTTTGGTTTACGGTTTCTGGGCTAAGGCCCTAATGACTTGGTTGAACAAATGTTTTGATTATTAGTTTTCGAGGCATGCATACGTTTTAGTGAAGGGCATAAATGTCTTCTTATAACTGTGTTCTGTGAACTCCTTTATTTTCGTCCACTCATAGCTTTTATTGGTTTTAATGCCCTTCAGGTTGATCGCGGACACAACTGCAGCAGAGATTGGGGACATCGCATACCTCCTCCATCGATCCTTGCGCACTCTAGAAGCCCCGAGTGGGCAGTGACATTAGGTCATCCCTTGTCTGACACCCCGTGTCAGACGGGAGCAGGGCACATTCCACGGTAATCCCGAGGGGATTGGGATGGGTCCAGGGGATTGGGATGGGTCCTGTCACGGACAATATAGTGCTAGATGAGTCGGATCCTGACAATTTGGTATCAGAGCCAGACTCCGACCGGGAAGTGTGCCAACGAGGACGTTGGGCCCTAAGGGGGGTGGATTGTAAGACCCGTGTCCTAGGGAGAACGGTAAACAATCCCACATTCCTGCGAGGGGGAATGGTCTGAGAGAGGATGGTAGTGTGCCTTAAAAGTGTAGGCACACACTTATTTAGCACTAAGCCTTTTGGGAGCTCAAGTGGCTTTGGGGGGGATTGGAACCCCAAAGTTAAGCGAGTTGAGGCTGGTGCAATTCCATGATGGGTGACCTCCTGGGAAGTTGCACCATGAGCTCCCGAAAACAAAACCGTGAAGACGAGGCCCAAAGCGGACAATATAGTGCTAGATGAGTCGGGTCCTGACCGAGGAGGGTCGGGTCCTGACATATCATAATGGAGTGTCTTCCCCGGATCTACCACATCTGGGATGATATCATAATCTCGTATTCCTGAGCCTGAACCTCTCATCGGAGCTACTCATCCCAGACAATACACCGTGGCTACTCCAGGATCCTCGACGTCAGAAGGAGACTATCCAACTTACATAGGATGGTATATGTAGAAGAGTAACCAAATCCGGTAAAAAAATCATTTTAAAACTATTTATGTCTCAAACCGAGTCAAAAATACTATTCGAACAAGATTGATTTGACCTTGAAATTCGTGTCCACGCATCCCACGCGCCGAGTGGCACCTCCTCATAGGTCCACATGATCTAACATGGCTACCACCACGTCACTTGGCACGTCACACTGACACTCTGTGAGAGGTTGCCACGTCTTGTAAGCAACTTATAATTACGTTAAAAAAAGTAACACGTGCAGGCATGCAGCAACCTTAAAAACCATATTCACATGCAGAAAATGCCCAAAGATAAAAAACAAACATGCATATCATAATATACATATATATATGTTGATGCAAGAAATGGATCAACCTACTCCTGCCTCGCTGAGCTTCCTTCGCGACCCCCTCGAAATATTGTGGCCTGCACAGGAAGAGGGTAAATGCAAAGGGACACCGGTGTGATGCCGGCCGAACAGTCTCCGATGCCTAAGTCAGTTAGGTAGAAGGGTACTGTTGTAATTTAGACAGCATGAGGGCAAGATTGTCATTACCTTTTGGAGGGGGATGCCCTTGTATTTATAGTAGCATTGAATGTGTTTGTTGGTGTTTGTCAATGTGGGATAAATGCTGCTGCCTCTAGGAGTTTGACAGGTGTCCTGTGGTGGTCCCGGATAGCATTTATGACTTGTCAGTAAGCCTTGCCGACCAGGTTCGGTCTTCCTATGTCGTTCTTGGCTTTGTTAGCGTAATCTGAGACTTGCCTGGGACTGGTGGAGCAGGAGCAGGTCAGATTGGTTCGGGATTTTGACCAGGCCGACCAGTTTAGGTACGAACAGAAGTCCCCCAAGTCGTTGACTGAGGTGGATTGCCTCGGTTGAGGGCCTGTATTATGCTTGTCGGCCTGTTCTGGTGCGTAGTATGCTAGTCCCCAGTCCCCCAAGCCCTTGACAGAGGAGAAAAAACGAAGGATGGGAGTTTAAAACTGGCGTTGGACGGGTGTACGCGGGTGGCCGATCGGCCTAGGGGTGCCCTGCAGGCCGACCACCTTGATCGACAGCCTGCGCAGGACATTGCACGATGAGGCGACCGAGCGGCCTAGGGGTACCCTGAAGGCCGATCACATGTCACTTGGTGCCAAGGTGAAGGGTGTCACCTTGGTCGGTCAGCTTGCGCAGGACCTTGCACGATGAGGTGACCGATCGGCCTAGGGGGTACCCTGAAGGCCGATCACATGTCACTTGGTGCCAAGGTGAAGGATGTCACCTTGGTCGGTCAGCTGGCGCAGGACCTTGCACGGCGAGGTGACCGATCGGCCTAGGGGGTACCCTGAAGGCCGATCATATGTCACTTGGTGCCAAGGTGAAGGATGTCACCTTGGTCGGTCAGCTGGCGCAGGACCTTGCACGATGAGGTGACCGATCGGCCTAGGGGGTACCCTGAAGGCCGATCACATGTCACTTGGTGCCAAGGTGAAGGATGTCACCTTGGTCGGTCAGCTTGCGCAGGACCTTGCACGATGAGGTGACCGATCGGCCTAGGGGGTACCCTGAAGGCCGATCATATGTCACTTGGTGCCAAGGTGAAGGATGTCACCTTGGTCGGTCAGCTTGCGCAGGACCTTGCACGATGAGGTGACCGATCGGCCTAGGGGGTACCCTGAAGGCCGATCACATGTCACTTGGTGCCAAGGTGAAGGATGTCACCTTGGTCGGTCAGCTTGCGCAGGACCTTGCACGATGAGGTGACCGATCGGCCTAGGGGGTACCCTGAAGGCCGATCACATGTCACTTGGTGCCAAGGTGAAGGATGTCACCTTGGTCGGTCAGCTGGCGTAGGACCTTACACCACCCTGTAGTGCGGTTTAAATGCGCGTGCAAATCGAGGTGACCCTTCCGCTTATCGAGGTCGAGGTGACGGTTGGGCTGGCCGACCATGGTAATAATGGCTAGTTTTTTAACCATGGTTAGAATTGGCTAGTATAAAAGGAGTGGAGCCAAGTTCACTTTTTACTTTGTGCGTCCAAGTGAATTTGAGTGTGCGTTAGAGAATTACAAAGGCGATTTCCAGCGAGGCAAGGCGATTTCCGAACAAGCGTCACGGCGGTGCTCACGGCGACTTCCAAGCAAAACACGGTACATAAACCTTTGACCTTGTGATTTTGGATTCAAAGTTTGTCTTTTGCAAGAACATGGGATGAACACATATGCATGTTTGTCCCGTGGTTTCTAGATCCGATAGGTCGGCCAGTAAGGAGAGTCGCGTTGTTTCCCATTCTTAGGAAGGTTTTTTATATATTTGTAGATGGTGTCTGAAGATTCTCAAGGCACAGACGCCCGGTCTGGAAATGCCTTCGAGGATGATTCAACGGCTTCGGCCGCTTCTGACACACGGTTGAGGACGAGTGGGTCGGCTTCAACTTCAGGGACATCTCGGCCAGAGGTGAATCTGAGGTCGCAGGCCGAGGAAGATAAGGATCTGGAGGAGGAGCTTGAAAAAGCTTTTGCCCAGATTCCAGACGAGGCTGTTTCGGCCATTGGTGAGGCCGAACGGTTGATCGTTGATGTAGATTCGGTGGGGCAGACCGATGTTTTTGAAGGCATTCCCCTCGTATCAGGCCGGTCGAGAGAAAAGGAAGCTGTGGGGACAAGCGATCAAGATGCGACATCCAGGCCGATGTTGATTGAGATTGATGTGGATAATGCGATGAAGTAGGTGACCGTTGCGACATCCGTCTATCACATTGATCGTCAGCTGAGTACGATCAAATGGGATGATATTCAGGCCTACCGAGAGGCGTTTCACGTGCCCGATTCGGTGGTGATGAGGCTAGTCGGGGATACGGACATGCCGAGTGATCCACCGGAACCCTGGACGACCTTCCACCCAGACGTCTTCACACACGGAGTCGTCCTGCCCCTGCATCCTTGGGTGCAACGGATGGTTGCCCAGGTTGGCGTTGCCATCGGTCAGATCAACCCCAACACCTGGATTGCCCTGACGGGTGTGTACACGGCCTTCAAGTTGGCCGGGAAAGGAGAGCCGTCCTGGGGCCATATAAACCACCTGTATCAGTTTCGAAGGGATAAAACAGGGTGGATTTACGTGGAGGCGAGGGATAGGAAAACCCGGGGGCCGTTTATATGGGACATGCCGACTTCGCAAAAGGCATGGAAGCATCGGTTCGTATTGGTATGCGGAGACTGGGAAGGGGCGTATCTAACCGACCATGATAGGAGAATTCCTAGAAACTATCAGTCAAAAGGTGTGGCGAGTGTTAGATCGGGCGGGTCGGTTTAGGGCTTGCGTGTGTTTGTTTGTATGCAGTGGCTAATGTTCTTTGTTTTGCAGAAGTGTTCAAGTGTCCAAGAGTGACCGACCAGGAGAAAGCAGATTGCAGTGAACTGTTCGAGAAGCTCGACCGAACAGAAAGAAGTAGGGATTTCTTGAGATTGCCTCAGAATTTGCTCAAGGTCGGCCTGATATCAGAACTTCGTAAGTGTCGAATCCCCATGCCTTGTGAAATGTGTTGGGGTTATCAACGTTTTATTGACCGCTTGTTTTTTTTTTGGCAGCTCCCCCGGACTACGTACTTGCTGCAGCCACCCAGTGTTCAAACCGAATGGCGAAAATACAAGAAATAATGAAGCAGGCCGAGGATGCTAAGGCCGAGGCACAAAAAGCTGGGGCCTCGTCCAAAGTGGACTTCAGGCAGCCCTTGAAGACGAAGTCGACGGCCAGGGTTAAGCCGAGATTGCGGATAGCTGAGGGGCCAAGTCAAGCCGAGGCACAGCCGGCAGCCGATGTGGATGAAGCGACGGGGGAGCCCATCGAGCCCCTGTTCTCAAGTCCTGTTGCATCGGCCAGTGAGAAGAGGAAGGGGCCATCCTGTACTTCGCCGGTCTTCATCGAAATAGACGATGCGGCCGAACAGAGGAGAAAGTTTGTGGCCGAGGCTCGCCGTAAGAAGAAAAAGAAACTGGCTGAGAGGGTGGAAGCCCGGGAAGATGAAGAGCCGACCGAGAAAAGGAGGCAGAAAAGACAGGCCGAGGTAGAAACCCTTGAACTGGTGAGGGATATGATCGTGCCTTCGCAGACCTCACTGTTGGCTGGCCGACAGGTGCCAAAGAAGTTGAAAAGGCCGACGCTTGATTCGTCGATCAAGTCGTACTTTGTTAATGCGGAGGGGGAGCCTGACCTGATCAGGACGACTGAGGTGGATGACAGCTGGCGGCATCTGAGCACGGCCTTCCACCCCTCGCAGCTGGATTTCATGAACACAGTGGTTCGGGGGTCCCAATATGAGTTGGGTGAGATAGCCGAAGTCCAGCCGAGGGACTTTGCCGACCGTTGTGACAAGACCATGAGGCTTGGCTCTCATGTAAGCTTCGTTTCTGGTTTCCTTTCGTGTGTTGTCTCTATCTTTTTTTTTTTTTAAACTCGGCCTGTGGCTTTCGCAGTTTCTCGGTGAAGTGTTCTCAACCTTCCGTCATGCTAGCAACATTAGGCAACAGGCCGTGGACATGAAGCGGGAGGTTGAAGGACGGGAGCAAGCCTTGGCGGCCAACCAAAAACTGTTCAACCAGGCGCTTGAGGCCAAGGCGGAGTTAGAGCTGAAGGTTAAAGCCAACGAGGTGGAAGCAGCGGCGAAGGCCGAGGAAACAGAGCGGGTTCAGGCCGAACTGGTTGAGGCGAAAGCTAGGTTGGCCGAGCAGGAGTCGGCTAATGCGAGGCTGGCCGAGCAGTTGATCGCGGCCAAGAAGGTCGGGGTGGAAGAGTACAAGGCTTCTCCGGAATGTGAGAAGTCGTTCATGAAATTTGGTGCTGCCCTGGAGGATGGCTTTTACAAGAAGCTGCTGTTATCCAACCCGGGGGTGTCGATTGCCTTCCCATGGCTCAAGTCTCCGCCAAGGGTTGAGGACTACCTGGACGACGATGGGAATCCTCTGCCTGATGATGAGGAGGAGGACCTGGAGTCGGAAGATCCAACCGACCACTCCGAAGCCGAGAAGGTGGACGAGCCGCATGGCGAGGATGCAGAGACGGCCGAGCAGGGTGGCGACGACGAGTAGTGTCGGTTTCTTCCATTTTTGCAATGTAATTCGGCCTAGGCCTTATGTAATATGACTATTGTTTTAATAAACTGCTTTAGTTTGGTAATGGATATGTGGTTGGAGGTGAACTAAAAAACACCAAGTGTGTCGGACCAAGACTGGGAAATATCCGTCAAGGATGGTTTGGGTTTCATACGGAAGTAAACGAACGAAATTTAACCCATAAGTGGAGACTGTAGTCTTAGTAAGTCGGCCACTGATGGCCGATGGTATCCGTCAGTGTTGGAACATAGGCCGAGAAAGTACGACTTGGGAAGGTTTGTAATAAAACTTGAATGGATTGGTGGATGAATGTTATTCATAGGTTAGTCTGGGTATGCCAGAACATGTTTACAAAAGATGGCCGTGGGCCGTGCGCCTTGCGGCGTTTTACAACAACTTATCTGTAATAATACTTGAGATGGTCCACGTTCCAGGGATGTGGAAGTGTCTTCCCTTCGGAATTTTGAAGCTCGTAAGTCCCCTCTCGGCAGACTCTGGCCACGGTGTATGGTCCTTCCCAGTTTGGGGCAAAGGTGCCCGCGGCCTTGTCCCTTGGTGCCAAGGTTGACCTTGCGGAGAACCAAGTCCCCCACTCGGAAGCTTCTGTGTCGAACCCTCGAGTCATAGTATCTAGCCACCCTCTGCTTGTAAGCCAAGTTTTTCAAGTTGGCTTGATCCCGCCTTTCCTCAAGGAGATCGAGGTTGAGGGCAATCTGCTGATCGTTGGTGCCCGGGTCATAGTTGAGGACACGGTATGATGTTTCTCCGACCTCCACGGGTACCACGGCCTCTGTCCCAAATGCGAGAGCGAAGGGGGTCTCGTTGGTGGCCATTTTGTACGACGTACGATGCGACCAAAGGACGTCGTTGATTATGTCTGCCCATTTGCCCTTGTCCTCATCCAGGCGCTTTTTCAGGTTGTACTTGATATTTTTATTGACGGCCTCCACTTGGCCGTTGGACTGAGGGTGTGCAGGGGAGGCGAAGAGGAGCTGTATGCCGTATGTCTGGCAGAACGCTTTAAAGCGATTGCAGTCGAACTGTTTCCGTTATCGGTTACGATGGTGTGCGGGATCCCAAAACGGCAGATGATACTCTGGTATACGAACGATTCGATCTGAGGAGCCGTGATGGACGCAAGGGGCTTTGCCTCGGCCCATTTGGTAAAATAGTCTACTGCCACCACCGCGTAGGCTACCTTGCCCTTGCCCAAAGGCATTGGCCCGATAAGATCGAGTCCCCACTGTGAGAAGGGCCAGGGGCTCATCATGGAAGTGAGGGGTTCAGCTGGCAGGTGAGGGGTTTGGGCGTGCCGCTGACACTTGTCGCATTGCTGTGTGAGAGCAGTGGCATCTGCGAGCATCGTTGGCCAAAAGTATCCCTGGCGGAATGCCTTGTGTGCCAAAGTTCTTGCGCCCGAATGGTCCCCGCATATGCCCTCGTGCATTTCCCGCAACACGTAGTCTCCTAGTTGGGGTGTGAGGCACTTTAGGAGCGGGGTGGTGAATCCGCGCTTATACAGGTGGTCTCGCTGAATTGTGTAGCGAGTTGCCTGCCTTCTGATTCTCTTGGCTTCCAACTTGTTTTCCGGGAGAGAGCCATCTTGCAGGTAGGCCTTGATGGGGTCCATCCATGTCGGGCTAGTGTTGATGGTGTACACAGGGTTTGGTCTGGTACTAGGTCGGTGTTGGACCTCGACTAAAACTCGTCTCCCTTCCTTGTCATCCAGCGAGGATGCCAGGCGAGCCAGGGCGTCGGCATGGCTGTTTTCCGATCGCGGTATCTTAGCAACCTCAAAGTTTGTGAACGACGTCAGGAGTTGTCTGGCAAGGGCCAAGTATAGAGCCATGGACGCGTCCTTGGCCTCGAAATTGTCGTTGATCTGGCTGACGACCAGTTGGGAGTCGCTGAAAATGCGTAGTTGTTGGGCCTCCATATCTCTGGCGAGGCGTAGGCCAGCCAGCAGAGCCTCGTACTCTGCCTCATTGTTGGACGCTCGGAAACTAAATCTTAGAGCGTACTCTAGCTTGACCTGGTCGGGGGATGTAAGGACTAAGCCCGCCCCCGATCCGCTGTGGCAGGCAGAACCGTCGACGTACAGTGTCCAACACGGCCGGGTGGGGTCGATGGTAGAGGTAGACTTCCCTGCTTCTTCCCTGGCGGGAAGATCCTGCTCAGTAGTACCCCCGGGTGGCATGTACTGGGTGGGTTGATAGGAATAGTCAGCGACGAAGTCGGCCACCGCTTGTCCTTTCTCTGCGGTCCTTGCCACATAGTTGATGTCGAACTCGCTGAGCTCGATTGCCCATTTAATTAGCCTACCCGAGGTGTCGGGTTTCTGGAGGACCTGCCGGAGGGGTTTATTAGTGACGACTTTGATTTCATGTGCTTGAAAGTATGGGCGCAGTCGCCGTGCTGTTACCACCAGTGCAAGTGCCAATTTCTCCAAGTCGGGGTATCGGGTTTCTGCGTCTTGCAAAGCCTTGCTGACGTAATAGACAGGATTCTCGGCCCCAGCCCTCCGGGTGACCAGGACCGAGCTAACGGCCGAGGTGGACACGGACAGGTAAAGGAAAAGGTGTTCCCCCGCCTCTGGCCTGGTTAGGAGTGGCGCGCTGCTCATGTATTGCTTGAGCTCCGCGAATGCCTTGGCGCATTCCTCCGTCCAGTTGACCTTCTTCCCCTTGCCTTTCAGCGCCTTGAAGAAGGGGGTACACCTATCCGTCGCCTTGGATATGAATCTGGTGAGGGCTGCTACTCGCCCCGTGAGGCTCTGGATGTCCTTGTGTGTTTGAGGGGGTTGCATGTCCATGATAGCCTTGATTTTTTCCGGGTTGGCCTCGATGCCGCGCTGGCTAATCATGTACCCTAGAAACTTGCCCGAGCCCACGCCAAAGACACACTTGGCGGGGTTGAGGCGCATCCTGTAGTGTTTGAGGACCTTGAACATTCTGGCCAGGTTAGGGACGTGCTCGTCTGCCGTCCTGCTTTTGACAAGCATGTCATCCACATATACCTCCATGGTTTTGCCAATCTGGTCGGCAAACATGAAATTGACCAATCGTTGATAGGTTGCCCCCGCATTCTTCAGACCGAAGGGCATGACATTGTAACAGTAGACCCCCAAATTGGTCCGGAAGCTCGTGTGGATCTGGTCTTCTGGATTCATCATTATCTGATTATAGCCAGAATAGGCGTCCATGAAACTGAGCAGCTCGTGTCCCGCCGTCGCGTCCACCAGCATGTCGATTTTGGGAAGCGGAAAGTTGTCCTTTGGGCATGCCTTGTTCAAATCCGTGAAGTCAATACACATTCGCCATAGCCCCGTAGGTTTCTTGACCAGGACGACATTAGCGACCCATGCAGCATATATGGCCTTCCGGACAAAGTGGATCGTGCTGAGTTTCGTGATCTCAGCCTGCATGGCCAGCTGTCTCTCTGCATCATAGCTTCGTTGTTTCTGCGCGACCGGTCTGAAGGAGGGGTCGATGGTGAGCCGGTGGCAGATTACATCGGTAGAAATACCGGGCATATCCGCGTAGGACCATGCGAACACCTCAGCGTTGTCCTGAAGAAACTTGATGAGGGCGGAGCGGATGGTGGGACTGAGTTTCGAGCCTATTCGAACCTGGCGGTCCTTGTGCTCCTCGGAAAGAGGAATTGTCTCTGTCTCCTCCACTGGTTCGGCATGGGGCGTGTGAGATAAATCGCGGGGGTCTTCCGGAGGGCTGCCCCTGAGTACTTCCATGTATTCCGGCTCCACGGGGTCGTCTCCTAGTGCCGATTTTGTGACTGAAAGTGTCTCCGTTGCCTCGGGCAGTCGCGGGCCTGTTTTAGTGAGAGAAGTGGCATAACACGTCCGGGCTGAGAGCTGGTCTCCTTGTACCTGGCCCGATCCCAAAGGTGTTGGGAATTTCATAAGCAGGAGGTGAGTGGATACGATGGCTCGTATCTGGTTGAGCAGGCCCCGACCGAGGATCGCGTTGTAAGCTGTTGGACAATCGACCACAAGGAAAGTAGTCAGCGTGGTGGTGGTGAGGGGCTCGGAGCCCATGGTGATTGGTAAAGTGACAATCCCCCGGGGGAGGACTGAATCTCCCGAAAAACCAAGAAGAGGCGTGACCTTGCGGTCTAACTCTTTCTCGTTCAAACCCATTCTCTGAAAAGCATCCCAAAAAAGTACATTGACCGAACTGCCGGTGTCGACGAGAATGCGACCTACGTCGCAGTTTGATATTAGCGCCCGGACGATCAGGGGATCGTCATGGGGAAAAACGATGCCCCGCTCCTCCTCCTCCGAGAAGCTGATAGGTTTCCATCCGGTCTTTGCGATCTTGCCGGGTCGGCTGGCGCCGATGCTGAGTACCTGGCTAGATTGCGAAGCCCTGTTGAAACCCTTCCTGGCCCGGTTTGAGGTGATGGGGGAAGACAAGGTCGGGCCTCCACTGATGGTGTTGATCTGAAGGCGCGCCGGGGCGGCCTGTGCTCGGGTCACGAATTGATCGAGTCTGCCATCGCGGACTAGCTGTTCGACTATGTCCTTGAAGGCGATGCATTCCTCAATGGTGTGCCCATTGTACTTGTGGTACTGGCAAAATGCCTCCTTGTTGGTGACGGGTCGGTAGTTTGGGTTTCTTGGTTTGGGCTTGGGATCATCTCCTCCACACTTAATAGGACATTGTCGAGCGTCGTGTTTAGGATCGTGTATGTTTCGAACCGGCGTCTGGGGCCTGCGCCCTCTGCTACCAATCCTCTGCCTTCCTGGGGGTTCCCGCGGTGAAAGTCGCGGTCGTTGCGACCTGAACGTCCCCGCTTCTCCTGATTGCGAGAATCAAAGTGAAGCTTCCTCTTCCCGGTCTCGGATCGACTGTCGTCGTGACCATGGGAGTTTTGTTGAGCCCTTCCCGAGCTTGTGGTTGGGGGGTTGGGCTGAGTGACTCTGCTCTCCTTCGGAGGAGTGTGGAAGAACTCGGCCTTCGCATGGATGCTGGCCCTTCTCATAAGTTCGGCATAGCTCCCCTACTCTTCCGTATGGGCCGCGTATTTGAAAGGAGACTCCTTGAGACCGCTCCGAAAGGCATTGAATGCGGCCTTGTCGTCTGTATCCTGGCAGCGGGAGTACTCTAAGCTAAACCTTGCGGCATATTTTTGGAGGGTCTCGTCCTCCCTCTGCCTGATGGAGAACAGATCGTCCGTGGACACGAGCCTGACTGTTTGGATCATGAACTGACTTAAGAATGTAGAGTGTAGATCCTCAAGGGAATCGATTGTGCCTGGCGGCAGACGGTAGAACCAGTTCAGGGCCGCGTCGGTGAGGGTGGAGCTGAAAATGAGGCACTGTTCGTCTTCCGAGGCATCGCGGTATGCCAAGGCAGAAGTGTAGTTGTTCCAGTGGGTGTTGGGGTCCCCTTTCCCGGTGTATAGGGCAATCTTGAGGGGCTTGACCCCAGTTCTGTGATGGGAGCGGAGGAGTCTTTCCGAGAAAGGACCGGGGTTGGCCTTCTTCAAGGCTGGCGCCTTGCTCCTATCTTCCTTTGCTTCCAAGGCACGTACTCTTTTCAGGAGGGCCTCAATCTCTGCGCTCTGACCGCTGGGCAGTTGGGTAGGAGTCTCATTCGGCCGTCGGCCTTTGTCCTGGCAGACCCTCGCTTCTCTGCCCTGGGAGTAACTACCGGCCGTTGAGTCGGTCTCGTCCGGACGCTCTCGTGATTGGGTTTCGCTCTTCTTGGTTGTCTGGCAACCTCTGTCCCTCGGCCCGTGGTCCGGGTGTTCCGTGGCGACCTGGCGGTCGGTTGAGCCGTGATGCCGTACTGACGAGGTTCGTTCATCCGACGTTTCGTAGGAGAGCCTAGCTGGCACGACTTGGCGTTCTTCCAGCAGCTGTCGGGCATCGCGGTAGATCTTGGTTCCTGAAGGTCCTGCCCCCGTTGGTTGGATGAGGAGGCGACCAGAGGAAGCAGGGTTCGGCCTCTGCTGTCTCCGCGGCTGATCCGTTGACCTCTCAACTACAGTGTGCGCAGCATGTGGCCTGTCTGTCTGTCTCTCCTCGACCCGTAAGCGGTCGGCCATTTCCCCTCCCGGTTGCCCCTCGCGCTGGGACATCCTCACGAGGGCAACCGTGCTTGCGTACTGCTCCGTTAGGAGTTGGTTCTTCGCGTCGATTTTGGCATTGTGTGCCTTCAGCGCGGCCACCTCGCGCATTAGGTCGTCCAGAGTCTGCCGGTAGGCATCTGGGACGCTCCCGGTTGTGTTTCCCCTAGTGAAGGGGGTGTGATTGAGCTCTCATTCGTCTCGTTCGTCCGACATGACCCTTGGTATGACTCGGGACGACTGATCTGGTGAGAGAGCGTGGGCTGTTGTTTCAGATTCCCACAGACGGCGCCAATCTGTTGATGCAAGAAATGGATCAACCTACTCCTGCCTCGCTGAGCTTCCTTCGCGATCCCCCTCGAAATATGGTGGCCTGCACAGGAAGAGGGTAAATGCAAAGGGACACCGGTGTGATGCCGGCCGAACAGTCTCCGATGCCTAAGTCAGTTAGGTAGAAGGGTACTGTTGTAATTTAGACAGCATGAGGGCAAGATTGTCATTACCTTTTGGAGGGGTATGCCCTTGTATTTATAGTAGCATTGAATGTGTTTGTTGGTGTTTGTCAATGTGGGATAAATGTTGCTGCCCCTGGGAGCTGACAGGTGTCTATGGTGGTCCCGGGTAGCAGTTGTGACTTGTTGGTAAGCCTGGCCGACCAGATTTGTTCGTCTTAGGTGATTCTGGGCTTTATTGGCGTGATCTGAGGCTTGCCCGGGGTTGGTAGAGCGGGGACAGGTCTGATCAGTTTTGGACCTTTAACCAGGCCGACCAGTTTGGGTATGAACAAGATTTATAATTTATATATATATATATAATACATATATACATATACGGACTACCTCGAAGGGCTGGGGTGTGCTCCAACCCACCCGAAATTAATTATCTAATGTAATTTTTTTTGTAATATTAGTTTATATAATCCACTTATTAATTTATTTTACACTTAAATAAGAGAGATAGTGATCATATTTTTGAAAATTATATGATGTTTTACCCACATAAAAGAGGTGTGTTGTAATTTGAGGTGTTATTGTATTCTATTTGTATGATTATTTGTTATTTCTTTGCATAAAATATGTATTTTTTCAGATGATTTTTTTTAATCAATAAAATTCCCTTAATTTCGTTGAAATTTGATAAAAAAATTTACCCTAATTAAAATTTAACCCACCTAATTTTTAATTCTCAAGTCCCTGCCTATATATATAATACATATAGCGCATCAGAGTATACCATTATACCAACAAGTGATGAAGTATACCAAAAAAAGTGCAAACAGCTGGTTGGGAAAATCGATGCTAACCATGCATATCTAGCGTCAACAATGACAAAAAAAAAAAAAAAAAAATCCTAAGACCATATATGTCATCATTAATTTGTATGAATTAAGCGATGCCTTCATCAACATATAACATCAAAAATTATCAAAAGCGATGCTTAAAAGCTTAAACATCATCACTTTTATAAATTAGGCAATGTCTTCCTCAATATATAGCATCTGATCCTACATAAAATGAGCGTAAAAGCTTAAACAGTCTCACTTTTACAAATTAAGCGATGTCCTGATCATCATAATTAAAGTATCAGATTTTGTAGATAGCGACGCAAAAAAAGATCATATGAGATCAATTTTTGAAAAAGCAACCGTAACTTAATATTGCATAAGCATCGATTTTTACCCAGAACTAATGGAGAGCACAACTAACTGCATCGGTCTTTACCAGAGAAGCGATGCTAATACTTATCTATAACATCAAAGTTCAACGCTCATTGGAGTTAACTGAAAATTGTATGCATCGAAATTTACGTAAATAACGATGCAATTGAGGCAAACCATCGCTGCTAAAGACCAAACTTCTAGTAGTGTCACTAAGATTTTTCCACCAAATAACTTATTATATCATGCCAAGTTTGCAATATTTCAATAGAAAATTACTTCTTAGTGTTCACATTAGTGTTCACGTCAAAATGATTGAGATTTTTCACCATGTCACTAATTATATCATGCTAGGTTTGCATTATCAACTTATATCATGTCAAGTTTGCACTATCAACTTATATCATGCCACGTTTGCATTGTTTCAATACCAAATGATCAACACTTAATTGCATGAAGCTCATTGGATCACTAATTTGATGCGAGCACCGCCTTTTTTATAGACAATAAACAACCCACTAGCGTGTTAGTTCTGATCAGTTCATCTTGGTTTCCCCTACGTCTTTACCAATTTTAAGACTTTACATAGAAGCTAAATTGGAAAAGAACACAATCGACATAACCATATACGTACGCTAAAGAATTAAGAAAATCATGTCCTATTATTAGTGCCACCAATTGTGAATAAGAAATGAATACCATAAAGAGGATTCATAAATGGAGAGGTTCCACTACTAAAAATTTGGTCTTTAGCATCGGTGAAGTTCCACTACTAAAAATTTGGTCTTTAGCATCGGTGAAGTTCCACTACTAAAAATTTGGACTTTAGCATCTATGACAGAAAAATGCGATGCCTAGAGCGATGTCTTTAACATTATTAAAGGTATCGGTAAATTACTGATGTCTGTTTTCTTAATTGCGTCGTTTTTTTACGTAAATAGCGATTCATATTATTTCCAATTAACTCCAATCAGCATTGACCACCGATGCTATAGATAAGTATTAGCAACGCTTCTCTTGTAAAGAGCATTGCAATTAGTTTTGTTTTGCATTAGTTATGGGTCAATAATCGATTTTTTTTTTTTTTTTTGTGATATTAACTTTGCTTTTATATCTGATTTTATAGATGACGAAGACATAGCTTAATTTGTAAAAGCGAAATCCTTCGAGCTTTTAAGCACCAATTTATGTAGTATCGGTTGCTATATGTTGCTGAAGACATTGCTTAATTTGTATATAATATTCTGATGTTGTATGTTGATGACGACAATGCTTAATTCGTAAAAGCAATAATAGAATAAATGGTCTTAGATTTCGTTTATTTTCATTAGAAGATACCCACGTTTAATAGGTATCTATCTTAACTAGGAAAATAAAAATATACGTGGTCCTATTATTTGTATTCATTATTTATATTAATAATTTTTTTTTTTTGCGAGGTACCAAATCCAATTGGTGGATGGTATTTTTAAATGGGTAAATTTGATATTATTAATTATATGTCACTTAGTGTTATATTTAGTGGTATTTCTCTCATATATTACATAAGAGTCTTGAGTTTAAATTTCAGAAAAAGTGAGGTTGAGACCCAATATGTAAAATGTAAACTCTCTCCTTAGATGTACATGACACACTCTCACCTCAATAGTCCATATGAACTTCGAAATCGATGCACATGGACCAACACTAAGGCACAATTTCTAAGTCCACATGGACTATCTAGATCAGGATGTATACATGTATGGATCAATGCTGCAAACTAATTAATGTATTCTAATAAATATTTAAAACATATAAGATTTCATTGAAAAAAAAAACTTATTTGATAGATGAAGGAAATCACAATATCTCCAAAGAAAAAAACTCCTTCATTCCAAAATTTTGTTTTATAATCTCTTATTGTGCATTTATTATATGATGAGATCTTCCACACTCATTTATGTATGTGAGTTTTATTTTTGTATATAAAGAATCAGGTTACCGGAGTTTGATTCATATAAGTCTAATTCTACAGTTGTGAGTGTAATATTGGTGAGTTTTTATGTGAGTTTTATATTTCCTTCTCTCCACATTACTTGTTAATTTGTAATAGGGGTGGGCACGAATCCTAGGGGTGGCAATGGGTCTGATCGTGTCAGGTTCGTGTCGTGTCACGAATTCTGTTTTATCCATTTATGCCCAACTCGAACCCGACTCGTTTAATAATCGTGTCAAAAATGTCCAACACGAACCCGACCTATTAATGACCCACGTAACCCGTGTAACCCATTTAATAAATAGGTCATACTCAAAACTCAATTAACATGAGATCCGTTTGACCCATTTAATATGTTTAACCTATTTAAATTATAAGATTTAATAGGTATTTAGGTAGGTAAATGAATAGATATATGAGTTAGTAATAACACGTTTATTAAATGAGTCAATATATAAGCCAATATACGGGTTAATTTATTAACCCGAAATCTACCCATTTATTAAACGAGTTAACAAGTCATTATACAGGTTAACAGGTTGATCCGAAACCCATTCGTTTATTAAACGGGTCATAGCAGGTTGACCCGAAAATGACCCAAATTTTTAATCGTGCGGGTTGACCCAGATAAATCTCTGCGAGTTTCGAATTGTGTATCGAGTCGTGTCAAAAATTGCCACCCTTAACGAATCCTTTAAAACCGTTAATCGAACTGCTTCAAACTGTTATTTATCCAATGATTTAGGTTTGACCGGATAAAAGTAAAACAGTTTGAGAATCCAAACTGTTACGTTAGTAACGGTTTGGATTTGGATTTTTATTTTAGAAATCCGTTAAATCCAAACCGGAACGTTAAGTAATATATTTATTTTTTAAATCTATTATTAATACAAAGTAAAAATAGTAAAAATAAAAAGATAACTAGATATACCCATATAAGTATATGTATACTCATATAAGAGTATAATAAAAGATTATTAAATAGTTTGTTTATTTGATAAATCTTAGTATAGTGATAATGTTTGCAATTCAATACTTAACAAGCTTAATATATAAAATTTTGAAGATTAAGTATTGATTACTTTTTTTTGTATCCTTATTTTTTTATATTCTTGTTTTTTTTTTTATTCCTTAACGATTTTAAATAGTTTTGATTCAAATAAAACAGGTTTGAATCGAAACAATTTTATTTTTAATTTTAGAAAATTTAAACTGTTCTTGTCCCCCTTCTCCAACACGACTTTGTTCTTGTCCTTCCATCTCCAACACCAACCTATTATTACTTTTTTGCCCTTGTTGGGCGCTGTGAAACTCATTGAAAACAACTCTGAATTGACAAATTCATATGTAATCGTAATTTAAAGTAGAGATCTTTAAGGGTGAAGTATGGTTCTTTTATATTGAAAAATTACCTTAATGTATGAAAGAGACTTATGGTTTGCCACCGGTGAGAAAGTCGGCGATAAAGAAGATGAAGAGAGCTAGACAAATCCATTTTTGACAAGAAGGTAAATGGCTGCCGGCTTCAAATTAATTAATAAGTTATTATTTTACTCTCTCTCTTTGAAAATTTTAATAATTAATAAATGTTGCTCTAAATTATAGTTAGGCTAAAAGACATTTGGTAAAAATGCTCCCATTAAAATATATTAGATTCAAAATAAAAAGGGATAAGTTTTGAAATTTAATTAAATGAACACAAGAAGACATTCAAATAACAAAAAATGGAATGGAGTAAGTAATTTGTGAAATGCCAAAATCAGCGTTCTTTAATTAATGTGGCATCACAATTGGAATCAAACGTATTAGACTAATATATTACTCTCACAAATAAGAATAACTCATTACACTCAAAATTTTCACCCAAGTGTTGGAGTATGATTCCTATAAATATGAATCAATTAAATTTTTCGGTCTTCTTTGGAAGCCCTAAAGCACTAACCTATATAAATTTTTATCTTATGGGAGCTTCTCCGATTTGAGACCCAATGCAAGAGCTCCACTTGCTCGATGGCTCGGACACCCTTGCTTATCGACACCACAAACGTGTAATTTATGCACATATTGAGAGGTTAGCTATAAAAATAACGATAAGAGATAAACGATTAACAAGTTGAATTTCGGCTTGTAAGATAATTATTTTAATAAGTCCAGCTTCGATAATAAGTCAAGTTGCGACTCAAAATATAATTACTTAATAAGTCAAATTTCGATAATAAATCAAACTCTATTTTCAGAAAATAATTAATTAATTTTTATTTTGTGCTTTTCTAGTATTAACTAAAAAAGATGTAAAAGGTTTGAGAAGGAAAAATAATATTTATTAAAAAAACAAAGGAGCTATTTTTCCGGAGCTATATATATTTTGGGTCTGAAAAAGAAAACCCAATATTAGACCAGAAAAAAAGAAAAAAAAAAAGAGAGACAGACCAGACCAGACCAAGCCTTGCTGCCAAAGTCCAGAAAGCTAGCAAAAAGGAAAATGGCAGTTTAACGCCACAGGCGTTGAGAAAAGACTCAGAGTGAGTCTGATAAAATAGCAAGCAGCCATCGGGATTTTCGATGAAGAACAAAATTCCGAGAACCAAAAAGGCAGAAATACAAACCCCAAACCAACCAATCTCCTCGTCTTCTGCTTCAATTCGACCTCCTGGCTCCGTCTGTTCTCTTTACCTTCCATCTTTTTCTTAATTTCTCATCTGGATTTTGTCACTTGGCTTGCTCTTTACTCTCTACTCTTTAGCAGCGACGTTTCAATTGTCACCGCTAAAAATGAACTGAACAATCGAATCTTTGTTGCAGGTACGCGAGAAGCAGCGGTAATATGTGCCGCCAAGAGTCGCGTGTGCGAATGTCGGCGGAGGAAGAAATTGCCGCGGAGGAGAGCCTCTCTATCTACTGCAAGCCTGTTGAGTTCTATAACATTCTCCAACGCCGCGCTATCAGAAATGTAGGGCCTTTTTTTTTTTCACTTCAATTATCTGCAAACTAATTTTATGTTAAGTTGAAATCCAAATGCTTACTTTGTTTCTGAATCTTCGGGTGCCAATTTGTAATGGGTTGTGTGGATTATTCTTGTTTAGCCTTCTTTTCTACAAAGATGTTTGAGCTACAAAATAGAGGCCAAGCACAAACGGAGGTAATTACAACAATAAAAATTTCAACTTCTGTCCCTATACACGTGTGCATATGCTAGTTTTTACTCATTGTTGTTCCTGGCGGAGTTTTAGAATACAAATGACCGTTTCCATTTCGAGGAGTGAGAGGGATGGCGTACAAACCCAGAATATCTATCCTTTGTACGTATTTTTGGCCAGACTAATTCCTGATGCTGCGGTTCCAGAGGTATGTGCATGCACATTTTGAAGTTCACAATGACTGATCAATGTGTTGCTATGTTAATCGTGTTATCCCTTCGCTATTACATTTGGCTGTTTACTTTACGGTTTCATCTACATATAACTGATAAAAGTTCTGTCTTGGCATGTATATACAAGTATTCTGCTACATATCGATTCAGCCGAGCTTGCATGCTAACTGATTCCACCGGGGTTGATGGGAGTAGTCAACTTCAAGCAAATTTTATGCTGCCTGACATTAATAAGCTAGCACTGGAAGCTAAATCGGGCTTTCTTGCAATCTTGCTTGTTAGCTTTGGTATGCTTTTGTGAATTTTTTATTTTTTATATTTTGATATGGTGGCAAGTTTTGGGCTTATATATTAGTTCCTTACAGTGGGAGCTCAAAGTCCATTTCGTGGAATTAACTTATCCAAGGGTCCTGTGGATATGACTTCCTTTCCTTGTAAGTTGAGCTTCTTGCTAACCTCTGCATAAATTTGAATTTTGATGTCATTTTGATATTTTGTTTAACAGAAAGTTATTGCCTATATTACGAGTCATAACTGTGACAAGTCTGCCCTATTCTGGAAATTGGATCTCATCATTTAAAAACATAAACCTCAAGTTCCACATGGTAGGAAGATGGCATGTGTAGGTTTTGGAATATTAAATTATACAAACCTTCTACGACCTTTGCAATTATTGGAGATAAACAATATCTGATTTTATCTTTGAACTGGAAGTAAAGTTGTTGATATATAACATTGAAAAAACTCAGAAAAGTATGTAAAGGGTTAATTTACACCCACAGGTCCAGGTTAAAGGAAAATCAAAACTCCCTATATTTTAGAAGCGTGGACATAATTTCATCCAACAATAAAAATAAGATATCATGAGTGTACATCGTAGTTTATTTTGCAAGTGTCTTGGCCTTTTCTAATCTCAAATGTGAATCATACTAAGATATGTGGAGCGAAAGGTGAGACATTCTCTGTTGTAAAGTTGAGGGTTACTTTCCCATGTTTATTATTCTTTCCTGACGAGGTTGAATACCCCAATTAAGATCAGTTTTACTTGACAGCAAATGCTGGAGGATATTGTCTATGGAGCAAGATACCACTAGAGTTACTTTATATCTCCTGGGAGAATTCTCCTAATTTTGGTTTGGGACAGAGGGCTGAGATGATGTCAACTATTGACATGCGCTCTTGCTTCTTGAAGGTATGGTATCATCAGATGACTATTGATTAACTGGCTGTCCTCTATCTTGACAAAGTGGCACTGGTTAACACTGTAGCTGTAAAGCAAATTTCAATTCTCTCTATTTTTATCTCTTATTCATGATTGGACCTAGCTAATAATTTAAACCATCTCTCTTCTACTCACAGTTGATTTTTTCTTTCCTTCTTGCAGTTAAGCTGTTTAAATGAGGACAAATGCCTTATGATTGCAACTCCGTATAATCCAGAAACTGTTGTATGTTCTGTTCTCATTGTTTTCTTTGATTACAAAATTTGGACCTATCCCTAGGAAACTGTTGCTGATGGATATCTGTTACTTCACTTTGTTTGTGCTTTCAAAGATCATATCCCAGCAACTGCAGGTTACCATTTCTGCAGAGGAGTTTGGTGCTAGGGAAAAATCTCTTTATAATACATACATATGTACTGACATTCCTTCGCCCTCGTTATCTCATATTGTTCGGTAATCGTCATCTCTCACCAAGTAGATGTCTGTTTAACTTCACTCTGTTTATTGATTCTCAATTGTTTTTTAAATTTTCTGACATCATTATTGTAAGATATGTTTATTGTTTGATCATAAAATGTGGTTTCAACATGGTGGCTCTACACATGGAGTCTTTCATAGTCTTGTTATTTTATTTATTTGTTTTGGCATCAATGAGAATGTGAAAAGCATTAGTATTCCTGTCCACTCTAGTGTCTACCAGACGGTACCCCTGTGTCTAGAACATTGTTTGAATACCTTCTAAACGTATTACATCAAATTGGTTGTTACATTGTTATATATGAAACTTATTTTTTGTGTCTCTACTTTTATTTATTGTTTTCTGGTTCTGTTAAAAATTTAAAATTAAAGTGGTCAATCATTGGTCTCCTGGTATTTTACCATAAGTAAGCATTGTTCATCTTCTTGCATGTTAATGGATGATATGTGGTATTCTCAAAGAGGACAAAATCTGTTCGATCTTAAGCTCGGTATTTATGATGCTTTGAATTATGAATCAGGATGTAGGTACTTTTGTGTTTGAGCTGTTGGTGTTATGCTTATGTTACTTGTCTTCTCCAGGTTAAGGGCAGGCAATGTGATTTTTAATTATAGATACTACAACAATACATTGCAAAGGACAGAAGGTATTAATGACATTTATTTATTTTATGTTCTTGGAGACTTCTAATTATTGTACTTTTAGTCTTGGACAAGTTTGACATCTTAAAGTTAAAGGATGGCAAATGGAAATTTAATTCGTAACTTCCATTTCCATGTCAATAAATATAATTTTTTCTTGGAAACTATGATGATTTCTTCTTTTCTTAGAATCTTCACTTTCTCAAATTCTTTGATTGAGATTTTTTCATTAACAATATCCTTTATTCCTAACATGATATGCATTCCCTTGTTGTGACATAATCCTTTGTTCATGTTGCAGTAACTGAAGACTTTTCCTGTCCATTTTGCTTGGTTAGGTGTGCAAGCTTTAAGGTTAAGGTTTTCCCAGATCTGTTTGTTAATGTTTATTATGACATATTTTGTTCGAAGTGAATTAGTTTCAAACTATCATGGTATCAAAGCATAAGGTCCTGTGCTGAAATTGTTCCTTTGCTCATTTCTTATACCATATGAAAGTCTACATCCCTATTCGTGAGTTGAAGTCTTGGACACACGAGGGGAAGGGCTAAAGTGAATGCGATCTATAAATCCTAATAGCTTAAGCTTTTAGGAAAATTAGCTGATGCTTAGAATTTTTCAATATTTTTTGTAGGGTCTGAGACATCATTTGAACTCATCACATGATCTATTCAACTTTGAATTTTGGGTTGGTAATCTTTTGCTATCTCAGCGGAATTGTACTCACTTAAATGTGGTGGATGATGGCTACTAAACTGATGGATATTTATAGGTAACTGAAGAGTATCAAGCTGTAAATGTTTCTGTGAAAACTGACAATTGGAGATCAGAGGTGTGTTTTCTTTTATCATTGTCCTAATTTCTATATGTCTACTCATGTGGTACTTCTGTGTATACCTCTTTGCATGGTAGAGCAAAAATATCATCTCTTTATGATCATGATCCATATTAACAACTGTACCTCTTATCCATTAAATCCAAATTAATATATATTGCATATATTAATTGCTATCATTACCTGAGGAATTGAACTAATCCTACAAAGCTGTTCATTTGCATTATCTATTGAGTTTGGAATTAGACTAACATATTCATCAAGATATAATTTTCTTGATTTCTTTGGACATCCATGTTGGAATGGTAATGATGATGTTGGCTCCTGCACATGACAAATGAAACTACGATTGTCTTTTTGTTTAATCAATTGCAAACTGAACAGTCAGTTTTGAGTTAATTTTCACAATAGGTTTTCTTTAACCAATGGATAGTATAAAGGAAATACAAAAACCTCTTAATAACTGGCTGTGGGAACTTTTGATGTTAATTTTTCTCTGCAGATCGTTGCTGATGGTGTTGATCCAAAACAACAAGTATTCTTGTTTTGGTAAGTTCTCTTATTTCTTGGGCCATTATTTGGCCCAATACGTCTCCTTAATCTCTAGCCATTTTGGTTGGGATATAGGAATGCCTTAAACTGAAACAAGTAAGCTCATACATTGCCAGCTCAAAGCCACTTAGACGCAGAAGACCGAAGCACCTAAATCAAAGTACACAGCGTGTACATCCTCACGTCTTAGAGTCTGACTTGCCTGCAGGACTTTGTGTGGTTTTGGACAAGGCTGATGGTACTTTCTTTTCTTAATTGACTCTCTGCTCAATTATTTTGGAATGTTCAAAGAAGGGATTTCATGTTGTATCTCTACCCTTTCTTTGTTGCTTTCCAATGTATTGTATGTAAATATACTTTGGGGTATGTGTTTTTGTTTTACAATTGAAGAAGAGGATAAAATAGACGAAAATGATAAAAAAAGATAGAATGAATCAGGTTTTTTGAACTGTCATTTAAACAGCCTATTAGCTGAGAATTACTGTATTGAATTATATGGAAAAGATATATCCTGACTTGGAATGAGTTACTTGTGCATTATTTCTCTGGAAAATAAGTGCCTGGTGCATCAATTATGGATCAACCAATCCTCTTGCGTTTCTTGTTCTGGTTGATTTAATTATTGTTAGGAACTGAATGTGTTCCTGACATAGTGAATCTCACATGAAATTTCCAGCTCCAGACTGCAGATGAGATATCACTGATCTCCTGGAGCCTCCTGGAGACCTATGTAGTAACCTCCTTCAGGTGCCTACGGGATCCTTAAAATACTATTTTTTTTTTTTCCAAAAGATTCACTTTAGTTAGGCCTGAATAGTTGAGGCATGTTTCTGCAAGATTCTTAGGAGTAAAATGATAATTAGCTTTTATCATGAATGTGCATGCAGATGGAACAGGGAGGTCCAATCCTTTGTTCCATACTTTTGGGATTCTTGTGAAAAATGACTGTCAGATGTTTTTAAGAAATTAACATTCTCTATTTAGTGAGAAGTACACATTCATTCAGTTAACACATTGCTTTGGATTTTGATTTATCCTAATCTTAAAATGAATTTATCTGTACATTATTCTGTTAAGCAGACTGAGCTAACTACTCCTTAATGTGCTCCTTTTCCGAATATTACTGTCGAACACTCAACTTCTTTGTTCAGATGCTCATTCTAGTAAAGCTGATAAGGCTAGAATACAAGGTAGGAATGTTTGCAGAATGATATTGTTGGTACTGCAGTCTCTCCAATCTGTTTCATCGAGATTTACTGTTGCAGGGGTTTCAAGTCCAGTACCACAATCATATGCTGATCCTGGTTGCATTCAATCAATATCTGGGAACAATTTTTCACCTCCTGCAATGCTACTGTTTGCAAAGACTAGAAAGTTATCTGTTGAGCGTTCAGACCCTAGAAAGTATATCTCTCTCTCTCTCTCATGAAAGGATGCTGCATAATAAGTTACATGGAGCTATTTCATTGAATTCAAATGTACTGCGTAGTTGAACCTGTCTAAAGCGGCATGAAGTCTTACCTGGTTATCAGCTGCCAGTTTAAGGCCATGTGCGTGTTAAGTTCCATCCCTTGTTGATTGGACGGATGACTGCTCATTCTTAATTTATCATGTGAAATTTATTAAAAATGTGAAGTGAGGCTGTCGAACAATGAAACCACCGAGTTAAATTCAAATGAAATTGGTGGTTGAAACTGTTTATTTGTTTGGTTTGGTTATTAGTTTCTGAAATCGAAAGGATTGCTTCGAGCATCTTTTTATGGATACTAAAACGGATATGTATACATCAGTTTGTGTAAAATATATGAGGTTGTTTACTTGTCAAGTCCAACCCCCCCCCCCCCCCCCCCCCCCACACACACACACACATACATACACGCACAAATCCATTAATCTGTGATGAGCTGTATTTTGCCCTGCTTTTGGTGTTCATTTGTCAAATGCATGTCACACATGAAACCATTTTGTGTGTGGAAGTGCTGTGTTTTGCCTTGCCAATCGATCAGTGCTATTATATTCCAATCCAAGGCATTGTAATATTTGACATTGTAGCTAGCTTTCCAGTGTGCTCTACGTGTTCTTTAAGAAGATATTATTTTATTTTCTTGTTATCCTTTCGTATGTGAATTTTAATTCTTTCATTTAGCCCATATATGAATATATTTTTTATCTAGAACTTTCCTCTGCATTTTCAGCTGTGCCCTCCTGCGGAAAAGACAGTTCTTTCACTCACATAGAGCCCAGGTGACAATTACTTATGCGATGAACGATTTTATTTTGTCACCCAATATGAATTAAGCCTTTTTCTTTGCCGAGAATGAAATTTCCATTAATCTTTTATTGTGCAATGTGCATTTTTTGATCTTTGTTGGCACTATTGAGACTTTAATTTGTCAACTTTATTCTATGATGTGTAAAGGGATGATGAATTCATTCTGATTTTATGGCACAACTCGCCAAAAACCATAAAATTACTTCTTTACCTTAGCATCTTAGTAAACGTGTCCTTGCCCAAGGGTGTATGTTCATATTTTCATACCATTCTAGTTATAAACTCTTCTTTTTTTGGGTTGAATTTTGTACAGCATCGTGGGAAGAAAAGATTCTTTGATCATCTGATAAGAATGCCCAAAGGGTGCATGTTCAATTTTTTGTTATGTATATAAGTTTGTAGTTCTGATTATACCAGTAAGTACATAAACTATACAGCCTTAAAATGCTATGGAAGATAAAATGGAACAGTATTTCAGATGGTTACATTTGATAGTTCTTTTTTTTTCCCTCTTGTTTAGCATATACTAAACATTATAGTTGAGTTTGCGAACTTTAAGTGCATAATTTGTGATTTCTTCCCCGATAATTGAAAAACGTTTTTGTCAAGCCGTTGTTTTATTACTTGTGAGAATAGTGGTTGGCGAATTGTTTCTGGATTGAATGGAAAAGGGATATATGAAGTTCGACCATGTTACCTAGAAATCTACTTGACTATTTTATTTCTCTTTTTTGCCCATACATTTGTTAGGTGACACTTATTATAGGCTATAGATGAAGCACTGTATTTCAACTTCTTTTGTTTTGTTATGCTTGAAGCCAATGGCATTGGAACAAGTTTTATCGGATCAGGATAGTGAAGATGAGGTTGATGACGATGTTGCTGATTTTGAAGATCGAAGGGTATAATAACTAAATCTCTCTCTCTCTCTCTCTCTCTCTCTCTCTCTCTCTCTCTCTCTGTTGTCTCTCTTTCTCTAGAAATGCATGTTTTATATGGACAACTAACTTTGGGCCAGACATAACAGTTATTAATATTTACTCAAGGCATTGAAGAATGATTTTCTGGTTGTCTAGTATTATTTTGTTTTCTCTGTATGCATGCAGCTGGTGGAGTTGCACTTGCTGTTTTAATTATCAGGAACAATAACACTGAAAAAATATAGTTTGAGACATTCAGTGATGTTAGTCTCATCTGTTTCTTGTTAATAAGTCAATGTCTTCATTCTTGGGGTGATGCAGTTTTATACTGAGGGAAAAGAAAAGAAAAAGAGGAAAAACATGCATCAAATTGACAGTTATCAATAATGCTCAAAAAAGAAAAAACATTAATTTTGAAAAGGTCAAAGGCTTCCTATCCCCAAACTTCTATCTGAGATACAAAAGATGTTATATTGTAAAATTTAGGTTGAATGGTTCAAAGCGACTACTGTTAGCCAAGAAAATGACTAGAAACTGAATGTGTACTTTTTTCTAAGTTTTATTCAGTCCATGCTTTGTTTCCAGTCATTGATTTCTTGCAAGTACAGGGAGGCTTCATTTGGCAATATGTTAGAAGCATGTTTGTTTCATTGACTTGGTAGCTCGGTCCTTTGGGATTTATATTGAAATCAAATGATTTAGTATTTTATTTTCTATTGTAGATGCTTGATGATTTCGTTGATGTGACTAAAGATGAGAAGCAAATGATGCATATGTGGAACTCCTTCGTGAGGAAGCAACAGTAATTTCTCTATTCGCTCTACTCTTTTTTCTTGGGGCTTCACAAGGTTCTTTATGTTTTTGGAGCCTTGTATTAGAAACCGTTAGATGTCATGGTAGCAGGCATTCATAACCTGCTTTGTTCTTGCAAGTTAGATCAAGAGCGAAGAAATATTCTTACTAAGTTTCATATGATACTCCTGGGGAATTTTGAAACTATATGTTATAATCGTATACTTCAAAGAAAAGTCGTCTGTGGTTTGAGGCATTCTCATTCTATGTGTATGGAGTATTCACTATCCATCATGACTCATGAGCCATGTTGCTTATAAGAACAATGCATTATCAAAATTTGGATACAGATCAAGGATGACTAGTCGAGTATTTTTTCCCAATATACACATAATATGGTTAGGCTCTTTTCTGGATGTGCCAATGTATGCTAGCTGGCAGCCTGAATGCTGGTTATGGTCAGGTCGGTTACACCAATCTTCGAAAATTAGCTCCATCTAGAACCATAACCATATTGTGTGTACGTTGGCAGCTCGCCTCATTTGCATTGCTTATTGCTCATTGGAAAAGCTCGACCAAAAAAACAGATGGGACAAGTTCATTTCCTTGTGTGGAGAAACTTTGATTTTCTCTTAGGTCTTCTGAAGTATTTTGATTTAATGATGGCAGGGTACTTGCCGATGGCCACATTCTGTGGGCGTGTGAGGCCTTCTCAAGGTTGCATGGGCCTGACCTTGTAAAAGCCCCAGCCTTGATATGGTAATGGTCGCACTCACTCGATTCTCTATTTTGGTCATGCATATCACTCCTGATGAACTCTGCTTGGTATTTTGGAAATATTTTGATGTCAAATAATGACCTAGATAAAGTCCACGTCTTATGTTTCCCTGCAGTTCTTTTATTTTCATTCTTTCATATCAATTCAATCTTTGCGAAGTCTGTCCTTTGCATATTGATATTACGATTTTCTAGATGAGAATTTTGAATCTCAAATGAGGAATCACTTTGTCAGGTGTTGGAGATTGTTTATGATCAAATTGTGGAATCATGGTCTCCTTGATGCTCGCACCATGAACAATTGTAACATTATTCTTGAACAGTGCCAGAGCCTGGCTCCGGACGCCAAAAGTTGAAATTTGGAAGAAATTATTTTGTTCAATAGAGTCAGGCTCCTCCTGGGAAATGCCTGCATTTATATTTTGTGTTTATTTTCCTAGTCTAATGAGCTGTAAACAATTTTTCAATGGAAAAAAAGAAAAGAAAGTGTAAGTGTGCAACTATGAGCAACAGAATTTCAATTTGTTTTCCGTCATCAGTGTTCAGATCATACTTAACCTAGACTTTGCTGTGACTTGACCTTTTTGTTCGATTAAAACTAAAATAAAGTTATATAAATAAGAGTACTTATCGTACCAGTGCGAGGATAGGAATTAAAGCAATACAATTTGGTTGTGAAAGATGCTGCAGTTTCATTTCGTACTCCATTCGACACTATAGGGTGTTATGGAAATTGAAAAATATACTGAATTGAACCGAATTTCCGGTACAAAAAAAAAAAGAAAACACTGGAAAACCAAACTAAATTGGATCCCTTTTTTAATTCGAGATTGCCCAAGGTGTTTTCAAGTGATTGTCGTGTGACAAATTCCTGCCCCACGGGTAGGATTGAGAATGGTTTGCAATCGATACTTATTTTTAAGAGAAGATAATATGTGTGGGGTGAGTCTTAGCCATTTTTGTACAGACACTTAATTAAAAAACGTGCATAGTAATCTAATCAAGGAAATCTAACGGAACTATAATTGGTAAAAGTGGATAGAAAACCATAGCTCGACTTAGTTAGTTAATATTATTTAATTCACTTTCATTCCCAACGTCATAAACCCCCCATTTGTGTTCACTAAAGTCACTCGAACCAAAAAGAATTGGATATTGTTGAGCAAGTCTCCGTGGGATCGACCGTTGCTTGCATCTATACTATCTACACATCTTGTGCGCTTGCAAAATTATTACGCCTAAAGGTTTCTCCTAGTACATCTATTGTGCTTAGTAAAATCTCTATCAATCATAACTGGTTACCCATTAGGAAACCCAGACCTGGAATTACCTCTATCGAGGCTCTTCGGCCTGCTAGTCTAGGAGGTAACCACTCCCGACATCAACTAGGACATCTAGAAGGATCTCGTCCTTATAAACTCAGCTCAAAACTAGTAGCAACATCTGACAAGCCTCTGAGAGAAGCATATGATCAAACTATCACTAAAACTCTAACCTTATTTCTCAGACCCAACTTGATGCCTCGACACTTGGTAATATCACATGCCACCAATGTTGGTATAAACTAGGACAAATCCAGCAATCTTGGCTCATTATAGAAACCGCATAACCACACCCTACAAGTGTTCCGATGGAAATGAGGATAAAGCTACCTCAAAACATGCCCCTGAAAAACCACACAAATGTCCTAATCTAATAGCCTTAAACTATGCCACTAATGGTATGTAACCCACCCAACAAGAACGTGGCTAAGCGTAACATAACCTCTAGAGGCATCACATCACACACATCACATCAAATACTCGCTCCAGCTTAGGAATCCACTCAACTGCCTCATACAGGTTCCAATGCCAATAAAAATTGTGGCTCCAAGCCTCTAAAACTAGCTCAAAATTTGAACCTCAAAATTGTGGCTCCAGCTTAGGAATCCACTCGATTGCCTCACAGTCCTCTACTGATCCTGGCGCGCTCTGGAAGCCCCGTTTGGGCTAAGGTTTTTGGGTTATCCCTTGTCTAGCCCTTCGTATCACACGTGGGTTAGAACGGGAGTATAGCACATCCCGCGTTAATCCCCCGGGCCCGGGGGGGGGGGGGGGGGGGGGGGGAGGGTGACACTACCTATCCCAATCCCCCTACCCCTCTGGATTAACGCGGGATGTGATATGCTCCCGTTCTAACCCACGTGTGATACGAAGGGCCAGACAAGGGATAATCTAAAAACCTTAGCCCAAATAGGGCTTCCAGAGCGCGCCAGGATCAGTAGAGGACTGTGATGGCTCGGTCTCTGCTCCAGCCCGCATTTGCAATCAACTTGAAGGGCATTAAACCATAAAAGCTGTTAGTGAACAAAAATAAATAATTTAATAAAACACATTTCAGAAAAGACATTTATACCCTTCACTTAAAACCATGCATGCATACGAAAACCAGTTAATTCAACTCAAATATAATAAAATAGTTTCTAAACCAAAGCCATTTCCTTCCTCAAATCATTAGGGCTTTAGCCCAAAACCATAAAACCAATCAAATGGGAACTCAACCCAAATCCGTAAATCCAATTCATGTGGGTCACTGCCCAAATCCATAAACACAGAAATTTGTAACTCAGTAAATCCAATAAAATACAGTTATACCAATCCTTGGCATCCTAAATGCCTAGCGTCCCAAACGCCTGACGTCCCAGTCGCCTGACGTCCCAGACGTCATGTCACGGTCTAAGGCTATGCGTGCCAGTCGGGGTCTCTCCGAGCCTATCTATGACATCCCATATGTCTGACGTCTCAGACGTCTAATAATAGCAATCCTGCTCCTGAGTCACTATACGGTCCGATCGTTCAGTGCAATGACCCCTCGTAGGCAATGTGCCGTGACTACCCCAGTGTCCCAGACAGTTGGAGGAGACCATCCATATATCCACATATAAGGATGGTATATGGAATTTTTTTTATAACATCATTTCAAACCTTTCAAAGGGGTCATGCCCAAAATTTCCTCAAAACCATTATAAATCCATAAATGGGTCTCAGCTCGATTCCCAATTACAGAAAATGGACTCCAAGTACGAAAGTTTCCAAATCAAATGGGTCTCATGTCCGGTTCCATATTTCCAAATCCAAAACCATTCCATCAAAACCATTATTGAAATACCAATACATATAAACACAGTAGAAAACCATAACCTCGAAATACGTACAAGTACGTAAATAATAGATACCATAATCATAATAATAGAAATCATATAAATAAAATATATAAAGAAGTTATGCATGCATCAATTTAGAAAACAATGTCCACTCACAAACCGTCCTAGTCGTGCCTCGATACGCGTGCCATAAACCTTCCCCGGGCAAAATCACCATCTCTGGAACTTCCGAACTTGTCCAAATCACACCAATGGTCACTAACGTACTCTATAAAGTCATACCTAAGATCTATGAGCAGTACCAGCCCGGGAACGCGTCCTGAAGACTCTTCTCGAGGCTAAAAACCTCAATTTGACCAACCTAACGATCTCCGATTGATCTGCAACCACTACCATTAGATCCGAATTGTCGAAACCTTTAAAAGGACACTGGTCCCATCTTGAAATTCGTGCCCATGCGCCCCCACACACGTGGTTAATGCAAAAGTCAATGCTAGTCAAAGTCAACTATTGCCGTCAGCAATCAACGATCAAAGTCAATGCTGACGTCACCTCTGACAACTTTGACAGTTGTCAGATCTAATAGTGCCACGTGTCAGCCAGCCACTGGTCCACGTCATCGACATGTTAGTGACATTTGGCAACCCATGATTAGCCATGTCACTAACTATGCACTGACATGTGACACGTGTCATCCTCCATTAGCCTACCTTTGACACTTGTCAGATGATGACGTCATCATCGTCTTCAACCTCCGTCTAGGTCACCCGTTTTTTCTGAACCGGGTCGCGCAGACCCGCGACTTGACCCGGTTCCAAAACCCCCATTTCTCAACCAAATCGATCCCCGTTTCTTCCTACATGATCGTCCAAACCTCCTTAATCGATCTACCTAATCAAAACCAAAAAAAAAAACAGCTTAGAATTATACCTTTGGTTCAATGAACAGTAGCCCAGAATTCCTCCATCGCTTCCCGTCGACTCCAGCCACCGTTGCCTTCGAAACCGACTCTCCTAAGCTCGTCTCATCCTCTGGATCCCTCGTCCAAACCACCAAATAGATCAACAACCACCAAAACTAGGTTTTCCAATTTTGAACTAAAATTGGGCTTTCGGGTTACCTGTTTCTGGCGACTCCTCTGCCGTCCATGACGATCCTGCCACCTTCTCGACGTCCATCCTCAGTCGCTCATTCTCAGTCTCTTAGTCATCACCGTAGAAGGGGATAGGCTGGTGGGGTGGTTTGGGTGTTTGGGTTTGGTGGGTTTCATAGGGCAAAAGGGAAAACAGAGAAGAGGATAAAGATGAACCAATTAATTGGGGTTTGGTCAAATCAGATGGGTGACACTTGTCACTCATCTGGTGGGTCATCCCTAGATATTTATTCAATCAAAATAGTCCACGTGTCCAATTTCTCGGTTTGCATGAATAGTTCCAATTTCCGTTTTAGGCCCATAACTTTCCCGTCGAACGTCCCGATTTCAACGTGCCACTTGTCCATGAACTCGTAATATCTTGATCTATGTAACGATCTTCGGTCCTCGTGCATTTGACAGTCGAGTCAAAACTCAACATTTTGTCCAATTTTAGGGGCAAAATCGTCATTTTACGCCATCCGTTCGCGATTCCTCGACTAATCCCAATTAGTCTTGCTAATCCTTAATTACTCCATTAATCGTAATTATCGCTAATTAATCTCGAAATTCAGGATGGGTCGTTATAGGGGGGTGGTTACAATGTGAACAAACAAAACCAGTTATAAAAAAACAAATGCTTGCATACATTTAATCATATAACCAGATTCCATAATAAAATAATTATATACCATAGGACCATGAAAACAATGCAATACATATAAAATACCAGTGGCCCACATTCTCCTGAAATCCCTAGTTTAGAAACCATCTGGAAGATAGAACCTGGACACTAATGTCATTAAGAAAAATCAGACCAATCCTCGAGTCCCTCAGGTCGTAGCTCACAATACCGACTAGAATCTATACCCTAAGTCGTCACCCGCAGCAAAAGCTAATTGGCTGAGAATCTCCGTACTATGCATAGTTAGCCCCTATGATCTAGTGGAAACGCACTCTATGATGCCAATCAGGGCCAATCAGGAAAAGTACAGTATACCTGTAACGACCCGTTCTGCAAATCGAGATTAGATTAGTGTTAATGACGGATTAGTGCAGTTAATCGGTGATTATTTGGAGGCGTTCGGACAGAAGGTACGAAATGACGATTTTGCTCTTGGAATGGGAAAAATGTTGACCTTTCGATTGGGCGGTCAAAAGGACTTTGACCGATGACCGTGATGTAGTTCGGGATGGCAAGAATTCATAGACAGGTGGCACGTCCGATTCCGACATCCGAAGAGAAAGTTATGACATTCGGAATTTGAAGGGTATTTTGGTAATTTGATCGAATAGGGGCAACCAGTTGACTTTTCGTGCAACACGTCATTTTCATGTAATTTGAGGACCGTTAGGAAGGTCTCGATGCTCTGAGTATAACGATAGGTGACACGTGTCGATTGGAGTTCGGATGACGAAGTTACGGGTCAAGGAATCGAAGGGAAAAATGGTAATTTGTCCTTGAGGGGGCATTCTGGACATTTTCTGCTTTGGAATCTGTGCCCACTCAGAAAAGGACACTTAGCTGTTGATTGAAGGTGGTGCCATAGGATTATTGACGCGTGGCTGGGTTTGGATGGTGGTGGAAACTGCTTGCAATCGGTCAAAGTTACCACGCACGATTTAAACACTAGTTGGACGGTGTGGGGGCTCGAGGGAAAAACAGAGAACATAGGTGGTGAGGAATTTAAACCCCCCAGCTAGCTCCAATTGATAGTGATATGGAAATAAAAATAAAGGGATAATCGACCTGGATTAAGGTGGTGGAGTCGTGGTTACCCTTCGTGCACGGTGGAGGTTGGAGGAGGGCCAAAGTCGTGGACTCCCCTGTTGGACTTCAACTGGTTCAAGGTGATTTGTTGACTATAGATCGATTGTATGGGTTGCAAAATGATACTAGAGGTCTGGGGAAGCCAACAAGCTCATTGTTGATGCCTGAGACGGACGGTAAGGTCAAAACCAAAATATATATATATATATATACATAGTTTGAATTAGATCATGGCAAGTTGAGATTTAATGGTTAATGTTTAATTTTGTGCTTTGGGTGTGATTTTGCAGGTTAAAAGGAGGTGCTTGAACTTAACTCCACGACGGGAGGTGGCTGGTAGTCAAAGATTACGGCCGGGGGAACATGGCCGGTTCATCCCTTGAACTGAAGAGGTAATACATAACGTCTATCCTCATGGTTTTGAGTTCTAAATTCTTTGCAAAGACTAAAATAAGCATTAGGAATGAAAAGGATTAAAAATGGATTATAATTGGATGAAAACTGGTATCGAACCGTTCACGCCGGTTCAGGATTGAACCGGGTCGGCCTGGACCGGTTCAGACTCGGTCTGACCAAGGTTGAAAGAGGTGAACAGTGGGCGCGTGGCTCCCACGCGCAGCCCCTTTGGGCGGCGCGTGAGGGCGCGTGGGACATATTCCGGGAAAGTGGTCAACATGAGAAATGATGTAATCGATGTAACAAACATTTTGGCACTGGTTTCGAGTCGATTGGACATCGTCTCGATATGTTTCGGGATGTCCGAAGATTTTAGGCCTTAGTTAAAAATAGTTAAAATTTGAGAAAATTATGGGGCTTTAGTATATGCTTTATGAAGTAGTTAGTGACCGTGTTATGGGATTTGGACAAGTTCAAGAAAGCCGAGGATAGTGGATTGGCCGGGAACGGTATAGGTGCGCTCTTATCGAGGCGACGACGCTATGGTCTGTGAGTGGACTTTGCTTTCTAACTCTTGATGCATGCATATACGTTTTTATATATTTTTTATATGTGATTCTATGATTTGATTTATGATCTTGATGGTTTATGGTTTTGCACGTTTTTTGAGATATTTACGGAATTTCACGTTTTACGAGATTTCGCACGATCTTGTGATTTGAGCATGATTTTGATGATTTGATTTCAAAGATTCGAAATGGATTTTAGAAAAGTGATTTCAGGCTTGGAGCCCTGTTTCTGAGTTTTCGATAAACGAGCTTTCGATTTTTGAAACTGGATTTCGGATTGTGGTTTCGAGATTTGGAAAGGAAGTCTGGATTTGGGTTCGGGACGATGGTTCCGGATGCTAGCTTACCGAGAAAAGAAAAAGAGAAAACCATTGGATTTGGTTTTGAGTTTAAAGACTCGGATTGATTAACGGGGGGGGGGGGGGGGGGGGGCAGGCCTGGATTGGTATGTTTTGAGTTTAAAGTCTCGGTGATTATGATACCCCCGAGGCCTGTGATTGTGTTTTGAGTTTAAAGACTCGTTGATATCCCAGGAAGGCCTGGTTATTGCGCATGGTTTTGAGTTTAAAGACTTGGGCGCACTTGAGATCCAGTAAACTTGTATGATTGCTATTTTTCACTGGTTTTCCTATGTTTTGGGCAGTGGCCCGGATGAATTGGATTTGATGAGTTTTGGGACTGAGTTCCCGTATTTGAGATTGATTTGTGATTTGAGACTGAGGCCTAGATTTGAATGACGAATTTGATTCGGGTTTTCGATAATGATTTTCGCTGATGGTTTTGACATGAATGGTTTCATAACATGAACTGATATGCATGCATTGGTTTTTACGTGGAGGGTAAACATGTAATTGTTTTTCTGATAATTGTTTTTGAACTATACTTCATTTTTGTCCACTCACAGTCTTTTCATGTTTTCGATACCCTCCAGGTTGTTGCGGTACGGGCTGTTGGTCGAGAGAGACGGAGAATCACAACTGAAATCCACAGTAGTTCCGCGCACTCTGGGAAGTCTAGATACTTTTAGGATGGATGGATCAAGAATCCCTTGTCCGACTTACGTGTCACATGGAGGTTGGACGTCAGTTTAGCCTTCGTGTTGTACGTAAGTTAGATGGGAGTAGGATTTAGCCCTTATTCCCGGGGGGTTAGGGGTGGGTCCTGACAATACCCGTACCATGTGTAGAAAACCCCCCAAGAACTGGTGGAGACACACTCCATAGCGCTAGTCCAGCAAAAAACAGCTCCCAGGAGCTGGTGGAGACACACTTCGTAACGCTACTTTGGGAAAATGCTACCCCCAGGAGATAGCAGAGAGACTTTGTAACACCACTATGGGAAAATCACAAGGTCCCTCAAGGATGCTCAACTGTGGAAAATAGTTCTTAAAAACCAAGCAAAACTTTTCTTACATATATCTGTTACCCAAAACCAAGTTAAAATATTTAAACCCTGACTTGAGCCGAAAACACTGTTTCCACAAAATGCATAAAAACCAGTGTCTAGTAAACCATTTTCCTAAAAAATCATTCCAAATCTCAATATTCAATGCATAAAAATAATCATCCAGAATAATTTTCAAAATCAAAACAATTCACAAATAACAATAACATAACTAGATTATTTTTATGCATGAAAAATCCCTAAGAAATAATAGTCCACTCACCGTACATCTAAGAGTCATACTCCGAGTTGTACCTATTAGTGAAATTCCCAGGACAACATAATCCGGTTGGCTTTGATACCAAATTGATAGGACCTACATTGAAAAAGGACTCAAAAAATGCACCTGATCCTACTCAAATTTCTAAAGAACCATAAGACTATAGCCCCTAAAACCAAAATTCGTTAGAAAAAGGATAATGTAATGCCCCGGAAATTCAAAGAATGTAAATTGATAAAATAATATGTAAAATGATATTTTTACCCTTGTATATAGTGTGGTCAAAGTTGACTTTTTAAACGACACGTGTTTTTCACGTAATTCAAGGACCACTAAGTAGGACTCGATTCCCTGAGTTCGTAGACAGTCGGCATGACAGGACCACCCCCGAAAAGGGCATTGTTAACCGTGTCCGGTCCTGCTCCCGTCTGGCAAGACGACTGAAATCCCCAAGTTACCCTCAGTACGTTCCAGACCAGGGATAGCCACACGTGCTTACTCATGCCTTCGCCTCACAATCAGCCTCGAACAACGCGCCCCGACCTGGAGGGTCAATAAAAAACCAAAAGTTGTGAGTGGACAAAATAACTCCGTTTATAAAAACAGTTACGAAAAGACGTTTTTACCCTCCAAGTAAAAAAAATGCATGCATACAAAAATCATTTCGCAAACCGTTACATTTCCAACATAAGAGATCCGTATATGAAAATCAAAAACATTTTCCATTTCTTGATCCTCGGGTCTTAGCCCGCAAACGTAAACACAGGGCCTTAGCCCAAAACCACGAATCAAACCAGATACTCAACATGATTCAAGCCAACAATCACATAAACCGAGCCACAACCCCACACACCCGAAACATCAAAACCACAATAAATCACAAATCAAACATTTTGCTGGATATCAAGTGCGTCTGAGTCTTTAAACTCAAAACCATGCGCATAATCAGGCCTTCCCGGGATTTCAACGAGTCTTTAAACTCAAACATAATCAATAGGCCTCGGGGGTATCACAATAACCGAGTCTTTAAACTCACGAGTCTTTAAACTCCTTAAGGGCCCTCCCCCGTCATCAATTAACTGAGTCTTTAAACTCAAAATGTGCTCCAGCAATAGCACCAGGTCTTTAAACCCAAAACAGTTTTCAACGGGTCTTTAAACCCCAAAACATTTAACAATCACAACAACGCGGGATCCATCCCGAAATCACAATTTTCACAACAGGACTTATGGTCCGAATTTCCACATTCAAATCCCCAAATCTTACTTCACAAATCATATTCAAATCATCATTACACACGGGGCATGTACAATCATACCAAATCACTTTATTAAATCCTTTTTCATTCCCGAATTCGAATTCGCAATAATGATTCCATAAGCCGGCATTCGGAAGCATCATCCCGAACCCAAACCAAGAATCCGTTTTCAAACTTCCGAAAACCGAAACTTCGTTCATCAAAATTACTTTTTATGCCCCGAGCAACAAGCCCGAAATCACCTTTTTCAAAATCCGTTTTAAATCCTTGAAAACACCTCATATTTCAAATCTCAAGGTCAAGACATCAAAACCACAATCATAATCACCAAAATCACGATCAATCACAACATACTCAAAATCTCGTAAAACGTGCAAAACCGTGACATTCTCGAAATACATGTCAAAATCGTAAACCATACTCACAATTGAAAACCAACATCTTAGAAACATAATACGCACAAATCCCCATAAAATCATTCATTAAACCATCATCAATCATAAGAGAAACCATAATCTCGAAATACGTGCAATTTCGTATGCATATTAAAAATACGTATGAATACGAGAATTGAAATCATCATAGTTCCTAATAATAATCATAGAAATCATAGGAATATTTATGCATGCATTAAATTTTGAAAGCAACGTCCACTCACACACCGTTCTTAAGGCTCGGTTTCGCGCCGCACGCATTCCCGTAATTTCTGGCATTTTCCAGAAAACCCCAAATCCTGTCCAAAAACACATTCCCGGGTCATTAAGGTCTCAATTAACAACATACTAATTTCCCATAATTTTTTCGGGAATTATTCGTTAATTAAAAACGTAACCTAACCCTTCGGACCCTCGGAATAACATCGAAACGGTGTCCGATAATTTCGAAACCAACGCTAAAATGTTCGTTACATTGTATAGGACAAAAGTCATGTTGGACATACCTCGAAAATCAGCCCCACGTGCCTTCATGCGCCGCCGCAAGCGGCTGCGCGTGGGAGCCACGCGCTGCTACAGTACCATGCACAGTGCTTCTTCCTTAGCCGATCGTCTGTAAAACGGGTCTGGTAACCCACGAAGTGACCCAGCTAGTGTCCCACCAATTCGACACCATTTGATGAATTGAACACTCCATTAGCTTCGTACCCAGTCCAATTAGGGACCTGTAACATCCATTGCAGTCGTCATTACCTCTAACTATCTCGACTTAAACCAAATTTCTCGAACTAGTTCCTCGTCTGAATTCATCGTATAACCAAGTAATTATGCAATTAATTGGTAGTACAGCACCATAGCCTCATGGTAAGGATGATTTGAGATCCAATTCCACAAACACTCACCTCCAATTGCGCGAACACAAAGCTCGATTTCCCGGCCACCCGCGACATCCGTCCATGGCTCCAGGAGCTTCAAAGCTTGCAATACTCGATTTGGATCGACTACATGAGGCTCCAGAAGACTCATTCGAGCCTCAATTTGGCTTGGGCTGGCCCAAAATTCAATTTCGGATTTGAATTCACTCAAGAATAGGTTTCGGGTTTTTTTGGAACTCCCTCTCCCAGTTTCCTCCCTTTCTTCCTTCTCTCCCTCTCATAACTCTGTTCTCACCTCCATGACCCCTTTCCCGTTCACAATTTCTCTCAAACTGGCATTGGAAAGGACGATCACACCCTGCACAAAGTCCTTGTTTTCTCAGTTTAATGGCACTCTCCCCGGATTGTTTTCCGCACTCCCCTCAACCAGCACACTCGTGCTCTGCCTAACTGTCTTTGTTCCCGCACCAAGACAATAACAATTTGCCCCTAACTGTCCTCAGTTCATCATGGTCTCAGAAAATTGATCAACGTGGGAAGCAGCCTCTGCTTTCTTCCCAATTTCAGAAGCACCAGCAGCACGGTATTTGTTCCCTGCACACACCTCCCGTGCCCTGCTCACCCCACTCAAGGCACAAAACAATTCATTAACACTCAGCCCCACCAATTTGTTTCATAAACAATGCATACCCGTGGCTTCAGATTCCAATTCCACACCCGCACACACTGATCACTAGCCAACAATGTCCCTGTTTTTCAATTCCAAAAACACCAGCACAGCACCTGCTCACTATGCACAAAACACACAATCTCCCACTTACATGATTAAACAATCCAATAACCCATTTACATGATTAAACAATTCAATAACCCACGTACATGATTAAACAATCCAATAACCCACTTACATGATTAAACAATCCAATAACCCACTTACATGATTAAACAATCCAATAACCCATTTACATGATTAAACAGTCCAATAACCCTTAAACAACAATTTAGCCCATCCAATTACCCCAAAAACCATCCATCTGTGCACTGGAATGTCTCCCATTAACAGGTGCTACAGTAACCGTTCAAACAGCCCCTGTGAAATTACCATTCTGCCCTTGTGCAGAAAATTACCAAAATGCCCCTCACGCATCCAGGCTCGTAACTCGGTCATCCGGACTCCGATTGATGCGTGCCGCCTGTCTACGAACTCAGGGCATCGAGACCTTCCTAACGGTCCTTGTCCCTCGACCATCGGACCTCCCGATCAAAAAGTCAACATTTTCCCTTATTCCGTCTAAATTACGAAAACGCCCCTGGGCTTCCGAACGTCATAACTTTCACCTCGAACGTCGGAATCGAACGTGCCACTTGTCTATGAACTCGTGACGTCCCAAAATACGTCACGGTCATCGGTCAAATTCCATTTGACTGTCCGAATAAAAAGTTAACGTTTTACCCACGACCAGGGGCAAAACGGTCATTTTGCATCGTTCGTCCGATTTCACCCAACTAATCACCGATTAACCCCGTTAATCATGATTAGTTACTAATCTAATCCCGAATTCCGGGACGGGTCATTACACGGCACGCTGAAATCGGACTTCGGATGAAGGAGTTGTGGTTCTAGAACGAGGAAGGGCATTTTAGTAATTATGTGAAGGAAGGGTAAAATGGTAATTGGACGGTGAAATTAAAAAGTGGATATTTACTTTAGCACTTTAGCTGTTTAGTTAAACGTAGTTGTTTGAATTGGCTATTTAATTAATTAAATGATAGTGTTGGTTGTTTAATTAATTAAATGATACAATAGATAGCTATTTCAATAGCTAATTGACTAATTAAGTGACAATTGTCACTAAGAAGGAACGGCTTAGTGGCTCGGTTAAGTGTGAATTGATGTACAGGTGTGGCTGTGGGAAAAACAGCACTGTTTGCCGTTTGAATCGATTGTTTTGATCGACTTGATGAACTAAGGTAATTCATTTTGCCGTGAGGAACTGAGAGAAATAGGGACACTGGAGAGATTTGAGAATTAATAACACAGAGAGGAAGAAGCCAAGAAAATCGTGAAAACTGGAAAATGGAGGAAAAATTCGAAGTTTGAATTGTGAGTTGAGAGGAGCCAAAGAAAGATTAAAAACAGCTTTCTGGAATCATTTCGAGTCCAACCATATAAAAATCGAAGGAAATTGATCGTGTTTTGACATGGAACTGAAGTTCTAATTTCTAGAAAAAGTCGAGATTGAGTACGACTACCTACAGGTAAGGATTTGTGCAATTGATTATTGTAGAACGTTCATTTAAGTCTTAAGATGCTTCTGTATCAATTAATTAGAAAACTAAGTCGAATTGAGTGAGATTCGAATTTTAAAACCGTTTGAATGTTCAATGGAGAAATGATGGATTAAGAGCTTGATTGGTGTAATTAATGTTGGAGAACTTAAATTAAGGTAGAATGGATGGATTTTGGTGGAAGAATTTAAAGAAATAAGCTTAATTGAAGGGATATGAACCGGGTCATGTCGCGGGTTCGTGACCCGTTTAACAGAGATTCGGGTATCAGAGGTGACACTGTAAGCATACTGTGCAGGGTGCGTGGCTTTCACGCGCAGCCCCTTTGGGCGGCGCGTGAGGCAACATTTCTAGTCAACGTCAACATGTGATTTTCTCCTTTCATTGTAACGAACATTTTGAGACAAGTTTCGAGTCAATCGGACGTCGTTTCGGGATAATTTTGAGTGTTCGAAGGTTTAGGATTTTAATTTAATTACGTTGAAAAATCCCAAAAAATTGGGGAAATTAATGTAAGCTTAATGGAAGTAATTGTGACCCGAAATTATGATCTTTGACAGACCAGAACACTCCTGAGGAGTCCGGGGAGCGTGCAGGACACGATTGACCCGTTTGGACTTCGTGAGTGGACTTTTGTCTTCTAATCGAGCATGCATAACTGTTTTACTCACTCATTTTATAGTTCTATATATATGATTTTATGTTTATGATTATGACATTCTTGCTTTACGTGGCGGCACGCTTTTCGATGTGATTTATCGCATTTTCACGTATTTCGAGATTATGATTTCTCCTATGCTTTGATGATGATTTGATGGACGATTTTATATGGTTTGTGCGTATTACATTTTAATGATGTTTTGATTATGATTTGTGAATGTGATTTGGAATATGAACGTGAAATTCGAACATAAGTCCTATTTTGATAAAATGTAATTTCGGATTAGTTTTGGAATTTGGTTTGCGATGAATTCTGGATTTGCTATAAACTTAGACATGGTTTTGGGTTTAAAGACCTGGATATGGCTGAATCTGGTTTTGGGTTTAAAGACCCGGTTGATGGATGTGACGGGGGAAGGCCCTTGATTGATATGTTTTGAGTTTAAAGACTTGGTTACTTGATATCCCCCGATGCCTATTGATTGTGTTTTGAGTTTAAAGACTCGTTGATATCCCGGGAAGGCTTGATATATGAGTTTAAAGACTCGGATAGATCCATCATGTTTGATTTATTGATGTTCCATTCGGTTTTACATGATTTTATGACTATCTTCTGTAACGGTTTTTATACGGCTCATGTAATTGTTTTCAGATACTTAGTTATGCATGCGTGTTTGAAAACGGAGGGTGAACTCTGATTTCATTAAAACTGTTTTCTATAACTCTTTATTTTTAGTCCACTCACACTTTTATGTTTTACTACCCTCCAGGTCGTGGTGCGAGTTTGGGGGCTAACGTCGAGGCAGAGGCATAAAGGTTTCCCGTTGCATGTATAGTTAGCTCACAGAGTAGGGTTTTATGCTTATCTTGTATGGTTGACTATGCTCTGTGATACTGTTGACTTTTTGTATCGTACGCTCTCCCTGGTCTGACAATGTATGTGATGTAATTACTATGGTTATTTTGGTCTATATGTTCGATTGTTAGATGGGAGAAGGATGCTTCCCGATTATCGAGGTGATACTCGGGGTGGGTCCTGTCAGATAAAACCAAACATAACTCGCTCTCCAGGTGTCAGTGTCCATGCCAACCCACTGAACTTGGAGGTGAGGTAAACCCAGTTTGTTAACCCCGAACTTAGTCATAACATGTGGCATGAATAGTGTCTCAAACAGCTGGTAACTTCCTCGGCCAATAGCCATGACTAGTAAGTAACTCATCGGCTCTACTGGCTCCACTTAAGTCCCTAACTGATATCCTAACGCACACTAGAGTCCCAATTTAGTATCCTGACTTGCCTAGTGACCCAATTTAATAACTCCACACATCTAGAGTCCTAAATAGACATCGACCCTTGAGATGTCCCACCCTAGTGGTGGCTTATACTCATTCCGAAGTATGCACCAACATCACGTTACATCTCGAACTAAACTCAAGATCAAAAACTAATATACCGATTTCCTAAAAAGTGTCCCTATTCTAGATCTAGCTCGTGGCTTCGTCTAGGATTCTAATACTATCCTATCATAAACAAACAACCCAATATTCCCAAGTTAAACAAACAAACAATCAATTCACAATTAACAATATATTCATCACAAATTCAATACATTGTAACCACAAATATAAGTTTAGGGTATGAAAACAACTCGCGTCATGTCAAAGAGAACTCACTTGACCAAGTGCACCGTTACACGTACTTCTAAGCACTTAATCGCAGTAGTCCCCACGAGCTCGCTCATAAGTCTCACTGTTTTCCACAAACAAAGTATCTCAGAATTAAGTAATTCATAATAAGACATGACAAAACGTAAGTGATAAAAACAAGGCATTACCATTTAAAACCCAAATTCCATTTACTCAAACTTAAACAACTTTAGACATCTGAAACTAACACTAAATGAACTCTGACGGACTCTAAACTCATACCATTGGATCCAGAACATCGAAAATTTCAAAACCCAAATCACCAGAGGCCGGGGAAGGCCTCCACACCCCCTATGCGCCATCCTCTTTCTAGCCCCCTGGCTACAATTGGAGCCATGCATCGGCCAGAATCAGCCATTGTTGGCCGAAAACAAAGCCCCTATTACTCTTTCAGTTCTCGACAAAAACATGTAATCCAATAACCAAGCTCTTATACTTGTGGCGGCAGAAAAACTGCTTGAAATTTGTGGAAACCTAGATCTTCCTACCATTGTCACGCTGTTTACATGGGGTTTCAATGTCCAATGTTGGTACCATCATGCTCGCACCACCGAGACGAAGAAGATGGTAGCGACATGACAGAAGGGGACGTCGTCGAACGAAAACTCTGATTCTAGCCTCCCACCGCCATCGCGAGTTGAGAGAGAGGAAAAAGAGTGATCTAGAATGGGCCAATTAGAAGAGGAGAGAGAAATTGTCCAGATTTAACAATCCAACCTTTCCAAATTTACTATTATGCCATTACCGTTTCAGATCCGTAACTTTCGCCCAAGGACTCTGATTCCTGCATGCTACCTCTCTATGAACATATGAGCTCGAGACCTACGCAATGGTAAATGTCCAAAACTATCTCCAAGGAAAATTTAACAATCGAGCCCCTCCGAAAACAAGGGCAAAATCATCTTTTTCCTAATAAATTCCCTAAATGATCTTAAATTTCGATTAGGATCGCTATAGGTGAACCGAAACAGTAAACAAAATCAAGACAACTTGCATTCTCACCACCCCATGACGAAAACCCAAGTCAAAATATTTCCGAATTGTGCTTGAGCCCAAAACATTGTTTCTAGAAAAGGACCATAAAATCAATGTCCAAACACCAATCAATAAATCTGGAAAAACATCCAGTAATCTTTTCAAATCATTATGAAAACCATTTCAACTCAAATCATATAATAAAAGATTTAAAACATTTAACTATGCATGCATCACAGTTAATAAAACAAATGTCTACTCACAAACTATCTAAGCAGCTTAATCCCGAGCTCTGCACTTCTCCGAAGTTCCGTTAGTTGTCTGCCTTGTCAAAAATCATAACTTAGTGTCACTAATTTCCTTGGTAATATCATATTAATCCCCTAAATTCTATGATAACCCACGTACTTAATACATAAACAAAAACACTTAAAAATACCTTGAGACGATGTCCCATCAATTCGAAACCTGTGCCAAAATGTTCATTACATCGATTACATAAAAATTCATGTTGATCGGATGTCAAGGAACCATCGCATGTGCTAGCGACCCCATGAAAGATGTAGTTGCAATCGTGACTGTACTCGTTGTCTTCCTTGAGTGGGTTGACCCGCGAGTTTGCAATTCTGACCCGGATCGGCAAGCAAACCTAGTTCCAATTCCCAATGTTCACCCAATTTTTGAATTCAATGCATCTAAACTATTCTATTCAGCCCTAGAAATAAGTATATGAACTTACAATCCTAAAAACGCACCTCAAAATTAGCGTAAAAATGTAACGACCCGGACTTTCGGAAAAGGAAAAGTTGGAAAATTTGAAGGAAAAGATGATTTTGCCCCTGGAAATTGGGTGAACGGTTCACTTTTTTCTCGAGCGGTCAAATGGACTTTGACCGATGACTGTGACGTAGTTCAGGACGTCACGAGTTCATAGACAGGTGGCACGTCCGATTTCGACATTCGAGGAAAAAGTTATGATGTTCGGAAGTTCAAGGGTAATTCGGTAATTTGGTTAAAAATGGGCAATTTGTTGACTTTTCAAACGACATGGAATTTACACGTAATTCGATGACCGTTAGGAAGGTCTCGATGCCCTGAGTACAACGACAGGTTGCACGCTGAAATCGGACTTTGGACGAGTAAGTTATGACTCTAGAACGAGGAAGGGCATTTTGGTAATTTGTGAAAGAGGGGTAAAATAGTCATTTTGAGGGTGCAAGTTGAAACAACCGTGAGTGGGTGTTTTGAATTGAAAAACAGAGTATGGGTTGAAGGAATTGTTTAACTAAGGAGGGATTAGTGGCTGGTTGGGCAGAGCACTAATGGATTGTTTATGCAATTGAGTGGAGCAGAGCACAGGTATGCAATGGTGGGTTTGGAAACAGGAGCTGCTGGTGCTTCTAAAAATTGGAAGAAAAAAAAACAGAGGCTATTTCCCACGCTTGATCTACTTCCCAAGACCAATTTGAGAGGAGCTGAGTGCTGAAACGGAATGAAGTGAGGGAACAGAGACAGGGGAGAGCACGTGTCTGGTTCAGTGTGTGAGTGTGGGTGAATTGGGACTTGAAACTCGGCAGTGGTCTTGAAATGGAAAACAGAGGACAGACCACCATTGAGCTTGATCGACCTCCCCCACAATCTTTTGAGAGTAGAGAAACATTTCAAAAAGGGAGAAAGGAGGATGAAGAGGCTAAACTAGAGAGGAAAAACGAGGGACTGACTGAATTTACACAGAGACACCTGAAACCTGCCTTTGATAAATTTAAATTCAAAGTTTCAGTTTTAGACCAGACCAAGTCAAATTAAGGTGAGATTACGTCTTCTGGAACCTTTATTAGTCGATCCAAATCAAGTATTGCAAGGTTCGAATCCCATTGAGCTAAGAACAGACATGGCGAAGGTTGGAAAATTTGAGTCGCGTAATTGGAGGCGTTGGACGATGCAATTGAGCTTTAAAACAAGTTTATGATGATCTTACGAAGCTGTTGGCTGGGTCAATTGAAGAAAAACTGTGAGGATCGAGGAACTTTGATGCAGGAACAGTGATCGGCCGTTCTTCGCGAATTCGAGTTCGAATTGATGGCTTCAGAAATCGATGACTAATTGATAGAATCCTAGCCGGGTCACGCCGCGGGCTAACCGGACCCGTTTATCAGTCAGACGGGTTGGGACGACGACTGTAGCTTGCATTGTAGTTGGCGCGTGAGTTTCACGCGCAGCCACTCATGGCGGCGCGTGAGGGCGCGTGGGCCCGATTCTCAAGGTGAGTTCAACACAACTTTTGTCCTACACAATGTAACGAACATTTTAGCGTTGTTTTCGAAAAAATCGGACACCATTTCAATGTTATTTCGAGGGTCTGAAGGTTTATGTTACGTTTTTAACTAACTTTTAATTCCCGAAAATTTATGGGAAATTAGTATGCTGTTATTTGAGTCCTTAGTGACACTAGAGAATGATTTCAGATAGGATTCGAGCTTCCTGAAAAATGTCAGAAATTACGAAAACGCGTGCAGCGCGAAAGCGAGCGTTATGGACATTGTGAGTGGACTTTGCTTTCAAAATTTAATGCAAGCATAAATGTTTCTATGATTTCTATGATTATGACTTGTGATAATTACGATTTTCGTATTTATACGTATTTTGGTATGCAATATGTAACTGCATATTTCGAGACTATGGTTTCTCTTATGCTTTGATGACGGTTTGATGAACGATTTCACATGATTTGTGCATATGATGTTTTAAGGATGTTTTGATTATGATTGTGAGTATGACCTACGGTTTTGACACGTATTTCGAGATTATTACAGTTTTGCGCGTTTTACGAGATTTCAAGTTATTGTATTTTGATCATGGTTTTGATGCCTTGACTTTGGAATTTGAAATGTGATTTGATTTGACTTTGGGATTTGAAATGATTTCAAAGATTTAAAACAGATTTTGGAAAAGGTAATTTCGGGCTTGATGCCCAGGGCATAAAAGTAATTTTGATGAACGAGATTCGGATTTTGGAAACGTGAACATGGATTTCCGGATTTGGGTTCGGAATGATGTTTCTGGATGCTAACTTACGAAATCATTATTGCGAATTCGGATTCGGGAATGGATGACGGATATGATTGGGGATTTGAACGCGAAATTCGGACATAAGTCCTATTATGACAAAATGTGATTTCAGATTGGTTTTGGAATTTGGATCACGATGGATCCTGGATTGTTGTGATTTACAAATGGTTTTGGGTTTGAAGACCCGGTACTATTGCTGGATTATGTTTTGGGTTTAAAGACCCGGTTAATTGATGACGGAGGCGGGCCCGGATTGGGTTTAAAGACCCGGATTGAGTTTAAAGACTCGTGAGTTTAAAGACTCGGTTATTGTGATACCCCTCGAGGCCTATTGATTATGTTCTGAGTTTAAAGACTCGTTGATATCCCAGGAAGGCCTGATTATGCGCATGGTTTTGAGTTTAAAGACTCGGGCGCACTTGAGATCCCGCAGATTGAATGACTTCTGAATTATTGTGTGATTTCCGATGTTTTCGGATGTGTTGGGCAATGGCCCGGTTTATGTGGTTTTGATGGATTTTTGGATTATGTTACGTACTTGGATTTGATTCATGATTTTGGGTGGAGGCCCTGTGTTTATGATTGCGGGCTAAGACCCGAAGGTTTGATTTTCATACACGGTTTTCTTATGTTGGAAATGAAATGGATTGCGAAATGATTTTCGAATGCATGCATTGGTTTTACGTGGAGGGTAGAAATGTCTTTCTGTAATTGTTTAATAAACTGATTCATTTTTATCCAATCACACCTTTTGTGTTTTTATTGACCCTCTAGGTTGTGGCGCGTTGATCGAGGCTGATCGAGAGGCGGAGGTATGAGTGAGTACGTGTGTTGGCTATCCTTGGTTTGGCAAGTACTGAGGGTAATTTAGGAATTTCAGTCGACTTGCCAGACGGGAGCAGGACCAAGCACGGTTATCAATGTCCCTTCGGCGACTGTCCTATAAAAAAAAACTCCAAGTCTCGACTAAACTTCAACCTCGATTCTGGGCTCGTTCCCAAGTCTAATACCTTCAAATTCCATCAGAATTTAGATCGTACATGTCCAAGCATTTGGAATATGATGTTAGTTTCTTGTTCCTATCTCAAAATTCCAAAATTAAATTTTTCAGCACAAGGTTGGTTTTTGGTGTTCGGGGTATGAGGTTTTCCTTCCTCTTATTTCTTCTCTTTTCTATTTTTCCCTTATGCTCTGTTCCCTCTTTTTTCCCTCTCCGTTTTTCTCTTGCTCTCAGTTGAATGATCGAAAGCTTCGATTTTTTTGTTTTGTTTTGAGTTGCAATACCACACACACGCATACAGACACAGGGGCAAGAATAAGAATGCCACTAATTGAACCCAGATGGTGACACGTGCCACCATCTCATAAACCCAAGCAGTGACTAACCATAATAAAACCAAAAGACCAAAATACCTCTTTACTTCAAATGATCAAAATCCCCTTGGTTATTTTAGACCCGTAACAATCTCGTCTAAACTTCATTTCTGACATGCCGTCTATCTACGAATACCAGACTCCGAGACCTACGTAATAGTCCTCACTAAAAGTTCAAATAATACGCTGAGAAAAAGTTAACTTTTGACCTACAAGGCCAAAATTTTGAATTCCCTTTTTATATTCCTCTAATTTCCTTTTGTGAATTTCCGAGTCATTACACCAAGCGCCCACATGGAACGTGTAGAAGAAGAAATGCGTGGTCGGTTCTGACATATGCAAAAACTTTGAAATCGAAGGGTACATTTCCATCTGAGTAAAGGGCATCGTGTGACCCACCGAAGGCCCAATTTGACAAGTTGATCAACCACATCGCCTCCTATAAAAAAATAAAGAAGTCAACTTCTCAAAGGACACCGATTCTACCATTAAAATTAGAAAATTGATCTCCATCAATTTCTGAACCTACACCCCAACATGTTTCATGGTTTAACAAAAGCTCACCTTTCTGGCAACACTTGCTTCTTTCGGCCTATAAAATCAAGATGCAATTTCTCTTCTCATCTCCTCAAGACATTTATGCAAATTCCTAATCGACTTTTCGTCTAGCTTCAACAACACCGTCATAATGGATAGTTTCATCTCCTGCACTAACCTTATTTTTAACTAAGTATTGTCGTAAGGGTTAACCTCATTCTGACTGCCATTTCATGGATGGTAATTGAGGCTTACAGAGATTAACCTTCTTTCTGACTAAAAAATTCATAAGATTTTTTTCATCCCGACTAGCGATCCATGGATACTCATCCCGACTACCGATCCATGAAAAATCAACTTGACTGCCGACCTATGGATAGTCATCTCGACTACTGAACTACAATTAGTTATCTCAACTACCTATCCATGGCTGGTTGTTGAGATGTTCAAACCTCTCCTTTGACATCTCACTGTCGCCTCTGAATGCTCTGCCAACCTATGGCATGACTCCAACTGATATTGATTTCAGTTGATGATTTCTGAAATTTCCTGCCTAATACGGGTTTGAATGGGAAGGAAATAATTTAGTTTTATGCACTTGTAATTTCAGTTTTCACAGTTCAATTCCAGTACTTTTACCTTTTAGTATTTGCACTTCCATTTCCATTTCAATACAAATATGATTTTCTTAAGTAGAAATTGATACTCAAGATACCCTATCCAAGTGTGGTTCAAGATTGTCCAAGTCAGGATACCATTTTTGAGCATTGGTCCGATACTTCGATTATGACTTGAGGGAACCTGAGATCTCTAACTATCCTGACTACTGAAATAACAATATCGCCAACCTGAATATCATGGCAAATAAATAAACTTGGACTATGTTGTATAGAAAATTATTAAAGTCCTAGAAAAAGGCATAGAAGAGAATAGCTCAAGCTAATATTGTTCGCTTGCCTCATGATTTTTTATAAGAGGAAAGGTTCCTTGACCTCGAATGGAACACATCTACACTGTCTAGTAGCAGAAACTACTAGTGGCATGTCTACATTGGAGCTAACGGCCTTTTTGCTTCCTCTTCTGCCTATCTAGGGATCGAATGTGGCTAAAATGCCCATTATGTTTAGCCCATACAGTTTCATCCACATCACATCACCAGCAAAGAGACCCTACGAGTGGTCTACCCCCTCACTCTGTGGTCCTGCTTTCGCGTGGAGGTCCTATGAAGGCTGCTTCGGGCCCATCGACTCCTAAAATATGAAAGAAATTTGGGTAGGAACATAATATGGCACCCTAGACTCTTTCTAGTATATGTCCAAGTTCAAATATACTCAAAGTAGTTGAGATGATAAATGGAGATTTCTAAAGAATCTTTCTCAAGGGAAGTTGTCAGGGCCCACCCCTAATCCCCCAGGATTAGGGACTAAACCCTGCTCCCGTCTGACTTATGCATGACACGAGGGCCAAACTGACGTCCAACCTTCATGTGACACGTAAGTCGGACAAGGAATTCTTGATCCGACCGTCCAAAAACTTCCGAACTTCCCAGAGTGCGCAAAGTCTACTTTGGAACGTAAGTGTGATGTCTCCGCCTCTCTCGATCAACAGCCCGTGCCGCAACAACCTGGAGGGTATCGAAAACAGGAAAAGACTGTGAGTGGACATAAATAAAGTATAAGTTTAAAAATATTTCATAACACAATGACATTTATACCCTCCGTTTCAAAACCAATGCATGCATACTAATTTCATGTCATAAAACCATTCAATAATCCAGTTAAACAAACCATGTACGAAAACCAAACACCGTTTCCTTGTTCTCAAATCCCGGGCCTCAGCCCAAAACCACAAAAAAAAACCATTTCATCCGGGCCACTACCCAAAACATCGGAAAACCTTGTTGAAAACCATCTCATTTTTCCGTTTACCGAACCTACTGGATCTATCTGAGTCTTTAAACTCCCGAGTCTTTAAACTCAATCCAGGCCTCAATAATCCGAGTCTTTAAACTCCGAGTCTTTAAACTCAACAGGCCTACGGGGGAAAATCAATATATCCGAGTCTTTAAACTCCCGAGTCTTTAAACTCAATCTGGGTCTTTAAACCCAATCGGGCTCGTCCCCCGTCAATCATAATATCTGGGTCTTTAAACCCAATAAACAGATCCAGCAAATCCAATCCAAAACCGTTTGAAAACCACTTCCCATTTCCAAATCCGAATCCGAATCCGCAATCTCATCAGGATCCCGAATCCAAACCCAGAATTCATATCCATCTCCTTTCCAGATCCGAGTCCGCAACCATCATTCCGTAAGCCGGCATCCGGAATAACCATTCCCAACCCAAACCCGGAATCCACTTTCAAGTCCCGAATCGAATCCCGAATCGCCATCCGGAATTCCGATTCCAAAACCCGAAATCCTCTTTTCTGAAAACCACTTTTGAACTGGGCCTCAAGCCCGAAAACACTTTCCAAAATCCTTTTCACTTTCTTTGAAATCAAATCGTATTTCAAATCCCAAAATCAAATCATTAAAACCAGGTTTAAATCACGATATCCGTCAAATCTCGTAAAACGTAAAAGACTGTCATTTCCTCGAAAATCGTGCACAAACCGTAAACCATCACAATCAGAAATCACATCATAGAATCACGTATGAAAACATATAAAAACATATATGCATGCATTAAAAGTTAGAAAGTAAAGTCCACTCATAGACCATTCCGACGTCGCCTCGATACACGCGCACTTACGCCGTTCCCGGCCATTTCGGTATCCTCGGCTTCCCCGAACCTGTCCAAAGCCCATAACGAGGTCACTAACGACTTAATTAAGCTTCTACTAGAGCCCTGAAATTTTCCCGTATTTTTAACTATTTTTAACCGAGGCCTAAAACCTTCGGACAGTCCGAAACATATCGAGCCGATGTCCGATCGACTCGAAACTAGCACCAAAATGATCGTTACATCAAATACTTTAAAAGTCGTGTTGGAACCTTCTTCAAAATGTGTGCCACGTGCCCACACGCGCCGCCCAAAGGGACTGCACGTGGGCCTCACGCGTCGTACACTGTTCATCTTCAACCTTCGTTCATCCCGGTTTGAACCGGTCTGCAATTCCGGTCTGATTTTGAACCGACGTTCCCGGTTTTGTCCCATTTTTAATCTATTTCTAATTCTATTGTTATCTTTAGCTTCATCCCACAAGTAAAAACAATCTAATTAACTAAAAACAAAGAAGTCTGATTTAATTTTACCTTCCCGATTCACAAAAACTCGTTGTCCACTGTCGACCGTCACCCAGCACGATTCCAGCCTCCATTTCCCTTGGTTTTGAGTTTGCTGAGTTCCTTAGGTCCTCCAAACCCTTATCCAATCAACAAGTATGCGTAGAACCGTGTCAAACTGAAATCACCATTTTCGATTTCAAAATCAAATTTTCCTAAACTATCACTTACCGTCCCTTTCAAGCCTAATTCCTCATTCCTGGAGTTCCTTTCGACCTTCTAACCATTTTCCTTTCAGAAACTATGGGATCAAGAGCAAGATTGAAAGTGCTCAATTCCTGGTTCCTCACGGTTTTTGCTTCCACTCTGTTTCCTCTTGTCGCAGGGCCACTGTCCACGGCTGCTTGACGTGACAGCACCATCCAAACCCGCAACCACAGTTCTCTCTCTTGCCTTCACACACCTCTCATTCTAAGGAAGATTACAAGATAAACGGGGTTGTTCCCCCCTGCTCTGTTCTCTGCTTGTCTCAAGCTTAAGCCGTGCACGACCAAATTTAAATTGATTGGTGCCTGGTTCTACCACCATCTAGAGAAGGACAGAATTTAAATTGTGGTTAGAACTTCCCAGAACAGCCACTTGTCACACAATAATTGGGCACAAATCCCAAGGAATCACAATGACCATTTTGCCCTTCTAATGTCCAAATTACCGTTTTGCCCTTCCCCTTCCTAGAACCACAACCTAACCGTCCGACGTCCGATGACTGCGTGCCGCCTGTCGTTATACTCAGGACGTCGAGACCTATCTAATGGTCCTCGGTCTACGTAAAAACCAAGTGTTCAGTAAAAAGTCAACGTTTTCCCCCTGTTTCTCCAAAATTACGGTAATGCCCTTAATCATCCGAACACCATAACTTTTCCTTCGATTGTCCAAATCGGACGTGCCACCTGTCTACGGGTTCGTGACGTCCCTAACTACGTCACGGTCATCGGTCAATGCCCAATTGACCACCCGAACTCAAGGTCAACATTTTTCCCAACCTAGGGGCAAAATCGCCATTCTACGCACAAGGTCCAACAATAACCAACTAACCCCGATTAACTCAGCTAATCCGTCACTAATTACTTCGTTAATCCCGACTCCCGGGATGAGTTTTTACAGAATTCACTTAAGTTACCGATGTAGTAAGTTGACATAGAACTACACCACGATGGAGTGATAAAGGAAATTACCGTCCAAGTTATGGCTAAGGAGGAGTTCATGGAATTCTTCAAAGATATCTTATCTCCTATCAGGTTGTAGATAGAAACTCTTATTTGACAGGTTCAAAAACTTTCTAGCCACATTACTGCTCCAAAGAAGGACACTAATGTCCCATAATTGGTAATTACAATCCCTAATAGAGGCAAAAATCCAATTGAATCAAGTGCATCAGTTTTTAAGCCCTTGATTCCAACATCAGCCTTCCCAAGAGGACAAGGGATTGAAATCCCGGAAATAAGTAGAGTTTGCCAAGAGTTTCAAAGCTTCGATTATGGGATATTTCCTAGAAACCTACCACTTAATGGTCGTAGAAAAACCAAGCCAAAGGTTCCACCAAGAAGTATAACATACTAAAAAACTAGAGAAAACATTATCCCAATGAAGCAATATCAGATGATAAATTTGTGCCTGATAGAAAGCCTTCCTGCATAGAAGAATATTAGGCCCCCGTGAACAAGATGAATGAACTGAGACGTATGATATCAGGATCAAACAGAACCTCCTACGAGAATAAATGTCTTAACCGATAAAAAGCCTTACCCAGCCTATATAGATCATGACAACCTTTTTTCCAGGAATTTCAAGCCAACAACATTGACACTCTTCATTGGAGATGACAACACCTCATCCTTGGAACACGTGTGGAGATTCTTAGCCCAATGTGTAGCTATTGAAGACAAACCTTACCTCAAATTACAGTTGTTTAGTAGTTCCCTATCTGGGGATGCTTTTTCTTCGTAAAATTCATTACTTGAGGCATCTGTTCATACTTGGGGGAAAATGGAAGCCAAATTCCATGAGGAGTTCTACATAATCAAACTTGAGGTTGAAATCAGCAACTTGACTGCTCTCAGACAGGGTTCGCATGAAACAAAGAGGACTTCATTTTCATGTTCAAAAAGATGAAGATGAAATGCAGGTTTCCCATAAACAATGCTCTGAGGTTTTCTCTTAGGAAGAAATTCGATGGTACTAGCTGGAGCAGAGGCATAACTCTAAATATCCCTATGCACCAGTTGGACATTAGGAACTCGAAAAAGAATCAAAGACAATATAAAAGGAAATGGCAGCCTATTCGCGAACAAAACACCAGTGTTTGGTTCTTACTCATTTGACGTTACCAAAGCCGGAGAAATCTATAATGAATTGGCAAGGGCCAAAGTACTCAAACCAGAGCCTAAGCAGGAAGTGACCAAGCTTGAAGACATTAAGGCCAGATAGTTCTGCAAATGGTATGTATCACTACACCATGCCACAACTAATTGGGTCTAGTTCAGGGATATAATTCAGAGGTTAATCAACCAAGGGCATATCACGTTAGCACCAATACACAAGGCCCTCGATAGGGGTGGACACAGATCCATTCCCGAAGGCATCAGTTAATATGGTCAATCTCAAATGGTCTCAAAAAGAGGCTAAAACAGTAAAAGGAGAGCGATCACACAATGACCAAACTGGAAGGATGTCTGCCACTATCGAAGGCGAGAAAGTGTTATGTAGCAAGTGTAAGAAAAAATGTGTTCTTAGGGTCCTGACCTCAGGCATTGGGACAAATTCATAAAGCTGGAAGCAAAGGCTGGATGACGATCCTCCAAAAATACCTGAAAGGAACTACGATCTGTACAATCCTAAAATGAAGACGGCACAAAACTCCATTTCTCAGAGATCAGGAAGCATCAAAAGGAAGTAAGAGCAAGCAACTAGTCAACAGATTATGAAGCAAGTAGACTTGCAAAAATCAGAGAACAATAGAGCGGCTCTTCATGAGAAGGTCATTGAAACAGTCAGGCCTTACAAAACTGCAATAAAGGAAGGGAAGTGGTACATGGAAAGCAAGGAAGAAAGGAAATAATTTACTTTTATGAACTTATAATTGCAGTTTTCGTAGTTCAATTCTAGTACTTTGACCTTTTAGTATTTGTACTTCCATTTTCATTTCAATACAAACCAGATTTTCTTAAGTTGAAATTGGTACTTGAGATACGCCATCCAAATGTTGTTCACGATTGTCCTAGTTGTAATACTATCTTTGAGTATTGGTCTGATACCTCGATTTCAACTTCAGGGAACCTGGGATCCCTAAACATCTTGACTGTTGAAATAATAATGTCCCCAACCTGAATATCATGGAGAATGAATGAACTTGGACTACATTGGAAAGAAAATTATTAAAGTCCTTGAAAAAGGTATAGAAAAGAACAGCGCATGCTAATCTTTTCCGCTTGCCTCATGATCGTTTGATCAGAAGAAAGGTTCTTGGGCAACAAACGAAACCTATCTACATTGTCTAGTAGCATCTTCTACTAGTGGCATGCCTGTACTCGAGCTTAAGGTCTATTTCCTTTTTGGTCTGCCCATCTAGGAATTGACTGTGATTAAAAGGCCCATTACACTCACCAAATCCAACATTATCCACTTCACATCAACAGATTAGAGACTCTACAAGTAGTCCTCCCCCTTATTCCGTAGACCCGGTTCCACACGGTTGAGCGAGAGGTGCCTTGGACCCACTGGAGTCCTAAAACTAGAAAAACTTTTGAGCAAGAATAATATGACTGTATTTATTTTAGGATATGTTTTAGCATACCAATATAAATTGGATTTAGTTTTTAAATGACAATAATTGACTTACTTATATAGGCTCTGTAAATCCCGTTTTAAATAGTAGATTTTGAGAGAACATATGCAAAAAACACGAGCTTCAATGGCAAGCTCAAAATTTCACATAGACATGTAGCCATTTATTGCAATGGTACACATGATTCCTTTCTTCCACCTCTCAAATGAGCTTGCTGCAAGAGGCCATCGAATCTATTTCGTATGTCCCAAAAAAGCCGAAATTAAGCTTCAACATTTGAATCTCCATCCAAATCTCATCACCTTTTATTCAATCAATGTTCCTCAAGTCGATGGCCTCCTTGTACTACAAGAAAATATGCGCTGCCCGTCCAAAGTTTGCCTGGTGCACCTTGATTCGCCGGTAAATGGGTCTTAGCCCGGCGGATGGTGAGAGGCTCGCGCGGGCAAACCTTGAGCGGGAACGTGTCTTCTCTTGGCGTGAAAAGGGAGGGCGTTTTCCCGGAGGGTGGTCAAACTCCACCGGGCCAGCTATTAGTAACAGGGAAACATATTCGTCGGGCCAAGTGTTTACGACGGCCCGCGACGGGAAAAAGTTTGGCGCGAAGCCTTGTTGGCGCCTATTTTTTGCCCGGAGGGTCATTAAAGTTGGCCCGACGACCCATGCGCCGGGCAAAAGTGTAATCTTTTTTTAGTGCAGATCATATTCATTTCTTCATCTTCTTCCTCATTCTTCATTAACTCTCTCATTTACTCTCACAACCTCTACATAATATCATCATCACTTCATCATCATTTCATCATTATTTCATCATCACTACTTCACCTAAGGTAAAATTAATGATTTTATTGATTTTTTTTTTGTATTTGTGATTTTAATATTTATTAGAAGCTAAAATAATTTTTTGTTTTAGATAATTTGTGGTTAATTTGAAGGATTACTTATAAAAGGTATGTGTAGCTTTACTTCTCATTTAATTTTTGTTCAAAAACTTGTATTTAATTATGTTTGAAAATTGTGATATATTGTAGAAAATACTTAGAAATCTGAATATTATTGTGTTAGGGAATTGTGGTTTATCCATTAATGCAAAGCTAATCAACCCGATTAACTTTATATATTGAAATTCGATAGAAAACCTTAGACCCGTTTGAGAGTCAGTGAATCAGATTGATTGCCTGACTCTTGAATTGTCAATTTATCGAGACAGTTTGGGAGTGCACAACTGTGTGTTGTATAGTTTGGTGGCTATGTGGTTAGGTTTGGATCGTGGGAAATTTGGTTTATATCCCCTTACTGTTCTCTGAATGCATACTAGATATTAGTTTGAAATATCTATGTTGTGTATTTGGAGAACGTTAGGGTGATACTGTTGAAATTTCTCTCGGTCTAAACTTCGCCTCATAGGTCACAAACTATACAACACATAACGTGCACTCTCGAATGAGATATGGCCAAATCACCGGAGGCATAAGGAGACGAGCGGGTTTATAGGAGGGGATAGAGTCTCAAACATTATAATTATCTACTTATATTGATTCTATTTTTTGGAAGCAGGCACAATGAACAGAGACTGGATGCAAATGTTGGATAGATCTTCTAATCAGTATTTGGATGGGATTGATAGCTTCATCGCTTTTGCACGTACTCACTATAGTGATGCAAGGCGCATATTATGTCCGTGTCGTAAATGTAACAACTGTTGTTGGATGTCGCTGAGTGATGTTCATTTGCATCTGGGACGGAAAAGGATCATACATAACTACACTAATTGGATTTATCACGGGGAACCAAATGTTTCTACATCAACATCTTCAGTTCACGGGAACCCCCGAGATGATAATCGGTGTGATAATGATCAATTTGTTGAGATATTAACCGATATATTCCCCCTTGCATATGATGATATGTATGAGGATGGCCCTAGGTCTCAACCCGAAGAGTCAGATATCCATTACGAAAGGTTATTGAAAAATGCTCAGCGCGAATTATACCCTGGTTGTAAATCCTTTTCGGTTCTAGGGACAGTTGTGGAGTTGATGCACATGAAAGTTGAGTATATTCAAACTAACAAGCATTTTGATCACATGATCGACATCATCACCCGAATGCTCCCTGAAGATAACAGTCTCCCTAAAGCTCATTTTAACTCGAAAAAGCTTTTGAAGGATCTTGGTTTAGGGTATGTAACGATTCACGCATGTACGAACAACTTTGTATTGTTTTACGGTGAATTCGAGCATCTCGGCAAATGTCCTGTGTGCAATGAGCCTAGGCTTCGAACGAATAAGATTTCGAGTAAGGTGTTGCACTATTTTCCACTGAAACCAAGATTACAAAGATTCTTCATGTCTGCTCACACATCTCGTGATATGAGGTGACATAAAGATGAACGCACTGATGACGATTCATTAAGGCATCCGGCCGATGGAGATGTGTGGAAGGAATTTGATAAGATGTATCCTGATTTTGCATCAGAGCCAAGAAATGTCAGATTAGGACTTGCTACTGACGGTTTTAATCCTTTTGGACGTTTTGCAAGGCCCTATAGCACTTGGCTGTTAGTTTTAGTTCCGTATAACTTGCCACCTTGGAGATGCGTAAAAACAGAATTCACAATTCTTAGTATGTTAATACCGGGGTCCAAATCACCGAGTAATTCAATCGACGTTTATTTGCGGCCGTTGATTGATGAGCATGTGGATTTATGGGAAAATGGTGTTCGAACCTATGACAAGTTTAGTGGAGAAATGTTCACGCTACGCGCGGCTGTAATGTGGATAATTAATGATTTTCCTGCTTATGGGATGATCGTGGGATGGAGCACAAAGGGTTATCTTGCTTGTCTGAAATGTGGACCAGACACAATATCCTTTTGACACGCATCTAAGGTATGTTATCTGGGCGTGAGATGATTTTTACCTTGGGATCATCGATGGCGTATGTAGTCTGACTCATTTGATGGCAAAACCGAGTTATGGACACGACCAAGAGAGAGGTCCAGCGAAGAGATACTGGAATCTTAAACAGTATTCCCATATTCATCACAAAAGGCCCAAAACTTGCCGAACAAGAAAACTGGACGAAAAAATATATATTTTTTCGATTGGCGTATTGGTCGAAATTGAAAATCAGGCACATCGTGGATCCCATGCATATTGAGAAGAATGTTGCCGAGAGTTTTGTTGGAACAATTTTACCTATTGAGGGTGTTGAAGCGTTAAATGTTCCAACTGTCGATTACTCGTCGTCCAATCACAAAATAACACGTGTTCGTCCTCGTAACCTGTCAACCTAAGTGAATAGCAGGTTTCCAGTTAGTACGGGCACCGGTGTGGTGTTGGCCTAAGGTTCTCCGACAGTCAAGTCAGTAACTTTGTTCGTAAGAGGAAACAGTAAATGGTAAATTGGGTAGAGTTGTTGTGAATAGTAAATATTAGTTACCTTTATTGGGAAATATGTATCTCTTATGTATGGATAGGTACGATGTTTAATTCCCATAGTTTTATGTGGGACAAATACTCCTCGATTTGCGTGCTGACACGTGTTACATGGATCGAGGATGGATAGACTTCCACGTGTCATCCCGCAATGGGATCAGTGTTGGGGCTGTGTAAGTACGGTGGCCAAAAGTTGTGAATGGTAAATATAGCATGACTCATCCAGGTTATACATTTACGCTAGAAAATAAAAAAAATTTCTTAAGTGGTTGTAAAGTGTGAAATTTCCCGATGGTTATGCAGGAAACATCTCCTGAAATACATTTATTATTTTTGATTTTTTTAATGGTTTAACTTACTTTGATATTGGATTGCAGATTAACTTTGAATGGGATGAGGCCAACGCCGCTCTAATGGAATATATGAACTTCCATTGGCAGAAGCGTTATTCTGTCGGTAAGTTGGAGCTCTATGCCTACTATGAGCGCTGGAGCTCGCATGCTCTGACCCTGGCAAATCCTGAGGAGATGCTAGGGAACAAGTTGGTGGGGTGGGAGTGGTTATGCGAGCATTGGACCAGCAATCAATTTAAAGTAAGTTTATTTTTTCTATATTCATTTAATATTAATTTATGTACTTCCGTATTAGTAATACTTGTTTTCCTAATGTGTAGGTAAAATCAAAGGCTAACAAGGCGAATCAGGCAGAGAAGAAATTTGAGCACCACGCGGGATCGCACCCATTGTTAGCCCGACATGAGGCACGACGTGTCGTTGGATCCCTGTTCCTGGAGGTAGAAGCCTGGGGGGAGGTTTATGTTGGGCGAGGGAATGAGGTAGCTGACGCTATTCACGTAAGTTCAATATTTGCAGTTATTAAATATTTTATTATTTTTAATTACATAATTTTGTAATTATTGCTTTATTCAACTTTGTAGGCCGCCATGGTGGAGGACGTGCAACAGACTCAGGAACAGTTGACCCAGCAACAACTTGAGGTCCCGATGCAAGACCAACTACTGGATCCCGGGACGTCGATTGGCATCTTGGAGCTCCATCTTGGCTGATGATTCGGCAAATTTGTCCGGGGCGCAGGAGCGGGGCTCTTTCGAGACGTCTCGAGCCGATCCTCGAGTTCGTCTCGGAGAGTTAATCTCGAAGAGATAACTCAGCTGCGGGGCAACTTGGAGGCCCTCCAAGTTGAAAATAAGGACTTTAAGGCTAGCCATGCGCACCTCGAGACCCAACAGGCAGTTATGCAGGCACAGCATGGAATGCTTTTCATCCAAATGGGTCATCGTATGCCTAATGTCAATGGCACACCCTCCCAGTTGGACCCTAGTCAGCAGCCTGTCTGGGATGATGCTCACTCACCACCGAACAATTAGAAGTTCATTAGTTTTTTTTTTAATTATGTAAAATCATTACATTTTTTTTATATATATTAGATTTAATTTTCTTTTAATTATAATTTTTTTTCATGTTTTAATATTATTTCCATTTATTTATATATATAATATTACATAAATATAATTATTCAAATATTAAAATAATTAATAAAAAAAATATTTAAACGGTGGGCCCGGCAGACACATCCGCCGGGCAATGTCGGATCTGGCCCGACGCATCTCCGCTGGGCAAACCTCGCGTGCCTCGTATTTTCCGACTACGTTGCTCGGCAAACACTGGGCCGGGCAACAAGCGTTGACTAACTGTTTGCTCGGCGGACCATCGTAATCCGCCAGGCGAAACCTTTGCCCGAAAAGGTCTGCTCGATGCAGTTGGCCTGGCGGAGATGCGCCGGGCTAACGTTTGCCCGGCGCATGGTGAGGTTAGCTCAGCGGAGCCCCTCCGCCGGACAAATCAGATTTTGTTGTAGTGTTGAGGGCTCCGCCGAGCAAAATCCTATTTCGTTGTAGTGTTGAGGGTGCTGAGATTGCCTCTGATATCCCAACATCGTTAAATCAATTCGCTGGGCCTTGCAATGGACCGCACCCGTTACCAAATACAAGATTTCCTACATACTAATCATGTTGACGGCCATAATAAAATCAACATGGTTTTCCATAACATTGTTTGTTGGGTACCAGAAATAACAAGACAACTTGGTATTAAATCCATTTGCTACCTTACTGGTGCTGCAGTAGCCTATGCATTTTGTTTTGTGCCAGCACGGAATTTCAATCATAAGCTTGGTATTACGGAGGAAGAACTGAGCTACTTGCCTCCCGGGTACGCGTCATCCACCGTGGTTGCTGTGGAGGTGCAAAAAGAAGAAAATAATTGGTTTTCGAGGGAGAGCTTGAGCAAAGCCATCGATAGTGTGATGGATAAAAAGAGTGAGGTGGGTGTCATGGTGAAGAAGAACCATGCAAAGTGGGCAAAGACATTATTTTTATTCCTAGTCTCTATACAACATCTATTAAAGAAAACCTACAAATTCAAGTACTCGTGCATCCCTTCTATGTTCGCCACTCGACATAACTGCTACTACTATCTTCCACAAAGACCTGGATCACATACAATCTTCCAAAAAACCTTGTTGCTGTTTAAATTTTTGGCACGTCCAATTGACAATGAGGTCCCAAATCATGCGTTATTATATAAAACTCACTCACATTAATGTTCTCTTTTTGAATTTGTAGTTTAGGGTAAATTTCATCCATGAATCATATTTTTACGTCTAAAAGTAAAAAATAGCAAAATTCCAAAATTGTATATATATATATATGATCAATCGCGCTAAAATATATTGCAATTATCATATATTTCTATAATAAAACAAAATAGCACTAAAATTTTAAGATGACTATAACGTCACTCTACATATCCTATATATGTTTAGAATAAATCGAAACAGTGTTGTATGCCTTGAATGATTGTAACTGCTCTATATGTGTAAAATCAATTATACATGCATAAGATAAGCCCAAATTGTCTTATATATCTTTAGAATAAAGGATCATAACTGTTATATATATGTAAGAACATTAGTAATTTTCATCCAAGTTATGGTAAAAGTCACATACTGCAACTGCTCCATAATCAATTAATTATATATTCGAGATAGATCAAAACTGCACTATATATACGTGATCAAAATTACATTATATATTCAAGATAAATTAGATTGTACTAGAAGCCCCAAATAAATTATATATATATATATATATATATATATATAAAAGTAGATCGATCATAGATACCCTATATAATTTTTAAGTTAGAACAAAATTGCCACTACATGTTCAAAATTGACAGTAACTATTTTCAAAATGAAATAAAAAAGATTATAAACTAAAACATTTTCTTTAAAAATTTGTGTTATTTGAATTTGATATCTAACTAAATAATCATATGTTTGCTTTTGAAAAAAAAATGTTATATTCACTTTGGTAAATGAAAAAAAAATATATAAAATACTCCATTACAAAAATAATTAAACATAAAAATTGTTCAATATGCTCGATAGACCGGAACTGCTTTGTATACAAGGATATTTATTTTTAAAAAGTATTTTATATGCAAAATATATTGCAATTATCATATATTTCTATAAAAGAACAAAATTGCATTAAAATTTTAAGACGACTATAATTGTGCTCTATAAGTATAAGATAATTCTTAATTATCCTATATATGTTTAGAAAAAAATGTAAACTGCATGTGATATATACCTTGAATGATTGTGACTTTTATGTGTAAGATCAATCATACATGTATAAGATAAGTCGTAATTGTCCTATATATGTTCAACTCGAACTCGATTCGTTTAAGAATTGTGTTAAGGATGACCAATTAAAATCCAACTTGTTAATAAATTTGTGTAATCCATTTAATAAATAGGTCGTGTTTGAAAACCGATTCTATTTAAACCATTTGACTTTATAACTTTATAAAATTATGTAATACATCAAGGACCGTTCCTGAGCCCGAATTTTGGATAAATTAAACTTACATGCTAGACTTAGAAGAAACTTGACGATACAAGTGAATTTCATCAATATCATAAAAAGATACACCTAGTCAAGGGGGACGTAATGAGCCTTACCCCTCAAATGCATCTATATACGTAAATAAAAGTTTGATAGTAAGAAAAAAAAAACAAATTACAACAAAAATCATAATTAAACATGCAATACAAGTACAAATTATCACTTTTTAATTTTAAATTATACCCTTGAAGTTTTAATAGCGTAAAAAATTCTCAATTACTTATTCTTTACTGATAGTATAAGTGAAGTCTTTTCCAAAGTGAAGGGTCAAACAATTAAAAAGAAATTCATCATTTATTTTATTTTGAAGATTCTTTATAATTCTCGTAGAAGAATAACATATTAATAAAATGGGCTACTATAAAATTATTGGGCTAACGTATTAACAAAATAGGATACATTAAATGGGCTAAATAAAATTATTGGACTAATATTAATGAAATTGGCTAACATATTAATGGAATGGGCTACATAAATTTATTGGGATGGGCTAGCCCATCGAAACATAATAGACTAAGCTTGGGTGAGAAAAACTATAGCCCTCTTAGCCCAAACCCGAGCCCCGTCTTTGAATACACCCTAAAAGTTCAATATTTAATACCAAAACACTAGCAATATGATGATGAATTCATAAGTATATAACCTCAAATAATCTTAAATTAATGGGTAAATATATGAAATAGTGACTGATATATTTATTAAACGAGTTAATAAATTATTACCAAATAAAAAGTTGACCAAAAAATAATTTGAAATTTTAATCATATAGATTGACCTGAGTAAATTTTATAAAAAAAAATTAATTTTTATTAAGTCATGTCAAAATTTGCTAACTTACCAAGAGTTGTCATCCTCAATTCACTGTTCTCTCTCCCTCGGCATATTCTCTGCTATCTCTCCTCGACCTTGCGAAATCTTCAACCAAACCCTAACCGCTAGTAGCCCTTTCCCCCTTTCTCTCCTCCCATCTTCCTAGCCATTTCCCTTCTCCCTTCTTCCTCGCCACTTCCTATTTGCCCTTCTTTTCTTCTTCTCCTCCTTTTTCGGCTTCTTCATCTTTCCCTTTACTATCTAGTTTTACTTCCGCCCACTGTGGTGGTTTCGGCTTCATCCTCTGTGGTGGTTTTTTCTTCACATCTTTGGTGACTCTAGGTGCCTTCACTAGATATGAGCCCTCAATTTTCAGATGTCCTAACCAAATGTCATCTTATGCAACAAGCCTTGTGACAAGACCTAAAAAAAATTTCGGGTGAAAATTCAATGTTTCCACCCACTAGGGGTAAAATCGTCATTTTACCCCGATTGTTCGTAATTACTCGCCTAATCCCCGATTCGTCACGATAATCCTTAATTAGTCATTAATTACTCATAATTAATCCCATAATTCTGGACAGGTTGTTACATAAGGCCTTGTTGAAAAGCATAGTTCGGGCCTAAGATCCTATTTGGAAATGGTTTGTCTTGGTTTTGAGTCAAGAACCTTGTGAAAACCTGGTGGTTGGCTTTGTGAATTATTTCCACGGTAAGCTGGCTTCTTGGATGCGACTGAGTTTGGATGTACCACTCGGATGCGTCTAATCCTGGGGATGTGGCATTCACTCAGATGTGACTGATCCCGATGGTTGAGCCCAGATGTGTCTGACCCCGAGAATGTGGCTTGTTGGTTGCCTACACGTAGGGCTGATGTGACATGTGTTTATGTGATGATTGTGCACTTGCGAGTAGTGCTGATATTGTGTTATTGTGATTGGTATCTATGCACTTGTGAGTAATGTTGTTTGATTATTGTGCTTGATATTTGAGTATTGGTGATGAGTACTGTTGTTGTTGGTCATGGTGACTAGTTTGATGATTCTCATGTAATTTGGCTTGATAGCCGGGTTGTTCATGTGTTTTACTCTATGCATGCATGTTTTATAACTGAAGGGTAAAAGAATTCATTTTGAAATGTATTTTGAAATGATGTTATTTTGTACACTCACACCTTTTATGTTTTTTATGACCCTCTAGACCGTGGCATGAGGATCGGGGCTGATCGATGGTGGAGGCATGAGCAGAATTCAGTACAGTTATCCCTTGTCTGACAGGTGCTGAGGGTGTTTTCGGAACTTCAGTTGACTTGTCAGACGGGAGCAGACCATGCACGGTTATCAAAGTCCATTTGGAATGGGTCCTGTCACCTTGGACTTTCAGCCACCAGATTCCATCATTTAACCCAGCGGTTGTTGCCATCACTGATCTTTGGTGGCTCGTGGTGGTTCTAGGTTGCTTTTAAAGTGCATGATGCATTCGTTGAATGGATTATGGGAGCACCTTGTGCGTGGGTGGCTACTCACCCCTATTTTCTGGTTGGTTATTCAGTTTCCCTTGCAATTTACTCCTTGTTGGTGGCTGTTACTTCGTGGTATTGTGTGGATATGACTGTTTGAAGGGGCAGCTGCAAAAGAATGGTTGCTTTTAAAGTCATGATGCATTCGTTGAATGGATTATGGGAGCACCTTGTGCGTGGGTGGCTACTCACCCCTATTTTCTGGTTGGTTATTCAGTTTCACTTGCAATTTACTCCTTGTTAGTGTCTGTTACTTCGTGGTATTGTGTGGATATGAGTGTTTGGAGGGGCAGTTGCAAAAGAATGAGTGCTTTCCCTAATTTCATATCCAAGGTTTACATTTGGATTTTTAATTTTTATATTTAGATTTATTTTATGTTTGTGGGCTATTCTTCTTATTGGGCTTTCATTTCCTTATAATTGTTTACTCCTAGTAATGAATATGCTATTGTGATTATAAAAAAAATTGTCATGACTAGTGCGGGTTCGGTTTCATTTTTCTAGATATCAAGTGTATAAGAACCAACCAGATATTTTTCAGGCTATTTTCACAAATTCAGCCCAAAGTTTTAATCAATTACCCAACTTCAAGGCCTAAAATTTATATTAAGTACCAAACCTCTAAAGCCCAAAGCCTAAACTAGCACAAACACCTAAACTATATATGAAACATCGACAATACCTAATTCCTTATTCTACCCTAGCCAAATTAATTTTTCTCAAATTTATTCTCTCTGAAGCATCTACATGTCTAATAGTTCTTTTTGTTTTAATGTTTTAAAATTGAAGTACTATAAGCATCTACCTTATTCCATAAATATTCAACTGAAATGAATATCAGTCAGAAATCATACCATGAGATGGAAGAGCACTCAAAGGTGACGACAAAACATCAAAAATAAGGTTTGAACACCTCAATGAACTGGCCATAAACTTGCAATCGGGATGCCTTTTGTAAAACGGTAGTCAGGATAACTTTATATGAGCCGCTAGTCGGGATGACTTTTCATGACCCAGTAGTTGAAATGATTTTCGTGAGCTAGTAGTTGGAATGACTTTTCGTGAGCCAGTAGTTGGAAGCCTAGATTGACAATCCAATAACTAGCATTGGGGAGGAGGTTAACCTTTATGACACTGAGCGATCAGAAAGAAGGTTAGTGCGCCCATATGTCACTGCTATTGGAGTGGCCATAAAGATGGCTAGGCAATTGTATAAATGCCTCGAAGGGTGAGAAGAGACGTTGCATTTTGATTTCCTAAGTTAAAAAAAAGTAGTTTTTACCACAAAGGACAGTCTTTTAAAACCATGAAACTTTGGTTGAAGGTGTTCATAAGTTCAGAAATTGATGCACATCAATTTTCCGAGTTTGATTAGTTGATTGTCAGTCTTTCGAGAAGTTGGTTATTCTCTATTTGGGTCCCTCATGGGTCCTATGCTGCCTTCTTGTCCTTTGGAAATCTACCATTTGCCTCTATTTTCTTCGTATTGTTAGTACTGCTCACTTCTTTTCTTCTTCTCCATGCTCAAAGTCACTTGGGCTGGACTTGTCTCCTATTTTGGATCTTTAATTCCTTTCAAACCATTAGCTTCGGCCAAAAGTATTTTTTTTGGGTGTAAACATTGCCCCTGAATTTGAAATGTTTTTAATATAAAAAATTTTAAATTCACACGATCATACTTTTGCCTATTTTCCAGTTCCTTCCGTACCTTTGGTAGTTCCAATTATAGTCTTCCATAGCTCCGTCATTCTTACTATGAACTTATCATATTTTCCCAAATCCAAAAAAAAAAAAATCATGACTTCTAAGCTCATCCTTCAGCGAAAAGATAAGGATGATTCTCTTAACTTTCTCATCCCGGAATCCACCACCATGACTTTGTAGGTTTGCAGTGCAGGCTTTAAACCCCATTCAAGAGTTTTTTCTTGATATCTTGGAGTTTCTCGAGGGTGATGGTGAAGTTATCCATGATCCTTGCTTCATGATTGATTTTTATCTTCATTTTACTCTAGATCCCTGCTAGAAGGGCTCTCTTTCGAACAGGGCAATAACTCTTAACCTTCATTTGAGAGACTTCGAAGCTCCCCCAATATATCAACGGAGGTCATTTTTGTGGTCGAATATGGACCTTGCATGGAAGCATCTCTTTCTTTCTCTGGGTTATGCAAGCCTTGTGTGTCCTTGGAAATATTGGTTCAAAGGATGCAACAGATGTACCCATGCGAGGTCTGGAGCAAAATGGTCTATCATCTAGTAAGCCTTTCTACTCTTTCCATTACTCTTGATTCTGGTCTTCTGCGCTCGACGTTGTGCTTCTTGAACAGTAGTACAAACATGTTTGATTTTTGAGTTTGGCCCATGGCACTGACTGTAACATCTCGTTCCAGATTTCGGGATTAGATTAGTGATTAATGAAGGATTAGTAGGATTAATTGGAGATTAGACGAGTGATTTCAGACGGACAGTGCGAAATGATCGTTTTGCCCCTAGAATGGGCGAAATGTTGACTTTTGGTTCGGGCGGTCATACAGACTTTGACCGATGACTCTGACGTAGGTCGGGACGTCACGAGTCCATAGACAGGCGGCACGATCAATTCCACTGTACGACAAAAAAGTTATGAGGATCGGAAGTATAGGGGCATTTTGGTAATTTTCCATGTAAGGGCATTTTGGTCATTCTGTTCTGCATTGGGTTTTGTGCCCAATTAGAGTGGGACACTTGTCCCTTGTCTAGAAGGCTGTGGAAGCCTCATCATCGCCTTATGCTGGTTTTAAAACGTGATGGCTGTGTTCGGTGACTGTAGGCCGAGAACAGAAAAACAGAGTGATTGAGTGCAACCGCGAAATCCTCTCATCCAATTTCCTTCAATCCTCATCATTTGTCTACGATTCGTGAATGGAAGTTGGAAAGGGAACATGGACGATGAGGATGGTGGCCACGGCGGTGCACGACGACGACGGTAAGTGAGTTTCCCGTGAAATGCCCTATTTGAATTCGAAAAATAACAACTTTTGCTTTGTTGGTTAATGATCGATCTGGTTGATCAGTTGAGCTTTTGGAGATTGAGACGAGTCCAAAGGGCCTGGAACTGAGGCTAGAGGTGGCCAGAATCGTGAGGAACAGAGGAGGAGTTTCTAAGTTCTCTGTTCAATGATCTAACATGTAAGAATTGATGGTTTTTCATGATTTTGAAGTCGTAGATCTATTAGGAAGGATGGGACGAAGCTATGGGAGTTGAAAGGATTGAAAAAGATGGATAACTGAGCGAGAACTAGTCTCGCCAGTTTGGGTGGACCAGATTTGCAGAAATCGGTCTGAACCGGTTTGATCGCATGTTGAAGATGAACAGTGTCTCCGGCGCGTGGGCTTCACGCGTAGCCCCTTTGGGCGGCACGTGGGGCAGTTCTGGGAGATGTTGTCAACTTGTGTTTTGATGGTTTCGTTGTAACGAATATTTTGGGACTGGTTTCGAGTCGATCGGACAACGTTTCGATATAGTTCATGATGTCTGAAGGTTTAGGATCGAGTTTAAATATGTTTAAAAATCCCGGAAAATTACGGGAAGTTAATGGAAGGTTATTGGACGTGTTAATGACCTTAGAATGTGATTTGGACAGGTTCGGGGGTCTGATGATGATGGATTAGCAGGGAAAGGCAGTTTGCACACGTATCGAGGCGACAACGAGGATGGTCTGTGAGTGGACTTTGCTTTCTAAATTATAATGCATGCATAACTATTTTATATGTTTTCTACATATGAGTTCTATGCTTATGATTATGGTATTTATGATTTACATAATTGCACGTATTTCGATGTGATATACGTAATCACACGTATTTCGAGAATATGGTTTTATGTTATAAGTTTTGCTGGATGATTTTATACTGTTTATACGTATTGTGTTTTGTTAATGATTTGATAAAATGATATTGGGTTTGAATGTAAATTCGAGCATGGGACCCATTTCGATAAAATATGATTTCGGATTTCGGTTTTAATATGATTTCTGGATTTGAATTCTGGTTTCGAAATGATGATTTCGAATATGGATTTGGAAATGGATTTTTGGATTTGGTTTTGAAATGGTTTTGAATTGGATTTGCTGGATCTAGATTTGGGTTTAAAGATGATTGATTGTGACGGGAGAGGGCCCTATATGTGATTTGAGTTTAAAGACTCGTGAGTTTAAAGACTCGGTTATTGATTTCCCTCGAGGCCTGTTATTGATTTTAAAGACTCGTGAGTTTAAATACTCGTTGATTACCCGGGAAGGCCTGATATGTGATTTGAGTTTAAAGACTCGGTGATATGAGATCCAGCAGGTTCGATTGATTGCTATAACGTTTCTTATTTATGTGATATTATGATTGTTTTCAGGTGGTTTTCAGATGTTTTAGGCAGTGGCCCCAGGATATTGGATTTACGGTTTTTGGGCTGTGTACCTACATGACTTGATTTGGTTTATGGTTTTGGATCAAGGCCCAGCGGTTTGAAAAAGGAAATGGTTTCTGGTTTTTATAAATGGTTTTATTACATTGGAAATGAAATGGTTTTCGAATGCATGCATTTTCATTTTACATGGAGGGCATAAATGTATTTCTCTGTAAAATGTTTTATAAACTTATTTATTTTCTTCCACTCACATTTTTTTCTAGTTTTTCGATGCCCTTCAGGTTGATGCGGATGCAGGCTGTTGGTGAGACCGAGACATCACACTCACACATCCCACTACGGTTCATGCGTACTCTAGAAGATAGTTGGATGGTTTTCCTGGGTATCCCTGTTCTAGCTTACGTGTTACATGGAGGTTAGACAGATGTCTAGCCTGCGTATCACACGTGGATTAGATGGGAACACGTCTCATCCTTGTAATCCCTGAGGGATTGGGATGAGGCGTGTCACTGACTCTCCTGCCTATTTGATAGGAATGGGTAGCTTAGGACCAAAAATGAGTTTGAAATCTTAGGTTCGCGGGCCCTTACCTACGGTCTGTCTATGAGAAGATCTAGTTCTACCACTTCTAGCTGGGCTGGTTTGTGTTTCCTAATACCATGAGGAGTCTAATGCTGGAGTGGATCCCACTAGCTGAAGTAATGGCCTCATGTTCCAACATGGTTGTGGGTCCCCTTTTCTTGGCGCACATATATAGCGTTCTATTCTATATAGTCCTTAACCCCGTGAGATTAGCTCCTTTGAATGGTCCCTTCTGGATGGTTCAAGTATGACTGAACTAGGTGTTTCCTCAATTCCAGAGCTGTACAATTGAGTATCCTGATGATTTAGTCCCAACCCAATTGCTGATGTCTTTGCCTCCCCGCTATCTTTCTACTAAAAACTATCTATCTTTCTTTTACACGTTGTTTTCTCACCCCTCAAGAGCATTGGGAGGCTGGTGTGCTTATGAAGTTTCCATAGTTCCAAGAAAGAGGTTTTCTTTACTTGCCAGCCGATCTAGTCCACGGGAGAGTTCTAGCCTGAGATTTCATGAATTGTATCTTCGGTCGAGATCTTCTGAAAGGTGGCGGCAAGACCAACATGTCAAGTCCCAGTTTCAAATTATATTAGCCTAATTACTATGCCCTTCAATTTGGTTTCTATCAAGTGATTCATGTACCGCATGTGCAAGGTGAAAATTTTGGGTCATCATTCCATTCAGAGGATTTTGACTTAAGATTGGCTAGCGCTGCCCACGATGTCATGTCCAATGTGTTTGTGATTTTACCGTTTTCTATGAAAACCTTTTATGGGCGTATAGCTACTTTTGATTCATGGTGGGCTTTCTACTTAAAGGAAAACTTTTGTTCCTCCCATAGGTAAGTGTGGATACATAATTTCCTATCATTGGAGTGTGTCATAAGCTTTGATCCAGCCATCTCAGTCTTGGTGGAATGTTGGAAATTGGTAAACAACATCGCTTTGACATGTTTTGTCCTTTTCAGTGTTTTTTTCCATCGCTTATTAGCCTATAATATCTGATCTGTTTATTTGTGCAAGTGTTTTGAACGGGGAAGAGCCATCAATGGTCCCTACTAACAACCCCTTTCTTTGGAACGAGGTTACTCCATACAATCCCATTGTTCTCTACCATTTGATGAGCGTGATACATCAAGGTCACTTGAATGTCCCATCTCTCGTAGCTTCTTCCTCAAAAATCTCTATTTCTTCTTTTCTTGGGGCTCAGATTCAATGATCTTAAAATGGTCTTGTGCTAGAAATTCCACTGATAAGTCACTAGTCCTGAGCATATGATTTCATGAGGGATTATCGCCTTGACCTTCTGAGTCTATATATCCACTTTGCAGGTAGGTTGAACGCTTAGACTCCAATGCGGCTTTCTTCGCTTTATCTTTTTCTCATGTTACATTATCCTTGGACCCAAGGTCATATGCGTTGGGCGCTGCCAAGGATGTGATTAGATCCTTCGTGGCCAGAGACAATTATTCTAGCGTAGGAAAGTTAGTTCAGGCAGTGGAAGTTTTTTCTCGATCCTCCCATGTGGCTTCGTCAGTTTCTCTCCTGATTATGCCACTTTTGGAGAACTTTTAGAAATTCTTTTGATCAGGCCATTCAGATCATCATCTTCCTCTGACAAATGTACCTATCTAAGTTAAACTAGATGATCTTCATCAGAGCTACCTCATTACCTATGATGAATTTGTTCACATAAGAGGTATGTACCACTAAGAACTTTAGGAAGTGGTGGTTCTTCGTACCCAACCTGTTGAGGCTGAAGCAACTCGCACACGACTCAAGAAACAGTATGAATTTGCCAAGTGTCGGAGGGAAGTTGTCTAGGAAAACCTTCAAAGAGGAGAGAAGCGAGCCTATAAAGCTCCTGTTGAGGAGGGAACTTTTTCTTTTAATATCAAAATGTAGAAAGTGGGCCTCCAAGCCATAATGGGCTCCTAGATTTGTTATTTTGGATCCTATTGCATCCGTGGGCCTTTTCACGCTTTTTTGTCTAACATGGGCTGCCCGTTTTTACTTTAGCGGTACCGTTTTCTATTAAAAACCGTCCTCGAGATACACATGAGTGGTGATTGCACTTATTTCTGCTTTTAATCCTCGTTATTTCTTACGTATCTTGAGATTAACTCCAGACCAAAATGTTTGGTTATAAATACAAGCCATAATCAACCATTTCTTCATATCCTTCTCCATTGATTGAGTTATGAAATTTCAGGAAGATGTCTCGCTACTCCGGGGCTACATCCGATTACTCTACCATTGCTTCCGGGGAGGAAGACCGAATCTACTTGCTGAGGGGAAAAGGTTGATGAGGCCTGCGCTGGGAAAGCTGCATTGAAAGCTTGGTTGAGGATCGTCTGGGACGCCTGACTCCAGTGATACACTGATATCCTCAACCAAGTTTATGAGAATGCTGCCACGATGAGTCATCTACAAAAGAGGAAGAGGGTTCAGGGAAGACTCACCACTCTTTAGAAACAGCAGAAGGTGGCTTCCTAAGAGCGAGACGAGGCTACGAGTCAAGAACTCATGGGGGGTCTCGCCATTTAATAAGATTTCAATTTTGGAAAGTGTCTTTATCTTTTCGTCTAAACTTCCAACCACCATAATTATAATATAGACAAATGCTTATAAATTGGCACTCTCCATACGAACTTCTTCCACCATAAAAGGCCTTTCTTAGAGCATGATTGGAGTAATGTTCCCCTTTCTCACTATCACAAGCTTGTTGAAAAATGCCTTCATGTTTCATCTAGAAAATAGTTGTAGGTCATTATCGATCTAAGGAAAAAGCTCCATGATTTTTGTACTTCGAAAGAGGTGGAATTGACTTTCCACCTTGAAAAACGGTCCTCAATCATGCTTGAGATAATTTCTCTCTATGAAAAGGTCTGCATGGCCGGGGATGCTTTACTACAGGATAGGTGGCCGTCATGAAGGACTAGGGAGAACATCTTAATGATGAATTGGCCTTTTATGATACCATGGGCGAACAACTGAGGGCGATTGCTTACCGCGATGGGTTTGACCAAAGTTTTGTTGACTGCGGAGTCGAAAAACTTCACCCAAGGGCTCTGATCCATTGATTTTTTTTTATTTTGAGGAACTGAAGCCTTAGATCTTCGATGTAACATTATCTCTTGCTTTTAATAATAATTTCTTTCTTTTCACCACTCTTCATAGGTTGGGTCCTGATCCACGTTTTTTTTACTATTTAAACAAATCCTATGTGTTCTCTTGAGATGATTTGAAGTTGTATGTAGTAATAATTAAGTACCGACGTAAGCCATGTTGGTTGGCCTAAACATGGAAAATACTAATAGTCCCTCGAATGCGCAGACAAGCTCTTCAGCTCCAAACACTACACAAAATCTTTTGCTTTTCTTCGAGTATCAAACCAATAACCTTTGCCGTCTAATGGAAGCCCAGCCGGCAGAAATCCAATACCTACAGGATTTGGCGCATGCTTACCAAATTGATAAGAAAAACAATGTTCACTTTTCTATTATTCCCTGTTATCCAACAACAAGTCTAGTTCCTCAAAGGTTATTACCAGAAGAGGTGCTTGGAACTTCAGCAAGCTCAAGGAGAGCATGTTTTCCTTGAGTCCCGTATCGCTGAACTCCTAGAAATGATCAAGGCCTATGATCGCCACATTGAGACCAAATCACAAATCGCCTTCAAGCGGCTATGATGATAGATACATAGCCCACGTTGTAGGTCGCCTTCATCCCGATGGATGGTCTGAGGAGAAAATGGTCACAAAGATGGAAAAGCGGTCTCACCTCAATGTGACCTTGGGCCCATCCTCTTCTCACTAGATGGTTAATCAAAATTTCACCCTTGTTCTTTTGATGGCCATTCAAGTGGCCTTTGTAAAATAGTTTCCTAGTGTGATCTTTTGTAACTTTTTATTTTTCTAGATATTTGTAACGTTTTCTTTGATATGCAATATGTTTTTGGAAATAGACGTATTCTTTTGTTATAATTCAACTGATCACCCTGCTCTCAGAATCCCAGAGCGTGGGGTAATGCTGCTTTGTATGAATGGAATTGGTTGGATTTTTGTCCACCACACCCTTATCGTCTCTCAAATAGTAAGATCCTTTCCTGTTTACCTTGTGAATGATGAATGATACTTGCCAAGTTAGGCTCCATTTTCCTCTTCGGAGAACAGATGTTCCTAATGGTAATACCATTTTCCACACCAGATCACCTTCCTAGAAAGATTTTCCTCTCACTCTCTTGTCATAGGCTCTTGCCACTACTGCTTTGTTGGCCATGATTTTGTTCAAATCATTTATTCTCTTTTGGTCGAATTCTTCTAATTCGTAACACATGGCATGTGTATACTCCTCAGTGTCCAAACTATACCAGTGTTGTGGCTATAACGAGTTAATGTTCATTTCAAATGAAAGCATCAGATTCCAGCCATAAACAAGGTTAGTTGGGGATGTTCTGATTGCTCCTCGCTTTGACGCCCAGTATGACCATAGTGTATAGATCGGCTGTTCGTGCCAATTAGTAGGATATTCCTTAAGTATCTACTTCAGGATAGTGAGGGGTGTTGTAGGTGTGTGTTGGAATAGAGCATGCCTCTGACATGCATCACATCCCCTAGCATATGCGTCAGGGACCACCCCTAATCCCCCAGGATTAGGGACTAAACCCTGCTCCCGTCTGACAACCCAAAAACGAAAGACCGGAACAACCTCACGAAAACCACAAATTACATTGTCAGACGCAGGAGAATTTAAAACATCCCAGAGTCAACAGTTATACAGAGCATAGTACCAAACTTAAGGAAAACAAGCCGATATACAGAATATACGCACAACAGAAAACTTAAATCACTCCGGGGTCACTCTCGAGTATTCTAAGCTGCCTCAACGTCAACCCCCGCGCTAGCTCCACGACTTGGAGGGCAATTAAAAATAGAAAAGTGTGAGTGGACCATAAATAAAAATAATAGTTTCCAAAAACCATTTCATAAGCAAACCAGGGTTTTAGCCCTCCGTTTTGAAAACATACATGCATAACCCATTAGTTGAAAACAGTCATAAATCACATAAGGATCGTCATAAAAATAATAGCAGAATCATCATAAAACCAGTTATAGAAATCACGTCAGAAACATCATAAAACCACATCATAAAGCATAAATACCAAGCAATCCGATCAAACATGCTGGACCTATCCGAGTCTTTAAACTCCCGAGTCTTTAAACTCTATCCAGACCTCAATAATATCTGAGTCTTTAAACTCCGAGTCTTTAAACTCAACAGGCCTACGGGGGAAATATCAATATATCCGAGTCTTTAAACTCAATCTGGGCCCGTCCCCCGTCAATCACAATATCCGGGTCTTTAAACCCAATAATCAGATCCAGAAAATCCAATCCAAAACCATTGAAAACCATTTCTAGATCCACATCCAAACCCGAATCCAAAATCACTGGCCCGAAACCCTTCCGGCATCCAGAACCGTCATTCCGAACCCAAATTCGGAATTCCACTATTCCACTTCAAAACCAAATCTCGACTTTCCGAAATCCGATTCTAAAATCGAAAACCTTGATCATCGAAATCATGTTCCGAAACCCCTTTATAATCATTGAAAACCCTTATCGTTTGAAATCCCAAAACCATAGCATCATAATCAGAGATCAAACATTTCTCGTAAAACATGCTGAAAACTGTACTTTCTCAAAAAACGTACAACTAAGTAAAACAGTTATAGCATATTCAAATAACCATGAAATCACATATAAAACCATAAAACAAGTAATTAAAAACAGTTATGCATGCTCATTTATAGAGAAGGGGTCCACTCACAATTACCGGGTACGTCACTCGCGTCCCGTATGTCCCGTACGTTCCTTAGCCTCCTTGGGGATTCCCGATCCTGTCAACAGTCACCAAAATACGTCACTAACACGTCCACTAAGATTCTTCTAAATTTTCCCCAATTTTCCCGAACTTCTAAACATAACAAACCGAGACCCTTAACCTTCAACCTTGTCGAACTAACCTCAAACGACGTCCGATTCACCTAAAACCTATCCCAAAAGATCCGTTATAACATTTAGACCAAAAACCTAGTTGACAGTTTCCCCAGAAACCGCCGCACGCACCTCCACACGCCGCCCAAAGTGGTTGCGCGTGGGCCTCACGCGCCTGCACAGTCACTGTTCATCTTCAACCTCTCGACCCGTGCATTGTTCTAGACCGGCATGGCCGGTTCTCCGCCGTCTGCCGTCTGTCGTCTGTTTTCCTCCCTATTTCCACCATTCTCTTCGTCCTCTACCCAGTAATCCATTCCCTTCATCCAAACACAACGACACGGCCTCTAACCCGTCGTCCCTAGCTTGAACCCGTAACCTCCCAAAACTCTGTTCTTCCTCCCGGCCACTCGTGTACTCCCCCGTCACGGTGTCAACGTTAAACGACTCCTAGGGACCTACTGACCTCACCAGACCTCACCAAACACCTCGACTCAGCCCCTACCTTCACGACTATCGATTTGAATCTAAACGGAAAAACAGAGCAAGCAACAGAGTTTGAAGAAATTACACGTGCTCAGGCCGCCGCCGTGAGTTCCACCATGGTTATGCGACCCTTCTAATCCTCCTCCATCCTCTGGACACCACCACCAGCCTCGATTGACCAAGCACGGTTGCACCACCACCAAACACCCTCTATGTTTCCCTGAGAACTCACCACTCACCTCACACCAGTTTTCCTCACAAATCTCTCACTCCAACTCACTCATCAGTTCTCCCTTCATCTCTGTTCACTCTCACCAGATCACAACAACTCACACACTCCCTTCACCTGATCGATTTCCCTCTCAAACCTCACTCTATTTCCTCTCGAATGCACGACTACACAACCAAAATAATTGGAACCTTGCACACGCCTAGAACCCACTAGACATAGGGCACGTGTCACCATCCCAAGAGCCAAACTCAAAATATCCAATTAAAGCCTGGACACTTGTCCTGATCCTATTTGCACAAATCCCAATGTGCAAAAGACCAAAATGCCCTTGTGAAATAAAATTACCATTTTGCCCTTCGTCGTTCTAGACCCGTATCTCGCCCGTCCAATGTCCAATGAAAGCATGCCACCTGTCGTTGTACTTAGGACGTCGAGACCTATCTAACGGTCCTTGGTCTACGTGTCAAAATCTCGTTACACGAAAAGTCAATGTTTCCCCCTATTTTACCCAAATTACGAAAGTTCCCTCAACCTTCCGAACATCATAACTTCCTCCTCGGATGTCGGAATCGGACGTGACACCTGTCTACGGACTCGTGACGCCCCGAACTACATCACGGTCATCAGTCAATGTCCAATTGACCACCTGAACTCAAAGTCAACATTTTGCCCAAACTAGGGGCAAAATCGTCATTCTACGCTAACGGCCCAACTAAACACCAATTAGGCTCACTAATCCGTTACTAATCACTTTACTAATCCCGGCTCTCGGGACGGGTCGTTACAATATGTGTGACACTCTGATTGGATGTCTGGCCAAAAATAGCCATGGTGTCGTATAAGCCATTTCATCTTTGGCCCTGCCTAATGTGCCCCGTACACTCCTTCGTGTACTTCTCCAATTACTACCATAGTTTTTTTGGGTATGATACACAGAGATATTGTGCCATCATAATTCTTCCTTACAAGGTCAAATCCCCACATGGTGTAGTGATGTGCCTTGTTTCTAAAGCTTCTGTCTTCATTTGGCGAGTATTTCAGATACTTGATAAAATGGAGTTCGCCAATCGTCAGGTTCAACTTTAATGTCCATGACCTCCAGCTTAGAATCCTTTTCTAGTATAGAAGGTAAGGATCTTCTTTCCACCTTGATTCATTTCTCAAACTTTCCTTCCTAGGACAAAACTCCGAATCCGACTTGGGCCATTTCATTGGCTGTTAGGTTTTCTTCTCGGGGTATGTGTTTGATGGTTAGATCGATGAACTTGGAGGCTAATCATGTCACGATAATGTAGTAGTTAGCTAGGCAGAGATTCCAACATGTGTAGGCCTCTGTTATCTGATTGACTACTAACTCCGAGTCTTTATAGATTTCGACCTGATGCGCTCCCATTTTAATAAGTATTTCCAACCCGATAATCAATGCTTCATATCCCGCCTAATTGTTTGTTATGCTTTCTTAATCTAGTTTAAATGAAAACCGATGGGAGACTCCTTTTTGGCTCGACCAACCATATCCCAGCTCCTACTGAATCTTTTGTCAGAGATATCAAAATTTAACTTCCAAGGCAGGAGGGTCAACATGCTCATGTACGGGATTGCCTCTCTTCCGATGTCGACACCTGGGTATTCAGCTAAGAAATCAGCATTAGCTTGGCCCTTCACTGCCTTCTGTGGCTACTAGAAGTTGAATTCGGATAGAGCCAAGGTCTATTTTCCTGTCCTACCTCTCAAGATAGATCGTGATAAAATGTTTTCTAGCGAGTCTATTAGAGCGATGATTCAGATAGTAAAGGATAACATGTAATGCCTTAACTTTATGGGTGTAAAGTATAGTACTAGGCATAGTTTTCCCAATGTTGTATACCTTTCCTCGACCTTTGTCAAAGTCCTACTCAAGTGGTAGATTGCTTGCTCCTTCAGCTCTTGAGCTAGTAGCTCCCAATGATATGCTAAAATCAAGCATTGAAAAAAACACAAAGTCACACTCAACACTTAATGAAAACATATGCATATTAAAACCTTTTTTGTAGATTGTAGCATTGATAAGTAGAGATTATTCTTAACCGGGGATTGAGGGTACCTAAGCATGATTGTCGTTTGATTATTTAATTAGGGGGTAATTGATTGTCTCTAATATCCTACGTGATTAACTAATCAAAACTAACATAATCTACTATTTACATGGTCAACTCTTCATTAAACCTAACTTATTCATAAATTATACCAATTTTCATAATCAATGAAATTCCAAAACCATAGTTTAATTAAATACATGTACGTTATCATAAGTACATGCTTGGGAATACGCCCTATACACTTTCAATGATCTAAACTCGGGGCTCCCTATATCTAGTCAAGCATTAAGCGTGAATACACAAACATAACAAAAACTAGAATCATAAAACATATAGAATATTGAAGCAATACAAATCATAAAACCAAGAATATTGTTAGAAATCAATTCATATAACCAATATTCAAGCATAAGAAATAACTACAAGGTAAAGAGGTCGTGTTACACTTTTTCTCTTCAGGGCTCCCTATGGATACAAAGTGATTGGGCACTCTTTGGTGAGACAAGCGAGAGCTCCTCAACTTAGTCACGAATGAAGGTGTAGAAGGTGAAATATGGTGCAATTTCTCTTACACTTAAAAATCTTGAATATAATAAAAGGGGGAATTTGGTTTAGCAGACTTTTAGAGCGACCTTTTACAATTAGCCTAAACCTCTCAATTTATAGGAGAGAATTAATTCTAAAATAAATAGGAGTTTACAATTTAAATTCTAAAAGAAAAATGATTAAACTAATTAATATTGAAGTTCTAGAGGAATAAGGTTCCCTTTGGGAAAAAGGAAACAAATCCTAACTTGAATTGGACAATTATTCCACTAGAAAGAAGGAAAATGTTGCTGGAATTAAACAGGATCATTTTTGGTGGGCGCTGGCTGAAACTTGGGCAGATATTTGGTGGTTAAAGGGTGTTCAACGCGCAAGGAAGACTGCCGATTGGTTCAGTATACGACTGCTGGATATAGGTGAAGAACTCGGTGCAAGAGCGCTGAAAATGGAAAACGAAGATCTGTTGGCACGTGCTAACATATGTTTGGCGGTTTAACAGGGACATTCTGAATTCCGTTTGGGCTGTCATTTTGGATTCGGTAGGCCCTCATCGAATTCCTTCAACCTTTTTGGTGGCCTCCTTTCATTCGATCATAACTTCTTCGTCACAACTCCGATTGAGGTGATTCTTTCGCCTAAATTCTCATAATTCTGAGCTTAATCCAATTCTGTACATTTCTCACAAAACATGTTATTTTATACTATGTTTTGGAATTTAAATATTAAAAGATAAGTATAAAGGGTATAAAATGATGCTTAATTCAAGACTTATCACCCGATGGTGTTTTACGATGAAGATATGTATAGTTTCAAGGGTCTCCTCTACCTTGGGTGGCATTAGAACTGGAGGTTTACATAGATACTTCTTGAGTTTCTCAAAGGAAACATGATTTTTTTCCTCCCACTTGAATTCTTCTGTATCCTTGATTTTTATCAATGAAGAAATGGCTTGGATTTTTCCTAATAGGTTGACTATGAATCTTCTGAGGAAGTTGACCTTTCCGAGCATGCTTTGAAGTTTATTTTTGTTCTTGGGCGGAGGTGAATCCATGATTACTATAACTTTGTTCCTATCTACCTCTATTCCTCTTTGGTATACCAAGAATCCCAAGAAGTTCACTGCTTGGACTCCGAACGAACATTTCTTGGGGTGCGTCTTCAACCCATGTTGTCTCATTTTGAATAAAGCTTGCCTGAGGTCTTCAATATGTTTTTCCTTTCCTTGGGATTTTACCACGACATCATCAATGTAAACTTCCAAAGTTTTCCCAATCATTTCGTGAAAATGTCTTTCATTTCCCATTGATACGTGACCCCTGCATTCTTCAATCTGAAAGGCATAACGACATATTCGAATGCCCCCAGTGTCCATGGCACCTGAATGCAGTTTTGTGAATGTTGTCCTCTACTAGGAGGATCTGATTATATCCCGCATTGCCATTGATGAAGGACAAGAACTGGTCATGCGATGCACCATCAATAAAACATGCCATTGGCATCGAGTATTCATCTTTTGGTGTTTCTTCATTTAAGTTATGGTAATCAAAGCATTTTCTGGCCTACTTAGTTTTAACTTTGATCACTAGGACTATGTTGGATACCCATTCTGCGTAATTCTTATGAATCCTCCTTTAAGGAGTTTTCCAATCTCCTCTTTGACTTTAAGCTCAATTTCTATTGACATCCTCTTCTTCGGCTTGCAAACTGGCTTATATATTTCTTTGATAGGTAGCTGGTGTTCAACGAGTTTCCTATCAAGTCCTGACATCTCTTAATAGTGCCAAACAAAGAAGTCTTGAAATTCTTTGAGAAGTGTTGTCATTTTCTCTTTCATTGTTTCATCTAGCAGTTCACTGATGTAGGTCGGTCGGGGGTCTTCCTCGGTTCCCAGGTTTATCTCTTTCAAAGGATCTTGGGTTTCATGCGGAGGTTTTTCCACTTCAAAGAATCAAAACTTTATGATTTCTGGCAGAATATCATCATTTTCATCTTCTTCCCCGATGTCACGAATGAATTCTACCATGTAAATGGCTAAAATTTCTACCTCATGCTCCATGGTAGACTCGAGCTGGTCTTCAATGAAAGATGTAATGTGGGATACTGCAGCATAGAAATTCCTTTGCTCACCCCACTACACCAGAAATCTTTTCTTTATAGGCCAGATTGTTTATTCTTGATCTGTTTCCCTACTAGGTTCACTATCCATTCTGAGATCCCTACTCTGAAGGCATATCTTACTCTTCCTGTGATGGGGACCCTTACCTGGACCATTTGTGGGTCGTCACCACGTTAGGTAAGCCATTCACATCCTTTTTGTTTAACTTGATGCTACCTATCTCGGGGTTGTCGAAGCTAGCTTCAGCTACCGTGGTGTCCTCGAGATTCCACATGGTGATTTGTTGGTGTAAGGTAGGTAGGACGCATATGCTCTTATGGATCCAATCCCTTCCAAATAAAACATTGTAGGTTATGATAGGACGTTAAATAAACATTATTTTATATTATCTTATACACTTTATACTTGACTTTTAATATTAAAATATTAAATAAATTGATAAAATAAATTTATTTTGTGATTTTTATGTTTAGATAAATAAAATTTGTAATTTGGAGCATTTTGGCGTAAGAATCGGCTCGATCGGAATTATAACGAAGAAATTATGGACGAAATTCGGTTGAATTATATGAATTTATTTATTTATTTTTCATTTACAGGCCCAATTTATATAATTCAGCCCAATTTAAACAAAACCAATCAATGCGGCCCAACCCCAAATCCGGCCTAGCCCCAAAATCCGGCCCGCTAGGCCCAGCGCGTCAGCCCATCTTGTTGCACCCCTGCAGAGAGCGTTCGGAGCGCGCCTGCCGACTCCCCTTCCGGAACTTCAGCACGCGTGTACCGAAGCCCACTTCATCTGCTCGGCGCGCGTGCACTGAACTTCAAGTCTCCTCTTCAGCAAGCGCCTGCCGACTGCCACGGCTTCTCTTCAGTCGCTTCTGGCCGAATTTGGGAGGGATTTTCAGCTGCTCTCTGCTGAACTCTTTTCTAGCAGCTTCCACCCAATTTCCAGCCAATTTCCAGCCACTTTCCAAGCCACTTTCCAACCTATTTGTGCAACTTTACAACTCAAAACACTTCTAAACATCATCACAAATCTTTATTACTCATCATTCCATTATTCCAGATTTTTTATTGTATTTTTTTATATTATTTTTGGTAGCTTTTTCCACCTATAAATAGGGTTTCAATTCACTTGTTGAAACACACCTTCTTTGAGGCACACATTTGAGCCTTCTTTGAGAGAAACTTTGGCAAAGTATTTCCAATACAAAGTTTAGAGTTTGAGTCCATATTTCCCAAGTTTATTTCCTCCATCTTCATAAGGTTCCGTCCGCTGTCGGAGAATCGTATGAATAACAATCCATTGTTTTCATCCACCTTGAAAGTGTAACAATTACTCTCCATTTACTCAAACTCTTATTTTTGTTATTGGTTTTTATTATAGTTCAATATATGTGAAGTATTTTCTTACTAATATTTGTAAGTGTTAAATGCAATCTCCATGTGTCTTACTTTATGAATTTTAGTTATTTTATACATTTTAGTGCTTCATACTTCAATTCAATGTTAAGTGTTTTATCCGTTGTCGGTGCACTTAGAGTAGAATTGAAGAGACTTAATGTTGATCGCTGTCGGCGCATTCAGTTAAAAACAAAAGGTAAATCATGTTGTAAGTGTTATCTGTTGTCGGTGCATTTATAATATTGAAAAATGTATAAAGGTAATTGAGACGATTAAGGTAAAATTTCGTGATTGTTTTAATATTTGCACTTATTAGAGTGTTGGTAAGATTTGTGTTTTAAGAAGGTCACTTGTACATGAATTAGAATAGAAGTAAAATTAGTTTATCTATACTTTTACTTATTTACATAATTACAAACCTTTTCAAAACCCCCCTTTTATTCTTTATTCTTTTATTCTTTAATTCTTTAATTCTTTTAATTCTTTTATTCTTTGATTCCTTTTATTATTGAATTCTTTTATTCTTTCCTACTTTTAGTTTATTATTCTTTCATTCATTTACTCTTTAATTTATTGATTCTTTGATTATTTAATTCTTTTATTATTTAACTCTTTAATTCATTATTCTTTTATTCATCTCTCACGTCCCTAATTTTCCCGGTTAAGAACGATCTCTATTTATCAATACTACTTCTACACAAAAAGGGTTTAAATTGCATAATACTCGAATTACATGTTTAATTTGATGCGTAGTTTGGGCGTAGTCAATTTTTGGCGCCGTTGCTGGGGAAATTAAAATCATTCTTAATGTGTATATAAATTATTTATATATAAAATGCTCATAATTGTGAATAATGCTTACATATTGTAAATGTGTTTAATTTTTATTTCATTATACATGTTTAACTAGTTTTATTCCATTACATTTTTTTTATTTTATATATTACTCTTTATTCCATTAATTTTATATTAACACTTTTCCTTTATTCCCTTAACTTTAAATATATTACATTAACTTTATTCCATTAACTTTCTTTTAATTTTATTCCATAAACTTTATGTTCCACTAACTTTATGTTTATACTTATTTTATTTTTATGTAATCAATTTTTTGTTTATGTCTTGTTAAAATTTAAATGTAAAATAAAAAAAATCGGAATAAAAAAAATAATATAAATATATATATATATATAATTAAAAATTAAAAATTAAAAAAAAATTAATTTAATTAAAAAAAAACAAAAGAGTAAGAAACTTTATTTATCTTTGCCTTTCCTTAAGTGTAAATATTGTTTCCTATTAAATGTTTTAGAGTTACATGAATCTCATAGCCCTTTTTTTTTCAAAATCTTACTTTCGGGAACAGGTAGTGCCCCTCTTATTTACTTTCTCCTTAACCCTTCATGATGTGTGGATTTCATCACCACACACCATAGACTCGAATATATGGACATGAGGTTGGGGCGGAGTTTGTAAACACTTGGGTTTGGTAATTCATTAACTCGTCATTTGGATTGATCATGGTGTCTAGGAGAGTTATGACTGGTGACAAGTTTTGGATTAAGAAAGAGACCACCAATGGAGTATATGCCAAGCTAGCCTCGGGGTGTTCTCGAAATTATTCTTACTTCTCGCGTTACATCTATCTCAACTGGCCATGGTTAATGTTGAATGGTGGAATGGTGGTTATCAGTACGCACAGGCCGTACGCACGGGAAAGTACTATGAGAAGCGGAAGGGAGGTACGAACTTATGAATGCGTGCTCATCAATCTAAGCTTGATCGGCTGAGAAGACAACTTGACATCTCACCAAGCAACGCAACATTCAGAGACGCACTTAAGCAAACCGGTTCGTCCAGACCTCCATCCCCAATATTCGGTGAGTCCAATAGCGAGAAGAGTAATTCGGAAGAAGAACAGACTTTCAGAACACCGATAACCATGGCATGAAACCTGAGTATCCGGGAGCAGACATGTACAAACACAAATGGCACTACAGACTTCTGCATCCAGTATCCCGAGCCTCGAACCAACAAGAAAGATATTGAGCTTAAGAGTGGAGTCCTTCATCAGCTACCCAAGTTCCGTGGAATCAGAAATGAAGATCCACACAAACACTTAACGGAGGTCCAATTCATCATTAGTAGTATGTGTCCGGATGATGCGGACTTGGAAATCATGAAGCTGGAAGCTTTCCCATTGTCCTTGGAAGAGAGAGGACGGGTATGGCTTTTGAGTCTCCCACCCAATCATATTGACTCTTGGGAGAAGTTGGTTCAAGAGTTTCTTACCAAGTACTTCCCTGCCTCAAAGATTACGGTCTTAAGAAAAGAGATCACTGGAATCAAGCAGAAAGAACATGATGAGAATTTCAGCCAGTACTGCGAGAGGTTTAAGGAACTTTGTGCTTCATGCCCTACTCACGGGATCACAGAAGGCTATCTTTTAACCTACTTTTACGAAGGACTCAAGGGTTGGGATAGAGGACTGCTCGATGCTGCAACTAATGGAAGTTTCTTAGCTCGGAGCCTAGTAGATGGTCGTGCACTACTTGAAAGCCGTGCACTCAATGATACACAATACGAAGGTGCCGATCCTATTTCTAGAAAGGTACATGAGGTAAGTTCCCATGCTATAAATGATTCTAAGTTAGATAAGATCACCTCTATGCTTTCGAATATGCTTGAGCTAAAGAAACAAATAGCTCCAGTTTGTTCCATATGCTCTCAAGGCCATCTTGAGGAGCAATGTCCCTACACTGCAAGGGAGGAAGACTCCGGAACTGAAATGGCACACGCCATTGGAGGCTTTCAAGGAGGGCCAAGGACCCAAGGTTACAGTTGGAGAGATCAGAACAATGTCCTAAACCCTCAGCACATGTCGACTGGGCCAAACCGTGTACCAGACCAGTTCCCAAGGCCCACATGGCAACCAAGGCCCACATGGCAACCAAGGCCCCCGGTCCCATTTTCTAACTTTTCTCATAATCAAGCAAATAATCATATTTCTTCATCTTTTAATCCTGATTATGATAAAATGCTGGTTGTTCTTTCCCAAGGGCAGCAAACACTAATGGCCTCAACTCAGGCTCTTGTCACAGGTCAGCAAAATAAACAAAAAGACATCGCTGATCTCAAGGACCAAATGGGCAAGGTCGTGGACTTCATGGGTAAGATCCAAGCTAGCGGGGTGCTTCCACCTCAACCTACACCCAACCCGAATGTAAGACCTGAAGCCAATGCAATTATCACTCGAAATGGTAAAGTGCTCGGAGAAATAGAGCCAGATCTAGCCGTTTCTGAGGCTGAAAAGCACAAGGTGGCAACTAAGACCACCACGACACAACCGCTAGTTCAACCTACCCACACACAAGGTAATAACCCAATCCCTTCAAGTACGGTTGTTACTAATTCCCCGTTTGTGCATGCACCATTTCCAAGTAGGCTTGCCAAATCTAAGAAGGATGAATCCGATGAGGAAATCTTGGAGATCTTCAAAAGAGTGCAAATCAACATGCCCTTGATCGAGTGCATCAAACAAGTGCCGAAATACGCAAAATTTCTGAAAGAGTTATGCACTCCAAGGCGCCAGACGAGGGAGAAGGAGGTTGTGATGGTAAGTGAAATAGTTTTTGCTATAATCCAATGTCGGCTACCCCCAAAGTTGAAGGACCCAGGGAGTTTTTTTGTTCCCTACGTAATTGGTAACAAGTCATTTGATAAAGTCATGCTAGACTTAGGTGCATCCATTAATGTTATGCCATATTCACTATATGTTGCCCTAGGTCTAGGTAAATTACAGCACGACGATGTTATCATTCAATTAGCCGATCGTTCTAATGTGTATCCTAAGGGATACGTCGAAGATGTTCTTGTGCAGGTTAACCAGCTCATCTTACCCGCTGATTTTTATGTCCTAGACATGGAGGATTCCCCAACGAATCAAGCTCCACTAATGTTGTTGGGAAGACCATTCATGTGAACTGCCAAGACAAAGATTGATGTGTTCAATGGAACATTAACTATGGAAGTAGACGGAAAGGAGATTGGCTTCAACATTTTCGATGCCATGAGGTACCCTAGTTCCACAACTCAAACTACTTTCTCTGTTGACGTGTGTACTTATTTCGTAGAAAAACATCTTGATTCAATTCGAGAAGACACGCTCAATATGATAATCTAGGAAGGAGTTGGCCTAACGCAATCAGGGGACGCCTTGGTTGTAGATACGGATTACGAACTAGAGCCTCGAATTTGGGTTGAAGTCATGACCCTAAATGAGGCCCCCAGAATGGTACATCATCAGGTACCCTTGTCACTTCCAATTAGTACTAATACCACTCCTCCTTCAGTGGTTCAGGCCCCCGTTCTCGAGCTCAAAGTTTTGCCTGACCACCTGAAATATGCCTATCTTGGCCCGGACGACACTCTGCCCATCATAGTGTCTTCTGCACTAACCTAGTCACAGGAGGATATATTGGTACAGGTCTTGACGAAGTACAAGACAACCATTGGATGCACTATGTCAGATATCAAGGGAATCAGCCCTACAACCTGTGTGCATCGAATCTTGCTAGAAGATGATGCAAAACCCTCTCGGGAAGCCCAACGTCGCCTCCATCCTCCGATGATGGAAGTCTTGAAACAAGAGGTCATCAAACTCTTGGACTGTGGTGTCATTTACCCAATTTCAGACAGTAAATGGGTCTCACCAGTCCAAGTAGTCCTGAAGAAAAGTGGAGTCACAGTTGTTGCGAACAGTGAAGCAGAGCTAGTGCCCCAGCGAACAGTGACCGGATACAGAGTCTGCATCGACTATCGACGCCTAAACAAAGCAACTAGGAAGCATCACTTTCCTTTGCCCTTCATTGATCAAATTCTTGAAAGGTTAACAGGTCACTCCTATTACTACTTTCTTGATGGTTATTCCAGGTACAATCAAATCTGTATCGTTCAAAATGACCAAGACAAAACGACTTTCACTTGTCCTTTTGGCACTTTTGCCTACCGAAGAATGCCCTTCGGCCTATGTAACGCCCCAGGTACTTTCTAAAGATGCATGCTTTCTATTTTCTCTGATTACGTCGAAAAAATAATTGAAGTATTTATGGACGATTTCAGTGTCTTTGGGAATAGTTTTGATGCATGCTTAGAACACTTAGCACTTATCTTACAAAGGTGTGTCGAAACTAATATGGTACTTAACTGGGAGAAATGCAATTTCATGGTTAGACAAGGGATAGTCTTGGGCCATATTGTCTCTAAAAGAGGAATTGAAGTCGATAAATCTAAAATTGATACTGTGCGCCACTTACCCTCCCCCACTTCGGTGAGAGGAATCCGTTCATTTCTTGGTCACACAGGATTTTACAGAAGATTTATCAAAGACTTCTCCCACATTGCAAGGCCCTTGTGCTGACTGCTTCAGAAGGAGACACCTTTCGTCTTTGATGCAGATTGTCAGGAAGCTTTTGAGAAGCTTAAAACTCTTTTAACCACTGCACCCATTCTTTGTGCCCGGGATTGGTCCTTGACCTTTGAACTAATGTGTGATGCCTCTGATTATGCAGTTAGTGCTGTACTCGGACAAAGGCGGTACAAGAAGCCCTACGCCATCTACTATGCATCCAGAACCTTGAATGATGCCCAAATGAACTACACCACTACCGAAAAGGAGTTGCTTGCTGTTGTGTTTGCTTTAGATAAATTTCGCTCTTATCTACTTCGAACTAAAGTCATTATTTACACTGATCATGCAGCACTGAAGTATCTCCTAGCCAAGAAGGAAGCAAAACCAAGACTAATCCGATGGATTCTACTTCTTCAAGAGTTTGACATCGAGATTAAAGATAAGAAAGGTGTAGAGAACGTGGTGGCAGACCATTTGAGTCCCATTGCACATGAGCGAGATCCTGTGGCAATTCAAGAGATGTTTCCAGACGAACAACTCTTCAGAATCGAGGGAAGTACTCCTTGGTATGCTGATATTGTCAATTATTTAGTCACCAAGCAGTTGCCCACCACCCTCTCCCGTGCAAAAAAAAAAAAGATAAACTTAAGAAGCATGATAGGCACTATAATTGGGATGAACCTTATTTGTGGAAACACTGTGCAGATTTATTGATTAGGAGATGTGTCCCTGATATTGAACATAGGTCAGTCCTAGAGCTCTGCCATAGCCATGCTTGTGGAGGCCACTTTGGATCTAGAAAAACTGCACTCAAAATCTTAGAATCTGGACTATATTGGCCCACACTTTTTAAAGATGCATATTCATTCTGCTTAGCCTGTGATAAATGTCAGAGATCAGGAAACTTAGGACGAAGGGATGAAATGCCACAACATTATGCTCTTACTATTGTAATATTTGATGTTTTGGGTATCGATTTTATGGGTCCATTTCCTCAATCTAATAGCTGTCTCTATATCTTACTTGTTGTTGATTATGTATCGAAATGGGTGGAAGATAAGGCCACCAGGACTAATGACTCTAAAACTGTTGCAGATTTCCTCAGAACTAACATTCTTTCCAGGTTTGGGATCCCGCGGGTCCTAATAAGTGATGGAGGAAGTCATTTCTGCAACAAGACCATTGAAGCTTTAATGAAACGGTATGGTGTCACTCACAGAGTCTCTACACCTTACCATCCTCAAACGAGTGGAATGGCTGAAGTCAGTAATAGAGAGATCAAGAAGATATTAGAGCGAACCGTGGGTCCTAATCGTAAGGATTGGAGCCAACGGTTGGATGATGCACTTTGGGCATACAGGACGGCATACAAAACACCTATAGGAATGTCACCCTTTAGGTTGGTGTACGGTAAAGCATGTCACCTTCCGGTGGAACTAGAGCATAAAGCATGGTGGGCCGTCAAGACTTTCAACATCAAGCTAGATGACGCCGGTTTGCATCGCAAGCTCCAGCTGAGTGAGCTTGAGGAAATCAGAAATGATGCATTTGAAAACACTCTGATCTACAAGGAAAAGGCTAAGGTATTTCATGACAAACAGATCAAGAGTAAAGCATTTGACATTGGCCAGAAAGTTTTATTGTTAAATTCCCGGCTTAGACTCTTTCCAGGTAAATTATTCTCCAGATGGGTAGGTCCTTTTGTTGTTACTAATGTGTTTGCCCATGGAGCCATACAGATCAAAAGCATTGAGACGGGAAAAGAGTTCAAGGTCAATGGCCACCGATTGAAGCCTTGCATCGAGGCAATTGGAGGATACGGTGTGGAGTCAGACAGAGTACTTCTACGTCCCATCGGATAATGAATTTGGTCTAGGCTGGATGGACGTTAAACTTCAAGCGCTTGTTGGGAGGCAACCCAATGTGTTCTCGAGTGTAAAGGAGTCATCAACACAGATTTGCTTTCTTTCAACCCTTCACTCTCTTTTACTTTGTTTATGTTTTTCTTTCTTACTTCATTTTCTTAAATCATCTTCCTTACTTTGATTCTATGTTTAATTACTTCGTATTTTCCTACATTGAGGACAATGTAGAATTTAAGTGTGGGGGAATTGTTTACAAAATTTATTTGTGCATTTGAAATTGTTTTATTAAGTCTTTCTTAAAAAAACAAAAAAAAAACACAAAAAAAAATACAGAAATTATTGCTTTCTTGAGTCTTTTTGTTTTAACGTAGTATTTTTACGAGTATCAAGTTGCCCTTTAACTTGTCAATGATATAAATGAACGGAAATGATTATGTTATGGCTATAAAGATAATCACTACAACTTGAATTTTTTTGTTAATATTTTGTGATTAAGTGTTATAACTTGAAGATAATGCATGTAAATTGGTACATAAATGAGCATGATATGATAAGTATGAATCATTTGAACCGTATGTGAGCTTTAGAACCTTATATACATCTTTGATGAGTGATTCATAAGTTCTTTGTTTAAATTGATATACATATGCCTCATAACTACTTGCAATAGATTTTAATGAACTCTAAAGTACTAGAACTTATTCTATATGATTTTCAAAGCTTTTAAGTCAATAAACTCTCTGATTTTGGAAATGATTAAGGCACTAGGGTTAACACCAAAAATTCAAACATCCATGTTCCCTATTTTGTGCGCACAAGTTGCGACCCCCTTAGTTTTAACCCTTTTGAGCCCACATTAAGTCTTTCTTTCATCACCATGATTATCTAAACACTTGAGCTTAGTATAGACATCTTTTACCTTTGTTCCAAGGACTCGGTTGAAGACATAAAGATTGTGTAAAGAGAAAATGATGATATTGAAAAGACTTTTATGTGTATTATGTGGATTTACTTACTCAAACATTGTTGTATTATTGACACATGTTATTACCTTGATATATGAAAAAAAAAATGTATTGAGTTTTTATCAAGGTAATAAGGTTTGATTATGTAATGTTTGAGTTAAGTCTTTTACATTTGTAAATCCGACACAAAGAATAAATTCGAGGCCCAACAAGATGAAATTAGGCCTATGTTCGAAAGGATGGATTACTGACATCATTGCACTAAGGTTGGGAAGTTATGATACGTTTTGGGAGTCTTTTTAAGTCTTGGAACGAATTTGAGCACCACTTGTCCTATATATATTCCTTGCCTCTAAACTTAGCCCCACTACAACCTTTATAAAGACCTTATGATCCTTAAGATGGTAAATTATGATTAGTTGAGTTAATCATTTGAGTAAGCTTATGGTTTTGGTTCATTTGTGCAAGTATGTTTTTTTTATTATCTTGTAGTTTGTTTGAAATTTTGCAAAAATACTTCATATTGATTATGTGAGTATTTCTCACATACTTTGAGTGCAAACACAAACCCTCACAAATTGAGTGAATTTATGAGTGCATATCCTTATGAGTTGATTCCTACTTGTCTTATTCATGTAGAGATCCATTTTACCATATTTACTTATTATCTTACTAGTTGAAACATTTTGTTACCATGTATTAACTCTCGAATTCCATTTGCTTAAATGTTTTAAGTGAAAATCTTTTATGCCATGATTATAACAATGAAATTTGACACAAATGGTTAAGGGTTTGCTTGTTTTGGATTTTGTAGTTTAATTTTAGTATTTGCCAGGGACTAGCAAAGTTTAAGTGTGGGGGTATTTGATAGGACGTTAAATAAACATTATTTTATATTATTTTATACCCTTTATACTTGACTTTTAATATTAAAATATTAAATAAATTGATAAAATAAATTTAATTTGTGATTTTTATGTTTAGATAAATAAAGTTTATAATTTGGAGAATTTTGGCGAAAGAATCTGCTCGATCGGAATTATAACGAAGAAATTATGGACGAAAGTCGGTTGAATTATATGAATTAATTTATTTATTTTTCATTTACAGGCCCAATTTATATAATTCAGCCCAATTAAAAAAAAAAACCAATCAGTGCGGCCTAGCCCCAAAATCCAGCCCGATAGGTCCAGTGCGTCAGCCCATCTTGTTGCAGCCCTGCAGAGAGCGTTCGGAGCGTGCCTGCCGACTCCCCGTCCGGAACTTCGGCGCGCGTGTACCGAAGCCCACTTCATCTGCTCGGCGCGCGTGCGTTGAACTTCAAGTATCCTCTTCAGCAAGCGCCTGCCGACCGCCACAGCTTCTCTTCAGTCGCTTCTGGCCGAATTTGGGAGGGATTTTCTGTCAGGACCCACCCCGGTTTCACCCCGAAACCCGAGGTAAATCCTGCTCCCGTCTGACTCCCCGACACAACCAAAACTCAGTCAGACGCATGAGAAACTATATAAAATATCCCGAAGTTATAATTTACAGAGCATAGTACGAAACACAAGGAAATAAAAACCGATAATAATTACACGCACGCGGAGAACTTTAAACCACTCCGGGATCCCTCACATGAACTCTATGCCTCGGACACTGCCTCGACGTCAAGACCCCGTGCTCGCTCCACAACCTGGAGGGCAATTTAAAAACAAAAGGTGTGAGTGGACCATAATAAAAGAAAAGTTCTAAAACCATTTATCAGAAAACCAAGTTTCACCCTCCGTTTTGAAAACCACATGCATAACCCAGTTATCAGAACAGTCATAAACCAAATTACCATAAACCACATCATAAGAAATAGAAACACTATAAAACAGTTAGAAAAACCACAGCCTGTGAATCATAAAACCGTGTCATAAACCATGAACATGAAATCATCATTTTCCGATCAAACCTGCTGGACCTATCTGAGTCTTTAAACTCCCGAGTCTTTAAACTCAATCCAGGCCTTAATAATATCCGAGTCTTTAAACTCCCGAGTCTTTAAACTCAAAGGCCTACGGGGGAAAATCAATATATCCGAGTCTTTAAACTCCCGAGTCTTTAAACTCAATCGGGGCCCGTCCCCCGTCAATCAATATTCGGGTCTTTAAACCCAATAACCAGATCCAGCAAATCCAATCAAAACCAGTTGAAAATCATCTCTAATTCCACCTCCAAACCCGAATACGGAATCACCGGTCCGATGCCCTTCTGGCAACCAGAACCGTCATTCCGAACCCAAATCCGGAATCCACTTTTCCACTTGGAAACCAACCCTTTTTCCGAAATCCGTTTCTCAAACCGAAAACCTTTAATCATCGAAATCATGTTCCAAAATCCCTTTATAATCATTGAAAACCACTTATCATTCGAAATCCCAAAACCATAGCATCAATTTCAGAAACCAACCATTCCTCATAAAACGTGCTAAAAACTGATTTCCTCGAAAAACGTGTAATAATGTAAAACCAACCGAACATATTTGATAAACATAGAATTATAATTAAAACCACAAAACAATTATAGAAAACAGTTATGCATGCTCGAGTTTAGAGAAGGGGTCCACTCACAGTACCGAGCCCTCAATCGTGTCCCGAACGTCCTGCGCGTTCCTCGGCTTCCTCGGGAAGTCCCGATCCTGTCAACAATCACCAAATTATGTCACTAACCCGTTTACGAAGGTTCACCTAAATTCCCTCAAATTCCCCGAATCCTAAACGTAATAAACCGAGACCCTAAACCGTCACCCTCGCGGAACTAACCTCAAACGACGTCCGATCAACTCGAAACCAATTCCAATAGACTCGTCATAACTCCTAGACCAAAAACCATGTTGATACCTTCCCCAAGGACCGCCGCACGTGCCCCCACGCGCCGTCCAAAGTGGCTGCGCGTGGCCTCACGCGCCAGCTACAGTACCATCTTCAACCTCGAACCACTGTGTTGAACCGACCGCCGCAGGCTGAACCGGCGAGAACTGATCTCCGCCGTCCGGCCACCAATTCAACCTCTCCTTTCTCCCACAGCTTCATCCAGACCTGCCCTATCTATTCCCATACTCCGTTCACCTCGACACAGCCTCATCCTCGTCGACTTAAGCTCGAAACCAGACGGCCCAATTCCCCTATTTTCCTTCCCGGCCACCCAGCACACCTCCCTTCACGGTGGCTACACCAGACCCTTCCCTAGACCTCTCTAAGCCTAACCCGACTCACCTTGACCGTCGACTCTCGTCCAAACGTCACGACTCACCGTTTGAAACTCACGGCCAAAATAGAGCACTAGAAGACCCCTGTCGTGCCATCCTCCGCCGTGTACCTCCCCGTCACGGCAGCACAACCAGAGGACTCCCAGACCTCACCTGAGTCCCCTAAACCTCCCTATGAACTTCGATTCGTCCCCTAGACTCACGACTCTCGATTTAAAACTCAACGGAAAAAAGGGCAATTGTACAGGGATGAGAGATTACCTGCAACCGTCCGCAACCGTGCTCGCCGCCGTGTTCCCTGGAGTCTACAACGCCGTCTCAGCCTCCTCTCGAGGTTAAACACACCCGCACACGGCCACAGCACCACCACAAGCCCTCAACCTTCTCTGTTTCCTCTGATTTCCCGCAGCCCACAACTCACACACACCACGATTCCTCACTTCCCCAACCTTCTCAACAACTCTCTCTCATTCTCTAATCTCCCTCACACACTCACAAACTCACCAGCACCCTCGATCAGCCCTCAAGCCTCTCAATTCTCTCCTTCTGTTTCTCTCTGTGTCGAAGAACACGAACACACAGCACGGGTGCACCCCAATTATTTGGCCGTGCATATACAGGATTCCACCAGAACCCTCTAGCCCCCCAACACGTGTCACCATCCAATCCACACACTCCCACATGGCCCAATCTCAGCCATCCATTTCCTTCTCTGTTGCACAAATCCCAATGTGCAGAAAGACCAAATTGCCCCTCCTTTTATCCAAATTTTACGGTTATGCCACTACCTTCCTAGACCCGTAATTCCCACATCGTAAGTCCGACCAATACGTGCCGCCTGTCATCGAACTCAGGACAACAAGGTCTACGTAACCATCCTCGGTCAACGTACCAAAACCTGATCGTCCAAAAAGTCAACTTTTCCCCCTATTTTAACTGATTTACGGTTATGCCCTCCACCTTCCGAACATCACAACTTCCTCCTCGGATGTCGGAATCGGGCGTGCCACCTGCCTACGGATTCGTGACGTCCTAAACTACATCCTGGTCACTGGTCAATACCCAATTGACCACCCGAACGAAAAGTCAACTTTTTTGCCCTAACTAGGGGCAAAATCGTCATTCTACGCTAATGACCTTATCGATACCGACTAACCACCTATTAGCCTCGCTAAGCCCACCTTAATCACCCTACTAATCCCGACTCTCGGGACGGGTTGTTACATTTTCAGCTGCTCTCTGCTGGACTCTTTTTCAGCAGCTTCCACCCAATTTGAAGCCAATTTCCAGTCACTTTCCAAGCCACTTTCCAACCCAATTGTGCAACTTTACAACTCAAACAACTTCTAAACATCATCAAAAATCTTTATTACTCATCATTCCATTATTCCACATTTTTTATTGTATTTTTATATTATTTTTGGTAGCTTTTTCCACCTATAAATAGGGTTTCAATTCACTTTTTGAAACACACCTTCTTTGAGGCACACATTTGAGCCTTCTTTGAAAGAAACTTTGGCAAAGTATTTCCAATACAAAGTTTAAAGTTTGAGTCCATATTTCCCAAGTTTATTTCCCCCATCTTCATAAGGTTCCGTCCGTTGTCGGAGAATCGTATGAATAACAATCCATTGTTTTCATCCACCTTGAAAGTGAAACAATTACTCTCCATTTACTCAAACTCTCATTTTTGTTATTGGTTTTGATTATAGTTCAAAATATGTGAAGTATTTTCTTACTAATATTTGTAAGTGTTAAATGCAATCTCCATGTTTCTTACTTTATGAATTTTAGTTATTTTATACATTTTAGTGCTTCATACTTCAATTCAATGTTAAATGTTTTATCCGTTGTCGGTGCACTTAGAGTAGAATTGAAGAGACTTAATGTTGATCGCTGTCGGCGCATTCAGTCAAAAACAAAAGGTAAATCATGTTGAAAGTGTTATCCGTTGTCGGCGCATTTATAATATTGAAAAATGTATAAAGGTAATTGAGACGATTAAGGTAAAATTTCGTGATTGTTTCAATATTTGCAATTATTAGAGTGTTGGTAAGATTTGTGTTTTAAGAAGGTCACTTGTACATGAATTAGAATAAAATTAAAATTAGTTTATCTATGCTTTTACTTATTTACATAATTACAAACCTTTTCAAAACTCCCTTTTTATTCTTTATTCTTTTATTCTTTTATTCTTTTATTCTTTTATTCTTTTAATTCTTTTATTCTTTGATTCCTTTTATTCTTTTATTCTTTTATTCTTTTATTCTTTCCTACTTTTAGTTTATTATTCTTTCATTCTTTCATTTCTTTATTCTTTTATCCTTTACTCTTTAATTTATTGATTCTTTGATTATTTAATTCTTTTATTATTTAACTCTTTAATTCATTATTCTTTTATTCATCTCCCACTAACACATTATTAATGTCCCTAATTTCCCCGGTTAAGAACGATCCCTATTTATCAATACTACATCTACACAAAAAGGGTTTAAATTGCATAATACTCGAATTACGTGTTTAATTTGATGTGTAATTTGGGCGTAGTCAGTTTACAGTGTTGTCCATCACAAAGAACACTAATCACAACTTCTTGGATCCCACCGTGATCTCCAAAGGTAGAACCACATGAGTCTTAGTGATGGTTTTACTGAAATTAGACATTATAGTCGCAGTCGATAAGCAGTCTCATAGTGTCCTATTAAATTTTTTTCAATATTTTAACAGGTAGAAACTTAATAGAAGCCCATCTATCTACCATTATTTTTTCGATCAAGACACCTTCTATATGAGCCGTAATTAAAATAGAACATAGATGGTCCATCATTCCCTTAGTTAGGATAGCAAACAATGACTTTTCTTGGCAGTAAATCACTCTTGGGACGACATCATGATCTTCATCCATCTGGATTTCGATGGTTTCTCGAGAAAGCTCATAAGTGGAAACATCCCCAATCATCTAGTTGACCTGGTGCTATACTGCTGATAAGTGTTTGGGCATGACTACTACTACATCTACCTAAACTCGAGGTTTTTATTTTTTCCGAACAATGAAGCCAATTCTATGACTTTCGACATGTCTTTTTCAAGCTCGTCTACTTCCATTTTTTATCATTCCTTGACCATAGTTGTGCTAGTCATCATCTTTGGGTGGCACTTCAATCGGATCCTTCGTATACTCACCTTACTTGCTCTCCAAGTCTTCTTAGGAAACATTATCGAATACAAGCTTTCTCCTGACTATAGAAGAAATTTCTAAGACGGTGCTAGGGTGCGTGTCTCCTTTTTTATCCTTCTTCTCCTTATTATTTATCTTGGGAGGACTTGTTATCTCTCTCTTGGTTGCTGGAGGTGTTGTTGGTTCTTCAGGAGGCCTTACCCCCAAGCTCTTCGTAGTACAAAGGTATGCCTCGTACTATCTCTAGGTCATTCTCTTCGCAGTTGTTCCTAATTCTTTGGCTGGCTTTTCCTTTTTACCTACCATATACCATTTTCCTTCGTGGATTGGAGTTTTGAAAGGTCTGGCCATCTTAGTGGCCTTATTAGGAGGAACTGCCTTTTTGTTTTGTGGGTTTTTCTGGTCAATTTTTCCCCAATTTCGCTAACTAGTTGTCCGTTTTTGTTTCCCACTAGTGTCTTCTAATTTCTCTGACGTGGAGCCTTATGGAGTCTTTGTTTTGGGGATGCGTAGACCATGTTTCTGCTCTAGTATGTGTGGAGGGTTATCATCCGGACCTCGCTCTAAGCATCTCGACTTTGCTTTAATGCCTAGGGTTGAAGTTGTAGGAACACATTTTGTCTTTTACTAGCTGCATGACACTTTCTCACTCTTGATTGTGGCATGTATCAATCTAGTTTATTCATTGCGTAGTTTTTCTCCTTTTACTGATTTGGTCCTTTTTTTAGACCACTAGAGATTGACCATGCTAACTAATGGTATCGGGAATGGATTTTTGTCCATCCCCTTCAGGACCTTGGGTATTGGTGCCAACGCAATATGTCCCTATTTGATTAACCTCCGGATTATGTCTCTGAACTGAACACAATTGGTCATGCCATGGTGTAGTGACACATGCTATTTTAAGAACTGCTTTCCTTTAAGATCCTCAAGTTTGGGCAACTCTTGCTTAGGGGCTGGTTTGATTACATTGGCCCTTACCAACTCATCATAGAATTATCCATCTTTGGTAAGGTCAAATGAGTAGAACAAACACTGGAGTTATTCGAAAATAGGCTGCCACTTGGCATGACTGGTTTTTGCTTCTAAGTGGGTCTAATTAATCATTTGAACGTCACTCATCCATTCCCTGGAGTTTGGATCTCGTCTATTCCTACCTGTAGCTCCTGTTCCTCTCTCACTATCTTGGATTCTTCTTCTAGTTCCTGGTGCTTCAGCTGGTGCACAGAGGATCTTAATTTCGTAGAAAGGTGAAATTTTAGAGTTATGCCTTTGCTGTTGTTCCTCTTCTAGCAGCCTTTCGAATTTGGTTACCGATACTACTATGTTTTGGAGATAAGAGAAGGTAGTATCATCGAATTTCTTTCTGAGGTAAAACCTCACAGCTCGTTGTGTGATAGCCACCATCTGGGTATTGTTCATGGGGAACCTGCACTTCAAGTTCATCCTTTTGAACTTGGAAATGACGTCTTTTTTTGTCTCATGCTCACTCTGCTTGAAGAAAATCAAGTCACTGATAATGACTTCAGGCTCAATCCTGTAGAATTCCTATGGACCTTAGCATCCATTTCCCTCAAGTGTAGATGGATGCCTTTAGCAACGAAGTGTACTAAGAGAAAATATCCCCAGATAGGTAACTATTGAACAACCGTAGCTTGAGGTAAGGGTTATCTTCAACAGCCACGCATTGGGGTGAGAACCTCCTATTGTGTTCTAAGGATAATGTGTTGCCATCCCCATTTAAGAGTATGAATGCTGGTGGCTTGAAATTCCTGGGAAAAGGGTTATCTTGTTCTATATAAGATGGATAAGGTTTTCTATAAGTCGAGACATTAATTCTTCAAGGAGGTGCTAGTTGACCGGTTATTAGATGCCTTGGTTCATTTATTAAGTTCATAAGGGTATGATGTTCTATCACACAAGATGGTCTTCTATCAAGGAAAAATTCTTCATCTGATCCTGCTTTATCGGGATCAAATTTTTTCTAGTTTTTTAGTATGTTTTTTTTATGGAATTGTAGGTTTGATTTCTCCCCCGACGTTAGGTTTCTCGTTCCTAGAAAGCAACCCAGAATCAAAGATCGGAAACTCCTGGTGACTCTACTTGTTTCAGGAATCTCAAAACCTGATCCTCCCGAGAAATGTGATATCGGAAATAGAGGTTCAAGGATTAATGCTCTTGACTCCATATGATTCTTGCCTTAGTCAGGTTTTGCGATCTCCGGCGGCGAAACATAAGAGTCGTACCACAACTAGAAAGCTCTTGAACCTGGCGACTTAGAGATTCAATCTGCAAACTGATAATAGCTAGGATACCTTTAAAGAATTCTTTGAGATCTTCCTTAGCCATAATTTGGCTAGTACCTCCAATGTTCCATCACGTGGTAGCTCCATGTTAGCTTGTGTGGTGGGTAACTCATAAATCATTTCTTAAGAAAGAACCTTCAAAAATCTCCCTTTACCATCTCAGTGTCGCTGAGTATACCTGAACTTAGGCATGCACTACAAAGAGTCCCATTGGGCGTGCCAGATTTTGTTTCCGCCCAAAATATTTTTCTCGTTCTAGGAGATGAATGTCCCAAGGCAACCCTTGATGGACCTCCACGAGGAACTCGGTCTGGAGAGCGAGGGAGGCGGACCACTCGTACGCTCTCTTTCTTTTGAGGTGAGGTGTAGAGATTGATGCTGGATGGGTTGAGTATGATGGGCCTTTAGGTAGGGTTGATCCTTGAATAGAAAAACTAAGACGGAAGTAGGCCTTTCAACTAAAATGCAGTGCCACTAGTAGAAGCTGCTACTAAACAATGTAAATAGGTTATGTTTTTTTCCCAAGAACCTTTCTTCTGAACAAAGCAATTGTGAGGCAAGCAAACAAGAATTATTCTGCGCTGTTATTTTCTATGCCTTTTTCAAGGACCTTAAAATATTTTCTTTCCATCATAGTCTAAGTTTAGAAGTTATCTTGCCATGATATTCAAGTTGGCAATGTTGTTATTTCAGTAATTAGATGGCCACCCAGGCTTTTTCAAGTCAAAATCGTGGTATTCGGACCAATGCAAAAAGATGGTATCCAAACTTAGTAAGTCGTGAACCATGATTGGATGGTGTATTCCGAGTACAAGTACATAAAAGTAAAGTACTAGAATTGAATAACAACTGAAATTACAATGTAGAAAAGAAAATTATGACTTTTGAATTCAAGCCCATTATGGCATTGCTACTAGAGTAGTTAGAAAGACGGTTAGACAATTGCATAAATGCCTTGAAAGGGAGAGAAAAGAAGCTACATCTTAATTTCATAGGTCGAAAGAAACAGTTCTTGGCACAAAGGCCAGCCTTTTAAACCTTGAAACCTTGGTTGAAGGTGTTCATAAGTTCAGAAAATTGTTGGAGATCAATTCTATAAGTTTGATTGGTTGATTGTCGGTCCTTTGAGAAGCTGAGTTCTTCTCTATACATAGGTGGTGAAAAAGCTATCAACTTACCAAGTTGGGTCGCATGTGAATCGCGTTCTGTCAGTTTTTTCGTTAGAAACCTCCATTTTGCCTCTTCTTTTTTTTTGTGTTGTCAATACCACCAATACTTTTCTTCTTCTCCATGCTCAAAGTTGTTTGGATTGAGCTTGTCTCCTATTTCAAGCCTTTAATTCATTTTGAATCATTGACTTCGGTCTAAAAGGATATTTTTTGGTGTAAACATATTCTAATATAGAATAGTTCAACATGGTTCATTAAAATATGAGCACATTAGTTTATCTATATCTATTTTAATATTAGCGGGACTCAAGAGGAAGAAATAGTAATGGATACATTTTTACACAACAATTTAATACCCCTCTTCTCTCTCTTGCGAACAAAACCAAACTTCCTAACCTTAGTCTTTGGCTTTGGCTATGATTGAGGCTGGTGGCAACCCCATCAGCTCCCTTTTCCTTTCCTTTTCTATTCTTCTTCCATCTTCCCTTCTCTTTCCCCTTTCTTCTTTTCCTGATATTTTCTCGTTACTTTCATGGCGGCGAAGGAGTTTGCCATTAATATAGCTCTCATGTTGCCCGATGTTGGTCTTGGTCTTGGTCTCATGAGCGAAATCTGGTACGAGTTGGTGTTCGGAGAAAGACCTTGTTCTGGCTCGAGATGAGATCCATATTAATTTATTCCAATATGATTCTTATCCAAGTCCATGTGCCTAGCCAAAGCATCTTTTCTTCTTCTAAATTTTCTATGTTCCAATCTATTGTCGGGGCCCTTGCCATTCTCTTCACGTAATTCTTTCCATTGAAGCAACCAATAATCTAATAATTTGCAAGCTTTTGCTCTTCCCATTTACTTCATATGGATCCTTTTCACGTGATGATTAATATTCGTAGCAAATAATTTACAATAATTTCTGTCTTCCAATCTATTACTCGTGAACTCTTTTCTACTGAATTCTATTTATTATACCAACGAATAATTTATATAATTTGTAAGTTTAGACTGACTAATTTGGTTCATAATTCTAAGTTTAACGTTACTCTTTCTCGTACCAAGACATCCGCATCGCTGCCACACCGCGCTAGTCTTGACGACCACGTTGGACTTCCAATGACGGACATGCTAATCCCAGAAGGAGATCAGGCCGCATCCCAAGGCTTAGGATCGATCATTAGACATGGCTGCAATGCCGGTGGAATTAGGACTTCAATGGTTAGGCCCATGACTCATCCATCTTTGGCTATGTTGGGATTCATCGCATTAACTTTGGAACCCAGAGTTCACGCCCAATTTCAATATCCATATGGCAGATTTGTTGAACTGGCATCCTATTTTACAAGCGAGGACTTAAGATTGATGTTGGACGAGCTCCACATCACCAGAAATCAAAATAATCGCGAAGGACGAGGCGCCGTTTGGCAAAGGAATCACGACATAATATTCACCAAACTTCATATGGATAGCCATCAAGGGTTAGTTTTCTGCGACAAATTTCCCGATGTAGCAAACAAGTCCAAAATCAAGCAGAACTACTGTGGGAATTGTTGGAGAATCTTCCGGGTCCTGCCCCTCGTAGACATGGAAATGACCATGTCCAAAGCCATTCGATGTCATGAGGTATCACCCTTAGCAATTCTACTGAGGGAAGCCGTTCTCCTGGCAGAAGATGTCGTCAAAATCAAAGACGATCAGTACATGACCGATTAGGAGGATGAGCCAAGGGCCATTCTCAAGTTAGAATCGCTCGCCAGAACTCTCCATAAGCGGTCTCACGGAGTACACAAACTCACTCAAACGGGCGAATTATGGCTAACTTTGGGGGATCAACAAACCACAAGTTATAGTCTGCCTCAGACTTTACAACTTAGGGGATTCGGAGCTTCCAAGGCTATCAGACCTCACCCTCACAAAATAATCATCTTCCTCATGCAAATGACGTAAGGAGAATTTTGGACAAAAGACTACAGGAGATCCAACGCAATGGAAATTTGGAAGACGATTTACACCGTCAACTTAGAAACTCTTCAATTCCTCCCTTCTTTCTTCCATTTGAAAATGAGCCGTGCTCACAATGGTTCTCTACTCCAAATTTCATTCACCTCAAGAGAACTTTGGACTTGGTAAAGCACATTGACTATTACCGTGAAGTAATGGTGCCGCATCGGCAGAATGAGGCACTTATGTGCAAAATGTTTTAGGCTTCGCTTCAAGGTCAGGCTATGAAGTGGTTCAACATCTCCTTCGAAGATCCATCTCTTCCTACGTGGATCTAGCACTCGTTTTCGTGAAGGAACACTCATAACTTCAAAATAAAAGAAGTTCATCTCTTCTCTGTAAGAAAGAGAACAAAGGATTCTCTTCGTGAATACATTTGGGGATTTTGCAAGGAAAAATCTCGCATCGTAGGATGCAATGACATTGTTGCTGTAATGGCTTTCAAGTAGGGACCACCACTGGACAACTAGATCTAAAGAGACATTATAATGAACAATCCTCGAACCCCGAAAATGGCAGAACGACTTTCCGGGAGGATGAAAAACCCAGCAAATGCAAGCCAAGATGGGTGAAAAGCCCACCAAAGGCGCGGCACCACCTCCAAAAACCCCTCCGCGAGATCGAACAAATGCGATGCCAATGGATCTTCCGGAGTCCCATCCACTAGAAGGCCGAATCCACAGTTCAGCGTACCCTTACCCAGATCTATGAAAGAAATTAAAATATCGCGCTGAGGTGTTAATAAGAAGGGGTAGTCTTGGGTATGACTATGTAGGACATGTAGGACATAAGTCCTTAATTTTCTTCGAGAATTGGTGGCTTTGTAGTCCAGTTGGAGAACTGCATCCGAGATGATATGGCAATGCTATTTCTAGCAGCTACAATGGAAAGGTTACCAACATGAAATTATGGATTGTGAAGAACTATTATTTCATTTTCAATATCATCTATTTTTTTTTAAAATACTATTCAATGAAATTTGAAATTTTTTGAAAGAAAGTTGGGCTTGGGTGAGTGACCTTGCCTATGAAATTTGGGTGCTTTAAGATAGGTTGCTCTAATCACGCAAATTGCTTTTGGAAATTGCCAGATTAAGTTTAAAATTTTGAAATTAAATAACTAATACATAAATACTGTGAATAATTCAAATGGTCATATCTATTTTAAAAGGGTATAATACTTTTTTCTTTTCTGAAAGGCTACAAACTTTATATCAAAACAATAGATTTTATTTCATTTCATCATATTATTAAACACATTATTATTCATATTGTCTGAGAGAAACATAATTTTTTACAAATTATAAGTGCCAGTGCTAGTATTAAAAACATAAATAGTTGAATCCTAAGAAGCAATCACCTATAAAACATCAAGAAAAAGGTGAAATTATCGTCTTTAGGGCATCACATCTATCTACATACCTCTAAAGCTAGGGAATCGATGGGGTTATTTTTATTTTTGATTGTCTTCATATATGATAGTGTAGTCACATTATTTATTAACAAGATTGATTAGTTACGGTATAGAATAATCCTTTATAGTTTCAATTTTAATTTTTAAATATAAAAATCCTCAAATTTGATACTTACTGCAAGAGTCTAATAGTGACTGTTTGAACTGACAAATGGAGCTTTTAGCTCGCATCCCATGATTGACATGACCCGCCCCCAATTCCCCGGGATTAAGGGCTAAGTCATGCTCCCTTCTAACTTACGAGTGACACGAAGGCTAAACTGACGTCCAACCTCCATGTGACACGTAAGTCGGACAAGGGATTCTTAACTGAACAGCTCAAAACTTCCGGACTTCTCAGAGCGCGCAGACTCTACTGTGGATCGCATATGTGATGTCTCCGTCTCTCTTGATTAACAGCCCGCATCGCAACAACCTGGAGGGTATCGAAAACACAAAAAAACTGTGAGTGGACAAAAATAAAGTATACGTTTATAAAACAGTTTATAACCAATGCATGCATAATAAACTCATTTCATAAAACCCTTTCATATTCAATAACGAAAACCGAACTTATTTCTTTTCTCAAATCCCGGGCCTCAGCCCAAAACCATCAAAATCCATAACATCCGGGCATAGCCCAAAACATCTGAAAACCATTATTCAAAAACATCATCATCAAGTCTCATCGAAATCCAAAACACATTTGAAACCACATTTCCATTCATCAAACCTGCTGGATCTATCCGAGTCTTTAAACTCCCGAGTCTTTAAACTCAATCCAGGCCTCAATATAATCCGAGTCTTTAAACTCAATAGGCCTACGGGGGAAATATCAATATCCGAGTCTTTAAACTCAATCCGGGTCTTTAAACCCAATCTGGGCCCGCCCCCGTCATAATCATATCTGGGTCTTTAAACCCAATAACCAGATCCAGCAAATCCAATCCAAAAACAATTTTCCATTTCCGAATCCGAATCCGCAATCTCATCAGGATCCCGAATCCAAACTCAGTATCATATTCATCATCCATTTCCAAATCTGAGTCCGAAACCATCATTCCGTAAGCTAGCATCCAGAATAACCATTCCGAACCCAACCCGAAAATCCACTTCCAAGTTTCCAAAATCGAATCGAAAATCGTCATTCTGAAATCCGATTCAAAAACCCGAAATCACATTCTTTAAAACCACTTTTTCTGATTTGGGCTTCAAGCCCGAAATCACTTTTCCAAAATCCATTTCAAATCATTAAAATCAAATCGTATTTCAAATCCCGAAGTCAATTCATCGAAACCATAGTCAAATTACAACATCGATCGAAATCTCGTAAAACACGCAATTTCGTAAATATCTCGAAAATCATACAAAATCGTAAACCATCAAGATCATAAATCAAATCATAGAATCACGTATAGAAAATATATAAAAACATATATGCATGCATCAAAAGTTAGAATGCAAAGTCCACTCACAGACCATTCCGCCACTACCTCGATACGCGTGCACCTACGCCGTTTCTGGCCAATCCACTATCACCGGCTTTCCTGAACTTGTCCAAATCCCATAATGAGGTCACTAACTACTTCATTAAGTTTCTACTAAGTCCCCGTAATTTTTCAGAATTTTTAACTATTTTTAACAGAGCCCTAAAACCTTCGGACATCCCAAAACGTATCGAGACGATGTCCGATTGACTCGAAACCAGTGCAAAAATATTCGTTACATCGAATACTTAAAAAATCGTGTTGAAACTTCCCCAAACTGGGCCCCACGCGCCGCCCAAAGGGGCTGCACGTGAGGTCCACGCGCCACACTATTCATCGTCTTCAACCTCTCGCTGGACCGGTTCAGACCGGTTCGAACCGGCCCGGTCCAACCGAACCGGCGAGGGCAGTTTTGTGTCCATTTTCAGTCCAATTCCAACCATTTTAATCCGAGTATCTTCCTCCTAATCTGTCCAATTGTTTTAACTCTTGAAAACATGGAAAACCAGGTAGAAAAGTACCTCCTAGATCGACCAACCTTCCTTCGATTTGTCTCCTCTCTGTTTCCAAGCCCCAGGCCACCTTTGCTCGTGGTTTCAAGTCCAAACATCACCTTGAAGCCTTCAGAAGCCTATCCAAGTAACCAATTCGATCACCACTCATCAAAATTGAGTTTACCATTTTCAAACTAAAACTGGGCTTTACACGGTTTCTTACTTACCGTCCGCTGTACCTACCACCGTGGCTACTATTAGCTTCAGCTCAGCCTCCCTGTCATATTTCCTTCACAAAGTGGCAAAAAAGGGTGAGGTTTGAGAGTTTTTTGTATACAGTGGAGTTCACGGGTTGCAGGGAATTTCATGGCTCAGGACTGCCACCCACGACGGTCATCACGGTGGCACTAACCTCATGTCTAGTCCCTCAATTACCTTCAAACACCAGTCACAGATGAGTAGTAGGATCACTCGATTGCACGGCCACACACAGACCACTCTGTTTCTCCCTGTTTCCTCTTTTTGTCCAAGCCGAGCACAATTGCACGTCTGTTTAAAAAAAACACAGTGAGGCGGTGAGAGAATTCTACAAACATCCAGATTGGGCCAGTTGTCCATTTCTCTGTGGCCACACATTCCAGAGCAGGCCAAGTGTCCATCTTATACTGAGCACAGATCCCAATGCAAGAAATGACCAAATTGTCCCTACCTTCACAATTACCGTTTTGCCTCTCAAATTCCTAGACCCGTAACTCTGTCGTCCGACGTCCGATGAAGGCTTGCCGCCTGTCGTTGTACTCAGGGCATCAAGACCTACCTAATGGTCCTCGAATTACGTGAGAAATCCTTATCGCTTGAAAAGTCAACATTTTGCCTTCTTTCAACTAATTTACCAAAATACCGTCGAACTTTCGAACGTCATAACTTCTTCCTCGGTTATCGGAATTGGACGTGCCACCTGTCTACGGACTCGTGCCGTCCTGAACTACGTCACAGTCATCGGTCAAAGTCCATTTGACCGCCTGAACGAAAAGTCAACTATTTATCCAATTCCAAGGGAAAAATCGTCATTTCACACCATCCGTCCGAAATCAGCCAACTAATCACTGATTAACTTCACTAATGTGTCACTAACCACTAATCTAATCTCGATTTACGGGATGGGTCATTACAATGACAGAGGTTCTAGTCCATGAATTTTGGACAAGGTATAGGCAAGCCCCAAGCTAACCACTCCTCTTTGCAAACTCGGGTTGGGCTCATAGCCATTCATTCAAACTCGGAAACAGTTGGAAGTAAGGACTATGGTTCGAGGAGGAGCCACAAAGCGAAATTATTGGTTATAGTTATAATATTGAATGAGAGTTCGGGATGGAACTCGTGTAACGACCCGTTCCAAATTTCTAGATTAGATTAGTGACTAATCACGATTAGTGAGGTTAATTGGTGATTTTTCAGCCGAAATCGGACGAACGATGCGAAATGACTGTTTTGCCCCTAGTGTGGGTAAAATGTTGACTTTTTATTCGGGCGGTCAAATGGACTTTGACCAATGACCGTGACGTAGTTTAGGACGTCACGAGTTCATAGGCAGGTGGCACATTCAATTCCGACGTTCGAGGAGGAAGTTATGACGTTCGGAAGTTTAGGGACATTTTGGTAATTATGGTTAAAAAGGAGTAAATAGTTGACTTTTTGACCAGGCTGTCCGATGGCCGAGGGCCGAGTACCGTTGCGTAGATAAGGACGATACGAATTCATAGACATGAGGCACGTCGAATTCGGACGTTCGACGACGAAGTTACGGTTCAAGAAAGTTCAAGTGCACTATTGCACGAATTACAAGACGAGTTCACTTTTGGACTCTAGTGGGCCCAGATATTTGTCCTGATGCCCAATGGATGAGTGACAAGTGTCACCCATCCAATGGACACCCAAATTGATTCATGCACCGTGCATTCCATTCCATTTCTTGATTCAAACAGACACACCCCTCCCATTACCCGATCTCACCCAAACCATTCACCCAAAACCCATCCAACCTTCGACCTATGATTAGCTGGGAGGACCAGGGAGTGAGGGAAGACAGGAGGACGTGGTGGCCGGCCCAGGACGGCGCCGCCGTGGGCGATGGAGCCACGAAGCAGTGAGGTACCCGGTTAAGCTATTTTGATCCATTTTTCCATTTTTGTTGTTATGGTTGGTTTTTAATGATTTTAATGAGTCCATTAGGTTTCTAGGGACATGTTAGGAAGGTTTTAGGAAGCTTGGGATGGCTGGGCAGCCATGGGAGAGTTTTGGACGTTTGAACCGTATGGTTCAAAAATGGAACCATGGGTTTATGCGGTTTTTAGGTAGATTTGATGATTGGGATAGATAGGAAACATGAAAATAGGAATTATAGGATTTATTGGGGTTGAAATCGGACCAAAACGAAGGGGAAAAACCGTTGAACCGGTCACGCCGGTTCAGTACAGTAACTGGCCGGTCCAGCACAGTAAAACCGGTTTTCCTGAGGTTGATGATGATGAATAGCGATTTAGCCCTTCTAGGAGCGCGTGAGGGCACGTGGGCCATAATTTGGGGAAGTGTTCAACATGTGAAATCTTCTATTCGATGTAACGAACATTTTGGGACTTTTTTCGTGGTAATCGGACATCGTCTCGATATGTTTCGGGGCATCGGAAGGTTTAGAGTAGACTTAAAAATAGTTAAAAGTTCGGAAAAATTACGGGGCTTTGGTAGGAGGTTAATTAAGTGGTTAGTAATCTTCTATTAAAATTTGGACAGGTTGGGGAGTCCCGGTGACGGTGATCAACTCGGGGAGCCGTATGGCACGCAAATCTAGGAGGCAGCTCGGACGGTCTGTGAGTGGACGTTGTTTTCTAAATTGGTGCATGCATAAATGTTTATTATATGTTTTAAATACTTGTTTGTGATGCCATGAGTGTATTTGGATGTGTGGTTACGTATAGGCACGTATTTCGAGGTTTCGGCCCTATACGGGTCTGTATGTCTTTCTTGGTCTTAATGAAAAGCTTTTGGACTTCTAAAAGGATAAACTCGGGTATGAGACCGGTTTGGTTTTGTCTCGGGCATATGACGCTATTTACGACCTTTGGGTCTAAATCGTGGTCGCAACGAGTGCTATGTGCACGGCGATCGACCATACGACGCTCACCTCCGGATTGGGATGTGTTCCTTCCGGAGAGGACACGATGCACGATTCGTGGTCGGGCAGCCTGGGGAGGCTCGACTTCGGAGTGCTGACGGTTCAGGATATCGACGGTGATGAGTGCACCATGATCTTATGATGGTCGCGTCGGTTGATACGTTCACGGCGACATACCAGGATTGAGGGCGGTCCTGTATGGATGGTTGCACGCATCACTATGATCGGAGTCGTGACTGAACCTTAGATATCGGGCACAGTTCCCAGTTGAGTCATATGTTCGGGCACGAGACCCAGTTGTTTTACACTGATGATTTTGGGTCAGGGACCCTAGATAGATTTCCAAGTTCATGACGGTTTATGGGAACCGGCATGAACCCTGGAAAGGTCATTGTGGTTCATGACGGTTTATGGGAACCGACATGAACCTTTGTCAGGTCATTCTGGTTCATGACGGTTTATGGGAACCAGCATGAACCCTGATTAATGGATGTTATGGATCATGACGGTTCAAGGGAACCGGGCATGAATGTTTATGTTATGTATATATATGTATTCATATACCTTCCTTTACTTCTATTATCTCCTCCAGGGAGGGTCGTTGGCCTGGGTGGACCCCGGAGTAGTCACGGAGCACCGACTGAGTGGAGTCACCCCCCAGTTGGGTTCCTTACTCTCAGGAAAGCTATGATTACTATTACCTCGGGTAGGGTCAGTGTCCTGCGGACATTGATCTTGACTTTGAGAAGACTCGGATTGAGACCTGGGTAGCATGCGCGTAGCTTTGGAAACCGTGACAGGATTGGTTGTGTGAATTATATGTGTATATGATATAAATATGATATATGATATGTGATGTGTGGTTACATAGGATTTGAGCGGTGGCTCGTGTACTTGGTTTATTTCTGATTTGGGCTGAGTCCCTTATTGGTTTCTTATGGATTTGGGCAGTGGCCCGTATATTTTATTTGATTATGGTTTTGGGCTTAGTTCCCACTGATGGTTCCATTTGGTTAAATGGTTTTCGATTGCATGCATGCTTTTTAGTGAAGGGTACAAATGTTTTCTCGTTAAAATGTTTTTATAAACTCTTGTTTTGTCCACTCACAGCTTTTAATGTTTTGACTGCCCTTCAGGAGAGACCGAGATATCACATACCTCCTCCGGATCCTGGCGTACTCTGATAGCCCGGGAGGGCAAAGGTTGGAAATATCCCTTGCCTGACACTTCGTGTCAGACGGGAGCAGGGTCATCCCGCACTAATCCCGGGGGGGTTGGGATGGGTCCTGTCAACTCGAGGCAGTGTTACGGGCCCGATAATTCTAGTTGTTGTAGAAACAAGTTTAAGTTTATAAATAGATTACAAGAAGATCAACAAGGTGACAATACGAAATAAATAGTTGCCGCCTTGGATAGATGACTTGTTTAATCAGTGATACATCCTGTGCCTGAAATTTGGAACAAAATTGGGGAAATTATCGAACTTCCCTTAATCACCCCTGAAAGGGCCTCGTTCGTGAGTTACTAGTCGGGTCCACCTTGTAATCCATTTCCCTTTAGGCCCAATTCTATCACATGTATCCGAACCATGCTTATTCATAAGCTCCTATTTGGGATTAACCAAGGCCCAAGCTAACTTTCTTGTAAGCCTCTTTGTTGTTTTAGACCTCATGTGTAGGCCCAAGTCTAAACCATGATCCCTTTTTACTCTCTTTCCTTCAATGGCCCAAAGTTCTAGCCTCGTCTCTTTTTGTTTACCAAGAACACCGTTTTGGGCATTTCATTACCCTCACTGTGTCTATGTCGTCCTTCTCCCAAAACTGCGAGTCACCTACTCCACCATCGCTTGAAAACACGAACTAGGGACCCAACTCAAACTACCATTACCTCTATTTCTGTTCTACTTAATTTTTATTGACCCTTGTTTAAACCATCGTGCCCTCGACGGCCAGACAAGGACGAAGGCCATGGCCGCCCACTTCGAACAACACTCGCAGGGTTGTTAACCTAACCCCCCATCACACCTATGGCTTTGTGACTTTGGAACACATCTTGGAGGTTCGAGAATCGCCGTTGATTGACTAGAGAGACTCACCCATTTACGATCTAAAGATTGACCTGAAGTGTTTAAGCTCGAACCAGGGACCATCTCAAACCCTAAACAATGTATTTTATTACATCTTATCACGGGCATGCTAATGGTGACCTTGCATGGCCTTCAATACGAGGGACCTGACATAGATTGAGGTCTTTCTAGGTGATTTCGAAGCTTTTAGACTAGACCACTGTAATCCACATGTTAAGAGCTTTTGTATGGGCTAATTACATGTGGATTTCACGGTCAGGGTACGGTGGTGGAGACAACGGCCGGAAATTGCAGGGTTGTCGATTTTGAGCAATCTAGGTAGTTTCTCACCCCACGTAAACCCCTTGAATCCCAATTTCCACGGCGAATATAACCCCCACTTTACATGCAGCTTTTGACCCTAATTGACCAGAGATAGGAGCTTTGACGGTTTCTAGAAACCGCGAGACCACGGCGTCCTCACATGTATTGGAAGATAGATCCTTGACCCAAAATTATGATCATTGAAATCCTTGCGTGTTTTCAAGTGTATTGGTGGAAGTGCAATCAAATTTGGTGTTGAATCATAATTTTTGACCACCATGAACGACAGTTCGATCATCATTCTCGAAGAGCCTCTGGTGACTGGACCGACCATTAATGGTTACTGACGACGTTAGGTTCTAACAGAATATGCTAACGGCGTTAGCATATTTCGTTAGAAAATAACGGTGTTATAACAGTCTGTTAATGGAATATTCTATGAAATATTCTAGGGAATATTCTCACATGTGTGCAGCGCACGCGTGGCACTTGTGAGGCACGTGCGATACTGTAACAGCCACGCGCAGAGACTGAGATGCGCCTATGAGGGCGCGTGGCCTCGTGTGGATTTGCATGAATGGTGTGTAAGGCCCTCTGTTGATGCGTGGATTCGTGTGGGAGGGTTTTGTGACCCTCCGTCAATGCGTGAAGGCCTTTTTCATCTCATGGCGATGTGTGGGCACTGTTTCAGGCCATTTTGAATAGTTTTTCAGGCATTTCTAGCCCTTTCGAGTGTTTTAAGTATTGTGTTGGGCAACCTTAGTGGGGTTCTCTTAGGGTTTTAAGTATAGTTTGATGAGTAACCCATATACTTGACCTTGGTAAGGTATCAGAGCATGGTTCTAGGACGTGTCATTAGATTTCGAACACGATGATCATAGACCCGATTATCAGTGTTAGAGCCACTCCTTAGATCGTTAGTTACACCGTTTGACTTTAGTTGTAATTCATTTAAGGTTTGATCTCGAGTTTCCACGAGTAGATCAGAGTTCGCCTTAACTCTTGTTACCCTTAGTTACGAAATTTAGTTGGACTTTCTTCAATCGCATTTCTCGTCCGGGTAATGCTTACGAGCTTAGGGCTCGTATAGGTGATGTGAATGGGTTATTTGATGATGTTTGTATTGAATTCATGGCTAATCGATGGACTCATTTGGTGGATTTCCTTATGATGACATCCCTAGAACCATCGTAGGAGCTCAAGTTGAATTTGTTAATTGAAGTACTCGGGAACCGCTATGCTAGAATCAACTAACAAAGTCGCCATCCTTAGACATTTGGAACTTTCTCTAGCGATTCTTGCGAGGATTTTCACAAGATATCTTATTCATGTATTTGTGGTGCCTTGAAGGCTACTATGAGGAACAGTTCTTGTTTTTTGTGTTCGTGAGATTTTTACCTCGAGATCGAGATCATGCAACCTATTGTAGTCTATGTATCGTCTAATCATTGTGGACTCCACATCGGTTTTGGAAACAAATTTCTTAACTGCACCCTTATTCGTCCTCTAGAACTTGTAGTCTATGCTCATTCTGTTCATGGACTCTACCATCATTTTGTAGTCTCTTTGACTTAAAATTTCCTGGTACGCACCTTGGAAACGATCTAAGTTATATGGCTCATATGTTTGTTACTTTATGCGCTTTTGTTTTGAGTATCGTTTTAAACTTGGTAATTGCCTCTCCAGGCATTTTAAACTAGTTAACAAATTTTTTGAAAATAAATTGGTCTACTACCATTGCTTTTGTTTTACTACTGAGTTACTTGCGACATTTACCTTTTTATGTGAATTTCATCCTTGTGACGTTTTACTTTCCACAAAACTTGGGTTTACTCAATGAAATATTGGTGCCGTGATTGTAGTACATATTTTGATGTGATACATCTTGATGCCCGTTACATTCTTCTATCTAGCTTGTTAAACCTTCTTTTACAACTTGATTTTCTATTTATCAACCACAAATTTCTATAACCAAGAGTCACAACCCTATTTGTCATTTTTTTTTAAAATTGTTTTCAAATAACCATTTGGTGTCACTTTTAGTTATTGCTTTTGACCTTTGAGGGCAGTTCAGTTTTGGATAAAATTCCCCCCACCCCTCTCATGGATTTAGTAAACGTTTTAAAGTTCCTCAACTTAATTTCACGTCTTGGCTGCGCCATGTCTCACGTACCCGATTTTAACCTACGGTTTTTCCTCAGCCTCTTCTGGTAATTTACGTGTCCTCAGGATTCGAACAAATACAAATATGAGAAATCTCCATTCTTTTTATAAACAAATGTTTTAGGAAAGGAAATTTTGGAATCATTGAGTTTTAACTTTTATTTTCAACAACTCCTTTCGATTTGGCGACTTTAACTTTTGGGAAGGCTTTCGTGTTTGGGGCATTTTCGGATGTGAATTATTTACTTTTGATTTTGGACCCATTGTGATCGTGGGTTAAACCTTTCTTTGAAAATTTTGGTTCATGTGCTAGGAAGTTGTGGGGTTAGCTACACACATTTTTCGATGGCTACCAGGATTGTGATGAATTCTTCACTTCTTAGATGCTAGCCTTCTTCTTATTGTCGTAAATCCGAAGACTTTATCATTACGGTGTTTTGGATCACTGATCCCGAATTCGGAATTGAGGTAACCCTTAACTAGACTTGATCATGACATTTCTTCCTACCTCGATAAGTCTTCCGTCCTCGGGCGTTAGGTTGCGTCTGAGTAGTGTACACTTGATCATATCAGTGCGTTTGTTACGCTAACATTTGTACCATGCACTTGTGACACCCTTGAACCCTTGATGGTAAGAACGACTCATTGAGGGTTAAGGGTATGTGTACAATTGGACCTTCTTCCCCAATCCTAACTTGGAATAGTATACTCCAGCTTGTTACGAACTGGTACTTTGAATTAGGTTGCTTATCGAGGATCTTCATTTGTGTGTTTGACCAAGTTGGTTTGGATCCAAATTCTATCCATTTTCTTACACTCCTAGTCAAATAGGTTACTAGGACGTACTCAATCTTCCTTTAATTCTGAGTACAAGCACAATGTTTTCATTCCGCAGTCACTAGTGACGATTTTACCTTAACCCTGAACGTATCTTCCAACAGGACGACCGTAAATCGAGTGTTGATCAACGACCTTCGTTTTGTGGTATTGAAAACTACCTTGACTCGTACCCTTCTTGTTGAAGGTGACTTTTTGGGCAGGTGTTAAGTGTTGTCAAAATTTACTTCTGGACTAATCAAACTAGTCTTTGACATGAGAATTTTCATTGACCACACCTAGGAACCTTTTTAGGATTTGTTGAGCGCACGAGCAGATTTTGGTGGTCTTATGATAACGCCCAAACTATGCATTAAATTAAACACGTAATTCGGGTGTTATACAATTTAAACTCTTTTTGTGTAATTGTAGCATTGGTAAATAGGGATCGTTCTTAACCGGGGAAATTAGGGAACATTAATAATATGTTAGTGAGAAAGAATAATGAATTAAAGAATTAAATAATTAAATAATAAAGAATTAAAGAATTAAAGAATAGAAAAATTAATGAATTAATGAAATAAAGAATTAAAGAATTAAAAAAATAAAGAATTAGATGGGGGTTTGAAAGATTGTAATCTTATAATAAAGAAAGCAAGTAAAAATAATTAAGAACTTAATTCTACTTCTACTTTAACTTTTATGCAAGTGAACTTTCTTCAAACACATATTTTTACCAACACTCTAACATCATGCTCATATTGAACCAATCACGAAATCCTACCTTAATCATCTCAAATACATGCATACGTTTTTCAATATTATAAATGCACCGAACAGCGGTCATAAACACTTATAATACGATTCACCTTACGTTATTGATTTCAATGTGTGTCAAACATCTAAATCTCTTCAATCCTATTCTAAGTGCACCGAACAGCGGTCATAAACACTTAGTGTTAAATTGAAGGTTAAGCACTAAAACATATGAAGTAGATGAAATTCAAAAAGTAAAACACATGGAGATTGTATTCACATTTACAAATGTTAGAAAGAAAATACCAACACATATCTTGAATTATAAGTAAAACCAAAACAATAATAAGAATTTAAGTAAATGGAGAAAAGTTACACTTTTGGAATCCAAGAACAACTTGTGATTCCGAAAGTTTTCTTGGATTCCGAAAGTGGATGGAAACAATGAAATGTTATTCATAAGGAACACCGAACAGCGGCAAGAACCTTATGAAGATGGAGGATAAAACATAAGAATGCGGACTTAAATTCTAGAATTATTTCGGAAATACTTGGCCTAGGTATTTCTTAAGGAAAGCATAAAAATGTATTTAAGAGATCTCAAAGAAAAATCACAAGAACAAAGTAAAGAAGAAATGAAATTAAGAATTAATATAAATTAAGAACAAGAATTAAAAAAAGCTAATTAAATAAATAATCTAAAAGAAGCTAAAATGGTCCCCAAAATTAAAGAAAGAATGAACTAATAGAAGAGAAACTAGAGAGAAAATAATAAAACCTAAACTAAAGAGAGAAACAAAATGGAAAAATGGGGACTTAATTGGGGACCCTTTTACAAATGAATTTGCCTCCCTATTTATAGAGGGAGGCCAAAAAGAACTAAAAATAAAATGCAAAAATAAAATATAAAAATAGTACAAAAATAAATGATGAAAAATGATGATGAATGATGATTTTAGGCATGGGATTATGCTGAAAAATCTGAAAAATCTGAGTAGTTGAGCAGTTTTGGAGTGGGTTTGGGGTTGTTGGGCTGGTGCAGGAAGGTTGTGCAGTTGGTTGCTGGGCAAGCAGCTGTACGGGCCGAACAGGTGGGGCTGCAGCTGCTGGGCTGGTGGAGGGTGCAGTGGGCTGGTTTTGATGAGACTAGACCCAGGCAGCAAGTGGGCTAAAGAGCAGTTGGGTTGACTGCAATAGGGTTGGTAACGGGCTAGGGGTGCAGTGCAGTTGGTGGCAGCAGGCTCGCGTGATGGGCTGGCGCAGGCGTACGGGCTGGAGCAGCAGGTGGGCTGCGCGTCGCGCGGGCTTGGCGAGATGGAGTGAGCCGAGCTGCAATTGGCGTCTGGGCTTACTACAGGAGAGGGCTGGGCGAGCTGCTGGGTTTCGCGGGTCGAACAGTGCAACTGGACTGCACCATGGGCTGGACGTCTCGCGATTTGGGCTGGTTCTAAGTCAGTCTTGGGCTTCAAACAAGTGACTTGGGCTGCTGCAAAAATGAATTTTGGGCTGGAAAAATTAATATTAATTCATTTATGTAATTCAATTGAATTTCGTCCATAATTTATTTGTTATAATTTCGATCAGGACGATTCTTTCGCCAAAACGCTCCAAATTACAAGTTTTATTTATTTAAACAAAAATATCACAAAATAAATTATTTTATCTAATTGTTTATTATTTTATTATTAAAAGTCAAGTATAAGGGTATAAAATAATATAAAATAATGTTTATTTAACGACCTATCAAATACCCCCACGCTTAAACTTTGCTAGTCCCTAACAAATACTAAAATTAAACTACGAATTCAAAACAAGTAAACCCTTAATTATTTGTCTCAATATTTCATTATTATCATGGCATCAAAGATTTTCACTTCAAGCATTTAAGCATATGGAATTTAAGAGTTAATACATTGTAACAAAATATTTTAACAAGTAAGATAATGAGTAAATATGGTGAAATGGATCTCAACATGAATAAAACAAGTATGAATCAACTCACAAGGATATGCACTCATAAATTCACTCAATTTTGTAAGGGTTTGTGTTTGCACTCAAAATATGTGAGAAAAAATGCTCACATAATAGAAATGAAGTACTTTTGCAAAATCTCAAACAAACACCTCAAGATAAAAACAACAACATACTTGCACAAATGAACCAAAACCATAAGCTTACTCAAGTGATTGACTCCACTAATCAAAATTTACCATCTTAAGGATCATAAGGTCTTTACGAAGGTTGTAATGGGGATAAGTTAGAGGCAAGGAATATATAGGACAAGTGGTGCTCAAATTCGTTCCGAGACTCAAAAGACTCCCAAAACATAACATAGCTTCCCGACTTTAGTGCAATGATATAATGAATTCATCCCTTCGAACATAGGCCAAATTTCATCATGTTGGGCCTCGAATTCATTTGAATTTACAATTATAAAGGACTTAACTCAAACATTACATAATCAAACCTTATTACCTTGATAGAAACTCAATACACTTCTTCTTCTTCTTTTTTCTTTTTTTTTCTTTTTCATATATCAAGGTAATAACATGTGTCAATAATACAACAAAGTTTGAGTAAGTAAATCCATATACATAAAAGTCTTCAAAATATCATCAATTTCTCTTCACACAATCTTTATGTCTTCAACCGAGTCATTGGAACAAGGGTGAAAGATATCTATACTAAGCTCAAGTGTTTAGATAATCATGGTGATGATAGAAAGACTTAATGTAGGCTCAAAGGGGTTAAAACTAAAGGGGTCGCAACTTGTGCGCACAAAATAGGGAACATGGATGTTTGAATTTATGGTGTTAACCCTAATGCCTTAATCATTTCCAAAATCAGAGAGTTTATTGACTTAAAAGCTTTGAAAATCACATGGAATAAGTTCTAGTACTCTAGAGTTCATTAAAATCTATTGCAAGCAGTTATGAGGCATATGTATATCAATTTAAACAAAGAACTTTATGAATCACTCATCAAAGATGTATATAAGGTTCTAAAGCTCACATAAGGTTCAAATGATTCATACTTATCTTAACATGCTCGTTTATGTACTAATTTACATGCATTATCTACAAGTTATAACACTTAATCACAAAATATTAACAAACGAATTCAAGTTGTAGTGATCATCTTTATAGCCATAACATATTCATTTCCGTTCATTTATATCATTGACAAGTTAAAAGTCAACTTAATACTCGTAAAAACACTAAGTTAAAACAAAAACTTTCTAAGAAAGCACTAAACAAATAATTTTTTATAAATTTTTTTTTGATTTTTTTTTGAATAATTATTTATTTTTTTTCTTTTTTTTTTTAAACAATTTTATTGCACAATTAAAATTTGTAAACCACTCCCCCACAATTAAATTCTACATTGTCCTCAATGTAGGAAAATAAGAAGTATTTGAACATAGAATTGAAGTAAGGAAAATGATTTACGAAAATAAAACAAGAAAAACATTAAGTAAACAAAATAAAGAGAGTGAAGGGTGAAAGATAACAAATCTGCGGTGATGACTCCTTCACATCTCGGGAATACATTGGGTTGCCTCCCAACAAGCGCTTGAAATTTAACGTTCATCCAGCCTAGATAGAGATGCACGTTAGTTAGTAATGCAAATTTAAGTTAAGGATGTAAGTTAGTTAAACTAAAGATGCAAATAAAATTTGTTATGACAAATAATGTAAGTTAAGATATAAACAATATTTACAAGTTGGGGGAAGTCAAAGATATATATAGTTCACATAGCTTCAAAGTTTAGATGGAGACTTATACGTCCGTACGGTCCAAGTAAATATCTTGGATTAATTCAACTGTTTGAGCAAGTTCAAAGGTGACCAGGTTAGAAAGAATAAACACAAGAGGCAGGGCTAATTTTGAGACATCCCGAGGCTTAAACTCCATTGATGTCCCTTTCTTAGACCCAAAACCCGTTATGAGTACCGTCTCTTGTCCTAGACATCACCCTCGAAAATTTCTTACTCCAGAGGAATTAAGATAACTCAAGTGTTAACAATCACCGTAGGTGAGGGTTAACAAAAGAGTCTTCACCGATTAAAGATCAAAATCTAAACTTCGAAACACAAGTGATCTACATATAGCCGAGACTAAGGCATGAATGCAAGAATTATTTACAAGTATGTTTTTATGCATAAGTTACAAATATAACATGACAATTTACATATGAACAATTTATACAAGTATGAACAATTTATGAATTAAAAAGACAAAGAAGTATAAATATATCCACAAATAATATACAACTTAAATAAATACATCCACAAATAAAATAAAATGAACAAGTAATATACAACTTAGGAACTAGTATAAACAAACAAGTATGAAAAAAGGTAAAATTATAAACAAATTATGAAGTATAAATCAAGTATGAACAAGCATACAAATGAAAATTAAGACAAGTATAATAATTATGAATAAGTATGAAAAATAACAAGTACATATATACAACATCTATTCACAAAATGAATTAGCACTAACATGAGGCTAAAACTAAAGAAAGTTGGAAAGTAAATATAAATATTTAATTTAGTTTTTTTAATTAATTAATTTTTTTTTCGGAATTTAAATAATTAAATAAATGAAGAATTTTTTTAATTTTTTTTATTTACGAATTTTAAGTTTTTTTATCTTTTTTAATTTTTTCATTCTTTTTTTAATTTTTTTATCTTTTTTTTATTTACGAATTTTAAGTTTTTTTTTTGTTTTTTTTTCTTCTCATAATTACAACAACTAATAGAACTAGATAAAAGTAAAAATAAGGAAAAGTGAACATGTACAATATGCACTTATGAACAATTAAAAAGAATGAACGTAATGTACAAGTATGAACAAACATAATATGACATGTATAAGAATTATAAACAAACATAAATGAAAGTAAATTATGAACAAGTATGTATAAGAATCAACAAGTAAAATAAAAATTGAAATTTACATAAACAATTATAATATGAACAAGTATATAAAAAAAATAAAAAAATTATGAACATTTGTGAACAAATATAAAAAGAACAAGTAAAGTATGAACAAAAATAAATAGAACAAATATAAGAATCAAAATTATAAACAAGCATAAAAATAAAAGTTATGAACAAGTATAAAAGTAATATACAAGTATAATGTGAACATGCATAAAGATAAACAATAAGAACAAGTATAATATGTACAAATATAAAAATAAAAATAAACAAATAATAAGAATAAAAATAAGATGGATAAAATATAAACAAGTATAAGAATTATAAACAAGTAAGTAAAAGTTATGAACAAATAAAATAAGAACCAAAATAAAATAAAATAAATATAAACAAGTATAATATGCACAATTTATATACATACACCAACATATTAAAAATGATTTTCAATTTCCCCGGCAAGGGCGCCAAAAATTGATAACGCCTAAACTACGCATTAAATTAAACACGTAATTCGGGTGTTATACAATTTAAACTCTTTTTGTGTAATTGTAGCATTGGTAAATAGGGATCGTTCTTAACCGGGGAAATTAGGGAACATTAATAATATGTTAGTGAGAAAGAATAATGAATAATCAAAGAATAATGAATTAAAAAATTAAAAAATTAAATAATTAAATAATAAAGAATTAAAGAATTAAAGAATAGAAGAATTAATCAATTAATAAAATAAAGAATTAAAGAATTAAAAAAATAAAGAATTAGATGGGGGGTTTGAAAGATTGTAATCATATAATAAAGAAAGTAAGTAAAAATAATTAAGAACTTAATTCTACTTCTACTTTAACTTTTATGCAAGTGAACTTTCTTCAAACACATATTTTTACCAACACTCTAACATCATGCTCATATTGAACCAATCACGAAATCCTACCTTAATCATCTCAAATACATGCATACGTTTTTCAATATTATAAATGCACCGAACATCGGTCATAAACACTTATAATACGATTCACCTTACGTTATTGATTTCAATGTGTGTCAAACATCTAAATCTCTTCAATCCTATTCTAAGTGCACCGAACAGCGGTCATAAACACTTAGTGTTAAATTGAAGGTTAAGCACTAAAACATGTGAAGTAGATGAAATTCAAAAAGTAAAACACATGGAGATTGTATTCACATTTACAAATGTTAGAAAGAAAATACCAACACATATCTTGAATTATAAGTAAAACCAAAACAATAATAAGAATTTAAGAAAATGGAGAAAAGTTACACTTTTGGAATCCAAGAACAACTTGTGATTCCGAAAGTGGATGGAAACAATGAAATGTTATTCATAAGGAACACCGAACAGCGGCAAGAACCTTATGAAGATGGAGGATAAAACATAAGAATACGGACTTAAATTCTAGAATTATTTCGGAAATACTTGGCCTAGGTATTTCTTAAGGAAAGCATAAAAATGTATTTAAGAGATCTCAAAGAAAAATCACAAGAACAAAGTAAAGAAGAAATGAAATTAAAAATTAATATAAATTAAGAACAAGAATTAAAAAAAGCTAATTAAATAAATAATCTAAAAGAAGCTAAAATGGTCCCCAAAATTAAAGAAAGAATGAACTAATAGAAGAGAAACTAGAGAGAAAATAATAAAACCTAAACTAAAGAGAGAAACAAAATGGAAAAATGGGGACTTAATTGGGGACCCTTTTACAAATGAATTTGCCTCCCTATTTATGGAGGGAGGCCAAAAAGAACTAAAAATAAAATGCAAAAATAAAATATAAAAATAGTACAAAAATAAATGATGAAAAATGATGATGAATAATGATTTTAGGCATGGGATTATGCTGAAAAATCTGAGTAGTTGAGCAGTTTTGGAGTGGGTTTGGGGTTGTTGGGCTGGTGCAGGAAGGTTGTGCAGTTGGTTGCTGGGCAAGCAGCTGTACGTGCCGAACAGGTGGGGCTGCAGCTGCTGGGCTGGTGGAGGGTGCAGTGGGCTGGTTTTGATGAGACTAGACCCAGGCAGCAAGTGGGCTAAAGAGCAGTTGGGTTGACTGCAATAGGGTTGGTAACGGGCCAGGGGTGCAGTGCAGTTGATGGCAGCAGGCTCGCGTGATGGGCTGGCGCAGGCGTACGGGTTGGCGCAGGCGTACGGGCTGGAGCAGCAGGTGGGCTGCGCGTCGCGCGGGCTTGGCGAGATGGAGTGAGCCGAGCTGCAATTGGCGTCTGGGCTTACTACAGGAGAGGGTTGGGTGAGCTGCTGGGTTTCGCGGGTCGAACAGTGCAACTGGACTGCACCATGGGCTGGACGTCTCGCGATTTGGGCTGGTTCTAAGTCAGTCTTGGGCTTCAAACAAGTGACTTGGGCTGCTGCAAAAATGAATTTTGGGCTGGAAAAATTAATATTAATTAATTTATGTAATTCAATTGAATTTCGTCCATAATTTATTTGTTATAATTTCGATCAGGACGATTCTTTCGCCAAAACGCTCCAAATTACAAGTTTTATTTATTTAAACAAAAATATCACAAAATAAATTATTTTATCTAATTATTTATTATTTTAATATTAAAAGTCAAGTATAAGGGTATAAAATAATATAAAATAATGCTTATTTAACGACCTATCATCTTACTACTATGGTAAACTTGCATTATGGGCTAATACGGACTTGGTTGTAGGTTTACAACTGAAAGTTAACCTTAGGTAAGATTGTTTTGTCGAGAACTCTGAGTGGAAGTTGGATTAACCGTCCGGAACTCAAATCCCAGCTGATTAATACCCTAGTATGGAAAATTTTAGTCATTACTCAAGCTTGCTACTTGAACTTTCTCTGGCACACCATCACTAGTTTATTAATGGAGAGTTTTATTCCCTGATTAAGTTACTAAGCTTTACTTAGGAGCGTTTATTAATTACTAGTTTATGTGTTCCCTTACTGGTGGTGTTGGGAGTTTTTCCTTATACGAGACATGAGCCATATTATTAAGAGTGGCTCTTGGAATTGAAAGTTGTAAGAGAATTATCCCTTAATAGCTATATAACAGGATTGGACGCTGTAGAATTCTAACTAGGGTGGAGACATAATAAAAAAACTCAAGTTGGGCCAAAACCACATATAATTTCAACTCTCATGGACCGTAAACTTGGTTCTACATATCTCATAGAATACAAGTAGAAGAAATGTTTAGTAAAACAGCATATATAATGTAGCTAAGCTTGTTAACAGCAAAACAGCATATATAATAATGTAGCTAATGTAGCTAGTAGATAGTAGTGATGACAAACTGTAATGAAGTCAGGCCCCCACTTGTATGGAGATCCCAGAATATTCATGAAGCACAAGCATTCACCAAGCAAGAAAACAATCCCAGCATTTTCTTCTGCAAAACAAGCAAATTCAAAGTCAGAAAGATATTGCATGCCCTTCAAAAATGGCAATCACTCACATCATGGCATGGGTGATCACAAGGTTTGAACTTTCATACGAAAGATGTGAAATTACATTTCAGTACCATTTACTAGCAGACAATAAATAAATAAATAAAAAGGTTAGGTGCGAAATGAAAGAGAGAGAAAGAGAGAGGGGGAGAGAGTAGTAAACAGCTAAACACAGACCCGCTTGGTTGTGTGGAGAAGCTCAGGGGGTATTTTGTAGAGGTCCTCGTCAACAGGTTTGGGAGGCCTGGTGGGGAAGCGATGGGGTCTCAAAACGGTACCGTCTTGATCTTTGTCGATGTGAGTGCGATTTGGTTGTGGCTTGTGGGGATGGTGCTTATTAGGTGGCAGTTGCGTCACGTCACATACTCTAGCTTGCTGCTTCTTTTGCTCCATAACATGCGTGCGCTTTTCCCTCCCACCTCCTCCACTTACTCTTCCTCTTACTGCCTGCAATTATTCGAATCAAATCATCATTCATCATCAAACACTTAACCAATATACCTTACATTTTTGGTTCGCGGAAGAGTATGGATTCAAAGACCTTACATTATTATAAATTACATTACTAGTTTAATTTTTTATGCTGTGAATAGAGATATGATTAGACGGGTGGTATCAGTGATAATTAGGCTTAACTGAACTAAAGTATTCGACAAAATGGCCCTCCTTATTCTCTTAGGAAATTAAACGCTGTGAATAGAGATATGATTAGACGGGTGGGATCAGTGACAATTAGTCCATAAGCGCAAGAGCATATCTAGTACTAGAGATAAGCAAAGTTTAGCCCATCAATATGACACTATTCATACCTTTCGGTCAAGACTCTTTTTTGGGCTTCTAATAGAAAGAGTCAAAAGGCAAGAATTCTTTTTTTTTTTTTTGTAAATTATTTTTTTAAAGATAATAATGTAAATTTTTTAAATAGTATATAATATAACCTAAATGTATAATATATAAGTATAAAGAATTTGAATTTGAATCGGAGAAAATAAAAGGTGTGATATAAGATAATTAAATCATGAGTATTTATAGAAATAAATATTAATATTTTTTTGGGCCATAAATATTAATATTGAATTGATATTTGAATTTCCATATTTATGTTAAAAACAAAAAACAAAAAACAAAAACAAAACAAGGGACCTTTCTAATAAAAAGTCTTTACATTCTAAATATTCAAAAAAAAAAAAAAAAAAAGGCAATAACTTGATTGGGTAGATACAAAAATAGTCGTAGCCTTCTATAAAACAAACTCATGTTGAGGCCACATGACACTATCTTATTGGGTGGAGAACAAAAATGGATGTTGCAAGTGTGAGCTACATGTGATGAAAAGCATATAGGAAGGTGGGCCAATAGCCCAGCCTGATATGTCAAAAAGGTTGGAATTGCCACAGGGCTTGCCAGATCCAATTTAAATGGATTGGAAACCCAAAGTGAGAGGCAATTGGCCATTTGGAGCACAAAAACATCTCCACCAGAGACGAAATTAACAATTTAACATGGAAAATGGGAATTAAATAAATATGTGCAAAAGAACCAAAAAAGAATTAAGAGTAAGATTAAATATGAAAAGGGCTTAGTTAATGAAGAGAATTTAGAACCTTTCGAATTGGAGAGGCAGAGTTGTTGTTGAGGTGATGATCAAGAGTTAGAGCAGCATACAAGTCATGATCATGATCAGGGGCAGCTTCACCGGAGGAGGAGCTGAATCGAATCAAGCCGACTTGTCTTGCACATTCAAAATACTGAGTGATTGGCAGCTCGTTTGCGTAATCCCAGTCCCCAAATGCTGGAATCTGACCACTCCGTTTATAATAATAATCCTGCAAATTAAACCCATTAACACTATACATTCACATTAATTAAATGAAGGAGAAACAAACGACTTACATCCATTGTGGGTCGCAGGCAGAAAAGGCCAAGAAGACAAGAAACAAGAAAAGCGTTTGGCTTTTGAATGGAAAGGTAGATAGAGTAAGAAAGAAAGAGATAAAAAGAAAGAAGAGGTTGAGTCTTCGAGGTTGAGCAAAAAGGTTAAAGAAGGTGTCTAACTGTATTGTGTACGTAAGGAGGGAGGGAGGGGATATTAATGGTGGTCAGAGTTAAAGAGAGGAGGAAATCTAGGGAAAAAAGAGGGTGAGATATTGGTCTTGCTTTTTCTCGTCTTACAGTCTACACAGTAACAGGGTCTGAATTCTGAAAAGGAAGCACAGCTTTTATATATGCATATGTGCGGTGCAGTGCAGTCTAGGCAGAAGAAGGCTAAGGGCCTTGTTTTAGGGGATGGATGGATGCCCCTACTGTTTCCGCTTTCTCCCACTGCAACTGCCAGTGCATCATATGTTTCCAGTTGCACAGCTCAACGCATCAACCCAATCTTAATTTTCACACTCAAATAATTTAACAGAGATAGACAGAGATAAGGGTAGTTGATGTTTTGACAATGGCCTCCTCAATCTAATAATGCCACGTTGCTACCATGCCTCAATAAAAGATAGATCGGTTTGACCAAAGATATATTATGTATGATATATGGGTTGGACGGTAGACCCCTCAATTTCTAGGGGTTCCCACCTAAACGAATCTCTCAATACTCGATCAATTGGTTGTTGCTTAAGCTACCAAATTAGACTACTTCGATTTTGAGTAGCATCAAATATGGGGAGAGAGTGAGATGTGTGTAACACCCCTATTCAAAATGGCGGCCGTCTAATTTATTTAAGTGGTATCTATGCGTTTGAAGGTGTAAAATCGTCCCCTTTAATGACTAAGTGTCTAGGTAAATTTACGTGTACATCATTATACATATTTAATGAAATTATGTGTATATCCTTATACATATTTAGTGGATTTGCATGTACATCCTTATACATATTTAGTTATATAATTTTTTATATATATTTAGTTATATAAATTATTTTATTTATTAAATACTTAGTTAATAATATATGTATTAATTAAAACAAAAATAATAAATTAAAAAATATAGAATGTTGTATAATAAAATTAATAAAAAAAATTATATTTGTAATACTTATGATTCTCAATTCAATTTATTTATCTAGATAATTAATTTTTTGTTTTAGAATTATGTGATAATATTCATTATATTATTAATTTGTTAAATTTTGTTTTAAAAAAAATGCATATACGTCCATTTAGGTCCCACTTAACCACCTAAGCACTAGGCCCATATCAATTACCCTAAGAATATCTAGCGCCGTTTTAAACATTCGAAACTGGAAGTGAGTCGAAAGAAGAGGTCTGTTTGGATTTAGATAAATAAATAGTGGTGCCAAACTCCTTGTGTCCCTCCTAGCTAGTAGGTGGTGCCTAGTAATTATGGTATGGTAGTTGGGGTTGTAAAAAGTTGCTTCCCCTCCCCTCTATTTTGGGATCTTGTTCGTTTCTCAGCACGAATCCAGCAACACTGTTGGTGACTCATCTCAATGTGGATCGTATAATGTGGTCAATTTGTGAATATAAAACGACAATAGGGTATTTATGTGAATATAAAATGGTGATGTTAATTAACGAACTGTAGTTTAGTAAAAAAGTATTATATGGATATTCTAATTTAAAACTCTGCAATTGTTTTTCAACAATATAAAAATAGTGCGGCAGCAATTTCTAGGTTGAATCTTTGGCGTAGCCGGTGGAGAACTTAGCTACAACTTTCACTCCAAGGAAGCATACACTTCGGGGTTTGCGCGAAGACTTATACATAATGTGATTTCCAAATATATGTTATGTAATGAAGCTTAGGAAGACCAAAATGCAGAAGGGATGCTGCCATGAGTTCCACATCAGATATTTAGATGCAGAGTTGTTGTCTTGCAGAACGCGTTAAAGAGGACCGCGTACAGTAGAAAGAAGAAGTCTGCTAAAAGTCAACAGTATCACGCTCTAATTCTAAACTGGACTAAAAAAGGTGGGTAGATAAAAAGGCCATGAATGTCTCGCTGCGTTTCAGCTAAAGCTACAACATCAACAATTAATATCCATATAAATTGTGGTCAACAAAAATAATAAAAATTTAGTTAAAAAGTTAGATTTTTTTTAAAAAAATTTAAAAAAAAAACTTAAATACCCAATAATAATTATATAGAACTAATAAAAATTATAAAATAATTTTAATATAATAAATATATAATATATAATATGATGCAATATAGTCTGATAAATGATTAATAATATAATACCTTAAACATAAATAGAAATTAAAACATAATTTTATTTATAATTTTGCATCATGTATACTTCATTCATTGTATTTCACAAAAAACAAATAGATTTCATTATACAAAACTAATTCGAGAGTTAGATTCTAATTTTCCCACTAAATAAAAATAATACAAATAATAATAAAATAATAATAATAATACTAAATTATAATCAAGTTATTTAAATTCTTTTAATTAAAACATATATTTAAGGACTTTGAAAAAAAAATAGTTAAGGAGAAAAAAATAAAACGTTAAGCATTAAACATTTACTGATTTACACTAAAAAGAGAGGTCAAGAGTCTAGAACTCTATACGTTTCTCATCTGAAACAGAGAGGCCGAGAGGTTAGATCAATGAGGTCGTCAAGGAGGAGTTGAGATGTAACGACCCGTCCCGAATTCCGGGATTAGATTACTGACTAATGAAGGATTAGTGAGATTAATCGGTGATTAGTTGAGCGAAATCGGATGGACGGTGCAAAATGACCATTTTGCCCCTAGTCGTGGGCAAATGTTGACTTTTGACTCGGGGAGTCAAACATACGAGAACCGATAACCGTGACGTAGACTGGGACATCACGAGTCCATAGACAGGTGGCACGTCAAAATCGGACGTTCGACGGGAAAGTTATGGTCATGGGAGCAAAATCGGGGATTTACGTCTCGGGATCCGAATAAAATATTAATTAATTATAACTGGTTGACTTAATAATATGGGACCCTTGGGTGAGTGACAAGTGTCATTCATCCCATTGGCCATTATCCCTAAAAAATGATATAAGTAATTAAAATAATATTATCCTAATTATTTTATAATTAATCCCACCCACTTCCCATCTCCACCATTAATCTCTATCTCCTTCTCTCATCCTGACCGTTCATATCATCATCAGCCATCATCCTTCATCTGTTATATTTTCTTCCCACCCGAGCACCATTTTCATTTCCCTCTAAAACAAACACACACATGTATCACCTCACCGTTATATTCATCTCTGTGAAAGACCGTGAGAGAGTGACCTGAGGGCTAAGGGCGACGAGAAGGTGAAGGCTTGAGCCACGGCGGAGGAGAAACAAAAACCGCAAAGGTATGGTTTTGGTTTGAAATTCAAACTTGGGTTGTAGGGGTTGTTGGTTGATTTTATTAATGGAAATAGCTTTCTGGTGATCTTATGGGAATGTATGGATTGGAAATGGAGGCTAAGGTGGCTGGAGAGGGCGACGGTGGGCAGTTGTAGGTTGGCCATGAGTTTCCTTGGTCGGGAAGGTGAGTTCCTCAATTGTTTTTTATGTTTTAAGTGGCTAGATTGATAGGGAAGGATGTTAGAAACCTATAGGACTTGAAAGGGACAAAAATGGATCGAAAATGGAGAAGTTAGAACACTGAACCAGTCACGTCGGTCTGGTCTGGTCGAAACTATGAACCGAGTTCGCTGGAGGTATGGGATGATGAACAGTGCAGGCGCGTGAGGTCCACACGTGGCCTCTTTGGGCTGCCTGTGAGGGCGCATGGGAGGCTTTTTGGGGAAACATCCAGCATGTGAAATCATCTATTCGATGTAACGAACATTTTGGGACTGGTTTCGTGTCGATTGGACATCGCCTCGATATAGTTCAGGATGTCTGAAGGTTTAGGATCGAGTTTAAAAATAGTTAAAAATTTGGGAAAATTACGGGGATTTAATGAGAGGTTAATGAGGTAGTTAGTAACCCTCTAGTGTGATTTGGACAGGTTTGGGAGTTCCGATGATAGTGATTAGCCCGGGGAGTCTTACGGCATGCAAATCGAGGCGGCAGCGTCGGACGGTCTGTGAGTGGACCTTGATTTCTAAACTGTTATGCATGCATAAATATTTTATATGTTTTGCATATGTGATTCTATGATGATGATTTGGATATTAGTGAATTGATTTGCATATCGGGCTCGAGACCCAGTTGATTTGCATATTGGGCTCGAGGCCCAGTTGATTTACGAATCGCGCTCGAGGCCCAGTTAGGTTACAAAATAAGGCACGAGGTCCATTTGGTTTACGAAATCGGGCACGAGGCCTAGTTGGCTTACGAATCGGGCCGGAGGCCTAGTTGGTTTACGAAATCGGACGTGAGGCCCAGTTGGTTTATGAATTCGGGCTTGGGGCCCAGTTATGGTTTACGATTGTGATTTCGGGTCGGGGACCCATAAATGGATTTCTTGTTCTTGACGGTTTATGGGGACCGGACATGAACCCTTGAAAGATTTTGAGAATGATTTCAAAATGGTTTTTCCTATACCATCCTTATATATTTATGGATTGTCTACTCTAGGGAGGGTCGTTGGTCTGGGTGGACCCCAGAATAGTCACGGAGCACTAACTGAGTGGAGTCGCCCCCATTGGGTACCTTACTCTTAGGAAGGCTATTATGGATTATAACCCCTTACGGAGTGTCATTGATCTGCGAACATTGACCTGGGTGGACCTTGGGGAGACTTGGGATTTGAGACTCCGGGTAGCACGCGCGTAGCTTTGGAAACCGTGATAGGGTTGGTTATATGATATATGATAAACATGATTTCTTGGATTTGCAAAATTGTGTTTTGTGAATAATAAATGGATTTGGGCTGAGTTCCCACATATGGTTACTATGTTATGGATTTATAGTAAATGGTTTTGGGCAGGGCCCGTATAACTTGGATTTACGGAATTTGATGCTGAGACCCTAATAATGGTTATTTGAGTATGATTCGATAAATGATTTTCGTATGCATGCATACTTTTTAGTAAAGGGCATATATATCTTTATGAAATGTGTTTTTATGAGCTTATTACTTTTCGTCCACTCACAGTCTTTTCTGGTTTTAATGCCCTTCAGATTGATCACGGATGCGGACTGCAGCAGAGACCGAGACATCACACTCCTCCACTGAATCCTGGCGCGCTCTAGAAGCCGGTCGGGCTGAAAGTTTTAAATGATCCCTTGTCTTACACTTCGTGTCAGACGGGATCATGACACATCCCGTGTTAATCCCGAGGAGATTGAGATGGGTCGTGTCATGAGAAACAGAGAGGTCGTCGAAAGGTTTGAGAGCTTCCAGACCCCGTGATTTTGTCGACTGCTTCGAGAGGTACGATCGGACGTCAAGAGGTTCGAGGGGTTCGCGAGGTTCCAGCGACGATCGTGAGGCGTTCGACTAGTTCAAGAGGTTTGAGAGGTTAGATTGCCCTTTGAGAGGTTTTTCTGCATGGATTCCGATTCTGGGTTTTGACATTTTGTCCAATTTTTTCCAATTTCGAGAAGTTAGATTGTCCAATTCTAAGTCCATGGATTCCAATTTTAGGTTTTGCTACATCCATGGATTCCAATTCTGGGTTTTGACATTTTGTCCAATTTTTTTGTTCGCTGCTACTGGTTCGATATTGGACGAAATCACCAATTTTGGGGGAAGAATTTCCTTCACCCCTAGTTTATGTGTTCTAGCTGAAAAATTCGATATATCGCCTGATATATCGGCGATACATCCAATATTTTCATCATTGGAAACAATACGGGACCAAATAAATTCTGCCAAAATCCACAATTTTTCCTCATAACGAGGGTAGCTGGTAGAGACCATGCACCAGTGTCATTAGAGTTCAACTTTATATTTGTGTGCTTCATATAATGTTGGGAATAGAAACTACTTTAAGAAATTGGACGTTTAAGAAAGAAATTGGACTCTTATGACCGTATTCAAAATTTTTATACTTACTAAGAAGAAATAAAATTGTTTCAACTACTGAGACATCAAGTAAAAGTTTTAATAATTGCAAGATCAAGTTAAAACTATGATGTATAATGTAATCTTTAATTATTTACCATATCAAATGTTACTATAAGGTCATTATCAGTAGTGGCGGGCTAAAAGTTTGTTATGCTAAAATGTAGTCCTTTAAAAATTAATCTTTTCATAAATAATGTAAAACTATATCTTACTATTTTGGTAATAAAAGGCGATATTATATGTAATTCTCTCACTAAGACAGCGTGTGATCTGTTATGAACCTCAAAATTACCCAAAAATTATGAAGCTCTCACGTAACCTAAATTCATAAATGTCCAAATTACTCCTGATAATAACATTAACAATTCATACATGCCCACACATTAAATAATATATTTACTCGGATTAAGCAGCGATAATAATAATGTTCTCATTGAGAATTAATTATTATTAACATTTAATTGATAAATAGTCTTTTTTAAAAAATCTATCAACCAATAAGAACATTTTATGACTCTCAAAACTTCACTATAAAAAGAGGTCATCCCCTCACCTCTAAGGTAATTCGTTTCTCATTTCTAAAGTGTTTTCAGATTTCTCTTTCAAAACTAACTTAAACATCAGAATATCATCAAAGCGTTTTTTGTTGAACAACTATCCTAAGGCTTTAACCTTAGTCTCGATTAGCTCTTGTTTTCTATTTGGAGGGATCAAAAAGACTTTTTCAAATGTATTTGATTTCTACGTCAACATCCATTGTACTCTTCATCTTCTTATGGTGAATGTGTTCATTTTCCAATAATTGATTATTGAATTTCGAATATGCAAGTAATAAACTGAAAGATAGTGCGAGTGCTGTTACCATTAATAACAAGATCATCAACAAAGACCCCCCCCCCCCCCCCCCCCCAAAAAAAAAAGAAAAGAAAGAAAGATAACATCAATGGCATGACGATAATAAAGAGTTAAGCATTTGTGATGGCATTGACAAAATCAGCTGAGAGGAGAAAGGAACTAAGTTGCTGATACCAAGCTAGCGGTGCATGTTTGAGACCATATAAAGCTTTACATAGTTTAGACATATGATGAGAGGTATTAGAGTCAATGAACTCAGGAGGTCAAAACATGAACACATCCTCAGAATGAAAAAAGACCTATGGAGAAGTACATTATTGACAACAAATTGTGGAATAGACCACACATTTGCAAGAGCAAGATATATATATAAAAAAAATTAATTAATTGTTGGGGGGTTTTAATTACTAGAGTAAAAGTGTCAGAGAAATCAATACCGAGCCTTTGTTGAAACCTTTTGACACCAAGCTCCCATCCGATTGTCATTTAATATGAAACATCCATTTATAGTCAATGATATTTTGATGTGGGAATGAAAGGACAAGCTCCCAAGTGTCATTGCGAACAAAGGCAGTAAATTCTTCTGACATAGTATCACACCAGCGAGGGTTACGAGTAGCCTCAAAGACACAAGTTGGTTCTAATGGAGGTGGGAGAGGGTGTTTGGTCAATATGTCTGTGTTTAAATATGTTATTTTTTGAACAAGTCACCATAGGATGGTCGTTGAGGGTAGGAATTGGTGGGGAAGAAGGAGACGAGAGTGGTGGGTCGGGGTTAGGTGGTGGAATGATAGAGTTTGGGTCTGCTGGTTGTGGAAATTGAAATACCGCTCTATTTGGATTACGAGTATAAGTTTTTAGAGGAGTGGGTTGGGGCTGCCGTGCAGCTGATCAATTTGGTGGAGCTGGGTTGGTGGGGGTAGTGGAAGGATTAGGGGTTGGGGAAGGAACAGAGGCTTGGGTTATAAAGGAGCTAGGTAAGGAGGTACCAAAACCCTCCAAATCCAAAGGTGAAATGGATGCATAAGTGGTCGTCGACGGTTGTGATGGCTGCAAGCTTTGGTGGTGTGGTGCATTGGTAAACAGACTTCTCAAAGCTTCAAGTTCCTGAGCAGAAAAACAATGGCGATTTTCTCAGGTATGTCAATCTAAACCAATCTCACAACTCGAATCGATTAGATTAGGACATATTAGGACGGCATTTACTTGTTTCAGAAAATTTGGATAGACATTTACATGATTAGTATATTGACGATCAATATGATGATTGATGGCTATGAATTGTCTGATGAAATGCTTAAGAGGGAATTTTTGGATTATACTCAGCAATGACTGAGATTTTTCATTAGATTATAATTGAATTGTAATGAATGCACACATAGACACTCACACTCACAATTTGGTTAGGCTTAGATGTTGTGATATCATAGAAGCCAATTGCACAATGTTCATAAACGCCCTAGCCACTCTTTTTCTGTTATATCTTTACAGCTCATATTTTCCTTCACGTAACAACTCACTCTGTCTTGTGCACTTCCAGCTATTCACTCTGCCTTGCACACTTCCAGCTATTCACTCTGCCTTGCACACTTCCAGCTAATAGCTTAGTCAGCAACATTTCCCTCTAAGTTAGCTGCTGGTTTAACACCAAAGTAGATTCTTTAAGTAGTTTAGTCTCTCCTTAGGCAAAGCCTTTATGAATATGTCCAACTAATTGATCTTCTGTTATGACCCATCCTGTAAACTCAAAAGTGAAATTAACAACTTTATCAAATTGCGCTTGGGAGTATCATTTTGGGTCTTATGTATCTAACATTCTAGACTTGTGTCTTTGAGCCCAAAAACCTTTTAAGCTCAATTAAGTTTTGAAGCCCAATTCCTATTGGCCCATTTGCCCAAGTCCATAATCCCACACTAATTCTTCTCTAATCTTGCTCTCCCACATACACACATCCATCCCATCCCATGGAAGCCAAAACAAAGGAAAAATAATAGGTGTCGCTGGTATCTCAGGTATCTTTATGATCCACAGACCAGCCTTCACATAATTAATCACCCACGCACACTCGAATACTAATTAAATAACACTAGTTTGTTCCTGAGCTTTGGGGGGCATGAAGTGATGGTGCTTAGAACCCAACTTTCACGTGGTTGAAGTGCATGAACAAATTATGGATACCCAGCATGTCATGTGCCCATGATTCGAGTGACTCAAGAGCATAATTAATGGGTTATGCGTTGTATACTTGTGCTTGGAGGTGAATGTTGGGATTTACCTATTGTGTTATGATTTTTTTCGTAAAACATGCATGTGCGTCATTTGTGCAGCACTGGTAACTTCGAGTTTTGTTATCAAAATTGAGGGATTAAAACACAATTTCATACATATAAGTAACTTTTTACTAATAACTAAACTACCACTCGTAACCTTACATGAATAGTCATATTCCTTGATATATTTACAACTATATTATTAAACATATTTGATGTGGCAGTGAATGTGAGATTCCATTTTTTTACAAAAATAAGTGCTATTAAAATAATATCAATATAAAGTGATTAAATTTATTTGTACATCTCTCATTATTTGCCACAACAGTTGAGTCAATTAAAGACTCGAGGTCAGCTTGGCAAAAACTCACATTGTATTCCTTGTGAGTCCAGTATGGTTAATTAAGTGTGCTCATAATGGCAGTGTGCGGTGATATATATGTAGCTTATCAAGCACGTAATCAAAATCATGAACAGTTTAATTAATTTTATTATATATACTATATATGTTTCCGAGTAGTTAAACGTGAGTGGCATTAGAGTAGTTTAACATCTGATTGCATATTTTATATGATGGATTCCTCCTTCATGTAGTGGAGTAGGCTCGAAATGTGGATGAAATATTCTTAATTGTTGGCTGTGGGTGCAGTAATTAGTAGGCGCCCTAATTTCCCCAAAATTTGCAGGGTCTTGGTGGTGTTGTTCGAGGGTGAAGTAACGAGAGAAACTTCAACCAAGTATAGGGCGTTTGAGAAGCAACATTCAAACCCACTCATGTCATTACTTATAACTGGCCGCGCCAATTCTACGAGGGTGACAAATGGGCAAAACATAGAAGAATCGTCAACCCAGCTTTCCACATAGATATGCATGCACATCAGAACTGCAATGCATTTTGGAACTACGCCTAGTTGTTATTTTATTTTCTAACATATACATATAGGACATGTTACATGCATATTTCATGCGGCTTGTGAAAACATGTTGAGCAAATGGGAGATGCTTTTCTCATCGAATGGGACATCATCATCATCGTCATGTGAAGTGGATGTGTGACCATATCTTTGTAACTTTGCCGGCGATGCGATTTCCCGGACAGCGTTTGGGAGTAACTTTGAAGAAGGAGAAAGGTTTTTCAAGCTCCAAAAGGAACAAGCTGCCTTCATACGCGCGCCAAGTTCTCAACTCGGTCTACATACCATTTTTTAGGTAAAATCAAACTTTCGATTTCAAAATATTATTTGGAGAAGAATCCCACAGTAAAACATTACTCTTCTCATTCTTTTATGTTTATGATTTTGTTTAGATTAGAGATTTTACTTTCTTTTCATGATTATGTTTAGAAAAAATGACTTTACCTGTTTTTCTTTGACGAAATTAAGGGTTGACAAAATCAAGGGTGTTGTCCGAGTGACACACCCTAGCCTCTAATCCTGATAGGTCTTCAAATAAATATTATTTTATATCCTTTATATTTGACTTTTACTATTAAATTAATTAAAAAATAGAGAAAATAATATATTTTGTGGCATTTTTGCAGATATAAATAAAGCATGAAATTCTGAGCATTTCGGCGAAAGAATCATTCCAATTGGAGTTTTAACGAAAAAGATATGACTAAAAGAAAGGAGACTACCGAAATTTGCTTGGAATTTCGGTGGGAAGCTGCTGAAATCCAGAAGTCCAAACTAAAAACTAGCAGCTCAAGCCAAAAACCAGCAGCCCTATTTCCTCATTTTCAACCATTTTGGCTGATTTTTTAGCATATTTGCCCCAAAATCAGCCAATATTTTCCCCAAAATCAGCCAACCTCATCATTTCACTTTGGAATATTTTTATTGTAATTTTTATTTTATTTTTTTAGAGTTTAATTTGATTTTTCTCCTTATAAATACAGGTTCATTTCACTTGTTGAAGGACACTTCTTAGAGGCACACATTTGAGCTTTCCTTAAGAGAAATTTTGGCAAAATATTTTCAATACAAAGTTTAGAGTTTGAGTCTATATTTCTCGTGTTTATTTCCTCCATCTTCATAAGGTTCCGTCCGCTGTCGGAGAACAGTGTGAATAACAATCCATTGTTTTCATTCACCTTGAAAGTGTAACAATTGCTTTCCATTTACGTAAACTCTTATTTTTTGTTATTGGTTTTTATTATAGTTCAATATATGTGTGATATTTTCTTGCCAATACTTGTAAGTGTTTAATGCAATCTCCATGTGTCTTACTTTATGAATCTTAGTTATTTTATACATTTTAGTGCTTCATACTTCAATTTGATGTTAAATGTTTTATCCGCTGTTGGTGCACTTAGAGTAGAATTGAAGAGACTTAATGTTGATCGCTGTCGGCGCATTCAGTAAAAAACAAAAGGTAAATCATATTGTAAGTGTCGGCCGCTGTCGGTGCATTTATAATATTGAAAAATGTATGAAGATAATTGAGACGATTAAGGTAAAATTTTGTGATTGTTTTAATATTTACAATTATTAAAGTGTTAGTAAGATATGTGTTTTAAGAAGATCATTTGTACATAAGTTAGAGTAGAAATAGAATTAGTTCATATATGTTTTTACTTGTATTTGAATGATTACACTCCCTCAAAACCCGCCATTTAATTTTTTATTCTTTTATTCATTAATTTATTAATTCTTTATTCTCTTATTACTCTATTATTAATTTATTGATTCTTTAATTATTTAATTTTTTTTATTCTTTGATTAATTAATTCTTTGATTATTTTATTCATTAATTCATTAATTTATTCATTATTCTTTTATTCATTATTCTTTCCCACTAACACATTATTAATGTTCCCTAATTTTCCCAGTTAAGAACGATCCCTATTTACCAATACTACATCTACACAAAAAGGGTTTAAATTGCATAATACTCGAATTACGTGTTTAATTTGATGCGTAGTTTGGGCATTGTCAATTTTTGGCGTCGTTGCCGGGGAAATTAAAAATCATTTTTAATGTGTTAGTATGTATTCAATTGTTTATATATAAAATGTTCATACTTGTGAATAATGTTTACATATTGTAAATGTGTTAAACTTTTATTTTTACACTTTATTCCATTATACTTGTTTAACTTTATTCCATTAGCTTTATGTTCATACTTTAAATTTATTCCATTAACTTTAAATTTATTCCATTAACTTTTTCTTTATTTCATTAAATTTAAGTTTATTCCATTAACTTTCTTTTCCATTAATTTTATTCCATTAACTTTATGTTCCACTAACTTTATGTTTACACTTATTTTATTCTTATGTAATTATTTGTTTGTTTATGTCTTGTTAAACTTTAAATTTTAAATGAAAAAAAAATTCGGAATTAAAATTTTTTCTTTTTTAAAAAGAGTAAGAAACTTTATTTATCTTTGAATTTCCTAAAGTGTAAATATTGTTTTCTATTAAATGTTTTAGAGTTGCATGAATCTCAGAGCCCATTTTTCTTCAAAATCTTACTTTCGGGAACAAGTAGTGCCCCTCTTATTTACTTTCTCCTTAACCCTTCATGATGTGTGGATTTCATCATCACACACCATAGACTCGAATCTATGGACATGAGGTTGGGGCGGAATTCGTAAACACTTGGGTTTGGTAATTCACTAAATCGTCATTTGGATTGATCATGGTGTCTAGGAGAGTTATGACTGGTGACACGTTTTGGATTAAGAATGAGAACACCAATAGAGTATATGCCAAGCTAGCCTCGGGGTGCTCTCGGAATTATTCTTACTTCTCACGTTACATTTATCTGAACTGGCCATGATTAATGTTGAATGGTGGAATGGTGGTTATCAGTACGCACAGGACGTACGCCCGGGGAAGTACCATGAGAAACGGAAGGAGAAAGTTATTCATGACACTCTAAAATTATACTTATTGCATTATTAGTTTGCATTTGAAACTTATGCACTTTCTTTCCATTAACGTGACTTTTTGTTAATTCTGGTTTCCATTTATGTGATACTTTATGCAAATCTCTACTCTCATACTCTTATTATCTCTTCTTGTGCATATGTAATTCCGGTTTAAATTTTTGCAGTCATACTTGTTACACCTCACATTTTCTTGCTAATTGTGATTTCCTTAACTTATATTTCTAACACTAAACTTTTGTAACAACTATCTTGTTTTAATAAACTGTCACTAGCTGCTTACTTGTGTATACTTGCCTTCTAACTTAGTGTTTTCTTTCAATATAAGTACGTACTTATGAATGCGCGCTCATCAATCTAAGCTTGATCGGTTGAAAAAGCAACTTGACATCTCACCAAGCAACGCAAAATTCAGAGACGCACTTAAGCAAACTGGCTCATCCGGACCTCCATCCCCAATAATCAGTGAGTCCATAAGTGAGAAGAGTAATTCAGAAGAAGAACAGACTTTCGGAACACCAATAGCCATGGCACGAAACATGATTATCCGGAAGCAGACATGTGCAAACACAAATGGCACTACAAACTTCTGCATCCAGTATCCCGAGCCTAGAACCAACAAGAAAGATATTGAGCTTAAGAGTGGAGTCCTTCATCACCTACCCAAGTTCTGTGGAATCAGAAATGAAGATCCACACAAACACTTAATGGAGTTCCAATTCATCATTGGTAGTATGTGTCCAGATGATGCGGACTTGGAAATCATGAAGCTGAAAGTTTTCCCGTTGTCCTTGGAAGATAGAGTACGGGTATGGCTTTTAGGTCTCCCACCCAATCATATTGTCTCTTGGGAGAAGTTGGTTTAGGAGTTTCTTACCAAGTACTTCCCTGCCTCAAAGATTACGGTCTTAAGAAAAGAGATCACTGGAATCAAGCAGAAAGAGCATGATGAGAATTTCAGCAGTACTACGAGAGGTTTAAGGAACTTTTTGCTTCATGCCCTACTCACGGGATCACAGAAGGCTATCTTTTAACCTACTTTTACGAAGAACTCAAGGGTTGGGATAGAGGACTACTCGATGCTGCAGCTAATGGAAGTTTCTTAGCTCGAGGCCTAGTAGATGGTCGTACACTACTTGAAAGCCGTGCACTCAATGATGTACAATACGAAGGTGCTGATCCTATTTCTAGAAAGTTACATGAGGTGAGTTCCCATGTTATAAATGATTCTAAGTTAGATAAGATCACCTCCATACTTTCGAATATGTTATAACTAAAGAAACAGGTAGCCCCATTTTGTTCCACATGCTCTCAAGGCCATCTTGAGGAGCAATGTCCCTACACTACGAGGGAGGAAGACCCCGGAACTGAAATGGCACACGCCATTGGAGGCTTTCAAGGAGGGCCAAGGACCCAAGGTTACAGTTAGAGAGATTCGAACAATGTCCTAAACCCTCGGCACATGTCGACCGGCCCAAATCGTGTCCCAAACCATTTCCCAAGGCCCACATGGCAACCAAGGCCCCCGGTCCCATTTTCTAACTTTTCTCATAATCATGCAAATAATCATATTTCTTCATCGTCTAATCCTGATTATGATAAAATGCTGGCTGCACTTTCCCAAGGGCAGAAAACACTAATGGCGTCAACTCAGGCTCTTGTCACAGGTCAGAAAAATCAACAGAAAGACATATCTGATCTCAAGGACCAAATGGGCAAGGTCGTGGACTTCATGGGTAAGATCCAAACTAGCGGGGTGATTCCACCTCAACCTACACCCAACCCGAATGCAAGACTTGAAGCCAATGCGAATATCACTCGAAGTAGTAAAGTGCTTGGGGAAATAGAGCCAGATCCAGCCGTTTCTGAGGCTGAAAAGCACAAGGTGGCAACTAAGACAACCACGCCACAACCGCCAATTCAACCTATCCACACACAAGGTAATAACCCAATCCATTCAAGTTCGGTTGTTAATAATTCCTCGTTTTTGTATGCACCATTTCCAAGTAGGTTTTCCAAATATAAGAAGGATGAATCCAATGAGGAAATCTTGGAAATCTTCAAAAGGGTGAAAATCAACATGCCCTTGATCGAGTGCATCAAACAAGTGCTGACATACGAAAAATTTCTGAAAGAGTTATGCACTCCAAGGCGCCAGACGAGAGAGAAGAAGGTTGTGATGGTGAGTGAAACAGTTTCTGCTGTAATCCAACGTCAGCTACCCCCAAAGTTGAAGGACCCAGGGAGTTTTTCTGTTCCCTACGTGATTGGTAACAAGTCTTTTGATAAAGTCATGGTAGACTTAGGTGCATCCATTAATGTTATGCCATATTCACTATATGTTGCCCTAGGTTTAGGTAAACTACAGCATGACGATGTTATCATTCAATTAGCTGATCGTTCTAATGTGTATCCTAAGGGATACGTCGAAGATGTTCTTGTGCAGGTTAACCAGCTCATTTTCACCGCGGATTTTTATGTCCTAGAGATGGAGGATTCCCTTACGAATCAAGCTCCAATAATGTTATTGGGAAGACCATTCATGAGAACTGTCAAAACGAAGATTGATGTATTCAATGGTACATTAACTATGGAAGTCGATGGAGAGGAAATTGGCTTCAACATTTTCAACGCCATGAGGTACCCTAGTTCCACAACTCAAACTACTTTTTCTGTTGATGTGTGCACTTCTTTCACAGAGAAACATCTTGAGTCAATTCAAGACGACACGCTCAACATGATAATCCAGGAAGGAGTTGGCCTAACGCAATCGGGGGACGCCTTGGTTGAAGATATGGATTATGAACTAGAGCCTCGAATTTGGGATGAAGTCATGACCCTAAATGAGGCCCCCAGAATGGTAAATCATCAGGTACCCTTGTCACTTCCAGTTAGTACTAATGCCACTCCTCCTTCAGTGTTTCAGGCCCCCGTTCTCGAGCTCAGAGTTTTACCTGACCACCTGAAGTATGCCTATCTTGGCCCGGACGACACTCTGCCAGTCATAGTGTCTTCTGCACTCACCGAATCACAGGAAGACAGATTGGTACGGGTCTTGACGAAGTACAAGAAAACCATTGGATGGACTCTGCCAGACATCAAGGGAATCAGCCCTACAACATGTGTGCATCGAATCTTGCTAGAAGATGATGCAAAACCCTCTCGTGAAGAAAAGTAGTCCTGAAGAAAAGTAGAGTCACAGTTGTTGCGAACAGCGAAGGTGAGCTCGTGCCCCAGCGAACAGTGACTGGATACAGAGTCTGCATAGAATATCGACGCCTAAACAAAGAAACTAGGAAGGATCACATCCCTTTGCCCTTCATTGATCAAATGCTTGAAAGGTTAGCAGGTCACTCCTATTACTGTTTTCTTGATGGTTATTCCGGGTACAATCAAATCTGTATCGCTCAAAATGACCAAGACAAAACGACTTTCACTTGTCCTTTTGGCACTTTTGCCTACCGAAGAATGCCCTTCGGTTTATGTAACGCCCCAGGTACTTTCCAAAGATAAATGCTTTCTATTTTCTCTGAATATGTCAAAAAAATAATTGAAGTATTTATGGACGATTTCAGTGTCTTTGGGGATAGTTTTGATGCATGCTTAGAACACTTAGAACTTATCTTACAAAGGTGTGTCGAAACTAATCTAGTACTTATCTGGGAAAAATGTCATTTCATGGTTAAACAAGGGATAGTCTTAGGCCATATTGTCTATAAAAGAGGAATTGAAGTTGATAAATCTAAAGTCGATATTGTGCGCCACTTACCCTCTCCCACTTCAGTGAGAGAGATCCGTTTATTTCTTGGTCACGCAGGTTTCTACAGAAGATTTATCAAAGACTTCTCCCACATTGCAAGGCCCATGTGCCGACTGCTTCAGAAGGAGACACCCTTCGTCTTTGATGCAGACTGTTAGGAAGCTTTTGAAAAGCTTAAAAATCTTTTAACCACTGCACCTATTCTATGTGCCACAGATTGATCCTTACCCTTTGAACTAATGTGTGATGCCTCTGATTATGCAGTTGGTGCTGTACTCGGACAAAGGTGGGACAAGAAGCCCTACGCCATCTACTATGCATCCAAAACTTTGAATGATGCCCAAATGAACTACACCACTACCGAGAAGGAGTTGCTTGTTGTTGTGTTTGCTTTAGATAAATTTCCCTCTTATTTACTTCAAACTAAAGTCGTTATTTACACTAATCATGCAGCACTGAAGTATCTCCTAGCCAAGAACGAAGCGAAACCAAGGCTAATCCGATGGATTCTTCTTCTTCAAGAGTTTGACATCGAGATTAAAGACAAGAAAGGTGTAGAAAACATGGTGGTAGACCATTTGAGTCGCATAGCACATGAACGAGATCTTGTGGCGATTCAAGAGATGTTTCCGGACGAACAACTCTTCAGAATCGAGGGAAGTACTCCTTGGTATGCTGATATTGTCAATTACTTAGTCACCAAGCAGTTGCCCACCATTCTCACCCGTGCACAAAAAGATAAACTCAAGAAGCATGATAGGCACTATGTTTGGGATGAACCTTATTTATGGAAACATTGTACAGATTTATTGATTAGGAGATGTATCCCTGATATTAAACATAGGTCAATCCTAGAGTTCTGCCATAACCATGCTTGTGGAGGCCACTTTGGATCTAGTAAAAATACACTCAAAATTTTAGAATCTGGACTATATTGACCCACACTTTTTAAAGATGCACATTCATTCTGTTTAGCCTGTGACAAATGTCAGAGATCAGGAAACTTAGGACGAAGGGATAAAATGCCACAACATTATGTTCTAACTGTTGAAATATTTGATGTTTGGGGTATCAATTTTATGGGTCCATTTCCTCAATCTAATGGCTATCTCTATATCTTACTTGCTATTGATTATGTATCGAAATGGGTGGAAGCTACGGCCATCAGGACTAATGACTCTAAAACTGTTGCAGATTTCCTCATAACTAACATTCTTTCCAGGTTTGGGATCCCGCGGGTCCTAATAAGTGATGGAGAAAGTCATTTCTGCAACAAGACCATTGAAACTTTAATGAAATGGTAAGGTGTCACTCACAGAGTCTCTACACCTTACCATCCTCAAACGAGTGGAATGGCTGAAGTCAGTAATAGGGAGATCAAGAAGATATTAGAGCGAACCGTGGGTCCTAACCGTAAGGATTAGAGCCAATGGTTGGATGATGCACTTTGGGCATACAAGACGGCATACAAAACACCTATAGGAATGTCACCCTATAGGTTGGTGTATGGTAAAGCATGTCACCTTCCGGTGGAACTAGACCATAAATCATGGTGGGCTGTCAAGACTTTCAACATCAAGCTATATGACGTCGGGTTGCATCGAAAGCTCCAGCTGAGTGAGCTTGAGGAGATAAAAAATGATGCATTCGAAAACACTCTAATCTACAAGGAAAATACTAAGGCATTTCATGACAAACAGATCAAGAGTAAAACATTTGACATTGGCCAGAAAGTTTTGTTGTTCAATTCTCGGCTTAGACTCTTTCCAGGTAAATTATTTTCCAGATGGGTAGGTCCTTTTGTTGTTACTAATTTGTTTGCCCATGGAGCCATACAGATCAAAAGCATTGAAACGGGAAAAGAGTTCAAGATCAATGGCCACCGATTGAAGCCTTACATTGAGGCAGTTGGAGAACACGATGTGGAGTTAGAAAGAGTGCTGTGACGTCCCATCAGATGAACAGAATAAAGAATTTGGTCTAGGCTGGATGGACGTTAATCTTCATGCGCTTGTTGGGAGGCAACCCAATGTGTTCTCAAGTTTTGAAGGAGTCATCAACACAGATTTGCTTTCTTTCAACCCTTCACTCTCTTTTACTTTATTTATGTTTTTCTTACTTCATTTTCGTAAATCAACTTCCTTATCTTAAATCTATGTTCAATTACTTTCTAATTGCTTACATTGAGGACAATGTAGAATTTAAGTGTGGGGGAATGGTTTACAATTTTTATTTGTGCAATTGAATTGTTTATTAAGTATTTGGATATAAAAAAAAATCAAAAAAATAACTAACAAAAAACAAACAAAAAAAAAACAAAAAGAACACAAAAAAAAAATTATTTTGTTTAATTAGTTTGTTTTTGGCTTTCTTGAGTCTCTTCGTTTTTCTTTATTGTTTTTACGAGTCTTAAGTTGCCCCTTAACCTATCGATGATAATAACAAAAGGAAATAAATCTGTTATGGATACAAAGATGATCACTACAATTTGAATTCGTTTGTTAATACTTTGTGATTAAGTGTTATAACTTGTAGATAATGCATGTAAATTGGTACATAAACGAGCATGTTAAGATAAGTATGAATCATTTAAACCTTATGTGAGCTTTAGAACCTTATATACATCTTTGATGAGTGATTCATAAGTTCTTTGTTTAAATTGATATCCATATGCTTCATAACTGCTTGCCATAGCTTTCAATGAACTCTGGAGTACTAGAACTTATTCTATATGATTTTCAAAGCTTTTAAGTCAATAAACTCTCTGATTCTGGAAATGATTAAGGCATTAGGGTTAACACCACAAATTCAAACATCCATGTTCCCTATTTTGTGCGCACGAGTTGCGACCCCTTAGTTTTAACCCTTTTGAGCCCACATTAAGCCTTTCTTTCATCACCATGATTATCTAAACACTTGAGCTTAGTATAGACATCCTTTACCCTTGTTCCAAGGACTCGGTTGAAGACATGAAGATAGTATGAAGAAAATAATAATAATAATAATAATAATAATAATAATAATAATAATAATAATAATAATAATAATAATAATGATGTTTTGAAGAACTTTATGTGTATTATGTGGATTTACTTACTCAAATTGAGCACCACTTGTCCTATATTTTCCTTGCCTCTAAACTTAGCATCATTACAACCTTTATAAAGACCTTATGATCCTTAAGATGGTAAATTTTGATTAGTTGAGTTAATCACTTGAGTAAGCTTATAGTTTTGGTTCATTTGTGCAAGTAAGTTTTTATCTTGAGGTGTTTGTTTGAGATTTTTGCAAAAGTACTTAATTTCAAATTTTGTGAGTATATCTCTCACATACTTTGAGTGTAAACACAAACCCTCACAAATTGAGTGAAATTGTGAGTGCATATCCTTGTGAGTTGGTTCATACTTGTCTTATGCATGTTAAGATCCATTTCACCATATTTACTCATTATCTTGTTGAAACATTTTGTTACCATGTATTAACTCTTGAATTCCATATGCTTAAATGCTTTAAGTGAAAAATCTTTTATGCCATGATTATAATAATGAAATTTTGAGACAAATGGCTAAGGGTTGCTTGTTTTGATTTCGTAGTTTAATTTTAGTATTTGCTAGGGACTAGCAAAGTTTAAGTGTGGGGGTATTTGATAGGTCTTCGAATAAATATTATTTTATATTATTTTATAACCTTTATACTTGACTTTTCTTATTAAATTAATAAAAAATTGGAGAAAATAATATATTTTGTGGGATTTTTGCAGATATAAATAAAGCATGAAATTCTGAGCATTTCGGCGAAAGAAACATCCCAATCGGAGTTTTAACGAAAAAGATATGACTAAAAGAAGGGAGGCCACCAAAATTTGCTTGAAATTTCGGTGGGATGCTGCTGAAATCCAGAAGCCCAAGTTAAAAACCAGCAGCCCAAGCCAAAAACCAGCAGCCCTATTTCCTCATTTCAACCATTTTGGCTGATTTTTCAGCATATTTACCCCAAAATCAGCATCTTTTCCCCAGAATCAGCCAATATTTTCGCCAAAATCAGCCAACCTCATCATTTCACTTTGGAATATTTTTATTGTAATTTTTATTTTATTTTTTTAGAGTTTAATTTTATTTTTCTCCTTATAAATGGGGGTTCATTTCACTCGTTGAAGGACACTTCTTAGAGGCACACATTTGAGCCTTCCTTAAGAGAAAATTTGGCAAAATATTTCCAATACAAAGTTTAGAGTTTGAGTCCATATTTCACGTGTTTATTTCCTCCATCTTCACAAGGTTCTGTCAGCTGTCGGAGAACAGTGTGAATAACAATCCATTGTTTTCATCCACCTTGAAAGTGTAACAATTGCTCTCCATTTACTTAAACTCTTATTTTTGTTATTGGTTTTGATTATAGTTCAATATATGTGTGATATTTTCTTACTAAACTTGTAAGTGTTTAATGCAATCTCCATGTGTCTTACTTTATGAATCTTAGTTATTTTATACATTTTAGTGCTTCATACTTCAATTTGATGTTAAGTGTTTTATCCGCTGTCGGTGCACTTAGAGTAGAATTGAAGAGACTTAATGTTGATCGCTGTCGGCGCATTCAATAAAAAACAAAAGGTAAATCATATTGTAAGTGTCGGCCGCTGTCGGTGCATTTATAATATTGAAAAATGTATGAAGATAATTGAGACGATTAAGGTAAAATTTCATGATTGTTTTAATATTTACAATTATTAAAGTGTTGGTAAGATATGTGTTTTAAGAAGGTCACTTGTACATAAGTTTGAGTAGAAATAGAATTAGTTCATATATGTTTTTACTTGTATTTGAATGATTACACTCCCTCAAAACCCCCCATTTAATTTTTTATTCTTTTATTCTTTTATTCAGTAATTATTTAATTCATTAATTTATTAATTTTTTATTCTCTTATTCCTCTATTCTTTAATTTATTGATTCTTTGATTATTTAATTATTTAATTATTTTATTCTTTGATTAATTAATTCTTTGATTATTTTATTCTTTAATTCATTAACTTATTCATTATTCTTTTATTCATTATTCTTTCCCACTAACACATTATTAATGTTCCCTAATTTCCACGGTTAAGAACGATTCCTATTTACCAATACTACATCTACATAAAAAGGGTTTAAATTGCATAATACTTGAATTACGTGTTTAATTTGATGCGTATTTTGGGCGTTGTCAAATCCCCCTAGATTAGCAGGGAGGGCTGTGCTCTCGTCTGACACGTCTTCTTGAAATGACCAAACTACCCTTACTATCCATATAAATATTCTATCTACGTGTCAGACCAGAGATACTTCCGCAATGTAAATAGACAAATAAGAGTATGCACTCACCGTGATGCCTCGGTCTCTCAGCAGCCCGCGTCCGCAACCAACTTGGAGGGTGCTAAAACTAAAAATAAAGTGTGAGTGGACAAAAAAATTAAATACTTGGAAAACCTTTTTCCAAAACATATAAGTTAACCGTCCGTTTTAGAAAACATGCATGCATAACAAAAAACCATTGTCTCAAGTAAAACAACAGTGTTGATAGAAAAACCCCGGAATCTAATCCCAAAACTATATACATGAAAATAAAAAACTCATGGGCTTATTGAGCACAAAAATCGTTGCCTCTAAGTCGCTTGAAAACCTTTACACAAAATCATTATAAAAACCGTAATTTCAATATAAATACAAAACCTAATATTGTTGTCCTAGCCAGCTCCCGGTCAAACCTCATCTCGCTAGCCTAACTAGCATCCCATATACACTACCGGTAGAGAGTACGGGAACTCTAGGTTCCTACCCCGTCGGTACATGTGGGTCCAACCCGTATACGTCCAAGCCCGTCTCTGGGGATCTGCGGAGTCCAACTCCGAATAAGGCAATCCAATCGCTTGATGTCAGCCCATCCAGAATATACATTATATGATAATAAGTTAAAAAAGTTATCCCACGGCACCAGCCCAAAACAGTGATTCCCCGGGCACTAGCCAAAAACAGTGATCCCCGGGCACTAGCCCAAAACAATGAATTCTGAGGCACCCTGCCTAGCTCCCGGTTCCTCAAAACCATGATAAAATAGGTTGTACTAAAATCAACCAGAAATGGAAAACCAACATATAAACATAACACAGTAAATCCAACATATATCCAACAGCTGGAACCATAATCGAAATCATGCTAAATCATATCATAAAGCCAGGGAAATATATACATATGCATGCATCAGAGTTATGAAAGAAAATTGTCCACTCACAAGCTGTCCTAACTGTGCTCGATTCGTGTGCCATACACCTTCCGGGGCTAATCCAATCTCTCCAGAACTTCCGGACCTGTCCAAATCATACCAAAGGTCATTAACGGACTCTATAAGGTCATACCTAAAATTCATGAACAGTACCAGTCCGGAAATGCATTCTGAACACGCTTCTCGAGATTAAAAACCTCGATTTGACCAACCTAACAATCTCCGATCGACCAGAAACCACTACCATTGTATCCGGATTGTCGAAACCTTTCAAATGGGACCGGTCTCACCTCAAAATACGCTCCCACGTGCTAGGCAATATTTTTGGTCAACTTTGGTCAAAAGTCAACGGGTCAAAATCAACGAGTCAACTCGGCGGTCAACTCGACAATTAACGAGTCAACTCGCTAGCTCACTCGCTGGAAAACTACATTGTTGCCCCAAACTTCAAACTTCGATATCTCACTTATTTATCAATCAAATTCACATTCTACCTATGTAAATTCATTTACGCGAACCAAGGATTCCAAATCTGAACCCAGAAATTATAGAAAGTACCTGGATTTAAAGTTATGGCCGTTCAAAGTTTTGGCCAAACTTCCGATCGTCATTCCGGCCACCTCTGACTTCCAAAACTTCCCAAACTTGGCTCAACAGACTCCCTTCACCTCCAGGAACATGAATATGAGCTTAAATTCATTCAAAAACATCAAAAGAAAAAACCCAAATTTGAATCCCACGTCCTCTGTCCCTCAATGATCTCAAGTAGGTGAAATGATGAAGATGGAAATGGTGGGGAGCATGGGCATAGGTTTGGAGAAGGGAAAATGTGAAGATGAAAGATGAATGAGTGATGGTGATGATGCATGTGTATATAAAATGGGCCATAGGGTGGGTGACAAGTGTCACTCATCCTATGGTCCAAAATTAGATATTTGGATCCCATTAAATGACAAACTAATTCAAACCTTGAACAATCGTGAATAGTTTCTAAAACCTTCCGTGAACCATAACTTCCTCGTACGACGTCCGATTTCAACGTGCCACCTGTCTACGGACTCGTAACGTCCTGATCTACGTAATGGTCATCGGCCCTTGTGCATTTGACCACCGTCCGTCTGAAATCCCTCGACTAATGCCCGATTAGTCGTGATAATCCTTAATTAATCCCGTAAATTCAGGATTGGTCATTACAATCTACCCTCCTTAAAGAATTTTGTTTGCGAAATTTATACTAACCCATATCGAAAACTACGGATATGAAATCCTGCCTCCACCCCGAGGGCCCTACGTGTCCATGTACATGTCCAACATCTATCGCGACACAACCCAGACATACGTCACGCGACATCAACTGCAACCCAACGGGAAATACTGAGACTCTACTCATACATAGTGACCGTACTCGAATAGGCACGTGGCCACTCTACCACAGAACGCAAAACAAAATCTTAAACCTTCTTTGACACGTTGACACTTGTCGACCCCACCTACCATCCCGCAAGTGTAGCTGTAGATCCGGTCTGTCATCTTCACTCCCAATGAGCTAACACAAGTCTGCATCCATTAGATGGTTCCCATTCATCAACCACTGGCTTTATTTTTTCTATCCAAGTTCCATACCCAATACCCGACTCGCACTTGAGTCCTCTTGCGTTACCTCAGTTTCCCTGAATATCCATTATGTGATCCTAACTCCTATCGAGTCCCCAATTCGGCACTTCCTTCATCACTAATGTATTCTGACCCCATCGAATACTTGCTCTAGCCAAGATCATCACATACCAGCTTACCAGGATTCCCCTTGCCAACCAATGGCCTTGAGCTCCAAGCTCGCACAATAACTAAACCCTTTAACTAGAGCACAGTGTTCAATGCCCGATCTCAGTATTTCCATGAAACTTCACCATCGGATCCAATCTGATACCTGACTAAATCTTGCTAGGCTCCCATCCGAATCTCATACCCCATCAACCTCCGATCCAATCCGACTATCATAGCACGTCTCTATCCTCCCATCATGATCCAATACTATACCATGTCCATCGGATCTCCGATCTAGACAAATGGTTAACTTAATCAACTTTTCTCGGGGTTCTCCCGGTCACTCGACTAACACAGAAAACATTTCCAACCCGTACTCCTCGAGAACTTCCAGAGAAAAATTGACCAGTTCAATTTCCTTGGAATACCCAGCAATCTGGCGCAGATTGTCCACAAGATCCTGCACATCTCCCCCTGAAAACAAGAATTTGAATCCTCTGTAAATATCCCTACGGAAAGCCCCCCAACACGGGTACATAGTTCATCGTAAGATATCCCATATCGTTGGGTGCATAAGCAAAAATTTTAGGGCGGCGTAAGTATACAATCTAAACCCAGTTACCAATCCATCACTAACATTTCCAGCTCCACTACTATCACCCAGGGCAGTCCAAATAGAGCCCAAATTTAGCATTCCCCAATTCTGGAGAACCATGCTCATGCTAATCATCTCAAACCCATATGACTCCCTTATGAGTCCATCCCGTCACCGATCTGTAATCATGAAGATAGCCTTCATCCAACAGTCACTGACACTTCGGTTAGAGGGAGTCCAATATCAGTACATCATCCACATATCCAACCTCTTTCTTGTATTCTCATCCCTCTCGATCATTTCCATCGTCACAATTACCACTCGATCCATCCAAGATCCACACATGTCCTTCCTTTCATCAAATATCCACCTCTGAATTGATCAGTCAAAGATGGCCACCTTTAGACTATGGGTTCTCATCCATTACCTCATGTCGATCCTCGCCATTCCACACAGGGAAGATCAAGAATGATCTAAGACGACGAAATCAAAATTCATCCTACGTGAATGTAAACAAAAATCCCACTACACTCACCACATCTGGTGACACCAAGCACCATCTGCTATACCAAGCACTACCTACTCTGTAGCAAAAAATGAGAAGTCTCCCTCACCAACTTCGGAATCAAGAGAAGTTGCCACCATGTTGGAAGCATACCCAACAGCTCGAGTCAAATGAGTGTCAAGTCCAACAACGTGATTTCCTAAGTCCTCAACTCACTCGGACATCCACCCATATGTCTGTAAACAATTTAACGTAGTACCAAACTTGCATATCCGTTTATACCGTTTATGCACATCCAAAAGGCAATTGTGAAGGGAAACTATCTGATTCTCATGTTTCGACCCTTATGGGTTCAACTCCGGAGCACACCCTCGTGCCTCTAGGCTCACAACCACTAGGGAACTGGTCACCAAACCAGGTATCCTATACCTAAGGTAAACCAACCAGAGTCTAACTCACTGAGCTACTCGGGAACCCCTTTGTCCCGTTCAACCACTAATTTCCATGACGTCACTACGCCGTCCAAAAAACACATCCTCTGCTGGGAATCCTCCCAATAACCCCAAATTCATCTAAACCATGGTTGGGACTCTACCTAACACATCTCAACCACATCTGGATTCTTTCTAGTCCATCTCTATCTGAGATTCCACGACCATCACTAGGGTCACACTCCCAAAACTCAACACCAACTAACAAATATGGATTTGCCCGGTAAGTACCAAACCCGAGCAAATCACGACTGAGGCACCTCCTCAACTCATAGCTCATCGTCTCATATCGTTACTGCAATCATTGGTACAATGTGTGCGAATCAAACCAAACCTGAATTTCTGCTCAGGTTGGAGGAACTCTGCCTCCCTACCGCTCACCAAATCTAGCAAACTACACCAGCATAGAACGTTCCTCGAACATCACCCAACGTTCAATAGTCTCAACTAGCCTCAACTAGACTCCACTAGGTTCTACTAGGGTCAACTATACTCACTAGGTCCACTAAAATTGGGTGACGTCCACCCTTCAACAGTCTCGAGTTCAAAGTCGTCAAATCCAAATCAACTCACCGACTCACATTCCCAGACCATCCATCACAACTAGGGTTATCACAAACCCGACTGCTCCCAACACCATCTTTATCCTGACCTAACATAACCTACCCGTGGATCAGTCACCACACTGCAATATCGTCGTATTCAACCCTCCGTAGGATTAGTCACACTCTAAAATATGGCACTGATCGATTCCTGGCATAGCTAAGGCATAAGATGCCCAATTTATTATATTCACTATTCATTTCCACTATCCTCGGTAACCTCATTGTCACCCCCAGATGGTAATGCCTGCTGCCAACTCTGTGCGGACCGCTCAAAGAAGAGTATGGCGATGGAGATCATGCGCTTGTGCAGCAACCTAGCACCCGTACCATTTGCTCTGACAGGACCCGCCCCGATCCCCCGGGGACCACAAGGGGACGTGCCATGCTCCCGTCTGACACCCGAACCAACATTCCAAATTTAACCTTAAAAAGTTCAAATGCATAAATATCCGAAAAAAAGTTATACATACAATCCGAATTCAAAAGATGTCAGACAAGGGATAAAAGTCCAAAATACAAATTCCGAGCACGACTCTAAGTTATCCTGCGGGTTAAACTACCCAACAGGTGTTCAGGTGCGCAATGTAGATCTATGCCTCAGCCTCTGGATCCTCTTCTACCTCAGTAGCACGGCCTGGAGGGGTCACCAAAACACTAAGGGTGAGTGGGCCGAAACTCAAAGTTTATAAAACAGTTTAATAAATAAAACATATACTTTTACCCCTCCGTTTTCCAAACATGCATGCATTTGTATTTAAAACCATAAAATCATATAAGGTATCAAAAGTCATATAATAAAACCATAAATATAACCACAGTGACTGCACTATACACTCCAATCCTGACATCCCAGATGTCTGACGTCCCTGACGTCCAATAAGGTCACAGTCCCAAGGCTACGCGTGCCACTCGGGGTCTCAATCCCAAGTCCAATCCCCGAACCCAGTCCGGGTACGGCATCCCAAATTCCTAGCGTCTGAGACGCACGCCGTCCCAGACGTCCAATCATAGCAATCTTGCTCCTGAGTCATCCTACGGTCCGATCCCTCCGTAGAATGAACCCTCGCAGGCAAAGCGCCGTGACCACTCCGGGGTACCACATCCGGAGGAGATAGTATCACATGGGTGGATCTATACAGTGCAGTACCAAAGATAGTTATCGATATCCACATGCATATATATATATATATATATATGTATAAATAAAATCCAAAACAATACTTAAATTCCACCAGACGAGTCTCAAGCCCAATCCATTACTTGATTCCAGCATGTATATACATATATATATATATAAAAGTGAAAACAGTTATGCATGCAAGGGTTTAATGAAATCGGGCCCACTCACGGTACAGTCCTGCTGCAAAACTGCGCGTACAACCTTGTCCCGGAACTACCGTACGATTCCTGTCAGTCCAATCACACACAAGGGTCACAACAAGTCCCTAACATTTATCCAGGAAGTCTTAAACTAAAACCGGCTCGGGAAAAACCGTCCGAACACGTTTCCCGAGGCAACCAGCCCTAATCTGACCAACTTAACGACCCCCGATCGACTCGATTATTAAACTCAAAATGTTCAAAACACTGAAAGGATGAAAACTCTAGTTGACCGTGACCGGAGATGAGGCTTCACGCGCCCTCACGCGCCGCCCAAAGTGGCTGCTCTTGAAAGCCACGCGCCTGACACTGTAGCTATAGTATCGTCTCCTTCACCCGTTCATCTGTTAAACGGGTCTTCTACCCGCGACTCGACCCGGCCAATTAACCCTCAATTCCCACTCGATTTCCTTCGTTTTTTATCCTAACATCTTCCTTAATTATCTAATTTGGTTTCTGTGTCATTAATTAGCCTTAACAGGTCCTCAATCGACCCTTCGACCCGTGATCAACCAAACGGGTCGATCACCACAACTCACTGATTCCCATTCCAATTTCAAATTAACTTAACAGGGAGTTAACTAGGACCAATACGAACTAAAATAAACAACCAATTGAATAAACAATCACCTGGAAGTCGTCGTCCTCAACTATGAAAATTCTCAGAACCAGGGGCTTCAGTCCTAGGCCAATCCGTGTTTGATTCCTTTCGTACTCGACGTGGTTGAGTTCCAAATGGTCCCAGAAGGCTAAACCAATCCTTGGTTTCGTCCAACTAGCCTCACAAATTGAAAAACGATTTTCCCTCCAATTTTTCCAGAATCTCAGTTCTCTGGTTTTTCTCTCTGGCTCTCAGCCCTCACTTCAGCAGAATGACCCTCAATCAAAACCCAACTCGGTTAATCGAACTGTGCCACCCAACAGCCTGTGAGAATCCTTCTGATTTCACTGAAGATTGTTTCCCGCAACGGCCCCAAAACCATTAAACAATGGTGCCTGTGTCTGTTCCTTGCTGCAACCCACACTCCACTACCTCAAAGGCCTTAAACAATTCACCCAGCCAGTCCACTAACAGGATTAAACAATAGTCTGATCAGAACCACCAAGCACGATGTGCAGACTCTGTTTCCCACGATTGCAAACAGTAACCCGTGCAAAAATTACCATTTTGCCCTCCTGTTAAAAAATTACCAAAATGCCCTTCACTTCCTAGACCCGTAAGTCAACTATCCGATGTTCGTTTTCAGCGTGCCGCCTGTCTACGAACTCAGGGAATTGAGACCTACCCAACGGTCCTCGAATCGTGCGAAAATCAGTTGACAAACAAAAAGTCAACATTTTTCCCCCTTTCGTCCAAATTACGAAAATGCCCTTGGACTTCCGAACGTCATTACTTTTTCCACGATCGTCGGAATTGGACGTGCCACCTGTCTATGGACTCGTGACGTCCCGAACTATGTCACGGTCATGGGTCAACATCCGTTTGACCTACCAATCAAAAAGTCAACAATTTGACCATACTATTCACAGGGGTAAAAATGTCATTTCATTCATTATTTTACAATTTTACATTTCTCGAATTTCCGGGGTGTTACAACCTCCCCCCCCCCTTAAGAAATTTCGTCCCGAAATTTTAAGGGAACAAGTAAGGAAACTGCTCTCGCATCTGCGCCTCGGGTTCCCATGTGGCTTCCTCCACATTCTGGTTCCTCCAGAGAACCTTCACCAGAGGAATGGTCTTCTGGCGTAGTACCTTATCTTTTCGATCCAAAATCTGTACCGGCTGTTCCTCAAAGCTCAAATCTTCTCGGAGTTCGATGGGTTGCTCCTCTAGTACATGAGATGCATCACGCACATACTTCCGTAGCATCGACACGTGGAACACATCATAGACTTTAGAAATTTCTGGAGGTAGTGCCAATCTGTAAGCAACCGTGCCAATCCTTTCCACAATCTCGTTTGGTCTGATAAAACGTGGACTCAGTTTCCCCCGTCGACCAAAATAGATAATCCTTTTCCACGGAGATAGCCTTAGGAAAACAAAGTCTCCAACCTCAAATTCCAAGTCTCGAATCCGTCGATCAGCATAACTCTTTTGGTGATCCTGTGCCGCCTTCAATCTTTCTAGGATAATACGAACTGCTTCCTGGGTCATGTCCAGCAATTCCGGCCCTACTGCCGCTCACTCCCTATCTCCATCCAACAGATAGGTGTCATGCACTGCCGACCATACAGTGCCTCGTAGGGTGCCATCCCGATACCTGCCTGATAACTGTTGTTGTATGCGAATTTCATTAACGGCAAATGAGTATCCCACGAATCCTGAAACTGTAGCACACAAGACCTCATCATGTCCTCTAGGGTCTGAATGGTCCTCTCTGACTGTCCATCAGTCTGTGGATGGAAAGCAGTACTGAAATGTAGATTTGTTCCCAAGGTGGTTTGCAAACTCCGCCAGAACCTCGAAGTAAAACGCGGATCGCGATCAGACACGATCGACTCCGGTGTACCATGAAGTCGAATGATTTCCTTCATGAATAGTTGAGCCAGTCGGTTAGGTTTATAAGTCTCCTGTACCGGCAGAAAATGGGCTGACTTGGTTAACCAGTCTACAATTACCCACACTCCGTCGAATCCACTCTGGGTCCTTGGTAAGTTAAAGACGAAGTCCATGGTGATATGGTCCCACTTCCACTCGGGGATCGGAAGTGGCTGCATAGCCCCGTAAGGTCTCTGCCGCTCCGCCTTAACCTGCTGGCAAGTCAAGCATCTGCTCACGAACTCTGCAATGTCCTTTTTCATCCCTGGCCACCAATAATGGCTCCGGAGGGTACGGTACATCTTTTTACCTCCTGGATGCATATCATAAGTCGAACTATGGGCTTCCTCCAGAATCTCAGCCCGTAACTCTGCCACTGCAGGTACACACAATCGGCCCAACTTCACAAGCGCTCCATCACCTCGAATGGTAAAATCCTGTCTCTCACTTGCTTCGACCTCAATCATGTAGATATAGAGTATCGGATCCTGAAGTTGTGCTTCGATAATCCAATCGATCAACACTAGTCGTCCATGGAAACTGGCTAACAAAGCTCCATGCTCGTCCGTCCCCAGTATAACTCCAGCCTTCCGGAGTTCCACTAACAAAGGGAGATACACCATCCTCAAGTGTGCAACTGATCCCGCTGATTTCCTGCTGAGTGCATCTACCACCACATATGCCTTACCCGGATGGTACTCAATCGTACAGTCATAATCCTTAATTAGCCCCGACCATCTCTGTTGCCTCATGTTAAGTTCCTTCTGGGTGAATAGATACTTTAGGCTCTGGTGGTCGGTGTATATCCTGCACGTTGCACCGAATAGGTAGTGTCTCCAGATTTTTAAAGCATGAACTACCGCCGCCAACTCTAAATCATGGGTAGGGTAGTTCAATTCATGAGTCTTTAGCTGCCGTGATGCGTAAGAGATAACCTTACCATTCTGCATTAACACGCAGCCCAAACCTTGTAGCGATGCATCACTAAAGACCACGAACTCTCCACTGTTATCCGGCAATGCAGGACCCGCCCAAACCATTTGCTCTGATAGGACCCGCCCCGATCCCCCGGGGACCACAAGGGGACGTGCCCTGCTCCCGTCTGACACCCGAACCAACATTCCAAATTTAACCTTAAAAAGTTCAAATGCATAAATATCCGAAATAAAGTTATACATGAAATCCGAATTCAAAAGATGTCAGACAAGGGATAAAGTCCAAAATACAAATTCCGAGCATGACTCTAAGTTATCCTGCGGGTTAACCTACCCAACAGGGGTTCAGGTGCGCAGTGTAGATCTATGCCTGAGCCTTAGGATCCTCTTCTACCTCAGTAGCACGGCCTGGAGGGGTCACCAAAACATTAAGGGTGAGTGGGCCGAAACTCAAAGTTTATAAAACAGTTTAATAAATAAAACATATACTTTTACCCCTCCGTTTTCCAAACATGCATGCATTAGTATTTAAAACCATAAAATCATATAAGGTATCACAAGTCATATAATAAAACCATAAATATAACCACAGTGACTGCACTATACACTCCAATCCTGACATCCCAGATGTCTGACGTCCCTGACGTCCAATAAGGTCACAGTCCCAAGGCTACGCGTGCCACTCGGGGTCTCAATCCCAAGTCCAATCCCCGAACCCAGTCCGGGTACGGCATCCCAAATTCCTAGCGTCGGAGACGCATGCCGTCCCAGACGTCCAATCATAGCAATCCTGCTCCTGAGTCATCCTACGGTCGGGTCCCTCCGTAGAATGACCCCTCGCAGGCAATGCGTCGTGACCACTCCGGGGTACCACATCCGGAGGAGACAGTATCACATGGGTGGATCTATACAGTGCAGTACCAAAGATAGTTATCGATATCCACATGCATATATATATATATATATATGTACATATAAAATCCAAAACAATACTTAAATTCCACCATACGGGTCTGAAGCCCAAACATCGTAAATCGTGCCATAACCATAATTTCAAGATAATCAAAACCATTACTTGATTCCAGCATGTATATATACACATATATATATATAAGTGAAAACGGTTATGCATGCAATGGTTTAATGAAATTGGGCCCACTCACGGTACAGTCCTGCTACGAAACCGAGCGTACAACCTTGTCCCGGAACTACCGTATGATTCCTGTCAGTCCAATCACACACAAGGGTCACAACAAGTCCTTAACATTTATCCAGGAAGTCTTAAACTGAAACCGGCTCGTGAAAAATCGTCCGAACACGTTTCCCGAGGCAACCAGCCCTAATCTGACCAACTTAGCGACCCCCGATCGACTCGATTATTAAACTCAAAATGTTCATAACATTGAAAGGATTAAAACTCTAGTTGGCCGTGACCGGAGATGAGGCTTCACGCGCCCTCACGCGCCGCCTAAAGTGGCTGCGCGTGAAAGCCACGCGCTTGACACTGTAGCTACAGTGTAATCTCCTTCACCCGTTCATCTGTTAAACGGGTCTTCTACCCGCGACTCGACCCAGCCAATTAACCCTCAATTCCCACTCGATTTCCTTCATTTTTGATCCTAACATCTTACTTAATCATCTAATTTGGGTTCTATGTCATTAATTAGCCTTAACAGGTCCTCAATCGACCCTTCGACTCGTAATCAACCAAACGGGTCGATCACCACAACTCACTGATTCCCATTCCAATTTCAAATTAACTTAATAGGGAGTTAACTAGGACCAATACGAACTAAAATAAACAACCAATTGAACAAACACTCACTTGGAAGTCGTCGTCCTCAACTCTGAAAATTCTCAGAACCAGGGGCTTCAGTCCTAGGCCAATCCGTGTTTGATTCCCTTCGAACTCAACGTGGTTGAGTTCCAAATGGTCCCAGAAGGCTAAACCAATCCTTGGTTTGGTCCAACTAGCCTCACAAATTGAAAACTGATTTTTCCTCCAATTTTTCCAGAATCTCAGTTCTCTGGTTTTTCTCTCTGCTCTCAGCCCTCACTTCAGCAGAATGACCCTCACTCAAAACCCAACTCGGTTAATCGAACTGTGCCACCCAACAGCCCGTGGGAATCCTTCTGATTTCACTGAAGATTGTTTCCCGCAACGTCCCCAAAACCATTAAACAATGGTGCCCATGCCTGTTCCTTGCTACAACCCACACTCCACTACCTCAAAGGCCTTAAACAATTCACCCAACCAGTCCACTAACAAGATTAAACAATAGTCTGATCAGAACCACCAAGCACGGCGTGCAGACTCTGTTTCCCACGGCTGCAAACAGTAACCCGTGCAAAAATTACCATTTTGCCCTCTTGTTCAAAAATTACCAAAATGCCCTTCATTTCCTAGACCCGTAAGTCAACTGTCCGATGTCCGTTTTCAGCGTGCCGCTTGTCTACGGACTTAGGGCATCGAGACCTACCCAACGGTCCTCGAATCGTGCAAAAATCAGTTGTCAAACAAAAAGTCAACATTTTCCCCTTTTTCGTCCAAATTATGAAAATGCCCTTGGACTTCCGAACGTCATAACTTTTTCCCCGATCGTCAGAATTGGACGTGCCACCTGTCTATGGACTCGTGACGTCCCGAACTATGTCACGATCATGGGTCAACGTCCGTTTGACCTACCAATCAAAAAGACAACAATTTGACCACACTATTCACAGGGGTAAAAACGTCATTTCATTCATTATTTTACAATTTTACATTTCTCGAATTTTCGGGGCGTTACATGCTCCACGCTTGAAATCCCTTGATCAGTCTCCTAGGAATCCGGTCCACCAGTACATATTTCCCATCCTTACGTTCACTCCTCGAAATCCAAGGTCGTCAGTAATTCTAGCTACTCCCAGCAGGACACCCGTCATGACCGACCATCGATTGCAACACTGCATAACCATAATCCTAGGATACTTGACAGGACCCGTCCCAACTGGACGTTAAAAATCGTACACAGTCCTGCTCCCGTCGACCCTACTGTGCAACAAGGGGTATTTTTACCAGTGTTCCATGGAGTCTCAATTGGACTTTTTGGACGAGGGTACTTTTTCCGCACATACCTCCACCTCTAGAATAGCCTCGAACAACGCGCCACGACCTAAAGGGTTGACAAAACAGAAAAGGTGTGAGTGGACAAAAATGACCTCTTATAAAAACATTTACCAAAATACATTCTTACCCTCCAGTTTTCACAAACTTGCATGCATAACGTAAAACATGAGTAATAGTATGAAATCATTCAAGTATGAACAGTGGACCGATAAAATCAAAACATATTTTCCCATGGTCCACAAAAACTCATGTTCACCAAATCAGTTTAACATCTCAAAAAGTTCACAGTTTCTTTAAATCATTTTAACCGCTAAACCACAGTTTCCTCAAAATCATTTTCCATAAACCACGGGACTTATTTCCATATCCTGTTGCTTAGAGTCACGTTTATCCCTGCAACGCGTGCATATCAATAGGCTCAAGGACCGCTCAAAATCCGAGCATCCGCTGCTGTGAACACATCATCAGTCAGCAATCCGTCGCTGGGAAAAACCCTCACCAGCCGACGATCCGGATCTCGTGAACACATCACTTACCGATCCATATAATCCAGCACATCTGACCTGAGTCAAGCCTCCCCTGGGCTGCAAGACAAAGATCGTGCTACGTGACCTCTTCGGGGTAAACACTTCCATCCCGAAGGCGAGCGTTATCTCCAGGGTGCACTCCGGGGAAAAACATATTTTCTCCCGAAAGCCCTAAATATCCGCAACATATCACCATCACAAAAACCAGTGAAAAACAGTTGCATTAAAAACCAAATCATATATCAATACAGGGTCTCAGCCCCAAGTCCCGATTTACTTTATAAATCCGAAAAGCATTAATATCATCATGTCATCACATGGAAATACAATTCCAACCAAAATCACAATTCCATTGGGTCTCAAGCCCAAAATATCAATATCACGTAAATCCGTGCAACTGTAAACCCGAGTTGCCACGATCACGTAAATCCATGAAATCAATCACTGACTCATAATCCGAGTCCAAATATCATTTTCAACTTCCTGACTCATAACCCGAGTCAAAACATCATTTTCAATCCGGGCTTTAGCCCAAAACATCATTTGCACGTTCCTCGTAAAACGTGCCCGAAAGACTGATTAAAATAATCACAAAAATCACGAGAATACCAAAAATCATCAAATTCACATGTAACTCCAAATCCGAGTCAAAATCATTATTTACTTGGGTTCTCACGCCCACAATATCATTTTTAACCAATTTCATGATTTCTCGAAAATCGTGCCAGAATATAATAATATAATAATCATAAAACCGAGAAAATCGAGAAATCACCGAATCAAAGCATCAATCATGTCAAATCATAGAAAATCATATAAATAAGCATTTTAAACCATATATGCATGCATCACGGTTAGAAAACAAAGTCCACTCACACACACCGTTCAAAATGGTTCGTTTCCGAGCTGCACGTTTTTCCGTAACATTTGGAAATCACAACTCCTGCCCAAAATCATTATAGAGGGTTACTAACATCTCAAAATACATCATATAATTTTCCCCAATTTTTCCGGAATTTAAAAACACCTCCACCCTTGGCAATGTCACCGTTAAGCTGACTCCTTCAGCTTGACAGCCCCACATACTCACTAATGTTCCCTGATCTTCGCTCTCATAGAGAGTCACCAAGACTCACTAGTCAGTCCAAGCCAACACCACAAGACAAACTGTCACTACCAAGCTTTACCACCCTAGTAAAGCGCCAATCAGTAATAAATCAGTGACAACACATCATACTACAACGTCCGTCAATGTAGCATATGATCATCAACATGATCTCCCCTCGCAGGGCAAACTCAATCCTGCGACAAATACCTACAGTAGTTACCACAATTGTCACCCCCTCAGCGATCCCAGATGCTGGTAAGGTCACGACAAGGTAAAATCTCGCCGCAAAGCAACTTGCGGTCACACCAACCACCAACTCACTCATCCTGAGTATACGCATACCGTCAGGCTTTTTACTTTTGCCTTACCTGGTTTGGGATCGACCATATAGGTCTATGGGTCGAGTACTAGGGTCCAGCTGTAGGATCATGCTTGGTGTACGATGTACGGTATCGTATGGACGAGGGTACTTGATACCTAGTGACGGTACATGGGATGTACCAGTGTTGTGGAACAGCCTCTACTATGCCAAATTACCTAGTGGACAAAAAGTCAACATACCAATAGGCTCAAGGACCGCTGACAATAACTAAAAATTTCCGTCTGACAAAACTTTGGCCCGAAAGTAACTAAGAACACATCTGACAATAACTAAAAATTTCCGATAGTCGGGATGGGTCTTGTATGTATATAAGTTTGGTTACTATCGGGGACTCTCGATAGTCGGGATGGGTCTTGTCAAATTGGTATCAGAGCATTAGGTCACGGTCTGAGTCTTACACATTAGTATACACGAATTGTGATACTGATATGTTTCTCTTACAGACCATCACACTATGCCTCCGAGACGCGAGCCCCGTACCCAGTCTGGCGATGATTTTGGAGGTCCGGACATAGAAAGAGCTCAACGTTTAGGGGCCATTGCATTCACTGGCCTGACTGATCCAGAAGAGGCTTTTGAGTGGATCACTCAATTTGAGCGGATCTTCGAGATTATGCAATGTCCACCAGGAGATATGGTTCCACTGGCCACATTTATGCTGAGCAGCCAAGCTTACCGTTGGTGGCGCGGATTGCAACTGACAGGGATGGATGCCCGTACCCTGAGTTGGGAGGACTTCCGTCATCGTTTCCTGGATCAGTTCTATCCTCGCTCATTTCGTAATGCCAGGGAGATTGAATTCCTACAACTACATCAGGGGGACATGTCAGTGGCAGACTATGAACAGAAATTCCTGAACCTGTCCAGTTTTGCTCCTCTTTATGTATCTAACGAGGAGGACAAGTGCCGAAGGTTCGAGCAAGGACTGAGGAATGACATCCGAGGAGCTGTGACTGTGGGAACTTATGCCACCCTGCGAGAGTTGTCTGATGCAGCTGCACGAGTTGAGGCGACCTTGCCAGTGCCACAGCAGTTTTCGGGTTCTGGTCGACGCCGGGACCGTCAGTACCAGGGATCTGCGAACCAGAGGTCCTCCAAGCGAGGTAATTATGGCTCTGGATCTTCGCGTGGCGCTCGTCCGAGTTATGGAGGTAGGGGAACACAGACATTTGGGTATCGACCATCAGCGACTGCACAGTTCAGAGAGGCATCAGTGGGATCTACTGACCGACAGAGTAATGACCGAGGCAATGTTCTTGTCTGCTTTTACTGTAGGGAGCCGGGTCACTTCAAACGAGACTGTCCACGATTGGTTGGTAGTAGCGGCACTGGATGGGGCTCTACTGAGCGGGGCCCTAGTACGACTTCGGCTTCAAATGCTACAAGTGGGAGAGGAGGTGGCAGAACTCGGGGTGGATCTGGTAGATCACGAGGGCGTGGTCGGACTTCGGGACCACAGGCTTGAGTCTATGCAGTGACTCAACAGGAGGCCCGAGCAGCCCCGGAGGTGGTGACAGGTATGCTTACTATTTTCGGTCATCATGCACGTACTTTAATAGATCCGAGAGCTACCAACTCTTTTGTTTCTCGGGAGTATGCACTGTTGGCAGATAGAGAGATTTCTGCGATCGGATGTGAGATGGGAGTCGGTACACCGACTGGAGAGTTGTATGTAGTAAACCAAGTGATACGAGGATACCCTATTGTGATAGGGGACGTGCATCTAGTGGTTGATTTGATACTCTTAGACTTGTGTGACTTTGATGTTATCCTTGGGATGGATTGGCTGACAACCCATCATGCCTCTATCGAGTGTTTCGATAAGAGGGTGATACTTCGGAGCCCTGGATTACCTGAGGTGATATTTCAGGGAGATCGGAGGATGATAACCCCTAGAGTCATATCAGCCCTCTCGGCAGATAGATTTCTGAGGAAGGGCTGTCAGGGTTATCTAGCTTATGTTGTCGATGTGCGGGATGCACCAATCAAGGCCGAGGATATCCCTGTAGTGTGTGACTTCCCAGATGTATTTCCTGAGGATTTACCAGGATTACCCCCTTCTCGAGAGATTGAGTTCACTATCGAACTAATTCCTGGTACACGACCTATATCCTTGACACCTTATCGGATGGCACCAGCTGAGTTAAGGGAATTGAAGGTACAGTTGCAAGATCTTGTGGATGTGGGATTCATTCGACCGAGTGTATCGCCATGGGGAGCCCCAGTATTGTTTGTGAAAAAGAAGGAAGGAAGTTTGAGACTCTGTATGGATTACAGGCAACTTAATAAAGTCACGATAAAGAATAAGTATCCTTTGCCTCGGATTGATGATCTGTTTGATCAATTAAGGGGAGCCAAGTATTTTTCGAAGATTGATCTGCGTTCTGGTTACCACCAGTTAAGGATTCGAGAGGAGGACATTCCAAAAACAGCTTTTCGAACTCGATATGGTCATTATGAATTTCTGGTGATGCCATTTGGATTGACTAATGCACCTGCGGCATTCATGGATTTGATGAACCGAGTATTCCGGAAGTACCTTGACCGATTTGTTATTGTGTTCATTGATGACATTCTAGTGTATTCAAGCAGTAAGAGGGTGCATGAGGAACATTTGAGGATTGTGCTTGATACGCTAAGGAGGAACCAGCTCTTTGCCAAACTGAGTAAGTGCCAATTTTGGTTAACGAGTGTTGGTTTTCTGGGACATGTGATTTCCGTGGATGGGATTCGTGTTGATCCCCAGAAGATAGAAGCGGTAGAAAACTGGGAGCAGCCAAAGACAGTAACCGAAGTAAGGAGCTTTTTGGGATTGGCCGGTTATTACAGACGTTTTGTGGAAGGCTTCTCTGCGATTGCTGCTCCGATGACCCGCCTAACCAGGAAAGGAATCAAGTTTGTTTGGGGCGAAGACTGTGAGCAAAGTTTCCAAGAATTGAAGAAAAGGTTGACCTCCGCTCCTATCTTAACCCTTCCGGATGATAGTGGGGAGTTTGAAGTGTACAGTGATGCATCCTTACAAGGATTAGGGTGTGTGTTAATGCAACATGGAAGGGTAATCGCATATGCCTCTCGACAACTGAAACCGCATGAACGTAACTATCCCACCCATGATTTGGAATTAGCTGCGGTGGTACATGCCCTGAAGATTTGGAGACATTACTTGTATGGGGAGACATGTAGACTTTTCACGGATCATAAAAGTTTGAAGTACTTTTTCACACAGAAGGAATTGAATTTGAGACAGAGACGATGGTTGGAGCTAATTAAGGATTACGACTGCACGATTGAGTACCATCCTGGAAAAGCTAATGTGGTAGCGGATGCACTGAGTCGGAAATCAGCTCACACGGTGGCACATCTACGAATGGTGCATTTACCCTTGTTGGTGGAACTACGTAGGACTGGAGTTGCTTTGGGACTGGATAACCAAGGTGGCTTACTAGCTAGTTTCCAGGTGCGACCAATTCTGATTGATCGAGTTATTGAAGCCCAACTGGAAGACCCTATCTTGTGTGTCCTTCGAATTGAAGCTGATGCGGGGGAACGACAAGATGTTGCAATTAGAAGGGATGGAGCCCTAGTAAAGGACGGACGGTTGTGTGTGCCCGAAAATGTAACATTAAAGAAAGAGATTCTGGACGAGGCCCATAGTTCGGCGTATGCAATGCATCCAGGTGGGACGAAAATGTACCGGACGCTACGGGAGCATTATTGGTGGCCGGGTATGAAACGGGAGATTGCAGAGTTTGTGAGTAAGTGCTTGGTATGTCAACAAGTAAAGGCTGAAAGGCAAAGACCCTATGGAGCACTACAACCACTACCGATCCCGGAATGGAAATGGGATCATATAACCATGGATTTTGTGTTTAAACTACCCAGAACGCCTAAAGGACACGATGGAGTCTGGGTATTTGTGGATATGCTTACCAAATCAGCTCATTTCCTACCTGTAAGGGAAGACTTTCGGTTGACGCAGTATGCCAGACTCTTCATTGACGAGATTATTCGACTCCATGGTACTCCTGTCTCTATTGTATCTGATCGAGATCCCCGATTTACATCCAGATTCTGGCAAAGCTTACAGGAAGCTTTCGGGACGAGATTGCATTTTAGCACGGCATTCCACCCTCAGACCGACGGGCAATCGGAACGGACTATTCAGACCTTGGAGGACATGATGAGAGCATGTGTCTTGCAATTCCAGGGTACTTGGGAGTCACATCTACCATTGATGGAATTCGCCTACAACAATAGTTACCAAGCAAGTATCGGGATGGCTCCTTATGAAGCCTTATATGGACGACAGTGCAGAACCCCTTTGTGTTGGACTGAGGTGGGCGAAAGGAAATTGTCTAAATCTGAATTGATAGACTTAACAACGGAAAAGGTTAAACTCATCCGAGACAGACTCAAGACAGCCCAAGACAGACAAAAGAGTTACGCAGACCACCGAGTCAGAGATTTGGAATTTGCAGTTGGAGATTGGGTATTCTTGAAGTTATCCCCTTGGAAAGGTATTGTGCGATTCGGCAGACGCGGGAAACTGAGCCCCCGTTTCATTGGACCTTATGAGATAGTTGAGAGAATTGGTCGAGTTGCCTACAGATTAGCATTACCTTCTGAGCTTTCGAGGGTCCATAATGTTTTCCATGTGTCAATGCTACGGAAATATATGTATGATGAGTCCCATGTGTTGGAGGAACAGCCTGTTGAACTCAGAGAAGACCTAAGTTTTGAAGAACAGCCTGTACAGATCTTGGACCGAAAGGACAAAGTGCTCCGACGAAAGACGATTCCCTTAGTGAAGGTTCTTTGGAGGAATCAGAACGTGGAAGAAGCTACGTGGGAACCTGAGACACAGATGCGAGACCAGTACCCGTATTTGTTTCATTGAAATTTCGGGGACGAAATTTCTTAAGGGGGGAAGGTTGTAACGCCCCGGACATTTAGAAAATGTAATTTTGTAACATAATGAGTAAATGACGTTTTTACCCTTGTGAATAGTATAGTCAAATTGTTGACTTTTTGATTGGTGAATCAAACGGATGTTGATCGATGACCGTGACGTAGTTCGGGACGTCACGAGTCCATAGACAGGTGGCACGCCCAATTCCGACAATCTGGGAAAAAGTTATGACGTTCGGAAGCCCAAGGGCATTTTCATAATTTGGGCGAAAAGGGGGAAAATGTTGACTTTTTGTTTGCCAACTAATTTTCACACGATTCGAAGACCGTTAGGTAGGTCTCGATGCCCGGAGTACAACGTCAGGCGGCACGTCGAAAACGGAGTTCGGTTACGAACGTTACGGGTCACGGAAGGCTAGGGGCAAAATGGTAATTTGTCCAACCAGGGGCAAAATGGACTTTTGGCCTTAATCAGACTTGTCTTTTGTCTGATTCTCACCCCAGGAAACAAGGAATCGGGTCTTAAGGGAGAACATAATCATATGGCTTTAGACATAATTCCCTAAATTGGGGTTTGTCCTAATCATGCCAAATTAACATCAGATAACACCCATTTGTCTCAGCCTCATTATGATTTGTGTAATTGAGAAACCGAATTGAGAGAAATTGAACTCGAGAGACTGAGAGGTGACGGGTACAACCAGTTCGAAAATCCTTGAAATTGGGCGAAAATCGAATTCGGATTTGGGAGCCAGGAGAGGAGCAATTGAGGATTCCATTAAGTTGCTAGGATCAAAACTAAAAGCTTTGCAACAAAAACGAGAAGAATTCGTGTCGAATTGAGGAAGAACAGACGCTGCCATGGCTGCCAAAAATCGACCTTGAGTTCAGATACTTAGAGGTAAGCTCATTCGAAATTGATCATGGAAAATTGTTCATTATACTCTCACGAAGCTAACCATATGAATTAATTGAAAAATCAGGCACGGAATCGTGAAACCCGAATAGGAGACCCGTCGAATTTCGATCGTGAGTCGTGAAGATTTGGACCTTACCTGAGGTAATTGAATTCACAGAACTTAAATGAAGTTAGAGTAGATGAGATCAGTTGAAAGAACGGATCGATTTGAGGTCGAATTGACTGAGATTGCATCGGATCCTATCGCGGGTATTTCAACCCGTTTATCAGACAAACGGGCGAGAACGATGCACTGTAGCTGTACTGTGCTAGGCGCGTGGCTTTCACGCGCAGCCGCTTGCGGCGGCGCGTGACGGCGCGTGGGGAGGATTCTGGCAAAGTGTTCAACATGAAACTTGATGTTCTCGATGATACGAACCTATCCGCGTTGGTTTCGGGTCAATCGGATATGGTTTCAGTGTAGTTCCGAGTACCCGACACGTTTAAATTTATATTAAAATAATATTATAAAATTCCGACAATTAGGGGATTCCTGTTTAAGGATTATATGATAGCCTAGTAACCTTAAATCACTTTGTTTGACAGGCTGGAATATTCCCGGGACTTCGGAGGAAAACGAACAGCTCGAGGCTGAACAATCGGGACGGTGTGTGTGAGTGGACTTTTGGTTTTCTAACTGTGATGCATGCATATATGGTTTAAAATGCTTATTTATATGATTTTCTATGATTTGACATGATTGATGCTTTGATTCGGTGATTTCTCGTTTTTCTCGGTTTTATGATTATTATATTATTATATTCTGGCACGCTTTTCGAGAAATCATGAAATTGGTTAAAAATGATATTGTGGGCGTGAGAACCCAAGTAAATAATGATTTTGACTCGAATTTGGAGTTACATGTGAATTTGATGATTTTTGGTATTTCCGTGATTTTTGTGATTATTTTAATCAGTCTTTCGGGTACGTTTTACGAGGAACGTGCAAATGATGTTTTGGGCTAGGCCCGGATTGAAAATGATATTTGGACTCGGATTATGAGTCAATGATTGCTTTTATGAATTTACGTGTTCGTGGCAACTCGGGTTTACGGTTGCACGGATTTACGTGAAATTGATATTTTGGGGTTGGGACCCAATGGAATTGTGTTTCTGATTGGTTTTGCATGATATTGATGATTTCGGATTTATAAAGTAAATCGGGACTTTGGTTAACTTAGGGTTGAGACCCTGTATTGATATATGATTTGGTTTTCAATGCAACTGTTTTTCACTGGTTTTAGTGATGGTGATATGTTGCGGATATTTAGGGCTTTCGGGAGAAAATATGTTTTTCCCCGGAGTGCACCCTGGAGATAACGCTCGCCTTCGGGATGGAAGTGTTTACCCCGAAGAGGTCACGTAGCACGATCTTTGTCTTGCAGCCCAGGGGAGGCTTGACTCAGATCAGATGTGCTGGATTATATGGATCGGTAAGTGATGTGTTCACTAGATCTGGATTGCCGGCTTGTGATGTGTTCACAGCGGCGGATGCTCGGATTTTGAGCGGTCCTTGAGCCTATTGATATGCACGCGTTGCAGGGATAAAACGTGACTCTAAGCAACAAGATATGGATATAAGTCCCGTGATTTTGTGGAAATTGTTTTGATTGATCCACTTTAATTGATTTCCTATTATTACTCATGTTTTATGATATGCATGCATGTTTGTGAAAACTGGAGGGTAAGAAATGTATTCTGGCAAATGTTTTTATAAGAGGTCATTTTTGTCCACTCACACCTTTATTGTTTTATGCACCCTCCAGGCCAGTGTACAGGTACGAGGGCTAAAAACGAGGCAAGCGAGGCAAAAGAATAAATAGACCGTTGCGCACTCAGACATTCTACAGAGTAGGAATTTGACCCCTATCTGTAATGGTACCTATGCTCTGTATTGTCCTTGACTAGTCAAACTTGTGACGTCATTGGTCTGTAAAACTTAACTATCCCTTGTCTGACAATGTGTTCGGGATTTGTTGTGTGTTGTATGTATATAAGTTTGGTTACTTTCGGAAATTTTTAGTTATTGTCCCCGGCCAAAAAGTCAACATTTGGCCCCTACTATGCCAAATTACCAAAATACCCCTCAACTTCCGAACATCATAACTTTCTCTACGAATGTCGGAATTGAACGTGCCACCTGTCTATGAACTCGTGACGTCCCGAACTACGTCACAGTCATTGGTCAAAGTCCATTTGACCGCCTGAACTAAAAGTCAACATTTTGCCCACGCTAGGGGCAAAACGGTCATTTTGCACGTTTCGTCCGATTTCACTCAACTAATCCCCGATTAGTCATTCTAATCGTAATTAATTAATATTCAATCCCGATATTCGGGACGGGTCATTACAACACAACCCACCAGTACCACGCAGCTTCAAGCCGCTGGGTTCACCCGAAACTCGACCTTTCTCGGGGTCCAACTCTGCTAAGACATGGCATCTAATGCCTCACATAACAACTCCAAAGTCTTTTCCCTTTAAACCTTCCTAGCGTTTCCGTTCCCTACTCTCTCTTCCAGGCTTATGACGGGGCTGTCGTCATAGAGGCATCACGTCCGTAACAAAACTACCATTGACACCCAGTGCACAATCCCATGGAGAGCTGATAAGCCTTTAATTAAGCATCATTTTATACCTTTTATACTTATCTTTTAATGTTTAAATACTAAAAAATTGTAGAAAATAATATATTTTGTATGAAATAGGTAGACTTGTATAGAACATGGAAATACGAGAATTTAGGTGAAAAAAATCACCTCAATCGGAGGTTTAATGAAGAAGTTATGATCGAAATAAAGGAGGCCACCAAAATCCACTCAAGAATTCGTTAGAGGGCTGCTGAATCCATTTAACCAAACAAAAAGCTTACTTGGAAGGCGCCTACTGATTTCTGAAAGTCGCATTCGGCGCGTGCGTACCGAAGTGGATGCCACAAGATCGGCGCACGTATTCTGAGTCCTTAACGACAGATTCAGCGCGCATCCACCTAAAGGCTTTACTGGCTCCCCAACCGCGTTGACCACCGAAATTTGTTACCCCATTTCGGCCGGTGTCTACCGATTGCATCTCTCCAGGTTTCTTGCGCGCTTGCCGAATTTCACTGTCGTTCCAGCAGCGTTCCACCGAAATCACTTATGTTTCTAAACCAGCAAGAAAATTCCAATTTCCCCTTTTTTATTAGGTTTTATATTTCCTTTTTAATTAAGATATATTCTACCTTTTTAATTAGGATTTAGATTTCTTTTTAATTAGGACTTTTATTACCTTTATTCTTTAGGACTTTAATTTAATTAGTTTAATCATTTTTCTTTTAGGAATTAAATTATGAACTCCTGTTTATTTGAGAATTAATTTTCTCCTATAAATAGAGAGATTTAGGTTATTTGTAAGAGGTCGCTCATTATTTACACCAAAATTTTGCTTAAACCAATTTTCCCTTTTCAATAAATTCGAGATTTCTTGTGCAACAACAAACTATACCATCCTCCATAATTCACCATCCTCCATTGACATATAAGGCGTATTCCTAAGTGTCTCACCAAGAATGTCGAACCACCTAGCATCTATAGGGCGTATTCCCAAGGATTCGAAGTGTAACTCAACCTCTTAACTCCGTAGTTTTCTCTTTGTACTTGAATATTGTGTTCATTGGATTGATCATTAATTTTATTATGGTTCTATATTTTGTATTGATTTCAATAATCTTCCACGGTATGTTTATGCTTAATGCTTGATTAGATATAGGGCGTATTCCCGAGTCTAGATCATTGAAAGTGTATAGGGCGTATTCCCGAGCACGTACTTAAGATAATATACATCTATTTCATTAAACTAAGGTTTTGGAATTTCGCTGATTATGGAAATTGGTATGATTTATGAATGAGTTAGTTAAAGAATGAGTTGACCATGTAAATATTAGATTATGTTAGTTTAGATTAATTTAATTACCTAGGACTTTTAAATCAATCTTTTTACCCCCAATTAATCAATCAAAAGATAATCATGCTTAGGTACCCTCAATCCTCGGTCCAGAACGATCCCTATTTATCAATGCTACATCTACAAAAAAGGGTTTTTAATTGCATATGTTTCCTTAAGTGTTGAGTGTGACTTTGTGTTTACTTTAATGCTTAGTTTTTGCATATCAAGAGCAACCCAGTGATCTAATACCAAATTGACACACCCCGCCCTCTAATCCCCCTGGATTAGCCAGGAGGGCTGTGCTCCCGTTTGACATGTCCTCTTGAAATGACCAAACTACCCTTACTATTCATATAAATATTCTATCTACGTATCAGACCAGGGATACTTCCGCAATGTAAATAGACAAATAAGAGTACACACTCACCGTGATGCCTTGGCCTCTCAGCAGCCCGCGTCCACAACCAACTTAGATGGTGCCAAAACCAAAAACAAAGTGTGATTGGATAGAAAAATTAAATACTTGGAAAACCATTTTCTAAAACATATCAATTAACCGTCCGTTTTAGAAAATATGCATGCGTAACCAAAAACCATTGTCTCAAGTAAAACCACAATGTTGATAGAAAAACCCCGGGATCTAATCCCAAAACTATATACATGAAAAAAACTCATGGGCTTACTGACCACAGAAAGCGTTGGCTCTAAGCCGCTTGAAAACCTTTACACAAAATCATTATAAAAATCGTAATTTCTATGTAAATACCAAACTTGATATTGCTGGCCTAGCTAGCTCCCAGTAAAACCTCATCCCACTAGTCTAACTAGCATCCCATATGCACTACCGGTAGGAGAGTATGAGAACTGCAGGGTCCAACCCCCGTCGATAAGCGTGGGTCCAACCCGTATACATCTGAGCCTATCTCTAGGGACCTGCGGAGTCCAACTCCGAATAAGGCGATCCAATCACCTGAGGTCAAGCCATCCATAAAATATAGTATATGGCAATAAGTTAAAACAGCTATCCCACGTTACCACCCCAAAAACAGTGAATCCCCGGGCACTAGCCCAAAACAGTGAATTCCCAGGCACTAGCCCAAAACAGTGAATCCCGAGCACTAGCCCAAAACAGTGAATTTTGAGGCACCCTACCCAACTCTCGGTTCCTCAAAACCATGAAAAAATAGGTTGTACTGAAATCAACCGGAAATTGAAAACCGAAATATAAGCATAACACAGCAAATCCAACATATATCCAACAACCGAAACCATAATTGAAATCATGTTAAATCATATCATAAAGCCAGAGAAATATATACATATGCATGCATTAGAGTTATGAAAGAAAACTGTCCACTCACAGACTATCCTAACTCCACCTTGATTTGCATGCCATACACATTTCTGGGGCTAATCCAACCTCTCCGAAGATTTCGGACTTGTCCAAATCATACCAAAGGTCATTAACGGACTCTATAAGGTCATACCTAAAATTCATGAACAGTACCAGCCCAGAAACGCGTCTCGAGGGTAAAAATCTCAATTTGACCAACCTAACGATCTTCGATCGACCCAAAACCACCACCATTGGATCTGAATCGTCGAAACCTTTCAAATGAGACCGATCTCACCTCAAAATACGGTCCTACGCGCCCCCACGCGCCGGTCATAGTTTCTAGTCAACTAGTCAACGCCGGTCAACGAGTCAACTCGCAAGCTGACTCGTCGGAAAACTCCATTGTTGCCCCAAACTTCAAAGATCGATATCTCACTCATTTCTCAACTAACTTCGACATTTTACCTATGTAAATTTATCTACTCGAGCCTTCAAACTTCGATATCTCACTCATTTCTCAACCAACTTCGACATTCTACCTATGTAAATTTTATCTACTCGAGCCAAGGATTCCAAATCTAAACCCAGAAATTGGAGAAAGTACCTGGATTTAAATTTATGGTCGTTCAAAGTTTCGGCCAAACTTCCGATCGTCATTCCAGCCGCCTCCAACTTCCAAAACTTTCCAAACTTGGCTCAACAGACTCCCTTCACGTTATGGAACATGAATATGAGCTTAGATTCATTCCAAAACATCAAAAGAAAAAAACCAAATTTGAATCCCACAGTTTACCTTTTTCCCCATGGCCTCCTCTGCCGTCCACGGCGGCCCTACCACCTCCCTGGTCACTCTCTCACATCATCTGTCCCTCAATGATTTCTAGAAGGTGAAGTGATGAAGATGGAAATGGTGGGGAGCATGGGCATGGGTTTGGAGAAGGGAAAATGTGAAGATGAAAGATGAATGAATGATGGTGATGATGCATGTGTATATAAAATGGGTCGTAGGGTAGGTGACAAGTGTCACTCATCCTATGGTCCAAAATTAGATATTTGGATCCCACTAAATGACAAACAGATTGAAAACCTGAACAATCATGAATAGTGCCTAAAAATTTCCGTGAACCATAACTTCTTTGTGTGACGTCCGATTTCGACGTGCCACCTGTCTATGGACTCGTAACGTCCTGATCTACGTAATGGTCATCGACCCTCGTGCATTTGACCACCCGGGTGAAAAGTCAAGTTTGTACCCAATCCTAAGGGTAAAATCGTCTTTTACACCGTCTGTCTGAAATCCCTCGATTAATCGCGATAATCCTTAATTAATTCCGTAAATTCGGAATGGGTCGTTACTCCAAGTTTCAACCTACCCAATTTAGGCTTTAAGGTCTTAGAAAATTTTGGAAAATGAGATGGATGGGCTTTGTTGTTGGGTAGTGGTAATGGTACTGTCTATGATTTTGTCCTTAGTTGTTTGCTTTTGGTTTGAATTGACCTCATTTGTAAATATTTTGACCTTGCGTTTTTGGGGGTAATTAAAAAATTGGTAGTCGTAAGCTCTAAGTCATGGACAAGAAAAAAACAAGTTAATTTCACTGTAAAAAGTCGTCATATGATTGGTAGTCGTTATATATGAATAAAATAAATAGGAATAATACAAAGGATTAAGAGCTACATTTGCAGGTATTTACCTACGAAAATGAACAGAAGGATGAAACAAATCTACATCGAAATGGATATTTTATTAAGGGGAATTATTAACAAATGAGAGAAGGAGAAGATACAGAAGATGACTTGTTAGGCCTTCGTCTGTAGTCCAATTTCAGTGAAATTCAAGAGCATGGGAATGAAGACGATGCCAACAACTTCAGAATGAGTATTGAAGAAGTGATGGAAGAGTGCAAGTATTTTACTTACCTGGGGACGACACCCCCAAAGATTTGATTAATTGGACACTGACTCTATTAGGAAAGCATCAAGATTGGCAAATGCAGGCAAGGGAAGAAGTTTTCCAAATTTTAAACAACAACAAACCCGACTATGCGGGCCTAGCCGCCTCAAAATTGTAAGTTATATATTTTCCGATAATACTTGAATTCCACTTTGCTAATACCTACTTGTATTATTATTTCGAGCTATCGAATAATCTTTATACATATATCATAATCAGAGCTGTTCAATTCTTAAATTATCATCTCAATATTATTTATATAAAAAAATCAATCAAATTTAAGACCATTTAGTTATTCAAATGTATAAATTAAGTGAACAGTTCAACATGAAGATCTTAATTATTACCAATACACTTGATTTATTTGATACACATGAATGATTAAGTAACCTCCAATATTCTTAATTTTTTTTATGGAGATAATTACAAAATGATGATTTAGGAATTGAATAAATCTGATTTTGATACATGCAAAAGGATTTTTCGATAAATTGAAAAAGTGATGAGAGGAGGTGGAATGCAGCTACTATCCTCAATTTTCTCTAATTCAGCTTTCTTTTTCCTTAAAATTTTGATTCAATTTCATTAACTAAATAAAAGGGTAACAAGTTTGTGATACACAGAGATAATCGTGCTATCTTTCTTTTTTAGGTAAATGGTTGTGAATGTAATTAAACTTTATCCATATTTTACTAGTCATCCTCAAACTTAAATATTAAAGTTTAGTCATCCATGAACTTTATTCAAATATGCAATGATGGTCTTTCAGTCAATTTTTAAACATTTCTTGTTAAAAATTAAATATGTGAAATGACATCTCTACCCTTAATGTTAATAGAAAATGTTCAAAATATTAATGGAAAGACCATTGTTGTGCATTTGGGTAAAATTCAGGGATAGCAGACTCTAATATTAAGAACGGTTGCTAAAATTTGAGTAAAATTTTAGGACGATAACAACTGTTTAGCCTTCTGTTTTTACTACGAAAGACAACCACTTTTTTTTATATATAATTATGTATTTAATTTGCATATCCTTTAGACAATCAAGCGTGTTACGGACCACGTATAAATCCAATTTTAGATTTATAAAATTACTAATTTGCCATTGACATTTATAGTATATCGGCTTAGTATTTAGACTATAGAAAGAAAGAAAAAATTGGGGATAAAGGAGGGATTGTTTGGGTAAGAACGGTGGTGGGAGAGCTTATAATTTAGGGTTAAATTCTAAGGCTAAACTCTCCCACCACCCTTCTTACCCAAAAAACCCCTCATCCCTCTCCAAAACTTTTTTAGACTTTTCCACCATCGTTCTTACCCAAAGAATCCCTCTTCCCTCCCCCAAAATTTTCTAAAACACTCTAAATACTTAACTTATGGTTTTAGGCGGTTCCAAAACTTGAGAACTAAACGCAAGATATAAGATGAACACTTTACTTTTTTTTTATTAACTTTGTTGGGATTTGAAATTTGGTGGATATGAGTATTGTTTGTGTTCACACCCGAAAAATACCCTCAGAGCCCAAGCCATCGGCTCACGAAATTAAAGACCCAAAAGACACACAAGCCCAGCCTAGCGAGCTCGAACGTGGAGAAGAAATAAGCTTGGGCGGTGCTGATAGAGGAAACGAAGAAAAATGAGGCAAAGGGAGTGTTCCAACAGGATAAACGGAAAAGTGGGACGTACTAGGAACCCTAATCTACAAGTGGCAAGCCCTTTCACCGCCTATAAATAGAGAGCAACCCAACTTCTCAAATGACAGCCAATCAACCTCAGGAAATTGATCTCCATCAATTTATGAACCTATGAACACCTTTAACCAAGGTTTCATGGTTTAAAAACATCTTTCCCATGTGGCAAAAACTGCTCCTACGAACTAGGAAATCAGGATGCAGCTTCTCTTCTCACCCCTTCAAAGCATTTATGCACTTGCCTAACCGTCTTTCTTATCAACCAATGTCATAATGGTAGGCTTCTCATCCTTGCATAGACCTTCTTTCTGACCGCTCAAGTATCTTAAGGTTCGCCCTTTTCCCGACTGACTAATTCTTGGACTTTCGTTGAGGTTCGCGGAAGACCAACCTTCTTTCTGACTACTCAATGTCATAAGGGTTGATATTATCGACTACTAGCTCACGAACAGTCATTCTGACTACCAGCTCACAGACAATCTCCGGCCACCGTCTCATGGATAACCATCCCGGCTACTGACACACGGATAATCATCCTGACCACCGGCTTACGGACATTCATTCCAACTATCGGTTCACGAACAGTCTTCGACCACCGTCTTACAGATAGTCATCCCGACTACCAACATATATAAGGTCATTGAGGAACTCAAACCACTTTTTTCAAAGTGTCTCCGTCGTATTTGAGTGCTCTGCCATATCATGGCATGATTTCCAACTGATATTCATCTCAGTTAAAGCTTTCGCGAATTTCTTGCTCCTTACGGGCTTGAGATGTTAAGGAAATATTTTTTTGTTCCTGCACTTGTAATTGCAGTTTTTATTCAATTCCAGTACTTTTATATTCTTGAACTCGTGTTTCCATTTCCATTTTAATACAACCAAATTTTCTTAAGTAGTGGTTGGGCCTTGTAATATATCATCTAGGTGTGGTTCACGACTCACTAAGTCGGGACACCATCTTTGTGCATGGGTCCGAGTACTTTGATCCCAACTTGAGGGAACCTGGGACCATCTCCCACTTAACTACTAAAATAATGTCGTCAGGTTTGAATAACATGGCAGAATAACTTCTAATTTCGACATCTTTGGAAAGAAAATATTTGAAGTCCTTGAAAAAGGCATAGAAAAGAACATTGCGGGGATTTCTTGTCTGCCCGCCTCACAATTGCATTGATCAAAAGGAAAGTTTTCGAGCTTAAAACGTAACCCAATTATACTGTCCAATAACAGTTCCTCTACTAGAGGCACGCTTGTAGCTCAGTTAAAAGGCCCATTTTCTTCCTGGTCCGCCCATCTAGGGATCGATTATGGCTTAAGGCCCTTCGCGCTCAGCTCATTTAGCATCTCCATATTGCATTGAAGCAAAAGAGATCCCATGAACGGTCAGCCACCCTTGCTCCGCAAAAAAAAAGGTTCCACGTGGAGGTCCAACTAGGGTTGCTTTAGGGCGTCTCGAATCCTAAAATGAGCAAAATATTTCAGGAAGGAACATAATCTGGCACGCCCGATGGGACCCTTTGCAGTTCATGCCCAAACCCAAGCTTACTCAGCGACACCACGACGCTAAAGGAAAATTTGTAACGAATCATGCTCGAGTGACGGTACTTGAAGTAATGACCGTGTAGACTGGAATGGAGCACATACTTGAAGGGATGGAAGAAGTTGTCCTTAACCAAGAAATGGATAAAGGAGAACTTGTCCAGCTTTTCAAAGATATCCTTACTCTTATCAGTTCGCAGATCGAAGCATTGAATCGCCAGGTTCAGAAGCTTTCTAGTTGTGACAAGGCTTCAAGGAACACCAATGTTCCACCTTTCTTCGAGACCCTGAGACCTGATAAAGGGGAAGGTCTAGTTGGAGTCAGGAGCATCAATCTTTCAACCAGTGTTTCAGATCCCAACCTTCTCATAGAAAACATTCTTCGAGATCCCAGAGTCAAGTAGAGTTCGACAGGAGTTTTCATTCTTTGACCATGGTTTGATTTCTAGGAACCAACCACATAATGGCTAGGGAGAGATCAACCCCACAAGGAACCAGCCACCCAATGGCTAGGGAGTAATCAAACCACGTTCTTGCCAAAGACCAAAAATGAATTTAAAAACTGGAGGAAATCTGACTCAGAAGGACAAGAATCAGATGAATAGTTCCCCCATGATAAAAGACCATCCCAAGCTATAGAGCACCATGCCCTTATGAACGAAATGGACGAGTTAAGACGCCTGATAACAAGTCAACCAGCACCTCCTCGGAGGATTAGTATCCTGACTTACAGGAAGCTTTATTCAGCCTATATAGATAAGGACAACTCGTTTCCTAGGAATTTCAAGTCACCAGCATTCACACTCTTTAATGAAGATGGCAGCACATTGTCCTTAGAACACATTGGGAGGTTCTGGTCGCAGTGCGTGACTATTGAAGACAATCCTTACCTCAAGTTACGACTTTTCAATAGCTCCCTATCCATGGATGCTTTCTCTTCGTACACTTCACTACCAGAAGCTTCCATTCATACTTGGGGGCAAATGGAGGCCAAGTTCCACAATGAGTTCTACAGAATTTAGCCCGAAGTTATGATTAGTGACTTAAAGGCTCTCAGGCATGACGAACATGAGACCATGGAGGACTTCATCACTAGGTTCAAAAGGATGAAGATGAGGTGCAGGTTTCCCATCAACAACGCTAAGATGGTAGTTGTCACACAACGAGCATTGAGGTTTTCCCTCAAGAAAAAGTTCAATGACACTACTTTTTCCGATCTCCAAGAGATAGTAGTATTACCCATCAAGTTCGAAAGGTTGCTAAAAGAAGAACAACGGTGGAGGCACAATTCGAAAGTTCCACCGTTTTACAAGAACAAGATCCCTGTGCACCAATTGGACCATAGGGAAGAACCTAGGACTTCGGAGGAAGTATAGGAATTAGAGGTAGCCACAGCCGAGATCCAACCTCCAGGGAACGGGCCCGTGACCCTTAAGTCGCTAGTCAGGCCTGCTTGGGAGCGGAAGCTACTCATGCCAAGTGGTAGCCTATTCGCGAACAAGACATCCACGTTTGGCTTGTACACATTTAACCTTACCAAGGCTGGAGAAATCTATGATGAGTTGGTAACGGTGATAGTAATCAAACTTGACCCCAAGTAGGAGTTTCCCAAACAGGAAGACCTCAAGGGCAAACAGTTATAAAAATGGCATGTGTCATCACACCACGGCACTGGCAGCTGCATTAAATTCAGAGTTTTCTTCCAAAGGCTGATCAATTAAGGACATATCGTGTGGGCGTCTATACCTAAGGCTACCATGGAGGTAGATACTAACCCATTTCCAACACCATTAGTCAGTATGGTTAGTCTCTAATGGTCTCCGAAAGGGACCAAAGGAGAGCAATTGTATGATAAGCAGCTCAAACCAATATCTACCACTAGCGGGAACACGAAGAAATTCAACTACAGATGCACAAGAAATTGCATCCCCTCAACCTCAGCCTCATCCGTTAAGATGAAGTCGGAACGCATAGGGAAAGAATGGAAGGACGCTCCTTTAGATATACCTGAGTTCAGACATGGACCGCGCAATCCCCACAATAAGGCCTTACCGGACTCCAAAACTTGGAAGTTGGGAAACATTAGGGAATGAAAAGAACGAAAGGCAAGTCAGCAAACTAGGGGGCGACACGATCAACAAAGATCACCAAAACTACCAGTTCGTCCCAAAAAGGCCACCAACATGGCCAAACCATTCCAAGCCATAATCAAGAAAAGAAAGTGGTATATGGAAGGCAGAGATGGAAAGACATCCAAGGAAGTGGGAAGAACTGCCAAAAGGAGAATTCAGAGATAATACAGAGCATACCTTTGCACTAAGAAGGGCTTGGGAAAAAGGCCTTTTGAATAACCAACAACCCTTTCCGCTACCAAAGGAAAACTTACCAGCTCCCCTAAAATGGATAAATAGAAGGAGAAGGATCGAGGGAGCAAAATACATCCTAGTGCCATCTCGGAATGTCCTCATCCAAACAAGAGAAAACTTGTGGTCGGAAACCTAGAATGTAAGAACGGCCGACCTAACCGGATAATGGAACTCAAATGGTCCGAGAACGAGTTCCTAGCCCAAGACAAGAGAAACGCACCCTCCCCAAAGCAGGGATTTCAAAATGGATAGTGAACTAGGAAAAGAAGCAAACCGACTAGAAGAAATATGGTCTATGAAAAGAAAGATTGCATGTCAGGACCCGCCCCTCCTCGGTTAGGACCCAACTCTAGCACGATATTGCCCTTTTTGGGCCTCCTCGCCCTCACAGTTTTGTTTTCTAGAGTTGACGGTGCAACTTTCTAGGAGGTCACCCATCATGGAATTGCACCAACATCAACTCGCTTAACTTTGGAGTTCCAACCGAACCCAAAGCCACTGAGCTCCCAAAAGGCATCGTGCTAGATATGTGTGTGCCTACACCTTTAAGGCACACCACCATTCCCTTCCTAGACCAATCCCCTATCTCAGGAATGTGGGATCATTCATCGTTCCTCCAAGACACGGGTCTTACAATCCACCCCCCTTAGGTCCCAGCATCCTCACTGGCAGACTTCCCGGTCAGGATTTGGCACGCATATCGAGGCAACAACTAGGACTTTCTGTGAGTGGACCTTGTTTTCTAAACTGTGATGCATGCATAACTATTTTAGATGTTTTAGAAATGTGATTTCTATGATTATGATTGTGGTATTGGTGATTTACATATTTGCACGTATTTCGAGATTATTTCTGTGTTTGCACGTATATCGAGGTTTATGGTTTTATACTGTATTTCTATGTGATTGCGATTTTAATAATGGTTCAATGGTATGATTTTGGATTTGGAAATATGGAACTGGGCATGAGACCCATTTGATTTGGAAACTATCGAACTTGGAGTCCATTCGAGTTAAAGAAACATCGGGTTGGAGGTCCATTTGGTTTACATGATCGGGCTCGAGGCCTAGTTGGTTATGACATCGGGCATGAGTCCCATTTGTGATTTATAACTGTGGTTTCAGGTTCGGAGACCCTAAATGGATTTATGTAACAACCCGTCCCAAATTTAAAGGATTATTTAAGACTAATTACAGATTAGTGGGGCTAATCGGGAATTAGCTGAGGATTAACGAAGGTTCAGTGCGAAATTATGATTTTGCCCCTAAAAGAGGGCGAAGAGTTGAATTTTGATCCGGGAGGCCCGATGGCCGAGGGTAGAGGACTATTACGTAAAACGGATCGATACGAGTCCGTAGGCAGGTGGAACGTCGAATTCGGACGTTCGACGGAAAAGTTACAGTCCATGGAAGTTTTGGGGTATTATTCATAGCGGTACGTTTTACGAGACGAAAGGGGACTTTTGGACTTAAGTGGGCCTAGATCTTTTGAAGTGGCCCAATGGATGAGTGACAAGTGTCACCAATCTATTGCCCCTTCCTTTTCCTTCATGCATCAGTATCCCCTTCCTTGTTCCAATTCCAACCAAACCCGAACCCCTTCAAACACGACCCCTAAATCCAAACCCTTCCCATTTGTGAATTTTAGGCCAGGAGAGGAGTTAAGGGTGGCTGGTGAACCAAGGCAAGGCAGGGAGATGGCTGAGCCACCATGGACGGTGGTGGATTGCACGGCCAAGGTAAAACTCGACCCCCTATACATTTCAAATTTCAATTTTGGGTTTTGGACGTTAGGGAGCTTAGATGTTGATTAGGATAGGTTTAGGAGGTTGGTAAGAAGCTTAGGAGAAGGTTTTGGAGGTTGAGGACGGCTCAGAAAGCCGGGAACGGCGGCTGGAGAGATTTCGGTGGCTACCCACCGAATTCCATTTCCGGCCAAGTTAGCCCAAATCGATCCTCCCAATCTCTTTCTAGTGATCCTAGGAACCTATTGGAACCCTTAGGATCAAGCTTTGACCCCTAGAAGTGCCCTAAACCTAGAATGGAAGTTTTGGTTCAAAATGGTTTTCTGAACCAATAAGTTTCAGGATTGGTTTCTAGGTTTTGAGAACATGGTTAGATAGGAAATGAAGAGAGGAGGCCATAAGAGTTGGAATGGATGAAAAATGACGAAGATACAGCCTTGGACCTGTCACGCCGGTCCAAGCGAATCGTTCTGTAAATCAGACCGGACCGGCTGGTTCAGACCAGCTGGGGAGAGGTTGAAGACGCTACTGTTCCTCGCGCGTGGGCTTCACGCGCAGGAAGTTCAGGCCACGCGTGTGGACGCATGAGGCCTCTTTTAGAGAAACTTCTAACGCACAAAATCATCTATTTGATGTAATGAACATTTTAGGACTGGTTTCGTGTCGATCAGATATCGTTTCGATATGTTTCAGGACGTCCAAAGGTTTAGGATCGGGTTTAAAAATATTTAAAAATTCCAGAAAATTACGGGGCTTTAGTGAGGGGTTATTTAAGTAGTTAGTAACCTTCTATTACAGTTTGGACAGGTTTGGAAGGCCCGGTGATGGTGATTGGCCCAGGAGAGCCATATGGCACGTTTATGGAGGCGGCAGCTCGGACGGTCTGTGAATGCACTTTGGTTTTCTAAATTGATGCATGCATAAATGTTTTATATGCATTTATGAACATGTTTCGTGATGCCATAAGTGCATTTTTGTGTGTTTACGTATTTGCACGTATTTCAAGGTTCGGCCTTATACGGTGCTTATACGCGTTTGTACTTTCTTTGCTGGTTTAAATGAAATGGTTTTGGATTTGAAAAGGATAAACTAGGGCATGAGACCCATTTGGTTTTATCTTGGGCATGTGGGCCTATTGATGACCTACGGGTCTGAGTTGTGGTCGCGGCGAGTGTTGTGTGCACGACGACGGACGATACGACTCTCGCCTCCAGACTGGGATGTGTTCCCTCCGGAGAGGTCACGATGCACGTTCCGTTGTCGAGCAGCCAATGGAGGTTCAACTTCGGTGTACTGACGGTTCAGGATATCGATCGGTGATGGGTGCACCCTGATCTAGAGGTAGTTGCGTCGGTTGATTCGTTCACGGTGACATACGAGGATTGGGAGCGACCCTGGACGAAAGGTTGCACGCATCACTACGATCAGAATCGTGATTGACCTTGAGATATGGGGCACGATGCCCAGTTGAGTCATGAGTTCGGGCACGAGGCCCAATTGGTGTACGTTTATGATTTCGGGTCGGGGACCCTAAATGGATTTATGGTTTCATGACGAGTTATGGGGACCGGGCATGAATCCTTTGAAAGGTTTTAAGAATGATTTCGATATATATATATATATATATATTCATATACCTTCCTTTATTTGGATTGTCTCCTCCGGGGAGGGTCATTGGCCTGGGTGGACCCTAGAGTAGTCATGGAGCACTAACTGAGTGGAGTCGCCCCCGTTGGATACCTTACTCTCAGGAAGACTTATGGATTATAACCCCCAGGGAGGGTCATTGATCTACGGACATTGACCTGGGTGGACCCTGGGGAGACTTAGGATCTGAGACCCCGGGTAGCACGCGCGTAGCTTTAGAAACCGTGATAGGATTAGTTATATGTTATATTTATATATAAGATTTCTGGTTTGGGCTGAGTCCCACATGGATTTGGGCAGTGGCCCCGTATGATTGGTTTCATTTACAATTTTGGGCCAAGGCCCTAGTGGTTTGGTAAATGGTTTTCGAATGCAAGCATGTTTTTTAGTGAAGGGTATAAATGTGTTTTGTGAAAATGTTTTAATAAATTATTTGTTTTGTTCACTCACAGCTTTTAATGTTTTGAATACCCTTAAGGTTGATCACAGATGCGGGCTGTAGTAGAGACCGAGACATCACACTCCTCCTCCAGATCCTGGCGTACTCTGAAGCCCCGAGCGGGCTGAAATCGAAAATTTCTCTTGTCTGACACTTCATGTCAGACAGGATCAGGCGCGTCCCACGTTAATCAGAGGGGATTGGGACCGGTGCTGACAATTTGGATTTGAGAAATCGGATTTGTGGATTATGATGATTTTATGGAAATCCCGGGCATAGGTCCATTTGAATGGTTTGAGATAATTTATGAAATGGTTTTCCATATACCATCATTATATCTATGGATTGTCTCCTCCAGTCGTCTGGGACGCTGGAGTAGTCATATCGCATTGTCTGCGAGGGGTCACTGCACGAAGCGACTAGACCGTATAGTGACTTAGGATTAGGATTGATAGACGTCTGGGACGTCAGATATCTGGGATGTCAGAGATTGCCTCGGGTTGAGACCCCGGGTAGCACGCGTAGCTTGGACTGTGACATGACGTCTGGGACGTCAGGCGTCTGGGATGCTGAGGATTGTTACATAACGGTATTTGATGGAATTGTGATTTATGGATTTACTGGATTATGTATTTGGATTTCGGATTTCAGATTTATTGAATTTATGATTTGGTTTTTGGTGTTAATAGATTTGTGAAGGGACCCACATGGTTTGGATTTACGTTTTTGGGATGAGTTCCCACATACTTGGATTTATGATTTTGGGCTAAGGCCCTAATGATTTAATTAAAGTAAATAGTTTGATTATCGGTTTTCGAATGCATGCATGATTTTTAGTGAAGGGCATAAATGTCTTCTTATGAAATGTGTTTTTATTAAAATATTTATTTTCGACCACTCACAGCTTTTAATGGTTTTTAATGCCCTTCAGGTTGATTGTAGATGCGGGCTGTAGCAGAGACCGAGACATCACACTCCTCCACCGATCCTGGCACACTCTGGAAGCCTCGAATGGGCTGAGGTTTCGAGTTATCCCTTGTCTGACACTTTGTGTCATACGGAAGCATGGCATATCCCGCGTTAATCCTGAGGGGATTGGGATGGGTCATGTCATTGCAGGTGTATTGGGATGAGCAGAGGAACGTTCATGTCGTATCCCACGAGGTCTTTTCCCATTTCGGAAGTACTGAAGGACAAGTTAAGGAGGAGATTGACAGACTTTTCAAAGCAAGATTCATACACACCACCAAATATGTGGAATATGTGTCCAATATAGTATCAGAAATCAAAGTAAGAACCAAGCAGGTCAAGATATGTGTTGATTACCACAACTTGAACGAAGCAATCCCAAAGGACGAATACCCAATGCCCATGGAGGACATATTAATCGATTGTGCATCACAGAACCAGTTCTTGTACTTTAGGGACGACAATGCTAGATACAATCACATTCTTCTGGCCGAAAATGACATTCACAAGACCGTATTCAGGTGTTCGGGACACTTGAGGGAATTTGAGTACGTTGTCATGCCTTTCAGATTGAGGAACAAAAGGGCCACCTACCAATAGGTGATGAACGCCATTTTCACGAAATGATTAGGAAAAATCTGGAGGCCTACTTTGATGATGTCGTAGTAAAATTCCAAGGCAGGGACAAGTATATCGATGACCTCTAACAGGCTTTTTTGAAAATAAGACAGCATAGGCTGAAGATGAACCCCAAAAGTTCATTTAAATGGGAGCATGGGGCGTTGGGAAAACATAACTAACAATCGAGCGGACTACAAGACGTTGATCTTCAAAATGGAGATACTAATCGAAATGGGAGCACAAAAATTTGAAATCTATGGTGATTCGAAGTTATTAGTCAATAAGAAAACAGGGACCTACACATGTTGGAACCTATGTCTGGCTAATTACTACACTGCCGTGATGACACTCGCTTCGAAGTTCATTGATCTAACTATCAAACACATACCTCGGGAGGAAAACTTGGCGGCCAACAAGATGGCCCAAGTTGGATCCAGAGTTTTTTTTTCCAAGAAGGGCAATTCGAGAAAAGAATCAGGGTGCAAAAGAGATCTCTTCCCTCCAAATTAGAGAGGGATTCCGAGTTAGAGGTCATGGATATTGAGGCGGAGCCCGAAAGGGCCCATTTATCAAGAATTGGATGTATCCTTCCAACGAAGACATAAGTTTTAGAAATAAAGCATGCCACTACACCATGTAGGGACCCAGTCTTGTGAGGAGAATTATGACGGGACCTTGGCGTGGAGTATCATACCCAAAAAAGCAATGGTAGTAATGGGGGAGGTACACGAAAGAATGTGTAGAGAACATCAGGCAGGGCTAAAGATGAAATAGCTAATACAGCGACATGGCTATTTTTGGCTAGATATAAAATTAGATTGTCACACATATGCTAAAGGGTGCTATTAATGCTAAAGGCATTCTCATTTCCAGCATGCACCTATTGTTCCCTTTAACCCCGTGGTCAATTCATTGCCATTCCAAGGATGGGCGATCGACTTCATCGGAAAGATGTTCCCGGAAACCTCGGTGGTAGCCACATATTACTTCACCAAGTGGGTGGAAGCTAAAGCTCTCAAACAAATCACTACTCATGAGTTAGTAAAGTTCTTAAAAGACAACATCCTGAGCAGGTTTGGGATACCTGAGACTATTGTCATAGATTGTGGGACATCTTTCATGTCTCGGGAGTTGCAAGAATTCAGGGCTCAATTCTCAATCAAGTTCGTTCAGTCTATTCTATATTTTCCTCAGGCTAATGCCCAGGCATAGGCTAGCAATAAGAGCATTCTCACTATCCTAAAGAGAATGCTTGGGGATTATCCCACGGATTGGCGCGAGCAATTGATCTACACGTTGTGGTCATATTAGACATCGAAATGTGGGGCAATCAGAACATCTCATGCTGACCTCATCTACGGTTGGGACTTGATGCTCCTTGTTGATATGAACATCAACTCATTACGGTTACGTCATCAATATAATATAGATTCTGAGGAATACGCTCAAGCCATGTGATATGAGTTAGAAGAATTGGACGAGAAAAGAATAGACGCTTTGAACAAAATCATGGCCAACAAAGCAACAGTTGCAAGAGCATACAACAAGAGAGTGAAAGGAAATATTTCCAAGAAGGTGAGCTCGCATGGAAGACGGTATTTCCATTAGGAACACCAATTCTCGAAAGAGTAAAATGGAGTCCTACTTGGCAAGGACAACTTATCGTTCACAAGGAGAATGAAAAAGGCTCCTAGTATTTGAGAGATGATGAGGGTGTGGTGTACAAGAATCCTGCCAACGCCCTTCACATGAAAAAATATTACCCTACGCTCTGGGATCTTGAGAGAGGGGTGATTGGTTGAAACATCACAAAGTACAAAGTACGTCTGCTTCCAGACCAAGTTCATTTCAAGGAAAAGTTACAAATAACTGGAAAAATCCCACCCCTAGAAGGCTATATTACAATGTCCACTTGAGGGGCCATCAAAAAATGGATGGGATCCTGAACAAACTGTCTAGCGGGAGGTGGGCGAACCCACATTCATGTTGAAATGAGCCTGTTTCGCTATTTCAGCAATCATTTTCTCCTCAGACCAGCCGTCGGGGTGGGGACGACCAGCAGCGTGGGCTATGTACCCGTCGTCATAGCCATTCTTAAAAGCAACCTGCGATATGGTTTTGATGTGACGATCTCGGGCCTTCATCATCTCCAACAATTCAGAAATTTGGGATTTGAGTATAGCATGCCCCCTTAAGCTTGTTGAAGCTCCAAGCATCTCTTCTAGTAATAACCTTCTTAAGACGAAACCTGTTACTGAAAGGATAATAGGGATACGATGGAAAAATGGATGCTTTTTTATTTGTCCAGCTAATGAGCATGCACAAGGTCTTGAAGGTGCTGGATTTCTTCCAACTGGGTCTCTACCAGATGACAAAGGTTATTGGTTTGGTTCTCAAAGAAGAGTAAGAGATTTTGGGCAGCATTGGGAGCCGAGGAACTAGGTTGAACGGCTGCATGGTTGGTAGCCATGTTCGAAGTTTGAAAATGGGAACGTTGGATTTGCATGGGAATTGGTATGGATTTTATAGGCCGTCTAGCGTGGCTTACGTCAGCCCTAAATTATTAATACATGCAAATCTAAATCACCTCAAAAGGACACATGTGTTCTGTTAAATAGTACAAGCAAAGAGAATCAAGGCCTGAGGCGTGAAGTAAAGCGGTGAAAAAAAAAAGATATTATTATTTGAAGCAAAAGATAAGATTACATTGAAAATATAACACTTCAGAATCTAAAAGCCGGAATCTGCTAAATCTGAACCATTGGATTGAGCTTCCCAGCTGTACGATCAACAAACCCCTGATCGAACCCATCAGGATAGGCGACCGTCCTCCACTATTGACCCAGGGTGTCTCGGAAAGCAACTTCAGCCCTGAGATGTTCCTCTTCATCTTTCACAGCGGCAACCACGCCTTCCAACTGGAACAGGGTATCTCTGGTTTACTGACCTTCTCATAGAAGGATATGATCTCGAGTTTGATGAGATTGTTTCTTGAGATGAAGAGTTAGTGCTGCCTCTTTCGAAGCACGACAAGCATGAAGTTCTCGCCTCAAGTCAACGATGACCTGCAGTTGTTCCCAAGATTGAACATGAAGACGCTCGACAAGTTGGTGATAGTGAGAGATTTGGACGCTGCTCGAGTCAAGTTTTGGCAGATACATTTTGAAGTGAAGAATGTTGGTTGTGCGAAGTGTTAATTTATAAGCGTTTGTTAACATCACAATATGGCGGTTGGAAGTACATACAAAATGGATAATGATACTTCCAAAAAAACGGAAATATTATTAGATGGCGATATTTCCTTACAAAAAAAAGCGACAACAAAAGAAATAAGAAAAGAAAAAGAAAAGAAGGATCAAGGTCGGGCCACACAGCGAAATACCTCCTGGAGCTCTCAACACACGACCTTATAACGATCCCGAGCAGCCTTCTTTTCCTGATGTTAAAGGCCTGCGATCTTGTTGCGAAGTTCTCTCATCCTTATCCTCAATCGACTAGCCACAACAGCAACCTTTTTTCCTGATGTTCAAGGAATACCTTGTGGGAACGGGGACGATCAACCTTCTCCTTTAAAAGGGAGGTCGGATCTTAACCTTCAGAGGCAGTTTTAAGCTTATCGTATGATGTATTGGACATAAGAGACTTTGTTTTTCTTTGAATTTTCACTTGACTCTTAGGGAAGAGATATGGAAGATGGACGATTACAGTCGGTATTTATAGCCAAAGGGTTTGGTTAAGAGTTAATCTCAAAATACGCAATAAGTAATGAGGATTAAAAGCAAAATCAGAATAGTCGCAACTTCTACGTATTTCGAGGGCAATATTTCGATCAAGGTTATGCCACCTAAGCCAAAATAGGCGACTCTTAACTGAGCTGAGCAAAAACGAGGAGGCTCACAATGGCAAGGCCCAAAGTCATGACTCCAGCAGCCCACCAAGCATGGTCTGGAGGCCCACTCTTTGTCATCTGATACTAAAAGAAATGGTCGCTTCTTTAATGGAGGCTTCATGGGCCCGCTTCTCCCCTCTTTGAAAACTTTCCTGGGCAGTTTTCCTTTGACGCTTGGCAGCCTTGTATTGCTGCTGAAGCTGCTCATAGGTGGCCTTCACCTCAACAAGTCGGGAATGAAGAAATTCTACCTCCTGGAGCAGATCACGGTACCAGCCTCCAATTTGAAAAAATTTATCAAGGGCGATGAGGTAGCTCTGACGAACGTCATCTAGTTCGACCCAAGTAGGAATATCTATTGCGAGAGGATGCTGATCTGAATAGGAAAAAGCAAGGAACCTTCGAAAGTCTTCAAGTAATGGCACCAACAAGAGAAAGGCAGTCAGGGCCACTAGGGTGGACCGGGAGAGAACTTCCACTGCTCAGATCAACTCTCCCACATCGGAGCATTCTTTTCTTGCCACGAAAGGGATCTAGAGAACCCTGAGTTTTTACAACCGCCATACGCTCAAGAACGGGGGGATTGTATGGAGCATCCTTAATTCGAGAGAGGAAACTACTAACTGGGGCCACTGATAAACATTCCCCGCTCAGAATATCTGCACACATATGTAGATCAGAGGACATAAGGTAACAAAGAATTGAGCATATACGTTGTAAGGAATAATACCTAAAAGAAAGTGGTTGTCCTTCGACTTCCTACATTCAACTAGAACATAGACAGCCGGGTCAAAGCTTGTGGCCCGCTCCAACATCAAGAAATGGGGTGTCCATACCTCCCTAGGGCTGAAGCTAAAGTTTTCCTTAAAGTAGGAAGTCCACCACGATTCGAAAGGAGCTGTACACCCATAGAAGGCTTCCATGGTGACTGGGAATACCACTGGAGTATTGGACAAAACGTTCCGAGTGATTCTGGCCAGTTGTGGATCAAAGGTCCCTAAACGAAACGATGGTCCAGCATTTATGCCCTGCATGTGCGGTACAGGAACAGCCTGGCAGAAACAGAGCTAACGGGCACAGTAATTCAGCTAGTATACTTCAAAGCCAGGGGACCACATGTTGGTCTTGGCACTACCTTTCAAAATATATATGACAAGGATGCAGCTCATGAAGTCACAGGCTTGAACACTCCCGCGAGATGGGTCCGTCGAAAAACGGAGGAAACCTCCTCCTTGGAACCATGGAATCCTCTAACCCCACTAGCTTCCCAATGTTCTCGGGGGTAAGAAAATATCGCACTAAAGAAGGACAAGTAATTTTTCTCGTGGAGAAGAAGAAAGGAGGCAATGACATCAGCAACTGAGCTGAAACCACATCATCAGGATATTCGATGATACAGCTCTGAAACTGAGGGAACTCTCAATTCAACTATACTTGGACCATCTAAAGGGGACCGTTTAGAGGAACTGCCTTCGCGGGATAAAGAACTATAAAATGTAAAACATTGTGCACGTGGGCCAGAAAAAGAGGCCCCAGGGTTATGTTCGAATAAGATGCCAGTGCTTCAGCTAGTGGAACCCACTCTAGCGTGGGACTCCTCGTAGACAGAGCCCTAGTAAGGATCGAGAAGCCCAAAATTCTCAAACTAATCCTCAATCTTGAGATGTCCATTCTCGTCAAATGGATAGAAAGTAGATAGGAATTGGTAAAGAAGAAACACTGAGGAACATCCGAGGGCAACCTGATGATTGGAGGACCATGACCCGCATCAGAGTTAGATAAAAAGGAAAAGGTAAAGTCAACCACATCTCCTGATGTGGATAGCCCAAACAGAACGACCATATCTAAGTGGGTCGGCATCATGGGTCCAACTCGGAAATCAAACGTCTTTGTACTGTAGTTCCAGAAGCATAGAGCCAAGCGTAGGAGGACAAGATCAGGGGTGATGGACAGAGTATATAGGCTCACCAAATGATATATGTCGTTACTCTAGAGTGCCCCCGGATACATTTGTTATATTCTCTGAACCCACTGTCCCCAAGGACGTAAAAAACCCGCGTGACCTAATTAAGGGTAGAGATGCTTCCATGCAGGGTTCGGGTTCGCCCGTGGAAACGAGCTCCACTGATATATGGGAGAAGCCTAGAGTTTTTTAAGGTGAAGGCTGAGAGTCATCGTTTTATCTGAAAGAAAGCCTTTCCAGCAAGGGCTAAGACCTAAACGAAGGCGTAAATCAGTCATAAGACTGGGGCCTTGAAAGACCTCACCATCATCCCCGAGAAACCCTAAGAGGTCACATGAAGCACTTGAATGGGGTCCAAAGCCCAAACCAGAAACCCAGGGAGTTGCGACGGTAGGCGGCGAGATAGAGGAGTCTAGAGAAACGTCCTTATCTCATCGTTGAGGGGCCAGTTTGGAAGCTATGATTTTTCCCGAACCCGGGAGAAATGATGGATTTTCAAGAAGAAAGACAGAGTTATGGAAGAACCACAATTAGAACTGCCAAAAGTACAAGTGGGGCAAAGAGAAGGGTGAACGTGTGATCGTGTGAATTTAAAATTTTTAATAACTTAAGCATTACAAATTCAGGGGGAAATGTTTACACCCGAAAAATACCCTCTGGGCCCAAGTTATCGGCTCACGGAATTAAAGGCCCAAAAGACACACAAGTCCAGTCCAGCGAGCTCGAACGTGGAGAATAAGTAAGTTTGGGCAGTCCTAACAGAGGAAACGAAGAAAAAAGAGGCACGTGGGTGTTCCAACTGAATAAACGGCAAAGTGGGACCTACTGGAAAACCCTATTCTGCAAGTGGCAAGCCCCCCCCCCCCCTTCACCGCCTATAAATAGAGAGCAACCCAGTTTCTCAAAGGACAACTAATCAACCAATCAACCTCAGCAAATTGATCCACATCAATTTTTGAACCTATGAACACCTTTAACCAAGGTTTCATGGTTTAAAAAAGCTCGCTCTTGTGATAAAAACTGCTCCTTCAAACTAGGAAATCAAGATGCAGCTTCTCTTTTCCCCACTTCGAGGCATTTATGCACTTGCCTAACCATCTTTCTGACCAAACAGCGTCACAATGGTAGGCTTCTCATCCCTGCATAGACCTTCTTTCTAACTGCTCAAGTGTCATAAGGGTCGCACTCTTCCCGACAACTAGTTCTTGTACTTTCGGTTGTAGTTCGCGAAAGATCAACCTTCTTTCTGACTACTCAATGTCGTAAGGGTTGATATTATTAACTGCCAGCTCACGGACAGTCTCTGACCACCGTCTCACGGATAGCCATTGATAGGTCGTTAATTAAGCATTATTTTATATTATTTTATACCCTTTATACTTGATTTTTAATATTAAAATAATATATTTTGTGATATTTTTCGTATGAATAAATAAAACTTGTAATTTGGAGCGTTTTGGCGAACGAATCATCCCGATCGGAATTATAACGAAGAAATTATGGATTAAATTCGATAGAATTATATATTTTAATTAATATTTCTTGCAAGCCCAAATTTATTTTGTGTAGCCCAGAAAACCGACCCAGAATTATGAGGAAGCCAGCCCACCCGCCGGGCCCAAGTCCAATCAGGTTCCAACCCAGCCAAGATCCAGCCCAACGCTGACCCAATTCCCGCAAAGCCCAGACCCGCACGCGATCCACTTGCGCGACCCGCCCGCTTCCGCAACCCGTATGCCTGCCCATCCCCAATTTGTGCTGCCAGCCCATGTGTGCCTAGCCCACCCATTCCGCTCGGCCTGCACTAGTCTGAAGCCCAGCGCCTAATCAGCTGCACTTGGTCTAGTCTAATCAACACCTACCCAGCTGCACAGCCTCCAGTCCAACTACTCTGCTCCAGCCCATTTCCTGCACCAAAACTATTCCAACTGCTTCCTTTGGAGCAGATTTTTCAGCCATTTTTTCCGATTTTCAGCCCTAAACCATCCCTAAAATCATCATTAATCATCATTGTTCATCATTTCATTTTTATTTATTTTTATTTTAATTTTTTAATTTATTTTTGGTAGCTTTTTCTTCCTATAAATAAGGGTTCATTTCTCTTGTGAAGGGGACTTTTTTCCTAGAGAGGTCCTAAACACAAGTTGTATGTTTCCTTTAGAACTATCAAGACTTAGTATTTCTGTTGCAATTCTAGAGTTTAAGTTCACATTCTCGTATTTATTCCTCTATCTTCATAAGGTTTCTTCTGCTGTCAGAAAATCTTGTGAATAACATTTCATTGTTTCCATCCATTTTCGGAATCACAAGCTGTTCTTGGATTCCGAAAGTGTAAACTGTTTCTTCCTTGCTTAAACTCTCATTATTGTTTCGGTTTTATTTTCTTTAATTCAATATTTTTGTGGGTATTTTCTTTCTAACTTTTGTAGACAAGAATATAATTATAATGTGTTTTACTTTTCGAACTCCATTTACTTCATACATTTGAGTTCTTAAGCTTCAATTTTATGCTAAGTGTTTATGACCGTTGTTCGGTGCACTTAGTAGATAATTGAAAAGATTTAAATTTTTGACACACATTCAAATCATAAACGTTAGGTTAATCATTTTATAAGTGTTTATGACCGTTGTTCGATGAATTTATAATATTGAAAAATGTATGCATGTGTAAGATGGTGAAAGTATAATTTTGTAATATGTTCAAATTATGCAAATGTTAGAGTGTTGGTAGAATTTGTGTTTGAAGAAAGTCCACTTGTACAAATGTTAGAGTAGGAGTAGAATTAATTTCATATTTGTTTTACTTGTTTTATTGTCTATATTATGATTACAATCCCTTAAAACCCCCCATTTAATTCTTTATTCTTTTATTAATGAATTCTTTTAATCATTTATTCTTTAATTTATTCATTATTTATTCCTCTATTCCTTTATTTTTTTATTATTTTATTCTTTGATTATTCATTATTCTTTCTCACTAACATATTATTAATATTCCCTAATTTCTCCGGATAAGAACGATCTCTATTTACCAATACTAAAATTACACAAATAGGGTTTTAAATTGCATAATACTCACATTACGTGTTTAATTTAATGCGTAGTTTTGACGTTATCAATTTTTGGTGCCGTTGCCGGGGAAATTAAAAACCATTCTTAATGTGTTAGTATGTATAAAATTGTTTATATTTCAAATGTTCATATTTGTGAATTAAGTATACATATTCTTAAATTTTATTTATTGATTTATTTATGTGTACACTTGATGCCATGCTACTTGTTCATATTTTATTTGTTTACTTTCATAGTATTACATGTATATTACTTGTTCACAATTATTTTATTTTATTCTTATTTATTTGTTTATTTATTATTTTGTTAAACACTAAAAAAAAAAATCGAAAAAAATATATAAATATATATTTATTATAATAATAATAATAAATAAATAAATTCTGAATAAAAAAAATACATAAAAGTAAATATGTATATATATATTAGGCTTGATTTAATTTGTTTATAATGTTGCATACTTGATTTAATAATGTGTAAGTGTATATATATTAAATATTCATTTTTACTATGTTTATTAAATGTTGTATATATGTTACTATATATAAAAATGTTCATACCTTTTCTTTTGTGTTAGCATAAAAATGTTGTATATATGTTACTTGTTATTCTTCATACTTGTTCGTAATTGTTATACTTGTTCATATTTTGTATTTTTATACTTGTAAATCCAAACTCTTATTATACTTGTTCATACTTTGTTTATAATTTTACATACTTGAGTTATATTGTTCGTGCTTGTATATACATTTTTGTTCATAACTTTTATGTTTTATGCTTGTCATATTATATTAGTTCACAATGTTCATAATATACTTTTTTCATAAATTGTATTAAATGCCTATATTGTGTTAGTTCATGAATTGTAAATTATGCTTGTTCATTTTATTCTATTGTTATTTTCTATTTATTATTTATTTGTTATTGTAAAAAAAACAAATATTAAAAAAACAAAAATTAAAAAAAATATATATAAAATAAAAAAATGGCGTTATATATTTGACTTTCCTAAAGTGTAAATATTGTTTTATATTAAATGTTTTAAAGTTGCATGAATCTTAAGACCCTTTTTTCTTCAAAATTTTACTTTCGGGAACAGGTAGCTCCCCTTTTGTTTATTTTCTCCTTAACCCTTCATGATTTGTGGATTTCATCACCACACACCATAGACTCGAATCGATGGACATGAGGTTGGGGTGGAGTTTGTAAACACTCGGGTTTGATAATTCACCAAATCCTCCATCGGTTGGTTATAGTGTCTAGGAGGGTTATGACAGGTGAAAAGTTTTGGATTAAGAAAGGGAACACCAATGGAGTATATGCCAAGCTAACCTCGGGGTGCTCTTGAAATTATCCTTGCTTCTCGTGTTACATCTATCCCAACTAGCCATGATTAAAGTTGAATGGTGGAAGGGTGATCAGTACGCGCGGGCCATATGCCCAGGAAAGTACTATGAGAAGCGGAAGGGGAAAGTTATTCATGAAACTCTAAAGCTCTACTTATTGCATTATTAGTTTGAATACCCTCCCTGAGATTTCATGATGCTCGGATTTCATCATTGGACCCCCTAGACTAAGTGAATCTAGGGAAATGAGATCCAAGGTACAGACCATTCTTTCATGAATTGTCACGTAACTCTTATGTCTTGTGCAGGTTCTAATAATTTCTCTCTTAATCATTCACACCATTCTTCATATAGATACTTTTGTGTTGCATTAGTTTAGATGCATTTGGAACTTGTGCACTTTCTTGCGATTACCGTGACTTTTTGTTAATTCCAGCTTCTATTTATGTGACACTTTATGCAATCTATACTCGCATACTCGTATTATCTCTTCTTGTGTATATGTTAATTCCGGCTTAAATTTATGCAGTCATACTTGTTTATACCTCACATGTTCTTGCTAATTGTGATTTTCTTCACTTATATTCCTAACACTAACCCTAACTCTTGTAGCAACTATCTTGTTTTAATTAACTGTCACTAGCTGCTTACTTGTGTATACTTTCCTTCTAACTTAGTGTTTTCTTTTAATATAGGTATGTACTTATGAATGCGCGCTCATCAATCTAAGCTTGATCGGTTGAAAAAGCAACTTGACATCTCACCAAGCAACGCAAAATTCAGAGACGCACTTAAGCAAACCGGCTCATCCGAACCTCCATCCCCAATACTCGGTGAGTCCATAAGTGAGAAGAGTAATTCAGACGAGGAACAGACTTTCGGAACACCATTAGTCATGGAAAGAAATTTGAGTATCCGGGAGCAGACATGTGCAAACACAAGTGGCACTACAAACTTCTGCATCCAGTATCCCGAGCCTAGAACCAACAAGAAAGATATTAAGCTTAGGAGTGGAGTCCTTCATCAGCTAACCAAGTTCCATGGAATCAGAAACTAAGATCCACACAAACACTTAACGGAGTTCCAATTCATTATTGGTAGTATGTGTCCCGATGATCGGACTTGGAAATCATGAAGCTGAAAGTTTTCCCATTGTCCTTGGAAGATAGAGTACGGGTGTGGCTTTTGGGTCTCCCACCCAATCATATTGACTCTTAGGAGAAATTGGTTCAGGAATTTCTTACCAAGTACTTTTCTGCCTCAAAGATTATGGTTTTAAGAAAAGAGATCACTGGAATCAAGCAAAAAGAGCATGATGAGAATTTCAGCTAGTACTATGAGAGGTTTAAGGAACTTTGTTCTTCATGCCCGACTCACGGAATCACTGAAGGCTATCTCTTAACCTACTTCTACGAAGGACTCAAGGTTTGGGATAAAGGACTACTTGATGCTGCAGCTAACAGAAGTTTCTTAGCTCGGAGTTTAGTAGACGGTCGTGCACTACTTGAAAGCTGTGCACCCAATGATGCACAATACGAAGGTGTCGAGCCTATTCCAAGAAAGGTACATGAGGTGAGTTCCCATGTTACTAATGATTCTAAGTTAGATAAGATCACCTCTATGCTTTCAAATGTGTTGGAACTAAAACAATAGGTAGCCCCGGTTTGTTCCATATGCTCCCAGAGCCATCTTGAGGACCAATGCCCCTACACTGCAAGGGAGGAAGAACCCGGGATAGAAATGGCACATGCCATTGGAGGATGTCAAGGAGGGCCAAGGACCCAAGGTTATAGTTGGAGAGATCCGAACAATGTCCTAAACCCTCAGCAAATATGGACAGGCCCAAATCGTGCCCCGAACCCTCAGCATTTCCAAAGGCCCATATGGAAACCAAGGCCCCTGGTTCCATTTTCTAACTTTTCTCATAATCATGCAAATAATCATATCTCTTCATCTTCTAATCCTGATTATGATAAAATGATGGCTGTTCTTTCCCAAGGGCAACAAACACTAATGGCTTCAACTTAGGCTCTTATCACAGGTCAGCAAAATTAGCAAAAAGGCATCGCTGATCTCAAGGACCAAACGGGCAAGGTCGTGGACTTCATGGGTAAGATCCAAGCTAGCGTGGTGCTTCCACCTCAACCTACACCCAACCCGAATGCAAGACTTGAAGCCAATGCGATTATCACTCGAAGTGGTAAATTGCTCGGTGAAATAGAGCCAGATCCAGCCGTCTCTGAGGCTGAAAAGCACAAGGTGGCAACTATGACCACCACGGCACAACCGCCAGTTCAACCTACCCACACACAAGGTAATGACCCTATACCTTCAAGTTCGGTTTTTACTAATTCCCCATTTGTGCATGCACCATTTCCAAGTAGGCTTGCCAAATCTAAGAAGGATGAATCCGATGAGGAAATCTTGGAAATCTTCAAAAGGGTGCAAATCAACATGCTCTTGATCGAGTGCATCAAGCAAGTGCCGAAATACAAAATTTTTTAAAGAGTTATGCACTCTAAGGCGCCAAACGAGGGAGAAGGAGTTTGTGATGATGAATGAAACAGTTTCTGCTGTAATCCAATGTTGGCTACCCCGAAAGTTGAAGGATCCAGGGAGTTTTTATGTTCCCTGCGTGATTGGTAACAAGTCTTTTGATAAAGTCATGCAAGACTTAGGTGCATCCATTAATTTTATGCCATATTTTTTATATGTTTCCCTAGGTTTAGGTAAACTACAACATGATGATTTTATCATTCAATTAGCCGATCATTCTAATGTGTATCCTAAGGGATATGTCGAAGATGTTCTTGTGCAGGTTAGTCAGCTCATCTTCCCCACAGTTTTTTATGTCCTAGACATGGAGAATTCCCTTACGAATCAAGCTCCACTTATATTGTTGGGAAGACCATTCATGAGAACTGCCAAAACGAAGATTGATGTATTCAATGGCACATTAACTATGGAAGTCGATGGAGAGGAAATTGGCTTCAACATTTTCGATTCCATGAGGTACTCTAGTTCCACAACTCAAACTACTTTTTCTATTGATGTGTGCACTTCTTTTGTAGAGAAACATCTTGAGTCAATTCAAGAAGACACGCTCAATATGGTAATCCAGGAAGGAGTTTGCCTAACTCAATCGGGGGACGCCTTGGCTGAAGACACGGATTATGAACTAGAGCCTCGAATTTGGGAAGAAGTCATGACCCTCAATGAGGCCCTTAGAATGGTAAATCCTCATATACCCTTGTCACTTTCAGTTAGTACTAATTAAACTCCTTCTTCAGTGGTTCAAGCCCCCGTTCTCGAGCTCAAGGTTTTACCTGACCACCTAAAGTATTCCTATCTCGGCCCTAACAACACTTTGCCCGTCATAGTGTCTTCTGCAGATAACGAATCATAGGAAGACAGATTGGTACGTGTCTTGACGAAGTACAAGATAGCCATTGGATGGACTTTGTCAGACATCAAGAGAATCAGCCCTACAACCTGTGTGCAATGAATCTTGTTAGATGATTATGATAAACCCTCTCATGAAGCTCAACGTCGCCTCCATCCTCCGATGATGGATGTCGTGAAATAAGAGGTAATCAAACTCTTGGACTGTGGTGTCATCTACCCAATTTCAGACAGCAAATGGGTCTCACCAGTCCAAGTAGTCCTGAAGAAAAGTGGAGTCACAGTTGCTGAGAACAGCGAAGGTGAGCTCGTGCCCCAGCGAACAGTGACCGGATATAGAGTCTGCATAGATTATCGACTCCTTAACAAAGCAACCAGGAAGGACCACTTCCCTTTTCCCTTCATTGATCAAATTCTTGAAAGGTTAGTAGGTCACTCTTATTACTGTTTTCTTGATGGTTATTCCGGATACAATCAAATCTGTATCGCTCAAAATGATCAAGACAAAACGACTTTCACTTATCCTTTTGGCACTTTTGCCTATCGAAGAATGCCCTTCGGTTTATGCAACGCCCCAGGTACTTTCCAAATATGCATGCTTTCTATTTTCTCTGAATATGTCGAAAAATTAATTGAAGTATTTATGGACGATTTCAGTGTCTTTGGGATAGTTTTGATGCATGCTTAGAACACTTAGAACTTATCTTACAAAGGTGTGTCGGAACTAATCTAGTACTTAACTGGGAAAATGTCATTTCATGGTTGATGGTCTTAGGCCATATTGTCTCTGAAAGAGGAATTGAAGTTGATAAATCTAAAGTTGATGTTGTGCGCCACTCACCCTCTCCCACTTCTGTGAGAAAGATCCGTTCATTTCTTGGTCATGCATGTTTCTACAGAAGACTTCTCCCACATTGCAAGGCCCTTGTGCCGATTGCTTTAGAAGGAGACACCCTTCATCTTTGATGCAGACTGTCAGGAAGCTTTTGAGAAGCTTAAAAATATTTTAACCACTGCACCCATTCTTTGTGCCCCGGATTGGTCCTTACCCTTTGAACTAATGTGTAATGCCTCTGATTATGCAGTTGGTGCTGTACTCGGAAAAAGGCGGGATAAGAAGCCCTATGCCATATACTACGCATCCAGAACTTTGAATGATGCCCAAATGAACTTCACCACTACTGAGAAGGAGTTTCTTGCTGTTGTGTTTTCTTTAGATAAATTTCGCTCTTATTTACTTCGAACTAAAGTCATTATTTACACTGATCATGCAGCACTGAAGTATCTCATGGCCAAGAAGGAAGCTAAACCAAGGCTAATCCGATGGGTTCTTCTTCTTCAAGAGTTTGACATCGAGATTAAGGACAAGAAAGGTGTAGAAAATGTGGTGGCAGACCATTTGAGTCACATAGCACATGAACGAGATCCCGTGGTGATTCAGGATGTAACGACCCATCCCTGAATTCGGGATTAGAGTAGTAACTAATCATGTTTAATGGGGGTTAATCGGTGATTAGTTAGGTGGAATCGGACGAACGATGTAAAATGACCGTTTCGCCCCTAGTCTGGGTAAAACGTCGACTTTTAATTCGGGCGGTCAAATGGACTTTGACCGATGACCGTGACGTAGTTTGGGACGTCACGAGTTCATAGACAGGTGGCACGTTCGATTCCGACGTTCGTGGTGGAAGTTATGACGTTCGGAAGCCCTAGGGCATTTCCGTAATTTGGACGAAATAAGGGAAAACGTTGACTTTTTGATCGGGAGGCCCGATGGCCGAGGGCCAAGGACCGTTAGGTAGGTCTGGATGCCCTGAGTTCGTAGATAGTCGGCACGCCGAAAATGGACATTGGGCGACCAAGTTACGGGTCACGGTAGATGAGGGGCATTTTGGTAATTATTGTACTGAGGGCAAAATGGTAATTTAGCCTTGGGGACAGCCGTGGGACAGCCGTGCACGGGTGGTTTCCTCTTAGAAAAACAGAGCATGGGCTGGGGGGAATAGTTTAGTCTGCCCAAGGAATTTGGGGAATTCTTTTACCTGATAATGGCTGAGTGGGGAGGATTGTTTAAGGATTTTGAGGTAGTGGCGTGGGCTGGTGCAAACCCAGTGCACGGGGAGGTTAAACCATGACATTTCTGGGCAGTGCGGGAAACCCTTTGTGCAGAGAGACCAGAATGTCTTCCCACGGGTGTTGGGGTCGTGTGTGGTCATCAGAGTAAGTGGGGGTGCTGTTATTTGGGTCTGAGGGTGCACATTCGTGGGCTGGTGTATTCAAACAGTGCGGGTGTCTCTGAGGGAAAAACAGAGTGTGAGAGAAGGCTGGCCATTTTTCTACTAGAACAACTCGGGTGCGAGTTTGAGGCAGGGTGAGAGAGTGATTAGAGTCGAGTGTGTTGGGTATGTGGGGGTGCAGTGGATTGAACGAGTGGAACTGCACCCAGAAACCCGAAGCTCGTGTTTGGAAAATTAAGGCCTCATTTAGCCTCCTGGGATCAAGTCGAGTCGATCCAGGGCGATTGGGAGGTGACTTGATGCTGTTACGGTTTCTGATCGGACCTGGTGACCGGGAGGAAAATCGAGCATTGAGTTGTGGACTTGAAGGTAAGCTCTTGCAAAATTGATTTCAAAATCATCCTCAGAGTAATTCTTCAATTCTCCCTGACCAGTTAATTGAAGGAAAACGGTGACGGGTTGCTGAACAGGAACGTTGAACCGTGATTGGATCAGGAGGTTAGTTGAGTTGGTTTTAGACTGTGTCGATTTGAATGAGTATTACAGACCCCTAATTGAGCGTATTGCGAGTCTACTTGTGGGATCAATTGAAGAAATTAGATGGGTTCTCGCAGGGATTAAATCGGGTCAAGACGCTGGTGAAATGGCCCGTTTACCAGCCAGCCGGGTAAGGACGACGACTATAGCTGGCACTGTAGCTGGCGCGTGGGTGTCACGCGCAGCCACTCACGGAGGCGCGTGATGGCGCGTGGGCACGAATCCCGAGGCACGATCAACATGACTTTTATCCTATACGTTATAACGAACATTTTAGCGTTAGTTTCGAAATTATCGGACACCATTTCAATGTTGTTTCGAGAGTCCGAAGGTCCAGGTTACGTTTTTAATTACCGATTAATTCTCGGAAAATTATGGGGAATTAATGTGTTGATATTTGAGACCTTAATGACCCTGGAATGTGTTTTCGGACAGGATTCGAGTTTTCTGGGAAATGCCGGAAATTACGGGAAAGCGTGCGGCGCGAAACCGAGCCTTAAGAATGGTGTGTGAGTGGACGTTGCTTTCAAAATATAATGCATGCATAAATACTTCCATGATTTTTATGATTATCATTATAAGTTGTGATTTATTTCGATTTCCGTATTTATACGCATTTTGCCATACATACGAAATTACCCGTATTTCGAGACTATGGTCACTCTTATGCTTGATGATGGTTTAACGAAAGAATTTGCATTATTTGTGCGTATAATGTGTTATGAATGTTGTTTATGATTAGGAGTGTGACTCACGGTGTTGACACGGTTTTCGAGATTTCTGCGGATTTGCACATGTTACGGGATTTTGAGATTTTTGCGGTTTCCGAGATTTTTCGTAATGTGATTTGATCCAATATGAATTGTGTGTGTCATGTGTTAATAATTTTTTGAATATGAATATGAGTATGATTTACGATTTTGACACGTTTTTCGCGATTGTTCCGGATATTGCACGATTTACGAGATTTTGAGTATGTTTGACTGGACCGTGATTTTGGTGTTTATGATTGTGGTTTTGATGTTTTGATAATGAGATTTGAGAAATGAAATGATTTCAAGGAATTAAAATGGATTTTGAAAAAGGCGAATTCGGGCTCGATGTTCGGGGCATAAAAGTAACTTTGCTTAACGGGATTTCGGTTTTCGGAAATTTAAAGTTGATTCTTGGTTTGGGTTCGGGATGATGCTTCCGGATGCCGGCTTACGGAATCATTATTGCGAATTCGAATTCGGGAATGAAAAAGGATTTAATAAAGTGATTTGGTATGATTTGTACATGCCCCGTGTGTACTGATGATTTGGATATGTTTTGTGAAGCACGATTTGGGATTTTGAATGTGGAAATTCGGACCATGAGTCCTGTTGTGAAAAATGTGATTTTGGGATGGATCCCACGTTGTTGTGATTGTCAAATGTTTTGGGGTTTAAGGACCGGTTGGAAACTGTTTTGGGTTTAAAGACCCGGGTGCTATTGCTGGAGCACGTTTTGAGTTTAAAGACTCGGTTAATTGATGACAGGGGGAGGGCACTTAATGAGTTTAAAGACTCGTGAGTTTAAAGACTCAGTTATTATGATACCCCCGAGGCCTATTGATTATGTTCTGAGTTTAAAGACTCGTTGATATCCCGGGAATGCCTGATTATGCGCATGGTTTTGAGATTAAAGACTCGGACGCACTTGATATCCAGCAAAACGATTGACTTGTGGTTTATTGATGATTTCTGATGTTTCGGTTGAGTTGGGCAGTGGCCCGGTATGTGGTTGATGGTTTTGGATCATGATGTGCATTTGGTTTTGATTCGTGGTTTTGGGCTGGGGCCCGATGTTTATGATTACGGGCTAAGACCCGATGGTTGAGAAAGGAAAAAGGATTTTGAGTTTCTTACGAGTTTTCCTTATGTGAAATTTGATACACGGTTTTTCTTATGTTGAAAATGTTAACCGATTGCGAAATGATTTTTGTATGCATGCATTGGTTTTACGCGGAGGGTAAAAACGTCTTTTTGTAACTGTTTTTACAAACTGATTTATTTTTGTCCACTCACACCTTTTGGTTTTTATTGACCCTCCAGGTCGTGGCCCATTGTTCGAGGCTGATCGAGAGGCGGAGGCATGAGTAAACATGTGTGGCTATCCCTGGTCTGTCACGTACTAAGGGTAACTTGGGGATATCAGTCACCTTGCCAGACGGGAGCAGGACCGGGCACAGTTAACGATGCCCTTTTCGGGGGCGGTCCTGTCACAGGAGATGTTTTCGGATGAACAACTCTTCGAAATTCAGGTAAGTACTCCTTGGTATGCTGATATCGTGAATTACTTAGTCACCAAGCAGTTACCTACCACTCTCACTCGTGCACAGAAAGATAAACTCAAGAAGCATGCTAGGTACTATGTTTGGGATGAACCTTATTTATGGAAACACAGTGCAGATTTATTGATTAGGAGATGTGTCCCTGATATTGAACATAGGTCAGTCCTAGAATTCTTCCATAACCATGCTTGTGGAAGTCACTTTGGATTTAGAAAAACTGTACTTAAAATTTTTGAATCTGGATTATATTGGCCCACATTTTTTAAAGATGCACATTCATTCTGTTTAGCCTGTGATAAATGCCAGAGATCAGGAAACTTAGGACGAAGGGATGAAATGCCATAACATTATGTTTTAACTGTTGAAATATTTGATGTTTGGGGTATCAATTTTATGGGTCAATTTCCTCAATCTAATGGCTATCTCTATATCTTACTTGCTGTTGATTATGTCTCGAAATGGGTGGAAGCTAAAGCCACCAGGACTAATGACTCTAAAACTATTGTAGATTTCCTCAGAACTAACATTCTTTCTAGGTTTGGGATCCCACGGGTCCTGATAAGTGATGGTGGAAGTCATTTCTGCAACAAGACCATTGAAACCTTAATGAAACGATACGGTGTCACTCACAAAGTCTCTACACCTTATCATCCGCAAACGAGCGGAATGGCCGAAGTTAGTAATAGGGAGATCAAGAAGATTTTAGAGAGAACCGTGGGCCCTAGTCGTAAGGATTGGAGCCAGCGATTGGATGATGCACTTTGGGCATACAGGACGGCCTACAAAACTCCTATAGGAATGTCACCCTATAGGTTGGTCTATGGAAAGGCATGCCACCTTCCGGTGGAACTGGAAAGCATGATGGGCTGTCAAGACTTTCAATATAAAACTAGATGAAGTCGGATTGCATCGAAAGCTCCAACTGAGTGAGCTTGAGAGATCATGAGTGATGCATTTGAGAACGTTCTGATCTACAAGGAGAAGACAAAGGCATTTCATGACAAACATATCAAGAGTAAAACATTTGACATTGGCCAGAAGGTTTTATTGTTCAATTCACGACTTAAACTTTTTCCCGGTAAGGTATTTTCCATATGGGTGGGTCTTTTTGTTGTTACTAATATGTTTTCCCATGGAGCCATACAGATCACAAGCATTGAAACTGGGAAATAGTTCAAAGTTAATGGCCACAGATTAAAGCCTTACATCGAGGCATTTGGAGAGCACGATGTGGAAACAGCAAAAGTGCTACGGCCCCGCATCATATGAATTGATTCAAGCACTTCGCTTAGGCTGACTGGACATTAAACTTCAAGCGCTTGTTGGGAGGCAACCCAATGTGTTCCCAAGTTGTGAAGGATTCATCAACGCAGATTTGCTTTCTTTTAACCCTTCACTCTCTTTTACTTTTCATTTTCGTAAATCATCTTTCTTCCTTTAATTCTATGTTCAAATTACTTTCTAATTGCTTACATTGAGGACAATGTAGAATATAAGTGTGGGAGAATGGTTTACAATTTTTATTTTGCAATTAAATTGTTTTATTAAGTTTCCCAAAAAAAATAATATTTCGACTTTCTTGAGTCTTTTTGTTTTTATTTTTAGGAGTCTTAAGTTGCCCCTTAATCTGTCAATGATAATAATGAAGGGAAATAAGTATGTTATGGCTATAAAGATGATCACTTTAACTTGAATTCGTTTGTTAATACTTTGTGATTAAATGTTATGACTTTTAGATAATGCATGTAAATTGGTACATAAACGAGCATGTTAAGATAAGTATGAATCATTTGGAACCTTATGTGAGCTTTAGAACTATATATACATCTTTGATGAGTGATTCATAAGTTCCTTGTTTAAATTGATATACATATACCTCATAACTACTTGCCATATTTTTTAATGAACTCTAGAGTACTAGAACTTATTCTATGTGATTTTCAAAGCTTTTAAGTCATTAAACTCTCTGATTTTGGATATGATTAAGGCATTAGGGTTAACACCATAAATTCAAACATCCATGTTCCCTATTTTGTGCGCACAAGTTGCGACCCCTTAGTTTTAACCCCTTTGAGCCCACATTAAACCTATTTTTCATCACCATGATTATCTAAACACTTGAGCTTAGTTTAGACATCTTTCACCCTTGTTCCAAGACTCAGTTGAAGACATGAAGAGAGAGTGAAGAAAATAATAATAATAATAATAATAATAATAATAAATGTTTTGAAGAATTTTATGTGTATTATGTGGATTTACTTACTCAAATATTGTTGTATTATTGGCACATGTTATTACCTTGATATATATATAATATATATATATATATATATTGTTGAGTCTCTATCAAGGTAATAAGATTTGATTATATAATATTTGAGTTAAATCCTTTACATTTGTAATCTGAATGATTGTGAGGCCTAACATGTTGAAATTTGGTCTATATTCGAAGGGATGAATTCATGATATCATTGCACTAAGGTAGGGAAATTATGTTATGTTTTGGGAATCTATTGAGTCTTGAAACAAATTTGAGCACCACTTGTCCTATATTTTCCTTGGCTCTAAGCTTAGCCCCATTACAACCTTCATAAAGACCTTATGATCCTTAAGATGGTAAAATTTGATTAGTTGAGTTTATCACTTGAGTAAGCTTATGGTTTTCGTTCATTTGTGCAAGTATATTTAATTTTTATCTTGAGGTGTTTGTTTGAGATTTTGCAAAAGTACTTTACTTCTATTATGTGAGCATTTTTCTCACATATTTTGAGTGCAAACACAAACCCTTACAAAACTGAGTGAATTTATGAGTGCATATCCTTGTGAGTTGATTCATACTTGTCTTATTCATGTTGAGATCCATTTCACCATATTTACTCATTATCTTACTTGTTGAAACATTTTGTTACCATTTATTAACTCTTGAATTTCATATGCTTAAATGCCTTATAGTGAAAATATTTTATGCCATGATAATAATGCAATTTTGAGACAAATGGTTAAGGGTTTACCTGTTTTGAATTCGTAGTTTAATTTTAGTATTTGCTAGGGACTAGCAAAGTTTAAGTGTGGGGGTATTTGATAGGTCGTTAATTAAGCATTATTTTATATTATTTTATACCCTTTATACTTGATTTTTAATATTAAAATAATAAATAATTAGATAAAATAATATATTTTGTGATATTTTCGTATGAAAAAATAAAGCTTGTAATTTGGAGCGTTTTGATGAAAGAATCATCCCAATCGGAATAATAATGAAGAAATTATGGACGAAATTCAATAGAATTATATATTTTAATTAATATTTCTTGCAAGCCCAAATTTATTTTCTGTGCAGCCCAGAAAACCGACCCAGAATTATGAGAAGCCAGCCCACACGCTAGGCCAAAGTCCAATCGGGTTCCAGCCCAACGCTGACCCAATTCCCGCAAAGCCCAGACCCGCATGCGATCCACTTGCGCGACCTGCCCGCTTTCGCAACCCGTACGCCTGCCTAGCCCCAATTCGCTCTGCCAGTCCATGTGCGCCTAGCCCACCCACTCCGCTCGGCATGCACTAGTCTGAAGCCAGCGCGTAATCAGCTGCATTTGGTCCAGTCTAATCAGCACCTACCCAGCTACACAGCCTCCAACTCAAGTACTCTGCTCCAGCCCATTTCCTGCACCAAAACTATTCCAACTACTTCCTTTACAGCAGAATTTTCAGCCATTTTTTCTTATTTTCAACCCTAACCATCCCTAAAATCATCATTAATCATCACTGTTCATCATTTCATTTTTATTTATTTTTATTGTAATTTTTTATTTATTTTTGGTAGTTTTTTCTCCCTATAAATAGGGGTTCATTTCCCTTGTGAAGGGGACTTTTTTCCTAGAGAGCTCCTAAACACAAGTTGTATGTTTCTTTTAGAAATACTAAGACTTAGTATTTCCGTTGCAATTCTAGAGTTTAAGTTCGCATTCTCGTGTTTATTCCTCCATCTTCATAAAGTTTCTTCTGCTGTCAGAAAATCTTGTGAATAACATTTCATTATTTCCATTCATTTTTGGAATCACAAGCTGTTCTTGGATTCCGAAAGTATAAACTGTTTCTTCTTTGCTTAAACTCTCATTATTGTTTCGGTTTTATTTTCTTTAATTCAATATTTTTGTGGGTATTTTCTTTCTAACTTTTGTAGACAAGAATATAGTTATAATGTTTTTTTACTTTCCGAACTTCATTCACTTCATACATTTGAGTGTTTAAGCTTCAATTTTATGCTAAGTGTTTATGACTACTGTTCGGTGCACTTAGTAGAAAATTAAAGAGATTTAAATATTTGACACACATTCAAATCATTAACATTAGGTTAATCATTTTATAAGTGTTTATGACCGTTGTTCGATGCATTTATAATATTGAAAAATGTATGCATATGTAAGATGGTGAAAGTAGAATTTTGCAATATGTTCAAATTATGCAAATGTTAGAGTGTTGGTAGAATTTGTGTTTGAAGAAAGTCCACTTGTACAAATGTTAGATAGGAGTAGAACGATCCCTATTTATCAATACTAAAATGACACAAAAAGGGTTTTAAATTGCATAATACTCAAATTATGTGTTTAATTTAATGCGTAGTTTGGGAGTTATCAGCCATCCCCACTAGCAACACACGGACAGTCATCCCGAACACCGGCTCACAGACATTCATTCCGACTACCGATTCATGGACAGTCTCCAACCACTATCTTACGGATAGCCGTCCCGACTACTGACATAGGGAAGGTCACTGAGGAACTCAAACCTCCATTTTCGACATCTCTCTATTGCATTTGAATGCTTTGCCATCTCATGGCATGATTTCCAACTATTATTCATCTTAGTTGAAGATTTCCCAAATTTTATGCTCCTTACGGGCTTGAAATGTTAAGGAAATAGTTTACTATTTTTGCACTTGTAATTTCAGTTGTTATTCAATTCCAGTACTTTTACATTCTTGAATTCGTGCTTCCATTTCCATTTTAATACAACCAAAATTTCTTAAGTAGTGGTTGGGGCTCGGAATATACAATCCAAGTGTAGTTCATGACTCACTAAGTCGGGACACCATCTTTGTGCATTGGTCCAAGTACTTTTGATCCCGACTTGAGGGAACCTGGGACCATCGCTCGCTTAACTGCTGAAATAACAACGTCGACAGGAATATCATGGCGGAATAACTTATGATTTGGGCATTGCTTGAAAAAAAAAAATTTAAGTCCTTGAAAAAGTCGTAGAAAAGAACAGCGCGGCGATTTCTTGTCTGCTCGCCTCACAATCGCATTGATCAGAAGGAAAATTTTCGGGCCTAAAACAAAATTCAATTATACTGTCCTGTAGCAGTTCCTCTATTGGTGGCACGCTTGCACCTGAGTTAAAAGACCTATTTGCTTCCTGGTCCGCCCATCTAGGGATCGACTATGGCTTAAGGCACTTCGCGCTCAGCTCATCCAACATCTCCATATTGTATTAAAGCAAAATAGATCCCACGAATGATCTGACTCCCTCGCCGCGTAAAAAAAAAGTTCCACGTAGAGGTCCAATTAGGGTTGCCTAGAGACGTCTCGACTCCTAAAACGAACAAAAGATTTCAGGCAAGAACAATTTGATTGTTTATCGAACCTTTTGTCTTTATTTTTCAAATTTAGGGCTAGATTGTCAAAATTTTGAATTGTCCTTATGTGGAAAAAAAGCGTATTGGGAACTTAGTTACTTAGTTCTTTTCTGGATAAAATTTTTCTATGTTAAATATGATCCCTGAATATGTGGTTACCTGTAGGTGAATATGATTCCGTATGAGGCTCTCAGGCTTTACCAGCTGGTTGTTTTCACCATCAGAGAGATTCGTAAGGAGACCAAACTAGGAGATATTACTCTACCACCTGGAGTCCACCTTCTTGTGCCAATTCTTGCGGTTCAACATGACAAGGATTTCTGGGTTGACACGAATTCAAACCGGAGAGGTTTTCAGGAGGAGCCTCAAAGGCGTCCAAGGACCAAGTTGCGGCGTTCTTTGCATTCAGCACTGGTCTCAGGACCTGCATTGGCCAAAACTTTGATCTCATGGAAGCAAAAACGGTTATACCGATGATTTTACAGCGCTTTACATTTGAGCTTTCTCCAGCCTAGAGCCATTCTCCTTTTAATATGCTCACTCTTGAGCGTCAACATGATACTAAAATCATTTTGCACAAAATCTAGGCATATCCTAAGTTCTTCATCAGTTGTAATTATAGCAGGTGTGTGGGGGTACTCTTTCGTCGCCTTAAGACTTAAGAGATGGTTGATCTCCTTCAAGCTGCTAGAGCTGCCATCAGAGCCCTCCACTTTGCCCCTGTATCAGAAACAATATAGTAACAATGTAGCCTTGTCGAAACATAGGGTGGAAGCCTCATTCTCTTATTGATTTGTAGGATGCTTAAGGTAATCGTTATCTGTAAATAAAAATTCTAGCAATAATATAGCTTTAACAAGCAAATGGAAGAACTTATTGATAAACATAATAAATAAAGTAAAACAAATATAGTAAACCAATATAATTGGGTAAGCAAATCCATAAGTTTATAGGTTAACAAACCGGTGGGATGAGGAGAGAAGTTATGAAAAAAAAAATCTTGAGGAGAGTTCCCACATGAGTAGCCATCTTCATTCTTGCATGAAACGTCCATCACACTCGCCAAATTGAGAACTTGCATGAGGAGGGCCCTGGGGATGCTGCTTGTCATCCGGAGGCAGCAGCCATCGTCGTGGTGGTGGAGTAAGTCTTCATTTATGCCCCTCCACGCATCCTTCACTTACTGTCTGCATAGTTCAGTGGTTTCTTCTTCTGTGGCACCATATTGTCTCATGTTGCATTCCAAAGCTGAAGAAACATAATGAACCTACTACTAACACCGATACAACTGTTAGTTTGTACTCGTTTAAATTTCAGACGTAGTTTTTTGAACCTACCACTAACAACAGCACTAACAGGACGTATACACCAGAAGTTGATCTCACCATGGTATTAGGACTCGTGGAACCATATCTTCACTATAAAGTAATACTTGCATCCATCCTATGGTGGACATGCTGGTTTCTTTGATTACTAAATTTTTCGTATGTAGCTGTCGTAATCAAACAGTTCATTTCTTAAGACATCGTGACCAAATCATCACGGTAGAAAAATCAAAACAATTATGAATGACTAAGCAATCTCCAAATTAGTTGAAGAAGCTACGATCATGAGTCTAGATTTGTTGAACATTACCTTGTGAGGACAATGTCATCCATGAGGCTGGTAATTAGTGAAGAAGCCTTCACGATATTGGGGTAATTGATCAATCGAAGGTGTCTTCGGTGACTAAATCTCCCATTTCGACGAAAAATGTGATTTCTAGCAATGGATAGCCTGAGTGAACAAGAGCTACAGACATACTCATCAGGTGATGCAGTGTATTTAAGGTGTAACCATCTGGCCTCATGCAGATGCAGGTAAGCCTTAGCTTGTTTCTTCATCTGATTATAACACTGGGACAGTAGCTAGAGAGCTTCACCAATCTTGAGTAATCATGGTCTTTATTCAATGCCTGTCATTGTGCCTCGATCTTCAGCCTTTAAATCATCCATCTCACATAAGCTGCTGCTTTTCTTGGATCACAAGCCTGGCATAAGCCATTAGAACATCCTAGCAACAATGACTGTCGAAACAAACCCTGTAATTGCATTTCAGATTTTCCATAGACAGTTTCAAATACTATGTAATATGGGAGAATGTATGATGCTAAATAGCATTTCATTTCACAATAGTTAAGCAATACAACATTGTGGGAATAGCTGTTCCACAAAATCCTTTCTCATGTTTTCTTTTGACAAGTAACTTTCATTGCCAGAACGAAAATACAATTATGAACAACACTTGGAGGTTCTGTTACGAATGCCAGATAAACCATCCTCTTTGTCAAAAATAATTAGTGACCATGGCAACTGCTATTATACATCAGACTTCTTCTAGGCATGTACTCTTCAACCATATCGGGTAAGCACTTCCATTCAGGATATGTACAAATTAGATCTTCTGTGTCTTTGTGTCAATCATCTTATACTCCAGGAAAGAATTTTCTAACAACGACAGACGATTGTTACAATAAGCAACACATGAACTATAGGAGAATAGCATCATCTTTTCATTCATTGAAGTCGAATTAAGAAGAAAAAAAGAGGCTATATGAAAAATAAGTACACGGTCACATCCTCCCATATTCCTCAAATTTGCCTCTAGTGGAAGTGGAAACATATAATCAAGCTCTACCTAAGACATAATAAAAGTTAAACATGGCTTTTCTAAATAACTACATGGTCAAATCCTCCCTTCTTCTCCAAGATCAGCCCACATAACATATTATCAGGATCTGCCTAAGCCAAAAAAACACTTAATCAACAGTCATATTTATATTATACTATCATATTCTGACTATTGTCATTATAGATTAATCAAGATTAGTAAATTTCTGCACGCCCAAAAAAACTGCATGGAAGATGAATGAAAAACGCTCTCAGACATAAAAGCAATGCCAATTATTACCTTCAACATTAAAAATTCTTCTTTATGCTCATCAATCCAATGACCCAAAGCCATCAGGTGGCCACACCTAGTAATGGCAGGAAAAAAGAAAAGATTATAAAAATCTGCAGGGTGAAGTTTGGAAAATCATACAAGAGATTATAAAACTTAATTATCACTTCATAAGACCATAAGATGAACTTTACAAAGACGGAGAATCATTACCCTGAAACATACTTTCCCTTGAATAAGACCATAAGATATAGGTCCATATGTTCGTGAATCAAAGGAGGAATAGATGTTATCCCCCTGAATCCAAACATGCCCCTTAGGCACCTATTAGTCCAAGTCCACGAAAATAAAGCAACACATTAATCACGTCAATCAGAAACATAATCAAAGAGTTTTGACAAAAAAAAAAAACAACTAAATAATACTATGTATTAACCAGAAAATGAACATATTCCTAAGACAGTATATATATGCGCGTAGTCTCTAACGAGGGCAAAGGACATGCATTTCTGGTACTGGACAAGCTCTCAGGGAACAAATAGGCGTAAGTCATCGGTCCCAATCAGATCCAAAAAATGGTAAGAGTTATCCATGAAGCCAATAATGGCGCAAAATAGAAGATCAGGTTTCTTCCAAATCTCAATACAGGATGTTTTGCTTTGTGCTCTGTCATTTGGAAGATCTGGCTTTATGTGAAAAATTAGGAAGAGTTTAAAGGAGTAAGGAGTATCGGTACAAGCTTTCTACATGGTTGTTTCAAAGGCTTCTGGCTGAAAACGTTGACAGCAGCACTTCATGTCTGCTTTTAGAATAATGTGATGGAGAGAAAGGACATGAAAACCTAATAAAATCAGCAATCATAATAAGGATGGAGTCAATATACAATGTCCCAAAGCAGTAAATAGCTGTAAAATACTCTCAACCAAGTCTCATAAATTGGCTGATGCTTATTGGCCATTCCTTTAGGACTATACTTCTACTTTAGAATTTCAGGGATTTCAGAAAGCTAACAAAGCCCCCAAATTTTTAAAATACTAAAGAGAGACATAAAGGGTGCAAAGGCAAACCTTGGGCAATTCAAGCCAAATAGGGATTCCCAAGTTACTGTTGACAGAAAGAGAGACATAAAGGGTGGAAAACAAACCTAGGGCAATTCAAGCCAAATAGGGATTCCCAAGTTACTGTTGACAGTATATGACAAGAGATGACATACAAATATACAATATTGCATATGCAATATATAATAAGTAAGCGTTCCCTTAACTAATAAATGTAAGATGAATAACTCTTAGACCACCAAATATATACCAAAGCAAAACCCAGCCACTCTTAAATGTTAGACGAATCAATCCTTTGACCCTCAACCAATGACAGACTATGATGAGAATATAGGGTGGGCTGAAGAATTTAGCTTGGAAACTTATATTAAAGTTGAAAGATTTTTTTTTTCTTTTCTGCAATGCGGTGGGCTGTAGAACAGGTCAGCCCCTCCCCACAGTCCGTTCCGGCCCTTTCCCTCCTAACCAGTCTATTGAGACTTTAACAAGAATTCAACCAATATTTAGTAAATTGGTCATTGTATGACCCGCAGAACACCATAGGTTAGTGATCGCAACCTATAGTCAAAAATAGGGTATTTAAATCCAAAAAATATAAGTAAATTACTAGTTTTACTACTTGATGAACTCACCACCACTCTGCAACATCACAAACACTGGCAACAACGCAGCAAATATTGAACTCTAAACGAAAATTAACAACAGAAATCACAAAAACAAAAACAAAAACAAAAACAAAAAACAAAACCAAAACATTAAATCCAAATAGAACCCAGAAAAAACAACACAATAAATAGCAAAAATTGCCCATACCACAGTAGTACGCGACTTGTCACTGTGTTTGGGATCGACAAAGAAAGTGACTTTATCACCCCCGATTCCTAGAACACGCTTGGTCACAATCTTCCGAGGGTCATTCGGAGACCGAACCAAGACCAAATCACCAGGACCCACCTTCCCAAATCGATGGGACACGCGTTCGGCTAGGAGCACATCTCCTGAAATGTTCATGGTAGGCAGCATACTGGGGCCGTAGACCTGCAAACAGCTGAAAATTAGACGAAGACGGCAAGCAACGGCACTTTTGAAAATGGAAATTTATAAAGGTTGGAAAGAGTAACAGACGAGGGTGGAGGAGCAGAGGTAGGCGTCGGTGACGTGCAGCAAGCCCATGAACTTGGCTACAGTTACTGAGAGCTCCTTTGCTTCCTTTGCTACGCCTCTCCATTGTCCCAGGTAGCTAAGTAGCCTCATCGCCAGCACGAATTGAGAATTAGTAAAATAATTCGATTATTTCGAGCAAAGAGTTCGCGATTTATACCGAAGGAGTTTCATTGCGGGCGAGGCTAAAGCTTCCATGCCGAAGAAAAATGTTTACGAATGAGGCCCACCCATATGATCCAACGTTAATTACTAATTTGGGATATTTGATATCAACAACGTACTATTCTTCTGAGAATTTCATGTTGGAAATTTCGTGAAAATTGTTACAATTTCCCAGTCAAAGACTCATCCAACATTAATCTCCTGGATGACTAACAACATAAAAACGCTTCTAGGATGTGAATTCTAAGTTGGAAATTTAGAGAGAACAAAATACAACATGTATGTACGGTTTCTTACGGAGGCTATAAAATGGTATCCCTACGGGACAAATCAGTGATTCCCTTCATTACACTATAGTTGTTACTAGCGGTAAGCTAATAGACCATCTTTTTAAAGCATCACGTTTAATTGTTCAATTTGATCAAATTTTTTAAAATTTGGCATAACTTTTCGAGATTTATACCGTTCGAGATGTCTTCGCTACCTTGTCAACTAGGCCTCTAGGAACAGACATTTTGACCTCTAAACTCAAGATGGAGAATCAACTCTGTGGATCAAGCTGGACTTCTTGGTACAGAACAAGCACATGCACATGTACTATACAACTTTGTAATGGTGTGAATGCTCGCTGGAGAACTTTACTATTCACATTTACGAATGTTCTACAAGTTACCATGATCTTAGTGCTCTACTTGAAAAGAATTTGAGTCACTTATCAATGGCCTCTAAAGAAGGTTGGCAACTCCTCACTTGAAAATGGACGCTGTGTTTTTCCATTGGTTCCACATGCTTTCCTTTTTACTCGTTCAAAATCTGATGAGGTCTCTTCAGTGGCATTTAAGTGAGATTTTTTACTAAGACAACAATAGTACCCCGGGCTTGTAGTAGTAAGAGAAAATATATTGGTCAAAAATAAGGATGAACCCAGAAATTTATTGTACAACAATGGTAAAGTATTATTCTTCAATTTATGCCAATTGTGAAGAATGTATAATTTAATCAACACTAAATATAATGAGCTTAGGTTGGAGGCTTGTGGCATATTGACACTTTCACCCAGCTTACATGCAGTGGCTCCTATTATTTGTCATTGGCAGAGGCACTTTGAAGAAGCGACTGCAGAATACGCTTCAACTTTTAGCCTTCTTTCCTTCGGTTCTGCCTAAGAAGTTCTGGTCTATAAAGGCTTTCGAAAAAATTAGCCTATTAATCAATCCTTTGAAGATTAAACATTACCATATCCTCCAGAGCTAATCGAAAACCAGTCTTAGGAAGACACTCAAGATTTTGTATTGCGAGATAAGCTTTCTCTTTCGCCAACTCTTGTGCTTGTTCAATGCCCCCACAAGCCTTAACCAATCTAATGGCTTCTTCAAGGGAACCGGGCTCACTGAATTCTGATTCAATTATATCTCTTAGCTTTGGTTCTTTCTCTAGAGCAAAGATTACCGGGGCTGTCAAGTTTCCTTTGGCAAGGTCAGTCCCGGCAGGCTTCCCCAGCTGCTCCGCGGACTGTGTGAAATCCAATATGTCATCGACAACTTGGAAGGACAGACCAAGATTTTTGCCATAGTCGTACATTTTCTCAGTTACATAGGTGTCAACCCCACTAAAAACCGCAGCCCCTTTGGTACTGGCAGCAATTAAAGATGCTGTTTTGTAGTAGCTCTTAATCAAGTACTCCTCAAGTTCGACATCACAATCAAACAAGCTTGATGCCTGCTTTATTTCGCCACTGGCAAAGTCTTTGATAACCTGTCATGACACTAACAGAATTACGTATAAATTAAAGGTTGTAGCAAGTATGTAGCAGTTCGCAACCTCTTTTCTCATTTTTAGTTCTTCAACCCATGCATTTGAGAATCATTCATAAAAAACACTAACGGCTATCAGCATTGAAAGAAGATTATGAGTCGCGAAGGCTTTAAGGTAGGAATATGGTACAACTTACCTGACTGATGAGCTTAATGACCTGAATATTTTCTAGATTTGCAAGATACCATGATGACTGTGCAAACATGAAATCCCCAGCCAACACTGCCACTCTTGTACCAAACATTTGATGAACAGTTTCCTTCCCTGCAAAATAAGTTCAAATTCATTGGCATGTGATTTAAGGGACAAAACAAAACAAATAAATGAAATACTAATAAGAAGGGTGGACAGCATGCGGTAGTGGCTTTGTATTAGAAGGCCTCGCCAGACATGAGTACTTAGCCTTTCGATGTAAAATCTTATTAACTAGCAATGCATTTTAAAGAAACCCTGCCTCAGCTATTGCCTACATTGCAAGCATTATAACAATGAGGAAGTAAAGCTAATTTTTAATGAGAGTTTGCAGTTGCAGCAGATGGAATTTCTACTTCATTGAAAAGAAAGCCTGGGAATATTTAGTTTTCTGAGAACTTTATGGAACTTGAAGGGTCTTTCAAAGTACATCTTATGGACAGATACAGTGGTAGCTAAAATTTGGGACCACAGATTAGTAGGAGATATATTTTGTCACATGGAGATATCTCTACAATTTTGCAAGTGGCATCCAGAAGAAGATAATAATTCCTACCCCGTCGCATGTCACTTTCATCCAATACATCATCATGTATCAAGCTTGCAGTATGGATCATTTCAATGATCTCTGCCAATCGACGATGCTCTTTTGTAAGATCCCTGAATAAGGAAATTCACAGTGAAGTTGATAATCTGTTAAGCTCATAAAAATAAAGTGGTTTAAGGTCATTAAATCACACTCACTTCAACCCAACTACTTCTGCCGTTGCTCTGGACACTAGAAACACCAATGCCGGTCTCATCCTCTTTCCACCAGCACCAAAGATCTGCTCAGCTGCGGACATTAAGACGGGGTTTTCTGCGCCAACAATCTGAAACAGCATGTTATCACAGTGTTCTTTCCTCCTAAAGAAGGTAAGAATTGAAACTAAGAGCCTGATAATATAAATTCCATAGCTACCTAAGAACACCTGACACTGATTTGTGTACAAATCTAATTTTCCATAAATTAACAAGCACATAACCAAATATCCAACAAAAGCACTAAACCAGAAGGGAATTCGGAATATGAGAAGAAACATTATATTAGCATGGTTCATTTTCTACCACTTGCTAAGTGGAGTATATAATTACTTAAAAAATATTTTCATGGAAAATTGAAATTGTATTAATGCTATAGTACCTTACAAATCAAGTCTATAACTCTAAATATGTTCTACCCACCCCACACAAAAAAAAAAATGATAAACTGACAGTTCTAGCAAGGATGATTGATAAGAGCAGATATTATACAACAAGTTCAAGATTGGAAAGGTGATTCCTGTGAATGCAGATCAAACTAATGAATACAACACCATCTGGTCAGACTGCTACACGAATGTTTTCTTAAAATCAGCTCATTTGGCAAAAAGATTGGGATAAAGTCAAAGAAGATGATTGGAAAATATGAAGCAAATTGATAAATGGGATCAGGTAAACAAGAAACAATAGGGTAAAGATATATGTTGCCTACCCAAACAGCGGTAATAAGGCACTTCTGACCTCTCTGATTGGATATGTGTGCTCAATTATAACTGATGAGCGATCAAATGGATAACAGCCAGATCTACATAGAATGGGAAGACATGGACAGCATAAGTGAACAAGGCTTCTCTTCATACCTAAGGCCCACCAATAAAATGGAAAAGGCAAGATAACTTCCAAATATGCAAGACAACTCCACTCATTAGTTTACTTATCGGAACAATTCTGACACCAACAAGATCCTATGTACACCGTGAACATAGATGTCCCAGCTACCAACATACATATTCACCAGGTATTATTTTTTCTTTTCTCATTATAGTACAGCTTTTAGTATAGAACTATTTAGAAAGTCCAAAATGCTTCGGGGGGAAAAGGTGAAAGGGCTTTTAGTTCTTGAAAGGATGTCATTAACTAATAATCATACCAAAATAATAACTGACAGAAATACCAGCAAACAGAAATTGATTGTTAAACTAAGCTCAACCAACAAAAATCAGATTAGAAAATGTTAGATACGTAGTATCGGTCTAACGCATAAACTACTTAATAGCACCAGAAATTTCCGAAAAAAAAAAGAAGGAATACTTACTGATTGAAGATTTTGGTTCAATGTCAGAAGGTCATCAGCAACCACTTCAAACAAATTTGTCAAAGAAACAGGCTTTCTGGACTCTTTTTTTAAATCCAACACTTGTGGAAAACCTTGAGAAACACCTGTAATGTAAAAGAACCAATGAAGCTGTAATTCCAAGCATTTGGTACAAATAACATCTAAACTCTAAATTCAAGTGATAAAAAGTTCAACTTTAAAACCAAAGGAAACTAAAATCATACCATTTAGCAGAGCCTCGGTTGTCTTCTTTGGGACAGGAGTCTCAGCTGTTTTCATTGAAGAAACTCCACACCGGATTCGGGCTCGCTGAGCTCCATAGCCTCTACGACTGCCTTTAGAATTTGCCTTTGCGTAATTCCTCACTGAACAGCGGTCCAACAAAGCATTGGAAGAACACCCACAAGCCACCAAATCCCAGACACCTCTTCCATCAAGAGTATGGCATGTCATTGACATCATTCTAATCAAAACCCAGAAACCAAAATCACCAAAACTCAAACTAAAACCCAAAACCAGAAGAGAAAATCGGCTAAGTTTTCTCAGACACCAAACACGAGCAAGAAAATAGTCATTAAGACAGTTGTGGGTATTCAAAGGGCACTCTGTAAAACAATCAAATGGGTCAAAGGATGGAAAGCTTCTGTTTTAGCATGGAGCACAAGTTGGAGATGAAATTGAGTGGATCCAAGAAGCCCACATAGAAAGAGAAGACTTTTTTCTCCTTATCACTTGAAGGAGTGTAAGAGACGAGTGACCCTCAGAGAAAGTGTTGATCTTTGTATTAGAGGAGGTAGAATGCCTTTCGCTCTGGCTATCGTTGCATATATCTCGCTCTATGGTCGCAAATGCTTTGTCCTACGAGTTTTTTAAGTTTGGTGGTGAAATGAGAGCCAGAAACGATTTCCCTCTAAATGACTGGTGGTCTAGCTATTAGATTTTCACCTATCATATCTCTCTCAATAATAATGTCCAAAATATTAGTTTATGTCTGATTTTCTTTTTTCAGTGAAAGAACATTATTATATGACAAATTAAATTCTACTACTAATTTACTTTGACAGAATTATAATTCTAGTCTTGATTCTTTCAATTTGTCCCTAAACTCTTTGTTCTGTTTTGGAATATATCCTTCTGTCACTCATGGTGGTATAGTTATAAACAGGCACGAATCCATAAATTAAAAATGAGGTGCACTAAATTTTAATTAGAGTAAATTTTTTATCAAATTTCATTAATTAAAAAAAATACATTCGAAAAAATACATACTTTTTGTAAAGAAACAACAAATAATCATACAAATAAAATACAATAACACCTAAAATTATAACAAACAGCTCTTTTACGTTGATAAGATATCATATAATTTTAAAAACATCGTTATCTCTCCTATTTAAGTGTAAAATAAATTAATAAATTAACTATATAAATTAACATTACATAAAATTTTACATTGAATTATTAATTTTGGGTGAGCTGGAGCACACCCCAGAGCCCTTAGGGACAACTCGTGCCTGGTCATAAATTAAGATCAATGGTGTTGTTTGACCAAAAAAAAAATTAGAAATAAATGTTATGGTTTCATTGTGAAAGAAGTCATATTAAAAGGTTTATCTTACTTGTCAAAAAAAAAAGGTTTCTTACAAAATAATGATAATGAGGGAGGGAATGGGGTATATATATATTATTCATCTTCAATAAGCAATTGTGACATTATTTATATTGGGTATAAAAAATATGCAAAATAATTCGTACATTCACACTTCAATGCTAAATAATTAGTGAGTAATATTAATATGGTAATAGAGAAATATAAAGTAATAAAAAAATTAAATTTTTTAACAAAAAAAAGGTCTAATTTGTGTATTTATATATATATATATATATATTTTTTTAAATATTGTAACAAAAGGCCGCTCAAGGGGCCTGCTGAAAATTGACATTCTAAATGAGGATACTTTAATATTACTGATCAATACATATATTTATAATTAGCCTACATTATAAAAAGTATAACAATCTTTGTCTATAATACATGATATTGTCATAAATATATCTATGGAATGTGGATGGCCATCGTAACATCCATAGCCTTATCATGTTAATGACTTATAACTAATGCGCTGATTATTGTATTTAGTGATCTAACAAATGTCCATTTGCTATTTTATAACCTACGATTGGCATGCCAAAGATCTATCTTGTAATTAAGCCTATAAATAGTGACTTTGATCAATGAGAAATGAAGATTTTTTGAAACAACTACTTAATTGTTTTTCTTAATATTCTATATTTTTATTTAGTTTTATAACGTGTTATGAACACCATTAAAGTTTTAGTGTAACTTTTTTTTTTCCCTTCTCTCATTTCTTTTCACTTGATTATTCGAATTAGAATCATCACACGACAGAGTTTTCTACTCACCTATTGGACTTCGTCAATATGGAAAATAAAATAGAACCAATTGATAAAGTCCAACAATTTATAAATGATACGATATAAGACATATATATTGAATTTATAAACTACACTTAGGGAGATCTTACTTCGAAAAGTTCCTTATCTAATAATTTGTTATACACATGTGATGAATATACTTCGTTACAATGTCCATACATTAGTCCCCTATAGTGTATATATATATATATATTAATACATATTTTAATAATATATTATAAATTTTATAGAATTTTGAAATTGCTAAAGCGCACTACTAACATGATTTGTGAATTTCAAATCCTTTTCATTAAGTATCATCAAGTCATGAACCCAAGTAATTGTTCTATAATTCTATGTGCCCATCTTCTTCAAATAGGAGTTGGTGAAATTACTAATTTTAAAATCGGATTTCTTTTTTGGCCATTTTCATGTAATATGGTGATCTTCATCGCAACATCCAAATTCTCACATTTAGGTCCAAAAGTCGTTGAAACTAGAAGTAATTATTGTATTTTACTCCAATGCATTTGGTTAGAAGAATTTTACTGAAACCCATGTATAAATTTGTGAATTCTAAAGGTCAAAATTTTGTAGGTTAGAAAATTACTAACTTATCTTTCGACCAATTTGAAAATTAGAGACCATGATGATCTATGATTACAATCAGCAGCAGACTAAGCATGGGCCTCTACTCAATTTTATATATTTTAATGTAATATATGTATGAATATATTTTAATAAATAAATTTTTTATTAATAATTAAGAATTATTATATAATTCTAGTTAATTATATATTTTGGAATTCACATTCAATTTTAAAATACAATTTTAAACTTCCTAATACACATATATATCATTATCATATATGATTTATAAAAATCATAATGATATTTTAATATAAAAGTACATAGTTCATATTATAGTTTTTTTTTCAAAATTTTACGAATGTAAATTTTGTTTTAATACTTGAATTATAATTTATTTTTGGCATGCAACGATTTCAAAATGAGAATCCGTCGAAGACAACTATATATAATTATAGTAAATTAGTAGCATGATATAAATTTTTATTTTTTTTGAGCTAATTTGATATATATATTATGATGAGTTAAATTATTTTAATTTTTTAAGTATTTAAAACAGACCCTCACTTTGATGAATAAATATTGATTGAAATAATAAAGGTCACTTATATTTTTAAAGAATAGGGAACATGGATTATAGAATAGCTTAATAGGTGCATGATTAAGTATGCGTACCGCTAGTGCATTATTTATTTATTTGATAGGTTTTTTTTTTATATATAATAATTAAAATAGTTCATTTTTTATATTTTCATTTTAAGATTATTTTTCATACATAATAAATAAGATTGAAGTTCGTTTTACCATTTATATGAATCAAATAAATTTGTGGTTCAATATATATGAGGATCTTTATTGTTAACTAAAACCTTTGATTTATATATTTGATACATATAAATACATGACCTTCAATTTAATTGATTTTTACGACAATGATCCCTTGATAATAATTTTAAAAATGAACAGTTCGGTTACGATGATTGTACACACAAATTCCATAATTTTATAAATTGTTAGTAATCTCAAATTTTTTCACTCAAATACACCCTTATTATTTTCTCTCATCCAGCACACACTCTAATGAATGTGGGTGGAATAGGACCACCTCAACAAAGGTGGACGAATAGAGAAAATCCTAATAGGTATGTGGAACCCAAAATCATCCAAAAATTGTGGAGCTGTCACGTGGCTCATAATTCTCAAAATGACCAAATTACCCCTGGCAATAACACTAGTCATTTGAAAACACCCACACATTAAATAATCTATTTACCAGCTAAATACGTTATTTAATCGGGTTAAAATCTCCGTAATATTAATATTCTCCCCGAGAGTTAATTGTCATTATTCTTAGTAACAGACAATTAATATTAATATTAAAACACAATAATTATCATTATTATCATAATGGGCTATTATTATAATTATTAAATAATATATTTAATTAATAATATATTATTTACTAATTACAAATTCAACCGGACAATCAGAACGTTCCGAGGCTCCTAATATTTTCCTATAAATAGCGGAGCACATTTCATTTCCAAGGTACGTCGATTCTTCGCTTCGAAGTATATCCTTTTCCTCTCTCAAAGCTAACTTAGGCATCGAAGTGTTCTTGGTCGAACAACCCCCCGGGTAAATCGATCGAGGCGATGATAGCTAATTGTTTGCTGTTTGTAGGAATGTGAGGGCTTTTCGCGGCGGGTTCGATTTTTGATTCAACAATTGGTGCTTTCATTGAGAGCAAATGAGGAATACTCAGAAGAAGCTCTCTAGGTTGTTCATCGTTCTTCAACGGTGTTCATCGTTCTTCAGGAAATTGTTCATCGTTCATCTTTCTTCGTTCGTCGTTCATCAACATTGTTTGAAGATTTTGAACGTTGTTCAAATCATCCATCAACAGCTTTCCAGTTCAAGATTCTTTGATTCAGCATGGCTAGGGTTCGTCGATCTGTTCGATCAGCTGGAAAAAGTGTTTCTACCTCAACAACTCAGACGAGGAATGAGGCTCGTATAGAAACTCCAGAGGAGCGGCCAATTCCACCCAGGCGTGTGTCCATAGAAGCGCCCATGGAGACGCTCGGAGGGAGGCCAACCTTCAGCTTCAGAGCATTTCGCTCTCCAGCTAACCAAGTGCCCGCGCTAGGGGAAGGAACTTGGGGCTTTGCAACAAACAAGCAAGCGGTTGATGGGAGGTGCACCACAGCACGATTAGCCCACAACAAACATGGATCTAAGGGACTTTCTGGATGGGCATCACGACATCTCAAGCAGAAGTCACCACCAACCACATCAGGACAACTTGGCGCAACAAGTTGAAAGGTTGAGCAGCCAAGTTCAACTTCAGAAAGAACTCTTGCAGCGACTCTTGACAGAAAGAACAGTCCAAGAGCCAAACAGACGTTCCACGTCACGTGGAGGACAAGAGAATGCTCCAAGGAGACCTAGGAAAGAACTGGTCCGCTGCCGAACAATGTCACGAGACACTTCACTAAGCGACTCCGGTGAAGAAAGTCACGCTCGCCGAGCAAAGAGCCCACAACACCCAAGGCCATCGGTACATGAGCGGATAGGAAGTAGGATCGGGGCAACATCACGGGTGGAGCGTTCACAACGCTCACATGGGAGCAGGGGGCAACCTCAGGCTCTACAAAAAGACCCAAGATGATCTGCCCATGACAGCGAGAGGGAAGATGAAGCCTACTCCACTGCGTGACCCCAGAGATTAAGGGGATAAGCTCAAGGAGGTTCTCGGCGATTAGCACAAAATGGATCACCGCCTCAGCAAGGTGCGTTGCGGGCTAATGATGTTCAAAGAATGTTAGACAGACACCTCCGTGTTCAACGAGATGGCGATCTAGAGGACAATCTACGTCGCCAGATACAGCTCTCCACGCATTTGTAAGGGATATTGAGGAAGAGCCATTCCCTCGAAGGATTGCAACGACAAACTTCACACCGTTCAAAGGAGCCTCTGACCCGATAAAGCACATAGATTATTACCGGGGAGTCATGATCCCCCACAGGAATAACGATGCACTCATGTGCAAAGTTTTTCAAGCTTCTCTTCAAGGCCAAGCCATGACTTGGTTCAATCATCTCCCCCGGAGGTCGATTGCATCCTTTGAAGAGTTGGCTCTGGTATTTGTAAAGGAGTACGCACTGTAACGACCCGTCCCAAATATCGGGATTAAATATTAATGAATTATGGTTTAGAATGACTAATCTGGGATTAGTTGAGTGAAATAGGACGAAATGTGCAAAATGACCGTTTTGCCCCTAGACGTGGGCAAAATATTGACTTTTAGTTCGGGCGGTCAAATGGACTTTGACCAATGACTGTGACGTAGTTCAGGACGTCACGAGTTCATAGACAGGTGGCACGTTCGATTCTGACATTCGAGGAAGAAGTTATGACGTTCGGAAGTTGAGGGGTATTTTGGTAATTTTGAAAGGTAAGGGGCCAAATGTTGACTTTTGACCCGGGAGGTCCAATGGACGAGGGCTAAGGACCATTACGTAGGTCGAGTCGATACGAATCCAATGACTGGCGGCATGCCGAAATCGAAGATTCGACGACAAAGATGTGGTCACGGGAACGAAATCGATTAACCGAACGAACCGGGATTTCGATTAAAATATTATTAAAAAGTGAATAGTGATCGATGATTGAGCACACCTGGATGAGTGACAAGTGTCACCCATCATTTGATTTAAGGTCCCTAAAATCAGCTCCATGTTTTGGGGAAAACATCATCATCATGTTTTATTATTTTCTAATCACCCTTAATCATTCTTAATCACCATTAATCTTCTCTGTTTTCTCTGAACCGTGAACAACCAAGTTTGAGTTTTCTTCCATCCTTAATCTCCTTTCTAACAACTGAGCTTGAGAGTGAGAATTTGGGAGATTTCAGAGACTGAGTTAGAGATGGAAACACGGGGACAGAGAGAGAGTTGGAAACTCAGAATCGAAAATTTGGAATTTTGGGGGGAAATTCGAATTCCAAGCTTTGAGCTTTGAAACTTCAAATTGAGCTTGGATTTAGCTTCCTGAGGTTATGACGAGTCGATCCACATCAAGAACGAAGAAGATTGATGCCCAATTGGCTCTGAACGGTCAAAACGACAGTAAGCAATGTCGAAGTTGAGTCGTGATCTTTGAGTGATCAAACGATGCAATTGAGTTGGGGAATGAGCTTAACTTAGTCCATTGAAGCTTCTGGGTGGATCAATTGAAGGAAATCGGTTCAGATTGATGAACTTCGAAGAGGGAACAGTGCCCAGATGTTCTTCAAAAGTTCATCTTTGATTTGAAGGATTGAGGTAATTAATCAGGTAATTGAGTTTACAGAACACTAATTAGACTTAAACCGAAACTATTTGAATGTTCAATTAAAAGAATTGAGGCTGAATTGATAGGAAATCAGTCGGGTCATCTCGCGGGCCAACAGAATCCGTTTACCAGAGAAACGGGTTGGGACAAAGGTATTTTAGCAGGCGCGTGGGTTTCACGCGCAGCCACTCACGGCGGCGCGTGACGGCGCATGGGCACGAATCTCGAGGTATGGTCAACATGCCTTTTGTCCCATTTATTGTAACGAACATTTTGGCACTGGTTTCGAGGAAATCGGTTATCGTTTCGATAGTATTCCGAGTATCCGAAGTTTTAGTATACGTTTAAAATACATATTTAAATCTCAGAAAAATTGGGGAAAATTATATGGGGTATTTTGAGATGTTAGTGACCCTCGATAATGATTTTGGACAGGAATTGTGATTTCCAGAATTTACGGAAAAACGTGCAGCTCGGAAGCGGGCCGTTTGGACGGTGTATGTGAGTGGACTTTGTTTTCTAACCGTGATGCATGCATATATGATTTAAATGCTTTATTATATGATTTTATATGCTTTGGCATGATTGATGTTTCAATCCGGTGATTTCTCGATTTTATGGATTATTATATTATTTTTGGCACAATTTTCGAAAAATTATGAAAGTGATGTTTTGGGCGTAGGCCCGGGATTTAAAATAATGTTTTGACTCGAGTTATGAGTCAGGGATTGAAAATGATGAATTGGCTCAGATATGAGTCAAGGGTCGATTCCATGGATTTATATGAAAATGGCAACTGAGGTTGCGAACGCATGGATTTGCGTGAAAATGATATTTTGGGCTTAAGACCCAACTGGATAGTGATTTTGACTCGGATTTGGACTACAAGTGAATATGATAAAATTGATGATTTTGTATGATTTCTTGTGATTTCATGATTATTTTAATTAGTCTTTCGGGCAAGTTTTATGTGAAACGTGCAAATGATGTTTTGGGTTAGGCCCGGAGCCAAAAAGATTTCTAAAATGATATTTTGACTTAGTTGGTGAGTCAATGATGATTTCTGGATTATTTTATTATTTTAAAATGTGATTTTAAAGATTTACGTGTAAATGGTAATTGGGGCTTGAGACCCAGTCGGGAATGATCTTGACTTGGTTTGAAGTCAAGGAATGATCTTGACTTTGTTTGAAGTCAAGGATTTGATTGAAATGTTTTGGGATGTAATCCCGCGATGGTTTTCATTGTGATTGAGAAATGCCCAGACGGTCGGAGCTAGGGGACCACCTAGACGACCGGAGCTTGGGGGATATGATTGTAGGATTGTGAGTTGATCCTATGGTAAGCTAGCTTCTCGGATGCGACTGAGCCTGGATTTACCACTCGGATGTGTCTGAGCCTGGGGATGTGTTCGCCCAGATGTGACTGAGCCCGAAGGTTGAGCCCAGAGGTGTTTGATACCGAGAATGTGGCTGGATATTGGCCTATGTGTAGTACAGATGTGATTGTGTGATAGTTTGTGCACTTGTGAGAAGTGCCGATTAATGGATTGATTGATTGACTGTGCACTTGCAAATAGTGCCAATTGATGTTGATTGTGATGGCGTACCGGTATTGAGTACGGGTTTTTGGTCTTTGTGGCCAAATGATTATGTTTTCACATGTTTTGGCCTGAGAGCCGGGATTTGATGCTTTATGACATGAACTGATTTGGTGAACATGAGTTTTACGGACCATGAGGAAACCTGTTTTGATTTTATCGGTCCATTGTTCATACTTGAATGATTTCATACTATTACTCATGTTTTATGATATGCATGCATGTTTGCGAAACTGGAGGGTAAGAATGTGTTTTCGGTAAACGTTTTTATAAAAGGTCATTTTTGTCCACTCACACCTTTTCCTGTTTTTATGACCCTCCAGGCCGTGGTACGACGTTCGGGGCTGATCGAGAGGCGGAGGTAGCAGCAGAAATCAGTACAATTATCCCTTGTCTGGCAAGCACTGAAGGGTAGTTTCGGGCCTTCAGTTGACTTGTCAGACGGGAGTAGGACCGGGCACGGTTATCGACGTCCAGTTAGGACAGATCCTGTCACGCATAACTTCGGACAATCGAGGAGAAAGATGACCATTTTTCTCTATCCGAAAGAGAGCAAAAGAAACTCTGCGACAATACATACGAAGATTTTGCTAGGAGAAGTCTCGAATTTTCGGCTGTAGCGACCTTGTTGCGGCAATGGCGTTTAAACAAGGACTCCCTCGGGATAGCTAGCTTTACGGGGACATCGTCATGAGCAATGCGTGGAGTCTCACCAAAATGTTTTCGCTAGCGGAGCGACATGCAAGCTGGAAGGACGAGAAGAACGCCACCCATACTCAGAACCATGCTGGGGCTAGTGAAAAGGCCTCCAATAGAGATGAGTCCCATGGAAAGTTTGCGGCTGGAAAATCCAACAAGCACAAGGTGGGACAACCCTCCCAAACACCAGCTATGGGGAAGCCTAACTTTTAGCTATCTTTGTCAGTCCATCATATCTACATTGAAATTAAGGACAAACCATGGTTCAAGAAGCTGGAGCCAGTCAAAGGTGATCAAGAGAAGACTGATAAAACGAAGTGGTGTGCCTTCCACGAGTGCTATGGGCATAACATTGTAAAATGCATATCTTTCGAGAGATATCTCCGGAATCTCATCAAAGAAGGACATTGCACTGAGTACGTCAAAGGGAAGGCTGTGAATCGACCCGCTGACAAAGGATCGAAGGAACCTGCAGCAAAGATGATTCGCATCAACACCATCATAGCTGAATCGGAGTTGCTAGGAACCACCTCCAAGCAGAAGAAGAGAAAGATATGAGATGCACTGGCCGTCTCTCAGGTCTCCCATGTTATCACCCCCGGGGTGGCCAACGACCTTGTCGTTGGTTCTCTTTGAAGGATAAGGTAAGACTTGATTGGCTGCATGATGATGTATTAGTCGTGTCAATCCAGATCGCTCACGCTCAAGTCGACCGGATTCACATTGATGAAGGGAGCACATCAAATATCCTCAGCCTGGATGCAGTGCGCAAGATGGGGTTAGAAAGCCTTACCATAAAAAGAGTCGTTCCACTCCGAGGTTTCAACGGGTTAACCAGTATGACCGTAGGCACTCTCGAGCTGGATGTACATTCTGATCCCGTTGTCATGTCCCAGAATTTTTATATCATGGACGAGTACTCTCCATACAATGGAATTTTGGGAAGGCCATGGCTTCACAAGATCCTTGCAACCACATCAAGCCTTTACCAGAAGATTCGTTTCCCTATTCCCGGTGGTGGAATCGGGGATATCAAGGGCGATCAGGCGATGGCTCGACGGTGCCTTATTGAAGGGCTAAAGGAGGTTAAGGAGGCAGAGTTTGTTCCCCAGGCAGGATCATCCACTGGGGGCAAGCTTTCTTCTTCGTCTCCCAAATAGCAACTAATCACGGGTCAAGATCCTAACATTCATGAGGAACCACCAACTACGGAAGGATGGCAACCGGAGGATGACGTCACCCTCATTCAACTTGACCCTCAATATCCTGAGCGAGAAGCCCGCATTGGTGCTCGGTTGAGTGACACAGAAAAAGAAGAACTCATAGCTTTCCTGCGTGAGGAAAAAGAAGTTTTTGCTTGGTCTCTGTCTAACATGTCAGGGATTGATCCTACCATCGCTTGCCATAAGCTGCACGTCAATCCCAACCACAAGCCTGTCAAGCAGAAAAGACACAATTTTTACCCCGAGAAAATTGCTATCATCCAAGAGGAGATTGACAAGTTACTCGTTGCTGGATCCATTGAAGAAGTTCCGCACTCTGAATGGCTAGCAAACGTCGTGCTTGTCAAGAAAAAGGAAGCTGGACGATGGAGAGTTTGTGTTGATTACACCGATCTCAATCTTGCGTGCCCAAAGGATAACTATCCTCTGCGCAGAATCGATCTCTTAGTGGACTCAACTGCAGGAAATGAGCTCCTAAGCTTCCTCGATGCATACTCGGGCTATAATCAGATTTTCATGTATGAAAAAGACAAGGACAAAACTGCCTTCGTCTTCGACCGAGGTGTGTACTGCTACAAGGTCATTCCATTTGGCCTCAAGAATGCGGGTGCAATGTACCAAAGACTCATCAATCGGATGTTCAAAGATCTCATCGGAAAAACCATGGAGGTCTATGTGGATGACATCATGGTCAAAGGAGAAAAACGAGGGGATCATATCACCAACTTGCGAGAGACCTTCAACTTGCTGAAGAAGTACAAAATGAAGTTCAACCCTCTGAAGTGTACTTTCGGGGTATGAGCAGGGAAGTTCTTGGGATACCTTGTGACTCAGCGTGGGATCGAAGCAAATCCAAACCAAATCAAGGCAATTCTGGAGATGAAGTCCCCATCAAGTCTGAAGGAGATTCAAAGTCTCACTGGACGAGAAGTAGCATTGAACAGGTTCCTGTCCAAGTCAACTGACCGGTGCCGACCTTTCTTCCAAGCGGTAAAGAAGGCATCCAAGGATAAGTGGGATGAAGCTTGTGAGAAAGCGTTTCAAGATCTCAAGGCCTACTTGACGTCTCCACCGTAACTATCAAAACCCAAAGATAACGAGGATTTGTTATTATCTCTGGGGGTCTCTGATGTTGTTGTAAGCTCTGCACTTATCCGGGAAGAGAATGGGATTCAACTGCCTGTGTTCTACACATCCAAAGCCCTTCTTGATGCAAAGACACTATATCCAAAATTCGAAAAGCTTATTCTGGCATTGCTGGTTACCACAAAGAAGTTGAGGCCTTACTTTCAAGCTCATTAGGTAATCGTCATGACAGAATATCCACTCCGTTCGTTATTTCATGCACCCGATGCATCGACACGGGTAATGAAATGGGCCATAGAGTTGAGTCAGCATGATCAGCTCTATCATCCACGAACAGCTGTCAAAGGCCAAACCTTAGCGGATTTTGTTGTGGAGTTCACACCAGCGTCACTGGAAGGAAGCAATGACAATAAGCTTGGCAATGCCCCTAGGGCGGCCGACACTTCCTTGTCACAAGATCGTGGCGACAGTTCTTCTTCTTTGCAACCCTCAACTTCCAGTCATCTATGGAAACTCTTTGTTGACGGTTCCTCGAACCAGAAGGAGGTAGGAGTGGGGATTGTCCTTATCACTCTCGATGGCTCAATAATGGAGCACGCAGTACAATTTGAATTCAAAGCCTCTAACAATGAAGAGAAGTATGAAGCTTTGATTTGTGGGCTCACACTTTCCAAGGAGTTGGGAGTCAAAAAACTTGCTATTCATTTGGATTCGCAACTAATCACTAACCAATCGATCGATGAATATACTGTGCGTGATGCAAGGATGCTCAGATATAACAACAAGGTCCAGGAAATGCTTGCTTTTTTCTCGGTTTTCACTTTTCATCAACTTCCTCGAGTCAAAAATATACAAGCAGATGTGTTGGCCAATCTAGCGTCATCACTTGACTTTCGTTTTAAGCGCTCAATCCCGATTGAGTATCTCGAGTAGAGAAGCATCGATGTGAAGGATATTGAAGTGAGACAAATTGATTCATCTCCGAGTTGGCAAGATCCTTTTATCAACTATCTAGAGCATGGAACATTTCCTAATGAATGGTTAGAAGCCCGCAAAGTCCAGATGAAAGCTGCGCGGTACTATGTTGACAAAGGCCCACTTATTCGTAAGAGCTTCACGGGACCAAACTTGTTATGCTTGAAGCATCCTAAAACGTTGAAAGTTTTGGCTGAGATTCATGAAGGAAATTGTGGGAATCATTCCGGTGGAAGATCGCTTACTCAAAAAACGCGTAGTGCAGGATTTTATTGGCCTACTCTACGCCAGGAAGCTCTGCAGTATACTCAAAAATGCGAGAAATGTCAAAGGTTCAAGCCTAACCAATTGGCGCCACCAGAAGAGCTGCATGCACAGACGAGCCCTTGGCCATTCATGCAATGGGGAATTGACATCGTTGGACCTCTCCCAAGCACTCCAGTTCCAAGCAAGAAGTATTTGATTGTTGCCACTAACTACTTCACCAAAAGGGTGGAAGCAAAGGCCTTGGCCACCATAACTCAGATTGATGTTCAAAAATTCATCTGGATCATCTGCCGATTTGGACTTCCCAAGGTCATTCTAACAGACAATGGAACTCAGCTCACTGGCGCTATAATCAACGAGTTTTTTGAGTCTTGGAAGATCAAGCATTTCACTTTAACTGCATATTACCCCCAGGGTAATGGCCAGGCAGAAGCTTCAAACAAGACGATCCTCGACTGTATCAAGAAGCGACTCGATGATAAGAAAGACTTGTGGGAGGAAGAGTTAGATGGCATACTCTGGGCTTACCGCACCACTCCGCGTCATGCAAGAGGAGAGTCTCCATTCACCCTTGCATATGGAACTGACTCAGTCATTCCTCCACATGTTGTTGTTCCAGCGCCCTTTACCGAGCTCGATGATCCAGTAGTCAACACCATTGCTCTAAGAACTTCACTTGATCTCAGCGAGCAATTAAGAGAGCAAGTGGTGAAGCGCATCTCCAGCTACCAGCAACAAGTGAGAAGTTCCTACAACAAGAAGGCTCGACTCCGGCACTTCCTCCCAGGTGACCTTGTTCTCAAGAAAAAGTTTATGACACCCAATTGTCCAGGGTCTCAAAAACTTAAGTCCCCGTGGGAAGGACCCTACCAAATCTACCAAGTAGGAGGAAAGGGAAGCTACACCTTAGAGACAATGAATGGAAAGTTAGTGAGTGGTTCCATGAACGCTCATCACCTCCGAAAGTATTATGTGTAATGCAAACTAGAGCTCAAGGTAAGCTAGTCTTTGTTTTATGGCAAATATAGACTTTATTTTCAAGAATGATGTATTTAGACTTATAAATAAAGCTGTCAAGTCATTCCTAGTTCACATATGTGTTATTGTACTTTCGACAAAGTTCTGAAAGCCTTCCTCCGGGAAGTATCCAAAGCCTTCTTCCAAGAAGTACTCAAGCCTTCCTCTTGAAAGCACACAAAGCTTTCCTCTTGGAAGCACACAAAGCCTTCCTCTCGGAAGCACTCGAAGCCTTCCTCTCGAAAGCGCTCAAAGCCTTCCTTCCACTCGGAAGCGCTCAAAGCCTTCCTCCGGGAAGAACCCAACTACTTCCTTCAGGAAGAGCTCATAGCTTTCCTCCAGGAGACAAGCAGAACTTTATAAAGGAAACGCTTAAAGTCTTCCACCAGGAAGCACATCAGGTCTTCCTCTGGGAAGCATATCCCAAAACCTCCTAAATTTGAAGCGCTCGAGTTTCCAATAAGCATTTCAAGCCTTCAGTTAGAAAAAGCAAAAGGCCTTCCTTGAAGGCAACATACCAAAAACTTAATCATCTAATGACAGGACCCACCCCTAATTCCCCGGGATTAAGGGCTAAATCCTGCTCCCGTCTAACTTACGCATGACACGAAGACTAAACCGACGTCCAACCTCTATGGGACACGTAAGTCGGACAAGGGATTCCCGATTCGACCATCCAATAGCACCTGAAACTTCCTAGAGTGCACCGAATCTACTGTGGATCATACGTGTGATGTCTCCGTCTCTCTCAACCAACGGCCCGTACCGCAACAACCTGGAGGGTATCAAAAACACAAAAAGACTGTGAGTGGACAAAAATCAAGTATAAGTTTAAAAACAGTTCATAAAACAAGTAAATTTATACCCTCCAATTAAAAACCAATGCATGCATATCAAGCCAAGTTATAAAACCATTCTCTACTCAAGTTATTTAAACTATGTAAGAAAAATCGAATACATTGTTCTTTACTCAAATCCTGGGCCTCAGCCCAAAACCATAAAAAAATCATGTCATCCGGGCATAGCCCAAAATATCGGAAAACCATGATCGAAAACCATCATCATCAAATCTCAATGAAAACCAAAACATTTTTAAAACCATATTTCCATCCTTCGAACCTGCTTAATCTATCTGAGTCTTTAAACTCAATCCAGACCTCAATATAATCCGAGTCTTTAAACTCAACAGGCCTACGGGGGAAATATCAATATCCGAGGCTTTAAACTCCTGAGTCTTTAAACTCAATCCGGGTCTTTAAACCCAATTTGAGCCCGCCCCTTTCATATCATATCCGGGTCTTTAAACCCAATAACCAGATCCACAAAATCCAATCAATAACCACTATCCATATCCGAATCTGAATCCACAATCTGATCAGGATCCCGGATCCAAACCGAGAACTCATATCCATCTCCAAATCCGAGTTCGAAACTATCACTTCGTAAGCCGGCATCCGGAATAACCATTCCGAACCCAAACCCGGAATCCATTTTCAAGTCCCAAATCAAATCTCGAATCGTCATCCGGAAATCCGATTCAAAAACCCGAAATCACGTTTCTTAAAACCACTTTCTGATCTGGGCTTCCAACCCGAAAAAACTTTTCTGAAATCCATTTTAAAACATTGATATTAAATCATATTTCAAATCCAGAAATCAAATCCTCAAAACCAGATTCAAATCACAAACTTGATTGAAATCGCGTAAAACACATTTTCGTAAATACCTCGAAAAACGTGCAAAACCATCAAGATCATAAATCAAATCATAGAATCACGTATAGAAAAACATATAAAAACATATATGCATGCATCAAAAGTTAGAAAACAAAGTCCACTCACAGACCATATCTCCGCTGCCTCGATACGCATGCACTTACGCCGTTCCCGGCCGATCCACTATCCTCGGCTTTTCCAAACCTGTCCAAATCCCATAATAACGTCATTAACTACTTCATAATGCTCATACTTAAGCCCCGTAATTTTTTTTCGTATTTTTAACTATTTTTAACCGAGGTTTAAAACCTTCAGACAACCCAAAACCTATCGAGACGATATCCGATCGACTCGAAACTAGCGTCAAAATGTTCGTTACATCAAATAATTTAAAAGTCATGTTGGAAACTTCCCCGAACTACCCTTCACACGTCCCCACGCGCGTCTGGAAGCTCCTGCGTGTGAAACCCACGGGCGTGAACACTGTCACCTTCAACCTCTGGTCGACCCAGTTCAGACCAGGTCGAACCGGTCCCTATAACTCGAACCGGCGTGGCCGGTTTTCGTCCAATTCTCAACCATTTTTCCTCCTTTCAATCCTATTAGCTTTGTCCCACTCTCAGCACTTAATCTACTTGGTTAAATTGAGGAATAAAGTACGGAATCTTACCTCCTGATCAAACTTCAAAACTCGAACCTTCCCCTTCTCTGTTCTCATGTTTCCGGCCACGTCTGTCCTTCGTTCCACTTCCATTTGCTTTCTTTTATCATCCAAAACCTTACCTAAAGAATCAATTGAATCAACTGTCACTAAATCACACCTTACCATTATTGAATTCGAAGGTACCGTTTACGCGTTTTGCACTTACCGTCCATAAGAAGGCTCGAAAATGGGCGGGATCGACTCCTAGTAATCTCTAGATCGTCATTTGATCAATCAATTGGGCTTATTCGTCCTTCACTTGATTCCATTATCTGCGAATTCGAACAGGGGACTTATCTGTTTTCTAGGTTTTTCTCACTTCTCACAGCCCCTCTTCACTCAGTCTTTCTTTAAAACACAAACACTCAAGTCTCAAGCACGACTTAGATTACTCACTCACAAAGCCCTTGAACTCCCACAACTCACACACACAACAGAAGGATAGTTTTTGCTTACTCTGTCTCTGTTTTTCAGTTAATCGATAACCCAAACACCCAAATTTAACTTGAACCGTGAGAGAAGGCTAGAAGCCACTAGATAGAGGCCAGGTGTCAAACACCCTGTGGACTCAGCCCACAAATATCCAATAACCTCAGCCCAAGTGTCCTTATCTGGTTGCACAATTCCCAAAGCGTTAAAAGAACGATTTGCCCCTAAAAGTCCAAATTATCATTTTACCTTTCACTTCATAGACCCTTATCTTAACCGTCCGATGTCCGATGAAGGCGTGCCACCTATCGTTGTACTCAGGGCATCGAGACCTTCCTAACGGTCCTTGAAGTTTGTGAAAATTATATGTCGTAGGAAAAGTCAACCACTTGCCCCTATTTAACAAAATTACCAAAGTACCCTCAAACTTCCGGACGTCATAACTTTCTCCTTGAATGTCGGAATCGGACGTGCCACCTGTCTATGAACTCGTGACGTCCCGAACTATGTCACGGTCACCGATCAAAGTCCATTTGACAATCTAAACAAAAAGTCAACATTTTTGCCCATTACAGGGGAAAAATCTTCATTTCGCGCCGTCTGTCCGAACGCATCCAACTAATCACTAATTAACTACTAATCTAATTCCGATTTCTGGGATGGGTCATTGCATCTAATGCCACAAGTTATTTAGAACTTGTCGTTGCACAACCATGGTTGTCGCGGAGGCATATGAATGAGCTCATTCCGACACATTAACAAGCATTTGAAAGTGTTCGCTTCAACACATTAAAAAGTAAGAAAGTTAACACTTGCGTTCCAACAATTGTTCCAACAATTCAGCATAAATGATTTTTCTTATTTATTCATTTTGGAGGGTGTTTGGAAAATCACATGTCGATTGCTCACACTGGTTATTCACTATTGGAATCAAAATTACAAACAAAAGGGAAATGGCATAAAGAAACTACGGATGCAAGTCTTCAAAACCCATTGTTTTTCTAAACTCTTCCCACTCTTTTTCGGAAAGTAGGGAAGTGTCGTTAAACAATGATTCAGGAGTCTCAGGGGCAGCTTCCTTTCTGGTCTTGGTCTCAGGCTCTGGTTCAGGATCCGGTGCAGGCTCATACTCTTCCTTCAGCTCTGGTTCCCGCTCTTTGGTGGTGATCCCACTGCAGCTTGCCATGTCCAACTTTTGCGCCTCATTTTTTTTTTAGCACAAAGTTGTGGGGGCATGTAGTGGTAGTAAATGGTCGTGTCTCGGAAACCTTCTAGTCTTCAGATTCTGGATTTTCACCTCCAAAAGTTTGATTCTCTCATCTGAGTCCTACAAATTTCTGCGCAGTAAAGTGACCTCGTCTCGGGCAACATCTCGTTCGTTCTCTATCAACATCCTCTCTGCACGACTTGTCTCCAGCTCGCCCACTTTGCCTTCCAATGTATGAATTCTTCCGACCAAGGCTTCGTTGTTCCGTCTAGAGTGATCTCGGGCTTCTCGAAGGCGTTTACACTCGCTCTTCATCTGCTTGTTTTCATCTTCCAAACTAGCATTTTCACGAAGCATGTCAACCAATTTGTGGGCCCCAACTTTCGCAATCCTAAGGTCTCGGACTACGTTGTCGTAAGTTCCTTGTGGCATGGTTTTTGGGCTTTCTTCTACTATGATGGGGGCATCTATCACATCAGGAGTCTTGGATGATGATCGTGTCTCCTCCACTAATCGGTCTGGGCCTTCATCCCTCAACGCTTCAATTACTTTAGGGGAAGTGGGAAGCGCCTTCAGCTTCTTAGGTTGTTTGGCTGCATCCTCACAGGGATCGTCTGAGGTTTTGCGCTTGCTAGATGACTCTGCAGGACTAGAACAGTTGGGCTTGGAAGGACCCTGATGATCATGCTTTCTCTCCAAAGAGTCAATGGGTCCTTGCTTGTTGTTCTTCTTCTAGGTAACGGGTTTTTTCAAGCGCAATGGAGCGCTCAACCATTCCATGACTAGGCTATCTGAAGGCTTCCCGCCATTCATGTCTCTGAGTGGAGAGAGTAGCCAGCTCATGTCTCGAAACTCTGGAGGAATTTTCAAAGCCATGTTAATCTTTTTGAGATCAGGATGACCTTCAAACCCACTGTACAGCTCATCAAACATGCGGAAGTGTGAGGCAATCCTCAAATCCAGGGAGGCATGTTTGTCCCATACGCCACCAACTTCGATGCAGTTGAATCTGTACGTGTTGTCATCAAACTCTGTCCTAAAAAATAGCTCCACCTTGGGTACGACTCGAGAAAGACGACCGCCGGTAATTCCGTTGTGCGACACAGAATACCAATGCTAGAATTCGTCTTCAGCGAGTCCCAAGCCAAAGAACTTGTTCATCTTCTCAAAACACATGATGTGTCAATATGCATCGACATCCAGTTGAGCAGGGCTGCATCCTATCCGGCCAATAATCTTGGAGAAGAACTTCGAGAATTGGAACTTAAAATCCCACCCAATGATCAGAGGGTGGAATTTAGTCCATCGTCCGCCAACAGGATTTTTTCCTCTTCCATGCTTAAGAGCCTTCATGGAAGAACATTTGTCGCCAAGTTCCACGAAGACGTCGTCTGGAAAGGCAATCTGATTACGAGCTTTCCACTCCATGAAGTCTTCAGGTTTCTTAAACTCAATGTCCTTCCCCTGGAATGGACTTTGGCTACGAGAACCTCCACGCTCCCATAATGCGAGTTTACCGGACCAATCTAGAAAAGCTCCTTGACGCATCTTAAAGCAAACGCCTTGGAAAAGGTAGAAATTATCTTTTGGATCGTAGCCAACAGATGTCCAAAGCTCCTAGAATGGGCAAAAAAGTGAAGCTGCGAAGAAAAGCCATCTTCGATTAAAAATATATTTATGGTAACTTTAGCATAAAAAGTTAATTAAATAAATACATAAATATATATTTATAACCTAATATATATATATATATGGGCGGTTGGGGAAAAATTTGCAACAATTAAAATATAAAAAATGCATGGGACCCGCTCAGCTGCTAAAAAAAAGTGAATCAGATGAAGCCAGGTGGTGGCAACAGGGCTCCTAAAGAGAACCGATCGAATGCCCTGGCGGCCACCAGCGCGTCGTGACGGGTAACCAAATCCAGCCACCCGGCGCTTCCAGCTCGCACAACAGACAGACACAGGGCCCACTTCTGTCCCTTCGATCAGCGCACGCCACGCAGCGCGTTCTGCGCCCCACTTCCGACAGCCCTGGGGCCTGCCCCTGCTCCTCCAATTGCGGCTTCCCGCGTGTCGCCTCCTGTACAGAGCACCCAACAGGTACGAGTCCCGCCTCTTGTACCACCGTCTGGCGCCCGCCACATGGCGTTTAGTTGCACAATCAAATCTGACCAGCACCACAGCTCCACCAATTGATGCCTGACGCGTGGTGAGCAATTTGTAGCACTAGTAGAGCCACATTGAATGCGGCCCCGCCTACTAGAGCTCACCAAACAATCTCATCAGCCTCATTTACTCCACACACTAGGCCAACCAGTCAATTCGGGCCATTGGATTGTTCATAAGCAAATCAGCTCATGCCCAACTACAAAAACCGAATATATAAAAAAATATAGAGAAGAATTTGGGGAACTTACACACGGAAATCCAGAAATTTGGCGTGAATTTTTTTTCCTCTCACTTTAATGGCAAAGACTCCTCCTTCTCTTCCAAAGCAGACAAAACATAAGTTAAGGCTGAACCCATTTCGACCTACAACTATTTAAACGAAACAGGAGAGCCATGACCCCATTCAATCTCATTTAATTACCTTTAATTGAAAATTGTTAAATTGAAATAAATTTCTTTTAGTACGTTAAATTAAAATAAATTTCATTTAAATACATTTAATTGAAATTTACTCTACTTAACTAAAATAAATTTCATAAAGTTGACAAAAATGTTTAAAAAAGGAATTAGTTCAAAATAAAAATGGCAACACTTTTACTTCAACACAAATACATGTATATATATATATGTGTGTGTGTGTGTATGCTTATACGTACATTCACACACATACGTATATGTCTGGTATGAATATACCCCACCAATTTTATTTATAAGCTCAGCACTTTTTCTTAACATGGAGGAGGAGCAAAAAAAAAAAAAAATTCCGAGAATGCCCGAGCATTGAGAAGGAAGGACGCTCTCAGAGGCGAAAGGCCATGGGGAGATACATCAATTCGGATTCCCTGAATTCCAAAGCGATGTTGGGGCATTTGTAGAACCCAAAATCATCCAAAAATTGTGGAGCTGCCACGTGGCCCATAATTTCAAAAATGACCAAATTGCCCCTGACAATAACACTAGTCATTTGAAAACACCCACACATTAAATAATCTATTTACCAGCTAAATACGTTATTTAATCAGGTTAAAATCTCCGTAATATTAATATTCTCTCCGAGAGCTAATTGTCATTATTCTTAGTAACATACAATTAATATTAATATTAAAACACAATAATTATCATTATTATCATAATGAGCTATTATTGTAATTATTAAATAATATATTTAATTAATAATATATTATTTACTAATTACAAATTCAACCGACCAATCAGAAAGCTCCGAGACTCCCAAGATTTTCCTATAAATAGCGGAGCACATTTCATTTACAAGGTACGTCGATTTTTCGCTTCGAAGTATATCATTTTCCTCTCTCAAAGCTAACTTAGGCATCTCAGTGTTCTTGGTCGAACAACTTCCGGGTAAATCGATCGAAGCGACGATAGCTAATTGTTTGCTGTTTGTAGGAATTGTGAGGACTTTTCGCGGGGTCGATTTTTGATTCAACAAGGTACATGATTGATAATTCATGGTTTTAATAAGTTTGCGTATGGCTAATGTCTTACTGTTTGTCTGATCGAGAATATGGCTAATGTCTTGAGGCCATATCAATTGATGAACACTGCATATGGAGTATGGACCATGTTTTTCATTCAAACAAGTCAAATCTTGAATCATGATTCATGAAGGTAAGTGTGGACTGTTGCGGTTGTTGATTGGTAGGAGTAGGAAGGAAAGTGTGGATCAAGTGGGCAGCCTTTGATTCGTGTTTTGTACAAGTACTAGTACACTAGTACTCCATCACCATCAGTGATCACTTTCACGCTTTCAGATCTACTACTCTCTAATCTCAACTCTCTAGGTTTGCATAATTTCATAAGAGCTTTGTATAAACACACTCAAATGCAAGTAAAATACATGCCCAATAAATGAATCTGCCCATTCTGGAACTTGTGCAGAGGTGGGAGGGAATCAAGTGAAAGAATATATATATATATATATATATGGCCACAGCAGTATATAATATAACATCTCTTTTACTTTTACTATGTTCAGTGTACGGGGTGGGACAATGCTAACAAGGTTAAAAACCTCCATCAATACTAATAGAATTGAGATAAAAATTTAGGTGTAGTTCGCCACTAACCGGTTTTTTTTTTTTTTTTTTTTTTTTTTTTTTTTTTAATTAGGATGAAAATTTCACGGCCCTAGTGTAAAAATGTTGAACATGAGGTTTTTAACCAGCCAAATATATTTCCTGTTAGTCCCAAAGAAAAAGTACACCAAGAGGGAGGGTTTAGGTTCCCATCATTGTTATTTTTCTATTTTTCTAATCCATTTATTTATCCAAAATTTTGCTTAAAATTTGTTTTTTCCCGAAATCTTGTCCCTATTGAAGGAGTTTTTCATAATATTTCCTATTGATTTTGGTGGTAGCAGTTAGATTGGGACGTTGGTCTTTTTTCGCATTTATGCACCATTTAATCGCTAAAAATCGTGCCCTCCCCAGATCCATCCTTAATTTATAGGTTCTTCAAGACTAAATGTGATAAGTTTGATATAGGTAGCCGTTTCTTTTAATAGAGATAATTTGTTTAGGGTTAGTTGCTGTTAAGATTTTTGTTGTTTTGAGCTTTGTGAGCGTGGTTTGTCATCTTTCATATTTTTAGCAATGTGGTTTTGTGTGTGTGTGCGTAATATTTGTCTTCCTTAATATATCGTATTGACTTGTAAATCTTACCATTATAATTTAATTTTAATGATATATATGACACCTTTCATTTTTAATATGATGATATCAATTTTCATTAAAAAAACAGCCGAATTTATTTATAATTATTGGAAGAGCCAAATATGGTTATATGGTGATTAATTAGTTTATACGTGAGGAGTATGCAATAATATGCACATGTTTTCCATGATTGGTAGGAAGGAAAATGTGTGCCGTCATTATTGCTGAAATGGGTCACCATTTAATGTGTGCACCGGACATTGATGACTTTCACGTCTCAACTACTAAATGTGGCAGGCAGCAGTGAACAAGATTAGGGGCTACGAGAAACATTTTAGGCTATTGTAGGCCTTCCAAGAGTTATGTTAGATGATAATATAATACGAAATTAGTATTTGATATAACTTGTATTAATTAATTATTGTATAAATTTATATGATTGTGTATTTATATATGATTCAGACACGCTAAAATAATACTCTCTAAATTATCCATATTAAATAACCAGATGATTAATAGTCTTGAAAATAATAATAATACTAAGAATAATAAAATAATAATAATAATAATCATAATAATAATAATAATAATCATGATAATGATAATAATAATAATAATCATGATAATGATAATAATAATAATAATAATAATAATAATAATATAAAATTAATAAATAGAAATAATAATACATCAATAATTAATTAAAATAAATAATAAAAATAAAATAATAATGTAAATAATTAATATTTATATATAAATACTTCTTACCAACTATTATAACATAATACGTCAAGTATAATATAATCGGTATTTTAATCCAGTCGAGCACCAAACGCCTGACTAAATAGTCAGTCTATCTGATGAACATATTAGTCTATTCGTCGACTGAAATAGTCAGTATAATATGGCGTACCAAACGAAGCCTTAAGTAGTGTCTCACATTGCATGTATGTGTTATGTTATGTATATACACATGTGTTGATGCAGAAATCGTTCGGTACTGTGAAACTCTTTCTCGATCCCTACACACAATAACGAGAATCAAACGGGGTTAAGGATGAATCCCGGGGAGGTGGTTCAACCGAAAACACTCTGATGCTTAAGTCAGTTTTTTGAGAGAGAATAATCTGACAGAGTGTTTGTAGAAATTTTTGATTACCTTTAGAAATGAAATGAGGTCTTTTATTTATAGTGAAGTCTTGAGGGTCACCGGAGCGTCTGATTGGTTGAAGGAGAAATATTAAATAAGTGATTGTACCGAGTGTAATCACTTATTTATTAATGGATAAATAATTCACTGAAAAATTATTTATTATCGACATTGATCTGATTAATTAATATATTTAGCTGGTAAATATATTAAATTAATGTAAAGACCGTTACATGTCGATGTCAATTTTACCGAGGGTAATATCGACATTATGAGAATTGTTGGCCACGTGACGGCTCCTGAATATTCCAGTAATTTATGGCTCCACAAATGCCCCCACTTCGCTTAGGAATTCGAGGAATCCTAAGGGATGCAGTGCCAGGACCCACCTCGGTTCCACCCCGAAAACCGAGGTAAATCCTGCTCCCGTCTGACAACCCAGAATGAAAAACCAAAAATACCCTTACCGCAAACCACAAATACACTGTCAGACGCAGGAGAAATGTAATACAACCCAGAGTCAAAACTATACAGAGCATAGTACACAACAAAGTAAAAGAAAACCACACTCAGAGTACACGCACAACGGAAAACTGAAACTGTAACGACCCGAACCGAGAATAATAATATTTTAATGTAAAAAGACTGTTTTACCTTTGGGAGGAAAACTTTGACTTTTTCTCGGGAAATAATTTGGACTTTGACCCATGACTATGACGTAGATCGGGACGTCACGAATCCGTAGACAGGCGGCACGCCGAAATCGGAGTTCGTATGAAGAAGTTATGGTCAAGGAAGCGTTTTAGCGGAATTTACGAACCGAGAACAACGGAATAAAATATTAATTTATTACGGGAATCCGTGCCAACCTAATATTTAAATCAAACCGATAGATTGGTGACAAGTGTGACCCATCCAAGCCTACACTATTCCCATAAAGCAATTAACACTATTTAATCTATTTTTATATTATTTATTTTCCCTCCAATTAACCCCAGCCCTTGGATCATCTGCCCAAATGAATCTCAGCCCTTCATTTTCATCTGCTTTCCTTATTCATGCACGATCTCTGTCTGTTTTCTCCCAAACACACACATTCATTCCCCCTTCACCCGTGCATTCCTCTTCCCATTTTCTCTCCATCCAAACACACAAACCCACGCCTCTCACACCACCACCCAATCACCAGCTGCATCACCAACATCCACTAACCATCACCGAGCATCACCGGCAGCCACCACCCCACTTCCCAGCCCCGAAACCGCCGTACAAACTCAGACCCGAAAACCTCAAGGAAACGGGTCCAAGAAGCAAACCTCGATAACCACCTCACCTCGACGTGGGAGGAGCTCCAGTCTGCACCGTGGGGATCCTAGGAGCTTAACTGGACGACGGCGAGGGCTACGGCGGCGTGACGGCGGCGGTAAGACCCAAAACCCGACAAGCCCGTTTTCATTCCCTGTTCGACCCGACCGTTTTTAATGATTAGAAATTGATTGTTAGGTGATAGACATGTCCTAGGATGAGAGACGAGTCGTTTGGGACCGGTTTGGACGACGGAGACGCCGTGGATCACCGGGGACGACGATCGGACCGTGACCGTGAGTTTCAGAGACATTCTGGTGAGTTTCTTCCCACTTTCTTCTTATTTTGAGGTCACAGAACCATAGGACAGACCTAGACGAACCCATAGGGATCAACCCCGTCGAAAATGGTGGCCGGAATCGTGCGGTGGAATCGGGTCAAACTGTGGGTCGACGGCGACCCGGTTCCAGTCAAATGGGTCGACCCGGTATTGTAGCACTGATGACGTCATCATGCTGACGTCACTTCTGACGTCATGATGACGTCATCCTGTCAGATGTTGTCAGACCAGGGACCAATCAGAACGTGCCACGTGTCACCTGACAAGTGTCAGTGATGACGTCATGCTGACGTCAGCATGACGTCACTGCTGACGTCAACGGTACTGTAGCAGCGTTGACCCACGCGTTGACCAGGCGCGTGGGGGCGCGTGGGGGCGCGTGTGAACAGTAATTTTGGTGGGGCCGGTACCATTTTTAAGGTTTCGACGATATGGATCCAATGAAGGTGGTTTCGTGTCGATCAGAGATCGTTATGTTAGCCAAAATGGGGTTTGAAGCACCGGGAATAGTGCCCGGGATGCGTTTTTGAGGCGGATCTGTTCTAGGGTCTTGGTATTGATATTATTGGGTCCTTAAGTAACCCTCAGGAATAATAATACAGGTTTATAGAGATCGTTGAGCAGCAAGGACCGAGTGTGAGTGGGCTGTTTGATTTATAAAAGGCTTGCATGCATAAACTGTTTTACTATTTCCACTGATGAGTCTTATAAACTGCTTATATATGTTATTACAATGTTTTGGGCATGAGACTCGTCTGGATTATATGTGGATTTTGTTTGGGATGTCCGGGGGACATAGGGTAAACTATACTGTTATTGTACTGTACTTTCCTATGTAACGACCCGTCCCGAATTTCATGATTAGATTAGTGACTAATCACGATTAGTGAGGCTAATCCGTGATTAGTAGAGCGAAATCGGACGAACGATGCGAAATGACCGTTTTGCCCCTAGTGGTGGCAAAATGTTGACTTTTCAATCGGGCGGTCAAATGGATTTTGACCGATGACCGTGACGTAGTTCGTGACGTCACGAGTTCATAGACAGGTGGCACGTTCAATTCCGACGTTCGAGGAGGAAGTTATGACGTTCGGAAGTTTAGGGGCATTTTGGTAATTTTGGATAAAAGGGGTCAAAAGTTGACTTTTTGACCGGGAGGTCCGATGGCCGAGGGCCAAAGACCGTTACGTAGATAAGGACGATACGAATCCGTAGACAGGCGGCACGTCGAATTCGGACGTTCGACGGCGAAGTTACGGTTCACGGAAGTTCCTGGTTACTATTCATGACGGCACGTTTTTCGAGACAAAAAGTGCAGTTTTGTCTCTAGTGGGCCCAGATATTTAATGGAGGCCCAATGGATGAGTGACACTTGTCACCCATCCACTGGCCAACCTCACCCACTCATGCACCAAACCCATTCACCGTGCATCCATTTCTTCCATTTTTCCTCCAACCATTACCCGATCCCATTTCCAAATCCAACCCAGCCAACCCAACCCATTTTGGCTAGGACTGAGGACAGAGTGAAGTGAGGATGGTGAGGACGTGGTGGCCGACCCAGGACGGCGCCACCGTGCACGGCCGAGGCCAAACCCGAACAGGTAACCCGGTTACCCATTTTCTCCCTTTTAATTTGATTTTGATGTTATGGTTGCTTTTGGACGATTAGGATGAGTTAGTTAGGTTGCTAGTATGATTTTAGGACGGTTTGGAGGGTGCTTCACGGCGGAGGAAGCCGTGAGGGTGGTCGGGAAAAACAGGGCCGTGAGACCCTTTAATTTTGGTTAGGATTTAGGAGGTTTTGATTAGTTTGGTTGATTGGGATAGATTGGAAATGAGAAAATAGGAATTTAGGAATTGGAATGGAGGAAATCGGACCGAAAATGAGGGAGAATGAGGCCTGGACCGGTTACGCCGGTCCAGTTGCAGAGGTTGGACCGGACCGGCCGGCCCGGACCGGTTCGATCGCTGGAGCAGGTGACACTGTAGCGGCGCGTGAGGCCCACGCGCAGCCGCTTCAGGCGGCGCGTGCGGGCGCGTGGAGGAGAATTTGAGGAACGTTCCAACATACGAAATCATCTATTCGATGTAATTTGGGACTGGTTTCGAGTCGATCGGACACCGTCTCGATATGTTTCGGGGCATCGGAAGGTTTAAGTTCGAGATTAAAAATAGTTAAAAATACGGGAAAATTACGGGGCTTTAGTGAGGGGTTATATAAGTAGTTAGTAACCCTCTAAATTAATTTGAACAGGTTTGGAAGTCCCGGTGACGGTGATCGGCTCGGGGAGCCGTATGGCACGCGTATCGAGACGCGGCTTCGGACGGTCTGTGAGTGGACCTTGTTTTCTAAATTGGTGCATGCATAAATGTTTATTATATGTTTTAAATACTTGTTTGTGATGCCATGAGTGCATTTGGATGTGCGGTTACGTATAGGCACGTATTTCGAGGTTTCGGCCCTATACGGTGCCTATACGGGGCTGTATGTCTTTATTGGTCTAAATGAAATGGTTTTGGATTTCCAAATGGATTATGAATATGATTTTATGATGTTGATTTGGATGCTTGTGAATTATATGGTTTCACATATTTCGAGGCGATTTACGTGCTTGCACGTAAATCGAGGTTTTCCGATTTTATACTGATTTTCCGTACTTATGGTTTTGGATATGATTTCATGAAATGATTTTGGATTTGAAAAGGTAACTCTCGGACTTGAGGTCCATTTGATTTACGGAATCGGGCCGGAGGCCCAGTTGGTTTACGATTCGGACTTGAGGTCCAGTTTCTATGTGGATTCGGGCCTAGGGCCCAGTTATGTATTACAAATGGTTTTTATGGTTCATAACAGTTTATGGGAACCGACATGAACCCTTGAAATGGTTTTTACAGGTCATGACGGTTTATGGGAACCGGCATGAACCCATGAAAGGTTTTATGGTTCATGACGGCTTATGGGGGCCGGACATGAATCCTGGAAAAGTTTAAAGAATGATTTCAAAAGGTTTTTCATAATTCATCCTATATATATGATTGTCTCCTCCGGGGAGGGTCGTTGGCCTGGGTGGACCCCGGAGTAGTCACGGAGCACTGACTGAGTGGAGTCGCCCCCCAGTTGGGTTCCTTACTCTCAGGATGGGCATGGTTCGTTACCTTCAGGGAGGGTCATTGATCTACGGACATTGACCTGGGTGGACCCTGGAGAGACTTGGGTTTGAGACCCCGGTTAGCACACGTGTAGCTCTATTATACCGTGACAGGTTCTGGATATGAAATATAATGGATAAACATGATTTCAATTGATTTTGGGAAATTGTGTTTATAATGATAAATGGTTTTGGGCTGAGATCCCACATATGTTTACTATGTTATGGTTTTCTGTAAATGGTTTTGGGCAGGAGCCCGTAGAACTTGTATTTATAGAATTTGGGGCTGAGACCCTAATTATGGTTGTTTAAACTTATGTGTTTGGATAAATGGTTTTACTATGCATGCATGCTTTTTAGTGGAGGGTATAAATGCCTTTTATGGAAATGTTTTATAAAATCTTTATTTTTGTCCACTCACAGTATTTCTGTTTTTAATACCCTTCAGGTTGACATCGGATGTGGACTGTAGCAGAGATCGAGATATCACATGCCTCCTCCGGATCCTGGAGTACTCTGATAGCCCGGGAGGGCAAAGGTCGGAAGTATCCCTTGTCTGACACTCCGTGTCAGACCGGAGCAGGGTCATCCCGCGTTAATCCCGGGGGGATTGGGATGGGTCCTGTCAACGTGGTATCAGAGCGGGGTTGTCTCTATTCGAGCAACCATGTAGCTCTTGGAGTATGTACGCTGGTCGAGGATGTGATATCTCAATGGGCTACAGTTCGTGATCAACCTGATAGTTAGGGTGCCGGTGCGATAGTTAGTAGGATTGACTCGTGAAATGTCTTGGCTCGACATTTGATGCCGGGGTTACCATAAATCTGTCAAGGTTGACAGTGTGGGGCCCTATGAAAGGGTTAACGTATTAGTACGTTAGCGTTTGGATCGTGAGACGGTTAGTTGGGATCGTCTTCACGATGTCGTAGGATCGGTTCCGACGACTGATTCGATGTTGTGACCATTAGATGGTCGGATTATGTTGAGTTAAATGAATTTACTGCAGTCGGCAGTTAGCAGCCGGATTCGAGGATCCTGATTGGACTTACGGTATGATTGGATTGACGTCATTATGATGTCCAGACCACGGGGTCGGTCAGATCGTGGATTTTACTGCCTTATGCAGTTGGATTCAGAGTGACCCTAGGGCATGATTGTGGAACCCTACCGTATGTGTATGGTTCGGAAATGGGAGTTGACGAGTGGTTTGACTTGGACGACTATTCGGATTTGGATTCGTTAGTCGGTCTAGTCATGTTAGCTTGTGTTGGGACTGCACTTTGCAGTCAGGGTTGTACGTATCGGTTAGACCGAGTTGGTTGTCGTGCTACTTCAGTTGTGGGTTGGTGCAACTAAGGTCGCGGGTGACCTGGTAGACGACATTGGGTTAGTCGAGTTGCGGCTGGTTAGAGTTTGGTTGGACAGGTTACCAGGGTTGGTACTTGTCGATGGAATCCCTGAGTGGGATACAGAGTAGTTGGTACGGGCGATTGATTCCGTTGGATACGGCGTCTGGATATAGCGATGTCTGGTAGTTAGGTCTGTACGAGTGTGGGGCAGGCGCTACTACCGAGAGTGGTTATAGTTACGATTGTTGGGGATCGGGGACGTTCGGGGAACGTTTTCCTTTTCTCATATGAGTTGTCAGGGTGACTGTACCCAGAGTTGTTGGGTACGAGGGAAGCAGAGTTCCCCTCTTCGAATAGAGGTACGGGGTCGTCGCTCGGTATGAGCGGAGATCCAGAGTTGTCTGATTGGCACACTTTGTGCTGATGCTGACAGGTGGTGTACTGGTACTAGTGCTGGTGCTGGTGCCGGTGATTGTGATGACGGTGAGTTACGAGTCGGGATGTGACTCCGACGTGATGGGCTTATGATTGGTATCTGTGGTCCGGGAGTGAATCACGGATAGTGATGGACTGGATGGGATCCAACGGTAGTTGAGACGTGAGAATCGAGTACTACCGTGGGGGACTAGCGACCAGTTGATCAGTGTTGGCCAGAATTGGTCAGGATTGGTCAGATATGGTGGTTTGCAGAGATTTGACTGCAGATCACAGCAGGGGGGCTGTTGTGACTTTTCAGTCGAGTGGTACATCAAATTAAGATGAATTGACATCCTTTTGGATGTACATATACGGTCGTAAATGGGCATGTGTCCATAACCAGTCTAACGGGGACACGTGGTTGATGTCCGGGTATGTTGTTTCCAATTTTGTTGGAACTTCGGAATCACAAGAGGTTGCGATTGAGGTGACGAGAGGAATGCGGGCTTTCCGCATTGGTAATGGGTATGTCGAAGTCATTTTGGGTGACTTCTCAGATTCTACCATGATTGATGATGGTAGATGATGTAGATGTTATTGATGTTGTTGGTTGCCACTAGTACACTGATCATGTATTGGTTGGTGGACCTGTGATTTGTCTTGGGTCATCAGGTGAAATGAGTATATCGAAGTTAGGTGACTGAGATTTCTCATTTCCTGCTTGGTGGCAGACGAGGTTTGTTTACGTGACGTGGTGAATGCAACGAGTTTGGTTGTATTCACATAGGATGATTTTTGATGTCATAGTCTTGTATCATTTTTGATTTTCCTCGGTGGGATGACAAGGATCGATACGAGGTAATCAGTGAGAACCCACAGTCTCGGCGTGTCTCGTCATTGACTAATCTATTTAGATGTGAGAAATGGTTGAGGACTTTGGACGTCGTGACGATCGGGGATCGTGACGTCTATGATCGTTTGACGTAGTGATGGATCTGGATCGTGGTCTTGATGATCCAGATAGGCGGAGAGTTTATCGCTCATACTTGGATGTTTGAGTGGGGCATGATGGGACTGAACTTCTTTTCGAGGTAAATCCCATATGGCTTACTACTCGCCTGAGTAGTTGTCCGATGAGTAGTTTTCCGACGTGGTCGGATATGTTCAGCCTTAGGGATATGCGGATATTGTGATTGGCTTCCCTATGAAGTCAATCGATGGTATTGGAGTAATCGGTTGAGCAGCCAACCGATAAGTTCATGATGGATACGTCTCGGTAGACGAGAACGATATTTCAGGTTTTGGAATCAGATTTCTGGATGACGATTCAGGATTTGATTTTGGAACTTGAAAGAGGATTTCTGTATTTGGGTTTTGGAATCGGATTCTGGGTGACGATTCAGGATTTGATTCTAGAGCTTGACTGTGGATTTTCTTTTTATGGATTCGGGTTCGGAATGGTCATTCCTAATACTAGTCTACGGAATGATGATTTCGGATTTGAATTTGGACATGATTATGGATATGAATTCTGGATTTGGATTCGGGATTTCTTACGAAATTGCGGATTCGGATTCGGATTTGGAAATAGATGTTGGGTCGGAGTTTCGATTGTCTAGTACTGGATTGGACATATGAACTCCATTATAGAAATGTGATTGGCTACAACCTAGGTGGTTGTAGGCTGATTGATGGGTAGTTGTATGTACCTTGTACGTTGTTCGAGGTACAATACCAGGTAGACTTGTCGTGCCTAGTAACGGTATATAGGTGATACCGGTGGTACGTTGGAGAGCGTGTTGGTAGTCGGCTTAGTTCCGATACCGTTGGATTAGTCGGGTTCGTGAACTGGACATTGGATACCGTGCATTGGGTCATGGTATTTCTGATGGGTCTAGTTACACACAGGTCGAGTGAAATGCTTGTGGTTAGTGTACCCACGAGTGTGGGTCATATCAGTTTGCGACTGACGACTGTCAAGTGGTGACAGTTTGTCGAAGGTGTCAGCGTGAGTCGATCAATGAGGTCTGATGACTTCCGGTGGGAGTAGACATCAGGATTGTTGGGTGATTGAGGAAGGAACCTTCGAGTATTTGTGTCAGTGACTTGGTGGATTTGACAGGTAGTGTCAATTCAGAACGTATGACTACTGTCATTCGACGTGGTCGAACGTAGTCGATACGACATGGATGTTAGCGGTACGTCTGGCTGCAGACGAGTAAGGATTGTTCTGGTTAGTGGGTGTACTAGCGTACATGTATTTTGAGGTTGATTCTACTTTCCACGAGCTGGATGTGGAATCAGGATAGTTGGAGTTTCGAGAATGAAACTAATTAAGGAGGGAAGAACGGTTGGATTAGAGTCGGTTGGAATTTCGAGGATGAAATTAATTAAGGAGGGAAGGTTGTAACGACCCGTCCTAAATTTCATGATTAGATTAGTGACTAATCATGATTAGTGAGGCTAATCCGTGATTAGTAGAGCGAAATCGGACGAACGATACGAAATGACCGTTTTGCCCCTAGTGGTGGCAAAACGTTGACTTTTTAATCGGGCGGTCAAATGGACTTTGACCGATGACCGCGACGTAGTTCGTGATGTCACGAGTTCATAGACAGGTGGCACGTTCAATTCCGACGTTCGAGGAGGAAGTTATGACGTTCGGAAGTTTAGGGGCATTTTGGTAATTTTGGATAAAAGGGGTCAAAATTTGACTTTTTGACCGGGAGGTCCGATGGCCGAGGGCCAAAGACCGTTACGTAGATAAGGACGATACGAATCCGTAGACAGGCGGCACGTCGAATTCGGACGTTCGACGGCGAAGTTACGGTTCACGGAAGTTCCCGGTTACTATTCACAACGGCACGTTTTTCGAGACAAAAAGTGCAGTTTTGTCTCTAGTGGGCCCAGATATTTAATGGAGGCCCAATGGATGAGTGACACTTGTCACCCATCCACTGGCCAACCTCACCCACTCATGCACCAAACCCATTCACCGTGCATCCATTTCTTCCATTTTTCCTCCAACCATTACCCGATCCCATTTCCAAATCCAACCCAGCCAACCCAACCCATTTTGGCTAGGACTGAGGACAGAGTGAAGTGAGGATGGTGAGGACGTGTTGGCCGACCCAGGACGGCGCCACCGTGCACGGTCGAGGCCAAACCCGAACAGGTAACCTGGTTACCCATTTTCTCCCTTTTAATTTGATTTTGATGTTATGGTTGCTTTTGGACGATTAGGATGAGTTAGTTAGGTTGCTAGTATGATTTTAGGACGGTTTGGAGGGTGCTTCACGGCGGAGGAATCCGTGAGGGTGGTCGGGAAAAACAGGGCCGTGAGACCCTTTAATTTTGGTTAGGATTTAGGAGGTTTTGATTAGTTTGGTTGATTGGGATAGATTAGAAATGAGAAAATAGGAATTTAGGAATTGGAATGGAGGAAATCGGACCGAAAATGAGGGAGAATGAGGCCTGGACCGGTTACGCCGGTCCAGTTGCAGAGGTTGGACCGGACCGGCCGGCCCGGACCGGTTCGATCGCTGGAGCAGGTGACACTGTAGCGGCGCGTGAGGCCCACTCGCAACCGCTTCAGGCGGCGCGTGCGGGCGCGTGGAGGAGAATTTGAGGAACGTTCCAACATACGAAATCATCTATTCGATGTAATTTGGGACTGGTTTCGAGTCGATCGGACACCGTCTCGATATGTTTCGGGGCATCGGAAGGTTTAAGTTCGAGATTAAAAATAGTTAAAAATACGGGAAAATTACGGGGATTTAGTGAGGGGTTATATAAGTAGTTAGTAACCCTCTAAATTAATTTGGACAGGTTTGGAAGTCCCGGTGACGGTGATCGGCTCGGGGAGCCGTATGGCACGCGTATCGAGACGCGGCTTCAGACGGTCTGTGAGTGGACCTTGTTTTCTAAATTGGTGCATGCATAAATGTTTATTATATGTTTTAAATACTTGTTTGTGATGCCATGAGTGCATTTGGATGTGCGGTTACGTATAGGCACGTATTTCGAGGTTTCGGCCCTATACGGTGCCTATACGGGGCTGTATGTCTTTATTGGTCTAAATGAAATGGTTTTGGATTTCTAAATGGATTATGAATATGATTTTATGATGTTGATTTGGATGCTTGTGAATTATATGGTTTCACATATTTCGAGGCGATTTACGTGCTTGCACGTAAATCGAGGTTTTCCGATTTTATACTGATTTTCCGTACTTATGGTTTTGGATATGATTTCATGAAATGATTTTGGATTTGAAAAGGTAACTCTCGGACTTGAGGTCCATTTGATTTACGGAATCGGGCCGGAGGCCCAGTTGGTTTACGATTCGGACTTGAGGTCCAGTTTCTATGTGGATTCGGGCCTAGGGCCCAGTTATGTATTACAAATGGTTTTTATGGTTCATAACAGTTTATGGGAACCGGCATGAACCCTTGAAATGGTTTTTACAGGTCATGACGGTTTATGGGAACCGGCATGAACCCATGAAAGGTTTTATGGTTCATGACGGCTTATGGGGGCCGGACATGAATCCTGGAAAAGTTTAAAGAATGATTTCAAAAGGTTTTTCATATTTCATCCTATATATATGATTGTCTCCTCCGGGGAGGGTCGTTGGCCTGGGTGGACCCCGGAGTAGTCACGGAGCACTGACTGAGTGGAGTCGCCCCCCAGTTGGGTTCCTTACTCTCAGGATGGGCATGGTTCGTTACCTTCAGGGAGGGTCATTGATCTACGAACATTGACCTGGGTGGACCCTGGAGAGACTTGGGTTTGAGACCCCGGTTAGCACACGTGTAGCTCTATTATACCGTGACAGGTTCTGGATATGAAATATAATGGATAAACATGATTTCAATTGATTTTGGGAAATTGTGTTTATAATGATAAATGGTTTTGGGCTGAGATCCCACATATGTTTACTATGTTATGGTTTTCTGTAAATGGTTTTGGGCAGGAGCCCGTAGAACTTGTATTTATAGAATTTGGGGCTGAGACCCTAATTATGGTTGTTTAAACTTATGTGTTTGGATAAATGGTTTTACTATGCATGCATGCTTTTTAGTGGAGGGTATAAATGTCTTTTATGGAAATGTTTTATAAAATCTTTATTTTTGTCCACTCACAGTATTTCTGTTTTTAATACCCTTCAGGTTGACATCGGATGTGGACTGTAGCAGAGATCGAGATATCACATGCCTCCTCCGGATCCTGGAGTACTCTGATAGCCCGGGAGGGCAAAGGTCGGAAGTATCCCTTGTCTGACACTCTGTGTCAGACGGGAGCAGGGTCATCCCGCGTTAATCTCGGGGGGATTAGGATGGGTCCTGTCATCCTACCTGTGTATATTGTCTCCTCCAGGGAGGGTCGTTGGCCTGGGTGGACCCTGGAGTAGTCACGGGGCTCTGACTGAGTGGAGTTGACCCCAGTTGGGCTGCTTACTCTCAGGAAGGCATGTTCATATACCTCGGGCAGTGACCGGGATACCGGGAGCTGATGTACCTAGACAGTCTCGGGTGTGAGACCCTGAGTGGCAACGCGTAGCCTTAGAACCGTGACATCATTTGGGTTGGGTTTTACAGTGCACTGATATGTTAGTTTCACCTTACGATTATTATTGTGGTTCATTTGTTATGATTTCATTATAATATTATGTTTTCACTGCATGCAAGATTTGGAAAACGGAGGGGTAAAACCTTATGATTATTTTATTATTAAATTGATTTCTAAACTGTTATTTTTGGCCCACTCACCCTTGTTTTACTGACCCCTCCAGACCCTGACACGGCAATAGAGGAGGAGGATCCGGAGGAGGAGGCAGAGGTTTAGTTTGCCTAGCTGTGCACCTGTACACCCACTTGTGGGTAGGTTGAGCACCGAATAAATGTACTCTGACTAGTGTGCTCACATGTTGTATTTTACTTTCCCTTGTCTGACAGTATCACTTTAAACACTGTGTTTGTACGTTATCTATCTATGTGAGTCTTCGGTTTTTATTTAAGGGTACTTTTGGTATGTTTAGAGTCATTGTCAGACGGGAGCGGGTCACGTCCCCGGGTGGTCCCAGTGGGATTGGGACGGGTCCTGTCAAAAACCACTCCGGGGAAACTCTCGAGTACTCTATGCCTCCGACGCTGCCTCAACGTCTAATCCCCGCGTTAGCTCCACGACCTGGAGGGCAATTAAAAACAGAAAGTGTGAGTGGACCATAAGGAAAGAAAAGTTCCAAAAAAACCATTTCATAAACAAATCAGGGTTTGGCCCTCCGTTTCGAAAACATGCATACACAACCCCTTTATTAGAAACAGTTATAACCCACATAAAGATCGTCATAAAAACATTTATAATTAACGAAATAGGCATCATAAGCACAGTACGATAAAACATAAATCCAAGTCATCATTATCCGATCAAACCTGCTGGACCTATCCGAGTCTTTAAACTCCCGAGTCTTTAAACTCAATTCAGGCTTCAATAATCCGAGTCTTTAAACTCACAGGCCTATGGGGGAAATATCAATATATCCGAGTCTTTAAACTCCCGAGTCTTTACACTCAATCCGGGTCTTTAAACCCAATCCAGGCCCGTCCCCCGTCAAACACAATATCCGGGTCTTTAAACCCAATAACCAGATCCAGCAAATCCAATCCAAAACCATTTGAAAACCATTTCTAAATCCATATCCAAACTCGAATCCGAAATCACTGGTCCGAAGCTCTTCCGGCATCCAGAACCGGCATTCCGAACCCAAATCCGGAAATCCACTTTTCAACTTTAAAACCAAATTTCGCTTTCCGAAATTCGATTATAAAACCGAAAACCTTGATCATCGAAATCATGTTCCAAAAACCCCTTTATAATCATTGAAAACCCTTTATCGTTTGAAATCCCAAATCATGGCATCGAAATCAGAATTCAAACATTTCTCGTAAAACGTGCTAAAAACTGAACTTCCTCGAAAAACGTGTAAATACGTAAAACCAACATAGCAGAGTCAATAATCATAAAATCACATGTAAAACCGTAAAACAATTATATAAAAGCAGTTATGCATGCTTAAGTATAAAGAAGAGGTCCACTCACAGTCACCGGCACGTCACTCGCGCCCCGTACGTTCCGTACGTTCCTCGTCTGCTTCGGGAAGTCCCGATCCTGTCACAAGTCACCAAAGACGTCACTAACACGTCAACGAAGGTCCTCCTAATTTTCCCTAATTTTTCCGAACTTCTAAACATAACAAACTGAGACCCTAAACCTTCATCCTAGTCGAACTAACCTCAAACGATGTCCGATTAACCCGAAACCTATCCCAAAAGATCCGTTACAACCTCTAGACCAAAAACCTAGTTGGAACTTTCCTCAGAAAACACCCCAAGCGCCCCCAAGCGCCCCCATGCGCCGTCCAAAGTGGCTGCGCGTGGGCCTCACGCGCCTGCACACAGACTACTGTTCATCGTCTTCCTCAGCTACTTGACCGGTCTGAACCGGCGAGAGCGGTTCTCTGCCGTCTGTCCACCATTTATGCTCCTCTTTTCACCAAACTCTTCGTCCTCTTCCCAGTAATCGATTCCCCTACTCCAAACACTTCAACACAATCTCTAACCCGTCGTCCCTAGCTCGAAACAAAACCCATTCAATCCCCTGTTTTTCAATCCGACCACCTCCACACTTCCCCTTCACGGTTTCGACACCAAAATGTCAGGACCCACCCCGGTTTCACCCCGAAAACCGAGGTAACTCCTGCTCCCGTCTGACACCCTGACACAAAAACTACTGAACACGCCCGAAAAGGCATTAAAACACCCAGTCAGACGCATGAGAACTTTTAAAACATCTCGAAGTTAAAATTTACATAGTACTAAATACAAAAGAAAGAAAATCGATACAAAGAGTACACGCACTACGAAAAAAAAACACTCCGGGATCCCTTCTGCGACTTCTATGCCTCAGACGCTGCCTCGATGCCAAAACCCCGCTCTAGCTCCACGACCTGGAGGGCAATTTAAAAACCAGAAAGCGTGAGTGGACCATAAATAAAAGAAATGTTTCCAAAACCATTTATAAGAAAAATCGGGTTTGGCCCTCCGTTTTGAAACCACATGCATAACCCAGTTATTAAAGCCGTTATAGTTCACATAAACCTCATCATAAAAACAGAAACACTATAAAACACAGTTATAGAAATCATAGCATAAGCATCATAAAACCATATCATAAACCATGAATAACAAGTCATCATTATCCGATCAAACCTGTTGGACCTATCCGAGTCTTTAAACTCCCGAGTCTTTAAACTCAATCCAGGCCTCAATGATATCCGAGTCTTTAAACTCCCGAGTCTTTAAACTCAACAGGCCTACGGGGGAAATATCAATATATCCGAGTCTTTAAACTCAATTCGGGTTTTTAAACCCAATCCGGGCCCGTCCCCCGTCAATCAATATCCGGGTCTTTAAACCCAATATCTAGATCCAGAAAATCCAATCTAAAACCGTTTGAACCGTTTGAAAACCTTTTCTAAATCCATATCCAAACCTGAATCCGAAATCACTGGTTCGATGCCCTTCCGGCATCCCGAACCGTCATTCCGAACCCAAATCCGGAAATCCACTTTTCAACTTTAAAACCAAATTCCGCTTTCCGAAATCCGATTCTAAAACCGAAAACCTTGATCATCGAAATCATGTTCCAAAATCCATTGATAATCATTGAAAACCATTTATCATTTGAAATCCCAAAACCATAGCATCATAATCAGAAAATCCACCTTTCCTCGTAAAACGTGCCAAATACGTTATTTCTCAAAAACCGTGCAATTATGTAAAACCAACATAGCATATTCAACATTCATGAAATCACATGTAACACCATAAAAAAATTATAGAAAAACAGTTATGCATGCTCAGTTATAGAGAAGGGGTCCACTCACAGTACCGAGCCCTTAATCGCGTCCCGAACGTCTCGTACATTCATCTGCTTCCTCGGGAAGTCCCGATCCTGTCAACAACCACCAAAGTACGTTACTAACACGTCTACGGAAGTCCACCTAATTTTCCCCAAAAATCCCCAGGTCCTAAACGTAACGAACCGGAACCCTAAACCTTCACCCTCGCAGAACTAATCTCAAACGGTGTCCGATTAGACTCGTCACAACTCCTAGACCAAAACCTATGTTGACAACTTCCTCAAGAACCACCGCACGCGCCCCCACGCGTCGCCCAAAGTGGCTGCGCATGGGCCTCACTCGCCAGCTACAGTACCATCGTCTTCCTCGAGTCGACCCGGTCGAACCGGCCTCTGCAATTCGACCCGGCGAGGACGGTTCATCGCCGTACCTGCACCAAAACACCTCCTTTCTTCACCAACTGCTTCGTCCAGACCTAAGCTATCCATTCCTATACTCCAAACACCTCGACTCAAACTAAAACCTGTCGACTCAAGCTCGAACAGAAACCCAAACTGTCCCCTGTTTTCTACTCCGGCCACCCAGGTCTTCCCCCGCCACGGAAACCACCGTAGACGAATCCTAAGGACCTAAGAAGTCGACTAGGACCAACCAAAACCCTCAACTCGTACTCAAGACCCACGACTCAACGTTTGAACCCAGACTGAAAAACAGAGGATGTCGTGTATCCTCCGTCGTCCAGGACTCCGCCGTACACTCCCCGTCACAGCTACACAACCAGCAGCTACCTAGGACCCTACTGAGTCCCCTAAACCTCACTAGACTCCTCGATTCAACCCCAAAAGCCACGACTTTCCAATTTGAAAATCACGGCAAAACAGAGCACTTACACAGGGAGAAAGAATTACCAGCCGTCGACCGCCGCCGTGCTCACCGCCACACTTCCTGACGTCCACAGAGTCGTCCTTGTTCCCTATCGAGTCCAATTACACCGTACACGGCCACACCACCACCACGATCACTCACTTCCTCCCTATTTTCCCACTGGTTTCCCGTGGCTTACCTCTCACACACACACAGCCACTGGACCTCCAAACCTCCCCACTAACTCCCTCTCACTCTCTGGTCACTCTTACACACTCACAAAACTCACCAACCCTCACGATCACCTCTCAATTTTCTCTCAATTCCTCCCTCTGTTTTCTGTTCTTCGAACACAAACACTCACACACGGGTACACGATTAACCCAAATAATTGGACCGTGTATGCTAGAAACCTCTAGCCGTCCTACACGTGCCACCATCCCACAATTCCTCTCCCATGTGGCTCAATCTCAGCCCTCCATTTGTCCCTCTCTGTTGTACCAGGCCCAAAGTACAAAAGACCAAAATGCCCTTCCTTTTAAGCCAAAATTACGATCTTGCCACTTCCTTTCTAGACCCGTAACTCACACATCGTAAGTCTGATGAACACGTGCCGCCTGTCATCGAACTCAGGACGATGAGATCTAGCTAACCATCCTAAGTCAACGTGTCAAAACCCGATCGTACGAAAAGGCAACTTTTCCCCCTAGTTTAACTAAATTACGGTTATGCCCTCAACCGTCTGAACATCATAACTTCCTCCTCGGATGTCGAAATCGGGCGTGCCACCTGCCTACGGATTCGTGACGTCCTAAACTACGTCTTGGTCATCGGTCAAAACCCAATTGACCACCCAAACTAAAAGTCAACTTTTTGCCCAAACTAGGGGCAAAATCGTCATTCTACCCTAACAAACTTATCGGGACCAACTAACCCCCGATTAAACTCACTAATCTTGCCTTAAACACTTCCTTAACCCTAATTCCCGGGACGGGTCATTACAAAAAGGTTCCTAAGGACCTAAAGAATCAATTAGCACCTACCAGACCCCTCGACTCGTACTCAAAAACCACGACATTAAGTTTGAACCCAAACTGAAAAACAGAGAACACTGTAACTCACCAACGTTCTAGCCTCCGCCAGGCAATCCCCCGTCACAGCTGCACAACCAGTAGCTACCTAGGACCCTAATGAACTCACCAGACCTCACCAAACACCTCGCTCAGCCCCTACCGTCACAACTATCGATTTGAACTTCCACGAAAAAACAGAGCAAGTATAATGGGGGAAGAAATTACCTGTGCTCAGGCCGCCGCCGTGAGCTCAGCCTCGAGTATACGACTCCTCTCATCCTCCTCCGTCCTCTGGACACCACCACCAGCCTCGATTGGTCAACCACGGCAGCACCACCACCCAACACCCTCTCTGTTTCTCTGGTTTTTCCCGTGAACTCACACACTCAAACTTACACGACCTGCCCTCACAACTCACTCACTACCTCCCTCTCGATCTCTCCTCACTCCCTCAGTCACCAGAACACACCAACACACCCGGCCAATTCTCAATCTCACCCTCTGTTTCTCTCTTCTTCGAACACGATACACAGCCCAAATAATTGGGACCGTGCACACGCCTAGAACCCACTAGAGCAACCCCACGTATCACCATCCCCTCAGACCTCTCACAAAAATCCCAATCTTCAATGTACACTTGTCCTGATCCTATTTGCACAAATCCCAATGTGCAAATGACCAAAATACCCCTGCTTGTGAGTCAAAGTTACGATTATGCCATTGTCGTTCTAGACCCGTATCTCGCCTGTCCAATGTCCGATAAAAACGTGCCGCCTACCGTTGAACTCAGGACGACGAGATCTACCTAACGGTCCTCAACCTTCCGAACATCATAACTTCCTCCTAGGATGTTGGAATCGGGCGTGCCACCTGTCTACGGACTCGTGACGTCCCAACCTACGTCACAGTCATCGGTCAATGCCCAATTGACCGTCCGAACTCAAAGTCAACATTTTGCCCAAATCAGGGGTAAAATCGTCATTCTACGCTAACGGCCCAACTAAACACCGATTAGGCTCACTAATCCCTCCTTAAACACTCTGCTAATCCCGGCTCTCGGGACGGGTTGTTACAACCTACCCTCCTTAAAAATTTCGTCCCCGAAATTCCACAGCTCGTTCCCAACACCTGGGTTTCCTACCCAAACAACAACTACTTATGTTACTTCCATCTATCATCTCCACCTTGGGTATTTCACAACACCCCCACTACCCGTTCAACACTTCTAACCCTCTCTCAGTACAACTAGAACTTTATGGTGTACGCAAGGGAAACGCTATGAATAGAAAACAAAGGTATTTTAAAATACCTCGTGTAGAGTACCCAATAGAATTCATAGAGTACATCCTCATGTACTACCTCCTCACCTTCCGAAAACCCAACTCAAATCCTAACCCAGAAAAATGACTTCGACCACCTTGTCGGAATAAATCTACAAAGTCCTAAAGGCAAATCCTAGATTATGGGTTCTCTTCTCTTCAATAACCTCATATCGATCAGTTATAATCACTCCTTTCCAATTCCTTCCGTCCTCTTTCAACGGAACTCACCGTAAGCTTTAACCTCGTCACTCCAAGTCACCTAGGAAAAGTCCTAAACTCTACCCCGAAACCAAACAACACTGTGTACAGAGGACTGGTGATGGTGTCCAGAGGACGGAGGAGGACTAGAGGAGTCGCGTAGGCACGGCGGAGCTCACGACGGCGGCTTGAGCGCAGGTAATTTTCTCAACCTCTATTGCTTGCTCTGTTTTGCCGTCCGGTTTCAAATGTTGAGTCGTGAAGTTAGGGGCTGAGTCGAGGTGTCTGGTAGGTTCTAATCGACTCCTTAGGTCCTTAGGAACCTTTTGATGTCGAAGCCGTGATGGGGGGTGGCACAGGTGGTCAGATTGAAGAACATGGGTTTTTGTTGGTCACGGGTTCGAGCTAGGGTGTAACAACCCGTACCTTCGGGAAGGGTAAAAATGTAATTTTGTAACATATTTGTATAAAAAGGACGATTTTGCCCTTGTGAATAGTGTGCCAAAAGTTTACTTTTTTATTTGTAGGTTGAACGAGCTTTGACCATTGACCGTGACGTAGTTTAGGACGTCACGAGTCCGTAAACAGGTGACACGTCCGATTTGGACAATCGGAGGAAAAGTTATGGTGTTCGGAAGGCTAAGGGCGTTATCGTAATTTTGGTTAAATAGAGAGGAAATGTTGACCTTTTGCTGGACACTTGGTTTTCACGTAGACCGAGGACCGTTAGATAGTTCTCGAAGTCTTGAGTACAACAACAGGCGGCACGCTATCATCGGACGTCAGACAGATTAGTTATGGGTCTATGAAGTTGGAGGGCAAAATGGTAATTTTGGACTTAGGGGCATTTTGGTCTTTTCCCATTGGGCCAATCAGATAAGACCATCTGGGAGTGTGTGATTGGATATTTATTTTCTGTCCAGGGAGAGTTGGACACGTGGGGGAGACCTAGAGGTTTCTACGAGAGTTTATGGTGTGCACGGGTACAACTTGCACACTTTCAAACCGTGCAAGTGTTCGTGGACAAAAACAGGGAGAGCTGAGACGGTGAAGTGTTTGATCGATTCTCAGTGTGTGACGGCTTGGGGTTCGAGTGATAGATTAGGAAAGGTTAGTGAGCGAGTGGTTGTGCTTCAGAGAAGGTTGGACGGTGGTTGTGTGTGTTGAGTCGTGACTGGAAACCAGAGAACAGGGCAGCAACACCGTGCACAGTTGTGCACCCCAGACGATCAAACAATCAAATAGGAGACGTGGTGGTGGTCAGGGACTCGAAAGGAGTCGTGTGAACTCAGTAGGACACGGCGTCGAGCACGGCGGAGACCGGAGCAAGGGTAAGTTTCTATGTCCCCTGTTTTTCCCGTTTTGTTCAATTCGAAAGTCGTGGCTTTTAGGGCTGAGTCGAGGGATTCCGTGAGTGCTGTGAGACTTAGTAGGTCCCTAGGAGTCATTTAAGGTCGAAGCCGTGCAGGGGGATTGCGTGGTTGGCCGGGAACCGAAACAGAGGTGGCAGACAGTTTTTATTTGAGCTTGGGGACGACGGGTTAGAGGCTTAAATGTCTAGATTTTAGGATTGGAATCAATTGCTTAGGCCAGGACGAACCTAATGGGATTGAAAGGACTGGATTTGAGTAGGAAATGAGGGAGCACAACCCTGTAGCAGGCGCGTGAAGCCCACGCGCAGCCCCTTTGGGCGGCGCATGAGGGCGCGTGCGATAGAGTCTGGGGAAACTTCCAACATGGTTTTCACTCTAATCGATGTAACAAATCTTTTAGGATAAGTTTCGTGTCGATCGGACATCGGGTTAGGTTTGTTCGAGGATTCGAAGGTTTAGGGTTTTTGTTTAAAATACCTTCGTAATTCCGAAAAATTGGGGAAATTAGGATAAGCCTTAATGAAGTGTTTGTGACCCGATTTTGTGACTTTTGATAGGACGGGACACTCCTGAGACAGTTGAGGAACGTACGGAGCGCGATTGACGCGTACGGATTTATGAGTGGACTCCTTCTCTTTTAACGACCATGCCTAACCGTTTTTATCTACATGTTTTATGTTTTTAAGCATGTTTCCATGATCATTGCTTATATCATATGTGTTTTACCTATTTGCACATTTTTCAAGGCATTTACGGGTTTTAGCACGTTTTTCGAGAAATGTTATATATATATATATATCTGATTTCCATGCCATGCTTCTATTACTGATTTTATATGATGATAAATGGGTTTCGAAACATGATTTGACAAACAAGGTTTCGGTTTTAGAATCGGATTTCAGAAAACGGAATTTGGTTTTAAAGTTGAAAGGTGGATTTCCGTATTTGGGTTCGGAATGACGGTTCTGGATGCCGGAATGACGTCATTGACCGGACCCATCCCAATCCCCCCGGGATTACCGTGGAATGTGCCCTGCTCCCGTCCAACAAGGGGTGTCAGACAAGGGATAACCAAGAGTCACTTCCCAACGGGGCTTCCAGAGTGCGCAAGGATTGATGGAGGAGGCGTGCAACAGTCTCTGCTGCAGTCGCATCCGTAATCAACCTGAAGGGCATTAAAACCAATAAAAGCTGTGAGTGGACGAAAATCATTAAGTTTAGTAAACACAGTTAAATCGAACGTGCCACCTGTCTATGAACTCGTGACGTCCTGAACTACGTCACGTTCATTGGTCAAAGTCCATTTGACAGTCCGATCAAAAAGTTAACATGTTGCCCACGACCAGGGGCAAAACGGTCATTTTGTACATTTTGTCCGATTTCACCCAACTAACCACCGATCAACCCCACTAATCATGATTAGTCACTAAAATAATCCCGGAATTCGGGACGGGTCGTTACAGTCAGACCAGTGGTTTCAGATTCGGGTTTGGAAATGGACTTAGAACTAGTTTTCAAATGGTTTGGATTGGATTTGTTGGATCTGGATATTGGGTTTACAGACCTGGATTATATATGACGGGGGCGAGCCCGGATTGAGTTTAAAGACTCGGGAGTTTAAAGACTCGGATATTACGATATTACCCCCGTAGGCCTATTGAGTTTAAAGACTCAAGAGTTTAAAGACTCGGATTACATTGAGGCCTGGTTTGAGTTTAAAGACTCGGATAGACCCAGCATGTTTGATCGGACATTACTATTGGTACATCTTGTTTTGTGATACGCTTTGGAATGATTAATTACTGTTTTATATAACTGTTTTCTAGTACTTAGTTAGGCATGCATGTTTTCTTTAAAACGGAGGGAAAATCCTGTTTTGTTTTATAAATTGTTTTCATACGTTTGTTTTTTTTTTAGTCCACTCACGTTTTTCTGGTTTTAAATTACCCTCCAGGTCGGGTTGAAAAGCATCGGGGTGATCGTTGAGGCAGAGACAGAGGCATAGAGCTTTGCGGCGTTTTCCGTTGCGTGGATAGCCTAGTAGGACTTTTGTGCCTGTTTTGTATAACACTATGCTCTGTGTTACTGTTTTATTACATTTTCTCCCCGGTCTGATAGTTATACTTATGGTTTCTTGAGATTGTTTTGGTACTTTAAGTGTGATTGTCAGATGGAAGCAGGGTTCGTCCCGGTTATCGAGGTGATAATCGGGATGGGTCCTATCATAGGGACGACGGGTTAGAAGTCGTGTTGTTGAGTTTGGTTGAGGGGAACAGATTGCTTAGGATGGGACAAAGCTTTTGGGCTTGGAAGGAAGGAAAATGGTGGACGGACGGAGGAGAACCGGTCACGCCGGTTCGGTTCGGCCATCCCGGTTTGAACCAGCTGGACAATGGTTGAAGATGAATCTGTGTGCAGGCACGTGAGGCCCACACGTAGCCACTTTGGGCGGCGCGTGGGGGTGCATGCGGTGGTTTCTGGGGAACCTTCCAACATATTTTTTGGTCTAATCGATGTAACGAGTCTTTTGGGATAAGTTTCGGGACGATCGGACGTTGTTTCGGGTAGTTCTACGAGGTTGAAGGTTTAGGGTCTCGGTTAGTTACATTCGAAGTTCGGGAAACTTGGGAAAAATTTAGGAGAACCTTAGAGGACGTGTTAGTGACGTATTTTGGTGACTTGTAACAGGATCGGGAATCCCTCGGGAGGACGAGGAACGTACAGGACGTTTGGGACGCGAGTGACGTACGCGGTAACTGTGAGTGGACTTCTTCCTTATAATTGAGCATGTATAACTGCTTTTAATTACTTGATTTATGGTTTTATATGTTATTTAATGATTATTGATTATGCTATAACTGTTTTACATTATTGCACGTTTTTAGAGAAAATTACGTATTTGACACGTTTTACGAGAAATGCTTGATTTCTGATTATGATGCCATGGTTTTGGGATTTCAAACGATAAATGGTTTTCATGGAGTATAAATGGAATTTGAGACATAATTTGATGATCAAGGTTTTCGGTTTTGAAATCGGATTTCGGAAAGCGGAATTTGGTTTTAAAGTTGAAAAGTGGATTTCCGGATTTGGGTTCGGAATGACGGTTCTGGATGCCGGAAGGGCTTCGGGCTTGTGATTTCGAATTCGGGTTTGGATATGGCTTTAGAAACGGTTTTCAAACGGTTTTGGATTGGATTTGCTGGATCTGGTTATTGGGTTTAAAACCCCGGATTATGTTTGACGGGGGACGGGCCCGGATTGAGTTTAAAGACTCGGGAGTTTAAAGCCTCGGATATATTGATATTTCCCCCGTATACCTGTTGAGTTTAAAGACTCGGGAGTTTAAAGACTCGGATTATATTGAGGCCTGGATTGAGTTTAAAGACTCGGGAGTTTAAAGACTCGGATAGATCCAGCAGGTTTTATCGGATGATTATATTGGTATTTTATGTTTTACTGTTAATGTGTTATAACGTTATCCTACCGTGTTTATGTTGCTGCGGTTTTCATGATGAACATAATGTGATTTATAACTATTTTCAGAAATTGGGTTATGCATACATGTTTTCAAAACGGAGGGCTAAACCCTGGTTTGTTTATGTAAATGATTTTTAAAACTTTTATTCTTTATGGTCCACTCACACTTTCTGGTTTTTAATTGCCCTCCAGGCCGTGGAGCTAGCGCGGGGGTTGACGTTGAGGCAGCGTCGGAGGCATAGAGTATTCGAGCGTTTTCACGGAGTGGTTTCAGTTTTTCGTTGTGCGTGTACTCTGTGTGTAGCTTTGTTTTACTTTATTTGGTACTATGCTCTGTATAACATTTGACTCTGCGTTGTTCTTAAATTCTCCTTCGTCTGACAGTATAACTTGTAGTTTTTTGTGAGGTCGTTTCGGTCTTTTGTGTTGGGATGTCAGACGGGAGCAGGGTTCACCTCGGTTATTGGGGTGATAATCGGGGTAGGTCCTGTCAGTCTTGTTTTGAGTTGAGTTTGTGAGCACGATTAACCATTAGGGTTTACTTAATTTTCTTTATTTAAATGAGAGCATGTGTCTCTTATTTTATAAAGAAAAAATAAACCCTAATACTATCTTATTGTTGAAGAAGCAGGCTGAGATCATAAATCTGCTATGGTGGAGAATTCCGGCACAGTAGTTCGTGAAGGTAAGAGTCTCTTAATTTTTGTAGCTTTTGTTTTGATGTTTAGAGACTGAGCCTTTCAAATAGAGATGAAGGAGGAAGTCATGGTCCCAAGTTAATTGTTCAAAGTGGTCGCTGGAACTGGTAGAATGATTGATGGCTGATGGCTGGCATCGGCTTGGCGAGGCGAAGAGCGTGCAGACATCTATGCGATGTGAGTCAGGAAGAGATAGTAGGAGGCTGGGGTGCGCATAAGAGGCGCAGAGGAATTGTATGAAGGGCTGCAGGCGCCAATGGATGGAGTGTTACGCGATTCCTCCGTTTTTTACTTACTTTTTTCTTTCTTTCTTTTCCGTTGCTTTTGCTATCAATTGATAGCATATATATATATATATATATATATATATATATATATATATATTCTTTTATATATAATAATATATATTATTTTAATATATATTTTATATATTATTTTTCCTTTGTTCAGCTTCATTCTTTTGCAGATTTTGAGAGCTGTGGAAGTCTGATTGCAACGATTCAAGCGGTGGTGCGCTCTACTCATCGAGACGGTCATTTCAAGATGTATGAAGGCATACTTCTGGTGTAGTTTTGAAGACCTCATTTTGTGGAGTACCATCTGGTGGCATGTCCAGGACTTGTTGGAGCTTCCGACTTCAAGAGATGATGGACTTGACACCAAGACGCTCCTCCAGTTGACATGCTTATGATGCTTTATGAAAAGAAGAGCTTGGCGTGCTGATGGACCCGTCATCTTCAAGCATGGGCGGAGCCAACATCAAGGCCTTCAGCAGGGAGGTGGAGCAGAATGCAATGCGAGGTCCAGCAGAGTGCAAGACGAGGTGCAGCAGAGTGCGACGTGAGGTGCAGCAGAGTGCGGTGCGAGGTGCAGTAGAGTGCAAGCAAGCTGCAGCGGAGTGCAAGGAAGGTGCGCTACAGTTGTGAGGCGAGGCATGGTGCAACTACAAGGCGAGATATGCTGCGAGTGCGAGGCGAGGAATGTTGCAAGTGTGAGGCGATGCATGGTGCAACTACAAGGCGAGACATGTTGCAAGTGCGAGGCGATGTATGGTGCAACTACAAGGCAAGACGATGTGCAAGTGCGAGGTGATGAGTCCCATCACTTGAAGTGCGACGTGTCACAACCCAGCATGAGGCTTGTTCCAGATGCAAGGCAGTGTGTGTTGCAACTACGAGGTGAGATGTGCTTCATCTTCGAAGCAAGGCTTCCCATGACGCGAAGCGAAGTGCATGTGGTGCCATGAAGTAACTGAAGTTTTCCAAGGAGTTGCATTGGATGATGGATGAACCTTTAGAGATTTGATCTTCAAGACCTTTTTGAGCTCAGAATGGGGTGTAGCAAGGCAGAATATAGGATGGAGGATCGATCATGCCCCCTGCAAAGCTCGAGACGTCATATATCATCGCCTAATTGAAGGAAGAGAGCTTGGAGATGCCATCAATTCCAAGTAGGCGATGTTGAGGAGGTTGCCCCCATTGTTTGAAGAAGGTCATGGACGATGTGTCACTGGAAGTCCACAATGAGATGACTGAAGGCCTCCAAGGCTTGCTCCTGGGTTGACGGAGAGACTCTGAGGTCGTGCCGTTCCTAATGATGAGCTTCATGATCCTTCTTGGTCTGTCGCTTGATCTTAGCATTGAATACATGTTTGAGCATTCAACTTGTGAATTGCCAACTTCTTTAATTTTCATTAATATAAGCCTTCCACTTTTTTTTTTGAGTGTTTTGTGATTTTCGGAAGATTTGACCTTTGTGTAGTAAATTTGGTCTTCCCACTTCGTTTTAGCTTCGAATTGAGTGCCGTTTGTGGGGTTGGAAAGCTTAGTTCCATATCTTTCTACATCCATGAGGCTCATTCCAAGAAGATCTGAATTGAGCCTTGTGCGATTGGTTGAATCTTTTGCTCGTGCGCTGGTTCATGCAGTTCACCTTTGTGTGAAAAAACGTTTGCTGGGAACTCGTCACAACTTGGAATTGAGTGAGGTCAACAGCGTTGGAAAGCTGACTTCCATAGATTGTTAAATCCATTGTCCTCATGTCAGGGTGATAAAAAATCAGTGGTCTATGACTGAATGACTCTCGTACTCGTGCGCTGGTACGTGCAGTTGACCTTCGTGTACAAAAACGTTCGCTGGGAACTCGTCACAACTCGGAGTTGTGTGAGGTCAGCGGTGTTGGAAAGCTGACTTCCGTATCTTTTTAGGGACATCAAGCTCATGTTAGGGTGAGAAAAATTGAGCGAAATACGATCGAATAAATCTCGATCCCGTGCACTGAAATGCAGAATTGGACTTCGCATGTTAAAACATTTGCCCACTGTTTGTCATGGCCTGGTGGTTGCCCCTCTTGGTGGGGTTGGAAGCGTTTTTTCAGTAGCTTTTCGACTCCAACAAGTCAAGTTCTTGGATGGTTTCATGTGCCTCGCTGAGACGAGCCTTGAGCGCTTCGCGTGGCGAAGTCGTGGCGTGGTCCACATGGTAAAGACTTGTCGTGCTTTGTGTGGCAAAAACTTTGAGTTCTTCGCATGGTGAAGGCTTGGAGTGCTTCGTATGGCGAAGACTCGGGTGCTTTGCATGGCAAAGACTTGGAGTGCTTCACGTGGCGAAGACTTAGGGTGCTTCGCTGGGCGAAGGCTTAGAGTGCTTCGCGTGGCGAAGGATTGGAGTGCTTCGCATGACGAAGGCTTGGAGTGCTTCGTACTGCGAAGACTCGGGGTGCATCGCGGGGCGAAGGCTTGGAGTGCTTCGTATGACGAAGACTCGGGGTGCTTCGCGGGGCAAAGGCTTGGAGTACTTCGCGGGGCGAAGACTTAGAGTGCTTCACGGGGTGAAGGTTTAGTGCTTTCTAAACAAAAGCGTAGGCAATAAGACAATTTCATTAGACGTTGAAACAAAACATCTTTAATCTTATTGAAAGATGCTATGTGAGAAAATTAGGCACTGAACCAAATTTTAACCACAAAATTTGTGTCTTCGATGATGACTTGGTCACTGATTCAGTTTCTTGGTTGTTCCTTGCAACTCGGACTCGGCAATGATGGTGTCCATGCGAATCATCTTTTGTGCGGGTTCCTGGGGGTGCTTCGCGGGGCGAAGGCTTGGAGTACTTCGCGGGGCGAAGACTTAGAGTGCTTCGCGGGGTGAAGGTTTAGTGCTTTCTAAACAAAAGCGTAGGCAATAAGACAATTTCATTAGACGTTGAAACAAAACATCTTTAATCTTATTGAAAGATGCTATGTGAGAAAAGTAGGCACTGAACCAAATTTTAACCACAAAATTTGTGTCTTCGATGATGACTTGGTCACTGATTCAGTTTCTTGGTTGTTCCTTGCAACTCGGACTCGGCAATGATCGTGTCCATGCGAATCATATTTTGTGCGGGTTCCTGGGGGTCTTCGTTTCCGAGACGATCTGTTGCCTTTTTTCTGAAGTACTCGGTGCAGTGTCCTTCCTTCAAGAGATTCCGGAGGTATCTTTCGAAAGTCTGGCAAGAGTTTATGTCGTGCCCATAGCAATTGTGATAGGCACACCATTTTGTCTTGTCGGCTCTCTCCTGATCACCTTTGACGGGAGCTAGTCTTTTGAACCACGGTTTTTCCTTTATCTAATTATATATTTGGAGGAAAGGTACCAAAAACTGTGTGTTTGGCTTCGCACCTGCAAACAGGTTGGATGACGGGTTCCCTTTGCGCTTGTTGGCTTTCTCCACTGAGTTCCCGCGGTGGGCATCATCCTTTGGCTGCGCAAACGCCTTTGCAGAATGTCCATCTTCCTTGACGTGGTTGGCGGCATGTGTGGCATTTTTCTCGTCCTCCTAGCACGCATGTCGCTTTGCCAGGGTTAGCATCTTAGTGAGACTTCGGGCGTTACTCATGACGATGTCTCCGTAGAGCTAGCTCTCTCGCGGTAGGCCTTGTTTGAACGCCATGGCTGCAACGAGGTCGCTGCATCCCGTGATACGGGATTTTTCTTTGCAATACCTCCTGATGTATTGCCACAAGGTTTCTTTGGATCTCTTTCGAACGGTGAAGAGATGGTCATCTTTGACTTCGACGGTACGGAGCTGTGAGTACTCCTTCACGAAGGCAAGGGCTAATTCCTGAAAAGAAGCGATTGATCTCCGGGGGAGATGGTTGAACCACGTCGTCGCCTGACCCTGCAGCGAGGCTTGGAAAACTTTGTACATGAGTGCGTCGTTGTGCCTGTGAGGTACCATGACCCTCCGATAATAATTGATGTGCTTTACTGGATCGGAGGTTCCCTTGTATTCATTGAAGTTTGGAGTTGAAAACCGTTGCGGGAACGGCTCTTCCTCAATGTCCTTCACGAATGGTGAAGATGACGACGTCTGAATTTGGCGCCAGAGGTCATCTTCCAAGTCTCCGTCTCGCTGAACTCCCTGGAGCCGTCGATCTAGCATCCTTCGAACGTCCTCAGCGTGCAAAGGTTCTTTGTGACGGGGGTTTCCGCGCCGGGTCAAATCGCGTCGACTCCCTCGAGTTTCTGCGGTCTTAGCTCTCGAGCATGCTGGCGAGTAAATCTCGTCTTCCTCGCTGTGATCATCTGAGCGGGTGCGTGACGCACGTGAGACTGCTTGTTGCCGTCGGCTATCGCGTTGGTACTCTATGCGCGAAAGTGCTCCGGGGCGTCCTTCGAGTCGTTTTCGGGCTGATGGCCTCGGTTGATCCTGTCCTCTTGCTCTGGGGGTGCAGCTTTCTTTCCCTGAGTCGCTCAGCGACGTGTCTCGGGACATTGTCTGGCATCGGACATGTTCCTTGCCAGCGCTCTTCGGGACGTCCGCCAGCGTCTTGCGAGGTTCATTGCCTTTCTTGGAGGTTCTGGAAGTCCCGATGTCCCCCAACCCGATGTCCCCCAACAGCTGTTGTTAGAGCTCCGATTGGGCCCGAACTTGGTTGCTCAGCTGCTCGACCTTCTGTGTTAGCCCGAGTCTCGGAGGTGACCCCTTAAGTGCTTGCTCGTGATGAGTAGCACGTCGGGGCGCACGTCGCGCGCCTTTAGACAGATGTGAAGAGCCATGCCCTCCTGGTTCCTGGGTGTTAGCCTGCGGGTTGGGCAGGGCGTCCAAGTGTCTCCTTAGGTTCAAATCGGCATGGAGCTGATTTGGGACTCTCAAAGATGCTACTCCTGCCAGCAGACCGTCCGTTTGTTGAAAAAACGTTGCGCCTGTCCCCGTTGCAGGTGGCCATGGGGAACGTTCCAAAACTGAACATTGGTGTCCAATCTGGCCTTCCGAATGGTAGGTGAATTGACGTGTGGCGTGGGCCGTGCAGGAGACGGGAAAGTGATTCCTCTGGAATCGTTGGGAGAGGTTCACTCACGGCAGCAATCGCAGCAGCAGATGAGGCAGCCTCGGAGGCTCGTGTAGATCGGCGTGTTCTAGCCATGTGAAGAATGGAAAGTGTCGAAAGTGTGATGATTGAGTTTTCTCAAGGAAAAACTAAAGAGCACGCTTTGAGTATTTCTCAAATCGGCTTTTAATGAAAACACCAGTTGTTGATGCATAAATCGTCCGGTACTGTGAAACTCTTTCTCGATCCCTACACACAATAACGAGAATCAAACGAGGTTAAGGTTGAATCCCGGGGAGGTGGTTCAACCGAAAACGCTCCGATGCTTAAGTCAGTTTTCTGAGAGAGAATAATCTGACAAAGTGTTTGTAGAAATTTTTGATTACCTTTAGAAGTGAAATGAGGTCTTCTATTTATAGTGAAGTCTTGATGGTCACCAGAGCGTCTGATTGGTTGAAGGGGAAATATTAAATAAGTGATTGTACCGAGTGTAATCACTTATTTATTAATGAATAAATAATTCGCTGGGAAATTATTTATTATCGACATTGATCTGATTAATTAATATATTTAGCTGGTAAATATATTAAATTAATGCGGAGACCGTTACATGTCGATGTCAATTTTACCGAGGGTAATATCGACATTATGAGAATTATTGGCCACTTGACGGCTCCTGAATATTCCGGTAATTTATGGCTCCACAACATGTATAGTCTACATATACTAGTGTTTCAATAAAACGATATGACATAACACACACATGTATAGTCTACATATACTAGTGTTTCAATAAAATGATATACTCTTTAAGAACATAGCTTTATTCATCCTTTTGTTTAACATATTTTTATAGTAAGAATTGTATGTATTCTTATGCCATAGTTTTGACTTCTGCAATGAATGAGTCACTTCAATACTACATCACTATTAATATTATATTATTTTCGTACGTTATGTGAGAGATCTTAAATTTGAATATTTCTTTTGTACGTCTCAGTTTTTTTATACCAAAAGTTGTATACATATGGGAATCATGTGAAAGAAAATGCCCAAACAAGATGCTCTGTTTAGTCAGTTTTAGGCCCTTGGCTTTAATGCTCAATTGCATTGAATGGTATGGACATCCAAGCCATTCCATGCCCTTATCCCCCGTTTTGGTGCTTACCCCACCCCGACCCTTGGATGTTCATACTATTCAATGGTATGCAACATTGAAGCCTGCCCAAGTTTTAGTTGTAGGAGTATGACAACGGAAAGAATGTGAAACAAGGCTATAAAAGCTCTAAACAAATTTATTCACTTCAGGAAAAACTAAAAATTTTACAGCCATATTTTACCACATGGCATATGCTATCATTTCCCTAGGGTCCACCAAAGTAAAATTTTGAATGGTAAATTCTACAAAACAACCACAATGCAATCTCAAAGGCTTCCTTGGAAGGAGCATGTGCATGCGCATTATGGTACTTCATGAATCCTAAGCATAAAGGCAGTCACCATAGCCTGCAAAACAGCCAGAAAAAATATGTCACACAAATGAAAATGGCAATATTCATATAAAATTAAAAACCAAAGAGATGTGACTTACTTGGGTCAGTCATGACAATAAGAGCAGAGCCCCTAAAGTCACAGTTCCACTGATTCTTTCCCTTACTTTGGTAGTAAAGATTCATGGCTATGGAGGCATGGTTCATGAGATTGTCTGGAGAGGAGCAAGGGCATCCTTTTCCAAGTATCTGGCAATTCACGTGAGCGCACGCGTAATTCAGATTTGCTAATAGGGTTGATTGGTCTGATGAAGGCTTTGCCACACACCAAGTTTTCTGCGTTCTCATAACAAAATGAAGTAAGTCAATTATGGATTTGCTTGAATTTTGACCATTTTGTGCTCGGGGAACTTGATTTTACCTGTCTATTTCCATTTACCAGGAGCAAAGTTTCTGCAAAGACAACAATATCCACGATGAAATCCAGCAAAAGTCTTATAATTTAAACAAAAGAAAACCAACCCAAACAAAAAAAACGTAAGGAAGATATTCTGTGATACACCGGATTTTGGAATGATTAGATTTGCAACAGTTAAAATTCAGTGCACCGTTGAGTTTTGGGTAATAAATGTAAAATCAGCTTTTTATGCATGTGAAAAATCACCTGAAGTGAAGGACAAGAGCAGGAGCAAAAGGGACAATGCAGCTTTAGCCATGGAGAGCTTTTTTCCTAGTTTACTGACTATTTGTGAAGAAAGGTGTGTGATCGTTTTTATGATCAAATCAAAGAGAAATTTTGGGATTTTAAATTGAAGAAAAACGCAAACGTAACGGCTATAATTCATTGCTGGGACCCTGTCCCTGAGAGCCGTTTTGCTGATGGGATTCTTGGAATTATCTGTCTTTGAAAAGTTCAAAGAACGGAGCTTTTGAGAACATCCACGTGGACCGGCTTTACGTCTCTTTCACCTCACATTACCATTGTCTTTTTTCTATCCTTGGATTTACCACAATTTTTTGGAGTCAGTGAGGAACTGATCGTTTCACTTACCAATGATTCATTTTTTTTACTGTTTCTAGATCGACTGTAATTTTTGTTTATTTTTTATTTTTTCCCCTTTGATTAGCAAATAGTTTGATTGGGAAACAGTTTCCCTGGAAGCTAGAAGTTTATTGAAGCATGTTTGAAGCTGAAGCAATCTGCGGTGTCTCACTCTCCACAAGGTTTCAATTTCCCAATCCCACCAGAAATCGCTTTTCCAAACCCAGAATTGGGTTTCTGTCTAGAGTTTCAAATTCAAATCCGAATGTGTTGCTGTGCTGCCAAACCCAGCCTTGTGCTTTCTTATCCACTTCCTACTTTAATTTCTCTCCAAGAAAGGGAATTAAAACTCAGACCCATTTCCAATTAAGTGCTTCCTCATCTTCAGGTGAGTTCCTATTGCTTCTCCAGTTTCCTCAGTTCTCGTTTCCCATTTCTTTGCAGGGTTCTTTTCAATTTGTGTTGTGTGTTATTTGAGATTCTGTTTCCATGTTGAAGTAACTGATTTTGTGTTCGAAATTTCAAATTGGGTTCGATGGTTATCAGGTAGAACAAGAAATGCGTGTAAAATTACTAGTCACTTTTTCAAATGTTTATCAGATGAATATAGTGACAGCACAAAACCTTGAGTAAACTTCTAGTAAATGTGGTAACTTTTGGAGGGGATTACAGTTTGAATTCATGGAGAAAAGCAATCGAATTTCAGGCCAGAGAGTAAGAACTTTGAAGTAGTCAGGCTATAACCTCATAAAAATAGTAAGAACCTTGAAAATTAGGTTGATTTTGGGAGAAAATTGGGCAATCAACTTATAGGTTAAGTTAGAAAACTAAGGCTATGTGTTAATATATTTATGTATCCTTGTGTAGGCAGAGTAATTCTTCTCTAGGGAACCTCAAAGTCATGAATGATGCAGCTTATCTTGGATATTTTGCCTTTTCTTAGTACTGCAAAAATTTTCAAGCTTCAGGAACTTGTGCATAAGAGAAATCGACAGTTGGGGTAAATCTTTCATTCATTTCAGCTATGAATGTTAATAGGGTTTTTCATTAGTGTAATAAAAAGGGTATGTTTCAAAGTTCATAGGAATTTAGGCTAAATTAGTTAAAAATAAGGAACTTCAAAGTACCAAGGGATTTCGAATGATTAGGTGCAAGGCATTTGGATTTTGTAAGTAACACCCTGACTTTGGAATACCTTGTCTAGTTGTTTTCCTATGCTCATTTGAAATCTCGTGATAAGTTCCTCTTAACTAATTTAACCTAAATTCCTTGGAACTTTGAAGCTCCTCTTCCAAACATACCCTAAAGGAGCCTTCTTTATAAGAACCAAACACTAGCGTTAAAGAAGCTAAGCTATTTTGTCCATTACATAAGGAACTAAAGATAAAGATTGAAGATTGATCATGCTCTCTGAACAAAAAGCGACTTTGTCTAGGACTTTGTATGTATGGAGTCTTACACCTTCCCTTTTTCTTTTGTAAGTGACAATCTTCTTTACCATCTTCAAGTTACAACTAGATAATCTGTACTCTTTGAAGAGAGACGGGTACCATATATTTTTGTTTAATTTGGATACCAATGAATTTTTACAATTACACCACGCTAGGATGTCTTGCTGACACTGTCTTACAGTTACAATATATAAAATCTAATATTGTTTCCCTAAAATCAAAAATGCAGTTGGAAGTACAGAATGCATAGAGGAACCTGCTACCAAAGTGAACTTTCAAACATCTTTGAGTTTGCCGGTTTGCCCAACTCCATTGTCATTGCTTGGAACTGGTCAGTTGCTACATATCATATCAAATGCATTCATTCAAAGAAATGAAAGATTGCAATGCTTGCAGTTTTGATTTATGGTCGTGATTAGACTATACTCCTTTATGGTTCCATGCTGTTTGGCATCAACAGTTATAATGTATTGGCTCCCTGTTTACTCATGAGTCTTAGTTTCATTTCCCTTCTGTAGTAAACACGATAATCAAGAAATGCAGTAACTTGAATCTTTCTACTCCTGTCATCTAGGTCTAAGATGCATTTAGCATTTAACTTAAGAGCTTGGCAATGCTTGCAGGATACAGGGAAAAAGTGTTCGCAATTATTGGCGTTAAAGTCTATGCTGCAGGACTATATGTGAACCAATCCATCTTAAATTGTTTGAATGCTTGGAAAGGAAGATCAGCTACTGAAATTCAAGAGGATTCGTCCTTGTTCAGCTCCGTTTTCCAGTGTACTAATCACAGAAATTTTGCATTTCCTTGCTTCAGACACAAAGACACACACACACACACACACAGAAGCTGGTAAGTTGCTAACATTAGTTTCCGGAATTGCAGCTCCTTCGGAGAAGTCATTACAGATTGTTCTTGTTAGAGATGTTGATGGAAAAACTTTCTGGGATGCCTTGAATGATGCCATGTCCCCAAGAATCAAATCACCCACTCCTGTTGATGAATCTGCACTCTCCAAGTTTCGTTCCATCTTCCAAGGGCAACCCCTTAGGAAAGGAACTTCCATATTTCTGACTTGGCCAGACCCTTCCAAAATGCTTGTAAGTCCAATTTATACATCCACACTAAATTTTTCTAATAGGCATGAACTAATGCGGGCTTTCATGACATTTTTTGTGATGTTTAGGTATGTATCTCATCTGATGGGCTTCTATCTACTGCAGATGCTGCAGTAGAATCGGAGAATGTGGCTTCAGCTCTTTTTGATGTGTTCTTTGGAGAGTCTCCAGTTTCTCCCTCATTGAAAGCGTCCGTTGTCAATGGACTTGAATCAATTCTCAAGTAGATGTTACAAGTTAGTTTTTTCTTGTTTCTTACTTTTGGTTCACTTCAGAGATTTGGTTTGTTCATCGATTTTTCTGTGTATTTCGTTACTCGAGCTTGTTTAGAAGACAAAGAAAGGTTAATTGAGCTGTCATCTTTCTTCTATGCATCTGTTATGACTTGAGAGGGAAATTGTAGTATAATTTCAAAGAAATATTTCTCAACTATTATCATTTATGCATTTCTGAGAGAAATAAAGAATGAAAAATTAGAAAGCTCTTGATAAGGAAAGAGATGCATAAAATTTATGCCTAATGAAGATACATTGAGATTATGATTTAGGTATCTTTTACAACTTTGTTAGTTTTGATCTGCTCAAGCAGCTTGACAACCTCCACCATTGTCGGCCTGTTGGAAGGCTCTGGTTCAAGGCACATTAATGCAATACTGAACACATTGTTAATCTCATCGATCGCACAGCACCCTAAGTTACTGTCGACTACATACTCTTCCTTCTTGTCCTGAACAACTGCCTTCACCTACGATATCATCATCAACCAATACATTAGCAAGTAGATTGAAAACACTACCAAAATTTCAAAAATTTGATGAAAAATAAACAAGAATTATATTGAAGTGTGATGTTCATAATTTACCCATGTCACAAGCTTTGTTCCCTCCTCAATAAATGATTCATCTGTAGGCTTTTTGCCAGTTAGAAGTTCCAGTAAAACCACTCCAAAACTGTAAACATCGCCTTTCGCTGTTGCTCTTCCGGTATCAAAATATTCTGCAGAAAATGAAAGAAATGTTGTGTCCTATGCCAATACACAAGAAGGTAATTAAGTAAAATTGTTTTTTTTTTGTGTGTGTGTGTGTGTGTACCAGGAGCTAAGTATCCAAAAGTTCCAGCTACAAGTGTCGAAACATGAGTCTTATCTGGTTCCATCAAAGTAGCCAGCCCGAAGTCAGACACTCGAGCCTCCATGTTTTTATCCAACAAAATGTTGCTTGATTTAATGTCTCTGTGGATAATGTGAGGGATGCAATCATGGTGAAGGTATGCTATTCCTCTTGCAGCGCCTACTGCAACTTTGTATCTGGTAGGCCAATCCAAATGATTCTTCTCCATTGATCTTCCTGCGTTATAACAAAAATTGAACTTAATTGCTCTCTTCTCAAGTAAGTCTAATGCTTATACTGAATTTACTTTCAAATGGGCATTTCTTTCAATTCGAAAACTAAAGGATGAGGTGATCTTCGCACTCCCTTCGCACTCCCATTTTCTGTACATGCATTGCTTTCTTTTTCTAGCCATCATATTGAGTAATCAAAGAGGATCAACGAACAAAAACAAGCTGATGTGTGCAGAAGGAGAAAAAAAGGAGCGTGCAAATCACTTCCCGAACTTAAACATATGCATATACCATGAAGAACTGCATCCAAACTTCCATTAGGCACAAGTTCATAAATAAGAAGATTATAGTTTGGGGCAGTGTAATATCCATGAAGTGTCACAATGTTGCGGTGCTTAATGCCCCCCATTGTTTCGAGCTCTCTTTCGAATCCCCGGTCTCTATCTGCACTTCCTTTGTTCAATCTTTTCACAGCGAAGGCTAAGGATTCATTCACTGTCAGTTTATAAACTGTCCCATATCCTCCAGAGCCAATGATGTCCTTGTTGCTCAACTTGAGTGTCTTCTTTATGAATGAATCTGATTTCAGAGATTGCATTGTTGGTGCCCTGAACAAAACGATTTTCCCACCTACACACCCAAATTACATTTACAAAATTACAACAGATGATGGAGGAGAGTTATGATGCAGGAAGATCAATGGAGAAAAAGCATACCAAAGAAGCCGTCTTCGAAAACCAAGTGCTTTCTCTTCCATCTAGATGAGGACTGACATAACAATCTTTGATATTACAAAAGCAACACAGCATATGGTTATGTAGAATGCTAGAACCAAAGCATTTCTCATTTTTATGCTCAAAATTTCATGGGGGAGTCTTTGGGCAGTTCCAGCTTGGTGGGTTGTGTACTTGTGTTCATTCACAGAGAAGCATACACAAAAAACGAATTGAAGAAAATTTGTTGAGCAGACGAGTCGGGTTTTGTGTGAAAACAAAGTTCATTGAGAAGGTGGAGAGCAAACATGACAGAAGAAGAACTGAAGTCTAAGATGAGAATCAAACACTTGACACTACATACAAACGAAACTTTGTGATTAACAGAAACAAAGTCCTGTTGGATCATTGAAAATTTGACACATCATGCTTTATTAAATTATTGTGTAAGAGGTGATCAAGTACTTTGTCAATAAGGCTATAATTTTTTATTATAAATAAAGACTCACACTCTTAAGTAATATTATTGATTTATTTATATTATAATATACAAAGAATATTATATTATCACGTAATATTATTAATCTATTCATACCATAGCAAGTGTATTTTTTCCTCGAACAAATCCTTATTGAAGATCTATGTTAATTTGAATGATCTATTTTTTGCATGTTAAAAAAAAAAAAAAATCCTTATTGAAGCGGAGCATAATTTGGGTGGTAAGTGGCAAACAGTGTGGATGCATCCTGATCATGTGAAATTGAAATTGAAACCATGTATTCTGCAACAGCTGTCCCTTTGCCATTTATGTCGGCGTTCAACATTTACAGACCAAAAACGGACTTACCTTTTTGGGATAAAAAAGCATATGCGCGGCCGTGAAGTTTGAACAGTGGATCTGTGATGGCAACTGGCTTCATTTCTTTCATTCTTAATCTTGAGGACTTATATAGCTCATAGGTAGGTCCCCCCCAACCCCTCCACGGTGTATTAATATATAAAAATAAAAAATAAAAAATAAAAAATAAAAAATAAAAAATAAAAAATAAAAAATAAAAAATAAAAATAAAAAATAAAAAATTATGAAAGTCAGAAGGAATGCAATAATATCTCACCTTCCAATCAAGGAATATCAATCAACTGCCAAGCAATGGAGATGATTGTCTGAGAATAGAAACTATAGAGTTGGGTTTGTGTCAATTTGGGTTGGTTTTGGTTAGGACTGAAATTAAACTTGTTTGCTAGCATTTTGTGAAACTGTTTCTTTATCATTTTCAATATAAAAATAGATATGAAACTGTTTCTTTATTATTTTTAATATAAAAATAGATATAAAACGTGTTTGATAACATTATTTTTAATAAATAAGTTAAGAATATAAAAAACACGCAATACAATAATTTGCCGTTCGTTTAGAGCTGCAACCTAAGAAAACAAGGTTAGATTTTTTTTTTCTTTTTTAAAAAAGAAAAGAATTAGCCCACCACATTTTTACCATGGTCACCAACAGCTTACTATCATCGCCGCCACCACCTCTGCCTCCACCGCTACCACCATCATCATCCACCATCACCTCCCCCAATTATTGACATCAACACCACCATAACCATTCACCACCACCACAACCACTACTGTAGCACCCTCAGCCTCACCACCTCTCCCCCTAGGAAGCTGAGGATCCATCAAAATATTTTTCCTGCTTTCAGACAAGCAAAAACCATACAAATGCAGCTTGATTTCGATCCTCTATCTGTATAGGAAGGTAAAACAATCATAAGGCCTTGTATTCAGCAGCCGGCTCATGTTGAGGCCGCAATGCATATTGAAAACCGAAACCCTTGTCACGCTCGGCGTGATACAAATTCTTTGGCCCATCCTTGTGTTTAATAGAGGACATGCCAGGAGCCAGGATAGTACACAGATGAAGGTGAAGAAATAATTTTCTTAAATCTTCAGAAAAATAGAGTTCAAACCATACCCCTTATATAAACAGTGTCATGACAGTATATTAGAAGTTTAAACTATAGATAAAAGGCGCAAGGATAGTACACAGATAGCCACAAAATTGTAGCGGCAAGAACAAGTACTGTGCATCTCTAGCGTGCTCAACGAATTCTTATTATCCTGAAAAATTTTAAGCAACAAATATATAAATTGCTAGTATCAATCAATGCACTCACATTATGGACTTTACGATATCAATTGAAGAAATTAGATAAATCTCTTGCCTTCCCAATCGAGAGAGTTCAGGTTCCGCAAGAAGCATGTCTTGCAGTGGTTTTGCCGCCTTTTCCTTCTCAGCAGAACTATAACATAAGGGAGGCCACACTGCAGTTTCAGTAATTTCAAGCAAGGATTGCTAACAAAACATCAAATCATCTTAATAACTCTTTAATAAAACAGAAAAAAGGATTCACATAAATCTAAAGCACTACTTTCTTCTGGTATTTATGCAATTTCTTCGAGTCTAGACTAATAATTTGATAAATCCTATATCAGAAAAGTGCAGCAGAAATGTAATTGAAAACCAAGGTTCCTCGGGAAAGGAAAAAGTAGTGAACTACGCACCTAAACATATGATCAAGGGAGATAAGCCTGTGGTGAATAGTGTGTTTGCTGTCAATGTAAGTCACCACTAAGCTACCAGCATCTGGGTGGGGCCAGCTTCTTGAAGTAGGAAACCGGAGTACAAACGTGCCTGGTTCCTGAAAACCCCTTGAACCTTGAAGCGAAGCTTCTGCTTCTTCCTTTGTAATGAATCCTTCTATCCACTTGGGTGACGTTGAACTCCACAATTTATTTACCCAATCTTTTGATAAGGTAAAAGCTACAGGATATAGCCAACACCACATCGTTTCAAAGTTCTCTTGGGTCAGATATTCTCGGCAACCAGCAATTTTCCTGAGTAGCTCAAAGTCCTGAAAACGATTAACAAAATAAAAGATTCAGAAAATTTGCAACCTAATTTTTCCACAATATGATTTGACAAATGGACAATTCGATAGCTATTACTACAGAATGGACCCTCCCAATTGCAGCAACCAACAAACAGTAGCCTTCCAAATTTCCAATGGTCAAATGTCTGAGAAAGATAAACCCTAAGCTCAGAAGGAACAGGCACCCCAAGTGTTGAATAATCGTGAGCTTTTTTGCAAACTCTTCGAACTTAAAATGTAAGTGTTGAAGTAGACTTAACCGAGTGGAGCTATGTGTGAAAATTTAAAAGAAAAAGTTACTAGTTAATCAGTTAAAAAGCAAAAATTAAGAATAATAGTGCTACAACTTCCATCTAATGTTGATCTCATGACACAGTAACCTGAATAAACAACTGACCTAACACAGCAAATAGTTCAAGATTGATAAGCATCAAGTCAAACCAATCTTGATCCATTAAAGATTCAAATGTTTACACCTTAAATATTTCAACCCACAGAGAGAGAGAGAGAGAGAGAGAGAGAGAGAGAGAGAGAGAGAGAGAGAGAGAGAGAGAGAGAGAGAGAGAGAGAGAGAGAGAGAGAGAGAGAGAGAGGGAGAGGGGGGGAGAACCTGCTGCATGAGAGACCGAGAATTACAACAACCAATCTTTATGAATTGCTCTTCAATTTCAAAAACCACACTCTCCCACGGAACCTGGTGGTTATTTTGTGAGATCAAATTCCAAGCTTTAGTTCCTTCCTCCATCAATCTTTTTGCCATTGCTATTTGCTGCCTGAGGAAATAAATAAGAGAAAGAAAGGAATCTGATTATACAAGAAAGAAATATATGGTGACTAAAGCATGATCCAAGTATCACTGGGTTGTAGCAACTCAAACTTTTGCCCTCTTCTTTTTAGGTTTTTATTGCAAAATTTTTTCGTCTCTAGTGTGAACTAACATACACAGGAAAGGGGATTTGGTGACACATGATCAGCAAAATCATGAGCCTCAAATGAGAACATGGGGTCGTTTGCAGAACATTAGTAATTACCTGTGGTGTGAACATCCAGAATACAAGGAAACCTGATGGGCAAAACTCAGAAGTTCTTCATTAGAAACACTGAAGGCAATCTCCTTGAGCAAAAGAGTCCTCTCAGTTAAATTTGCTAGGCAGTATTTGAAAATGGCCGTATCTGACATTGGATTTCTACTAGATGACGTACTCTTGAGAGCTGAGTTTCTTGCTTCAGGGCTCTCTGAATTAGTTCGGGAGTTGTCTAATTCTTCAAGACTATCGGGTTTCGACACCACATTTGTCGCAGATGTGTTTGCAACCTAATTTTCAAGTTATTTCAATTAGACTCCTGTTGAAAGACATGAAAAATGCACATTTTCATATTGTACCTAAATAAGCTTCTATGATCTAAATATAGGTATCTTTCCTTATAATATAGGTATGCTCAAATGGAAATAATAGCAAAAATGAAAAAATTTATTTTCACCATTCAGCATCATTGGAAACATTAACAAAACTTCCAGAAACGCATGCTTGAAAATTATCAGATTAAAATTTTTCATTGAATACAAATCATGTTAAAAACTTCCTTTAGTGATTATTTTAGTCTTTTAATTTTCCCTTTATTTGATTCTACATGTTGAAACTACATCTGACCAAGCAACGAGCCCATGCAGAAAACTCAGAAGATCACATCAAGGCCCATTACTAAAGCCCATCATTGGGTCCCACCATCTAGACCTAATATTGCCTATATAAGGAACATTATCACCCTCATGGGGGATCCCCCACTCTCTCACTAGAGATACCACTCTCTAACTTTGAGAGCTCTTCCTTTTCTCAGTTTCTCTACATCTCCCCTTCTTTCTCTAAAGGCTCTTAAGCCTATGTATTGTGTACATATAAACAATATTATATTAATGAGAATGAGGTAATACCGTGAACATGGCCCGAGTTGGGTAACCATGTACTTACTTATGTTCTTGGGTGAGTGTGTGTCTACTTACTTCTAATTTGGTACATTTTGTGCATCAACAGTTTGGCACTGTACGTAGTAATTGCAACAAAAAGCTATGCGAATACCTCTTTTCCTCACACCTACAAGAAACCCGCGAGCCCAAGAACACCGAGCACCCTCCTATAGAACATAATCAGCTCTGGTCATCCAAGAAACAACATTTCTCTCTCTGCCAAAGTCTCTCAAGTCACCTACACTTACTTGGCAGATCGATATGAGCCCATTTTTTCACAGCCTCGATATAAAAAATACACGAGCTAGGCCAATCGGCAAGTCGGTCGGTCAAAACTACAATTTCATAACCATCTTCTATCAGCCGCAATGCTCTAACCAGATAAGAAACATTTCTTATTGCTCACTATTAATTCTAATCCTTATTTTAGCTAAACCCAAACATCACATCATCCACATGATATTGTATATATACATATGTGAGAAGCCTTGAAAGCTAAGGCTTTATATATATTCTCAGCCACAAGCGCTACAGATCCAGCAAGGGGAGACCTTGGATCTACAAATGGGCACAAGTTCGTTTACCAAAACTGGGCTTTATATGTGTGTATATATATTATACTTGTACATATATAGTGCCAAAAAAGCAAACAACTTCATCGCTGGGAGTCCAAACACCTGCACACCGACCACCCACATGCCCACCATGTGCAAACCGAAGAAGAACACCACAATAGCAGCGATCGATACCTTTCTGCACAGCTCATTGTCGATGGCCAATCGACCACAAACTCACCGATCAGCAACAACAGGTACCGACCGGCAGAGTTTCTTTAAATTTGACAGACCACCCCAATCAGCTTCATACAATCTATATAAAAGTCCCACCAACGACTAACAAGGTACAAGACCAATGGCGTCATCGAGCGGTCCATGTACTCACCGACCAGCCACCTAAAACAACAGTGGATTAGACCCCTCATCAGACCTCACCGTCTCACTGCACCCTCATCAATCAATAAGGTCAGTATTACTCGACTGACCTCCTCTTCTGCAAAGCTGCAATGAAGTAAATCAAATTCCCTCCCTAGTCAAGTATGCGCACAACATGGTCAATCGGCATGGTGCCATGATCCACCAGTCAAACCCAATCATTTAACATACCCACAAGCATACAATCATAGCCTCCACACTTACCCTTCCCCTCCCATTTCATTTTCGTCTAGCATGGCGTGAGGCCGATCGGCATGATGCCATACCGACTCGTCAAACTAGAGAGTGCCAATTTGCAATACCCTCTTACTGCCAAAATTTATTTAAAACACCAAATTCATCTTCACTCACACTTGGGACAAACAACAAAGGAAGAGAAAAGTGAAGTTTTGTGCAACACTACCCCACTGACACATAGCTCTTCCACTCAATCCTCTCAGCCCCTCCAGGCAAACGATGTTCTCCCAACTTGGCAACGCTTCTCAACCAAGCAAATGGGGGACTCCCATTTCCTTTTTCTCAACATGTACTGATCGGTCACACCCCATGGGTTGGCACCACTTCAAATCTCCCATGAGACATGCCTAACCTAGCATCCCTAGGGGACATGCCAAACACAACCATTTGTCGTGACAAGCCTCAACACAACTAGGTAACACTTCAAAACACAAAATTATTATGAACATCATAAGCATCATGCTTCAACAATTACTTATAGACACACTGGCATCACATCATTGCCTTTTAGTCATATGCTTAACTATGCTCACAACATTGTCATTCGCTCAAACACATTAACGAGCCCACGTTCACTCAAACACATTACCGAGCCCACTTTAGCTCAACACATACTGAGCCCACTTTCGATCAACGCATTAGCGAGCCCAAATTTGCTCAACGTATACCGAGCCCACATTCGCTCAACACATGCCAAGCAAACTTTACCACCAATAAATGGCGAACACAAAAACATTGCGAGCCAGTATAAACTTACAAATAACATGACAAACACAACATTCATAGCTAAACTTAGCTAACATGCCAACTGGCTCACACAAACCACAAAGAAACACTTGCAAGCATTCAAAGCTCGTACACAAGGTCTTACTCACCAGGAGACTACCAGAGTGCAACCACTATCATACCAACACATTCAAACATACAACAAAGGACTCTTCCTCTCGGCATCCCACCTCGACCGAGGACTTGAGGGGCTGGTGATAGTGCACCAAGCGAAAGAGCGGACAGAAACAAAGGAGTTGCTTGGTCAGTCCATTTTTGTTGGAAGTCCTCAATTGAGGTAGTCCACCTTAGTCAAGATCACATCAAGCCCATCTCCAAGGCCCACTAGCAAGGTTCATCATCAAGGCCCATTACTAAAGCCCATCATTGGGTCCCACCATCTAGAACTAATCTTGCCTATATAAGGAATATTATCACTCTCATTTGGGGGGACCCCCACTCGCTCACTAGAGATACCACTCTCTCTCTCACTTTGAGAGCTCTCCCATTTCTCTACATCTCCCATTTCTCTACTCTCTCTCTCACTTTGAGGCTGCCTATGTATCGTGTACATATAAACACTATTATATTAATGAGAATGGGATAACACCGTGGACGTAGCCCGATTTGGGTGAACCACGTACATGCTTGTGTTCTTGGGTAAGTGCGTACCTTCTTACTTCTAAGTTGGTACATTTTATGCATCAACGCTACAAATATGGGTTTTCATAGAAGACTTGTGACAAAAAATGCTAGAAAAGATAAGTTTGGTTATGATCATCTTTAGTATATCGAGATAATCTAATTGTTCATGATGTTACTTCCAACAAAATAGGAATCTCAAAAAATTATCCATATAAGAAAGAGTGAGGGTAAATACCTGGTTACCAATTCTTGTATGAGAGTTGCATTCGTCATCGGGTTGTTCTAAGTCCGAAACAGTTTCAGATATTCTGTCTTGTCCCAATCTACACCGCTTTGATGATGGACTCGGTTTTTCTTCATGAACATAACTTTTCTGAAGTTCTAAGGCTTTATTATCCGATGCCAATAACGGAGATCCGCTAGGTGTATCCATGGCAGGTGCTGGCCTTTTCCACAATGTAGAGGATATTCGAGTACTACGGTTCCTTGAGATACAACGAATTGGAGGGGTGAAAGCCTTGAGGAAAGGATACTTTTCCAAGTTTGGTATGTGAAACATTATGCGGAACATCCGACTTTCGCACTTCGATGAAAGCTGAAATAAAGAAGGGTAATCATTAAAATTTATAGCAGAACATGGAAAAAAATATCTTGCACCGAAGTTCATCAAATAATACACCTTTGTTCAACTCAGAAAATGGAACTTTTTCAACAGTAAAACAATCACAGGATGCTAAATGAGAGGACATGCATCAATGTCGATTGTTCACACACGTGTATAGCCCCATATGCGAACAAATATGACTTCTTCCACTAGAATAGAATTTAGACCCTTGACGCTGAGAACATACAACAGCATGGTGTTTCGATAATTGAACAGTTGATCAACAATTTGAAGGGATGATTCCTAAAGGGAACTCAAAAAAATGACAGTTCGGATCATTTGACCACATAGCATGGTGGACCCTAACAAATTCTTATTTTAGCTAATCCTATTGGTTAGAGATTAATGAAATAAATATCTAGCACACTTTAACATCATGCAAGTCGATAAGCATCCATATACACACACACACACACAGAGGAAGTTTGATTCTTTCTAATAAAGAACCTGAGATATCTTGAGCTTAAAAGGCATGACGCTGAGAACATACAACAGCATGGTGTTTCGATAATTGAACAGTTGATCAACAATTTGAAGGGATGATTCCTAAAGGGAACTCAAAAAATTGACAGTTCGGATCATTTGACCACATAGCATGGTGGACCCTAACAAATTCTTACTAATCCTATTGGTTAGAGATTAATGAAATAAATATCTAGCACACTTTAACATCATGCAAGTCGATAAGCATCCATATACACTCACACACACACACACAGAGGAAGTTTGATTCTTTCTAATAAAGAACCTGAGATATCTTGAGCTTAAAAGGCGCATGCCCATGCAGCATTTTACTTGGTCTAGCACAAGAAGCAAATTCAATCCCATCATGGCTTGCCAAAAGAGGAGCTTCCCCATCACTTGTTTTCTCCACAGGTGCTCCATTGTCAGCATACACCAGGGAAGCAATAACCTGTAAGAGAAGAAACTTCTCAACCGTGCATGATAATATTTAGTCGTGTTCACATGAAATCTAACAAGAGATAGAATTTACAAAATCCCAAAACAAACCTCAGACTCCTTGTTTGAAGGATGCGAAAAGGCATCTAACAATACAACATCCAGTGAAAAATTCCTACGACAAGAAGCCTGCAATATGGTAAACGAAATTGGCAATCTCAACTAGAAGATATCTCAGCGTAGTAACCCTGGGTTATAACTTGAGATACAGTAATAAGAATGCCAGCAACCATTACTGTTATAAACTATGTTCCTTTTATTGTGAGCTTAAGTAAAATAGGGCCTAACATATGATATCCTAATCCGAGTCCGTTTTCGAAGTTAATTTCTCATAAATTGTCATGGCAGTGGCAATTAGTAATTTGGCGAAAAAGTAATCAACATGTCCAATTAAAGAAATAAAATAAAAAATTATCAATAAAATTTTAATCTTAACTACTTGGATCCTTGAAACTGTACATTTGAAATTTTTGGAAACCGAAACAATCTATATAATGCATTATACTATAACATCAAGCAAGAGTTTATGGAAGTATTCAGTTTATACGAAGAATAATGTCTCTGGAAGACAGGTTGTGCAAAAAAAAATGTTTCTCTTATGGGAGAAATTAAGGATGTTTCTAAGAGCTTGTACACAAAATATTAGTTAACCAGCATGATTGTTTTAAAAATAAGTAAGAAACAAAGAACTATAAGGTTGCATCTTAACAAGCCTGTGATTTTAATGTTACAGCACCTGGAGAAACATAGATTTTACAGAAATATCACAAAGGAAATTTGATGGCTTATTGAGACTTCGCTTTCTCAATGCAATGATAAAGATGATTACCAGCCGTTATTGGGAACTCTAATAAACTGCACAATAGCTATAGAATATTTGTAATAAAGGGATTATTAAACTCATTTTTGGGAATAAATGTCCATAATTTATGTATTCTGCAAATAATACTGCCAAACACAGTAAAATGTAAGCCTACGTTAGTTCATTTTGATTTACCACATACATAAAGTACTGGTACTAATTACTACCAAGAAAGAGATATTATAGACTGTCAAACAAACCTTCCCACCGACAATACTCCAAACACCATCGCTGCTTTCTTCAATCTCAGAAGCAGATGAATTATCAATGGATAATTGTAGAGGTGGGTCCTGAAAAATATATATATATATATATATATATATATATATATCGGTATAAGCATTTACTTTGTGCAAAGGGGCCAGATAAACTAGGAATTTGAGATGCGAATCGAAACAACCCCTTAAGGAATTAAAAGGTATGCAACTACTACAAAACCTTTGCGTAATACTCCAGAAAGGATGAACTTAAGGGCAAAATTTTATAATTGTGGATGTATCCCTGCAAACTGTTTTCATCTCCACCACCAGCAACCAAAATGATCTTCGTCAAACCACTTTCAATGGAGTAATTGTTGAACAAAGATGATATAGCTTGCTTTCCCGCAATTTCACCATCAATGTGCAGCCGCACAAAATCAGACGAAACCTAAAATGAACTCATAAACTTTGAGCATCTCATACACTGAACAGAAAAGTGAACACTAATGTCACCAATGATAAGGTATACCCAGCCTGCTTCTAGTACGTGAAAAACAGAAACAAAGAAAAAAACATTAACCAAGCTCATTTGTGAGGTCTCTATCACAAATATTTCTTCTGACCTTGCATAGTGATGTTCTTATTTATGAAAGCACAATATCTTTCCATTATTAAATTGAACGCCTACCCTCTTCTTTCCCTAATTTCTTTTTTTAATGTTTGGAGCATAAAAAGTCTTATATACCTTCTTCCTCCGTACAACTTTTGAATAGAATTTAAGGTCTTCCTTTCTCTTAGCGTATGTTGCTTATTACTCACATTGTTTTACATTTATCAATGTATAAGACAATTATTCTGTTTTCCATATCTATTCCACCCTACAATCCTCAATCTCCCTCTAAAACAAAGTGATGGAAATGAATAAATACTCAAATAAGTAATAGACCATACCTCAAGACCAATATGAATCCATTTCTCCAACGGAAACTCAGTCTCCATAGATACATGTGGAAGTACGGACAATGAAGAGGAATCATAACTTTCAGCAACTTCCTTGAGAAAGATACACAATGGCAAAAGCACCATTTTCTTCTTCTCATTCAGAACAAGGAAGGGAGCACTTCCTGTGGCACCTGAATGGACCTGCATAGAACGAAAATTATCAAACACACCCAACGAACAAAAAATTTCAGAAACTGATCCAAAATATAAAATGAAAAACCAATTTCACACAATTGGTTACGTTGGAACAACTTCCAAGTTCTAACAACAAAAGTCACAAGTTTCTTGGAAAAAAAAAACAAGCAATTTGGTTAATTTATGGCACAAAACTGCCATGGCCATAGAACAGCTCAAGTAAAACGCAACCAAACAAGAATTGATCTTCATAAAAGTCCCAGAAAGCATCAAGAACACAAAAATGAAAATGGGCATAAATCCAAGCACCCAAAGCACTAATTAAAAAGATGAATGGCCCAAAAAACTAAAAAAAAGAAGAAAAAAAAAAGAAGAGGAAATTGGTAGTGACTTGCCTGAATGAGTATGGCAGGGAAGGTGTTGGAGCTCATGAGGTAAAGCCAAAAGCAAAGTGAAAAGGCTCCTTCTTTTACCTCAATTTCCACTCTGAAATCCTTTAGCAGCCCATATTCGTCGGCTACTTTTGCCTCAGCCGCCATTGATCTCGGCCTTTGCTCAAGACAAGAACCTCAACGGGGTTTCTTCGCGCTGTCTTCGTGAACAAACAGCGGTTCTTGTTCTTTTGAGTGACCGCTTTCAACTAAGTAACTAACGGTTGGTACTGTTGGTGTTTGCGCTCCGGCTGTGCTTCGGATGGGTGATAATCAAGTACTCCGCGGAGAAGAAAAGAATTTGGCGATAACCAACTGTTGGGGTTAATGTCAGCGTTAGGAACTGACAAAGAATTGTGGTTGTTGACGTGGATGGAACTTATTTGTTAATGAACAGCCTCACGTTTACTTTGACAGGAGTTGATTGTATAGGCTCGGAGTAAATGGGCCTCGAGATTGAACAATGGGCCTAAAACATATCAATGGATTAACTTAACGAGATTCTTGGATTAGATATTTCTTTTTTACTTTTAACTTCAAGTGTACCTTAAATTTGCACCAAAATCACATTTGGCATCATATTCTGTTTATTCGTTCATTAAATATTTTATAACAATCGAGTTCACCGATTCAGTTGTTTTTCCATTGGAAACATTAAGTTTACGTGAAAAAAAAAACAAAAATGAGAACTTTGAAATACGTTGACATACTAAAGTCAATATAATTAGTTTATGTGGAAGTGATTGAGACCCACACCTACGGGATAATCATATATAAAACACCCATTTATATATTTACTTCAACTTCAAATAATTAAATCTTTCTTTTTCTGGACATGGAGCCATGGAGGTCCCCTACACCAACTCCACCATTATTTCTTATTCCCTTTTCCTCATTTTCATTGGATGAACGTACGCAATTAGCTAAGTTGTTAGTCCATATACACACTACATAATAGGACCCGACCTTGAAAACACCTTGTAAACCACACCCGAGCTCTACTTCCGTCTGACAAGCATGCAGAATACCAAAATTACCCTCAGCTTGTCTGACAAGGGATATTTATAAACTCTTACTAGTCATGCCTCCGCCTCTAGTTTAGCCCCGAATTTCATGACTTGACCTTGAAGGGTTACAAAAACCATGAAAAACCGTGTGAGTGGACACAAATAAATAGTTTAAAAATATAGTTTGAAACATAACATTTTACCTCCGTTTTCTAAACCTATGCATGTATATAAAAACTGTTTAAATCCCAAATATAATATAACACAGTTCATAACCTCGAAAAATATGTAAACTGACATAATGCAAAAAACATCAGTAATCACTTCAAGTATCACGCAAATCATCACAAAATTCAACACAAGAACCAACACATCAACCATACACAATCAATCCATATTCATCCCATCCTCGATGCACAATATCAATCATCACATCCATTGCACTATCGGTAGGCACACCACTCGGGATTTAGAGCCCAGCTTGACATTCGAGTGTTCACCTCACTCACTCACTCATGATTTGGAGCCCAACTCGACGTCTGAAATTACTAACAAACATGCACCTCGAGAAGGGTTATCCACAATCATCACCATCATCACAACATATCACATACCACGAATACCAAAAAACACATATCAAATCTCAATATCACAAATCGAATCCACAATTAGAACCTTGGGCCTAAGCCCAAAACATAACTTAATCATAACCTCATAACATGTGTCATCGAAATACTTCCAAAAACCACCCAGAAATCATATGAAAATAACAAAAAATCCAATATCACAATATCTCGTATTATAAACCATATTCAATTCAAAACACAATTGAAACGGAATCTGAAAATGTAATTTACGAAAAGTCTCGTAAAACGTACAATAAAATAATAATTAATTATAAAATTATCGAAAATCATATAAAATCCCACTTAACCACATATCACAAAAAACAGTATTCATACTCCATAATACCTTAAATCATTTTTTTTTACTCATAATTCCATATCCAAGACTAAAACCAATAGCCTCACATTTTGGCTCATTCTCGAGCCCTAGTCCTTATGTCCAACTACTTCCGAGTTCTAATCCACAATCTTGACTCACGTCTGAGTATTTATCCAATGTTGTTAACTCACACCATCACTGACATACTTCGCCATTATCAAATCTAACAAAAGGTCTTTCCATCATTTCAACACATCAATTGTCTACTTAACTAGAAAACATATTATTACGTTTCACTCCTAAGCATTACACATGATCAAAGCCCATATAATTCCTCCAATAAATGAGCGTACCATGAACAATTCGACCCAAAAATCCAGAACCATTAACAACCCTATAACTATCCTGGGCTCGTTTACTCATCTCAACATCAGGCCGTGCACGTGGCTTACATTTCGGAGGCATGGCAAACACAATTTAGAATGTAACGACCCGACCCGAAAATTTGAGAGTTTCGGGAATTATTGAATTTTTTTTCGAGATTATACGAAAATTATTTAGAAAGTTGGACGGTTTTTCCCCTATGGTTACTATTGTCTTACTAATTGTGGAAAGCGGAAAATTATGATATTTTGGGTTGGTTAGATAAGGTTCACTCTCATCTCTCTCCTCTTCCCGTCCAAGCAAACACACACAAAAATCATTAAACACCCAATCTTTGAATCATGAGTTTGAAGGGTTTTTGAGAGAACCCATGGATGGAAACAAGTTCTAGGGAACCTAAGAATCAAGTAGAGCTCAGGCTTCAAGGGAGGAACGACTGGAATAGCACGATTTGAGAGCTTGGAATCTGGCCGAAACTTTCGAGGCCCATATCTTCAAACCCAGGTGAGCTTTCTCAATTATGATTTCATTTTTGGAATCCTTGGCTCGAGTAGATGAATTTCCATATACAGTTTGAAATATTTGGTTGAGAAATGAGGGAGATATGAAGGTTTGAAGATTTCAGAAAAAAATGGGGTTTTCTAGCCAGCTAAGGGGCGGCGATGACGGTGGCACGGTCATCTTCTCCAGCGAGTGATGATGCCAACGTGACGTCATGATGACATTATACGACATGTGTTAGGTGCCACATGGCAGGGGATGAGTGGTGCCATGAGGCACGTGTTAAGGGTGTCACGTGGCAGGTGATGTCAGAAATTGTCAGTGCCACGTCAGCTAGGGCTGACGTTAACGTTGACCAGTGTTGACTTCTGTTAACCAAAATTTGATCGGCGCGTATGGACGCTTGGACATGATTTTTGAGGTAAAATCGGTCTTATTTGAAAGGCTTCAACGTTCTGAATTCAATGGTGGTGGTTTTAGATCGATCAGAGATCGTTTGCCTTGTGTATTGGATGGTTTTCTCCTTGGGAAGGGTGTTCGGGATGCGTTTTCAGTTTTAAGGTTTTTGAGGATTTATTGTATAGATTTATATGGATTGTTAGTGACCCTCGGGTATGACTTTGACAAGTCCAAATGTCCCGGAGGCTTCAGATTGGCTTACGGCTCGTGTTTGAGCAAGCGGTGGTATGTGTCAGTGGATTTTCTTTCCCTAAGCTATTATGCATGCATACTTACATGATTTTCTATGTGAATTTGGTGATATTTGAGTAATTTGGATTTTATATGGATTTTCGGTGATTTTAGGAATATTTTATTGCACGTTTGACTAGGTTTGATTAAACGGTGATTTTGGGCTGAGGCCCGAGATATGGAATTATGGTTTAAATTGTTATTGATATAGACATTTGGTTTCTCGATATTCGTGATGATTGTGGATTTGACTTGTGATATCGAGATGTAATGTGTGTATGTGTTAGTGGTACAAATGCTATGAGTGATGACTTTTGATAGTAAGTTGTGATGTGAACACGTGTTTCTCGATAATGCTTGGTTGATGTGGGTCTCAACCGTTGAGCCGAAGGCTCCAGATCTTGATACTAGTGACTATGATTATTATACTAACATGGTCCCATGTGGATATTCTGGTATTGTGTTGTTGTGATGGCTCGGACGTCAAACAAGACTCCAGTTCCTGAGTTAGTATCACTTGGACGTCGAGTAAGACTCCAGTTCCCGAGTATATTACCTACTGGTAGTGCCTTGCGATGTATTTTTTGTTGTGCCTATTGATTGGTTGAACTCGGACGTCGAGTTGGGTTCCGTTCCCAGGTGAGTTTGCAGTGTGCCTGTTTGTAGGGCAGCAATTGATACTTGGCATGGTGATGATAGTGGATTGATTGTTTGTACATGATTTGTTGGCTTGATTTGACTGTTGTGATGGTTAAATACTTTTTCACATACTTCGAGAAAGCTAAAATGTATTTCTCGTCTTAATTGAAGTGAAACGGTTTTGAAATGTGTTCGTGCGGGATTTCACCCCGCACTTGGGCCGGGCCTAAATCCAATACGAAGCCCATATTGTAAAAGAAACCCTAGCATTTGTCTATTTAAGGAGGGCATCCCCTTCATTTGTAAAAACAAGCTCACAACTCCACAACATTATTTGGAGACATCATCTCCATATCTCCCTTAATGGCTCAAGGCCACAAATATGTAAACATTATTATTATCAATAAAATTATTTTGGAAAGTTTGTCCCGTGGACGTGGCCCAATTCAGGTGAACCATGTACGTGCTTGTGTCTTAATATTTATGTGTTGTCTTCTCGGTCTCGTTGGTGGCATTTTTGACATCAACAAAATGATTTTCTTATGCATGCATGGTTTTGGAAAACGGAGGGTAAATATTGGTTGTTTTCAAATTATGTTTTTAAACTATTTATTTTTGTTGACTCACACGTTTTCTGGTTTTGTAATCCTCCAGGGCCGCTGCACGGAGATCAAGACTCAAGAGGTAGAGGCATGAATTAGTTAAATTTGCGTTTATCCCTTGTTTGACAACGTTTATGTCAAACGGGAGCAGAACCTGATTGTATTGTTCTTGTGTATTCAGGTTGGGTCCTGTCACAGAACCTCAGCACTGATACCAAATTGATAGGACCCGACCCTGAAAACTCCTTGTAAACCATACCCGGACCCTGTTTCCATCTGACAAGCAATGCAGAATATTGGTTGTTTTCAAATTATGTTTTAAAACTATTTATTTTTGTTGACTCACACGTTTTCTGGTTTTGTAATCCTCCAGGGCCGCTGCACGGAGATCAAGACTCAAGGGGTAAAGGCATGAATTAGTTAAATTTGCGTTTATCCCTTATTTGATAACGTTTATGTCAAACGAAAGCAGAACCTGATTGTACTGTTCTTGTGTATTCAGGTTGGGTCCTGTCACAGAACCTCAGCAATGATACCAAATTGATAGGACCCGACCCTGAAAACTCCTTGTAAACCATACCCGGACCCTGTTTCCATCTGACAAGCAATGCAGAATACCAAAATTACCCTCAGCTTCTCAGACAAGGGATATTTATACATTTTTACTAGTGATGCATACGCCTATCAACTAGCCCCAAACTTCATGCCACGGTCCTAGAAGGTTACAAAAACCACAAAAATCGTGTGAGTGGACAAAAATAAATAGTTTAAAAATATAGTTCGAAACATAACATTTTACCTCCGTTTTCTAAAACTATGCATGCATATAAAAACAGCTTAAATCCCAAATATAATATAACATAGTTCATGACCTCGAAAAACATGTAAACTAACATAATGCAACAAACATCAGTAATCACTTCAACTATATCGCAAATCATCACAAAATTCAACACAAGAACCAACACATCAGCCATACACAATCAATCCACATCCAACCCATCCTCGATGCACAATATCAATCATCATATCCATTACACTATCGATCGACACACTACTCGGGATCTGGAGTCCAGCTCGACGTTCGAGTGTGGACCTCACTCACTCACTCAGGATCTGAAATCCAGCTCGACGTCTGAGTGAGAGCTAACCTAGGATCTGGAGCCCGGCTCGATGTCTGAGTCAGCACCAAGCCAGTCTCGAGATCTAGAGCCCCTAACTTGAAGTCTAAGACTACTAACCAATACACACCTCGAGAAGGGTTATCCACAATAATCACAATTATCACAACATATCACATACCACGAATATCGAGAAACACATATCACATCTCAATATCACAAATCGAATCCACAATCAGAACCTCGGGCATAAGCCCAAAACATAACTCAATCACAACCTTGTAAAATGTGTCATCAAAATACTTTCGAAAACCACCCAAAATTTATATGAAAATCACCAAAAATCCAATATCACAATATCTCGTGTTATAAACCATAATCAATATAAACCACAATCAAAACGAAATCCAAAAACGTAATTTACGAAAAGTCTCGTAAAACTTTTAATACAATAATAATTAATTATAAAATTACAGAAAAACATATAAAATCCCACTCAACCACATAGCACCAAAAACACATAGGAAAACATTTAAAACACATAAATACGAATGCATAATATTTTAATAAAATAAAAGTCCACGCACACATACCGTATACACAATTGAACCAACTTACACGTCGGTCTATAAAATCCTAGAATATTATTTTCTGCCATAAATCTTGTCTTAAGGTCACTAATCTTCCCAAATAGCCTCATATATAATCCCATGTTTTTTTTTTTGGATTTTTAAACGAATTAAAATGACGCCTAAACATTCGGACAGTCAAAACTATCTTGAGACGATGTTTGATCGCCTTGTAAATTGTACCGTTGGACTTATATGACTGAGAAGAAGAACTTTCGTGTTGACCAAGTTTTCGAAAAGTCTCTCACGTTCCCACACGCGCCGTGTAAAGGCCATGCGCATGGACTTCAAGCGCAGGGTACTGTTCATCTTCTTTCCTAGGTCTCAGACCCGGATTCCTACAAACAGGATCTCCCAACCTGGCGAGTCCAACCCTCTTTGAAATCCAGTTTTTCTTCATCTTCTCTCATTTTTTTAAACGTATAAATTCTCCTAATAGCCTCTAGAAGAAGATCTTTGATCTCAAAACTACAAAATATTACCTGTTGAGCATCGATGGATTCCTTTCATTTTGGCCATGGTACTAAGTTCATCCCCATCCGTTCTTCATGCTCAACCTTTATTGTTTTGGTTCCATTTTGCTCCTTAAAACTGAACCAACCTTCTAATGGCTTCAGGTTGGCACCAGAAGGCCTCAAAACTAGATCATGCCCACGACCGGAAAATTGGCTTCACGGGCTTTCGACCAATTCTCACTATGAACATCTCCTCTTTCTTTTCTCAGTTCCTCCTCATCTTTGTCACTTCTTTTTCTCTCCCTAGATCTCTCCTTCGCCCCTTTATTTCTCTGGTTCCAACTCTCCTTCACGGTTGGTTGATCATGGTGTTCTTAAGAGTTTTGGTCCACGACGATCGAACTCGCAAACACAGTAACACACCCACCTAAATACACATGGGAAGTCGGTGGAAGGGACAAAAAAAGGAAACGTCTAGAGAAATCTCGACAATTGTCACTTTCACAAGAAAAATCTCAATATGAAATGACCATAATACCCTTTGTTTCATAATTACCAAAATGCCCTTAACTGTTTCTGACCCATATCGGTTTCACCCGATCTCTGATTTTGACATGTCGTCTGCCTATGAACTCGGGATCCCAGACCTTTGTAATGGTTTTTGCGGAATTCGTGAAAAATATACGTATCAAAAAGTCACTTTATAGGGGCAAAAATGATTTTTTTTTTACCTAATTCTTCTCAGGTTTACCTTTTTCTCGTGATCCAGTTGTTACCCCACATTGACTGCGAAACTGTACCTGGAGATGAAAATGACCCATGCTTTGATTTCCCTTTTGAATCCATATTTTCCTTTTGTACTAAAATTCCCATGGATGTAGAGGGATAAGAAAAACCCATGCTGCTCACGACTGTCAATTCTCTTCTCTCGGTATTCTTTCTCTTCCCAATTAACAACCCTCCCACTAGCTTCAGCTCGAACGAGTCCAAGTTCGAGCCACAATGGTTCATCGATGCTTTGAATTCCATTCAGATTGGGTCTCCCAACAGGGTTTTTCCCACGGCTCTAGTCACTGCTTTGCCAACGAACCATGATTTCTTGTTCTGGTTCGATAAAGGATACTCGGTTGTGCCAGTTCCAAAATTTCCCTATTCGGTTACACAGCCGACGGTTCTCGATTTGCTTGTTGGATCAAATGAACAGCCTGTGGTTGGAGAACCGATGATGTCTCATATGTAGATTTAGATGAAAATCCAGAAATTGCAAAGAATGCAAGTTTCCCCTAGTCATGAGCCAACGACGAGGTCGTCGAAGGCGGAGAAGAGGGAGCGGAGGGAGTGGAGGGAGTCAGAGGTTGTCTCAAAGCCGCGACCACTGATGAAAAGTTTCTGGAGGGTGGAGTCTTCGTCGGTGATGAAGCAGACAGATTCGAGAACGTCGGGATGGCGAACGATGGCGTGTTGGAGGATGTCGATGAGTTGGTCCTGAATCAAGGGTTGGAGGAGCTTGCAGTTATATTCTGGGGTTAAAGTGGCAGATAGGGAAGGTGGAGTTTCAGAAGCGGTACCGTTCGGGTCGATTCTGCACTTGTTTGTTAAGTCCATGAAGAAGAAAACTGTTGAAGAAAATTGTTGGCAGATAGACGGTGGAGTTTTAAAAGCAAGAATAGGAAAACTACCGAAGTTCCACAATTGTTAAGTTCCATAATTACCCATTGCCAATTTAGTGGATTTTAATCCACCCACATAGTCACTTTGGCGCCAAATTAAATGAAAATAACGGATAAACAGTTGAATTAGTCAACTTGATTATTACAAGGTCTTTAATGAATGAATAACTAAAGTAGAATACAAAATATGACTCGCACGAATTGTGGGTGCAAAAAGTTTTTTCTTTTTTGGCGGAAACAAAATTAGATTTTGTTAAAAGGAAATAAAATAAACCAAATGGTTGGGTTTACTGTATGCAAACTCTGCTGAAGGTAAAGCCTCACGTCAATTGGCTTTATTTTCACCCAACAAAGACCTCAACAAGTTACGTAGCGACAATTCACCACCTCTCTTTGTGTAGGGTCAGTCAGCATTACTCAATTGAAGTTTGGCTGGAAAATTTGAGTGTAATAGTGGTGATTCTTATTTTTGAAGATAATTGTGCTAAGACACATCATTAGAGCGTGTTTACTTACCGTATTGTGAATCAAATCAAAAGCAACGATTCTGATTATAGAGTATTCTTGCTTTTATTTATAAAAGTTGATTTTTTTTAATAAGGGAGCCTCGCCTAAAATTCTTAATGTCATTACCTCAAAATGGATAATGGGCTCAAAATGGATAATGAGATTAACTGGAGGGAAATGTTAATGACTCCCATTACCTATTTTGATTTTTTGATGAACCAAATTACCCTACAACTTACCATATTTTTTGTTGGTCTATCATGCCTTATTCGAGATATATTTGGTGACTTGTTCATTTTTATTTGGTGGCGTTATGATTACATGGAAATTATAATTTATTTTCAATTATGTATTTCTAGAGTTAGAGTTAGTGAACTTTTTAGGTGGACTATGACTTGTTTAAGAGTTGATGAATTTTATTTAAAAGAGATTATGAATTTATTGACCTTGTTTCTTTTATTATCATGTTATTTATTTTGTTAAGTAAAAATTTATATGATGTACATGCACTTTAAAGATAGTGTTACATAGACATGTAAAGAGAAAGAAGAACACTTTATTTAATTTTTATTGAATCAAATCTTTCAACAAAAGGGTTTTAAGAAAGTGATCAAGCAATAGAACAAGATGTTAAAAAGATGAAAAAAAATAAAGGCCATTTCATTAATCACTTAATTTTTATTTTGATTCATAACGAATAGTAAACAATAACGTTGAAAATCAATATAATTAATGCTTTAATTCTATATAATTAGTACACAACTCAATGAGAATGAGTACCCACTTCCTCCGATTACCTACTATTTTAATTTATGTTAAGTAACATGCCCATTTGACAGACCCCTTTCCAAAAAAGCTTTGATAACCGTGAAAGGGTATGTTCTCGTCTGACAGCTAAATCAAAATTCCAAAAATACCCTTAAACTATTAAAAAATAAATATGATAATGCCTATCAGATAAGGGATAGCCACATATAAAGCTACTCGTCTTAACCGTTTAAATCACCAAAGGAAAACAGTTAAATGATAAATGCAGAGCATCTAGGTAATTGTATAATAAAAGTACCAAAATCCTACTCCGAAAATTCCTCTAGTACACAGTGGGAAAACTATGCCTCCGTCTCAAAGTTTGCCCCGATCTCTATGTAACAACCTGAATGGTACGTAAAACAATGAAATTGTAAGTGGAAAAAAACAATCATTTGAAAACACATTTTCTAAGAAAACATTATTTACCCTTGGATTCTAAATCATGCATGCATAAAATAGAACATAAACAAACAGATTTCAATTAAAAGAACATTATAAGACATGGGACCCACACAAATTAGAAAGATGTATATAAAATTCATTTGGCCCACATTTCCCTAAAATCTGTGTTTATAAAATTACCAAGAAAACCTAAATAAAAACATCAGTAATCAAATACAATCAATCCTTAATTACATTGGCAACAATCATCTGAATGACCTGAACTACGCACATGCAGTCTCATAATCTGCGAAATAAAACTATGGCATTGTCTGAGTGACATCCCTACAATCGACTACATCCAAGTGGTATTCACGGGATTAGTCATGTCTGTGGATATCAAATCGAGACATCCCCGAGATCGAGTCAACATCTGGGTGGTATTCTCAGGATGTGCTAGCCCGGGGAGATACTTATCTCATGAGGATGACTCTAATGGAAAAAATCAACGGAGTAACTCGAAAACATTACTTTTAAAACAAATCCTTGACACTGGTCCTAAGTCAAAACTTTTACAAATCGAGTATAAGCCCAAAACTCTATTTCCAAATAGCATCAAAAAGCAAAAAACATGTTGAACAATCATTCAAATCATTGCAATCCATGTAAAGCAATAAAACATTTAATTATGCATGCATCACAATTTATACAACAAATGTACACTCATAGTATGTCCATATAGCTCACTCTCGAGTGTAACCTTGAAATCCCTTGAGCGTTCTAACGTGTCAAAAATAACAATCGAGGGTCACTAATGTTAATTTTACATTTGTATTCAAACCCCCCAAATTTTGGGATAACACACGCGTCCTAACCATAAATACCATTACTTCGAGCACCCAAAACTCCATCGAGACAATATCTGATCGACTCGAAATCTATGCCAAAAGATTCAGACTATCGAAAACATGAGAAAACATGTTCCTGTGTGCCATGAAACCTCTCCATGTGTCGCCACACATTAACGGAAGTCTATTAGACATCCCATGCGCTGACACGCATCTCCCACGCACCTCACGAGTCAGCTTGCACGTGGTTAATGGGGTTGGGCATATAGAACCAAAAAAATCAAAATCATACCATTTCAAATTAGACCAAACCAAAAAAAAAAATATTGAATAGTAAAATCAAAGTGGTGATTGATATGATGCTAAACAAGTACCTTTTTAACTCAGTACAGTTTCGATTTCAAAGTTTTGAAAAGTCTTACTGACCGATACCAAACCAAATTAGTTATATGTATATATATTAATTGACATTGAAGCTGAAGTAACCCTACCTCGTAAAAGGAAAAAAAAATTCAAATTTCCAATGCAAGCCTTAGTCACAATAACATAATTAGGTGGAGAAAACAATGACTAATAAGGGTCTCCAAAACTATAAATAGGGTATCTCCTTAAGCATGCCAAATTTGTGTACAAAGTAACCTTACCCAACTTTTTTTTTAGATCTAAAATGCCAAAGTCTACATTAACCAATGTGCATGCTAAACAATATAAGAGTAATAATGGTTCAAGTATTTAATTATCTTTCCTAAAATTTTGGCTCAAAGCTTAAATCAAATCAAAATTGTACGGAACATAATTGGTACGGTACGATGGCATGCCACATCACCCTTATGTCATCACTGAACCTGAACTAGGTCGCTCAAGAAGGTGACCAATGCTACAACCCGTTCCAATTAATAGTTCTTTTACAGTGAAAAAAAATTAGAATCTTTTTAGTAAATTTTCGATTTTACTTACTGAGGAGGTCATGAGCATAGGGATACTGACTTGGATCAATAAAATAGAATAGCTAAAACCCAAAGATTCAAAATACTAGCCCACGTGCGAGCCCAAACTCTATCTAGCTAGATTAGACCCACTAAGCCCAAACACTAAATATTATCGATCACACTCACCTCTTATACTACTATACGCACTCGCTCAAGTAATCCTTTTTGTGTGAGTTACACAAAATCACCGAGAAATGATCATCACTGACAGAACCCATCCCTAATCCCTCCATGGATTATCATGGGATGTCCTGCTCCCGTCTGACACCGCGTGTCAGAACAAGGATAAAACTGCAACTCACTCGAGGTTTCCAGAGTATGCAGCGTTGTGTGATGTCTCGGTCTATACTACAGCCCGCATCCGCGATCAACTTGAAAGATATCAAAAACATTAAAACTGCGAGTGAACAAAAAAATAAACAGTTTATAAAACCATTTAACTAAAATGACATTTATACCCTTCAATTATAAACATGCATGCATCAGAAAACAAGCAATCTCAAATGCTTTCTTAAAGTCAAATCATATTGCTTTTCAAATCAATAAAAGTGAAAACATCTCAATAATAAGCAATCATCGAAAACATGACCAATTCTCGTATCCTACATTTGTCAAATCTCATATCAACATATCAACATCAATCACGTCATTTGTGCAATGCGTCGCCAAAAACATATCAACGACCGACGTTCCAAATCGTCGTGAACAAATCAACGAATGATGCCATATATCATAAGCACTCCCAAGTCGAGCCTCCCACGACTACTCGACCTAGGCAGTACATCGTGACCTCTCCAGAGGAGGGGAACATAGCGCATCCCGGAGCGAGCAAAAATCATTGTGACCTTTCCTAGGAAACATATTCACACCGGAGTCACTCTCCGGGGAAACAAATTCACACCAGAATCATATCAATCTCAAAATGATGGTCTCAGTGAAAACATTTATCAAATCAAATCCAGTTTCTCATGTAGGGGCTTAGCCCAAAATCAATCTCGTCGGGTCTTAGCCCAAAATCAATCCCATAGGGTCTTAGCCCAAAATCAAATCACATAGGGTCTCCGCCCAAAACATAGTTGTCAAATACACATGGACTTACACACGGAGTCCATATCTTTCCAATAGGGTCACAAGCCCGAAATCTCGTTTCACAATCCGGAACAGGGTCACAAGCCCCAAATATCATATCATAAATCAGAACTGGGTCACAAGCCCAATATATCATTTCCAAATCTGAAAATCATTTCACTATTCAACACATTGTTCAATTTCACATTTGACTATACTCTAAGTCAAACCATAAACTAACTGGGACACAAACCCAAAATACCATTTTCACGCATCTCCTTGAAAACATTCAAAATCGATAATCAACACATCATTCAAATCATTGAAATCTCAAGCACGTAGAAAACTCGGCCTAAGCCTAAAGTATCATATAAAACACAATTCTTGAAATAAGTGCACAATAAAATTTTCCACGAAATATTCAATAATCAAACATAGTTCATGTGTAATCAGTGCATCTCAACCATGTTCATAAAACACAAATAAAACATTTATGTATACATAATATTTATAAAACAAATGTCAACTCACAGACCGTCCAAACTGCGCGCTCACAATCTGCACCATAAGCTCCTCCGAGGCTAATCCAAAGTCTCCGGAACGTCCAGACCTATTCAAATTATACCCAAAGGTCACTAACCATTTGTACAAGTCCAAACCATAAACCCTCAAAACTCCCGGAACAGTAAACGTGTCTCGAACATGCTTCTCGAGGCTAAAAATCATCAAATGACTGTTAAATGAACTCTGATCGACGTAAAATCACCACAACTGGATTCAGATCTTTAAAAACTTTCCAATAAGATCAATTTGACTTCGAAATTCATGCCAATATGCCCATACGCGCCGGTCAAAGTTCGGTCAACAGTGGTCAACGCTTGTCAACACTAACGCCACGCCAATCAATGCTGACATCAACCTGACATCTGACATCTCAAACAGCCAGACAACCTGCCATGTGGCACACCCTGACTTGTGACATGTACCACCCTCTGACACTCCCACGTCACACGATGACGCCATTTGCTAACGTCATCACTGCCACGTGTATTTTCACGTGTTACTGACAGCTCTGACAAGTCTCTAACACACTAACATGTGGCACCGCCTCACTGGTCCATGTGGTTTGATTTTTCTGACGTGGACTACTACGTCAGCTAACATGACAGGGCCGCCCCCGAAGGGACATTGATAACCGGGCCCGGTCATGCTCCCGTCTGGCAAGACGACTGAAGTTCCCAATTTACCCGCAGTACTTGCCAAACCAGGGATAGCCACACATGTACTCACTCATACCTCCGCCCCTCGATCAACCTCGGTCAACGCGCCACGACCTGGAGGGTCAGTAAAAACACAAAAGGTGTGAGTGGACAAAAATGAATCAGTTTATAAAATAGTTACAGAAAGACATTTCTACCCTCCACGTAAAACCAATGCATGCATTCAGAAATCATTTCATAATTCATTTACAAACCATTTCATTTCCAATATAAGAAAAACGTGTATGAAAATAAAAATCATTTTCCTTTTCTCAACCTTCGGGTCTTAGCCCGCAATCATAAACACAGGGCCTTCGCCCAAAATCATGAATCAATCCAAGTACGTAACATAATCCAAAAATCCATTAAAAACACATAAACCGGGTCATTGCCCAACAAATCCGAAAACATCGGAAATCAACAATAATTCAGAAGTCAATCAATCTGTTGGATCTCAAGTACGCCCGAGTCTTGAAACTCAACACAACGCGCATAATCAGGCCTTCCTGGGAAATCAACGAGTCTTTAAACTCAGAACATAATCAATAGACCTCAGGGGGGGGGGGGGTATCACAATAACCAAGTCTTTAAACTCACGAGTCTTTAAACTCAATCCGGGTCTTTAAACCCAATCCGAGCCTGCCCCGTCATCAATTAACCGGGTCTTTAAACCCAACACATAATCCATCAATAGTACCGGGTCTTCAAACCCAAAACCGTTTGTAAATAACAACAATCCAGGATCTATCGGGATCCAAATTCCAAAACCAATCCGAAATCACTTTTTTTCATAATAGGACTTATGTCCAAATTTCGTATTCAAATCCCCAATCATATCCGTCATCCATTCCCGAAATCTAATTCGCAATAATGATTCTGTAAGCCGCCGTCCGGAACCACCATTCTGAACCCAATCCAGAAATCAACTTTCACGTATTCGAAAACCGAATCTTGTTCATCAAAATTACTTTTATGCCCTGGGCATCAAGCCGAATTCACCCTTTTTCAAATTCCGTTTTAAATATTCGAAATCAAATTGTATTTCAAATCCCAAAGTCAAAGCATTAAAACCATGATCAAATCACAATATACTTGAAATCTCGTAAAACGCGCAAAATCGTAATAATCTCGAAATACGTGTCAAAACCGTAGGTCATACTCACAATCATAATCAAAACACCCTTAAAACATCATACTCATAAATCATGTAAAATCGTTCATCACAGCATAAGAGAAACCATAGTTTCGAAATACGTGCAGTTACGTGTTGCATACCAAAATACGTATAAATATGAAAATCGTAATTATCACAAGTCATAATCATAATCATAGAATTCATAGAAACATTTATGCATGCATTAAATTTTGAAAACAAAGTCCACTCACACACCGTCCATAACGCTCGTTTTCGCGATGCACGCGTTTCCGTAATTTTTGACATTTTCCAGAAATCTCGAATCCTGTTTGAAATCATTCCTCAGTGTCACTAAGGACTCAAATAACATCATACTAGTTTCCCATAATTTTCCGGGAATTAAATGTTAATTAAAAATGTAACATAAACCTTCGAACCCTCGAAACAATATCGAAACAATATCGAAACGGTGTCCGATTAACTCAAAATCAAAGCTAAAATGTTCGTTACATTGCATAGGACAAAAGTCGTGTTGAACTCACCTTGAGAATCGGGCCCACGCGCCCTCACGCTCCGTCGCAAGCGGCTGCATGTGAAATTCACCCGCCAGCTACAGTGCAAGCACTGTTCATCGTCGTCAGCCGATCGACTGGTAAACGGGTCTGGTAACCCGCAAAGTGACCCGGCTGAATCTCCCTTAATCATTGCTTGATTTCTACAATTAAACTATCCATTAGTCTCGTTAAGGATCTAATTAAGGTTCCCATTCATTAATTATCCTCAACCAGCACTAAATCGACCATTCGACCCGTGATCAAATAAACGGGTCAACCATTGTAACTCACTTGACTCAACTCCATTTTCAAATTAGCTTAAACTGAAGCTTCATAGGACCTAAACGAACCTTAAACCACATCCAATTTTAGGAAAACTTACCCGTAGGTGATCATCCTCAGGTATGAAATTTCTTCAAAACTGGAACTTGGGTTCCTTGCCAAACCGTGATCGATTCTCTTCAAAATTCATACGGTTGAACTCTAAATGGTCCTAGAAGGCTGTTTCAATCCTTGGTTTTGTTCTTCTGGACTCACAAATCAAAATTCGATTTTTTACCTCCAATTTCAAGTTTTCACCGAACTCTATTTTCTCTCAAGCTCTCAATCCTCTCTTCTTCAAAATGACTCTCTCTCACTCCCTATAACCAAAACAGGCCTCACAGCAACCTAAGGAATCTCTCAGGTCTCTCTGGATTTTGTTTCCCGCAACAGTCCCAAAATCAATTCAAAAATGGTGCCCATGCCTGGTTTCTGTTTCAGCCCACACTTCTGTGTTTCCACTGCCTCAAAGCCATTTAACAATTCCCTTGTCCAGCCACTAACAAGGTTAAAAAATTCATTGATCAGATCACCCAAGCACGGTGGTTCAGTCCAGTTTCCACGGTTCAAACAGTACCCCTCTGTAAAATTACTATTTTGCCCTTCTGCACAAAATTACCAAAATGCCCTTCTCTTTTTAGACCCGTAACTCATCCGTCCGATGTCCGTTTTCAGCGTTCCGCCTGTCAACGGACTCAGGGCATCGAGACCTACCTAAGGGTCTTCAAATTGCACAAAAAATAGTGGTCAATCAAAAAGTCAACATTTTCCCCATTTTCGTCCTAATTACGAAAATGCCCTTAACTTCCAAACGTCATAACTTCTTCCCTGATCGTCGGAATCGGACGTGCCACCTGTCTATGGACTCGTGACGTCCCGAACTACGTCACAGTCATCGGTCAAAGTCCGTTTGACCACTCGAGTAAAAGTCAATCGTTCGCCCAACCTAGGGGCAAAATTGTCATTTTCTTCAAATTTTCCAAATTTTCCCTTTTTCGAAGGTCCGGGTCGTTACAACCTACCCCCTTTAAAGAATTTCGTCCTCGAAATTCCAATGAGTGGGAGCCATACAATTTTCCCGAGGATACATATCTACGATAATCCCGAACAGAAACACTCTCAAACGGGTATAAGTCATACCCAACGTATAGAATCATACAACTAGTCTCAACCTCTGTATAAAATCCTGCCCCATGGGCAGTCGTGCCATGTACAGGATCGGAATACATAGCCTAGCTCACGTTCGAGTCCACACAATCCAAGATACACCAGAATCAGTCAGATTTTCTCCTTTACGTGTCATCCACTCGTGACATGATTCAATGGCTAAATCCGTATAATTGTCATCAGGCCACCAGGCCGATAAACTCATATGGTTTAATAACTCGGGAACTCATTCCCCTCACTAGGTCAATCACACCTTAACCCTTTCCCAGGGTCAATATGCATAATGATTTTTAACCTTTTCTCCTGATTCCTTCCTATTTCCAATAAGCACTCAGTACAATCATTTATACTATATCGCAAGTCACACCCCTCTCTTAACCTCGACTCCACCATACACCAAGTATGGTCCTGCAGTTGGACGCAAACCGTCCAAGTTATCAGAAATCAAGTTCTACTCCAATCCTATGGAGTTCCGTAACTAACAGGATTTCACCTATCCTTAGGTTATCCAACATGACAATCCTCTCCCCAAGTAATACCTGATCCAACAATGTGGTCGTCATCTCAATATTCCCACCATCACCTTATCACACATTAGGCCTTTCTTTTTATCCATTAATACTAATCCTGATAGTCGATGCAGTACTCGTCCTTCCCAAAGGTATATGACCTCTGCGTACTCAACCCCGTGGGTCGATCTCAACTTATTCAAGGAAGGTCAACTTCTGAGGGTTCAACTAGCATCAACACCCGACTCACCGAATCCCAAAATCATAGTGAGTGATCGAACATAAGTCACCGTCTCTCCACTCGTAACCATTCTATCTCAATTCTCATCTCCATTGACCAAAACGTCTGTTTTTCCTAGGATTCACACTAGTCCTGACCGTTATTCGTTCGACCAAACCTAGCACACCAGTATCTCACACACTCCTCTGTACATAGGAAGACACCAACCAATCAACACTCAATTCTATGTTCCAATAATTCTGACCTCCTTCCGGGTCAATCTCCATAACTAGAAAACATGTAGAGAACCCCCTTACAATCCTTTATGGTCTCCAACAAGTCTCAGACCAACTCACGTTCCCCAAACCTACTCTGGTCTATCAGACCTACACTTATTCAACTATCTCTTTTTCTGAGGGCATATTCAACTCACCTATTCAGTACATCACACGCCCATCGGTACATGTAAGTATTTCAACCAATCATCAATCATGGTACCTTACATCACTTAAACTTGGTTAGACTACCCGACTCCTTATCTCTCATTTATGACTAGCCCAAATGGTTGTCCAAGGGTATCACCACCAACTAACCTTAGCCACACCAAATCCGGCCATTATCATTTTCACTCTTTTACTCAAAATCATCAATTACCACCATGTTGGCCTCCCTTAATAAGGTCACTAACCACAACTTCCCCTCGAAACCACAATTCCTTAACTCGTGATACGGAACCCTTATTCCATACCGTACCTTATTAAGTCGTCCATAACCAACATGTAACCTCAAATCATCGTAAACTCAATTCCATATCCTAGCAAAACCCCATCCTGGCAGAACCTCAGGAATGTGTTGGGAAATCTGGGCAACCTCATCCCTCACTAGGCGTCTCATACACCAACTCATACACCACACGTGTGACCAACAAACTTGAATGTCTCATACCAACCATCTATTGGTTGTGAGGATCAAAATTATCCTAGAGGGTAACACCCTCGAGTCTCCCTGTAACATAGCCTCTGGAATCCTAGATTCCACATATCACTCTCTAATCAACCTGCTCGATAGAGATCTCATAGGTCACCAACCCATCCATTCCAAGGATGACATCCATTCATCCAAATCTAAGTCCGTCACTAGGCGACTAACACCGGTCATCTTGGGTAACCTCACATCGATAGGTCTACCCCCCTTATACCTCACCAATTTTACCATCTATAATCACCAAGGTTACCACATAACCATTATCAAAGTATCACATCGGTAACTCGAGTCTGTTCAACAACTTCTAAACCATAACCAATCACAAACAACACCATACCCGATCAGTAGCCAAACTCAAGACATGGAAGAATGGATAGCCTGGGACCTACCCAATACGTACGTCCCGGTTAAACTTACACCACGACCATAAGTAATGGGTATCCAGACTATCACTCCAGGGCTACTCAGGCTCCCCACGAAGGAATTGCAATCCCCGGGTTTTTGGTCCCAACTGACCACGCCCCTATGGTCCATCACGGGCCCCACCAACTCTTCCCTCGCCTGTCATATCAACAGTCAAAATAGAAGCCAATCCTCACTCTATCACATCCCAACAGTGCCATCTCACTTATAGCCACCAATCTATATCACCGTATTTATGACGTGACAAGACAACTCACAATCATAACTATTACTGTATAATTACCCTTGTTCCTTTACCTCCTAGTGGACCCGACTTACGTCCCACTGAACTGGACTATCTCTTATGTCCAAATCCTTGCACCCCTCGGGTCTCCGCCCGAACCTCAGTCACTAAGGACACTAACACGTCCCACAAGTCCAATAAACCAGTGAAACAAGGTCAAGCCATAATTTCCTAACTCAACAGTGTCTGACCATATACTCGTCCTTGGCATCCTAAGTGCCAAACATTCCTCACTCAGCCTTTCTGGCTCCTCTCAAGCCTTGATACCTTACCATGGCTCATCTCAAGTCTTTAACCAAAACCCTGACTCATTTTGAGTCCCACATCCACATCTCGACTCCTCTTGAGTCCCATCTCATACCAATTAATCATTCCATCATTGGCATACCCATTCACCGCAAGTACCAATGGTCAACCACATCTTATACGACCGATAAGGCCTAAGAGATATCCCATCACATTTTAGACTCTTTAAATACACATTCCACGTAAGGAATTCACTGTGAATAATCTCATCACGAGTACAAATCGATCGATTGTGCAACCTTTCTAGCCTCTGGGCTCATTTGTCCCTGGGACCCTCACAATTTTATGTCTAACAAACAGTAGTTCATAATGTACTCTAGATAACATCGGACCCTCAACCTAGGGTCAATCTCGTCCGAGATCTATCACGAGGTCTCATACACCCTCGTATACCCGTCTCACTACCAGGTCGCGCACGAGGCATACGTTTTGGAGGCATGATGTGGCAACAGAATCAGCAACCTAGTGCTCTGATACCAAATTGACAGGATCGCCCCGAAGAGACATTGATAATGGGGCCCGGTCCAGCTCCCGTCTGGCAAGACGACTAAAGTTCCCAATTTACCCTCAGTACTTTCTAAACAAGGGATAGCCACACACGTACTCACTCATGCCTCTGCCCCTCGATCAACCTCGGTCAACGCGCCACGACCTGGAGGGTTAGTAAAAACACAAAAGGTGTGAGTGGACAAAAATGAATCAGTTTATAAAATAGTTACAGAAGACATTTCTACCCTCCACGTAAAGCCAATGCATGCATTCGGAAATCATTTCATAATTCATTTACAAACTATTTCATTTCCAATATAAGAAAAACGTGTATGAAAATCAAAATCATTTTCCTTTTCTCAACCTTCGGGTCTTAGCCCGCAATCATAAACACAGGGCCTCCGCCCAAAATCATGAATCAATCCAAGTACGTAACATAATCCACAAATCCACCAAAACCACATAAACCTGGCCATTGCCCAACACATCCGAAAACATCTGAAATCAACAATAATTCAGAAGTCAATCAATCTGCTGGATCTCAAGTGCGCCCGAGTCTTTAAACTCAACACCATGCGCATAATCAGGCCTTCCCGAGAAATCAACGAGTCTTTAAACGCAAAACATAATCAATAGGCCTCGAGGGGTATCACAATAACCGAGTATTTAAACTCACGAGTCTTTAAACTCAATCCGGGTCTTTAAACCCAATCCGGGCCCGCCCCCGTCATCAATTAACCGGGTCTTTAAACCCAAAACATAATCCATCAATAGTACCGGGTCTTCAAATCCAAAACCGTTTGTAAATCACAACAATCCAGGATCCATCGTGATCCAAATTCCAAAACCAATCTAAAATCACATTTTGTCATAATAGGACTTATGTCCGAATTTCGCATTCAAATCCCCAATCATATCCGTCATCCATTCCCGAAACCGAATTAGCAATAATGATTCCGTAAGCCGGCATCTGGAACCACCATTCCGAACCCAATCCAGAAATTCACTTTCACGTTTTCGAAAAACCGAATCTCGTTCATCAAAATTACTTTTATGCCCTGGGCATCAAGCTCGAAATCACCCCTTTTCCAAAATCCGTTTTAAATATTCAAAATCAAATTGTATTTCAAATCCCAAAGTAAAACCATCAAAACCACGATCAAATCACAATATACTCGAAATCTCGTAAAACGCGCAAAACCGTAATAATCTTGAAATACGTGTCAAAACCGTAGGTCATACTCACAATATTAATCAAAACATCCTTAAAACATCATACTCACAAATCTTGTAAAATCGTTCATCAAACCATCATCATAGCATAAGAGAAACCATAGTCTCGAAATACGTGCAGTTACGTGTTGCATACCAAAATACCTATAAATACGAAAATCGTAATTATCACAAGTCATAATCATAATCAGAGAAATCATAGAAACATTTATGCATGCATTAAATTTTGAAAGCAAAGTCCACTCACACACCGCCCATAACGCTCGTTTTCGTGTTGCACGCGTTTCCGTAATTTCCGACGTTTTCTAGAAATCTCGAATCCTGTCTGAAGTCATTCCTCAGTGTCACTAAGGACTCAAATAACAGCATACTAGTTTCCCATAATTTTCTGGGAATTAAATGTTAATTAAAAACGTAACATAAACCTTTGGACCCTCGAAACAATATCGAAACGGTGTCCGATTAACTCAAAACCAACGCTAAAATGTTCGTTACATTGCATAGGAAAAAAGTCGTGTTGAACTCACCTTGAGAATCGGGCCCACGTGCCCTCATGCGCTGCCGTAAGTGGCTGCGCGTGAAACTCACGCGCTAGCTACAGTGCAAGCACTGTTCATCGTACTCACCTGATCGACTAGTAAACGGGTCCAGTAACCCGCGAAGTGACCCGACTGAATCTCCCTTAATCCTTGCTTGATTTCTACAATTAAACTGTCCATTAGTCTCGTTAGGATCTAATTAAGGTTCCCATTCATTAATCATCCTCAACCAGCCCTAAATCAACCATTCGACCCGTGATCAAATAAACGGGTCAACCGTTGTAACTCACTCGACTCAACTCCATTTTTAAATTAGCTTAAACTGAAGCTTCATAGGACCTAAACGAACCTTAAACCACACACAATTTTAGGAAAACTTACCCGTAGGTGATCGTCCTCAGGTCTGAAATTTCTTCAAAACTGGAACTTGGGTTCCTGGCCAAACCGTGATCGATTTTCTTCAAAATTGATACGGTTGAACTCTAAATGGTCCCAGAAGGCTGTTTCAATCCTTGGTTTTGTTCCTCTAGACTCACAAATCAAAATTCGATTTTTTCCCTCCAATTTCCAGTTTTCTCCGAACTCTGTTTTCTCTCAAGCTCTCCGCCCAATCTTCTTCAGAATGACTCTCTCTCACTCCCTATAACCAAAACAGGCCTCACTGCAACCTAAGGAATCTCTCAGGCCTCTCTGGATTTGGTTTCCCGCAACAGTCCCAAAATCAATTAAAAAATGGTGCCCGTGCCTGGTTTCTGTTTCAGCCCACACTACTGTGTTTCCACTGCCTCAAAGCCATTTAACAATTCCCTTGTCCAGCCACTAACAAGGTTAAACAATTCATTGATTAGACCACCCAAGCACGGTGGTTCAATCCTGTTTCCACGGTTCAAACAGTACCCCTCTGTATAATTACTATTTTGCCCTTCTGCACAAAATTACCAAAATGCCATTCTCTTTCTAGACCCGCAACTCATCCGTCCGATGTCCGTTTTCAGCGTGCCGCTTGTCAACAGACTCAGGGCATCAAGACCTACCTAAGGGTCCTCGAATTGCGTGAAAAATAGTGGTCAATCAAAAAGTCAACATTTTCCCCATTTTCGTCCTAATTACGAAAATGCCCTTGAACTTCCGAACGTCATAACTTCTTCCTTGATCGTCGGAATCGGACGTGCTCCTGTCTATGGAATCATGACGTCCCGAACTACGTCACAGTCATCGCTCAAATTCTGTTTGACCGCTCGAGTAAAATTCAATCGTTTGCCCAACCTAGGGGCAAAATCGTCATTTTCTTCAAATTTTCCAAATTTTCCGTTTTTCGAAGGTCCGGGTCGTTACATGACATGTCACATGAAAACTCCTGACACATTTCCATATGGCACCATCTCAATGGTCCACGTGGTCTGACAAGTCTGGCGTGGCACTGCCATGTCAGCTGCTGACTAGACTAACACCTGGCCACATGTGATCCGACCCGTCCCAAATGGACTTTGATAATCGTACCCAGTCCTGCTCCCGTTTGACAAGTCAACTGAAGTACCAAAATTAGCCTTAGTACTTTCTAGACAAGGGATAACCACACTGATTTCTACTCATGCCTCCGCCTCTCGATCAGCCCCGATTTTCATGCCATGACTTGGAGGGTCATCAAAGACATAAAGGTGTGAGTGGACAAAAATAATATGGTTTGGAAACACATTTAAAAAACGAATCATTTTCCCCTCCAGTTATAAAACATGCATGCATAGGGTAAAACATATGAAAATTCAGCTCTCAAGCCAAATCACATGAAAATCAACAAACCAGTCACAAGGACCATAAAAAACAATACTCAAATATCAAGCACAATAATCAAACAACACTACTCACAAGTGCACAATCAATCACACTATCACAACGACACTACGCATAGGCCCACTCAGGAACTGCACTCACGCAACATCCGAGTCATGTCTAGGAACTGCACGCGCACATCTAGACGTACATGTACTCAGGAACTGCACTATCGCAACATCCGAGGCACGTCTAGGAACTGCACTCGCATCATCCAGACACGTACCAATGTCCACAATCACAAACACAATCCATACCACAAATACATCTCATCACATCAAGTACCACACATGTTTGACTCCAATCCCAAGTCAAATATCATCATCAAACTGGGCCTACGCCTAAATCATTGGTTTCAACCAAACTTGGACTTAAAACCAAGTCAAAACCACTTTTAAACCCTGGGCCTATGTCCAAAACATCATTTTAATTGTTCTCGTAAAACGTGCCTGAAAATCGATTAAATAATCCATAAAATCAACAAACCAACAAATTGAATCATCATGCAATCATTGCAACTCGAATCATGCAATCAATCATGTAAAACATTTAACTATGCATGCATAACAGTTTATAAAACAAAAGTTCATTCACACACACACACACACACACACACACACACACACACACACACACACACACACACACACACACCGTCCAAGTTGCTCAGTTCCGAGCTGCGCGCTTTTTCGTAAATTCCAAGTGTTGAAGCATTAAATGTTCCAACTGTTGATTACTGGTCATCCAATCACCAAATGACGCGTGTCCTTCCTCGTAACTTGTCAACTTAAGTGAATGACGAGTGTTCCGTTAATACGGGCACCGGTGTTGTAACAACCCGTACCTTCGGGAAGGGTACAAATGTAATTTTATAAAGTTTTGTATATAAAGGACGATTTTGCCCTTGTGAATAGTAGATGAAAAGTTGACGTTTTGAATTACCGATTGGATGAGTGTTGACCCATGACTGTGACGTAGTTTAGGATGTCACGAGTCCGTAGACAGGTGGCAGGTTCGATTCGGACAACCGGAAGAAAAGTTATGACGTTCGGAAGATTGGGGGCGTTACCGTAATTTTGAGTAAACGAGGAAAATATTGACTTTTTGGAGGACTTGTGATTTTCATGTAGACCGAGGACCGTTAGATAGGTCTCGACGTCCTGAGTTCAACGACAGGCGGCACGCTGTCATCGGACGTCGGATGGAAAAGATACGGGTCTAGAACGTTCGAGGGCAAAACGGTAATTATTTACACAAGGGGTATTTTGGTCATTCTCTTTCAGCCAATTGGATGAGGACAAGTGGCTGAGTGGGGTAGGATATTTTCTGCTTTGTCCATAGGATTGTGGACACGTGGGGGCGCTGGATTGTTCCAAAGAGTTCCAAAGTGTGCACGGCCACACTTTGTTCAAAACTCAAACCGTGCTTGAACTTGAACGCAGAAAAACAGAGAGAAGAAATTGGAGAGACGGTGATCGATTCAAGGGGAGAGTGAGTGAAGAGTGAGTTGAGAGAGGGACAGTGAGGCAAGGCGGTGCTGGTGATCGCGTTTTGGAGCTGCAACCGTGCACGGAGGCTACACGGTGGACGGCTGGATTTTTGGAGAAAACAGAGAAGGCGGTGGACTGTGGTGGCTGTTGTGCCGTGTGGTGGATCGATTCAAGCCACTAGGAGACTAAGGAGGCTACGGGGAGTCCAATAAGCACCGTGGTAGGCGGCGGTGCCCACGGCGGAGACAGAATCGAAGGGTAAGGCTCTTTACTCTGTTTTCCCGTGATTTTTCGATTCAAAAGTCGTGAGGGTAGGTGAGAATCGAGGGGATTGGTGAGTGCAGTGATGTTCAGGGAGGTTCTAGGAGTGGTGTAGGACGGTCGCCGTGACGGGGCCGTACACGGCGGAGCTCAGTCGACGGTGAGTACTCTGTACTCTGTTTGGCCGTGAAGTTCAAATGCAAAGTCGTGGAGTTGGGCGTAGAGTCGAGGGATTAGGAGGTTAGGGTGAAGTTCAGGAAGGTCCTAGACGTCGATTAAGATGAACGCCGTGACGGGGGAGGACCTGGCGGCCGGCGGCCAAAACAGGGGCTACGGGCCGTCTGTTTCGAGGCCGTGAACGGTGGGTTTCCGGCCGTGATTCTTCAAGGTTAGGACATGGTTAGATTGCTTAGGATGGGACGAAGAGAATGGGATTGGATTGGATTGGAACGGTGGTCAGATTACAGAGAACCGGTCACGCCGGTTCAACTGTGTTGAACCGGGTGACTCGAGGAAGGAGAAGCACTGTAGCAGGCGCGTGAGGCCCACGCGCAGCCACTTTGGGTGGCGCGTGGAGGTGCGTGGGGAGGAATCCGGCCAAGCTTCCAACATGAGTTTAGTCCTAAATGTTCTAAGGAATCCAATGGTATAGTTTTCGGGTGAATCGGACGGTGTTACGGAGTTGTTCGGGAATCCAGACGGTTACGGGTTTAGGATTAAAATATTATTTAATCCCCGAAAAATTGGGGAAATTAGGATTAGGATCCTTGATGTATTTGTGACCCTATTTAGTGTATTCTGACAGGACGGGAGGCACCCGAGACAGTCGAGGAGCGCACGGAGCGCGAGTGACTCGTTCTGAATTTGTGAGTGGACTCTTTCTTTCCTTCGAGCATGCCTAACTGTTTTATTGATGTTTTATGATCTTAAATATGTTTTTATGCTTTTGAATGATGATTATATGTGATTGATGAGTTTGCACGTTTTTCAAGACATTTCCGAGATTTTGCACGTTTTTCGAGAAAAAGCCGATTTTCGGATTTTGATGCCATAATTACAATTTCAACCTATAAATGTTTTCTAATAAGGATAAATGGGTTATGAAATATGATTTGTGCTTATGTGTGATTTCTGGGTATAAGAATGGATTTCCGGATTTGGGTTCGGAATGTCGGTTCGAACCAGGGATTTCGAATTCGAGTTTGGCGATCGATTACGAATTGCTTTTACACTGGATATGGATTAGATTTGCTGGATCTGGATATTGGGTTTAAAGACCCGGATTGATATTGACGGGGGACGGGCCCGGATTGAGTTTAAAGACTCGGGAGTTTAAAGACTCGGATATGTTGATATTACCCCCATAGGCCTATTGAGTTTAAAGACTCGGGAGTTTAAAGACTCGGATTTCATTTAAGGCCTGATTGAGTTTAAAGACTCGGATAGGTCCAGCAGGTTTAATCGGAAATGATGATTTGATGCTAAACTATGATTTCTCTATCCGTTTTATAGCGTTTCTGTTTCTTATGGTATTTTATAGTGTATCTGTTTCTTATGAGATTTTATAGTGTTTCTGTTTCTTATGATGTTTCATGTTATGTTTTTCTAATACTTCGTTGGGCATGCCTGTTTTAAGAACGGAGGGAACACTGATTCTTATTTTTCCTTAACCTCGAGTTAGTGATAAACTGATTTTGCAACTTTGGTTATTCTAGTCCACTCACACTTTTGGTTTTAAATTTTCCCTCCAGGTCGTGGTGATAGCGCTGGGGTGAACGTTGAGGCAGATATCGAGGCATAGAGCTTCCGACGTCCTTCCGTTGCGAGACTAGCATTGTAGGACTTTTGTGCCCATTTTGTAGAACTATGCTCTGACTGGCTGTTGTGTAAAAATTACTCCTTCGTCTGATAGTTATGCTTATAGTTGTGTGAAGGTTGTTTGTTTGTTTTTTACACTGTAAGTGTGATTGTCAGACGGGAGCAGGGTTCGTCCCGGGTATCGAGGCCATATTTGGGACGGGTCCTGACAGGTGTGGTGCCGGCCTAAGGTTCTCTGACGGTCAAGTCAGTAAATTTGTTCGTAAGAGGAAACAGTAAATTGTAAATTGGGAAGAGTTGTAGTGAATAGTAGATATTAGTTACCTTTATTGGGAAATGTGTACCCCTTATGTATGGGTAGGTAGGATGTTCAATTCCCATAGTTTCGATGTGGGACAAATACTCCTCGATTTGCGTGCTGACTCGTGTTACGTAGATTGAGGGTGGATAGACATCCATGTGGCATCCCGCATTGGGCTCGGTGTTGGGGCTGTGTAAGTACGGTGGTTTTGGGCCTTGAACGGAGTCTGGGCTTTAAGTATACGACCAGTGGGTCTGGTCAGATATGGTGTCAACACCAGGAATCACGAATCCAGTAAAAAAACCACCACTATGGGTCACTAACATCTCAAGTAATGTCATATTAAAATCCCCCAATTTCCTGGGATTAAAATACGTATTTAAAATAAAACATAACGCTACGAACCCTCGAAACTATATCGAATTGGTGTCCAATCGACTTGAAACCTGTGCTAAAATGTTCGTTACATCAATTAGAGTCAAAGTCGTGTGACCGTACCTCGAAAATAGGTCCCACGCGCCCCCACGGGCCGTCGCAAGCGGCTGCGCTTGAATCCCACGTGCCTGCCCAGTACTGCTACAGTGCATCGTCGTCACCCGTTTCCTGTAAAACAGATCCTCTGACCCGGTTCTATGACCCGACTTAAATTCAGCCAATTATGCATCAATTATCTTAATTCTTTCATCTAATAGCATCGTTATAACCCTAATTAAGGTCCATGATTTCAATTTCACGAGTTCTTACCTCGAAGTAAACCAACTCAACCTCGAACTGTCGTAAATGTCGCAGGGTCTGTTCTGGGTTAAATTTTAGTCGAATCCTTTCGAATTTTAGTTGGTTCTATTCGTACTGATCCCAGAGAGCATAAATGAAAGTCAATTTCACGAATCAAGGTCTACAAATTCAAGTTTGAAGGTTGGATATTTCAATTTTTCCACGGGTTTCGGTTTCGGTTTCTGAGACTCCTCTTCCTTGTTCTCTTCGTTTTCTCTCTAGTTTTTCACTCTCAAATCCTCCTAGGTTCTCAGGTTCTTAGTCTCCCAAAGATTGGTGTCAATTGATCAAGAACGAGACATGGATTTCGGGTTTTGGGTTTTGTTCAAATGTCCCAAATGATACCCAGCACCCTCCAAATGGTGCCACGTTTTGCCAGAAACCCACATCCCATGGTGACAGATGTCACAAGTTAGTAATAACATGTTGAATAATCAATATACACAAAAGACCAAACTGCCCCTTAAGGTATAAATTACGAAATTGCCCTTGGTCATTTTAGACTACGAACTTCCTAATTCGATCTCCGATTTTGGCGTGCTGCCTATCTACGGCCTCAGGGCTCTAAGACCTACACAACGGTTCATACGGAAGGTCCTAAATGTGTCCCGAGCAAAAAGGTAACTTTTAACTCCATTAACCAAGGGTAAAATCATCATTTCCCTCTAAAATTTCCAAATTTCCCTTTTCGAATTTTTGAATTGTCACAATGTGTCACCCTCTAGTTAGCCATATGGCCTGACATGATGATATGCCTTACCACATCATCATTGTCAACCTCTCGCGGGTCAACCCGAGTCACAATATTTGGTCATTTGACTTGCAGCCTTAACCCGGTCGTATCTCCGCCGTCCAACCACCATAACTCACCGTTTTTCTTCCATTTGAACCACCTTTCACCAATGTTTGAAAAGGCGGGCTAGGCGAAAGGCTACCTCCGCGAATAAAGGGTATTCGTTTGCTCTAGGCGGTTGGCGAATTAGGCGGCGCCTATTTGGCCTGGGTGGTCCTGGGCGGACAGCTGGGCGGCTGAGGCGGGCAAGGCGGTTTGAATGTTAAAAAAAAAAATTCACAATGTTCATTCATAATTATTCATCAGTCCCATGAGTATGACTCCCATACATTCATTCAATCATTCTTGCAATCCATGTGAACCAAAAAATGAAAAATTCAGAATCACCTACCATACTCAAATTCACAAATCACAAGTTCACAACATAACCCAATAATCAAATATTCAAATTCAGAACATTGCCCAAACATTCATCAGTCCCATACTCAAATTCAAATTGCAAAACTCAAACATAAACAACCTAAATTCAATAATACATTAATACATTCACGACAGCACGACTTTGAGTTTGAGACTCCCAAACGGCCAAACCTGAATACCTGATACCCAAATTGCTCACTACTCAGAGACTTAGAGACTACCCAAAGGCCAAAGGTCCCAAACCCAACCCAATACACATTACCTGATTGAAAGGGCGTCTGCCCATTACTCATTGTGAAGTCGAAGTCTGCGGTGTCTGCCTCGCCGAGCCACCACGACGCGTCGACGTCGACTCCAATCCAATCAGATCTCTGTACTTATGCAGTCGAACGCTTGAACGCGAACTCGACCTCGAACACTCGAGGTCGCACTCTCAATCTGAGGTATTAGTTTGAAATCTGAATCCACCTCGATGACCGTCTCTCTCGAGTCTCGATTGGAGTCTAGAGATGAGATCGAAACTTGAAACTCCGTTGGTTCTCTGACTCAGCTCATCTCTGTCTCTCGCTCACTCGCTTGCTCCCTTAGTGTCTTTGCTCTCTGTCTCTCGCACTCAAGATGAAGAGTGAGAGAGATAGGAATGGAGATGGAAAATAAAGGTGAAGAGCGTTGTTGAATAAATTGGATTCGATCTTTATTATTCGTCTCTTTTCTCACTCTCCGTCTCTCGATCTCACGATGGACTGATGGAGATTGGGAGCTAAGAATGGAGAATCGGGATAGAGATGGAGATTGAAAGGGCGGACTCGACGAGGCTCTACCTCTTGGTTTTGGGACTGAAATCTTGATTCTCGAATGAAGGAAGAATGAGATAAGGATGGCTTAAATGAAATGGAATGAAATTAAAAAGGATTGAATGAAATGAATGGTTGAATGAATTGATTAATTGAATGAGATAAGGCTTGCACTAGCACTGGTAATCAACAAAAATGAATGAGAAATGAATTAAACATTGAATACAAATTGAGCATTACTAGTGGATGTGAATTGTGAATTAACAATAAAGTGAGAAATGAATTAAACATTGAATACAAATTGAGCATTACTAGTGGCTATTGGTTACTGGTCAAGTGGTCAGTGGCTATGCCTATTACTAATTTGTTAGTGGCTATTGCTAATTTGCTATTGGCCAGTGACTGCTAATTTGGCCAGTGGCTATTGCTAACAGGGGCTAATTTTCTATTTCTAATTTGCTAGTGGCCATTGCTAATTTGAATTTGATAGTGAAATGTTTGATATAAATTAGTATTTTTTTTTACGTTCTCTATGCCTCTATGGACTATGCTATATGTTTGAAATTTTGAATTGTAGGTTTTAGTGTTTTACATAAATGGCTACACCTTCGGAAGTAAATGTAGAACCAAATGTAATGCCCAAAATTGAAAGATCATTGAAACGAAATAGTGGTGATATTGGATGGGAGTTCGCAGTTTTGGAAAATCCTACGAACTTTGATAAGGTGAAGTGCAAGTTGTGTGGTAAGTGTATGAGCGGTGGAATCAATAGGATAAAACAACACATAGCCCACATCAAGGGAAATGTAGCTTCATGTTGAAAGTCTTCAGATGATGATAAATTAAGGTGTAAAGCAGCTTTAGAAGAAGCCAAGGTCAAGAAAAGACAAAAGAATATACTTGAAGAGGAAGTGAGGCAAGAAGTTAGAATTCAAGAAGAAGATGAGGAAGTTGAAATTGGTGGTCCAAAAAGAATGAAACGTTATCTAGGGCCTATGAATAAGTTTACAAACACTATCAATTCCGGATCTTCAATGGATGGAAATAAGACATTTTGACAACAAAATATCAATGATGCACTTTGGAAGGAAAGAACGCATTATGAGCATCAATATTTGGCTCGATGGGTGTATGAATCTGGTCTTCTTTTCCATGCCATTGAGAATGACAGCTTCAAAATATCAATGATGCACTTTGGAAGGAAAGAACGCATTATCACACAAGAAAAATAGTGGGCTAAGCATGGTTGCTCAATCATGACCGATGCTTGGAGTGACCGAAAAAGAAGAAGTATAATGAATTTTTGTGTAAATTGCAAGGAAGGCACAACTTTTCTTTCTTCTAAGGAAATTTCGGGGGAATCACACACGGGCTTATATATATTTGAGTATGTAGACAAGTGCATTGATGATATTGGACCACAAAACATAACTCAAGTGGTGACGGACAATGCATCTAACAATATGGCGGCGGCGGAGTTGTTGAAGTTGAAGAGGCCAAACATTTTTTGGACTTCATGTGCCACTCACACTTTGAATCTTATGCTCCAAGGAATTGGTAACCGACCTAAGTTCAAAGGAGTCATTGAGAAGGCAAAGGCCATCACCATCTTCATTTATGCCCATCATAAAACATTGGACTTAATGAGGAAGTTCACAAAGAAAAGAGACATAGTAAGGCTGGGAGTAACTAGATTTGCAACTTCTTTCCTAACTTTGCAAAGCTTGATAGAGAAGAAGCAAGAATTGAAGGCAATGGTTACAAGTGATGCATGGGGGAAAATCAAGCTTTCCAAAAGTGAAAAGGGGAAAGCTTCATATAACACAATTATGAGTATGAATTTCCGGAATGGTGCAACACTTTGTTTGAAAGTTTTTGGTCCTCTATTTAAAGTGCTTTGACTTGTTGACGGGGATAAAAGACCATCAATGGGATTTTTGTATGGAGAGCTACATGAAGTAAAGAATGAGATTAAAAAGGCTTTCAAACATCAAGAGGTGAACTATAGTCCAATCCTTGATATTGTTGATGCGAAAGGTCGTGATAGGCTCGATGGTCCATTACATAAGGCGGCCTACCTCTTGAATCCTTATTACTTCTTCAAAATTGATAGCATAGTTGAAGATCCAATTTTCTTGGAAGGGATGTTCGATTGTGTTGAGAAGTTCTTCCTCAATGACATTAATAAGCAAGATATTGTGATGAATGAAGAATTTGTGAAGTACAACAAAAAAGAAGGTGGGTTTGGAAAACCTTTGGCCTATGTTGCAATAACTAGAAATGATTTCGATCCGGATACGAACATTCAAAATTCAAAATTTCTTTTTTAATTGTCATTCTTACATAGTTTTTTCCAATTGGTTTTTTTTTTTCATTAATTAAGAATATTATGCCTTTGTAGTTCAATGGTGGTCTTTGTATGGAGGTGGTGTACCTACATTGCAAAAAATGGCTCAAAGGATTTTCTCTTTTGACTACAAGTTCATCCGGGTGTAAGAGAAATTGGAGCACTTTTGAGGGGGTAAGTAAGTAGTTAAAGACTATGGTATAAGAGCATGTATTTATTATTTAATATGCTCAAGCTTACTTATTATTTGTTACATACTTACAATTCAATGTTTTCTAATAGTTTTCAAATTTGTATTCAATGTAGAACCATACAAAGAAAAGGAATAGACTAGAAGCAACAAGGTTGAACAATCTAGTTTATGTCCAATTCAATGCCAAGATCATCAATAAGAAAAAACGAGGGGGAGAGAAAGATATAGATGTACTAATTGCTAGTGAAGCTAATAATGCTCAAGAATGGATTGTTCATGGTGGTGATATTGATGAAGTTGACCCCGCCCCCGATGATGAAATAAGAGAGTTTAATGAAGAAATTTTGGAATCCGATGAGGACATCTAAGGTGAGGAAAATGAAGATGTATATGAGTTTGAGTCTGATACGGAAAAAGTATTGGAGGAATATGGAGAAGAAGAGTTAGAGCCTTAGAGGTTGTTCATGTAATAGAGTTATATAAGTATGTAATGTATATACTCTTTATGAAGTATATACTCCTTTTGAAACTTTCATTTTGAACATGTATATGCTTTTTATGAAGTATATGCTCCTTATGAAGTGTATACTCTTTATGTATGTATACTCTTTTTCCCCTAAAAAAAACCACCTAGGCATCCTCTACGCCCCTGTTGGCCGCCCTGGGAGCTCCTAGCGCCATTTTGAACATTGCCTTTCACCCAGAAACAGCCCCATAACCTTAAAACCATGAAACCGTACCTGTAAACGGCTGGCCAACCTCGAATCCTCACGGGTCACCTGTAACCATCCTTGTAGGGCTGTCCAGACGTCCATTTCCTTCCGTTCTTGGCCATGTGAACTCGTCCCAACTCGAGGAACATAACTAGGGCTTCAGTTCCTATCTAAGATGTCCAAAAAACAAATTTGAATTTCAAACAAAAATGGGTTTCGGATTTACCTAGGTTTCATGGGTTTCAGGCCACCACCAAGACGGCTCTGCCATCATTCCGTCTCTCACAGCCTTTCTCAACCACTAACTGTGGTCCTCAACTGACATTAGATGGAGAGGATGAATTGGGGAAGGGGTTTCAGTTTGGTTGAATAGGAATGGGAGAAAGGAGGTGAGATGCATGTAAGAAGATAAATCCAAAAGTCACTCATCCATTTATCCAAAATTGATATTTTGGGCCCACTCAAGACAAACCCAAAAGTCAACTCCTAGTAAAATGTACAACCATGAATAGTACAAAAAACCTTCCTTGACCCATAACTTTCCCGTACGATGTTCGATTTCAACGTGTTACCTGTCTACGGACTCGATTTCGATCTACGTAATAGACCTCGATCCATGTGCATTTGACCTTTCAGGTCAAAAGTTAACATTTTCACCCATTTAGGGCAAAAATGGTAATTTCACCTCGATCGTTCGATCATCCTTGCTTAATTCCCGATTAATCCTCAATAATCTGCAATTAATCCTCAATTAATCCCGTAGATTCGGGACGGGTCGTTACAATCACCACCACCTCCTGGAACTTGTAGATTTCCCTCTTTATTACCACATTCATACTCGCCAGGATGAGTCGATCATGACCATGCCCCATACCACTCTCGTCGTACACCATGTTACGAGAAATGAAGGAAAACACGACGGCGGCATTGATCCTCTCCCATGATGTTTCGACCGATCTAGGTAATCCCATCCCACGAATTCAATACAAGTCAATTCCTAAAATTGTCAGGTTGAATTTTGAGTTGTCGCATGCCATTTTTGTCAAGGTTTGGACCGATTTCAATTTTGGAGGGAGCTCATTAGTGTTTCAACAGGATTGGACATTTTAGAGAGCTTTGAGTGGTAATTGAGCTCTAAGAGGTAAATTTATGGACTCTAGGTTAAACTTTGAGTTGTTTATGCCAATTCCAGTCAAAATCAGAGTTCAAAATGAACTTCGACGTAATTCCCTTAATTCGATCATCGTGGTCGGTAGTAGAGGTGGCGGTGCAGTCGTCATCTCTAGTAAGCCTCCAACGACTAGACTAATCGTTAAATCTAACTAACATTTTTAGTATTGAATAAAATATGCTAACGATGTTAGTAAATTCCGTTAGAGGCTAGCAGCGTCATAACTGACAATTAACAGAATATTGAAGGGAATATTCCAGAAAATATTTCAGCTCGTGTTACACGCACGTAGAGGCGCGAAAGCGTGCATTGTACATGTATAGGACCTCTAGCAAGCATGTGGTGGCATGTGAGATAATTTTTCGACCTCTAGCAGGCACGTGGCAACACTTGAGGGCATTTTTTAGCCCTCCGCTGATGCGTGGGGTTGCTTTCAGGCCCACGTCAGTGGATGTGCCTAGTTTTAGGGTCTTTCAACCGTTTTAAGCATGTTTTTACTCGTTTAAAGTGATTTTATGCACCGGGAAAACCTAGAGTGTTTTCTTAGAATGCTATTTGTAAATCATGAGTAACCTCTAAGAATGGTTTCGATAGGGTTGGACCGACTTAATGCTTGAGGTAACTTGATGTAGAGTGATTACGACTCCTTGACTAGTTGTGAGTGGGTCTCTTTACTTGTTTTATACCTTTGCTTATTTACTTGAAATTTTTTAAGTACGTGATTATGATGTATGATAGTTTATGATATTACTTAATGTTTCCCAAGCATGATAGTTCATGATGTTACTTGATGATTTCCAGTTCATGCTAGTCCTAATTTTACGTCATGATTCCTTAGCACGATTTTTTTGTTCAAAGATTGCATTAGCTTTCGTAGTTATTGCTGATGGTGGTAAGTGTATAGTAGTTCTGGGATAGTTATTGTGATAGTGATTTTAGAACTACTAGGAGTTGCCGGTATCTCAAGTACCCCATTTGTCGGTCGCAAATTAGCTTAAATGTGATCGTGCACCCAACACTGCTTATAATACTATTTAGAATGAACTAGCTTATCCTCAAGCTCTAGAAGGAATGGGGTGACATGTACGATGTGCCTAGCATTCACGTGGATGTGGTACACGAGTATTACAGATACCATCCTAGCGTGAACGCATGCCTCATGCGAATTATGAGCATTATATTATGGTTCATGTATGTTTTATCCCTATTTCGGGATGACTTTGAAGTTTGTGATTTTTTAATATTTTTTCTTGTATTACATGCAAGATAAAGGTTTTAGTTACAATCTTTTAGTAAAATTGAGGGGTTAAATGTTTTATAACTTGTTGGTTTTTACATAAATATAAACTAGGTTCACTCACCCTTATGTTTTTGTACCCCTTAGGTTTCGAAGTTACTCCACCTACTTTGAGGACATTTCGATTGCTGCTCTAACATTTTCGCAAGTAGTTCAAGATTGCACAATTGAAATCGAGCCAACTCAGATAGTTACTTGAACAGTATGATCATCACTAGTATACTATGCTCTATGCTTTCGCTATCGCGTTGAAATGTTAATTGTTTTTTACTAACTATGTTTCACATGACCTCCTATAATGCAACTTTTTATTTTTTTGGCTTTAGCCATCTAGACATCACCGTGCAGATGTCGGCTAATACTCGATCTTGACGTCCTAGGGGATTTCCCGGATTGTGTGTCAATTCAGTATCAGAGCATATTTTTAGGACATGTTGTTAGTTTTCTTGATGATCATACTCCTAATTTCGAAATAACATCTATTCAGATGGTTAAAATCATCAGTTGACGTTAGTTTTTACCTACTTGCGACTTGATCATGAGTTGTCATGAGTAGAAAAGAAGTTTCAACTTAGCCTAATTTCTCTCAGGTTACGAGTCAACTCAAATTTTGTATTCAGGTGGTGGTTACGAGTTTAGGACTCGTAAGGGAGGTGTGAGTGAGTTATTCGACAAAGTACATGTCAAATCTGCTTTTAAACAATAGGCTCGTTTGAAGGTTTACCTCAGAAGGCATCATCTCCAAAAACATTCTAGAAGATGGAGTTGAATCTGATTAGACTGAAGGTTTAGGATATATCTCTGTTAGATTTTTGCTAACAAACTTGTTTTCCTACAAACCTAGGATTCTCAAAAGACGTCTAGTAAGGTTTTTGCAGATTAGTTATGTTCATGGTTAAACTGAAATTTTTAGGTTACTTCCAAAGGAAGTTTCTAATAGATGCAAGTCAAAAGGATTGACATTTTGGAACCGAGTACTTGTAATGCATTGTAGTTCCTGCACCGCCTTACTAAAGTGAACCCTCAAGCAACTTGGGGAAGCGGCTTGGAGAACCTTCCTCTTATTGGTCTAGTAGGAAGTTTAGATACTTGTTCATTCAAGTCTTGGTTTTACCATAATCATCCTTGATGTTGTCCATTTCGATACTAACCTATCATTATGGAACCAAGGATGTCCAATTGAACTACGTCATCTACTTTCTTTTGTCACACATTTCTATGCATCTATTTCAAGTGTTGTTTTTCAAGAAATTACTCTTGGATGCTTGTTTTAATTCTGATGGAAAATAAGTTCACCCTGTTATCAAGTGCCTAATCCCGTATTACTATTTATGTGAATTTCCTTCTTTGTGATGGTTTTTTGTTGACTTAATGTAGTATTGATGTTATGATTGTAACACATGTTATGACATAATGCATTTTGACACCATGCCCATATGCATTAACCAGTTCATTAAATTTGTGTTTGATCGGGGTTTTAATCGTTTAAAATTACACCTTTTTTACAATTTGGAACCCGTATAATTCATTTGTCACTTTCACTCATCATAGCCAAACTATTGATTTTTGAAATTGTTTTCAATTATTATCGTTGACCACTACGGTTGGTTTTATTTAAATAAGTTTTCTCTCCTTGCAATTAATAGTGAATGTTTTAAAGTTTCTAACCTTGATTTCACACTTCGTCGTATGTGTCTTGCTTGACATACTTGATGTATGTTTTGTAATTTTCTCATTTCTCTGTTGGTGAGTCACAAATCCTTAATTTTTTTGACGAATTTAAAGTCGTATGCATTTTCTTGATAGCTAAATGTCTTAGAAAAATAAATTTGGAATTGACGAGTTTCAAATTTTAATAATTAAAACAATTCTTTACAATGTGAAGACATTGACCTTTATCTTTAAAACGATCTTATCCTCCTTCCTTAGAATAATCGACTTAAGTACTGAATGTATTCGTTTAAACCTTGAATTAGGCTTTATGAGTGATGACTTTAGTTGAGGTGTCGATCAAGTTGCAAGGTTAGTTACTCGCGATTATCAACGACCGTTGAGGTTTTGGTGAAGTTCCATCATTGAGTCTCGAGTAGCAGTGTTTTGTCTACAATTATTATCCAATGACTTTGTCCTTATGGTTTAGTTTGACCGTAGACCTCGAGCTTCGAGTTGAAGCAAATTTTGAGCTAGTTTTAACAACCACATTCCATCCAACGTTAGTTCGTCTACCACTCTTAAACCCTAAGATATTTTAAAGTTCTTCACCTAAGACTTAGTCGGTGTTTCCCGTAATTAACGATTTAGACTTTTCCAATGAGCGAGACCTTTGGTCGTTCTAATTGTGGTTAATTAGATTTGATGAGAATAGCAAGTATATGTATGGGTGGACCTTCGCTTTAAACCCTATCTACTGATCTCTTGTTCAGCTTGGTAAGGACTGGTACTTGGCGTTAGTTTACACCAAAAGGAATTAGCGTACATTTGTCCAAGTCAATCTATTTGATTTAACAAGAATTAGGAGTTTCAATAGAAGTGTCTTGTTGGAACCTAAGTCAGAAATTAAATACCTTTGAGACATATTACCTTCGTATTTTAACACGCACCTGGGTTGAGTGTTCCTCATTCCGAATGTATTGTGAGACTTTAAGCTTTCAACCCTCACTTTGTACCTGTATTCGAGTAATCATAGTGATACACCTAATCACATTCTCAATTTGTGTGCATGCAGGGACATTTCTATTCTGTAGTTGTGAGTGACGACTTCATCTCAACCTTAGACTTAGCGTCTGTTTGATTGATTATAAGCTGAGTGTTTGACCAATTTTCTTCTTTTCGGTGGATAGGAACATGCCTTAGTTTGAACCTATTTGGTTGTCCAAAGATTGAACCATACTTTACATGAACAAAAACGTTAAACATTTATGAATGAGATTTTTTAAGTCACGCATGTTCGGAAAAAACCATCCTAGTAGTCATGGATTCTGCTAATTACTTTTCATCTCTCATCTACAAATGGACTTGTGTCGTCCCTAGACGACTATTATTTAAGCTTAGGAGCGACCTTTTATTTAAGCTTAGCTAACTATCATGGCTTGTTGTTGGAACAAGTTAGTCAGGCCCTTCGTGTTAAACTTTTTACCACGCAGAGAAGAACATTGAGATTAGTTTGACGAACAAGTAATTACTGGTTATCCAACTACCATGCTCAAAGTGTGATGTGAGTTGGAGCCTTGCAAGAAGTTATAAGTTTTACGATCGATTGTAAACTTTCGACAAGTTGTTAAATTGGATTTCTAAATTGAAATTTGAAATTATTGACTGGATAATGTCGTGGTTAGTAAAGAGCATAGTATGGAACAATCATAGCCACTACCCTTGTTTATTTTGAGTGAGTGGATGAGCTCTACTCCTCGATTAGGTTTACCGCTATTCAGGATTATCTAGGCGTGCGGCCATTGGAAGTGTTGAATTAAGACTCTAGTGTTGAGTTGTGGAATTTCATTTCATAACTCAAATTCTTTCCAAGTATTGGCTAAGTATTCTTACAGATAGTTTTCCTGACATCACTTGGGTAGTGGAGTGATATCCCTACATCATTCGAGACCTTCTTATAATTTTGACTTGTAGGGACTGAAACTAGGATGTGTCATGTTTGGTATTGTACTTGCGAACGAGATTTGACTTCTCCATAATTAGATGGAGGGTAAATCGAACCTTAAGGTTACCATTTTAGCGTGAACGGGTTTGAACAAAGTTAGTCGGTACCTTGACCTTAAGAATTACCACTAGATTGCGAGATAAGAAATGTTACATTGTTATGCCACTTTTTCCCTTCCGTGTGTTAATTCGTATTTCGAGATGAGGTTGGTGAAAGTCTTACACCAGTTTTGGACTTAAGGGTTAAGTGAAACCTTCATTGACAGGACCCGTCCCAACTGGACTTTGATAACCGTGCCCGGTCCTGCTCCCGTCTGACAAGTCAACTGAAGTCCCGAAACTACCCTTCAGCACCTGTCAGATAAGGGATAACTGCACTGATTTCCGCTCATGCCTCCGCCTCTCGATCAGCCCCGAACATCGTGCCACGACCTGGAGGGTCATCAAAACAGGAAAGGTGTGAGTGGACAAAAATAATATCATTTAAAACACATTTATCAAAATACATCATTCACCCTCCAGTTTATCAAACCATGCATGCATAAAATCAACAGATGAAAAACATCACCGGCTTTCTAGACAAATCTCATGAAAACATCAAATCCCGGCTCTCAAGCCCAAATGTCATTTAAATCATTTTATAAAACCATTTTATCATACAATAAAGCATATAACTCGGGCATTACACATCAGAGGAACCTCTGGGAATTACACATCCAGAGTCGTCATCCTACTGTGAGTTACACATCCAGCCTCACTGGGAATTACGCACCCGGTCCCTCCGGGAATTACACATCCGGAGTCCCTCCGGGAAATACACATCCGGAGTCCCTCCGGAAAATACACATCCGGAGTCACTTCGAGAATTACACATCCGGAGTCACAGGGTCTCATGCCCAAATCTCATTTCTCATTTCTCGTAAATCCGTAAAATCATTAAATAATTCAATGCACGTAAATCCGTAAAATCATATCCAAAAATCATTCAATTCCATTAAATCATCTTTAATTCACAATACTATTCAAAACATCCTTTTAAAATCCCGAGCCTAGCCCAAAATCATCAATTCTACGCAAACCCGTGCAATCGCAACCTCAGTTGCCCTTTTCACATAAATCCATAAAATATCTCAAAAAAAATTATAAATCCACCAAATCAATTTCCCGACTCAAAATCAATCTCAAATCCCGGGCTTTCGCCCAAAACAGTAATTTAACAGTTTTTCGAAAAACGTGCCCAAAATCAATATAAAACAATATAATATTCCCAAAATCTGGAAATCATCATATCGAAACAACAATCATGCCAAATCATTTCAACTCATATCATAAAGCATTTAAAACATATATGCATGCATTTTGGGTAGAAAACAAAAGTCCACTCACACACCGTCCAAACCTCTCGCTTTCCGAGCTGCACGCGGTTCCGTAATTTTTGACATTTTTCAGGAATCTCGAATCCTGTCCAAAATCATTATTCAGGGTTACTAAGGACTCAATTAACATCATATCAATTCCCCATAATTTTCCGGGAATTAAATATTAATTAAAAACGTAACATAAACCTTCGGACCCTCGAAACAATATCGAAACGGTGTCTGATTAACTCGAAACCAATGCCAAAATGTTCGTTACATTGCATAAAACAAAATTCATGTTGAACTCACCTCGAAAATCCCGCTCACGCTCCCCTACGCGCCGCCACAAGCAGATGTGCGTGAGTCCACGCGCCTGCTACAGTAACCTGCACAGTCGTCTCCTTCACCCGTTTGACTATTAAACGAGTCTGATAACCCGCGAAGTGACCTGGCTGAATTTCCCTTAATTCTTGCTTGATTTCTACAATTAAACTGTCCATTAGCCTCGTTATGTATCCAATTGAGGTTATGTGAATTCAATTACATGAACACTTACCTCAATCCAGTCGAATCAAACTCGACTATTCGAAGAACACTGAACGTTGTTCATTCATCGAACTTTATCAATTCGACCCATTTCCTTTCAATTGATGCATCAGGGAGCATCGTGGGGTCCTAATGAACACATTTCCAAGTCCAATTTCATCATTCCATGTCTCAAATTCCTCGACTCAAGCTCGATTTTTCGAAGACTTCCCCCTCTCTGTTCTAGTCCAAAACAACCCCAATTTCTTTCATTTTTAATCTAGTCCTGGTCAAAATGATCCCAGAAGACGTAATTGAACCCCAATTTGAATCATCTCGAGCTCTAAATTCAAATTCGAATTTTGGAAAAGTATGAACTTCACGGGTTGGGTCTTCGGGTTTAAGGGCCTATTTTCCTCAATTTTCCTCTCATTCTCACTCGTTTTCTCTGTGGCTTTGTCTTACCGTCTCAGGTTTTATCTTTTGGCCTTCTTCATCGATCAATTTGATCAAATTTAAACAAGGGGATTGGGCGGTTTTGCTGTCCTTGTTAGGCGTTTATCCACGACATCGCACAAACAGCCACCAATCCATCTAATTCAAGTGACAGATGTCACTTTCTGGACTGAATGAGTCACTTAAATGCTGATTCACCAATTGGATCAGCCGCAATTACCATTTTATCCCTTCACCAATAATTACTAAAATACCCCTCAAAATTCCAGACCCGTAACTTTTCCATTCGGACTCCGATTGTCCTGTCTCCGGATTCAGCGTCCCGAGACCTATCCCACAGTACTTCCGGAAGGTCGAAACAAGGTCCCGATCAAAAAGTCACTTTCGGTCCTTATCACCAGGGGCAAAATCGTCATTTCCTTTCAATTTTCCAATTTTTTTCTTTTTCGAATTTTCGGGTTGTCACATTCATGGTATTAAATACCTCTTGGTTAGAGAACTGTCTAGTCATGGTGACTATTAGGAGAAATCTGAAGAACTATGAAGAAAGTTGCATTCTCATGATTTGAAAGTTGGTAACCTGATGATCTTCTCTACTCTACCTCCAAATTTCAGTACAGTTAGAGGATTTCTAATACAGTCGCGTACTTAATTACTTCTGAACATTTTATCTTGGGCTAAATTTATTATTTAAGTACTTGAAGTATGACTTAGACTGTTACCAGAGAGAATCAGTTCTTAGTAATAGTTGTTTGAGTTAGTAAGTACTCTAAGTGGACATTTGTGACGAAGTTAGCCATTGCAATCACAAAGAGTATGAAAATTGCTAGAAATATTAGTTGGTACCTCTTAAGACCGAGTGCTTGGGATCAGTGAGCTTGATGTTAGTTAGTCCTCATCATTGGGCTGGGTCGGGAAAGCTTGCCCAAATGTTTTGGGCTTGGGCCTACCTATTTCATAATTTAAAAAATCTCGAGCTAGGCCGAACGAACTTGATCATAAATATGAAAGCTCATTCCCTTTTTCGGGTGGGATGTTTATTAGGCTTCACAAGCCGGGCCTACTAAGCCACTTGAGCCAAGCTCAATTGGGTTTTTAGAAGTGACTTATTCAACAAATTTTGGAGTTGGAAGAAAAATTGAGAAAGCAGGTTGGACTTAGGAGAGCTCAAAGTACAAATTCATTTCTAATTGCTACCCATATCAAGACTCATCAATAAAACAAATATCGAAATGCTTAGAATATAAAAGTTGCTACTGTTCAAATAAATTACCATATTCACATATCAATGAGCACTTAAGTTAGAAAAGTTTGCTCATGATAATTGTTTAACAGGACATTAAAAGCCATTAGGACAAGGAAACTTTAATATTGATTTATCATGAATTTATCTTGTAATGTTATGTGTGGATTTCACCTTTGCCCCTATTGTAATTTCTTCTAGTGCAGGATCATAACCTGAGCTTCTAGTATTCTCTGTAATACTGGGTCGGGCTCAATTTCTTAATTAATAATAGATTTATATACTCGACCTTACGTGCTGGGTTTATAGAGGTGGGTTGGGCTGGGCTTACTGGGCTAGGGCCTATCGAGTTTGAATACCTTAAGCCCAAGTTTGGCCTGCTAATTTTCGGCTGAGTTGGGTTATGGTCCACAGCGGGCCAGGTCGAGCTTTTTGTCAATGGGCCTACAGGGTACCCACGAGCCCATGGGTTTCTGGGTCAAAAGGTGAGGGCATTATTAGTAACCATTACCTCAATGCACGTGCTTAGATTGGTTAGACGAGAAATAGGGAGACAATGACACATGTTAGATTACGAGACAATTGGAACACAGAGGTCTTGTTAATCGCTTAACCTACTTGAATTTATTGGTGAAGGATAATTTTCTTTCAAGGGCTCAATGTTTATTCAAGACAGACTTTTCGTTACCCGGGGACCCCTTAGAAGGCATTCAGAAAACTATTTAGGAAGACATCGATTTGTTACCTTACTTGAGGACAATGTACAATTAGTTGTAAGGTTTTAACCTGAGAGACATATCCAAATAAATAAGGAACTACTTGATGGAGAGGCAATTATCCATTAGGTCATACGAGAAAATTGAGCTCATGACTAAGGACTAGAAAAACAATTCAATTAACCATTAGGGGTTGTACTTTTGACTTGCATTGAGCAAAGTTGGGGGGGGGGGGGAATTTCTTGAAAATCGGGTAGATTGCTACAACCTATTCTGATTAATAGTTCCTTTAAGGTGAAAACATTAGAACCCTTTTAGTAAATTCTCGATTTTACTTGTCGAGGTCAAGACCATAGGGATACTGACTGGGATTAATTAAATAGAGTAGCTAAAACCCAAAGATTCAAAAAAACTAGTCCACTTAGGGAGCCCAAATGATATCTAGCTAGATTTGGAATACTACGTCCAAACACTAAATATTATCCATCTCACTCACCTCTCATAGTACTAAACACACACACACCCGAATACGCCCTGTGTGTGTGTTACACAAACATACTAAGAGGTGATCATCACCACCGCCGACGAGGAACTAGTGGACTGCCCTCCTTATTTCCACTTTCATATTCGCCTAGATGAGACAATCACAACCATTCCTCCTACTATTGTCGTCGCATTGGTGGCATGAGAAAAAAAGGAAAACATGGTGGCCGTACTAAGCCTCTTCGATGAGGTTCCAGCCAATCTAGGTAATCCCAGCCCACAAATTTAATACAAATTGAGTCCTACTATTTCAGTAATTTTCGAAATTTTCCAGGAATCGTGAATCCTGTCCAAAATTATCATTAAGGGTCACTAATGACTCAATGAATATCATATTAATTTCGAAACGGTGTCCGATTGACTCGAACTCAACGCCAAAATGTTTGTTACATTGTATAGAATAAAATTCATGTCGATTTCACCTCGAGAATCCCACTTACGCGCCACCACGTGCCAGCTACAGTACCTGGTTACTGGTCATCGTCACCTCTACCCATTTCCCCTGCAAACAGGTCCTGCGGTGCAACCCGGTTCAATCCCTGTCAATTCTCAGTTGATTTCCATAATTGATCAAGCCAATAGCATCGTTTTAGGTCTAATTATAGTTCTGTAATCTCAATTACCTAAACACTTACCTCGAACAATCAAATTCAACTTCACGACTTCCTCTCTGTCGCGGGCACTGTTCATCCCTCAATCTCAATCAATTCTCATTGTTTTCTTGCAATTGATTCATCAAGAAGCGTCGTAGTATCATTCTAAACAGTCTTACAACTTCAATTTCATCATTCAATGCTTCCCATAACTCGAACTCAATCTCGAATTTTTGAGAGGCTTAAGGGTCCTGTTCTTGACAAAACCACCATCGATTTCCTTCGTTTTTGATTAGGTTCGCCTCGCCTTGATCCCAGAAGACTCAATACAACCCCAATTTCAGTGATCAAGGTTCATAATTTCGAATTTGAAATTCCAACTTTGTTCCTCCATTTCGACGCCTGGGTTTTGGGTTTGGGGTTTAATTTCCCTCCATTCTCCTTTAATTCTCACTCGTTTTCCTCTCTAGATTTGTCCCACCATCTCATGTTTCATAATTGGCCTTACCCATCAAGCAATTAAGCCTCAGATATGGTTTGAAATGTTCAAATATCAAACAGCATCTATGCCACTAATCTTGCCCACCAAGTGACAGATGTCACTCACAAGGAGACATGACTCACCACAATGGCCGACTCACCTAATCTCAGCCCCCAAAATTACCTTTTTGCCCTTTCTTGCATAATTACGAAAATAACCCTCGTTGTTCGAGACCCGTAACTTTCACGTACGAACTCTAATTGACGCATGTCGCCTGTCTAAGGACTCAGCCTCTCGATACCTACACAACGGTCCTTACGGAAGGTCCAAACAAGGTCCCGATCAAAAAGTCAACTTTTGCCCCCGTAACCAAGGGCAAAATCGTCACTTCCTTCCAATTTTTCCAAATTTTCCTTTTTCAAATTTCTGGGTCGTCACAACCTTCCCCCTTAAAGAATTTCATCCTCGAAATTTGAACGTACCTCTCCAATAACAATCCAGGAGACTAAATCTACATCGATATCTCGGGTTCCCACGTGAACCTTCACTCGTTATGTGCAACGATAACCACTTTTTCCATCTTTCCAGGCTCGTCCCGAGCCCTCCTATCACATCATGACTCATCTCGAGTCCTAAACCAACTCCTGACTCTTATTGAGTCCAAGCCCAATATCTCAACTCCTCTCGAGTATGAATTCAACATCCACTATCCATGCCACCACTGGCATATCCGGTCAGCTAGAAAACACCCCTAGGCGAACCACATTCTGGGTCCAACTCGCCCATTCATGCTATATTTCTCATTACTGAGCTCAAGCATCATCCGGATCCACACAAATCCGATACGACTAAACAACAGTTTTGAACATCCGACCCCAAAATCTGGGTCAATTTCATCATGGGCCCAACATGCCCAACACAAGTCCAAGATACACTCGTATATTGATCCCAATCCAGGGTCATACCCACTCCAGGAATTTCCTATACCCTCGTATCTCGTCTCATCACCAGGCCGCACTCGGGGCTCGCGTTTCGGAGGCATGGCAAATCAGTAACCCATTGCTCGGATACCAATTTGACAGGACCCGTCCCAGTTGGCATCAACGTTGCCGGATATTGCCGTGGAAATTGTGATTTGCTTCTTCTTCTTCTTCTTCTTCTTGGACATCAACAACAAGGCATTAAACAAGGGGAAATTTGTGAAGAAAGAGGACAAATTTATGTGCTTTTTGTTTGAATAAATTTGAAATTAATTAGTCATGATTTCTGAGTGTGTGGGGTAAGTATTCGTTAACGGGTATGAGCCAAAAGTGATTAATTTGGTGAATTGCAGATTTTTGATGGTATGTTATGTTGATTCCCTATAATTTCTTGAACATGCCACTTTCTAACTCTTTGTGAAGCTTCAGAAACACCTAGAAGGTCAAGTTATGTCTTTCCTTTTTGTTTGATTGTCGGTAATAACAAGGTTATTGATCCACAAAATTACCAACATAGAAGTGATACTATGTTTGTGCCACGTGTCCTTCGTATAAGTTATAAAAGAATACAAATAGTTAGGGGGTAATCACCGGTGAGGTGACATGATAGGACCCATCCCAACTGGACTTTGATAATTGTGTCTGGTCCTGCTCCCGTCTGACAAGTCAACTGAAGTCCCGAAACTACCCCTCAGCACCTGTTAGACAAGGGATAACTGCACTGATTTCCGCTCATGTCTCCGCCTCTTGATCAGCCCCGAACGTCGTGCCACGGCTTGGGGGGTCATAAAAACATAAAAAGTGTAAGTGGACAAAAATAATATCCTTTGAAAATAAATTTCAAATAGACCATTTTCCCCTCCAGTTTATCAAACCATGCATGCATAGGGTAAAACACATGAATCATCGACTTCCAAGCCAAAACACATGAAAATCATTTCATAAAAACCATTTCGTAAAACAATGATCACAACACAAATCGCATAACTCGGGAATTCCACATTCGAGGTTCCTCTGGGAATTACACATCGAGTCTCTGAGAATTACACATCCAGGTCTTACCGGGAATTACACATCCGGTCCCTCCGGGAATTACACATCCGGAGTCACTGAACATACATCCAAAACCCTCAATTCAATCATATATTCACATTTGACTCCAAATCAAAGTCAAAATATTTATCCAATTGGGTCTCAAGCCCAAAATGTCTTTGCACGTAAATTCGTAAAATCTCATTAAAATAATCCCGAAATCATCCTTGACTTACCAACTAAGTCAAAATATCATTTTTGAAACCTTTTTTACTTCGACTCGCCTTGATCCCAGAAGATTCAATTCAACCCCAATTTCAGTGATCAAGGTTGATAATTTCGAATTTGAAATTCCAACTTTGTTCCTCCATTTCGACGCCTGGGTTTCGTGTTTGGGGTTTAATTTCCCTCCATTCTCCTTTAATTCTCACTCGTTTTCCTTTCTGGACTTGTCCCACCGTCTCACGTTTCATAATTGGCCTTACCCATCAAGCAATTAAGCCTCAGATATGGTTTGAAATGTTCAAATATCAAATGGTATCGATGCCACTAATCTTGCCCACCAAGTGACAGATGTCACTCATAAGGAGACATGACTCACAACAATGGCCGACTAACCTAATCTCAGCCCCCAAAATTACCTTTTTGCCCTTTCTTGCATAATTACCAAAATGCCCCTTGTCGTTCGAGACCCGTAACTTTCACGTCCGAACTCCGAGATACGCATGCCGCCTGTCTACGAACTCAGCGTCTCGATACCTACATAACGGCCTTTACAGAAGGTCCAAACAAGGTCCCGATCAAAAAGTCAACTTTTGCCACCCGTAACCAAGGGCAAAATCGTCATTTCCTTCCAATTTTTCCAAATTTTCCTTTTTCAAATTTCCGGGTCGTCACATCTCTAATGAGATTCTAGCAGCTAGATCGGCCGTTAAATTTGACTGACACTATTAGTATTTAACGGAATATGCTAACGGGATTAGCATATTCTATTAGAGGCTAAGGGCATCATAACAGACAGCTAATGGAATAATCTATGGAATATTTTAGGTAATATTCCAACGCGTGTGACAAGCATGTAGGGGCGCGTAAGCATGCATGGGGGTACTTGGCTAGCTCGTGCAGCGTGTGAGGTAGTTTTTCGACTTCTAGCTAGTGTGTAGTGGCGCGTGAGGTGGTTTTCCAACCTCTGGCCTGTGCGGCGGTGCATAAGGCCATTTTCCAGCCCTCTGCCAGCATGTGGGGTTGTTTTTTGACCCACGACGGCTTGTTAGCCTAGTTTTAGGGGTTTTCGGATTGTTTTAAGCACATTTTGACTCGTTTAAAGTGATTTTATGCACCTTTTGGGCAATCCTAGAGTGTTTTTCTTAAAATTCGATTTGTAAGTCGTCAGTAATCTTTAAGGTTGAATCGGCTTGGAGCTTGTGGTAACTTGGTTATCGGGTGATTATGACTCCCCAACTAGTTTCGAGTTGACCTCCTTACTTGGTTTATACCTTTGCTTATTTACTTTTTTACGTACTTAATTAATTCATTCCAGTTTACGATATCACTTAATGGTTCTTGAGCATGATAGTTCATGATGTTATTTGATGATTTCCCAAACATGCTAGTCCTGATTTTACATGATGATTCTCGAGCACGATTGTTTTATTTAAAGATTGCATTAGCTTACTTAGGTATTGAGTGCATAGTAGTTCCGGGAGAGTTATTGTGATCGTGATTTTAGAACTACCTAGCAGTCCTCAATACCTCAAGTACCCCGTTTATAAGCCACATACTAGTTTCAACATGATCACTCACCTAGTATTGTTCGTAATACTAGTTAAAATGTGCTAGTTTGTACCCGAGCTCTAGAAGACATGGGGTGACAAGTGCGATGCACTCAGCTTTCACGTGGATATGGTACCCAAGCACTATAGATATTAGCCTAGCATGAGTGTATGCCTCGAGTGACTCATCAACATTATATTGTGGTTTATGCATGTTTTATTCCTATTTCAGGATGGCTTTGATGTTTATGATTTTTTAGTATCATTTTTCGTATTACATGCAATATAAATGTTTTAATTACAAGTTTTAAGTGAAACTGAGGGGTTAAATGCCTTATAACTCGTGGTTTTTCATTGAAATACAAACTAAGTCCACTCACCCTTCTGATTTTGTACCCCTCAAGTTTCAAGTGTTACTTTGTGTACCTCGAGTACGTTTTGATAATTGTTATAACATTCATGACAAGAGTTTGGGATTGCGCAATGGGAATCGGGATAATTCAAATAGTTATTTGAATTGTATGATCATCACTAGTATAGTATGCTGACAGGTTTCGTTCCTAAACTACTTTGATAACCATGCTACGTCCTGCTTTCGTTTTACATTTAACCCAAATTACCAAATGTACCCATGACGCTTATCAGACCAAGGATACTCATACTCTTCTTCAGTTCATGTCTCCATTTGCCAAACAGTCTCGAATTCCATGCAATGACCTTGGAGGGTTATCAAACCACAAAAACATGTGAGTGGACAAAAATAACCTTTTTTAAAACATAGTTCAAGAAACATAATTCATTTTGCCCTTCCTTTTTATAAAACTATGCATAAATTAAAGTAAAACAGTCAACTTTTGATTACAAAAAATATTAAATCAAAATCCTCGAAATACGTATATGTGACACGACCCATCCCAATCCCCCCGAGATTATCGTGGGATGTGCCATGCTCTCGTCTGACACGAAGTGTCAGACAAGGGATAACCTAATGCCACTGCTCATTCGGGTCTTCCAGAGTGCGCAAGGATCGATGGAGGAGGCATGTGATGTCTCGGTCTCTACTGCAGTCACATCCTTGATCAACCTGAAGGGCATTAAAAATAACAAAGGCTGTGAGTGGACGAAAATTAAGGAGTTCATAAAACACATTTCACAAAGATATTTATGCACTTCATTAAAACGTATACATGCATCGAAACCAGTAAGCAAACCATTTACTAAAAGAAACCATTAGGGCCTTAGCCCAAAATCCGTAAAACCAAATCACGTGGGTCCTTTCCCAAATCCAAGAATACCGAAAACCAAAACATATACTCGATAAATTTGACATCCAGATACCAAATCCAATTCCAAGTGGGCCACCGCCCAAAACCATAACCATAAATACCATTTAAGAAGAACATGCTTAAACCATCCTAGGCATCCCAAATGTCTAGCGTCCCAGACGCTCGACGTCCCAGACGTCATATCTCACGGTATAAGCAACGCGTTCTGCCCGGGGTCTCACCGGGTCCATATCTCTGACATCCCAGACGTCTAATCATAGCAATCCTGCTCCTAGGTCACTATACGAGCCAGTCGCTCCGTCCAATGACCCCTCGCAGGCAATGCAACGTGACTTCTCTAGTGTCCCAGACACCTAGAGGAGACCATCCACATATCCTCGTATCAAGATGGTTTATGGAAAACAGTTTTATCAAATCATTTCAAAACATCTCAAGGGCCCTGCCCGGAATTTCCATAAAACCATCACAAATCCAGAAATCTGATTTTCTCAATCCAAAACCATTTATCCAAATCCATTTAGGGTCCCCGACCCGAAATCACATTTATAACCCAATTGCGCCTCATGCCCGATTTAGTAAACCAACTGGGCCCACGACCCGATTTCGTAAATCAACTGGGCCCCTGGCCCGATAATATAACTCATATGGGTCTCAGCCCAATTTTGTAAACAACTATGCCCCTGGCCCGATTTCATAAAGCAACTGGGCCCCGGCCCGATTATGTAACTCAAATGGATTCCAAGTCCGAGGTTTCCAAAACAATTGGGCCTCATGCCCGAGTTCATCTTTCCAATTTCAAAATCATTTCATCACATCATTAGTGAAACCGCACGCGCGTAAAACCACAATAAACCCGTCAACCTCGATATGTGTGCAATGTGGAAAACATCTCGAAATATTTGTAGCATACGTAAAATCAATAATCACAATCATCATCATAGAAATCACGTATATAAAACATATAAAATAGTTATGCATGCATAGTATTTATAAAACCAAGGTCCACTCACAGATCGTCCTACGATGTTGCCTCGATGCGCGTTTCATAACCCTTCTCGGGCTAATCCGACCTCTCCGGGTCATTCTGACCTATCCAAATCATACCCAAAGGTTACTGCTAACCTATACAAGTCCATATTAATAACCCTAAACTTTCCTGGAAAAGTCAGCGTGTCCCGTACACGTTTCTCGAGGTGAAAAACCTTGATTTGACCAACTTAACGATCTCCGATCGACCCGAAATTTCTCCAGTCAACGAGTCAACTCGGCGGCGACTCGCCGGAATTTCTCGTCGGAAAACTCCATTGATGCCCCAAACTTCAAACTTCGATATCTCACTCGTTTCTCAACCAAATTCGACATTCTACTTATGTAAATTCATCTACTCAAGCCAAGGATTCCAAAAATCAACCCAGAAATGTCAGAAAGTACCTGGTCTGAAAGTTATGGTCGTTCAAAGTTTCGGCTAGAATTCCGATCATCATTCCGGCCACCTCCGACGTCCAAATCCGTCCCAAATTAAACCTACAAGGTCAAGGGAGCTCAAGGAACATAACCCTAAGCTTAGAATCGATCAACAACCATTAAAACCAAGTCCACCATTTTTGAACTAAAACTATACCTCACGGGTTTTTGGTTCCCAGCCACCTCCGCCGTCCACGATGGTCATCGTCGTTGACACTATCATCATCTCCAGTCCTCACCCTCCAACTTTCCTTTACACTGTAATAGCATTCAATGAGGTTTTGTGGTTTTAGAGGGAGGTTGGGTGTTCGGGTTCCTTGAAGAAATATGGGAAAATGATGATAATCGAGGATGAAAACTAGATGATAGTCTGCTTAAAGAAATGGATGGTGAGGATGATATGAGAGATAGAGATTAATGGTTAGGATGAGAGATGGGAGTTTAATTAATAAAATAGTTGATGACTAATGGACATAGATCAACATTTTGGTTGATTCCAAGCCATGGGATGAGTGACATTTGTCACTCATCCAAGGGTCCACCAAAAATATCTACCCAATCAGAATTAATTAATATTTTTTTCGGATCCCGAGATGCGAATCCCCAAATTCGCTCACGTGACCATAACTTCTCCGTTCGACGTCTGATTTCAGCGTGCCACCTGTCTATGGATTCGTATTGACTCGATCGACCTCTCGGGTCAAAAGTCAACATTTTCCCACTTTTTAACCAAATGACCAAAGTACCCCTCGACTTCCGAACCTCATCACTTCTTCCTCGAATGTCGGAATCGGACGTGCCACGTGTCTATGAACTCATGATGTCCCGAACTACGTCACAGTCATTGGTTAACGTCCATTTGACCGCCCAAACTAAAAGTCAATATTTTTCCCACGCCTGGGGGCAAAACGGTCATTTTGCACATTTCGTTCGATTTTACTCAACTAATCCCCGATTAGTCATTCTAACCCATAATTAATTTATATTTAATCTCAATATTCGGGATGGGTCGTTATAGTATGTGTATTCATAAATCAATTGTTATCAGCAAACAAATCCATACAAAAATATCAAGGCACAACACCAATGATCAGACATAACCGACCCATCATTGATGCTCAATATCAACCATCATATCAACCGCACTACCGGTAGGCCAACCACTAGGCAAATAGAGTCCAGCTCTAGGATGTCCGAGTGGAAACCAACTCAGTAAATAGAGCCCAGCTCTAGGACATCTAAGTCGTCATCACAACACCAGCCTCAGGAAATAGAGCCCAATTCTAGGATTTGAGACTAACCGATAACTAATAATCCGAGGAGGGTCGTCCACTCTCACAAAATAATTCACATATATCAAGAACACATTTTTGCATCATATATCAATTCGTTAAAATCAATTCCACGTTCCAAAATTCGGGCATAAGTCAAAATATAGTTTATGTAAAACATCGTAAAACGTGCACTTCTAATAATTCTATAAATCCCTAAAATCAATTAAAAATCATAATCAAACCATCATCATATAATCCATGTAATAAGACAATTAAAATACTTAAATATGCATGCATAAAGTAAAGTAAAGTAGTCAACTTTTGATTACAGAAAACTATAAATCAAAAGCCTCGAAATACGTGTACGAGTATTCATAAACTAGTTGTTATCAGCAAACAAATCAGTACTAAAACATCAAGGCACAACACCAATGATCACACATAACCGACCTATCATTGATGCTTAATATCAACCATCATATCAACCACACTACAAGTAGACCAACCATTAGGGAAACAAAGCCCAGCTCTAAGATGTCCGAGTGGAAACCAACGCAGGAAATAGAGCCCAGCTCTAGGACGTCTGGATCGTCATCACAACACCAGTCACAGAAAATAGTGCCCAGCTTTAAGATCTGAGACTAACCGATAACCAATAATCTGAGGAGGGTCATCCACTATCACAAAATAATTCACTTATATCAAGAACACATTTTTGCATCATATATCAATTCGTTAAAATCAATTCAACATTAATCAAACATTCTAATAATTAAAATTCATCTACTGAATCCCAAGAATCCAAATCTAAAGTCAAAACTTTGGTAAAGTACATGGATTTTATGAAAATTGGCTCGAAACGTTAGGATTTTCTTCCTTCGTGGGTTTGGGCTATTTCATTGATCCTTTATCCTCGAATTTGAGATAGTTTTGCTCGTGAGGAGCTAAGGATCAAATTGGTATGCTTTTTTTTTGTGTGTTTAAACATACAAATCGAAAGTTCCAATTCAAGGATGCATGGTTCTATGTGAATTTCTTTTTAGGTTCAAAAGAATGGAAAGAATGAAGATGAAGTTATATTCCACTATGGCGGTGTAAGACAATAATCAAGACAAGACGGTGTCACTTTTCACCATCCCAATGGAACAAAAAACTAATGACCTCCTCCCTTATGAAAAATGACCAAAATTCCCCCGCCTCGTTACGTACATGTACCGTTCCAATTTAGACTAACTTCCCCGTACAAATTCCGATTTTAACATGTCGTCTATCTATCGACTCAGAATTCCAAGATCTGCATAACAGTCCTAGATAAACATGAAGAAAAAAAATCTTTGAATAGAAAGTTAAATTCCAAAATTTATTATAGACAAGGAAAATTAGGCAATACTAAACTTCATTATAGAAAATGGAAAAACAAACAATTTCAATTTATAACTTTGGAAATTACATTTATCGAAATTTTGGGTCATTACAACCATTCCTATTAAAAAATTCCGTCCCTAAAATTCATGCATACCCTTCAAACAGTTATGAATTCTGGGCTTGTATCAGTGCCTTGGGCTCTCATATGGCATCTTTTACGTTATAATTCCTCCATTGAGCCTTTACTAGGGGAGTGGTCTCCATACTTAGTACCTTGTCTTTCTGATCCAAATATGTACATGTTGCTCCTAAAAGCTCAAATCCTTCCCGAGTTCAATGGGCTGCTCCTCTAACACATGAACCTCATCGTGCAAGTATTTATGGAGCAATAATACGTGAAATACATTGTGAACTCTAGAGAACTCTAGAGGTAATGCCAATTTGTATGCCACTGGACCTATCCTCTCAGTAGTCTGATAAGGCCCAATATGGTGGGGACTCAACTTCTCGTGTCTATCAAACCGCACAATATTTTTTCGATTGGATATTTTCAAGAAAACTCAATCCCTTACCTCAAACTCAAGATCTCTAATTTGGCAGTTGACATAATTCCTCTAACGATCTTCAGCTACTTTCAATCTGTCTCTGATAATCCAGATCTTTCATCCATCACATCCACAATCTCAGGTGTCAACAGTCTCATCTTTTCTACCTCAATCCAATAAATAGTCAGTCTACAATGTTGTCCATATAATGCATCAAATGAAGATTAGCCAACAGAGTTCCCTGGTCATATGCTCACACTTATCATCCTAAGTAAACTTAACTTCCTTCATGGTTAACCTAGTCAATGGAGTAGCGATCGTAGAAAACCCATCTATAAACCGTGTATAATACCATGTTAATCCCATAAAGCTCATAATCTCAGACACAACTTTTGGTTGTTTACTATTTTCTACTTCATCTATCTTCTAGAAATCCATACATATCCCCTCAAAAAATAACATATCACCTAGAAATCCAACACTAGTCAACCAAAACTGACACTTACTACACTTGGCGTACAACTGTTTCTCCCTCAGTGTATTCACTACAAACCTCAAGTGCTTCTCGTGTGTCTTCACATTCTTCGAATACACCAAGATATCATCGATGAATACAATCATGGATCTATCTAAATACTACCATATTTTATCCTCATGAACAGAAGCGCAGAGCCCTTGGGTGATATACTCAGTTGAATAAACCCCCTATCCACCAAGTATTGCAATTGAACCTTTAGTCCTTTTAACTCCGCTGGTGCTTGTGAAATGGGTTAGGTGCAAGGAAGAATCTTAATAGTAAACTCAACCTCCCTATGAAGTGGTAATCCCGACTGGTCCTTCGTAAACACATTAGGAAACTCTCTCACTACCTTTCCTCAATAGTTTCTCTGTCACTAAGGATGATATAACACTGGAAGGAAGCACTATTTGGTCCCCCTGAAACACTAACTCTGGAAATCCAAGACTCTAGAAATAACCCTTTTCTCGAAACACTCGATAGAGGCATGGTAGGTAGCCAACCAATCCATCCTTAGATTCACATCGAAATCATAAGCATCTAGGAGAATCAAATCATCCTCTAATCTAGAACCCTCTACCAATACTAGACATTCTTGGATCACAAGGATTTCCACATATATATCTCTGACTGGGGTACTAATGGCCATTTCCCAAACAATCGTGATAACTCTCGATCAACCAAAAGTGTAAAATATCAAGAAATAAACGAGAATGTGGCCCTAAGAACCATCAGTACTCTTGCATCATGGCCAAAAATAGATAACATACCTGTCACAACCTCTGGGGTTGCCCGATCTTCCTGCTGTGTAATGGAACATGCATTGACCTATGGACCTGAATATTAACCATGCCCTATCTGTCTGCCACTAGTCTTTCCAGTCTCACTAGTAGGAGTCTGACTCCTAGCTATCTCACCAAATCCCGATGTTTTCCTTTTATCCTGATCTCTAGCAGCGCAACCTATAGCACTATTTCTATGTAGATACGGACAATCCATCTTGAAATGACTAGGTTCCCTATATAAGTAATAGCGTTTCGTACCAACCTATATAGATCAACGACTCTACACACCAGTCGACTGAACCTATTTCCTACTATACTAGGAGAAATCATGTGCTCTGGTCACCAAACCTCGAGAACCTTTTTCTCCAACTTCACTGCCGCTCGAACCTGATTGGGTACTCCCAGAAGACGCAAAGCTAAAACTTCCCCTCTTCGAGGCTTTTTGACCCCTAAAGTCCAAAATACTGATGCCCTGGTCCCAACCTCACATACTGATGTCGTAGTGATAAACTCATCTCTACTCTGATGGTAATATCTCTCGTAGACAAAGATCGAAATGACGACACTTGTTTACCTCACTTCCTACCAACGTTGGGGAAAATAGTGACAAGTACAAGAATTTCTCCTTATACCGAGTAATTGTCATATCTCTTTGTTGCAACTACATGAACTCTATCTCCCTAGCATCCCTATAGGAGCAAGGTAAAAACTGCTCAAGGAAACCCTCTCTGAAATCTTCCCATGTCACTGTACAGACATCCTAGCTCGTCATTTGTAGTGCATGACATCATCTGTACACATAACCACCCAAAAGAAACATGGCTAGCCATACCATAGCCTTTAGAAGGCATCGCCTCGCATTAAAAAAGTCTACGTCAATCGAATCATCGACTCATCAACCGCCTCTGGGCCAAACTCTCATGTAAGAACAATGGCTCCAAGCCAATGGGCTATCTTGATATCTAGACCCTCTAAGATCCTCTTACTTTGGAGTACGGTGTCTAGTTCCTGACCCAAATCATCTAGGTTCTGCCTCATCTTCAGCTCTCTCTCTCTCTTTCACTTTCTCTCTCCGGACCAAGTGTACTAATCCTCGTAGTATCCACCTTGTTCTCATTATTAGGCCATACATGGAGCTCATGTTGTGGAGGCATTTTGTTGATAAAAACCACAATACCATGCACACCAAGTGTGTAGTCTACATGAAATAAATCTATTGCTATGATATAAATTGATAGGACCCCTTTAGAGAACACTTTGATAATTGTGAAAGGTCCAGCTCCTTTTTGACAACTAAATCAAAGTTCCAAAAATATCCATGGACTATTAAAATATAAAGGATTTTTATCCATAATGCACCCTGAACTACCATCTTTGTCTTAAAATGCACTTTGAACCTGTTTTTGTGTCAAAATGCACCCCGAACTCTCATTATCGTTCCAATATGGTCTATTTCCATTTGAGGGGTTAAAATGAGGGTAAATAAATTTTAAACTGATATGCCCCCTACATCAGTCTCCACATCAACTAAGTATTTTAAACCTTGGGAAAGGATCCTCTCCGGATCTGAGAAGTTTCGGATGGTTCGGACCTCACAATATTAGCCACATGCTCAAATCAAAATGGTTCGGAATTGCTTAAACTCTTTTGTTTCTTTTCACATAAATTGCAATACTCGTCTAGATGAAATCTAACCCACAACTGGTCCTTCACTTGCCACTCCACCCCAATCTCTCTCCCTTGAGCATCGTTGGTGTCGCCACCACTCCCTCACGTCACTTAAATCGTCATGCATGCCATTCAATCCTTAACCTCTATGGCTCTGACCCGTTTCCCTGGGGCCTGATTCGAAAGTGGATCTCGCATTTCTCCAATGTCACTACCAAATCCACATCTCCTAAAAAAGTCTCATTCATCTACGTTTTTTCTGCCCTTGTCGTCTTTCCCCCACAACGCGAGAAGGACCCCAAATAGCGAGTCATTATCACCAGCATAGACCTCGTCTCCGTCTTTGGCAATGATGTCAATACTTACAACGACAAGTTCCAAGCAGGAGAGTGGCGTGGGGCCTATCCGCCAGTTCCATGCGTGATTGTTTAAATTTGTATTGGGTTATTGTCAAGCCAGAAGTTCTTCAATCTTCTATTAGTTGTGAAGAATAAATTTCTATTGGGTGATTGTCTAATTTTTATAAGGTTCTTGTGTGAAATGTAGTAATTCAATCTGGCCACTCAATTATCCTCAAACAACGAATGGACAGAGCTTAAGAATTATTAATTGTATGGACAAGATTACAAAATATGCAGAGGAACTAAACCCAAAAATCCTAAGAAGACTCATAAGCCCAACGAAGATTAATCCTTAAAAAAAAACTAACAAATTATGAAGAAGATTTAATAAAATTTATCCAACCATTCACTCTTCTAATCTTGGAACATATCACCAAATCCAAGCCATAAATTAAAAAAAAAAATCAAAGTGGGAGACTCACCATTCCAAAATTAGTAATATAATTCAATGAAATAGGGGTTTGTCTGCAATAAAATTCAATGAAATAAGGGTTTTGAAGACAAATAATTGCATCTCCCATACCCATATCTGGATCTACAAATTTGTACGTTGTTCTTTAAATCACTCTTTCCTTACTCAATGTCTTCCTTATTCTCATATAAGAAGGTGCTTTCTTTTTCGTTGTGGCTGGAAAGCGAAGAAGAAGAAGAGTAAACTCTGTGCAGTTTGAAAAAAAATAAGGACGAAGAAGATGAAGAGCAGATGCTCTCAGATCCGGAGAGGATCCTTTCCCAGGGTTTAAAATGCTTAATTGATGTGGAGGCTGATATGGAGGCCACATCAGTTTAAAATTTAATTTTTAGATGCTTAGCTGTAAAAAAAATAATAAAAAATAAACCAATATACCCCTCATTTTAACCCCTCAGATGGAAAAAGACCATACTGGAACGACAATGAGAGTTTTTTGTGTATTTTGACACAAAAACTAGTTCACGGTGCATTTTGCGATCAAAATGGCAGTCTATGGTGCATTATGGGTAAAAAGCCAAATATAAATATGAGAATACCCATCAGATAAGAGATATCCACATATAAAACCAACTTATCTTAACTGTTTAAATAACCAAAGGCAAACAGCTAAATTGTAATGTAGAGCATCCATGTAATTGTACAATAAAAGTACCAAAATTCTAATATGAAAAGTTCTCAAGGCGAAGTGGTAAAACTAGGCCTATGTCTTAAATTCTGCCCTATCACTATGCAACGTCCACGAAAGTACGTAAAATAATGAAAAATGTGAGTGGAAAAAATAATCATTTGAAAACACATTTTTTCGAGGAAAACATCATTTACCCTCTAATTCAAAATCATGCATGCATAAATTAAAACGTAAACAGTCGGATTTCAATTAAAATAACATCATACGACATGACCCATCTCGAGATATTAGGTAAACTATATTCGGGCCCTGCTTCCGACTGAAAACCAATGCAGAATACAAAAATTACTCTCAACTTGTCAGACAAGGGATGCTCATCTTATCAATCATGTCTCCGCCTCTCGTAATGCCCCGAACTTCGTGCAACGGCCTTGGAGGGTTACAAACAATAACTCAAAAACTATATGAGTGGACAAAATAAATAGTTTAAACACATATTTTGAAAACATATGGCCTTTTACCCTTCGTTTTCTAAATCAATGCATGCATATAAAAACCATTTAAATCCCAGATAAAACATAACATAGTCAGTGACCTAGAAAAACATGCTAACTGGCCGTAATACAAGAAACATCATTAATCACCCCAACCATCACACAAAACTACACACAATCATTCATAACCTGACAGGACCCATCCCAAATCCCCCGGGATTAACGTGGGACGTGTCTACTCCCGTTTGACACTAAGTGTCAGACCAGGGATAATTCATCCTTTCCCCAACCGGGACTATCGGAGGGCACCAGCATCCGCGATTAACCTAAATGGCATTCAAAAACCACGAAAAGATTTGAGAGGACAAAACAAATAATTTATATAAAAAAAATGTTTACATAAAAAAAAAACCTTTATGCCCTTCACTAAAAACTATGCATGCATTAGAAAGCCATTTCTCAAACAAAGAACACGGGGCCTTGGCCCAAAATGCAATCAAAGTACTTGGGAGCTCAGTCCAAACCAAAACAAATGGGAACTCAGCCCAAATCCAATACGCGTGGGTCTAAGCCCAAAACCATCTCTGTGAAATCTCGTACACATATACATATATACATATATAATCCATCCTAGACATCCTCTGATGTCAACTCGGGGCACACAGCCCCTAGGGAACTCATCCCTGATATATGTCACGATTTCTATATATATATATATATATTAGTATGCATACTACTCGGGATCTCACTCCGAGTCTACTCCTAAAAATTCTCCATATGGGAGGCTCTGTCTCTGAAACCAATCCGGGCATATCTCCGGGTCAGGTCCGGGATTCTATCATATCTTCCACTCCTGGAATAGGCTTTCTATGAGGATTACTCATTACGGGCAGTGGATCATGACTCTCCAGGTCGACGTCTGGAGGAGACCAATCAACTCATAAACGTGGGTATATACATACTAGTATAAAAACCACACTCGGGACTCAAGCCCGATAACACAAAGCAACTGGGCCTTTGACCCGAACTTATGACTCAACGGTGTCTCTAGCCCGATTTCACAATTTAACTAGGCCTCAAGCCCGAACTCAGATCAATTGGGCATCAAGCCCGATACCTCAGGGCCAGTCATGGTTCTGATCATAGTGATGCATGCAACCCCCAGTCCAGGACCGCTCTCAATCCTGGTATGTCGCCGTGAACATATCATTTCCGCGACCACTTCTAGATCAGGGTGCACACGTCACCGATCGCTCTCTGATACCGTCAGCACTCCGAAGTCTAGCCTCTAGTGGCAGCTCGACAACGGGACGTGCATCGTGACTTCTCCGGAAGGAACACATCCCAAGTCAGGAGTCGAGCGTCACGTCGTCCGTCGCCGTGCACATAGCAACCGTCGCGACCACAACTCAGACCCGTAGGTCATCAATAGGGCCACATGCCCGAGATAAAACCAAAACCAAATGGGTCTCATGCCTGGTTTTACCTTTTCAAAACCATTTCATTAAAATTGAAATCATAGGCGTGTATAAGCACGTATAAAACCCAAGAACCTTGAAATACGTGCCAATACTTAACACACACACAAAATGGGCAAAATCAGGTATCTTGCACCGGTTGCCTCTGCCGTCCACGGCGGCGCCATCCTTGGCCAGCCACCACCATCATCCTACCCTCATCTCACTCTCTTGGTCTCAACCATGATCAGCTTGGGGAAGGGTTTGGATTGGGATGAAGGGTGATCGGGTTTGGTGGGGGAAAATGATCGAACACGGGGAAGGGGGTATGCATGTGTCTGTTTGAGATGGGCAATGGATGGGTGACACTTGTCACAAATCCATTGGACCTATCCAAAATATATGGGCCCCACTTGCTCCCAAAAGTCCCTCGACTCGTAAAACGCGCAATCTTTCGTTCAAATTTCTGGGAACCGTAACATTTCTGTTGAACGTCTGAATTCGATGTGTCGTCTGTCTACGGATTCATATCGACACGATCTACGTAACTGTCCTCGGCCCCTGGCCATCGGACCTCCCGGGTCAAAAGTTAACTTTTTATCCTAAACGTCCGTTAATCCTCAGCTAATTCCTGATTAGTCCTCGATTAGCGAGGCTAATCCATCATTAATCCCTAATCAATCCTTAAAATTAGAGACGAGTCGTTACAAATTTCCCCCCTTCAAGAATTTCGTCCTCGAAATTCAAATTGACCTAGTTCCACAACCAAACTGTGGAATTCCAATCGTGTCCCACGATTCGTTATTCTCGTGTAATCCTACACATCCGACACTACTCTGTACTTGTCTGTACGCACTATCACCAGAGATTCCAAAGCTCCAACTCGACTCTCGCGAAGCCACACTTCAGCTCGTAGGTCTCGTTCGAGGCAGTGTCGACGCATCGCCGGCCACTCGCTCCGACAGGTCAGTTATACTAAGTTGATTTTAGATCCTTATAGTATAACTTCCTGACACGTTCCAACCTACACCTAGCAGGTTACGTTACGTACTCTTACTAAGGCTATCCTCTCCAAGCTGGCATCCAGCCCAGCATCCAGTCAGAAAATATCCTCCAGGTCCTGCCATCCCCATGGCACGGATCCCATCTCGTAGGTAATCCTCAAACCTATGACTCAGGGTTAATCGACTTGATGGCAGCTTCTCATCTGACGCCTAAGTCAGCTTTTTAGTCTGACGACCTTTCTCGTCCGACAATCGGAACTGACGTCCTATTCATCATCCAATCAAAAAACTATCCCCACTGCTCCCATGGAGCGATACTCAACCTCCGTCACTGAACAGTTCGCCACCGTAATTCACTGTTCAGAGGAATACCATTCTCTTCTAACACTCCCTAAGTCCACGATCACTACCGTGACTAGCAGGTAACGCTCGGCTCCACTGCGCTTTCGCCACGCACTCTGATCTCGACTCGCTCTCGAGTCCCCAAAGCGTATCACACATCCCTCTGTGATTTCTGCTGACACCTGGATTCAATTCGAGTCTCAACTGTCGCACTACTCGTCCTGTCTATACACAATCGACGTCTTACGTCCAACAACCAAAATCCCTCATTTCGACTATAACGCGACACCCAAATGTCCATCACAAGCCAGCCTCATTCCAACACAATCTTTATCCCTGGTTCCAACTCGAGGCATCAGCTATTCATCTCTTCCTGATCGATATCTACGTATCGTCCTCATCTCATCTTTATTCCCACTTCCAATCTCTGTCCTGTCATCTCAACAACTATGTTAAGGAATCCTTCAATAGTCTTTCACTCTAGTTCTCCTCTACTCCTAGCTTAGCATAATCAGTAAGGCAATTCACTCCAATGACGACCAGACCTCGGTCTACTCACCTCAAGGTCGCCACAATAACTTCCGTCATCACGATCATCCTCACACTACTCAATCTGACTCACCTCGGCACTCACTTGTCATTTTAATAGGTGTGACACTACGAATCATCTGATCTCCAAGTCAATCAAATTTGACCCACAGCCTAGGTGTTCGGTTCTTACACCCTCTTTGAACCCTTAGTTGCCATCTCCTTCCTCATCGGTCCACATGAGGAAAGTTGAAGATAATGACATCAAAGTTCATCCTATGTCATCCTCCGACATCGGAGGCATCCAGCACTATCTGCTAAAGAGCAGAAAATGAGAAGTCTCCTTCACCGGCCTCTAAGTCGAGATCAGTTGCAACCATGTTGGAAGCATGCTTAACTATTTCAATTACTGAGCTAGAAGTCCTTCTTCCCCGACTAAGAGTATTCTATGATAATTACTGTAATGCTTAATCCTTTCCGTAAGGACTAAACACTTCCATTGATTCTCTTCGGCTTCTTCCATTGCCGCTCATGTTGGTGACCTAATTCGCATGTCCCAATCCTCATAGGATCCAATTCCAGCACCTAAACTCGTGTTGTCCATCCACAACGACCTAGGGTACTAGTCACCCCTTCAGGTAAAGCACATATCCCGCACTGAGCCACTCGGGACCCTCTCTGTCCCGCTTAGTACCTACGGAACTTACACGTCTCTTACTCTAGGGCACGTATACTAACTCGGTCACAAACTAAGTCCAAATCCTCACTCACTCAGACATCATCCACGTGCCCGTAAATCATCCAACTCTCCTATTTGTTTACGACCGTTTATGCACATCCAAAAGGATGTCGCTTCATCCTAATCCGATGTACCGCTCGACTCTTCGGTCACCTCTCTGTATCTCACCAATTCTGACCAATTGGTCACTAATCCTTATGACAGTGCTTGCGTCGTCCATTCCTTCGGACCAACGACAACTGTCGATAGCTACTGTAGTGACCCATTCTATCTCACTATCAGATTCCCTTCAAATAAGCGTACATGAAACTCAGGAAGTATGGTCAACCGCAGCCAACCAACCCATCTCCATCACGATTACCAAGAATCTACACTAGCCGACGAATCCTTCTCGTCGTGTAGTGGTAGAACCTTACCATGAGCACATCATGACTGAGCTACCTTCAGCTGGTGGCTCGTTGTCTCTCCTTGTTATCGTTATCGCATCACCGCCACACGGAGTGCGAATCAGCCAATCCTTAAAACCTTGCTCGTACCTAGCAATCGTCACGAATCTCTGCTCTAGTCAGAGGGGCTCTACCTCCCTCGTACCTCACGACTCCGGGTATGACCATTTCGATAATCCATATTGAAAATGAATGTTCCCCAATTCTCAAAAACCACCAATAATCCAGCCTCGATGGTGGTTCCTACCATGAACCCGTGCTGACACAACCCATACACACATCATCGAGACTCCGAACCTATGCGGTCAACTCACTGCTAGCACCAACTGCTCAGCATACAGTCTCCACCGATCGATCAGCCTCGGAATCCAATCAACAAGTACCACTCTCCGGGTAGCTTTTCCAATCAGTTACCAACTAGGGTTACCACAACCTGGCTGCTCGCTGCAGCGGCCGCTCCTTGCAGCATGTCCATCTCGAGTGATCCCTCGCCTCGACTCCGAAGGATCGTCGTACTCTAATACTTGTATCCTAACAACCAGTAACCACAACCTGAGGACCTTGTCTCCTAGTAACCCTACGTTTTCACCCTCTCACCACTCTACGGCTAGGAACCGTTGGTCTTCATAAGAACTCGGCCAAACTCTGTGCCTAATTCTGTACCACTGCTACACGTCGTAATCTTATCTTGCCACGTCACACAATAACTACTCCGAGCATCCTTTGCTAGTCGAAATCTCTCTAGAATTTGACACACCGAAAAGTGGCATCTCATGCCAAATAGAATCGACGTTACTAATCCAACCAGTCTCAACTATGGTCCTCACGCGTCTGACCATTCCTAGCAGTACAATCTTTGATCCTGCACTCTTGTCAAGGACTATGCTAACGTCCAACCTCAACTGGTTCCACTGGATCCTATCTCCAGTAACACTACAGCTCGAAGCCGTCGGATTCGCATGTGTCTTGATCCCGCTCAAGATTCAACCTCTCGCAAAACATGGCATCCTGTGCCAATCCGATCTCACACGATCGCACCTCATGTCAACGTACACGAACTAGGGTCGATTCTATCGAATCCTCGCACTAATACCATAACTATCAAGTTGATGACGGGCTGTTACGACTGCAGAGACATCGCATCCTCGATCTACTCGCACTCTGAGAGAAAAACACGCTCTGATACCAACTGGTATCAGAGTACCATGACTATCAAATGAGCCAACCTCTCACCGATACCAACTTGACAAGACCCGTCCCAAATCCCCCGGGATTAACGTGGAACGTGCCTGTTCCTGTCTGACACGAACCAGGGATAATTCCATCTTTTACCGAACCGGGACTATCAGAGGGCGCTAGGATCAAGAGGAGGAATGTGATGTCTTGTCTCTACTACAGCCCGTATCCACGATCAACCGGAAGGGCATTCAAAAACCACGAAAAGTTGTGAGTGCACAAAACAAATAGTTTATAAAAAAAAACATTTTCATAAAAAAAAAAACCTTTATGCCCTTCACTAAAAAGTATGCATGCATTCGAAAGCCATTTCTCAAACATAGGGGCCTTGGCCCAAAATGCAATCAAAGTACTTAGGACCTCAGCCCAAACAAAAAAAAATGGGAACTCAGCCCAAATCCAATACACGTGGGTCTCAGCCCAAAACCATCTCTGTGAAATCTCATACACATATACATATATACATATATAACTCATCCTATACATCCTCTGATGCCAACTCGGGGCACACAGCCCCTAGGGAACTCATCCCCGATATATGTCATGATTTCTATATATATATATAAGTATGCATACTACTCGGGATCTCACTCCGAGTCTACCCCCAGGAGTTCTGTATCTGGGAGGCTCTGTCTCCGAAACAAGTCCTGGCATCTCTCCGGATCAGGTCTGGGATTCTATCATATCTTCCACTCCTAGAATGGGTTCCTTATGGGGATTACTCATTCCGGGCAGTGGATCGTGACTCTCCGGGTCGACGCCTGGAGGAGACCAATCAACTCATAAAAGTACGTATATACATACTCGTATAAAAACCACACTCGAGACTCACGCCCGATAACACAAACCAACTGGGCCTTCGGCCCGAACTTATGACTCAACGGGGCCTCTAGCCCGATTTCAAAATTTAACTGGGCCTCAAGCCCAAACTCAGATTAATTAGGCGTCAAGCCCGATACCTCATGGTCAGTCACGATTCCGATCATAGTGATACGTGCAACCCCCAGTCCAGGACCGTTCTCAATCCTGGTATGTCGCTGTGAACATATCACTGCCACGACCACTTCTAGATCTAGGTGCACACATCACCGATCACTCTCCGATACCGTCAATACTTCGAAGTCGAACCTCTAGTGTCTGTTCGACAACGGGACGTGCATCGTGACCTCTTCGGAAGGAACACATCCCCAGGCCAGAGGCAAACGTCACGTCGTCCATCGTCGTGCACATAGCACTAGTCGCGACCACGACTCAGACTCGTAGGTCATCAATAGGACCACATGCCCGAGACAAAACCAAAATCAAATGGGTCTCATGCCCAGTTTACCTTTTCAAAACCATTTCATTAAAATCGAAATCATAGGGGCTTATAAGCACGTATAAAACCCAAGAACCTCGAAATACGTGCCAATATGTAACACACACAAAATGCACTCAAGGCATCACAAAACATACTCTAAAACACTTATAAAACATTTATGCATGCATCAATTCATAAAATAAAGTCCACTCACAGACCGTCCGAGTTGCCGCCTCGATACGCGCGTTGTACGCCTTCTCGGATCAATCACCATCTTCGAGGTTCTTTAACATGTCCAACTAACTTTAGAGGGTTACTAACTACTTAATTAGCCCCTCACTAAAGCCCCCTAATTTTCTAGGATTTTTAACTATTTTTAAACGCGATCCTAAATCTTCAGATAGCCCGAACTATATCGAGACGATGTCCGATCGACTCGAAACCAGCCCCTGTTCATTACATCGAATAGATGATTTCACATGTTGAAAGTTTCCCCAAATTCTCCCCCACGCGCCCTTACGCGCCACTGAATGGCCCTGCGCGTGGGCTCCACGCGCCTACATAGGGTCATCCTTGTCCTCTAGTCGACCGGGTCCGACCAGCCAGTCTGGTCCAGGCCCTGCAATCCGGTCCAACCGAATCGACGGAGCAGGTTCAGGCCCTTAAACCATTCAATTTTCATCCTCTTTCCTCCAATCAAATTCTATTCTTCCTATTTCGACCCTAGGAATCTATCTATGCAATCAAAATCACCAAAAATCCCTAAAATCCTAGCAGTCCAATTTTCCCCCTCACGGTTCAACATTTCCAGTTTTCTCCCCAGGGTTCCTCAGCCACTAACCACCACCAAAACCTTCCTAAAACCTTCCTAGCAACCTACTAAACCTATTCTAATCCATAAAAACCATCCATAACGTTCTAAATCAAAAATAACTGGGCCCAACTTGCTTCCAAAAGTCCCTCACCTCGTAAAACGCACAATCGTTCGTTCGAACTTCCGTGAACCGAAACGTTTCCGTCGAACGTCCGAATTCGACGTGTCTCCTGTCTACGGATTTGTATCGACGCGATCTACGTAACGGTCCTCGGCACTCAGCCATCGGACCTCCCTGGTCAAAAGTCAACTTTTTGCCCTCGTTTAGGGGAAAATTATAATTTCGCCCTGAAAGTCCGTTAATCCTTGGCTAATTCCTGATTAATCCCCGATTAGCGAGGCTAATCCATCATTAATCCCTAATTAATCCTTAAAATTAGGGACGGGTCGTTACATAACCAATGCACTATTGGTAGGCACACGAGTCAGGAAATGAGTACAGCTCGACGTCTGAGTCGTGTCAGTCTCAAGAAAGGAGCCCGAATCGACGTTTGAGACTCACCACCCAATAGGCAGGAGCACAACATATATCATACACACGTATTGTCACACACCATCACAAGTCACATCACCAATACCGAGAAATCACATATCCATAACACACCTCAACATGAAACCATCACAACACAATCTCAGTAACTAGAGCCCCAGGCTCGACGTCTGAGACCACTAACCAATTAATCAACACAATCAAATCCATATTCAAAACCTTGGGCCTAAGCTCAAAACACCACTCATCACTATCACCGTAAAATATGCCATTGAAACATATTCCAAAACTCATCCAAAAATCATATGGAAATCACCAAAATCCAATTTCACAAAATCTCAAGTCATAAAATACATGCAATTCAAATCCACCCTTGAAACGGACATTGAAGACATAATTTATGGAACCTCGTGGAACATTTGATAAAATAATAATTAAATATTCATAAAATCATCGAAATTCACATAAATTCCTAATCGATCAAACCTTATCGAAATCGTATAGAAAATCATTTAAAATGCATAAATATATATATGCACAATATTTTAATAAAATAAAACGTCCACTCACACATACCTTACACATAATCGAACCGAACTGCGCCTCTTTCCCTAAAATCCAAGAACATCAATTCCTTCCAAAAATCACCTTGAAGGGTCACTAACCACCATAATTAACTCACACGAGAATCCTATAATTTTCTGGGTTTTTTAGCTGAATTTAAACGGACCCTAACAACCCAAACTGCCTCGAGATGATGTCTGATCACCTTGAAAATTGTACCATTGGACTCGTAACATCGAAATAATGAACTTTCGAGTTGGCGATTTCTTCATATGATGTGGCATGTGCCCTCATGCGCCACATCACGGTTCATCTTCAAGCTTGGATCTCAGACCCGTTTTCTGCAATCCGAGTCATTCGACCCGCGAGTCCAACCTAGTTTTAACACACCCTTTTCACATCCATTTTTGTTCATTTTAACCATCTATTCTCATCTAAGAAAACCCGGAAAGAGATTCATGACCTCAAACCATCAAAAACTTATCTTGAATTTACAGTTCGAATTTCCTAGCTTCATAGCCATGGCGTCCCAGCTCCTTCCCAGCCTGTTTCTATGTCCAACTTGTCCCTTACTATCCTAGGCTAATCTTATCATCTGTAGGAACACACACAATTGCTCCTTTCCCAAATTCTTGGCCCCTAAATGATGAACCCAAACTACTAGCTCCCCGGGTTCCTTCACCACCCATTTTCAGGGCATTGAAATGCCCGTTCTCTCACCAGTTCTAGGCTTTTTTATTCTCTATCAAACTATCCTCATCTCTATTTCTTCTTTTTCTGGTCTCTCCTCCCAGTTTTCCTCCACGATCCACCATTTTTCTTACTTTTCATGCATACCCACCGAACCCATCCAAAACCATCTCTTCTTCTTTCTACCTATACGTATAAGTGTATGTATATAGATACAATTAGGGTAGGTCGGTGGTAGAGAAAATAAGAAGGAAATGTGGAACATTCTAGAGGAACCTAGATCTTCCATCCAAAATTACCAAAATGCCTTGGGTGGCAAACTTACCATTTTTTCCTTCACCATTTTGACTCGTAACTACTTCATTTGACCTTCGATTTTGACGTGCCGCTTATCTACTAACTCAATATTTTGAAACGTTCGTAACGACCTTCTCAAAATTCTCAAACGAAGTCCATACCAAAAAGTCAACATTTTGACTTTTCAAAGGGCAAAATCGTCTATTTACCTTAAAATTTTCAATTTTACATTTCCTCGAGATCCAAACCATTACAACCTACCCTCCTTAAAAAAACTCGCCCTCGAAATTTCAAAACTAAACCAACTTTATGTCCACTTTCAAATTGGACAATTGAGTTGTTCAAAACTTAATCAACTTATCGATTTCATCTTGCTACTAAATCACAACTTCAACCCAATATCGGTAGCTGTGAGATCCTGCACAATCTTAACATATCCTTATGCATTCTTCTAGTCGTATAGGCAACGTTGAAAACTGCAATAGATATGGTCCATGACTTACATTACCATCTTTACCAAGTATCAACTCAAGTATCCATCACATCCCACTATGGATTTAAGCTTAGCCCAATACCTCAATTCTCATTCGAATCAAATCCAACAACAATCAGAATCCAACACTAACCAAACAATTTCAATATCCCCTGGGGTATCTACTTTACCAAGTTTCCCCACGACTTCCACCTCACTAATATACTTTTGAGCTCATAATTTCTTAAAAAAAAAATTTTATTCCTTTTTCCACATCCAGAGCTAAACTAGTAATCTCATACTTCGGCTCCTTCTTGAGCCCTAATCATTACGTAGGCCTCTTTCCAAATCCTTTCCCATGAACGAGTCCACATCCAACATTAATAACACTTATTCTTACTAATACATGTCAAATTCAATAAAAGAACATTTTTGTCATTTCAACATCTCAATTAGTTACTCAATTAGAAAACTTATTCTTACATCTTACTCATATGTGCCATATATTCACAATTCGACCCAATAATCCAAACCATAAATAGCCTTATACCTATCTTGGACTCATATATTTCTCACATCACCAGGCCATGCACTGGACTCACATCTCAGAGGCATGATATTAACATCAACAACTCAAAATCCTAGCTCTGAAACCAAGTTGATAGGACTCATCCCTATATACCTCATAAACTATTTAAAACGCATAAATATACATGCACTGACACATCCCATGTAAAGAATTAGGAACTAAAATGCAAAATTACATTTTTGCCCCTACAAGGGTCGTTGGGCCTCGTTGGTTGCGTGCATGATCAAATGGATTCCCATGTGGGCCCAATACCATCGTTAAGCCCGAGTTAGCCCAGGCTCAGTTAGAAGACCTATACTCTACGTTGGAACTTGTTATGTTAGTTCTATTTATTTCACCAAATCCAATTGTGGTGACCCAAAATAGAAATAAACAATAAACCATGTTGCACCCTTGGCCCGAACTTAGAATTTCCTTAATTGAGATTGTAGGCCCTTGTTTTTTACCCAAGCCCATCTTAGGACACCCAAAGGAATAAGACTTGGCCCAAGTCTTCCCAAGAGTGTGGTATTTGACAATATGTGTAAATTGGTCTAGGCTCAAGCCCATGACCCACTTAAACTTTTAAGATCATCAAACACACACACCCATGTCACCAGAACACGCTAGAGCCTTTGTCTCTTTCGCCTTTGAACTGGTGTTCGATGACCCTTCATCGAAGCCATGACCATCATCAACACCACATCCTCTTCTTCCTCAAGCTCTCTTCTTCGCCTCAACTCTCAGAGAAGAACACCACCACAAACAGACAATCGCGCTTGAATAATGAGTAATCAGCCGCGTATTTTCCCCCTCTCATATTCCTCTCCATGGTCGATGAACCACCGAGCCTAGAACTTGGAAGCTCGAACCAGAGCTTCACAAGCTGCCCAACACGACTGCCCTTTCGTGTTATATTGCAGGACAAGGGAAGAAACTGAGATGGTCCTCGTGACCCGAACGACAATGTATGAATCATTTTTGAATGGTTCTCGACCGGATTAGGAATAGGCTTGAACGAAGTAAAATCTGAACGCAACCACCATTTATTTTTCTTAATTAGGTCGTGTAGGCCTTTATTTATTCATTGATTTGTTGGAATCATGGGAGGAACTCAGATTGCAATCAGACCCAACACAGACCCGACTTGAACCCCACAGTTAACCAGATAAATTTAGGGTCCCTAACGGTAAGGACGATCTCTCGAGCTTGGTTAATGTTGTTAGTTGGTGTTAGAACGATTTCCTAATTTGTTTTTGTGGGTGGTTGGTGTGAGGCACGACGGTGGAAAACGACTCTTGGAGTTGCAGGGGGACGTGACCTTTTCATCCCCCATTACGATTTATGCATTGAGTTTTAGCTCTTGGGAGTGAGTTTTTTGAAATCCTTGGCTTGAGTAGGTTAGGATAGACCTTTTTCATGTTGTTTTAAACTTAAAATTGAAAAAGTTAGGTCTCGCCAGAAAAATTGAGTTTTCTGGCGAGTTTTCTAGTTTCCAGCCACTGTGGACAGCAGCGCTGGGTGTGATCCAACCGCCGTCTCCGGTGGAGCTCCGACGAGGGTGATCAACTGATGGTTAGCGGTCAATGTCGTTAGTCAATCATCAGTGAATGTTAGATAACCAATAGTTCTAACGGCCCACTAATGGAATATTCAAACAGAATATTCTAGAGAAATAATCTAAAGGAATTTTCTAAGGGAATATTTGTAGGGAATATTCAATAGAATGTTCTAGAAATATTCTAGGGGATATTTCAGAATGTGCATGAGCTCATTTCGGGACGTTTTTTAGCCGTTTAAGTACGTTTTAAGCCTGTTTTGAGCCGTGTTAACATCGTTTAACTCGCTTTAAGTGAGAATTCTTATTTTTTTTTGCTTGGACTTCAAATAGTAACCTCATGGTTCAAATTATTTAGGATTGGGACGACTTTAGATTACACTGTTTTACACGTCGGGTGATTTCGACTCCTCGACTAGTGTGAGCGGACCCCCTTCCCCAAAACTGGTTATACATTATTTATTACCCACATGTTTTACGATGTTGCACATTTGATAGCTGTTGAGCATGCATGATTTATTATGCTATAAATGTTGTATATGATTGTTAATTGATGGTTTCTATGCATATATGGTTAGCCCGATATACTGTGATATGATATTATACTATGCATAGTTGTATATTAGTGAGTCATATGTTGCATTGCATATGAGTCCCCGGGGCATTGACGAGATTGAGAGAGTGTTAGAACTCATTTAGGAGTCATTGGTATCTAGTACTTGTTTGTAGGCCACAGACCAACCTCCATGTGATCATTCACCAACGCTGCTCGCTATACTAGTTAAAAAGCGCTAGTCCTGTCCCCAAGCTCTAAGGGACTCGTGGTGATGGTGCGATACACCTAGCCTTAACGTGGTCATAATATGCAAGCGGGATACCTAGTGTATGTTCCGAGAATGAGACTTGAGGCGACTCAAGAGCAATTTGATGTGGGTCGACGATGTGTTGTATTTATGATTTCTACATGGCCGGTTGCATCATTTAAATTATTATTAAATTTTCGTTATGATTAATCTCGTATTACATGCAAATATGTTATAACTGTTTTGATTTTATTCAAAGAAGAAGGGCTAAATATTATTTATTAAAAATGTCTTTACACTGAAATAACAATTGGGTCCACTCACCCTTTGTAATTTTAAACCCCTCAGATTCCTGTGGCACACACGTACTTCGAGGAGTTCGGTTGCTACTCTAACACACATTTCCAGGCGCGGAGTAAAGTTGGTCAGAACGATTTGATATTAGCATGTAAAGTTTATGTGCATATGAACATCAATTTATTCTTCCATGCTCTAAGTTTCGACAATGAGGTGAAATGTGATCGATTTTCACAGGTTAAGTTTCACCTGACTTTCCAAACGTGTCGCTTTCAAAATAGCTTCGTCGTCTGGACGTCAATGTCCAGTTGTCGATTAGTACGCCTTGACCTTCGTGCCATAAATGGACTTTCTAGGTCGGGGTGTAACGACCCGGAAATTCGAAAAAGGAAAAAAAATGGAAAATTTGAAGGAAATGACGATTTTTGCCCCTGGTTATAAGGGCCGAAAGTTGACTTTTTTGATCGGGACCTTGTTTGGACTTTCCGTAAGTACCGTTGGATAGGTCTTGAGACGCTGAATCCGTAGACAGGACGGCATGCGTCAATCGGAGTTCGGACGAAAAAGTTATGGGTCTGGAATTTGTGAGGGGTATTTTGGTAATTATTGGTGCAGGGGTAAAATGGTAATTGCGGCTGATTTGATTGGTGAATCAGCATTTAAGTGACTCATTTAATTCAGAAAGTGACATTTGTCACTTGAATTAGATGGATTGGTGGCTGTTTGTGAGATGTCGTGGATAAATGCCTAACAAGGACAAACAAAACCGCCCAATTTCCTTGTTTAAAATTTGATTAAATTGACTGCTAGATGAGGCCAAGGATAAAAGCCTGAGACAGTAGGACAATCACACAGAGAGAAAACGAGTGAGAATGGGAGGAAAATTTGAGGAAAATAGGTCCTTAAACCCGAAACCCTCACCCGGAAACCTTTGAAGAAATCTTAGGATCGAATTTGAAATTGTGGAAATTTATGAATGAAATTGACCTTGGAGTTAGCTTTCTGGGATCAATTCGATTAGGACCAGCTCAAAATTGATGCGAATTGAGGTTGTTATGGACTAGAACAGAGAGGGGGAAGATTTCGACTTTTTGAACTTGAGTCGAATGGATTGGAGACAAGGAAGGATGAAATTGATCTTGGAAATGTGTTCATTAGGACCCCACGATGCTTCCTGATGCATCAATTGAAGGAAAACGATGGAGAATGATGACCTTCGAAGACTGCACAGTGTTCTGTGTTCTTCGCGAAATCGAGTTTGATTCGATGGGATTAAGGTAAGTGTTGATGTAATTGGGTTTACAGAACCTAAATTGAGTTTATGATGATGCTAATGGACTGTTCAATTGTTGAAAAACAGTGTATAATCGATGGACATTGAACCGGGTCATGTCGCGGGTTGCAGGGATCCGTTTGCAGGGAATTGGGTAAAGGTGGTGACACTGTAGCAGGCGTGTGAGCTTCACGCACAGCCACTCACAGGCGGGCGTCGTGAGGGCGTGTGGGCACCATTCCTGAGGTGAGTTCAACACGACTTTTATCCTATTCAATGTAACGAACATTTTGGCTTTGGTTTCGAGTCGATCAGACACTGTTTCGATATTGTTTCGAGAGGGTCCCAAGATTTATGTTACGATTTAAATTAATATTTAATTCCCAGGAAAATTATGGGGAATTAGTATGATGTTTAAGCAAGTCATTATGACCCTGAGTATTGATTTGGACAGGATTCGAGATTCCTGGAAAGTGTCAGAAATTACGGAAAGACGTGCTGACAGGACCCGCCCCGATACCACTGGGACCACAAAGGGGACGTGCCTTGCTCCCGTCTGACACCCAAAATAACATACCAATTTTAACCTCAAATGTTCAAATTAATAAATAACCAAATAAAGTTTATACATCAAATCCAAGTTTAACAGATGTCACACAAGGGATGAAAACCAAATTACAAATTGCAAGCACGACTCTAAAATAATCCTGCGGGTCAAACCACCTGACAGGGGTTTCAGATACGCAAAAGTAGATCTATGCCTCCGCCTTAGTATCCTCCTCTACCTCAGTAGCACATCCTGGAGGGGTTACCAAAACATTAAGGTGTGAGGTGGCCGAAACTCAAGTTTATAAAAACAGTTTAATAAGTAAAACATATAATTTACCCCTCTGTTATCCAAACATGCATGCATCAGAGATTTAAAACCATAAATCATATAATATGAATCATAAGGCATGTAATAAAACCATAAACATAATGATAGCCACTGCACTATACACTCCAATCCTGACATCCCCGATGTCTGACGTCCCCTGACGTCCAATAAGGTCACAGTCTCAAGGCTAAGCGTGCCACTCGGGGTCTCAATCCCGAATCCAATCCCCGAACCCTATTCGGGTACGGCATCATCAAATTCCTAGCGTCCTAGACGCTCGGCGTCCTAGACGCTCGATGTCCTAGACGCTCGACGTCCCTGACGTCAAATAAGCAATCTTGCTCCTGAGTCATTTTACGGTCCGGTTCCTCCGTAGAATGACACCTCTCGCAGGCAATGCACCGTGACCACACTCCGGGGTACCACATCCGGAGGAGACAGTATCACAAGAATGGATCTATACAATGCAGTACCAAATACATTTTATTGATATCGACATGCAAAACATATATACATAGATAAAATCCAAACCAATCTTTAAGTTTCACCAAAACGGGTCTCAAACCCAAATACCGTGAAACATGCCATAATCATAATTTCAATATCATCAAAACCATTTCTTGATTCCAGCATGTGAATATAAGTAAATCAGAAAACATTTAAGCATGCAAGGGTTTAATGAAATCGGAGCCCACTCACAATACGATCCCGCTGCGAATCTGCACGTACGGGCCTGTACCGGGATTATCGTACAATTCCTGTCAGTCCAAATCACACGTAAGGGTCACTACAAGTCTTAAACATTTATTCAAAAAGTCCGGAACAGAAACCGGCTTGGGGAAACAGTCCAAACACGTTTCCCGAGACAACCGGCCCTAAACTGAACCCATCAAAACTATCTCAGATCAACATGGTTAATTCACCAGAAATGTTCAGAATGACGAGGGAAATAAAATTCATGTTGATCGTGATCAGAGATAAGGCTCAACGTGCCCTCACGCGCCGCACCAAAGTGGCTGCGCGTGAAAGTCACACGCCTGACACTGTAGCTACAATGTCACCACACCTTCACTCCGAATGTCTGTAATACGGGCCTACCACCCGCGGCTTGACCCGGTTGATTACCCATCAATTCCTACTCGATTTCAATCCAATTTGATCCTAACATGATATTTAATCATCAATTTAAGTTCTGAGTCAATAATTAGCCAAATCAAATCCTTAAATGGCCCTTCGACCCGTGATCATCCAAACGGGTTGATCACCCCAACTCACTGGTTTTGAAACCATAATCAAATTAACCTTACAGGAAGCATCATAGGATCAAAACGAACTGAAACACACACAATCAATTGAACCAACACTCACCTGGAAGTAGTCGTCCAAACCTCTGAAATTTCTTCTGAACACGGAAGTCACTGTCCCAGCTCACCCGTGGCTGGTTGCCTTCGATTTTGATATGGATGTGTTCTAAACACTCCCAGAAAGCTCACTCAGTGTTTAGATTGGTTCAACAAACCGTATAAATTGAAATCCGAAATTCCCTTCCAATTTTCCCCGAAATGGTTTCTCTCTGGTTCCTCACTAATTCTCAGTTCTTTCAACGGCAGAGTGAAGCTCACACAATTCCTATTCTGTTTAAAGCAATTGAGCCGTCTCAGAAGCTCATGGAAGCCTCACTGTCCACTGAGATTTGTTCCCCGAAAAGCTTCGATCGAAAAATAAACAATGTGGCCGTGCTAGGTGGATGAATCAGACCACGTTCTAAAGCTTTAAACATTCCTTTCTTTCCAGCACACACTTGCATAAACAATTCGAACTCAGAACCACCGCACATGGTGGTGCCGCTCATCATCCCCCGCGGTTGCTACAGTAACCAGGGGTAAAAATGACCAAAATGCCCCTAGTTCAAAAATTACCAAAATGCCCTTCACTTTCCAAGCCCGTAACTCAGCCATCCGAAGTCTGATTTCAACGTGCCGCCTGTCAACGGACTCAGGGCGTCGAGACCTACCTAACGGTCTTCGAGTCGTGTGAAAATTAGTTTCCAAACGAAAAGTCAACATTTTCGCCCTCCATCGTCCAAATTATGGTAATGCCCCTGAACTTTCCGATAGTCATAACTTTTTTCCCTGATCGTCCGAATTGGACGTGCCCACCTGTCTATGGACTCGTGACGTCCCGAACTAGGTCACGGTCATTGTCAAAGTCCATTTGACCCTTCCAATCAAAAATTCAACAATTTGGCAATACCATTCATAGGGTAAAAACGTCAATTCATACATTAAATTACAATATTAAAATCCTCGAATTTCCGGGGTGTTACAACCTTCCTCCCTTAAGAAATTTCGTCCTGAAATTTCAAAGAAACAAATAAGGAAATTGCTCCCGCATCTGAGCCTCGGGCTCCTATGTGGCTTCTTCTACATTCTGGTTTCTCCAGAGAATCTTCACGAGAGGGATAGTCTTCCGATGTAGTACCTTGTCCTTCCGATCCAAGATCTGTACTGGTTGTTCCTCAAAGCTCAAATCCTCTCGGAGTTTCGATAGGTTGTTCTCCAGTACATGAGAAGCATAATGCATGCACGTACTTCCGTAGCATCGATATGTGGAAAACATCGTGAACTCTAGAAAGTTCTGGAGGTAGCACCAATCTGTAAGCAACCCTGCCAATCCTCTCCACGATCTCATAAGGTCCAATAAAACGCGGACTCAGTTTCCCCCCGTCGACCAAGAACGGATAATCCCTTTCCACGGAGATAACTTCAGGAAGACAAAATCTCCCACTTCAAATTCCAAGTCTCGGATCCGTTGATCGGCATACTCTTTTGGCGATCCTGTGTCGCCTTAAATCTCTCCTTGATAACAAGAACAGTTTCCAGGGTTAAATCCATCAATTCCGGCCCTACAGCCGCTCGTTCCCCTATCTCCATCCAGCAGATAGGTGTCCTGCACTGTCGACCATACAATGCCTCATAGGGGTGCCATCCCGATGCTTGCCTGATAGTTGTTGTTGTAAGCGAATTCCACCAATGGCAAATGAGTATCCCATGAATCCTGAAACTGTAGTACACAAGACCTCATCATGTCCTCTCAGGGTCTGAATGGTCCTTTCAGACTGTCCATTGGTCTGTGGATGGAAAGCAGTACTGAAACGTAGGGTTGTTCCCAAAGTAGTTTGCAAACTCCGCCAAAACCTGGAAGTGAAACGCGGATCACGATCGGACATGATCGATTCCGAGCGTACCATGCAATCGTATGATTTCTTTTACGAACAATTGAGCCAGTCGGTTAGGTTTATAAGTCTCCTGAACTGGAAGAAAATGGGCTGACTTGGTTAACCGGTACCACGATCACCCACACTCCGTCAACTCCACTCTGAGTCCTTGGTAACTTAAAGACGAAGTCCATGGTGATGTGATCCCACTTCCACTCGGGAATCGGAAGTGGCTGCATAGCCCCATAAGGTCTCTGCCGTTCCGCCTTAACCTGCTGACAGGTTAAGCATCTGCTCACAAACTCTGCAATATCCTTCTTCATTCCTGGCCACCAATAATGGCTCCGGAGGGTACAGTACATCTTTGTACCTCCCTGGATGCATAGTATAAAGCCGAACTATGGGCCTCCTCCAGAATCTCGGCCCCGTAACTCTGCACACTGCAGGTACACATAAACGGCCCAACTTCACAAGTGCTTCCATCACCCCGGATGGTAAAATCCCGTCTCCCATCTGCATCGACCTCAATCCTGTAAATACAGAGTATCGGATCCTGAAGTTGTGCTTCAATGATCTGATCAATCAGCACTGGTCATACATGAAAGCTGGCCAACAAAGCTCCATGCTCATCCGTATCCAAAATAACTCTCCCGCCTTCCGGAGTTCCACCAGCAAAGGAAGATACACCACCCCCAAGTGTGCAACTGATCCTGCTGACTTCCTGCTGAGTGCATCTGCCACCAAATTGGCCTTACCCGGATGGTACTCAATCGTACAGTCATAATCCTTCAGCAGCTCTAACAATCTCCGTTGTCTCATGCTAAGCTCCTTCTGAGTGAATAGGTACTTTAGGCTTTGGTGGTCGGTGTATATCCGGCACGTTGCGCCGAATAGGTAATGTCTCCAGATTTTTAGAGCAAGAACCACCGCAGCCAACTCCAAATCATGGGTAGGGTAGTTCAACTCATGAGTCTTTAGCTGCCGGGATGCGTAGGCGATAACCTTACCAATCTGCATCAACACGCAACCACAAACCTTGTAGCGATGCGTCACTAAAGACTACGAACTCTCCACTGTCATCTGGCAATGCAAGGACAGGTTGCAGTGGTCAAATCGATCCTTCAACTCTTGAAAACTCCGATCACACTGCTCGTACCCAAATAAACTTTACTCCATTCCGAGTCAATCGAGTCAACGGTGCAGCAAACAAAGGTATTTTAAAATACCTCATATGGAGTACAATAAATTCATAGAGTACATCCTCACGTACTGCCACCTTCGCCCAAAACTCTTCTCAACTCCTACCCAGGACAATCTAATCCAAACAGGAACTCCTACTTACTGGTCTCACTCTCTCGGCTGCTACTTCGACCACTTGTCGGATAAAATCTACAAAGTCCTAAAGGAAAACTCTAGATTGTGGGTTCTCTCCTTCAATAACCTCATATCGATCAGTTATAATCACTCATTTCTCGTTTCTTCTGTCATCCTTCAACGGAAGTCACCGTAACACTCCAGGTCACCTAGGGAAAATCCTAGACTCTACCCCGGGATCTAACAACAAAGTAAGTACAACCCAACTAAAGATAGTAAAAGTACCTGTCCCCAGCACCTGGTGCTGACTGAACCTCCTGCTGAGTCATCGAGAACACTCGGGCCTGAGACCACCGACGCTCTACCACGTCCCGTCGAACTACTAGTGGTACCACCACCTCCACTAGTGCCCGCTGTCCCTAACGCTGTACTCTGTCCAGGCTCCGCCACGCCTTGGCCTACACCACCTTCCTATGGCAACAGTGGACACTCACGTCGAAAGTGACCTCGCTCTCTCGCAGTAGAAACACACATCCCGACCGAAAAGGACCTGGTCCACCACTCGATCTCCCCGTCGACACAACAGACGTCGCACTAGCTTGCGGAGTCGAATGTGCTCGGTAACCACGGAATCCTGAACTCTGAAAACTACCAGGTCTACCGAAACGATCATCGCCCGACGACGATGCTCCACTGAAGTTACCTCTCTTCGGTCTCCTCTGACTCGAAGCTCCAGGAAAAGGTGACTCCCGGCGTCGCACCGGCAAGCTCGCCTCAACCCTCACTGCAGCGTCCGACAACTCTCGAAGGGTAGTAAACGATCCAGCCGTCACTATGGCTCGAATCTCACCTCGTAGGCCCAACTCAAATCTACGACACTTCTCGGCTTCAGTAGCCACAAACGCAGGAACAAATCGAGACAACATCTGAAACTTCTGTTCGTAACTCAGCCACACTCAGATTCCCTTGTTGAAGCTGCAGAAACTTAGCCTCCTTGGCATCTCGGAAAGAACGAGGGTAATACTGATCTAGGAACCGCTCCCTAAACGTCTCCCAGGTCACAGTATGAGGCGTCCCACCCAGACAACTCGAGGCTATACCACCACTCGTACGCCACACCATCTAGTAAGAACGTAGCCAGTAACACTCGCTCACTCTGATGGGCAATGCATCAACTGCAAAAATCCAGCTCAAGTCTCGTGATCCACCTCTGGGCTTCCTCAGGATCTGCCCCACCACTAAAAGTAGTAGCCCCGAGCCGCTGGGCTCGCTCAATCGTAACACTCTCTGTCTCTCTTGCTACTACTCATCTTCAGGTCGTGGAGAGGGTCTACGTCTCGGAGGCATCGCCAATCGCTAACGCTGAAAGAGGCATAGAAACAGTCAAACAACCTATAACACAACCTCACAAACCGACAAATCCGACAGACTCGACAAACCTATGCTCTGATACCAATTGTCAGGACCCACCCCGGTTTCACCCCGAAAACCGAGGTAAATCCTGCTTCCCGTCTGACACCACCGACACAATACCAAAGCAACCACTAAAATACCCCGTCAGACACAGGAGAACTTTAAAACATCCCGAAGTTAAAATTTACAGAGCATAGTACTTGAATACAACATAAAGAAAACCCGATAAACTAGATACACGCACACGGAAACTTTACAACACTCCGGAATCGCTCTCGTGAATTCTATGCCTCAGACGCTGCCATCGACGTCCACTACCCCGCGCTAGCTCCACGACCTGGAGGGAAATTAAAACAGAAAATGTGAGTGGACCAGAATAAAAGAAAGAGTTTCCCAAACCATTTTAAAGAAAATCGGGTTTTAACCCTTCGTTTTGAAACTACATGCATAACCCAGTGATTAAAACAGTTATAAACCAATCACCATAAAAGCATCATAAGAAACAGAAACACTATAAAAACAGTTATAGAAATCATATCATAAGCATCATAAAACCTTATCATAAACCGTAGATATCCAATCATCATTTTCCGATCAAACCTGCTGGACCTATCCGAGTCTTTAAACTCCCGAGTCTTTAAACTCAATCCAGGCCTCAATAATATCCGAGTCTTTAAACTCCCGAGTCTTTAAACTCAATAGGCCTACGGGGGAAATATCAATATATCCGAGCCTTTAAACTCCCGAGTCTTTAAACTCAATCCGAGTCTTTAAACCCAATCCGGGCACGTCCCCCGTCAATCAATATTCGGGTCTTTAAACCCAATAACCAGATCCAGCAAATCCAATCCAAAACCGTTTGAAAAACCATTTCCAAATCCATATCCAAACCCGAATCCGAAATCACCGGTCCGATGCCCTTCCGGCGTCCAGAACCATCATTCCGAACCCAAATCCGGAAATCCACTTTTCAACTTTAAAACCAAATCTCGTTACCAGAATCCGATTCTAAAACCGAAATTCCTTGATCGTCGAAACCATGTTCCAAAATCCACTTATAATCATTGAAAATCTCTTATCGTTTGAAATCCCCAAAATCCCGGCACCATAATCAGAAATCAAGTCTTTCTCGTAAAACGTGCCAAATACGTTATTTCTCGAAAACCGTGCAATTATGTAAAACCAACATCACATATTCAACAATCATGAAATCACATGTAAAATCATAAAATAAGTAGTTAAAAGCAGTTATGCATGCTCGAGTTTAGAGAAGGGGTCCACTCACAATACCGAGCCCTCAATCGCGTCCCGAACGTCTCGTACGTTCCTCAGCTTCCTCAGGAACTCCTGATCCTGTCAACAATCGCCAAAGTACGTTACTAACACGTCTATGAAGGTCCACCTAATTTTCCCTAAAAATCCCCGGGTCCTAAATGTAACGAACCGGAACCCTAAACCTTCAACCTCGCGGGACTAACTTCAAACGACGTCCGAACAACCCGAAACCGATTCCATTAGACTCGTCACAACTCCTAGACCAAAAACCATGTTGAAACTTTCCCCAAACACCGCCGCATGCGCCCCCACGCGCCGCCCAAAGGTGGCTGCGCGTGGCCCTCACGCACCAGCTACAGTGTCACCGTCTACCTCGAGTCGACCCGGTTCGAAACAGTTCCTGCAAATTGAACCGGCGTGAGCGGTTCACCGCCGTGCCTGCACCACATCGACTCCTCTCTTCACCCACTTCATCGTCCCATCCTTAGGAACTCATCCCCCTTCCCCTAATACCTCAACTCGACCTGAAACTTGTCGACTCAACCTCGAACAGAAACCAGTACTATCCCCTGTTCTCTTCTCCAGCCACCCAGGTCACCCCCGTCACGGTGGCTAGCTTAAACCAATCCTAGGACCGTCCTAAACCTCACCCAACTCACCAAGACCATTGACTCACACTCAAAACCCATGACTTTCGATTTGAGAATCGACGGCAAAACAGAGCACACCAGTACTCTCCGTCGTACTAGCCTCCACCGTGCACTCCCCGTCTCGGCAGCACAACCAGCAGCTGCCTAGGACTCAACTGAGTCCCCTAGACCTCACTAGACTCCTCGATTCAGCCCCTAAAGGTACAACTTAGCGTCTGAACCTAATCGGCAAAACAGAGCAAATAAATGGGGATGAGGAATTACCTGTCCTCCGGTCACCATCGCGAGCTCCGCTGGGGCTGGTCGACTTCTCTTACCCCTCACAACACCACCACGAGTCCACTTGCACCACACACGGCCACACCACCACCACTATCACTCACTTCCTCTCTGTTTTCCCCCTGATTTCCCGTGGCTCTCAACTCCCACACACACAACCACCGCACCTCCTAACCTTCTCCCTAGCTCTCCATCACTCTCTGGTCACTCACCCCCTCACCAATTAACACAAACTCACACAATCACCGTCCCAATTCTCTCAATTCTCTCCCTCTGTTTCTCTTTGGGTCGAAGAATACACACGGTACACCCCCCAAAATCCCCAAATTATTGGACCCGTGCAACTCCTGGAACGCTCTAGCCCTTTGCCACATGTCACAATCCTGTCCCTTCTCACACAAATGGCCCAATCACAGCCATCCACTTGTCCCTCTCTGCTGCACAAATCCCAGAGCACAAAGACCAAAATGCCCCTCTTTTTAAGTCAAAATTACAATTTACCACTACCTGTCTAGACCCATAACTCACACATCGTAAGTCCGATGAATACGTGACGCCTGTCATCGAACTCAGGACAACGAGATCTATCTAACGATCCTAGGTCAACAAGTCAAAAAACGATCGTACGAAAAGTCATATTTTCCCCCTATGTAACCAAATTACGGTTATGCCCTCAACCTTCCGAACATCATAACTTCCTCCTCGGATGTCGGAATCAGGCGTGCCACCTGCCTACGGATTCGTGACGTCCTAAAATAGGTCCTGGTCACCAGTCAAAGTCCATTGGACCACTCGAATTAAAAGTCAACCTTTTTGCCCGAACCAGGGGCAAAATTGTCATTCTAGACTAACGACCTTATCGAAACCAACTAACCCCCAATTAAATTCACTAATCCCATCTTAAACACTTCCTTAACCCCAGTTGTCGGGACGGGTCGTTAGAGATGTTCCTCATGTGCTCGGGCACTCCTTGAGTACACCAAGATATCGTCGATGAACACAATCACGAACTTATCCAAGTAGGGTCGGAAGACCCGGTTAATCAGATCCATGAATGCTGCCGGAGCATTCGTCAAGCCGAAAGGCATCACAAAGAACTCGTAGTGTCCGTAACGGGTTCGAAAAGCAGTTTTCGGAATATCCTCCTCCGAAATCCTCAGTTGGTGATACCCAGACAGCAAATCAATCTTCGAGAAGCACTGTGCTCCCCGCAACTGGTCAAAAAGGTCATCGATCCTGGGTAGAGGATACTGGTTCCTCAGTGTCACCTTGTTGAGTTGTCGATAATCAATACACAAACGGAGGCTCCCCTCCTTCTTCTTTACGAACAACATCGGTGCTCCCCACGGTGAAGTACTCGGTTGGACGTATCCCAAATCCACCAACTCCTGCAACTGAGTTTTGAGTTCTCGTAACTCGGCTGGCGCCATCCGGTATGGTGCTTGGGATATAGCTCGGGTACCGGGGAGTAGTTCAATTGTAAACTCGATCTCCCGCGATGGGGGGTAATCCAGGTAAGTCTTCCGGGAACACATCCGGAAACTCACGTACCACCGGTATCTCGTCGATACCCGGAGTATCAACCTGCTCCGACACGACATGCGCCAGATAACCCTGGCATCCCTTCCGTAGAAGTTTGGTAGCAGTAAGTGAAGAAATCACTTCAGGAGGCGAACCATCACGCTCCCCCTGAAAGATAACCTCCGGCAAGCCCGGACTTCACAGAATCACTTGCCAGCTACAGCAATCGATGAGCGACCCATGCTCCGATAGCCAATCCATTCCCAAGATTACATCAAAGTCGTGGATATCCAGGATAATTAAGTCCGCTGGCAAATCCACATCCTCAATTCTCACCGGGCACCTCCGAATCACCTGATTCACAAGGTACACGATGCCCATCGGGGTGCCAACACCCATCTCGCAATCTAAGGCTGATACCACATAATCAAGCATACCAGCACAACTCCTCGAAATAAAAGAATGTGTAGCCCCCTCATCCATCAATACACGTACAAGAAAGGTTGAGATATGTAGTGTACCTGTAACCACGCCTGGGGCGGTCCTCACCTGCTGCTGGGTCATTGCAAACACCTGGGCCCTAGGCCCTCCATTCCGTCCTCGCCCGCGCGCGCCACACCCAGCACCACGGTCACCTCCCTGACCTCGATCTCCGTTAGTGTGGGAAGCCGTGCTCTGCACCACACTAGAGCCCCCAGCGTTGTTGTTCTTGTACAACATCGGGCAATCACAGGCATAGTGGCCCTCTTCTCCGCAAGCAAAACAGTTTACTGGCCTCGGCCTGTCCGAATGCCCACCAGAAGCACCGCTTCAAGATGAATGCTGCCCAGAGTTGAATCCTGATCCTCTGCCCTGAGAGCCCCCACGTCGACCTGACCAGCCACGACCCTTAAAGGATAAGGGTGCTCCCCTGTAGCCCCCTCCCTTATTGTTCTTCTGACCTGATGGTCCACGGTGTGGGCGATCCTGACGTCTCCCCTTGCCCGAAGACTGTCATGTCTGGTGTGCCGCCAGACTGGCCTCGACACGCACCGCAGCGTCGACCATGTCTCTCAGAGAAGCATGAGTGGCAGCAGTCACACTTGCCCGAATCTCCCCTCGGAGTCCAAGCGCAAACCTCTGGCATTTGTCTTCCTCCGTGCTTACGAAAGATGCAGCGAACCGGGAAAGTTTCCCAAAAGTCTGCTCGTAGTCCGCAACGGACATATCCCCCTGCTCCAGCCGCAGGAACTCTGCCTCCCGTGCCACACGAAACGATCGCGAGTAATACTGATCCAGGAATCGAGAACGGAAAACCTCCAAGGAACTAGTGTGGACAGACCATCCAGACATTTCAAGGCCATGCCACCACTGATAGGCTCCTCCTTCCAGCAAGAAGGCCGCCAAGGTCACCCGCTCGCTTGGAGGGCAGTGCATCACCGTGAAGATCCTTTCCCACTTGGTGATCCATTCATGAGCATCTTCGGGGTTAGATCCCCCGTTGAAAGGAGTGGCTCCCAGACGCTGAGCCCGTTCAATGCTTGCGCATTCCATTTCCCTCTCCATATCCTCGTCAGTTCGTGTATGAGGAATCCTCCTTGGAGGCATAACCAACTGTCAAGAGGCATAGATCAGATAACATTATCCTTAAACTCGAAAAGTAACTAGTACTAATCGCTAGTCTAGCATGCTCACCATAACCTAGTGCTCTGATACCAAGCTGACAGGACCCGCCCCGATCCCACGGGGACCACAAGGGGACGTGCCCTGCTCCCGTCTGACACCCAAAATAACATACCAATTTTAACCTCAAATGTTCAAATTAATAAATAACCAAATAAATGTATACATCAAATCCAAGTTTAACAGATGTCAGACAAGGGATGAAAACCAAATTACAAATTGCGAGCACGACTCTAAAATAATCCTGCGGGTCAAACCACCCGACAGGGGTTCAGATACGCAGAAGTAGATCTATGCCTCCGCCTCAGTATCCTCCTCTACCTCAGTAGCACAGCCTGGAGGGGTTACCAAAACATTAAGGGTGAGTGGGCCGAAACTCAAGTTTATAAAAACAGTTTAATAAGTAAAACATATAATTTACCCCTCCGTTTTCCAAACATGCATGCATCAGAATTTAAAACCATAAATCATATAATATGAATCATAAGGCATGTAATAAAACCATAAACATAATGATAGCCACTGCACTATACACTCCAATCCTGACATCCCCGATGTTTGACGTCCCTGACGTCCAATAAGGTCACAGTCTCAAGGCTACGCGTGCCACTCGGGGTCTCAATCCCGAATCCAATCCCCGAACCCTGTTCGGGTACGGCATCTCAAATGCCTAGCGTCCTAGACGCTCGACGTCCCTGACGTCAAATAAGCAATCCTGCTCCTAAGTCATTTTACGGTCCGGTTCCTCCGTAGAATGACCCCTCGCAGGCAATACGCCGTGACCACTCCGGGGTACCACATCCGGAGGAGACAGTATCACAAGAATGGATCTATACAGTGCAGTACCAAATACATTTTATTGATATCTACATGCAAAATATATATACATAGATAAAATTCAAACCAATCTTTAAGTTTCAGCAAAACGGGTCTCAAACCCAAATACCGTGAAACGTGCCATAATCATAATTTCAATATCATCAAAACCATTTCTTGATTCCAGCATGTGAATATAAGTAAATCAGAAAACATTTAAGCATGCAAGGGTTTAATGAAATCGGGCCCACTCCCAGTACGATCCCGCTGCGAATCTGCACGTACGGACCTGTACCGGGATTATCGTACAATTCCTGTCAGTCCAAATCACACGTAAGGGTCACTACAAGTCTTAAACATTTATTCAAAAAGTCCGGAACAGAAACCGGCTTGGGGAAACCGTCCAAACACGTTTCCCGACACAACCGGCCCTAAACTAACCCATCAAAACTATCTCAGATCAACATGGTTAATTCACCAAAAATGTTCAGAATGATGAGGGAAATAAAATTCATGTTGATCGTGATCAGAGATAAGGCTCAACGCGCCCTCACGCGCCGCCCAAAGTGGCTGCGCGTGAAAGTCACACGCCTGACACTGTAGCTACAATGTCACCACCTTCACCCGAATGTCTGTAATACGGGCCTGCCACCCGCGGCTTGACCCGGTTGATTATCCATCAATTCCTACTCGATTTCAATCCAATTTGATCCTAACATGATATTTAATCATCTAATTTAAGTTCTGAGTCAATAATTAGCCAAATCAAATCCTTAAATGGCTCTTCGACCCGTGATCATCCAAACGGGTTGATCACCCCAACTCACTGGTTTTGAAACCATAATCAAATTAACCTTACAGGAAGCATCATAGGATCAAAACGAACTTAAACACACAATCAATTGAACCAACACTCACCTGGAAGTAGTCGTCCAAACCTCTGAAATTTCTCTGAACACGGCAGTCACTATCCCAGCTCACCCGTGGCTGGTTGCCTTCGATTTTGATATGGATGTGTTCTAAACACTCCCAGAAAGCTCACTTAGTGTTTAGATTGGTCCAACAAACCGTATAAATTGAAATCCGAAATTCCCTCCAATTTTTCCCGAAATGGTTTCTCTCTGGTTCCTCACCAATTCTCAGTTCTTTCAACGGCAGAGTGAAGCTCACACAATTCCTATTCTGTTTAAAGCAATTGAGCCGTCTCAGAAGCTCATGGAAGCCTCACTGTCCACTGAGATTTGTTCCCCGAAAAGCTTCGATCGAAAATAAACAATGTGGCCGTGCTAGGTGGATGAATCAGACCACGTTCTAAAGCTTTAAACATTCCTTTCTTTCCAGCACACACTTGCATAAAAAATTCGCACTCAGAACCACCGCACATGGTGGTGCCGCCCATGATCCCCCGCGGTTGCTACAGTAACCAGGGGTAAAATGACCAAAATGCCCCTAGTTCAAAAATTACCAAAATGTCCTTCACTTTCCAAGCCCGTAACTCAGCCATCCGAAGTCTGATTTCAACGTGCCGCTTGTCAACGGACTCAGGGCGTCGAGACCTACCTAACGGTCCTCGAGTCGAGTGAAAATTAGTTGTCAAACGAAAAGTCAACATTTTCGCCCCCATCGTCCAAATTATGGTAATGCCCCTGAACTTCTGATAGTCATAACTTTTTCCCTGATCGTCCGAATTGGACGTGCCACCTGTCTATGGACTCGTGACGTCCCGAACTACGTCACGGTCATTGGTCAAAGTCCATTTGACCCTCCAATCAAAAAGTCAACAATTTGGAAATACCGTTCACAGGGGTAAAAACGTCAATTCATACATTAAATTACAATATTAAAATCCTCGAATTTCCGGGGTGTTACACGTGCAGCTCGGAAAACGAGCGGTTTAGACGGTGTGTGAGTGGACGTTTGTTTTATAAACTGATATGCATGCATAGTTAAATGTTTTACATGATTTATGGCAAGATTTGAATTGCAATGATTTGGTATGATTATTTACTGGATTTAATGATTATTTTAATCGGTGTTTTGGGTACGTTTTTCGAGAAACTGTGAAATTATTGTTTTGGGCGAAAGCCTGGGATTTGAGATTGATTTTGAGTCGGGAAGTTGATTTGGTGAATTTATAATGCCTTTCGGGATAATTTATGGATTTATGTGAAAAGGGCAACTTCGGTTGCGATTGTACGAATTTGCGTGACTTGATGATTTTGGGCTAGGCCCGAGCTGTTAAAAGGATGTTTTGACTAGTATTGTGAGTTAATGATTTTAATGAAAAAATGACGGAATTGGATGATTTTCAGATATGATTTTACGGATTTACGTGCATTGAATTGTTTAATGATTTTACGGAATTACGAGAAATGAGATTTGGGCATGTGGCCCTGTGATAAATGGTTTTAACACGGTTTTAATGCTGATTTTGATTGTGTATTGATGTTTGATGCCCCCAGATGTGTAATTCTGGGTAGACTTCAGATGTGTAATTCCGGAAGTGACTACAGATGTGTAATTCCTGGAGGGACTCCGGATGCGTAATTCCAGGAGGGACCGGATGTGTAATTCCCGGTGAGGCTGGATGTGTAATTCCCAGCAGGGCTGGATGTGTAATTCCCAGCATGGATGACGACTCTGGATGTGTAATTCCCAGAGGATCCTCGGATGTGTAATTCTCGAGTTATATGTTTTATTGTATGATAAAATGGTTTTAAGAAATGTTTTCACATGTTGGGCTTAAGAGCCGGGATTTGATGTTTTCATGAGATTTGGCTAGAAAGCCGGGGATGTTTTTCATATGTTAATTCTATACATGCATGGTTTGATAAACTGGAGGGTAAATGATGTGTTTTGATAAATGTGTTTTAAATGATGTTATTTTTGTCCACTCACACCTTTCCTGTTTTGATGACCCTCCAGGTCGTGGCACGACATTCGGGGCTGATCGAGAGGCGGAGGCATGAGCGGAAATCAGTGCAGTTATCCCTTGTCTGACAGGTGCTGAAGGGTAGTTTCGGGACTTCAGTTGACTTGTCAGACAGGAGCAGGACCGGACACGGTTATCAAAGTCCAGTTATAACTAGTCCTGTCATGGGGTGTGTCAGTTTGGTATCAGATCTTGGTTCTAGGATGTGTCATTAGATTTCGGACGCTTGATGATCACATGACTCAATATCTGGTGTCAGAGCCACTCCTCGAGTAATTATTACGCCTTTTAAAATGTTAGTTGCTAATGGTTTACAGTTTGATTGTGCATTCCTACAAGTTCAATTGGGGTTCGACTTAATTGTTGTTGCCCATTACTACACGATTAGTAAGATATTTTTACGTCGAATTTTGCATTCGGGTGGTGCTTACGATGTTGGGGCTCATAGTGGGTGGTGTGAACAAGTTATTCGACAATGATTGTGTGGAATTCGCAATTAATGGACGAACTCGTGTAACAATTTTCCTGGTGGCAATATCTCTTGCATCGTTTTGCGTGCTTGAGATGACTTTGTTGACTAAGTCTTTCGGGAACTGCGATGTTATGACCGACTAATGCGGTCGCTGTTTTCTAGACATGGAACCTCATCTTGGAACTTCAACGAAGATTTTCGCAAGTAATCTTCTTTTTTAATTTGTGCTGCGTTAAGGGCTACGAAACGAAATATTTCTTGATTATTGTGTCCGAGAGACTTTTATCTCGGATCGAGAGTGTGTAACCCATCGTGAGTTTCCTATTGAGAATCTCTTGGCAATTTGGGAATCCTGTCACTATTTTGTAGTTGTGTAACCCAAACTCTCGTAGTACGAACTCTTGGAAACTTTCTAATTTCTTGTTTCCAAATGTTTGTTGCTTGTTACACCTCTATTTTGAGAAACATTTGTAAACCAAGTCATTGTTCTCTCAGACGTTTTAAAACAAGTTAACAGATTTCTGAAGAAAAAAAAATTATTTGTTTTGATTTGTTTTCACCATTGGGTTACTAGAGACGTTTACTTTTTCATGCAAAGTTATTGTTGTGACATTTTATTTTTCAAATAACGTCAGATTACTCAACGAAATCCTAGCATCAAGATTGTACAACATATTTTGATGTGATACATCTTGATGCTAGAGGGATTCACCGGACATGTTGCTAAGTTTCTTTTACGACTTGAAATTCCATCTTATTAAATCATGTATGTTTACAACCGGGGATCACGTTTCCCTATTTTTACATCCGGGGATTCACCTCACGCATTAGCTGCCACATGGCATACCATTTCACCACCACATCATTACCGCACTGCCGGCGTATCAGTCACCGTCGCAGCTGCCTGAAAATTCCATACCTAGATGAAATTTCAAAGCTTCATAACTTCTTCATTTCTCAACTTAATTGAAAGTTCCAATAATGAAAATTCATCAACGCAATACCAAGAATCGAAATCTATGCTCAGAGCTGCAAGAAAGTACCTGGATTTTCTAGAAATTGGCTCGAAAAGTTTGGATTTCCTTCTTTCATGGGTCTGGGTTTTTTTCCGTGATCCTTTCTCTTCGATTTTGAGATGGTTTTGTTCTTGGGAGTCTAAGGATCACCCTAGTATACTTGGTTTCATGTTTAAACATCAAAACCAAAAATTCCAATTCAAGGATGCACAGTTTTATATGTGTGTTTGCTACTTTGCTTTTGGGTTCGAAAGCATGGAAAAGGGGGATGATGAAGTTATATTCCACTGTGGCGGTGTAATCCACTAATCAAGACATGATAGAGACACTTTCACCATCTTAATTAAACGAAATATTGATGACTCACCCTTATGTAAAATGACCAAAATACTCATGCTTCATTATGTGCACGTACCGTTCCAATTTAGACTGTAACTTCTCCATATGAATTCTAATTTCAACGCGCTATCTGTCTATGGATTCAGAATTCCAAGACTTACGTAACATTCCTAGAAAAACGTGCCAAAAGTTCTTGGAACAAAATTTGAAATTCTAAACTTAATTACAAACAAGGGAAAAATAGTCAAATTTTCATTTATAATTTCCGAAATTGCATTTATCGAATTTCCAAGTCATATTAATAATGAGAAAGAAATAAATAAACAAACAATAAAAATATAATAACCAATAAAAATAAGTTGGGAGCCACCATTAATACATAAAACTCCATTTATCACTCACTAGTATAGATATAGCCTCATAGGAATCAAAATCAAGTAGAGCCTGGTATAAGGATCAAACCCCATCTAAATGACTCTAGAATGCCTCATGAGATCAGCATATTGCTCTCACAAATAAGAGTCACTCTCATTACACTCAGATTTTCTAGCCAAAAGTGAGAATTTGATCCTTTTAAGTGGGAATCAAATTCAAAATTTACAGCATACTGTAGAAGGCCTTAGATGTAATAGTATTTGAAATGGGGCTTTTTAATTTGCCTCCTTCATTATGCGGTATTTGCCTTGTGAGATCGATATATTGCTTTCACAAATAAGAATCACACCCATAATACTCAAATTCTTCAGCCAAATGTGAGAATTTGATCCTCATTAAGTGAGAATCAAATTCAAATTTTACAGTATATTGTGAAAGGCCTTATACGTAATAGTGTTTGAAACGGGGCTTTTTAAGTTGCTGCCTCCATTATGTGGTACTCTGAAAAGCGCACTGCATGCTTTAGTCGTAAGGTCCATAAGGTGATGAACTACTTGCCCTCTATGCTCGGTGTTTGAGTGGTTGAATGCCCCGACCATTATCTGAGCGTCCCCACTCCATCACAACTGAGTAATATGAAGATGTTTGCGCATGTTAAGGATGTTTCATGGTCTAAATTGAGAGACTAGTTAGAACAAAAAATGAAGATAGAACAGGTCGGTTGACCCAATACAAATAAGTTTGTACTGTTCTACCCTCCCACGGTGCATGAGTGAGTTGTCCTCCCAAATGTGTGTTTAGCTTGGAATTGGAGACTGCGGCTCTTTGGCAGGGAACATTATTCACCCGAATTTGAACAAAATAAGTATCAAACTATCAAATAGCTTTTTCAATTAACACTAGTCGAACAAAATACTTTGAACGATGAACACCACCACAATAAACTCCAATCAATAAACATCAACTAACATATGCTACAATAGTGACAGGTATTCATTCCAGTACAAGGTTAGGAAGCAATGGCACTTGATGCAAATCAAAGCATTCTCCATTGGTATCCATGAGATTCGCCTTGAAGCTTTGACAATTCTGGAAAAGGCTTTGCAATGGAGCACATGAGAAACCTGAAGTAGAAATTAGACTAATTTCGTATGTGTTAATGAATTTCTTCCCTTAAGAAAAAATCTATCTGGGAGTAATAATTAAGTCGATATCAAGCACAAACCTTTTCTACTTGCGGTGAATCAGATGACGAAAATTCAAGGGCACTTTCTTTGTATATATGAAGCCCCATGCTCCTCATACCTGTCAATCGGAACCACATGGAGCAAAACATCAATCGAAAGATGGAAATTCAAGGGCTTCTTTGTGCCGTTTGATACAGATAAACAAACTAGTCTGTTGAAAGCACTGGCAGAACCATGAAACTTACTCAGCCTTGGAGAACCACATTTGCTGGAATGAACCGAGTGACGCCAATATACTCCCACCTATCCAAACACTGCAGCAAAGGAACATGCCAGTATTAAGTCAGGGGAAGAGAAATTGCATAAATATGTACTATGAATATTAACTATAACTAAAAAAAGGTTAATGTTGAAATTTTTTTAATGAGTGAAACCATTATCCAATTAAACCTGTTCCAAGTGTATTCTATATGAGAGATGTGGAAGGGTTCCAGTTACAAACAAACTGTCTTGAAGTGCCATCACATTATCCTAGAAAGGGGAAATTGGTGGCTCGTTATTCAGCTTTTTAAACGGTTACCTTGAATTCAAAAGGGAAAATCATTTTTCTTTATCATATTATTTGACCTATTCATGTGCACTTCAACCCTCTGAATTGATATTCTAATGAAAAAGGCAACCAAGCGATGTGAAAATGCAAATCCTCAGAGAAAAAAGTGAAAGCAACATATTAACCAACAGTAGCAAGGTTGCAGCCAATTTGCTTATGGATGGGGTCTTGTCTGCCAGCATGGTGGAGAGACGAAAAGGGTTGAAGTAATGCATGTTACCTGAATCGCCTTTCTGTGGAATTCCCGCTTGCCAGTACTTTAACTCTAGCAGCTTGAGGAGACTCCTGCAGATTGAATCGTGAGATTTCGATATTTCAACTAGAAAATGTTATATGATTTATTTTGACTCCATGGTGCATGACATCAAATATTCGTACTTTATTCAAAAGCTATACCTCAAGCAAGTCTTTCTCTAGGCGTTCCTTTAATTGCTGCATTGATGCTGTGCCACCAGCAAGCTGTACAAAAGAAAGAGATACTAATCATATTTCTGAAGCAGATTCCACTAGGTTGCAAGGCAGAGAATTAGGGTTAATGGATATAACAAAGTAAGCCATTTTTACGGACGTCCGTCTGCATATTTCTCATGGAAATTTGAAAAACTTATTCAATGAGTTCCGCCAAAAGATATTTATTTCCATCCGGTCTCTATGAAACTAAGTTATGTAATTGATTATTGCTAATTAGTTGGGGAAAACATAGTTGATTTCATGCCTCTTACCAGTATACTACTAAATAATTCACGACGGATGTCCACATCACACTTGTTAATGCTGTCAATAACCTGAAGAAAAAAGAGAAAGTGAGAGGGGAAAGAAAAAGAGAGACATAACTCCATAGAAGAACCCACCGATTGTCAGATAGAGAAGGAACTACCATTTGTGGCAAACCACGAAGAGAAGGATCAATCTCCCCAAAGCCCTCCATACCGGGAATTGTCTGACATTTCACAAAAACAAACTATGATCAATACAACATGCAGGTTTCACTAAAATTAGGACTTTCATGTATAAAAATTCCAACTGCATAATCAAATTATGAGACTGACCAAGCTCTAATTCAACATTGTTTCATTAAAAAATTTAAAAGGACTTTCATAGACCAAAATAACCAATTCAGTCAGTAGATATGAAAAGAAAGTAATCAAGTAACGTGATATTCTACGCACCAGCAATTATCTAACTCAAATGATATTCTGCACGCCAGTAATTATCTAAGTGTACAGAAATTCTAAAAACGGACCCCTTATCCATTGTATTTTGTAAACTATCTTCATTTCAATAAAATTCCTGTATCTTGAAAATAAAGAACGATGCTCAACATGAGACAGCCATTTGTCACTTTAACAAGGTTCACATATTAAGATGAAGTTGGGAACTTGGTGCGCCAATTAGAAGAAAATTACTCAGTAGATACTAACAAGAGCAAGGTTAAATGCAAATATATCCTACGAGATTTCCAAGCATTCAAATTTCAAAGAAACATAAAAAGCTGGCATCATGTAGTTTAGAAGACATCAACCTGAGCCAAGGATGGGTTAAATAGAATATCAGGAATCTTGAATCTATCAGCTCCAATTTCAATTGTCCTGTATCATGCATGATCATTACGTTACTGCATATTAATAAAAGATAGGAAAATCATTGATATTTAAACACTATACAATCTGCTCAAAACTAGGCCATCATCATTTATTGAGAGATCAGACCTAAGGACCTTGAAGATGCAAAATACAATGGAAACTTTAACCCTCTTAAAAAATAGAAAATTATAAATTAGAATAGCACTCACTGGCCATCAGGGAGCTCATATGGGGTCATTGGAATGTTTGAATATGCGCTTTCTGGGAGAAAAAAAAAATGAAAAAACCTATCAGAATGCTAATTGAACACTTGTGCTTTCCTTGAAGATAAAAGCATTTAATACAACTGAAATCATACAAGACAAAAGTGAAACATCATCAAGCTGTCAAAGAATTAAGCAATATCCTTAAACTCCAATCAAACAAGTTGTCAACGAATTAAGGCACTACTTATTGCTACAGAAATCCCAAAACTCCAACATATAAAGTTTTGAAGAATTAAGATTCTCTGAACTCCTCAAGTAGGCTAATTGTCTTGACATTCCAATAAATTGGCAGAAAGAAACACATAGAAGAGAATATGAAGTTATCTATGGACCTACAAGAAACAATCAAAAAAATCATTTGTGAAAGACAACATTCAAGAAAGGCCCTTCCAAATATCAAAAAGTAAATATATAAACATGTTTAAAAGCCCAGTAAAAAGTAAAAAACCTAAAAGCCATTTGAAGTAAAAATGGGATCTACTATCAAAAAATAGAAGTACTGTCCGAAAAAAAAAATCCCTTAAAACACATGAAAGAAGGAAAGAATAGCAAACCATCATATGGAGTGTCAGGGGCTCTGCACACACTTTCTTTGATATCACTAGCAATTACCCTCTGCCAGAAAGAAACACTCAGAAGAAATGTAAAATGAATATGACAACTAAATAACAAAGGTTTTGATCAAGCACAAACCTGGGAAAAGAGTCTGTAGCTTTCTGTGGTATTTGGAAAATCAACATCTACTACCTAAAACATTGAGACATGGTAATGTATTGACACCAAGCTATTAAAGAAAGCAAACATATGCAGCTAAGTTGTAAACTGGATCAGTCTCACAACTGATGTAAACAAGGGAGCATAATACCAGAGGATGGAATACTAAACGGGCAGCCGGTATGCACCAAGCCACCAAATTTTGGGCTGGAAGCATAGTTTGCAATTCTTAATTCAAATAATTTATAATATATCCAACAATATAATCTAAAAGTACCTGAAATTCTCCAGGTCGTGTTTCCTTTCTCTTAAAAGAATATCTGGGTTTAATCTACAAATAATAAATAGAGAATAAAATAAGAAAATAACAGACTTCAGGCAACTCCTTTTCCCTCCAAAATGAATTTAGGTAGTCACTCACCATCATTCCTTTACTTTCCAAACTTTTTGTCAAACAATCAGTGAGAAATTCTCCTCCAATAGGAGAAGAAGCCACAGCCTGTGAAAAGTTGAAAAATCAAAATTGAAAAGAGAGAAAAGGGTGCCAACAGTTGAATTTTATTTTTTTTTAATCTTTTACATTTGTTTATAACGAGATAAATTTTTACATAGAAACTATCACTCTCAAATTTTCCATTTTATTCACTTTTGACAGAAGGTTGGTAAAGGCATTTATAGATGCAAGAGGTTAAAATACAAGTAGGGGAGAAACTAAATACAAATGGCCTCCAAATAAACCTGCTCTGGAGCTCAATCATCTAATTTGAGTGGAACCCGAGATATACCTTTTGAAGAACATAACCATCATGAACTGGAGCAACTGTTGTTGATCCACCACCACTAGACAAATTTTGTAAGTATAAATAATATAATATATTAGTTTGCAATCACAATAACCACAGGAAAACTAGAACGGAATACAATAAATCTTAATTCAAAAACTATTGCAAGCTGAACCATGTAATAAAACAATTTCAAAATCATAGGTGTAGTATTTTTAAAAGTTCAAAAACTGCTTTGGTACATTACGAGTTGATTTATGATTTCCTAAGTCACATTCAAAATCTTGACAGTAATTATATAACGAAACATCATGCACTTTTGTATTTTTACCGACAGTTCCACTGAGCTGGATATTTTTGTTGACTTTGTTTTTTGTTTTTTTTTTTTAATTTAACCTACTGATATTTCCACCGAAATCAACATTCACTTTCTTATGATATATATATATACATTTTAATGCGTTCTATTCCTACTTAAGAATAAATAAAGCAAAAAGTTATGATCCACGATCTGCTTTTTTTTTTTAATTTAACGTACTGATATTTCCACCGAAATCAACATTCTCTTTCTTATGATATAAATATATACATTTTAATGCGTTCTATTCCTACTTACGAATAAATAAAGCAAAAAGTTATGATCCACGACCTGCAGCAAAACCCTAAGTTGAGCCTCAAGTAAACGGGTTGAGTTAAAATAAGCTTATGTGTAAGTGTGAAAAAGATAAATACAAATTACAAACATAGAAATAATAAACCAACTAAAATACAATTGGGTTCAAGCAAGAGAGCATGTGCAAGTACTAAAACTAATAACTTATATCCCATGTTTAAGTATATCATTATGTAACCTCCTACCTATCAACTACTAGTGAGGTAGCACGGCCTGAAGCAAAAGAAGTCAAAACCTGGCATGAAAATATTCCAGTCACTCATCAATTGCAGACTGATTATAAAATGAAATAAATAACAGATTCTGTAATAGTATCCATGTTCTACAAGATGGAATCAAGGAGATGACGAGAACAGGGGCATACAGCATTCTTGGCCAAAAACAAGGCAGGAACTTTGTACTTTTCAAACATAAGTTCTGCCGTCCTGTCAGGTATAAGACAATACTGAAATCATTTAACATAAAAGCTAAATATATTAACAAACTATAAAATAATGATGAAGCAAAAATATAATTTACAGAGAACCTTTCACCAGGTGGGTTGATCATAATCAGTACAAATTAAAACCTTGAAAAGAAAAAAAAATTGAAGAATGCCACGACAATACCAGAGAATAATGAAGGTATCATCAGTTTTCACAGCAAGAAACTATTTTATTTTATTTTTCTTTCAAAGATGCGCAAAACAAATAAATTCATATTTACAAGCCTTGTGGGTGATAACAAATAGTACACATTCATTAATAAATCTGGTAAAATCAGTTTATTAAATGGCTTCATATAATTATTACAAGTCAAAAATAAAACAATCAAAGTATCTAACTAGAGTGCAGAAATGAAATGAAGGCATCAGCCTACAAAACAAGAAACATTACTTATTAAGGGCCATGCATAGAATCCCATATATAAAATTTTCAGGAATTGTAAGTATTAATAAAATAAAAATCATATCCACAAACCAGTCTGATATTGAAGTTCATTACACCATTTTAAGCCTACAAGGACTGATAAGGATCCACCAGAATCAAAGGAGATTGATCCTAAGTCAAAGGAATCTCTCTGATTCCTTCCTAGAACTGCACATATATTTCTGTAGATACTTTCCTAGTTTAGTCCTAAGATTTCCTTCCTAGTCTAAACATGTATTTCCAACTTAGTCTCTACTAGAAACAGTATACATATGCCCTCTCAGCTGTAAAGATTGATTATTCGAATATACAAAGAAATTCCTACCACTTTATGGTATCAGAGCCTTAAGGCTCCACCGAGCAACAACCCTTCACCTTTCTATCCTCCTTCAATGGTCGGTCCACCCACCTCACCTGTCATCACCAACCCATAACCAAACACTAATACCACCAACCCCTTCTCCACTCTCATCTCCATTAATGCTGCTCAGTTTCCAGTTAAACTCACAACAACAAACTTTTTCCCTTGGAGAGCACAGTTCAATGCTCTCCTGCTCGGATATGGTCTTATGGGGTACGTTGATGGTTCCCGCCCCTGCCCAACCCCCACTAAAACCGTGTCTCGTGCTCTCTGGTTTCGCCAGGATCAACTCATCCTTCATGCTATCCTTGGCTCAGTTTCCCCTCAGGTGGTTACTCAGATAGCCGCTGCCAAAACCTCTGAAGCAGCCTGGACCCGCCTCACACGGCTCTATGCCAACAAAGCTTGAGCCCATGTTCTAGGCCTCAAGGAGCGATTGACTCTCCTTCGACGTGACAACCGGCTTGTCACTGAATACCGGTAGGAGGTTCGTCTCCTTTCGAACGAACTCGCTGCCATTGACGCCCATCTATCAGATGATCTCCTCTACGTCCTCAATGGTGTAGGCTCTGCCTTCAAGGACATCTCAGCTGCAGTTCGTTCTCGAGACACCCCTGTCTCTTTTGAGAACCTACCTGACATGCTGGTACAGCATGAGGCAGCCACTTCCCGTGAAGCCCCTGCTTCCCCTCACCCTGCAATCACTGCCAACGCAGCCCAAGCAGCCTATGGCTCCTCCTACAACCGCCCAACCCAAGGCCCTTCGGACCACAGAGCCTCCAACCATTCCTTCGACAATCGCAGTCCCTCTTCCTAGCGCTCCGGCCAAACCCACAAACCCAATCGCAAGACCAACAGCAACCAGAGCAGTGACTACCGTGGGTTTTGCCAATGGTGTGGCACCCAAAGGTACAGTGCCAAGCGTTGTCCCCAACTGCAGCACACACCCACTGCTCAACCTATGGCCAACCCCACCATCCCAGGCACCTCCTCCTCCACATCTCCCTGGCTCCTAGACTCAGGCGCTTCCCACCATGTCACTGCTTCTCCCCACAACCTGTCTGCTGTATCTGAATACCAGGGGCCAGACGAGATCCTGATTAGTAATGGTTTTGGGCTTGACATTACCCATGTCGACTCTGCCACTCTTCCCGCTCCCTCTTCTCACACTTTCTCTCTTACCAATGTTTTGTGTGCTCCTAAAATTACTCGTAATATCCTTTCTATTTCCAAGTTTAATCAAGCACACAATACTTCTATTGAACTGTTCCCTACTTGTTTTCATGTCAAGGACCTGAGCACGGGGGTGGTTCTTCTTCAAGGCCCGAGAAAGGATGGCGTTTACGAGTGGTCCTCTACAGCCCTACAGCAACCTCAAGCACTGGTGGGCGTAGTAGTCTCTCCCAATCTCTGGCATTGTCGCCTTGGTCATCCTCACTACAAAGTCCTCCACACCGTCCTTCGCCAATCCTCCATCAACCTATCCTCCAAACTTCCCAAGTCCTCGTGTTTGTCCTGCTTATGTAACAAGAGTCACAGGTTGCCATTTGGCACCTCTTCCCTTAAAAGTCAGCATCCTCTTCAATTAATATATACTGATGTTTGGGGCCTTGCCCCCTACCATTCCATTGATGGTTTTTCCTACTACTTTATCTTTGTCGATCATTTTACTAAGTATACGTGGTTATATCCTCTCAAAAAGAAATCCGACGTTTTTTCACTTTTATTAACTTTAAAACCCTGGTCGAAAAATATTTCCAGCACCCCATTCAAACTCTACACCAATGGGGGTGGTGAATTCACTAAGCTCAAGCCCTTCCTTGCCACTCATGGCATCAACCACCTTCTCACCCCACCTCACACCCCAACACAATGGTATGGGAGAACGCCGCCATCGCCACCTTGTTGAAACCAGCCTAACCCTTCTCCATCAAGCCAACCTCCCTCTCTCTTACTGGACCTATGGCTTCAAAACAATAGCCTACCTCATTAATTGACTTCCCACTTCCACTCTCAACAAGAAGTCCCCATACACGGCCCTCTTTAACCTTCCACCAAACTATCATTGCCTCCGCACCTTTGGCTGTCTCTGTTTCCCCCTGGTTACATCCTTACAACTCCAAAAAAATGCAACCACGGTCCACTCCCTGCCTCTTCCTTGGCTACTCACTCAACCAAAGTGCATACCTTTGCTATGACACTTCCTCCCATAGTCTCTATGTCTCTCGTCATGTCCAATTTGATGAGTCCACATATCCTGGACTCCAACTACCCTCCCAAGTCCCTCATGTCTACCCAGAAAACTTCTAGACCTGGCTCTCCTCCCTGCCCCTCGTCTCCTGTCTCCCTGGTCCTGCCTCTGCTGCCCCACCAATGCCCCCACAGGCTGCTCCTTTCCCTGAAGGTCCCTCGGACTCGTCCTTCCTACTTGGTCTTGCCACTGCAACCGCCCCAGCTACAGTCCAGACCGTGCCAAAACCCACCCAGGCCACCACCACCACAGACAGCCGCACTAACCTAGCCCCAGCCGCCCCTTCTCCCACTGCACCACCGCCTCCTCCTCTTCGAACCTACACACAGCAACCTTCACAGCCGCCTCCAATTTCTGCTCCACCACCACCAGAGGCCTCTCCTACCGCACCATCTTCCTCCATGGCCCCAGACCCTCCTGCCCCCACTCACCCTATGCTCACCCGCAGCAAAACAGGTTGTGTTCGCCCTGTCCCTAGCTATGCTCTCACTGCCACCGCCCACCACCTCCCTGACCTTATTGAACCCACGTGTCTCCAGACCATGAAGCACCCCCAATGGCGAGCCGCCATGTCTGATGAGTTCAACGCTCTTATACGCAATGGCACCTGGGTCCTAGTTCCACCACAGCCCAATCAGATCATTATTGGAAAGAAGTGGGTTTTTCGGATCAAACGAAGGCCCAATGGTACTGTGGACCGGTTCAAGGCCTACCTCGTGGCAAAGGGCTACCACCAGCGCCCATGAGTGGACTACTCTGCCACCTTCTGCCCCGTGGTCAAGCCCACCACAATTCGGATCATTCTCCATCTTGTTGTAACCCAGGGCTGGCCCATCCGTCAACTGGACGTGAACAATGCATTCCTGCATGGAACATTGAATGACACCGTCTACCTGGCCCAACCCACCGGGTTTGTGGACCCCCACAACCCAACTTATGTATGCCAGCTCAAGAAAGCCCTCTATGGCCTCAAACAAGCCCCTCGGGCTTGGTACCAGGAGCTCCACTCATTTCTTCTGGCCCAGAGCTTTGACAACGCATTGCCTGATGCTTCCTTCTTCCTCCTCAGGCAAGGTTCTCACATCCTTTATTTCCTAGTTTATGTTGATGATCTAATTGTTACAGGCAACGATCAAGCTCTCATCTCCAACTTTATCACCACCTTGGCCAACCGGTTCTCTGTCAAGGACCTGGGTCCTTTGCACTATTTCCTTGGTGTGGAAGTCATCCCCACCAAGGACGGCATGTTCTTGACCCAGCACCAGTACCTCCAGGACATCCTCACTATGGTGCACATGGAAGGGGCCAAACCCGTGTCCACCCCCCTGGCTGTCTCCCCAACCCTCCACCTCAATGATGGTTCCCCTCCAACTGATTCCACCCTTTTCCGCCGAGTTGTGGGCAGCCTGCAGTATCTGAATCTCACCAGACCCGACGTCTCCTATGCTGTCAACCGTCTCTCTCAGTTCATGCATGCCCCCACGGATCTCCACTGGCAGGTCCTGAAGTGTGTTCTTCGCTACCTCGAGGGCACTCTCCTCTTCGGCCTCCCCCTTCCCCGCACCGCCACCAACCACCTCCATGTTGTCGCCCACTCCTTCAGACAAATCACTGTCTTTTCAGACGCTGATTGGGTTGGTGACCAAGATGACCGCAAGTCCACTACCGCCTACCTCGTTTACCTAGGTGGCAACTTGATTTCCTGGAACTCCTGCAAACAGCGATCTGTCTCCCGCCCCTCCACTGAGGCGGAATACTGCATTGTCACGTCCACCACTGTTGACCTCCTCTGGGACCAATCCCTCATGCAAGAGCTTAGCCTCCACGTCACCGGTAAACCATCCATCTCCTGCGACAACAAAGGCACCACCTTCTACTGTGCCAACCCGGCCCTCCATTTAGGATGAAACATATGGACATCGACTTTTAGTTCGTCCATGACCATGTCACCCGTGGTCTCCACCATGTCCACCATGTGTCCACGGATGACCAACTGGCTGATGCACTCACCAAGCCGCTCCCGCACCAGCGCTTCCAGCTCCTCCGCACCAAGATCGGCGTCGCCGATGGCACCACCGTCTTGCGGGGGGGCATGATAAGGATCCAACAGAATCAAAGGAGATTGAGGATCAATCTCCTTGATTCTCCGATATCCTAAGTCAAAGGAATCTCTCGGATTCCTTCCTAGAATTGCACATATTTCTGTAGATACTTTCCTAGTTTAGTCCTAAGATTTCCTTCCTAGTCTAAACATGTATTTCCTACTTAGTCTCTACTAGAGAAAGTATATATATGTCCTCTCAGCTGTAAAGATTGATTATTCGAATATACAAGGAAATTCCTACCACTTTAAGGATATCATCCGAGTTCGCATAATTAGGTGCACTAAACCACCCACCTCCAAGAAAAAAACTATGGGTGCAACAGTTTCAAAATAACTTCTTGAAATCTATTAAAAAAAGCAAATTCATTTGAGAAAATTTAATAATTTCCAAAATACCTTTCTCTTTGTTGTTGACTGTTAAAAGATGGTTCTGCAAGTAGCATTGGATGCTCTTTAGGATCAACCAATAGGCAATCCCTGAAAAGAACAGGAAGAGCTTAGTGATATGACAATATACTGAAAAACAATTGAATAATTGGGAAATAGAATTTTCTCAAGAACAAATAACTGGAAAATGATAAAATCGAAGCCCCAGCGTATAAAAGTACACCATTTGAATTGTGAGGTGGTATACTGAAGCTACAGCATTCAATGCATCTGTTCAATTCGAATTAAAATTATCTGAATAACAGAATACATGTGTACATGGTATATTTCTATACATGTGAAGTTTACTCCCAGAAAGAGCTGGCATCAATATTTTTCTGACCCAATCAGATCAGCGAGGAAAATCTGTACCAATGCATTACCTTACTTATAAAGTATGGCAGCAAGACCGTAGATATATTGCACAATTTACAAGATATCATTTGTAGATAATTATATCTTCATTTTACTAAAACCCTTATAGATTGAAAATTTAACACAAACCAACTGTGGCACACAATCATATTACTTGATATAGGACTATTAGGTACTTCAGCCTGGTATATGTAGTTGTCCATCCAGAATGCTGAATTTTTTGGTAGCATTATTCGACTTCTATCAAATTATTAAACTACGTTCGAAAAGTATAAGAAAAAGAAAACGATTGAAAACCAAAAAAAATAAATAAATAAAACACTGTAGGATACTGATTCATCCATTAGTACTTACCTAAATGCATGGTCCCATATACCCTCCACAGCCTCCCAGTCAACAACAACTCCATCCTTTATGGGTGATAGGACCTGATAGAACAGCAGTAGTTACTCAAAATCTTACAGAAAAATATCTCAACTGTGCTTCATGACATAAGATTTTAATTAGAAGCTAACCTCCATATGATCCCGACGGTACCCTAAGGATTGTGATCCTACATACAATTTGCGCTTTCCCCTGGCTTTGTCAGACTCAATTGTTTTGGAATTACTTTTTGGATCACCAGCAGGTCCAGAATTATTTTCTGTTTCAGTTTCATCAACTTCCATTTGATCAAGTGATCCAACAACCTTAACAAACAAAAAAAGATACAAGATCAATTTTAAATTTTTGTTTACAAATGAACCAGTAATAAACAAATTTCTGAATAACAGACTAAAACATAGTAAACAAATTCTACACCTGTTGTGACTACTTTGATAGTAAGGTCCTTCCTCTAATGTTTGGAATTCAATGCAGATTATTAATATACTCCAAAAGTAAGAAAAGCTTCATCCGTTCTGCAAAATTTCCCAAGTGATTAAAATAAAGACATGAACTTCCCACCTAAACACATCTACTCCATCAACCTCAACGCCCTCTTTATTGGAGATGCTTCATCAGTACTGTCATTATCCATCATGGTCTAGATAATTCAAACGCTGGAAAACTGATCATTGAGCTTGGTATACAACAATGAACAATTCTAAAATCTTTGGGACGGCCCTATGTACCCAAACAGAATTATCAAATTAAATTTTTTAGTTATAATCTTAAAGCTTCCAAATAGGTGAAGGCACAGCCACACACATTCTGCATTATCACTAGTTGACCCAGATTGTAACATTCCCTAGATCTATAAAATAAAAATGCTTAGCATTAAACTACAAGTTAGCATTTGGAGTAGACATAAGCAACAAAATTTGTAAACTTTTTTACAGGAAATTTAATTTTGAAAAAGAAAAAGAACAAGCCAAGTATATATAATTCTCATCATGGAAAAAAAATAACGTAGATAGTAAAGACTTACTGATGGGAAGACGGCCTTGGGCGCATCTTCGCCGGCATAGCCGGCTTTGCAAGTGTGGGAACCGAGGTCAAGTACTATAGCTGATACCTCATCTGCAACACAAAGAAACAGCCCCAAAAAGAAAAAATTTAGAAAAAAAAAAAAAATCTGTAGAGAGCATGTAATTGCTGTTACGTTTTTGAAGTACTCACCGCCTCCGTACATAATTGAAGCTTTCTGAGAGTGAGGGACGAGTTGTTGGTAGCAGAAGGGGGTGCCCTAGCTTGGGTCTGCGAGTGATTGAGCGGGAGCGAGGGAAAGGGTTTAATTGCTTTGGATTTCGGGTTAGAGTGGGAAAAAAGGGTTTTGTATGTCCACTGGTTCGGAACACTTCCAGTAACGAGTAACGACTAGCTCAAATTTCTTTTAGGCTCAATTTGCTCCCTAGTTCAAACATTAAGTATTATCTTACTGCCCAAAATGGATTTAGTTCTAATGTACTATCCACAATTAGATATTTGGTAGCCCTGTTATTCCATGTGTTATCGTGTTATCGTCACTGGCTTACATGGCACTTATGTGGTGACAGGACCCGTCCCAACTGGACGTCAAAAACCGTACCCGGTCCTGCTCCCGTCTGACAAGTCAACAGAAAGTCCGAAACTACCCTTCAATACCTGCCAGACAAGGGAATTTTTGCGCCTGTGCCCGCACATACCTCCACCCCTAGAATAGCCTCGATCAACGCGCCACGACCTGAAGGGTTAACAAAACAGAAAAGGTGTGAGTGGACAAAAATGACTTCTTATAAAAACATTTACCAAAATACATTCTTACCCTCCAGTTTTCACAAACTTGCATGCATATCGTAAAACATGAGTAATAGTATGAAATCATTCAAGTATGAACAGTGGACCGATAAAATCAAAACATATTTTCCCATGGTCCACAAAAACTCATGTTCACCAAATCAGTTTAACATCTCAAAAGTTCACAATTTCTTTAAATCATTTTAACCGCTAAACCACGGTTTCCTCAAAATCATTTTCCATAAACCACGGGACTTATTTCCATATCCTGTTGCTTAGAGTCACGTTTATCCCTGCAACGCGTGCATATCAATAGGCTCAAGGACCGCTCAAAATCCGAGCATCCGCTGCTGTGAACACATCATCAGTCAGCAATCCGTCGCTGGGAAAAACCTCACCAGCCGACGATCCGGATCTCGTGAACACATCACTTACCGATCCATGTAATCCAGCACATCTGATCTGAGTCAAGCCTCCCCTGGGCTGCAAGACAAAGATCGTGCTACGTGACCTCTTCGGGGTAAACACTTCCATCCCGAAGGCGAGCGTTATCTCCAGGGTGCACTCCGGGGAAAAACATATTTTCTCCCGAAAGCCCTAAATATCCGCAACATATCACCATCACAAAAACCAGTGAAAAACAGTTGCATTAAAAACCAAATCATATATCAACACAGGGTCTCAGCCCCAAGTCCCGATTTACTTTATAAATCCGAAAATCATCAATATCATCATGTCATCACATGGAAATACAAATCCAATCAAAATCACAATTCCATTGGGTCTCAAGCCCAAAATATCAATATTACGTAAATCCGTGCAACCGTAAACCCGAGTTGCCACGATCACGTAAATCCATGAAATCAATCACTGACTCATAATCCGAGTCCAAATATCATTTTCAACTTCCTGACTCATAACCCGAGTCAAAACATCATTTTCAATCCGGGCTTAGCCCAAAACATCATTTGCACGTTCCTCGTAATACGTGCCCGAAAGACTGATTAAAATAATCACAAAATCACGAGGATACCAAAAATCATCAAATTCACATGTAACTCCAAATCCGAGTCAAAATCATTCTTTACTTGGGTTCTCACGCCCACAATATCATTTTTAACCAATTTCATGATTTCTCGAAAAGCGTGCCAGAATATAATAATATAATAATCACAAAACCGAGAAATCACCGAATTGAAATACCAATCATGCCAAAGCATATCAAATCATATAATAAAGCATTTTAAATCATATATGCATGCATCACAGTTAGAAAACCAAAAGTCCACTCACACACACCGTTCAAAACGGTTCGTTTCCGAGCTGCACGTTTTTCCGTAAAATCTGGAAATCACAACTCCTGCCCAAAATCATTATAGAGGGTTACTAACATCTCAAAATACATCATATAATTTTCCCCAATTTTTCCGGAATTTAAATACGTATTTAACTCGTAAAACAAAACTTCGGATACGCGGAACATTATCGAAACAATATCCGATTTCACCGAAATCAACGTCAAAATGTTCGTTACACTGAGAGGATCAAAAGTCATGTTGACCTCACCTTGAGACTAGGCCGGACGCGCCCTCACGCGCCGCCGTGAGTGGCTGCGCGTGAAACCCACGCGCCAGCTACAGTGTCGTCGTTCAAGCCCGTTTGTCTGGTAAACGGGTCGTTCAACCCGCGATCAGACCCGGCTGGTTTTCAGTCAATTCCACACTGTTTTCATCAATTGAGCATCCAGTTAGTTTCGTTATAAGTTCAATTAGGGTTCTGTAACCTTAATTACTTGAAACATTACCTCAATCCTCACGATCAAGGATGAACAATCGAAGAACCTCCGGCCACTGTTCATCAGTCGAATTACCTCAATTCCACAAGATTTCCCCAAATTGATTCATCAGGAAGCTTCATTGATCACAGGTAAACCTTTCCCCCAACTCAATTGGATCAAATCATTGCTCAATCCTCACGACTCAAACTCGAACATCCGAACAGTGTGCAACCATGGAGTTTCCACCTTGGCCACTGATTCCTCCCAATTGACGAACCCAGAAGCATCAATGGACCATGAGGAATTGTTTCCCCACCTCAATTTCGTCGTTTGATCACGCATTGATCACGACTCAAGCTCGATATCTCCCACTGTTACCAAACCCGTTCAGAGCCAATTGGGCATGAATTCCTCTCGTTTTTGATTTGAAACAACTCGTCTCAACCTCAGGAAGCTATTTCCAATGTCCAATTCGATCATCACAGCTCAATTCGACCAATTCGATTTTTCCTCCAAATTTTCTAAAACCCGAAATCCCAGTCCTCAGCTCTCAATTAATCCCTCGTTTTTCCCAGTTCAATTCACTCTCAAATGCTCACACTTTGGTTCAGAAATGGAAGAGAATTGGAGGTTGGGAGAAAACTGATTTGTGGGTTGTACACGGTTGAAGAAAATATGGGAGGTTAATGGAAATTAGGATTAATTAATTAATTTAATATAATAAAACATAATAATTAGGTCTCCCCCAAAATCATGGATCCATGTTTTGTGCCTGATTTTAAGGGATGAGTGACACTTGTCACTCATCCAAGTGTGCTCAGTCACCGGGTACTGTTCATTATTAAAATATTATTTTATTCCCGGTTCGTTCGGTTAATCGAGCCCGATTCCGTGACCATAACTTCGTCGTCGAATCTCCGATTTCGGCATGCCGCCTGTCGTTGGATTCGTATCGACGAGACCTACGTAACGGTCCTTGGCCCTCGTCCGTTGGACTTCCCGGCCAAAAAGTCAACATTTGGCCCCTACTATGCCAAATTACCAATATACCCCTCAACTTCCGAACATCATAACTTTCTCTACGAATGTCGGAATTGAACGTGCCACCTGTCTATGAACTCGTGACGTCCCGAACTACGTCACAGTCATCGATCAAAGTCCATTTGACCGCCCGAACTAAAAGTCAACATTTTGCCCACGCCAGGGGCAAAACGGTCATTTTGCACGTTTCGTCCGATTTCACTCAACGAATCCCCGATAGTCATTCTAATTCGTAATTAATTAATATTCAATCCCGATATTCGGGACGGGTCATTACATGTGGCAATTAGATGGACTTCTCGTGGTCCCCCACCATATTGACGTGGATGAGAGAAAGGCATTCTCGCGAATTGGGAATTCTAGGGAAACGAGCTTCAATCCATTGAATCTCGGTTTAGGATTTGAATCGGACAAAGAGACGACACCAACAAGATAAAAATGGCAATCCCTCGAAAGCCTAAAGCACGGCAGCCTCGATATGGTAAGTTAGGGATTTAAATTTGAAATGTTGAAATTTTGGTTCGAATTGGAAGTTAGGATTAAATTAGCCTAAACTTTCTTGGTGTTTGTGTGCAGTGTGCAATGTGCAATGTGCAATGTGCAATGTGCAATGTTTTCCACTTTGAATTGTTTAAGTTTTCTTGTTTGTTGGTAGATGTGGTTGTTGGTGGCTATTGGTTGTTGGTGGATGTGAATAAAATAGGATGTGAGTGTGGGCTTTGAAAAGTGGGTTGTGGTTATGGCAGTGTGTGGGGTTCAGAGATGGGCATTTTAGAAGCCTTTTAGAGTAGAGCTAAGGCTTTCGAAATTGGTATTGAAATGTTACGCATTTTGGGTTAAAGAGGTTTAGGGTTGGAACAGAGACTTTATATGAGTATTTTGGATTATAAATGATATTGTGATAGCGAATGGGACTGTGATGTTGGCTTTTGGTTCATATGTTTATATATTAGGGTTTAGGGTTTAGGTGTAGGTAGTATAGGGTTTAGGGTTTCAGGTTTAGGGTTTTGATTGTGTGATATTTCATATAGTTTATATTGGATGTGAATTCTTTATGCTTGTGAAGTAATGTTTGTTTTTTGATTGCTTGTTGAAGAGGACTACGATGACATTGTATCGATCGCCTTACACCACGGTGGAAGGATGGTACATAAACAAGGAGAATGGGGATATGCGGACAGGGCATTGAAATGGTATGATTGGTGTTGTTGGGAGTATTCATCATTAGTTGAATTAAATGGCCTAGTGAAGCAGGAATGGTATATTCAGGATAAGGTGGATTTCTACATATAGGACGAAGCTAGTAGACAGTTTTTTAAACTTGCCACAGATCAGCAGATGTTGGCACTTATTAGAAAGCATTCAAGGACATTTGAGAAGGCAATGCATGTGTATGCTTCCCATCTTGTGGACCAAGTGACAGGTGCAAATCTGGTGTATACTTTAAAGGTTGGTCTAAGCACTGCTGGTCCAAGTACTGGAGATGTTGGTCCAAGTACTGGAGAGGCTGGTCCAAACACAATTCAAGAGGAAGATGTAGAAGATATGCCAGCTTATGCTAGTCATGAAGAAGAAGATTGTAATGCTGATGCTGATAATAGTGATAGTGATGATGAACTATTTAAAGTTCGAGTGGATGGTGAAAGTAGTGAAGATGATGAAGATGAAGACTTAGTAGAAGAAGAATTGGGGGGAAATGATACTGCTGATGGACCTGAAGATAGTGGACCTGAGGTGAGGAAACCTAGAGTTCAACCAAGAGGCGTAAGACGTAGGCAGAGGCAAAGAGTGCAATAAGAGGTGGAAAATGATATTGTTGATCAACCTGAATGCAGTAAGTAGAGGCAAAGAGTGCAAGAAGTGGAGGTTAACGATACGTCTGATGATAATAGTGAGCAATCTGAGACTGAGCATTATGAAGATGATGGCTATGGTCAAGGGGATGCGCATGAAATATGTCTAAGTGATGATGATGACATATTCCAAACGAATGAAGAAGGGGTAGTTCCTCCTCCTCCACAAGCTGAGGATGAGGTTGAAGAAATAGATGTTCCCTTGTCACCTGGGATTGCTACAGCTAGTGGAGACTCAGATAATGACTTGGAACAAAAGAAAATTCTGCCAAAGACAAGGGATTTTATTCCCGAAATGAAGATAAAGAATCCGTATTTTCAGCTGGGGCAGAAGTTTAAATCAGCTGCCGTGTTTAGGGAAGCTGTCAGAGTCTACTCAGTTAATACTGAAAGGCAAGTGACATTCAAAAGGAATCAACCAAAAAGAATTAGGGTGTTTTGCATTAAGGATGGATGTGATTAGACAGTATATGCATCCATGATAGGTGGGTCCAAGACTATGTAAATTAAGGAATTGAAGGGTGAGCACAACTATGTTGTAGTGACTAAGAACATATATCTCAATGTTAAGTGGCTGACTTGGAGGTATGGGAGGCAACTGGCTAGCAACAACTGGGATTGGGTGGAATTCCAGGACTTGGTGAGTGCAGAACATGGGATACGGCCATCTAGGGCAACATGCTTTAGAGTAAAGGCTAGTGTACTGCAAGTTGTTGATGGAAAATACCTAAGGCAGTATGAGTTGTTAGGTGAATACTGCCTTCAAGTTTTGAAGACTAATCTGGGTTCTACGGTGATAATAAAGTATTAATTGGAAGCTGATGGTTTGGTTCGTTTTGAGAGATTGTATGTGTGTTTTAAAGCTTGCAAAAATGGTTGGATGAAAGGGTGCAGGCCCTTCATTGGTTTTGATGCATGTCACATTAAAGGCAATCATCCGGGACAATTGCTGGCAGCAATAGGAATGAATCCAAACAATGGGATATTTCCCATTGCCTATGATGTATGTGAAGCTAAAAACTTCAGTATTTGGCAGTGGTTTATGGAGTTGTTGAAGGAGGATCTTCAAATTCATAATGATAAGGGTGTAGTGATAATGACCGATAAGCAAAAAGGACTTTTAGATGCAGTGACCAAAGTATTCCTTAATGCGAAAATTAGGCATTGCTTAAGGCATCTATATGAGAACCTCAATGTAACACAAGAAGGGTTGGCTATCAAGCTGCAGCTCAAGAAGATTGCTAGGGCCACTACTATGTCGTGGTATAACAAAGAGATAAGACAAATGAAACTCCTTAATGGACCTACTCACAATTTTCTAAAGGAAAGTGATGCAAAAGAATGGTGCAAAAGTCAGTTTGGGATAGAAGCTAAGTGCGACATTTTGTTGAAATAACCCGTCCGAGTCCACAAAGCCATTCTCCCATTTAAGGTTAAGCCTATCATGTATATGGTGGACTAGATTGGGCAATACCTAACTGCATTCATGACCAAGAGAAGAGACACATGTGGTAATTTGGGGAATCATCTGGTTGGTAAAAGAATCCAAGGGATTTTGGTGGTCAATACAAAGATTGGTCAAAGCTTGATTCCCACTCATTGTGGCGGGAACATCTTTGAGGTGAAACATTCTCATGGAAGACGATTTTCAGTTGACTTGAATGATCACACATGCTCTTGCAGAAGTTATCAGCTGACTTGGATTCCTTGCGCACATGCTTGCAATGCCATTAGTCGAGGCAATGACAACCTGGGGGAGTACGTCCACGAGTGCTACTCTTATGTATCATATACCAGGACCTATGAAGGAATAATCAAACCTGTGCCAAGTGAGGATCAGTGGGAAAAGATTGGTGCACCTGCTTTAAAGCCACCAAAAGTACCATAAGCAACCCGGGAGACCATGAATGAGATGAAAGCGAAGTAAGAAAGAGGATCCTCCTGCTCCTTGTACGAAGTTCCCTCGATACCACTTTACCCTAAAGTGTGGTAATTGTGGTTTTGAGGGGCATAGACGAAATGCTTGCACCCAACCCACTGACCTTGCAGCTGAAGCAAGATTCAAACGTAATCAAGAGAAGAACAAGGAAAAGGTTGCAGCCAAAAGAGCAAGGTTGGACAAGCTGCCGGTAAGCATCTTATCGTAAATCTCAGTTCATTTGTATGCTTTAACGTTCACACATGCATAAAAGGTGCATCTACTTATGTCCTATAATAATCTGATTTAGTATCACTTAACATCCATGATTATTAGGTTTAGTATCACTAATTACCTGATTCTGCACTATTAGTATGACTTAACACCCATAACATGTCATTATAGTATCAGTTTTCTCCACAGGTACATGTCTTCTGATTTTCAATGTGTTTCAAGTAGTTTGTGGTGTGTGACTGTATTTGTTTGTGAAGTGTGGCTATAATGGTTTATGAAGTGTGATTGACTTAGTATGGGATGTATTAGTGAAGTAGGGTGCTAAGTGTTATTGTATCACTTTTAGGTTCGAAAACAGAAAAGAAGCAAGGCTACCAATCCTCCAAGAGCTACTGAAACAGGGCTTGCACCAGCAGTTACTGAAACAGGGGCTGCTAAAGCACTTAACAGCCACCCACAAGTACTATGCCAAGTGAGGCAGTCTGATTTTTGTTGTGTTTCAAGTAGGTTGTGATGTGTAATTGACTCTACTTGTGTGATTGACTTAGTTTGGGATGTGTGATTGTTTTTTATTAGGTTTGAAGGAAGACATGAAGTATGGCTGTCAATCCTCCAGGGGTAAAGCCTCATTGCGCCAGGACAACGCACTAGCAGCAAATCCTCAGCTACAACACCAAGTGCACTAGCATCAGCAGCTACAGAACCAACAACACCAGCCGTTACAACAATAACAGCACCAAGTGCACCTAGTACTACAATAGACACCAGCCAACAATATTGTCCAACTCATCCGCCAGCCGCTACCCAAGACACTCAACCAAGTGATAATTCAACTGTTGCAAGTGGAAGGAAGTTGAGATTCAAGTCACCTGCAAAACGTTTGCATAAATAATTCTTCCATTAGGTCACTTGTTAGTTATTTGGCAGGCTATTGGCCTCTTTCATTGACTTTCAAACTATTGGCCTCTTTTGTTAAGTCTTGCGCATACCATTAGGTCACTTGTTAGTTATTTAGCAAGCTAGACATTTTGCTTTGATAAATTTCAAACTATTATATTCTTTTGATATATAAAGCACTTTAGGACTAGTTTGATATATGGTTTGATACATGGGATGATATATGGTGCTTCCATTCATACTAAGTAGATGGAAAACTGTTTGTATTCGAAGCTTTCATATTTCCACAATCCACCAAACTTACTTTCATATTACATTACCAAAACCCTAACAAAGGTGTAGGATACAAAGCTTACCAAGCATACAAAACTTACATATTCACAAATCATCATTGTTTGCATACAAAGTTTACATATTCCAAAATCTTGCTTGAAGATGATTGTGAAGGATTGTGGAAGACCTAATACATAACTAAAGTGAAGGCTTAAAGCTGAGGTCAACCACTATGACCCAAGTTACCAACAGTGCAATCCAAAGCCTGGTCACCTTCCTCTTTAACTTCAACACTTGCTCTTCTACTCTATCAAGTTTTCTTAACAAACCCAGAATTATCGTCATTGATCTCTTACACATTTTTGGATCAAACTATTCCCAAAAATCACAACCCATAACTCTTCTACCTCTAACTTGTCTAACCTGTAAAATGCATAAAATTCAACAATCTAGCCAAGAAAATTCACATACAAATTCATCAATCCAGCCAACCAATGCAAAAATTAAGACAAATTCAGATAATTTTGCTGCAAGGAACATAGCTGAAAACCTAACCCATTACCCATAACCCATAAATTCAACAATCTAGTCAATCAAATTCACATACAAATTCAACAATCCAACCAACTAACGCAAAAATTAAGACAAATTCAGATAATTTTGCAGCAAGGAACATAGCAGAAAACCTAACCCATTGCCCATACACAAAGCAAGGAAAAAATCCATTACCCATAGCATGAACCCATAAATCAAGTAGAAAAAAAAGAGCAAGGAACAATGAGAAAACCCAGAAACAGATGAAGGATGATCGAATATCGAAACCCATTACCAATTACCTTAGCATCTGGATAGAAGAAATACTTTTTTCTTGGGTTTTCATCCGTCCACGATGTTTTCATTCTCGCCATCTACCCACAAAAACATTTTCGCGGGATGGAGCTTCCATTCTCGCTATCCTCCATGCTCGATTGTGACTTCCTCGTGGGCTATAACCTCCTGGTTCACCTTCGTTTATAATGACACGATTTTTGTGGGAAAATCGATGAAGTTTTTAAAATTCCCTCTCTAGGGTTCTAATGTCGCATGAATTGGGACTTATTTTGCCGGCTTATCCAACCCCAACTTCAGCTTCCATCGTTTCCATTTGAGGTGTTGCCACATAGGTGCCACATAAGCACCAGTGACGGCGTTACTAACGGATGGTAACAGATGGAGCAACAGTGCTACCAAATGTGCAGTTGTGGTAGCACATTGGAACTAAATCCGTTTTGAGTAGCAAAGTGATACTTAATGTTCGGTTAGGGGAGTAAAGTGAGTAATAAGCTTTTTTTTTATCCGTTATTATTGACTCTTTGTTTTCCCAATTTTCTTTTTACACCCATTTTTGTAATTACTTATGAAAAGAGACATTTTAGTTACCAACATAAAACCTTGGACTTGGAGTTGGCTGAAGACTCAAGTAGCAAGCAAGGGAGGTGGAAAACTAATCGAATCAAAAAATTCAAATCAGATAAAAAAACAGGTCTAGAAAAGAAATAAATGGGTTATAACCCAGTTCATTTAATTAGCAGTTCAGGTGGTTTAAAATTAGTATCATTAGAACTATGGTCTAATAGATCCAAGCAATGTTGGTCACATGCTTAGCACTACTTAGCATTTGCAATATTAACCTCTCAAATTCGAATCTTATAAATAACATATTAACTAACAAAAATTGCTTGCACATTGTTGTAGGGCTATTCTAATTCTACAAAATGATATATGAAAAAATATTGTTAAAAAAATTAGCCATTTACATACATCATCATCTATTTATTTACATGGATTTAATTTATTATAGCAACATTAGATAGTTAATCGTAAGCATGATACATACATATATATATATATATATATATATATATGTAATTATAAATACTGAAAAATGGCTCTAATATGTAACACGCAAAAACGTTGTTTGTTTTTCAAGAGATAAAATATAAAATATAAACGCTAATGGTCTAACATAAGTTATATAATCAACAAAACAATTTTTTGTCTTTTAATATAATTTTTAATTAATGAACATAATAATAATAATATAATAGTAACAATAATTGTAGTAATATTTCATTACTCATGGTACGGGATAATATCTCCAAATTAAGTAATAAGCTAATAATAATTATATAATAATAAGTGAATATCAAAGGGAAAATTTGTAAATTTACTATTCTTAATTAAAAAATAAAATAGTAAAAGCACTATTAATAATTAGAAAATATTGTAATTTATGATTCAGAAGAAAGAAAAAAAAAATAAGGGCATAGTTAAAACACTATTAATAAATAGTAAATTTTATGACTTAGCTTTAGTAGCCACTTTTCGTAAATAAGGGCATAGTTAAAACACTATTAATATTGTAATTTAAAATTTTCTTTTCGTAAATTATTTTGGAAATTACCTTTTTACTCTTCGTTAGTGGGGTCTAGTAGCCACTTTTAGTTCGGGAACACTTTTGAGGAAATTCCTTGAATTGGCGTGTAGGTTTCAGACTCACGAATTCGTAGGCATGTGACACGTCTGAATCGTATTTTTGACACACCCTGATCCCGAAATTTCACTTCCGCACTAAGATCAAGACATGTTGGCCGACATTTGGACTGTGACGTCCAGATGACGAAAACCAATTTAAAATAAAACGTTTCGTTTTAAGGGATTGAGAGAAACATGACCAGTTAACACTGATTATATTTCACCGTAACAATAGAAGTAAAGAGTATGGACACAATTGATAATCATATAGATAAGTAGCTACTTGAACTATCCTGATTGTCCATATCACCAAAGTTACTTGTGTGAATGCTAGGGTTGCTACCGAAGCCTCCTCAAAGAACGTAAAAGGCCACCGAGACTTGAGGGGTTCAAAAACAAGGGTGAGTGGACCCAATAACTTATTTCAGTGTAAAATCATGAATAGTATAACAACCTTTAATCCTTCAGTTTTATATAAAACTTGTTATCAAAATCCTTATCTTGTACATTTACGAAAGATAATATTAGAATAATCATAAATCACACTGATCAATCCGAAGTATGAATAAACATGCATGAACCACAATCTAACTGCTCATGAGCCGCTCAAGGCATACGCATATGCCAGGCTGGGTATCTAATGATCGTGTACCTTGACCACATGAAAGTTGGGTGCCAAGCACCCTCACTTCATGTCCCCTAGAGCTCGGGGACAAGTTGGCGTGTTTTTAACTAGTATTACGAGATGCGCGGGTGATCAAACACGTGGAAGCTGATCTATGGCCACTTAGATGGGTACAGAGATACCAGCGACTCTTAAGTGGTTATAAGGTTATAACTCAACAATGTCCCGGGACTCATAATTCACAACACCAAGAAAAGCATATTAACCATGCACATGTAGTGAGTAATTCAACTAGACCTACTTGGCGATACACTATCACATCATAGCACATACTAGCACATTCGAGCGTACACCATAAAGTAAACATATTGATCATTAAATAATTAATCCAAGATAGGCAATCAAGCATGCTCGGTAAATACTATAAACATAAATATTGTAAAATGTGAGTAAATAGTATAGTAAATCAAGTTTAGGGAAGAGGTCCACTCACACACTAGTTGGATAGTCGAAATCACCCGACATGCCAAGTTAGCACAAGCTCCAAGTCCAAATAACCCTACCAAGGTCAAGTGTAAAGGTTACCAATCAAATGTAACTTAAAACCCTAAGGAAACACCATTAAGGTAGCCCAAAACGACACTTAGAATACTATAAATGGGCTAGAAACTGTTAAAAATAGTTCAAAATGCCTTGAAACCATGCCCATGCACAATTGTGGGTTTGAAAAGGGCTCCACGCGCTAGCCACACGTGCCCACGTGCCCACGTGCCTGTACGCACGCGTTACACGCTCTACGCTTGGAATATTCCTTTTTAACACGGTTAGTCAAAACGCCTTGAAACCATGCCCATGCGCAATTGTGGGCTGGAAAAGGGCTCCACGCGCCAGCCAGACGCGCCCACGTGCCTGTACTCACGCGTTACACGCTTTATGCTTGGAATATTCATTTTTAACACCGTTAGTCAACTAACGGTGATTGACCGTTGACCACCATCGTTGGAGCTTCGTCGGAGACGGTGACCAGTCCACCGCCGTCCACAGTGGCCGAAATCTAAGATTTTCACCAGAAAATTTCTAGATTCCGACGAGATCCTAATTCCTTGATTCTAACCCAAATTTAACATGCAATTAGTCAATCTCTACTTACTCAATGCAAGGAAACTAAAAATCCAACTTTCAGGTCAAGAAACTAACTTCTTCGGCCGTTACGACGCCATGAAGGGTTCAGTTCTACAACTCCATTCGCCGTCCTCCACCATCAATCCATGTTCAAAACTGACATGCAACAACACAGTAAGTATCCACTCACTAGGATGAAATGGGATATAAGGGTTAGGATTAAGGGACTCCACCTCGTTCGAGCTCACGCAATCTAGGTTGACCTTGGGTCCAAGTCAGGTCACTCGATGTAGGCTCCGCCATGGTGGCCCTAGCGGCACACGACCCGACCCGACCCACTGGACTCACTGTATAAGGGTGAAGAGGGTGGATGTAATTAGGTGACCTGGTTCATAGATCATAGGTATCATAGGCGACGACCGTCGCCTTAGTCTCGTCGTCGACCCCTGCTTATTGTACTACCCACCGAGAGTGCAAGGGAGAGAAGGAAGGTAGAGGATTAGAGACTCGAGGTGATAGTGGCAAGCCATCGATAAGAGTAGGGGTGCATTTGTTTGCTCACAATGGGTCAAGGAGGGTGATCGAGTTTAAAGGGAAGAAAATGAAGGGGCATGCAGAAGTGTATTCATAGAGGGAGTGAGCATCAAATATACAATTGCTCACACCATAAGATGTTGTGACTAAATGAGGTGTGTTTGGGCTTCCAAGTGGACCTGGGTTGGTTTGGGCTCAAAAAGCTTATTTTGGACTAAAAAATAAAAAACACATACACGCACACACACACCCACACACCCACCGAGTAGCCCAGTAGTGTAGTAATCAAGGCCCAAAAACTTATGGGGTAGTTTGGTAAATTCACATATTTTGAATTTGTAATTTCTTGACGGAATGTAACAGTCTACCCGCTTAAAGAAATTTCATTCCTGAAATTTGCGAAGAATGTATGTCATGCCATTGATTCTGAATTGGCAAACTTTTGGTGGGGTCAGTTTGAGAGCCGTAATAAGATCCACTAAATTAGTTGGGCTGAACTAGGGCTTCCAAAAGTTGAGGGTGATATGGGTTTCAGGAATCTCATAGATTTCAACCTTGCAGTTCTTGCAAAGCAGTGTTGGAGACTTATTTGTGAGCCAAACTTAATTTCTTAAAAGGAGGTACTTCCCCAATGGGCATTTCTAGGATGCTGGCAAGGGTAGTCATGCTTCTTGGGCTTGGACACGTGTATTGGAGAGCATACACATTATCCTTTAGGGTACCCGCTGGCAGGTCTTGAATGGGGCTAACATCAAAGTTTAGATTAATCACTAGTTTCAGGGGTGTTGATACCATATCGACCGACCACCCTAGCACAGGTCCCACCAGGACAGGAAGGCCACCGACCGATCGCCTGATCGGCACCCTCACGGCCCACGGCCCGCCGATCGGCACCGTACTGCACTCCCGCCATTCGGCACCTGACAGTGAACAGACAACAGCTGGCTGCGACAGTCACCTAACCAACTCTGCCACACCAACTCCCTGACGGAGGCAGGTTGGGACTCCAGCTGGCGCCTCCTCCGGATATCCAGGGCTTGTCAGACGGCTCCCAGCCACCAAGCACCACCTGCTCCCGTAACAGTAGCCCACCTACCACAGTTATGGCTACTATAAATACCCCGAAACCCTTCACAAAGGTAGGACACTCAGAACCGACCCAGAGCACTGTGTTTACTTGCCTCTCGGCATTCAGATACTAACTTTGGCATCAGAGCCCCTTTGGCCGACACCACACCGGTGTCTAGTTTTGCAGGACCCCTGCCGAATCACGACGCCCCCGGCGGGCCCGAGACACCACACGGCTGGTCCTAGAACCCCCAGCGGGTCTCATCGAGTTGGTCATTTCAGGATCAAACAATTGGCGCCGTCTGTGGGAAAGATAACAATACCAACACCCACCAACTCACATACCCCTGCTCGACCCTCCGCTGACGAACAATGTCTGCCGAACGGGACGACGGTGAGCTCAACAACACCCCTCAGGGAGATCGCGGCCGAACCCAAGCCAGCCTACCTTCCGATGACATGCTCGAGATGCTGAGGACCCTCCTGTCGGAGGTTGCCGAACTCAGGAAGAGCAACGCTGCCATCGAGAGCAGGAATCACGTGTGGGGGGAACAGCATGGAAGCACCCTGGCCATCTTGCAGTCTACGCGCGAGGAACTGGAGGAGCAGCGGGAGGCAACCAAACGGGCCTTGGCCGCTGCGTCTCGTCGGCCGGAGTTTGATGCCGGCAGAGCCGAGATCGGTGACGCTTGCCGACCGGAGGCGTCCGGTCGCCTACTCTTCCACCAGACCGACTTGCCTGGCCCTTCGGGAACACAGATCTACCGCGATACCCGCGAGCTGCTCGACAGGAGACAGACGCAGACCCCGGCCAACCGTCTGACTTACCCTACCCACGACCCCCGCATCCAGGCACAACCACCTCTTCCCGTCCTATCCCAGGGCGCCCGGTCAAGGTCTGGGTCGGCACGCCGACCTGCACAGCCTCCGCGGCTCTCCGTCCAGCCCCCAGGCAGTCCTTCCGCGCCGATCGGCAGGCACCAGCTGGAAGACAACGCCAGCTCAACCACGGCCTCGTCCGGGCGGCGACCGATGCAACCCACGAAGCCCAGAGGCAGCAGCGCAAACCATCCTATCGACGACCGCCCGAGTGGGGCAGATCGACCCGACCAATCAAACGAGGTGGTTCGGGAACTCCTCCAGCGCGTGCGGGAACTGGAGGCCGCCAGACCCAAAGCTGGGACACTACCCCGACCCCGGGCCAACTTTGGTCCCTTCACGGACCGCATCATGCGGTACCGCCATGAAACGGAGGTCAAACCCTTGAAGATTGCCTTGTATGACGGACAAGGCGACCCGGACACCCATATCAATAACTACAACTCGGCGCTCGCCTTCAGAAATATCTCCGACGAGGCGCAGTGCCTAATTTTCAGCTCCACCCTCACCGGGGCCGCGCTCAATTGGTTCTATCGCCTGGAACCACAGTCTATCGACTCATTCGACCGCCTACACACGGTCTTCTTGAACCAGTTCATGATCCAGACGGATCGACTGCTCACAACCGAGGACCTAGGAACCCTCCGACAGGGAGACAGCGAGCCCCTACGCCAGTACGCCGCTCGTTTCAGCCTGGAATACTCCAAGTGCCACGAGACGGACGACAAGGCCGCCTACCGCGCTTTCCGCAACGGGCTGCGGGAGTCCACCTTCAAGTACCATGCCTTCACCCAGGGTTGGGACGATTACAATGAGCTCATGCGGCAAGCGGCAATACACGCCAAGGCGGAGCACTTCAACTCTCCCCAGGTCGCATCCCGACCTGACGTGAATAGCGCGCGCCCTCCGCCTCCCAGCAACCGGCAGGCGCGATCACCTCCGCCGACCACTAACGCGCATACGGATCACCGATCTGACTCACACTCCGGTAAGCGGAAGGGGACGTATAACAATGACCATCGTGGGAGGGACAAATACCACAACAAGGGGCAGGGATCAAGCCCCCACCAAGCAGGCAAACCCCATACGGGGCCCACCTCAAAGTACGAAACCTATTCAATCCTGAACACCTCCCTCGAGAACGTCTTGATGAGCATCGAGGACACGATCCCCAAGCCACGGGCACGACCGCCCGGCCCCCGTCCGGGCATCCAATCCAACTTGTACTGCCAGTACCACAAGTTCAACGGCCATACCATCGACGAGTGCGTGGCTTTCCGCGACATTGTGGAAGCACTCGTAAGGGAGGGGAAGATCAACCAGTTCCTCCAACACGCACGCCCCGGACCGGGACTGCCACAGATCAACACGATCAGCGGGGGCCCCACCATCTCTTCCTCCTGCACCTCCAATCGGGCCAAGAAGAACTTCTTGCGCGCCACGACATCCAACCACCAAATATTCAACATCACGGATGGGCGTGCGGCCAAGGTCGCCCGGGCAGGATGGACGCCCATCACTTTCTCCGAGGAGGAAGAGCGGGGAGTTATCTGTCCCCACGATGACCCGTTGATCATCCGCGCTCAGATCGCCAATTTCGATGTTGGGCGAATCCTGGTAGACACTGGTAGCTCTGTGAACGTCCTCTTCATGGACACTTTTAACCAATTGGGCATCAACTCCGCAAGCCTCACCCATGCTGGTTCCCCACTGCTCGGCTTCTCAGGCGATTCTGTCATGCCCCTTGGCACCATCTCCCTGCCTATCTCCCTGGGAGCGCGCCCAAGATCGCAACAGCCATCACCACCTTCCTGGTAGTCGATTGCCCCACTGCTTATAACGTCATTTTGGGTAGGGGACTCCTCAACCAGCTCAGCGCCGTCATCTCCACTCGGGCCCTTCTCATGAAGTTTCCGACCGTCATGGGCACTGGCCAAGTCCGCGGTAATCAGCAATCCGCCCGCTCCTGCTATCAGACCGCCCTGACAAAGCTCAACCCATGCGACAAGCGGGAGACCATGGCCGTCGCCGAGGCTGCTTACGAGGCCGACCCTGTCGACTCCGAGCTCCTTGAACAAATACGGGCGGGTCCCCCCGAGGACCCGCGCGACCTCTCCGCCGTCTCGCAGCCGCAACCCGTGGAGGATACGGAGCTGATCACCCTTTGTCCGCGTAACCCCGAGCGGCAAGTGAAAATTGGAAGCACACTCGCTCAGGAAATCAGGACACAACTCATCCAATTCCTCCGGGACAACAGAGAAGTCTTTGCTTGGTCCTACGCTGACATGCCTGGCATCTCCACGGATGTCATCTGCCACAGGCTTAACATCAGCCCCTCCTTCAGACCGGTCACCTAGAAGCAGCGGACTTATGACGCAGAACGACAGCTGGCCATGCAAGAAGAGATCGTTCGGCTCAGCACCATTCACTTCGTGCGCAAGGCCATTTACGCCACGTGGGTCGCAAACGTCGTACTCGTCAAGAAACCCTCCGGATCCTGGCGGATATGCATCGACTTCACTGATCTTAACAAAGCCTGCCCGAAGGATAGCTTCCCACTTCCTAAGATCGATCTTTTAGTCGACGCCACAGCTGGCCACGAACTCCTCAGCTTCATGGATGCGTACTCCGGCTAAAACCAAATCCGGATGCACCCCGACGACCAGATCCACACCAGTTTCCGCACTAATCTGGGAGTCTACTGCTACAATGTTATGCCCTTCGGGCTCAAGAACGCCGGTGCCACCTACCAACGGCTTGTCAACTTCATGTTCGTGGATCAGATTGGCAAGACCATGGAGGTGTACGTAGATGATATGCTCGTCAAGAGCCGGACGGCCAACCAGCACGTGCCTAACCTCGACAGGATGTTCCAGGTCCTGAAGCAATACAAGATGCGGCTCAACCCTGCCAAATGCGTCTTCGGCGTCCGTTCTGGAAAATTCCTCGGTTACATGATCAGCCAACGGGGAATTGAGGCTAACCCTGAAAAAATCAAGGCCATCCTGGACATGAAGCCCCCGCGCACACTCAAGGAAGTCCAAACCCTTACTGGCCGGATCGCCGCCCTCACCCGGTTCATCTCCCGGGCGACTGACAAGTGTTTACCATTTTTCAAGGTCATGAAGACCCGGGGCCGGCACATCAACTGGGACGCAACGTGCGACGCTGCCTTTGAAGCTCTCAAAACTTACATGAGCACCGCGCCCCTACTTACCCGACCTACCACTGGGGAACGACTCACCGTCTATCTTTCTGTCTCCACATCTGCTGTCAGCTCAGTCCTCGTCACCAGTCGGGACGGCGCGGAGTTCCCAGTATACTATGTCAGCAAGGCGTTCCAGGACGCCGAGACCCGGTACAACGACCTGGAGAAGTTGGCCTTTGCCCTCATTGTGACAGCCCGGTGCCTCCGCCCATACTTTCAGGCACATCCCATGTTAGTCCTTACTAACAAACCCCTTCGCCAGGTGCTCCAAAAGCCAGACGCTTCGGGGCGACTCGTCAAATGGGCAGTGGAGCTTAGTGAGTTCGACATCACATTCGCCCCAAGACCAGCTGTCAAAGGACAAGTCATCGCTGTCTTCCTTTCCGAATTCACATACAGAACAACGCAGCACATGCCCGACACTCCGGATCCCAATATTGTGGCACCCGCCGCTCCTATCTGCAAGTCGCCAACCCCGTCCACCATGGACCCCGCCCGACCAATTTGGACTCTCTACGTGGACGGATCCTCCTGCCATACTGGCTCTGGCGCCGGCCTCGTACTCAGCACACCTACTCAGGAACGGCTGGAATACGCGTTGCGTTTTGGGTTCCAGGCTTCCAACAACGAAGCCGAGTACGAAGCCCTTCTTGCTGGCCTCCAGTTGGCCACCGACCTCCAAGCACAACAGCTGCAGGTTTACAGCGACTCCCAGCTCGTCGTCCGACAAATCAACAGCCTCTATGATGCCAAAGAAGCCTTCATGACCCGATACTTGGCAAAAGTGCGGTCCCTACTCCGCCACTTCCGCGGCTACGAGGTCATTCAAATACCACGGTCGGAAAACAGCCACGCCGATGCTCTGGCCCGCCTGGCCTCCTCCATCGACGACAAGATAGGTCGCCGTGTTCCCGTCGAATTTTTGGCATCCCCAAGCACAAGTGAGCAACCAGTCCTGGTCGCAACACGGGAGGCCTCTTGGATGGACCCCATTGTCCGGTACCTCACCATGGCCGAGCTCCCGCCCAACCGCAACGAGGCCCGCCGCATCCAACGCCAGTCCGCACGATACACCATGGCGCACGGCCACTAATACCGACGGGGATTCGACACCCCCCTCCTCAAGTGCCTCCCTACGGACCGGGGCATTGCGGTGCTCCGAGAAATTCACCAGGGAATCTGCGGTAACCACTCCGGACCCAGGTCCCTAGCACATAAAGCTTTTCGGCAGGGATACTATTGGCCCACCATGCGCGCCGACTCTATGGCCATCACTCAACGGTGCGTCCCATGCCAACGGTGCGCCCCTGTACCTCATTCTCCTGCTGAGCGACTCACTCCCATACAAGTAGCCTATCCACCATTGCCGATCGGCACTCCCGGTGCCCCACACGGCACCTACTTGACCTACCGACACAAGCTTACTTGGTCCACACAGTCAAGTACAATTATCTTTCGCTATTACGATCTTGGTTCGGTGGGTATGTCCATTATGGTTTGGGTTCACGATTATGACTGTTCGGTCCTTATCTAATCTACAACTCCGTGGATCGGCATGCATACACATATGCGCCAAGTACTCGCCTATCGACAGTGCTCATTCAAAAAAAAAAAACACGAAGTGCCATCGCACGATGCAAAGTGATAGATAAGGTCCAACTTTCATTGATTTCACTACACAGCTACATGCTACACGGGGCATTCCCCGGACTATAAAAATAAAGGAAACAAAAAGCAAGCTACACGGCCCTCGGCCTCAAACTACCACCACCTCCTCGTCTGCCTCCTCGGGCTGGTCGGCAGTGGACGCCTCTGCAGCCTTCTCCGCACCAGCCGGCCGCTCGCCCTCGGCATTCGACGGCTGACCGTCCAGGGAGAAAGTCTTACTCAGCACGGGGGGCTCATCCAGCCACGGGAAGTTGAGGGGGACCCCTGGATTGAAGTACAACACCCGTTGTATGCAATCATCTTCCACTTCGGCAAGCGCCAGGTCGAGATGATTCGCATACACCGGGTCCGCCATGAAGTCCTCCAGGGTCTTCTGCCGATCGGCCGATAGCAGGACACGAAGCCGGTCCACCTCCCCCTGCAGCTCACCCATGGCTCTCTCCTGCTCGTTCAGTTGCTGGGAGAAAGCGTGCACCGTCTCTTCACGATCCTCTATCCCTTTCTCTGCCGCCTCCGCACGGGCCTTCTCCCGCTTGAGCTCCCCCTCCAACTCCACAACTCCCTTCCGCGCGGCATGTCCCTCCCTCTCCCGGGCACGCAGCTTTTCCTCCCTCTGCCGCGCGGCGCCCTACTCGGCCTCTAGCCTCTGCATATGCCGCGCAGCCTTCTGCAGGGCCACATATGTCTGCCCAAAGCACTGCCGAGACAATGCCACTAAAAAAAAAACAACAACAAATAAATAAAAAAAATCAACGCAAACAATAATGGGCGATCGATCTTACGTGGGCTTGCTCGGCCAGCACGGCAGTGAACCGACCGGGATGCGAGCCGGTGCCGATCACCTCTATCTCCGCAGGAGTTACCTGCGACCCCAGCACGAAGGCATTGGCAACTGGCGCCAACGTCTTGTGCACGTGGTGTGTCACCGGCACCCAGCCATCGCCGGCCTTGGCAGACCGCACCACCTCGCCCGTCTCCAGGGGTTCGGCAAACAAGGACGCCACGCCAGGAGTGCTGACAACTGCCCTCTCCCTCAGCACCGCCTCCCTCCTCCGACGCCGGTCGGTGCTCTCGCTCTCCGACACCCCAGCTGCCGGGGGAGACTGCCTCTGACGAGCCTCCATTAGCTTCCTCCGGCGCACCCGGGCCTGGTCCAGCCCGCCGATCAGGGGTCTTTTTAGACCAAGCACCGGACTCATCTCCGTACCCTGCCTAGCTTCAGGCCGGCTCGGCTTCGGCAGCCCATCTGGTCGACAGCCAGAGCTCGACCCTTGCTGGGGCTCCTCCTGGACAGTACCCTTGGGCTTCACCGCCACGGTTTTCTGCCTCCGCGGCTGTGGGGGGGGCACCTCCGGCTCCTTGCCCTTGCCCTCAGCAGCCACGCCGTGCTTCGCCACTGCCTCACTCATCTTCTTTTGAGCGGCTTGTTCCACTTGGGGGTGCACTGCAAAACAAACTGTTAGTGCCCCGGCATGCCTACACACTATCACTTCAACACTACTGCTTACCAGGTGGCGAGATGAGACCCACGGCAAGCAGGTTCGACGGCAACTTCAGGACGCACCGGCTGCGTTCCAAGTCGGACAGCTTCTCCCGCACCAGGTTGCACGCCTCCCAATCCTCTGCTGTCACTGTTGCCTTGGACGGACCTGCAAACACAACAAACACCATCAGTCCCCACCTCGGTAGACACAATTGCCGCCTTATGACCACTAGCCGAACGGTAGACCAACAACCTCCAGACTGGAAGTAGCTGGGAATCCTCGAGCGGACCCCGCTGACGTCCCCCTCCCACGGCCCCGATACCCAGCAGAACCGATGCCTCCAGCTCTTCTGCGACGTCGGCACATTCGTGATGAAGGCACCCCGGGCCGTCTTCTGCAGGCACTCCATCTGGTACCCCCCCGACCCGTAGGTCTGCCTCTTGAAGCGGTACAGGGCGCACAATTGCCCCCAGGTCGGCTCCGGCAGTCCCGCCAGTCGGAACGCCGTGTACAGGCTGATCAGGATGATCCAGCCGTTGGCGTTCAGCTGCCCCAGGGCCAAGTTCGCCCTAGCCATCATATCCTGGAGCCACGGGTGCAGAGGCAGCCTCACTCCGTGTTCAAAGCAATCGACGTAAAATAGTGTCGACCCTTCCGGATGACTGCTCGGCTTCTTGCTGTGCGGGGGTACCGTCATCTTAATCTCCGCCGGCACGTTGTACAGCTCCCGGAATCGGTCCAGGTCGGACTGCCGAATGGTGTTCATCTCGTAGTCCACGGCATACTCCACCTTTACCACGCCGTCGGCATCTAGTTCCATCGGCGAGCTAGTCTCCGTCCCGCTACCCTCAGCCTCGGAATCGACGGTGGCGACGGGGGGAGTACGGGGAGTTGTCCTCCTCTCACTTGGCCGATCGGCACCCGATGTGCTGCACCCGCCCTTCTGCCTCACCTCCTTCCGCGGCAACCTGAGAGCCTCATCCAAGCTGTCACCACTGCTGGACGACGAAGTGCTGCTAGTGGACCCACTAGTAGACGTTGACCCACTGCGCCCGCTCGGCACGTCCGTTGCCGAACTGGACGGTGTTTCCCCGCCAAAAGCTTGAGGGGACCTAACCCCAGATCCACTGTTTGACTCTGACTCTGACATCTACAAATTACCAAAAGAAAAGAAGCTACAACTAAGCACCTACGCTACGGAACACATGCTGAGCAGAGATGCCGAACGGCAGGAATCATACCTTTCAACGTTTTGCTCGGTCGATTTAGTTCCACGTGCGTCTTCTTCTTGCTCGGCAGTCTCCAATTCAGTCGGCACTCGCAATTATTCCACAGATGCTCTGAGTCAAAAGTGAAAAAGACAGCAAGCTTTCGCCCCTTTTTATAGGCCCCTGGCCCGCCTCGAGATGCGCGCTTCCGATCTGACGGTCACCAGGCCGATACGGCCACCTTTCGGCTACGAATACCTTGTACTGTATACCCATCGGTATCGTACATTCCCAACTACATATGTACATACGTACATCGCTCACCGGTATGCATCCATACCGCCTGCCGACCGGAGCCTCTCGGCCTCTTTCCCGATGGCACGCTTCCTCTCTTCGTCGGCAAGCACACTGCTACCGACGTCTCCCCGCCATTCCCCACGGTCGCCTCTCCACGATCTTTCGGTCTTTACGGTGGGCCGCTTCCGGAACTAGGCAACGGGGCTTCTTTGCAAATCGGACATACGGTGCACTTCCTCGCTCCATGACTTGGGGGGCTACTAGGGATACAGGGCGCACCGCCCAGGTCGGTCGACAGGTACCGGCCCTCATATCAAGTCCTCGACCGAGGAACCCCACCTCAGTCAAAGACTTAGGGGACTTATGTTGATACCATATCGACCGACCACCCTAGCACAGGTCCCACCAGGACAGGAAGGCCGTCGACCGATGGCCTGATCGGCACCCTCACGGCCCACGGCCCGCCGATCGGCACCGTACTGCACTCCCGCCATTCGGCATCTGACAGTGAACAGACGACAGCTGGCTGTGACAGTCACCTAACCAACTCTGCCACACCAACTCCCTGACGGAGGCAGGTTGGGACTCCAGCTGGCGCCTCCTCCGGATATCCAGGGCTTGTCAGACGGCTCCCAGCCACCAAGCACCACCTGCTCCCGTAACAGTAGCCCACCTACCACAGTTATGGCTACTATAAATACCCTGAAACCCTTCACAAAGGTAGGACACTCAGAACCGACCCAGAGCACTGTGTTTACTTGCCTCTCGGCATTCAGATACTAACTTTGGCATCGGAGCCCTTTTGGCCGACACCACACCGGTGTCTAGTTTTGCAGGACCCCTGCCGAATCACGATGCCCCCGGCGGGCCCGAGACACCACACGACTGGTCCTAGAACCCCCAGCAGGTCTCATCGAGTTGGTCATTTCAGGATCAAACAAGGGGAATTTGGATGGTTTACATCTCTCTTTCTCTAATGAGATCTGCTTCCTTTCCCAACCAGTTTCCTCTTTGATTCAATCCTCTTATCGTTCTTAGAATCTAGAGATTATTGAGCCCCTGGTGTCCACATCGGATTGTAAGACTATTTGTAACGATCTGTCCCTAATTACGTGATTAGATTAGTGACTAATCAAGGATTAGTGAGTTAAATCGGTGATTAGTTGATCGTTTTGCCCCTAGTCGTAGGTAAAATGTTGAATTTTGACCCATGAGGTCCGATGGCCGAGAGCCGAGGGATAAGGACAGTTACGTAGATTGGGTCGATACGAATCCGTAGACAGGTGGCATGCCGAAATCGGACGTCGAACGGAGAAGTTATGGTTCACGAAAGTTCGAGGAAACTATTGCACGATTTACGAGACAGATTACTTTTGTATCCTGGTGGGCCCAAATATTTAATTCCTGCCCAATGGATGAGTGACAAGTGTCACTCATCCCATTGGCCCTTAATCCCAAAATGTGGATCTCAAGTGTGATTAGTCCACTTGTATTATAATACATATATTTTCCACCCACCACTCATCCTAGCCCTTCATCTCCACCTCCCCCTCTTATCTCCACTGTTCATTTCTCTCTTCTTCATCAGACTCCATCATTTTCCTTCTTCTTCAAACCCGATCACCACTTGTGCCTCACCCTCAAAACACACGACACAAACACACCACCCCACCATCATACTTGCATCCATACGTTTGTGTGAAAGGATAGTGAGAGACTGAGAGTGGCAAGGATGACGGGGCACGGCAATCCACAGCGGGGGTGAGTCAAAACCGAACCCGAGAACCCATTTTTATTTTCAAAATCGAAAGTTGAGTTTTGTTTGATGTTTTGAGTTCCTTTCAATTCTATTGAGACCTAGGGACCAGGGCAACTCGATGAGGATTGATTTTGATGGAAATGGATGGCAAGAAAGATTAGAAACCGAGCTTGAAGACCAAATTTACTATTTGATCATAGAAGGTGAGTTTTATTGGTTTTTCATGTGCTTTGGAGTCATAGATGGATAGAAAGTGAGTAGAGGAAGGTCTAGGAATTGAAAGGGGAAAGATTGGATCGAAAATGAGTGAGATTGGACACTAAACCGGCCACGCCGGTCCAGGTCGGTCCGGTCCGGTTCAAAACCAGAGAACCCGGTTCACCCAAGGTTAGGGGTGACACTGTTCACCGGCGCGTGTGCTTCACGCGCAGCCCTTTTGGGTGGCGCGTGAGGGCGTGTGGTGGGTCTTTTAGGGATGACTTCAACATGTGAATTAATCTATTCGATGTAACAAACATTTTGGGACTGGTTTCGTGTCGATTGGACACCGTCTCGATATTGTTCAGGACGTCCGAAGGTTTAAGATCGAATTAAAAATAGTTAAAATTTTGAAAAAATTACGGGAATTCAATGAGGGGTTAATAAGGTAGTTAGTAACCCTCTAGATTGATTTGGACAGGTTTGGGAGTCTCGGTGACGGTGATTAGCCCAGGGAGGCTTACGACAAGCAAATCGAGGCGGCAGCTTAGGACGGTCTGTGAGTGGACCATGATTTCTAAACTGTGGTGCATGCATAAATATTTTATATGGTTTATAGATATGATTCTATGATGTTGAATTGGATATTGGTGAATTACATGGTTTCACGCATTTCGAGGCGATTTACGTGCTTGCATGTAAATCGGGGTTTACGATTTTGCACTGATTATTCGTGCTAATAGTTTTGGAAATGATTTTATGAAATGGTTTTGGATTTGAAAAGGAAAACTCAGGTTTGAGACCCATTTGTTTTGGAAACCCTCAGAATCGAAGTCCATTTAGTTATGTATCGGGCTCGAAGCCCAATTGGTTTACGTATCGGGCTCGAGGCCCAGTTGATTTACGATTCGAGCACGAGGCCTATTTGGTTTATGAAATCGGGCACGAGGCCCAATTGGTTTACGAATCGGGCTGGAGGCCCAGTTGGTATACTAATTTGGGCTTAGGGCCTAGTTATGGTTTACGATTGTGATTTCGGGTCAGGGACCTATAAATGGATTTCTGGTTCATGACGGTTTATGGGGACCGGGCATGAACCCTTGAAAGGTTTTAAGAATGATTTAAAATGATTTTTTTCATATACCATCCTTATATATTATGGATTGTCTCCTCTGGGGAGGGTCGTTAGCCTGGGTGGATCCCGGAGTAGTCACGGAGCACTAATTGAGTGGAGTCGCCCCCGTTGGGTATCTTACTCTCAGGAAAGCTATGGATTATAACCCCCAGGGAGGGTCATTGATCTACGGACATTGACCTGGGTGGACCCTGGGGAGACTTGGGATTTGAGACCCTAGGTAGCACGCGCGTAGCTCTAGATACCGTGACAGGATTGGTTATATGATATATATATATATATATATATATATATTGATAAACATGATTTCTTGGATTTACGAAATTGTGTTTTAGGATGATAAATGGATTTGGGCTTAGATCTCACATATGTTTGTTATGAAAATGGATTTCTGTAAATGGTTTTGGGCAGGGGCCCGTGTGACTTGAATTTACGAAACTTGGAGCTAAGACCCTAAATATGGTTGTTTAAACATATGTGGTTTGATAAATGGTTTTACTATGCATGCATGTTTTTTAGTGAAGGGCATAAAGGTCTTCTATGAAATGTGTTTTACTAAACCTATTACTTTTCGTCCACTCACAGTCTTTTCTGTTTTCATTACCTTTCAAGTTGATTACTAGCGTGGACTGTAGTAAAGACCGAGACATCAAACTATTCTATCAGACGGGATCAGGATCGTCCCTCGTTAATCCCGGGGGGATTGGGACGGGTCCTGACACTATTAGATCTATTCCTTTGGGCAACCCAGAACATGGACCGTCTCATTTGGCTCCACTGCAATCCGGGTGAGTATAGTGTCAAATTTGGTTACTTTTGACTAAGGGCTAATTCCTTCTCTCTTAGTTCTCTAGTTTCCTCAAGGGCCTCAAGCTCCAGCATATTTCTGAGGGACCTGTGGAACATCATATGGAAGTTGAAAGTGAATTTGAGGGTCATTAATTTCATTTAAAGGTTCTAAGGAGTTGTATTCGCACTTGGAAAAATCTCTTTTGCCGCCACCTAGGCCATTGCCAAATGTGCCCTATCTGCGAGGAATATCCTAAAACCATTGAGCACATGTTCCTTTTGTGCCCCGGTGTGACATGTATCTGGTTTGGAGGCCTTCATAACTATCGGATTGATATCACTCAAGTATCCTCCTTTGAAATCTGGTTGAATTCTATTATGTCCCCTTATGTGGGTGCAGATTGTAATCGGGGTGGATTGCTTCCATGGTCGCTTTTCTTGTTGGGAACTCTGGAAGCACCGCTGCAAGCTTCTCTTTGAGGGTCGCCCGTTCAACCCCTTAATTATTATCAATGTTATCTCCAGGCATGTCTCTGAAATTTGGGGCTCTTTAGGTTCTCTTCGTTCTTCTATTGGTCATGTGAGCAAGTCACAGACTACCTTTGATATTTGGTGTCCTCCCACAGACTCGACCTTGAAAGTCAATTATGACGCTGCTTGGAAGAACTCATGTGATCTTGTTAGTATTGGGTCATTATTCAAAATGAGGAGGGTGCTTTATGTGTTGCTATTAGTGAGGCAACACACACAAATAATATCCTTATTGCTGAAGTTTGGGCTGTTTTCACTAGTTTAGAATTTTCTCGGGATAGATGTTTCTGAAGTGTGATCTTGGAATCGGATTCGCAAGTGCTGATCAAGTGTATCTCTGGTCGGACTGATCATGGGTCTTGGGAGATCTTTCTCATTCTTTCTCAGTTCCGTGCCCATCGTGCTTTCTTTGAGCGAATTTGGTTTCAGTGGGTTTCTCGGAGCACAAATAAGGTAGCCGATACCTTAACTACTCAAACTCAACAAAAAATGTGCAGGAAAGTTTGGATTGACCGCTCTTCATATTTTTTAGTGTTTGTTTTAAACAATGATGGCCTTCCATGCCCCTCTAGTTAAGGTTTTTCCTTTTTTTTTTTTTGAGTTGGAAATGGACGTTTTATAGTTATGCCATGTATCTTTACTCTTAATTCCTTTCTAAAAAAAAAATTCATGATTCCTGCTCTTCTGTTATATCTTTTCTCTTTGTTCGGTTTTCCTATGAATGAATTTCACTTCCTGATTAAAAATAACACTAATAACTTGATTCATTTATACGGTAACTTGGCTCGTTTAAACCATTTGGTAGTTGTATAACGAAACCACAAACTCTATGGAGCCGGAACATATCCATAGTATCATACAGATTGTGTACTTTTTGCTCCATATCAATTTCCCTTTTTCGAGCTACATGTATATAACTGCACTTACATTTTTTGTGAGTTCTAATGACATGGTACATGTTTGTCACTACAAGGATTATAGGAAAAAAAAGAAGGAAATACCTTGGAGAAATATAAACTCCTGATTTTGCAGTGATAAGTGGATTGGTTGAAAACATTTTTTGGTAAAACTCAAAAAAGGTTCAGAATTTTTTTTTTAAAAAAAAAACATGCAAAAGATTAAAGAAGTACGGCATAATTTTTTTTATATATTTGTATATTGATACTAAAAAAAAAAACATATTTTCAAATGTCCTCTATACATCGGATAGACGTAGAACTGCTTATATGCACTTAAGGTCTTCATAAACATGGCTAACATTTTCTTTATGTATTTTCACAATAAACATGATTCATTTCAAACTGGTGACTTCATGAAACAGTTCTCTCAACTTCTGTAACTGATAAATCGGCAATGTACTTCGTCACGTGGCCCGGCAAAAAGTAGTCTGCGGAAATTGCGTCCTAGTCTGGCTTTAGTTTCAGGGCGGGGCTGCAGGGATAGTATCTTATCAGAGATCAAGTCTAATAATGAGCAGAAATGGAAAAAGGGAAAATGGCAACCGATTACTTACCTGTTGATACAGAAACGCTTTCCTGTCGGCGGTGGACCATCATCAAAGACATGACCAAGATGAGCATCACAAACGGCACACACAACTTCAGTTCGAGGCATGAATATAATCGACAAGTCTAACTTGGACTTCACATTATTTCCTATAGGCTGGTAATAAGATGGCCAACCAGTTCCACTGTCAAACTTGGTAGATGATCTGAGAGCGAGAACGTACATATCAATCAACGTAAATTAATGAAATAGAATGTGAGAAGAGAGTATGTTCACTGAAAAGGCCAAAAAATTAGCAAAATTAATACTTACTCAAATAGTGGTGTGTCACAACAAATGCAATGGTAAGTTCCTGGAGTTTTGGCATTCCAGTATTCCCTGAAGATGAAGAGAAAAAAGACAACATGAATAAGAGATGCAAATGGTTAAAAAAATACATCGAAATCAGGTAGCAGTCTCCATGAGGATCTTATCAAAAGTTATGGTAAACAGACAGTTAAGAAAGGCTGGTCATTCTACTTCTGTGCTAGAGGCAAAGATGCATGCCACATTTCTACCATGCATGAGCTCCGGAAATCTCTCTCAATGAGTCATGGGTATATGAATCAGAGTCAAAAGAAAAATAATCAGCTAATACATTGTACATAGATTTTCCTACTATGCAGATTTAAAGGCATAAGATAGTAGAGACAACAACCAATTAGCATCCCTCTACTACCAAAGGCCTCTTCTTTATGGTTCAGAAGGCCGAAATCCAAACAAGAAAAAGGCTGCCAAACGTAAGCTAGGTACCCTCTATCATCACAACGACCACACCTAACACCCTGTATGCAAGAAGACTAGATCCTTACCAAAGGCCTAATGAGTCTGAATAACCTAATATTATGCAAGATGACAACTCAATTAGGATATCAACTATTGCAATTTTACTTTCATAGACTTTCTAATGTTTCCAAAATCATCTACATATCATCAGGTAATTCTGCCTTCAAACCGTCTCAGATTCGACATAATCTCCAAAAAAAATGAATTTTTAAACTTTCAGCTTGCATAATGTCGGAACAATAATGTATCTTCAGTAATAATAAATATTAAATTCCGGTTCCACACTGATAAACAATAAACCTGGAAATAAATAGGAACAGAAGGATACCCAGTGAAAGGCCTCTCCGTGCCCTTTTGTCTAGTAATGTAAAACTGCTCCTTTGTAAGCCGCTTCTTCCATTCTTGATCACTTACGGATTTATAGTCAACCACACCTGAATCTGCCCAGCACCAGCATATACAAACACACAGCATGATTTAAATCGATTTCATCTGAGAAAAAATTGAACTTTCAACACCACAAATTGGATATGAACCCAACAGCAGCGGGAAATTAATAACTTATCTTCTTACAAAGGCACCGAGTAGATAAACAAGCCAAATTGAATTATCAATTACAATCTACAAAGTCTTCAACTAAGATAATGGAAAATAAATTTTAATTGAATTCTTCATTATATATATATATATCAAGAGAAAATACCTTGAGTGCTGCTCTCTGGTGAAGAAGCAGATGAACCCATTGAACGAACAGAGAAGTGGAGCCTCTTGGGTTTGGCCAAAGCTCGGAAACCCAATAACAGATTCTTTGATTTCGAGCCAAAAACGATATGGGTTTTGGGGGAAATGTAAGCACCCGTTGTCGGTAAGCTCAAACTGTAACTAGAAGATGCCATTGATGACCTTCGAATTTATCTATCATATACCTTTCCAAGTTTTCAACAATAGCCGAATGGGCATAAAATCGTTAGCTGAGATTGATCCTCTGTTCTGAATATGTAGCGATGTGGTGTTACTTCAATCGTGGCCTTAGGATGCGTGATTCACTTCTATAATTGATTTGACACTAGCGGTTCGATTCGATTAGCACTAGTAATGAAATTGAATTTGGTGCAGTTGATTTATGTTTGGACACGTGGCATTCAGTAGATGATTTTAAAGAAAGAGGCTATCTGATAGCCACGTTAAGGCGTTTGGATTATTTTTCCACGGTCGCAGTTGAGCGTGCGTCTCCACGGATCCAAAATCAGAAATTTCGGTAGATTGCCCCCCAGCCTGTTAAACAGTTCCGGTACATCCTTGCCAAAATTTTGTCTGGCAAAGCTGCCGAATGTTTATGGTTATTTCTGGAGGTAAGAGATTTTCTGTTTATAAAGTTTTTTAAGTTTTGAGTCCATATTATTAATAAGCTACGTTAGGTACGCCGTATAAGAGACTGGATAAGATAATATAATATAAAATCAGTGTTTGATAGTACTTATATTAATTAGTCACCATATAAATTAATACGATTGAATGCCTTTATTTAATCCAGACACGCTAAAATAACATTTTTCAAATTATCCGTATCAAATAGTCGGATGACTAATAATCTTGAAAATTATAATAATAATAATAATAACAATAATAAATATAAAATAAAATATTAATAAATATAAATAATAATATATATTATAAAAAATTAAAAAATAAGAAATAAAATAATAATGTTGGCATTTTAATATAGTCGAGCGTAAAACGAGCACCAAATAATAATGTCGTCTAGTATAATATAGTCGGGATTTTAATTCGATTGAGTACCAAACGCCTGACTAAATAGTTAGTCTATCCGATGGACAAATTAGTCTATCCGACTGAAATAGTCAACACAATACGGCGTACCAAATGAGGTTTTATGGAACATGATATGAATACTAACTTTCCCATATTGCCCTTTGTGTAACAACCCAAACTTTTTAAGAACATGTAAATTTGGAAATTAAATGTGAAAACCATTTTTCCCTTAGAAAGGGAAAATGTTGACTTTTGACTTGTGAGGTTATTTAGACATTGACCAAGACCCATTATGTAAATCGAGACATCACGAGTCCGTAGACAGGTGGCACGCCGAGATCGGACGTTGGATGGGGAAGTTATGGGTCACAGACGAATGTACTAACTATTTATGTGTTACGAGACGTTGAATGATGGAAGGTTTTAATTAGGAGTGGTAATGGGTCGTGTCATGTCGGGTTTGTGTCGTGTCATGAACTCTATTTTACCTATTTATGCCCCATCCGAATCCGACCCGTTTAATAATCGTGTCAAGAATGTCCAACTCGAACTCGACCTGTTAATGACCCGTGTAACCCCACGTAACCCGTGTAACCCGCGTAACCCATTTAATAAATAGGTCATACTCAAAACTCAATTAATCTATGACCCTTTTAACCTGTTTAACATGTTTATCTTATTTAAATTATAAAATTTAATAGGTATTTAGGTAAGTAAATGGGTAGGTATATGTGTTAGTAATGACACATTTATTGGGTCAATATATAAGCCAATATATGGGTTAACCTGTTAACCCAAAATCTACCCATTTATTAAACGAGTTAACAGGTCATTATACGGGTTAACATGTTGACCCGAAACCCACCTGTTTATTAAACGGATCATAACGGGTTGACCCAAAAATAACCCAAAATTTTAATCGTGCAGGTTGACCCGGATAAATCTCATGCAGGTTTCGAGTTGTGTCAAAGATTGTCATCCTTATTTTAATTGGGCAACAATATCCAAAACTGACTAATGGGTGAGTGACACCTATCACTTACCCTATTGGCCCTTGTCCCTAAGTTCATGCATCTCATTCCTTCTTCTTCTTTGTTTACCCAAACACCTAAACCACCTACAAACCCCATTTCCTTCATCCCTTCATGCACCTGAGAGAGACAGAGTGATTGAGATTGGATTGAGATGAAGGGGAAGGCTGAGACATTTAGGACAACTGCGTAGGGTGGCCGGAGAACACAAAACAGGTAGGCCGTGAAACCTTGAATCTTGGATTTTGCGTTTTGAGGCTTGGTTACACAAACTGAGGCCATGATGGTGTTCTTGGTACTTATACAAGTCTGTAGGGGCAAGAAGGAAGCAAAAAAGACCACTGAACTAGCCAGGAGACGAGTTTGAAGATTGGCCAAAACGGTTCAAGCTTGGTTGAAGCATTTTAGGTATGTTCTTTCGATTTTAAGCTTATAAAACTCCTTTTGGGTTGATTACAATCAATTAGGTGAAAGAGTGGAGTGAAAATAGTGAGAATTGAGGAAGATATGGTCGGATCGAGATCGCAGGTCGGTTGACCCGTTACAAGGGGCGCGGGTCGACCCGTCTGAAGGTAGGAGAAGATGATGTGGTAGTCCACGTCATCGTTGTCAGTCCACGTGGCAGGGTGTCCGGTATAGTTAGTAGTGACGTGGCAGTGCCACGTCAGACATGTCAGAGCACGTGGACCAATAAGGTAGTGCCACGTGGCAACATGTGAAAGGGTGTCAAAGTGGCGTGGCAATCCATTTCATCCTGTCAGACCACGTGGAATATTAGGGTGGTGCCACGTGGCAGGGTGTCAGAGATTTCAGAACTGATGTGGCAGGCTGTTAGAGGTTGTCAGACCTGCTAGATGTCAGGCTGACGTTAGCATGACGTCAACGTTGACTGCCGACGACCAACATTGACCAAACTTTGACTGGCACGTGAAGGCATATGGATACGAATTTCAAGGTCAAATTGATCTTATTCAAAAAGTTTTGACGATCTGAATCCAATGATGATGGTTTCAGGTCGATCAGTGGTTGTCTAAGTGGTGTTTGGGCGGGTTTTAGCCTCGGGTTGCACGTTTGGGTTGCGTTTACTGTTCTGGTGTTTAGATTTCTATTCTAAGGTATTGTATAGGTCTAGTGACCATTACTCCTTATGTTTGACATGCATAAATGATCCCGAGACTTCCGAGGGACATCCAGCTCAAGGTTGAGTTAGCAGCTTGGACCGAGTGTGAGTGGACTTTGACTTTTGAACTGATGCATGCATAGTATGATTTGGAATGCAAGTTTTTTCATGATTTACAATGATGAATTGATTAAATGTGTATGCAATGATTTGAGCATGATTTGGAGAAATGAATACTGGACGTTGTTTTACTATATTGTGGAGACTATGTTTTGGGCTGAGACCTATGCAAAACAACTATTTTGATTTGAAAATACATCTGTTTGTGAAATGTATTTCCATTGTTTTCAATGTGACTATTCCCTATGAGTATTGGTGTAACGCCCCAGACTTTTCATTAATTGTAAAATCAGAAAATTAATGTGAAATGACTGTTTTACCCCTAGTTAGGGAAAATGCTGACTTTTGCCCCGGAATACTATTTGGACTTTGACCTAGACCCGTTACGTAGATCGAGACATCACAAGTTCGTAGACAGGCAGCACGTCGAAGTCGAACGTTCAACGGGGAGATTACGAGTCACGGAAGAAAATTAGCACTATTCATATTTTTTGAGGAATTGTAGAGTTGTCAGTTTTGGATTGGTTCAAAATATCTCAGTGGACCAATTGATGAGTGAAAAGTGTCACTTGTCACTCATCTAATTGGCCTAGGACCCCAAACAATTGGGTTCATTGTATTCCATTCCTTTTCTCTGTTTTCATTATACCCGAAACCCACACAAACCCAAAACCCACCCAAACATCCTCCAATCTTCATCCTTTATTGCTTGTGTGAACGAGAGAGTGAGAGAGTGAGACCAGACGACGAGGAAGGTGGTAACGGGTTGGACAACTGTGCACGGTGGCCAGAAATCTAAGAGGTAGGCTTTTTGGGTTCAAAACCGAAATTCAAGTTTTAGGGCTTGTTGGATGGATTTGTTGATCGGAAAATGTCCCAAGGGATCATACAAACTCAGAGGAACAAAAAGGAAGGATCGCGGTGGTCGAAATCGTCCAGAAACCAAGTCGAAAGTTTGCTCGAAAATCTTCAAGCTCCCAAGGTAATTTCTAGACCTTCCAAGCTAGTTTTGAGTCTATAGATCCCTTCATGGGATCAATATGATCATTTAGGAACAAAAATGGTGAAAAATGGTTGGGTATTGAATGAGATACGACCGGGTTAAGTCGACCCATTACAGTGAAACGGGTTAACCCGGCTCAAGGTTGACAATGCTGACGTGGCAGTCCACATCATCATCTATCATAAGTTGTTAGTCCACGTGGCCAATCAAGTAATGCCACGTGGCATGCTATTAGGTCCAATCAGCATGTTAGACACGTGGACCAATCAGAGGCTGACACATGGCATGTGTCAGACCTGTCAAGCTGACGTCAGCATGGTGTCGTGATGATGTCAGTCATTGACCGATGACGTCAGCATTGAATTTTACTAACATCAGCGTTGACCGTTAACCAGCGTTGATCGGAAGTTTGACTGGTGTGTGGGGCACATGGGCACAAATTCGAGGTCAAATTGATCTTGTTTAAAAGTTTTTGACGTTCTGAATCCAATAGTGGTGGTTTCAGGTCGATTAGAGACCGTTACGTTGGTCATTTAGAAGTTTTTACCCTCTAAAAGCCTGTCGGGGACGCGTTTCCGATATCGGGCTTTGTGAGGGTTTAGTGTATGAACTTGTATAGCATATTAGTGACCCTTAACCATGATTTGGATAGGCCCGAAGTGACACGACCAATCCCAATCCCCCCGGGATTACCGTGGGATGTGCCATGCTCCCGTCCAACAAGAGGTGTCAGACAAGGGATAATTAAGAGTCACTGCCCAGACGGGGCTTCTAGAGTGCGCAAGGATCGATGGAGGAGGTGTGCAATGTCCCAGTCTCTGCTGCAGTCGCATCCGTAATCAACCTGAAGGGAATTAAAACCAATAAAAGCTGTGAGTGGACAAAAATCATTAAGTTCATTAAACACAGGTATAAGACATTTATGCCCTCCAATAAAAACGTATGCATGCCACGAAAACCAGTAACCAAAACGTTTGTTCAACCAAGCCATTAGGGCCTTAGCCCAAAAACCGTTAACTCAAAACCAAGTGTGGGAACTCAGCCCAAAACCGTGGAATACCACATCCATACATACAAAAACCATGTGGGCCACCACCCAAAATTATAAACATAAATCCATAAATCTAAAACCATTTAGGGCCCCCGACCCGAAATACCATTTCATAGATTCATTAATCCATATTTACCACATTACCATCTCCAGCATCCCAGATGCTTAGCGTCCCAGACGCTTGACGTCCCAGACGTCATATCTCACAGTATAATAAGCGACGCGTGCTACCTGGGGTCTCTCCGGGTCAATATCTTTGACATCACAGATGTCTGACGTCCCAGACGGCAATCATAGCAATCCTGCTCCTGAGTCACTATACGGTCCGGTAACTTCGTACAATGACCCCTCGCATGCAATGCATCGTGACTTCCCCAATGTCCCAGACACCTGGAGGAGACCATCATATATCCTCGTACCAAGATGGTATATGGAAAACAGTTTTATTAAATCATTTCACAACATCTCAATGGGCTCTACCCGAAATCGCCATAAAACATCACAATTCCATTTAGGGTCCCTGATCCGAAAATCACATTTATTAAACATAGGGTCCCATACCTGAATACACATTTATTAAACGTAGGGTCCCAGACCCGAAGTCGCATTCATAACCCAATTGGGCCTCATGCCCGATTTTATGAACCACTGGGCCCACGGCCCGATTTTGTAAACCAACTGGGCCCCTGGCCCGATAGTATAACTCAAATAGGTCTCAGCCCGATTTCGTAACCACTCGGCCCCTGTCCCGATTTCATAAAGCAACTGGGCCCTCGGCCCGATTACGTAACTCAAATGGACTCCAAGTCCGAGGTTTCCAAAACAATTGTGCCTCAAGCCCGAGTTCATCTTTCCAATTTCAAAACCATTTCATCAAATCATATCCAAAGTCATAAGTATGGAAAATCCATGTAAAACCGGAAACCTCGATTTACGTGCAAGCACGTAAATCGCCTCGAAATGCGTGAAACCGTACAATTCACCAATATCCAAATCAACATCATACAATCACAATCATAATCCATATAAAACAGTTAGGTATGCATAGAATTTATAAAACCAAAGTCCACTCACAGACCGTTCACTGATACGCCTCGATACGCGTGCCATAGGCCTTCCCGGGCCACACTACTATCACCGGGACTCCCAATCCTGTCCAAATCACAATAGAGGGTCACTAACCTTTACATTTAAAGTCCCGTAATTTTCCCGAATTTTTAACTATTTTTAAACTCAACTTAAAACTTTCGGACATCCCGAACAATGTCGGAACGAGGTCCGATTGACACGAAACCAACGCTAAAATGTTTGTTACATTAAATAGGACAGAAGTCATGTTGACCTCACCTCGAGATTCGTGCCCACGCACCATCACGCACCGCCGTGAGTGGCTGTGCGTGAAACCCATGCGCCTGCTACAGTGTCATCGTTCCAACCCGAATGACTGGTAAATGGATCCTGCCACCCGCGTGACGACCCGGTTCATTTCCTATCAATTCAACCTTAAATCATTCAATTGATCATTCAACCAGCTTCGTTTTAAGTTCAATTAAAGGTCTGTAAACCTAATTACATCAATCCTTACCTGAAATCCAACAATTCGACGATGAACATCGAAGAACACCCGTCACTGTTTCTGCTTCTAATTCCATCAATTCCAACTGGTTTCTTCCAATTGATCCACCCAGAAGCATAAGTGGACCATGGGAAACTGTTTCCCCAACTCAATTGCATCGTTTGATCTCTCTATCAACACGACCCACTCTTCGAATTTGCTCATTGTCGTCAAGTCCGTTCAGAGCCAAAAAGCCATCAAATTTCTCCGTTCTTTCGATGATTATGATCGTAGGAATCCCAGAAAGCTGAAAGTGAGCTCCATTTGGATCCTCAGAGCCCATCACTCGACATTTGAATTTTCCCTCCAAATTCCAGATTTTCGGTTTTCTCTGATTTTTCTCTCTAGCTCTCAGCCCTCACTTCAGCAGATTTAAGTTCACTCAGAATCCCACTCAATTAATGGAACCGTGCCACCCAACAGCTCATGGAGATCCAACCTGTCCACTGAGAATTGTTTCCCACAAGGCTTCAGAATTGATTTAAAAATGGTGCCCACGTTGATGAATGAATCGGCCATGTTCCTAATGCCTTTAAGGCTTAAACAATCCCTTCTTTCCAACTCACAACTTGATTAATCAATTGGGGTACTCAGAACCACCGCACACGGTGGTGCAGCACAAGTTCTCCCCACGGTTTGCTACAGTAACCAGGGGGTAAAATGACCAAAATGCCCTTCTGTTCAAAATTACCAAAATGCCTCTCACGCATCTAAACCCGTAACTTGGTCATTCGAACTCCGATTGACGCGTGTCACCTGTCTACGGACTCAGGGCATCGAGACCTTCCTAACGGTCCTCGTCCCTCGGCCATCAGATCTCCCGATTGAAAAGTCAACATATTCTCCCTTTTCGTCCAAATTACGAAAATGCCCTTGAACTTTCGAACGTCATAACTTCTTCCTCGAATGTCGGAATCGAACGTGCCACCAGTCTATGAACTCGTGACGTCCCGAACTACGTCACGGTCATTGGTCAAAGTCCATTTGACCGCCCAATCAAAAAGTCAACGTTTTGCCCACGCCTAAGGGGCAAAACAGTTGTTTTGCACAATTCGGCCGATTTCACTCAACTAATCCTAGATTAGTCATTCTAAATCATAATTGAATAATATTAAATCCCGATACTCAGGACGGGTCGTTACACGAAGACTTTGGACTAGCACGGTGATAGATAGAACATTGAGGTTTAGCACGCAGCGTGGACCAAGTGTGTGTGGACTGTTTGTTTTAGAACTGCAATACATGCATAACTGTTTTAAATGCTTTATAACATGATTTGAGTTGAAATGTTTTGATATTGTGATTTGATGATGATGATGTGTGGATTAAGATCATCGGTTTATGAAACGTTTTATGGATTTTCGTGAAAATAAAGTTTTGGGCTTGAGACTTGGGAGAAATGATGATTTAACTAGATTTAGAGTAAAAAAAAATGGAAAAGAAAGAATACATTTCAACTGGATTTGAATAACGATAAATTAGTTTTATAAACAAATTCTGGACACGATTTTTGGGTGGATTTTGTGGAATGGATTTGTGAGATTTATGTCTAAGGTGGAGGCCTAATTGAACAGTATTTAATCCGGTTTCACCGGATTTGATTACGGTTCCACATATACCATCCTAGATTAGTTGGTTAGTCTCCTCCAGACGTTGAGGATCCTGGAGTAGTCACAGTGCACTACCTGAGACGAGTGACTTCGAGGAGAGGCTTAGGATCAGGAGTGCTTGATTTTGATATCGTCCCGTACACGGTAGATCTGGGCGGGCACCCCATGTTGATATCACCCCGGACGACGTTGAGTTGGGTCATGTGGAAGTACTTGGAGATGAGACCCCGAGTTGCACGCGTTGCATTAGAAATCGTGACTGATTTTGATATAGACATCCCGGATGTCGAGGCATCACTGATGCCTGAGGATTGGTTATATTGTGTGTGTTTTACTGATGCGTGTGTCCAGATGTGTATGTTTATATGTATATGTATGATTTGACCTGTTTTCATACGATTTATCTTAAATGCATGCATGTTTATAAAATGGAGGGTTAAACTGTATGACCTCGTTTGATATGCCGTACTGTACTGACTATTTCAATCGGATAGACTAATCTGTCCACCGGATAGACTGATTATTTAGTTGGGCGTTTGGTACATTTCCGGATTAGAATGCCGACTATATTATACTGACCGGATTATATTATAGTAATTGACGAAATACTTATATCTTAAATATTAATTATGTATGTCATTATTTTTATTATTATTTATTTTAATAATTATTATTATTACTATTTATTACATTTTTAATAATTAATTATTTTTAATTTTATCATTATTATTTATTAAAATATCATTAATTATTAATTATTAATTTATTATTAGTAGTATTTATTACTTTATTACTTTTTATTATTAATATTTACTAAATTAATATTTTATTTTTATTATATTACTATTTATTATTATTATTATTATTATTATTATTATTATTATTATATTTTACAAGATTACTAGTTATCCGACTATTTAATACGGACAATTTCGAGCGTATTATTTTAGCGTGTCTGGACCGTATAAAAATATTCAACCGTATTAACTTATACGGTGACTAATTAATACGACTGGTACCAAACACAGGTTTCAGATTATTTAGCCTATACGGACCGTAATACGGTGTACCAAACACACCCTATATGTTTTCAAAATGAGTTTACAACTTGTTTATTTTTGGTCCACATACATTTTTACTGTTTTATTGACCCTCTAGGTCGTAATACAGAGACGAGGGAGGATACCAAGGCTGAGACATAGATCGTATTGCTGCGTACTTGACACTTTACGGGGTAGGTTTTAGTACTTGTGTGTAATGACATATGCATATGCCCGCTTATGTATGATAGATCGTAATCCCTTGTTTGATAATGTGATAATATACTCTATATGTTATATTTGAATACATAAGGGTATTTTCGGTATTTTGAGTATAATTATTAGACGGGAATATGGTACGTCCCACTGTAGTCCCAAGGGGATTGGGACAGGTCCTGTTAGTTGGGGTTGTATGTATGATATTGATGCTCGCCTCTGGGATGCGATGTATCCCCTCCGGAGAGGTCACGATGCACTACCTGTTGACGAGCAGTCGTGGTGGGCTTAGTCTCAGGAGTGCTGATTATGACATCGATCATTGACGACTTCACGACGATATGAACGTCGGTCGTTGATTGTTCATGGCGATGTGCTCGAACATGAGCTGTCCTAGAGCCTATTGGCATGCGTGACATTGAGATCGTGACATGTTATATTATGGGATTGAGACTTGAATTTGGCATGAGAATGAGTCACAAATGTTTTTAAATATTATTTGCATCCAGAAGTTTATTATATATTGTTTTACTTAAAACAAATGATTTTACTGATTATGCATGTATGCTTTATAAAATGGAGGGGTAAACTATTAATTTCGGAAAATGAGTTTATAGCTTATTTATTTTTTTTCCATTTACACTTTTGATGTTTTACTGACCCTTCAAGCTGGTTGCGTAGGCGTTGGGACTAGTCTACGGAAAGAGGCATATCATATCCGCTGTAATTTACTCTTATTTATCAGAGTAGGTCCATTTACATAATCTTCTTAATCACTCATCCGTCATCATCGTCTTGGCCTAGCCATCACCCATCACCCATCACCTATCATCCATCCTTTCCAACAACGATCTAAGGCTTTGCCTTCTCTTGGCCTAGTCGTCCATTTCTTGCCTTCAATCACCCATCATCGTGTTAATCTTCTTTAATTGAATTGAACATCGATCTGTTCATATAATTAGAGCAACATCTTGCCGAGATTTACCCATATAATTTCTATGTGAGAAAACTTTTTCTTTTTGTTAATTCGATCCACACATATAATTAGAGCAGCATTTAGCAGGTAACACTCACTACACCTTTGACCTTCTAGCATTTTTCCCAATTCGACCTCTCCATTTTTTATTGCTACTCATTTGATTATTTATTTATGCAATTATAGTAAAATTTTCGCTCATGAGTCATACCATCTTCAGCATCATGTTTATTTCTTTTTTGAACAAATTTTGGGAGTTAATAGTCTACAGTACATTTGGATGATGGAAAGTAGACATAATTCGACTAGGAATAAGTTTCCAAATTTTGGTATTTAAGATTTCAAAATTAGCTTCTTGATGAGTTTCAATCTTGGGTGTATAGTTAGGGTGTTTCTTTGAACTCATAGAAACAAATTTGGGTGCCAAAATTGATTAAAAACTTGATTCACAAATAGGAGAAAAATCTCGGACTTTTCTTATTGGAAAAAATTTCAGTTCAAGTGCGCTTGGCTCTATTTTCTATGCAACCTTAATCCTTTTTCTAAAAGGGTTTTAATGACCCAAAAAACTAGATATGGCAAGCTCCAAAACGAGTATAAGTTTCCTGACTTCTGTTGAGAATTGAGCCACCTCAATTTGATAGAAAGTTGAGAAAAAAGCTACGAAAACTGAAAATTTGAATTCTCTGGGTAAAAACCTTCTCATAAGCCTAAATTTGTGTCTCGACTTCTTTCTAATTGTAAGTCTAATTTGAACAATTTTATTGGGGTAGAAACTATAAGTGACAAGAATTAAAACCTACCTGATTTCGTTGTAATTGATGATAATTGATGGGTCATTCATGGCTTCAAAAATTTTAATTTTAATTTTGAATTAGTTTTCATGGTCATCCATCTAAACTTCTCCTCCTGATCAAACTTAGGTTGTTGGTGCATGACATTTCCCCTCAAGAATAAGGGTTTTGATCAATATTTGTTCGCCTCCTTTCTTTATGTAATTTATAAGTTTTTTTTTTGTGTTTCGATTATTTACATTCTTTCTCCCTTTATGTAATTTATTTTTACTGTGATGATTAGATGATGATTGATTTAGTGCTTCTAAATGATTATTTGTTACACTCAATGCAACATATTGATTTGTATAGAGTGTTAAGGTGTTTTAAAATTTTGTAAACATTCATCTATGTTGCCTAATTTTTTAAAGTTGGGTTTATACATGTTGCGAATTCTTATCTATATTTGTTGCTATGTTCAGATTGTAAGTAGCAGCTGGATTACGTTCACTTAAGGCTTTGGGTTACACTGAGTATCGTTCGGTGTCTAATTTTTCCCTCCATAAAGGTTAATTTTATACTTCCTCTTTAGCTAATTAGTTTTTTTTTTTTTTTAAATAGTAGTATTTGAATATACTTTCATTGCAATCAAATGAACTATTATTGAATGCACATTTTCTCAGTTTTATTAATGTGTTATATATGGTTTCTATTTGTTGTTATATAAATGTTGTTTGTTAGTTGATATATTAATTTCATTTCTTTTTTCCTTTAGCAGATACGACTTATTTTTGTTGAGGAAATAGTAAAGGCTGGTTTGATTTTAAAATGGTTTATTCTTTCATAAACGAGTGGGATGTTGGCTCCGCTACTCTATAGAGTGCGGATAAGTACAATGGTTGTTGAGGAAAATTTATTGGTTGCTAGCGGTTTTTGACAGGACCCCTTCCTGAAACCACCCCGATAATTGTGAGGGATCATGGTTTCGTTTAACAGTCAATACTAAAAGTTGAGACTAACCTCAAAAGTGTCACATAATATGTACAAAAACAACCAACTGTCAGACCAGGGATACTTTACATACGTTATGGCACATAAAGCATCATCATTACAATACAATACAAATCAAAACATTAAATCCAACCCAAAGACATCAAGGAATGCGCGGTGTCAAGTTTGTGCCTCCGGCTCCAAGGTAGGTCCCCGTGTAACGGCCTAGACGTTTAGTAGGGCTGGAAATGACCATTTTGCCCCTAAGTCAAAGAGTTGAATTTTTAACCAAGGTCAAAGCATTGACTTTTTAACCAGGACGGGTTTTGGCGAATCCGTAAATTCCATTAGGAATGTCTCGGTATCTCAAGTACGTTGGCAGACGACATGCCAAAAATGGAGTTCGATTGGTTTCGTTCTTAGTCTAGGTTACGTAAGGGTATTTTGGTAAATTAGTTAACGGGGGCATTTTGGTAAATTATCTTGATGAGATTTTTTCTCTTTTGGCTTAATGGGATAGGGAAAAGTGTCCTTTATCCCTTATGATATTATGCACCGACATGGGTTTTTGTGTGTGTGTTTTAAGACGTGGGAAAAGTGTGTATAGGGTTGCTTGGCCAAAGGAGAAAAATGGAGAAGAAAAGAAAAAACATAGAAGAAAAAAAGAAGCAGAAGAAGAGAAAAAATAGAGATAGAGAAGAGGAAATAAGAAAGAAAAGAAAACAGAAGAGAAGGGAGAGGGATGCTCGGTTCAGGCCCAAAACGATGCGTGAAAAACCATGAAGAAAATGGTGGTTGACACCAAGTGGGTGTTTTTGAAATAGAATCTTGGAAATAAGTTCACTAACCTCCTCTAAGTTTCCTTGCAACCATGACAAGTTGTTGGTTCGTCGATTTGGACGCCAAAAATAGCCAGTTTGTGAAGGTGACAGACGGTCAAGAAGGGGAAGAGGTTGGACAAGATTTTGATGTGAGTTTTCTAGTTTTGGTTGCATAGATCCTTTCCTGGGATGACATAGTAGTCATTGAACGAAAAAGATCTTGAAAATATGGAGAAATAAGGGTTTTATGATCAGGTCGGGTTGTCGGGTCGCTCACGACCTGAAAAACAGTTATGCTGATGAAGAAGACAACACTGTAGTTGGCTAGTGGGCTTCATGCACAATCGCTTCAGGTGACGAGTAGGATCACGTTCCAGCAAGTTTGAGGGTGCGGCTAACATGTGTTTTCATCCTTTCGATGTTACATAAATTTTGGCACATGTTTCGAGTCGATCAGACACCATTTCTAGGTAGTTTTAGCTGTCCGAAAATTTAGGGTTCATTTCAAATTCGTTTAAAATCCCGAAAAATTATGAGATAAAAATAAAAGATATTTGGGATGGGTAATGGCCTTTAGATGTGATATTTTACAAGTTTTGAGATTCCCGAAAATTATGGAAATGCATGCAAAGTGGGATTCGACGATACAGAGGTGTGTGAGTGGACTTTCTTTCCCTAAACTATCATGCATGCATACTTACATGGTTTAAATGTGTTTCTATGTGATTTTGATGACATTGGAGTGATTGGGAGTTTATATGTATTTTGGTGTTATGAATATTTAATTAATATTTTATTACGCATTTTTCGAGGTTTTTGTAAACTATATTTTGAATTCTGTTTCGATTGTGATTTTAAAGTGAATATGATTTATGTCGTGGGATATTTTAATATTAGATTTTGGATATTTTCATATGGTTTTTTGATTGTTTCTGGAAGTGCTTCGACGACAAGCGTTGCGAAGTTTATCTCAGGATTTGTCGTGGATTTGAACAAGGTGTGATTAACTAATATTTTCTCGGTATTTGTAATGGAAATGTATGTTATGTGAGATTGTTTGGTTATCGAATGATTTTCATGAAAAGGCTAGTTCTACACGTTTTTCGAGATATAGTATATAACTTAGTTTTTTGCTTAGGCTCGGGTTTCCAAAACTAGATTCTGATTATGGTATTGGTATGTGATATGAGTATGTGTTACTGGCATTGATTATATAAACTTTTATGATGATTGTGATTTGGATTTGGGTGATTATATGTTATGATGCTTGTTGATCGATTAGTCTCAGATGTCGAGCCAGGGGCTTCGAACCTTGAGTCGGATGTCACTCGGACGATGAGTCGGAGGCTTTGAATCTCGAGTGAGTATATGATGGCCAACCGGTAGTGCATTTGTGATATGATGATTGAGATTGTGTTTGTTCTTCGAGGATTGATTGTGTGTTATTGATGTGACGAGTTGTGATGTACGATATATGTGTGGTTAAGATGCATGATGTGATTTCATGTTGATATGTCTCTGGTATTGTGATAAGTAGTCTCAGACATTGAGTCGTTCTTTGTATCCTAAGACTAGTGTGTGATGTCGTCCCAAACGTTGAGTTGGGCTCTGTATCCTGAGTCGATTTTCCATTCGGACGTCGAGTTAGGCTCTGTATCCCGAGTGAGTGATGTGTCTGCTAGAAGTGCAGTGGTATTAATGATTGATGTTGTGCATGATGATGGATTGACTGTGATATATATGGGTTTTATGACAGTGGATATGGTTCGGTTGTGTGGCATTGATGTGATTGACTATTATGTATGTGATGTGTTAGTATTTCATGTTTGAGTTGGTTGGATGATTAACAGTTGATTTCCGGTTAATTGCTTTACAAATGTTTTCACAGATTTGAGGAAGTAAACTGTGTTTTGTTTAATCGAAGAGAAATCGTGTTCTTATGCATGCATAGGTTTCTAAAATGGATGGTAAAGTCGTTTTGAAAGTATTTTTTTAAACTATTTGTTTTTTGTCCACTTACACGTTTTCTTAGTTTTGTAACCCTCTATGGCCGCTGCATGGAAATCGAGGCTCAAGAGGCGGAGACATGAACTAGCGGGATTTACGTTTTCCCTTGTCTGACTAGGTTTCATACGTATATTTTGATTCTTGTCAGATGGGAGCAGGGCCCGAGTGTACTATTTTAGTGTGTTTTGGGTGGGGCCCTATCAACTTGGTATCAGAGTTAACGTTATGAGTGGTGTTGTTTATTTTCATGCATCCGAGATGCGAGCCCCGTGCACGACCTGTGTAGATATGAGTAGACGTGCCCAGGATAGTTATGGGCCTGTTTGTGGTTTTGAATTCTTAGATCAAATTGTTAATGTTATACTCTTTGACAAGAGGAATTTTGTGTGTGTGTGTGTGTGTGTGTGTGTGTGTGTGTGTGTGTGTGTGTGTGTGTGTGTGTGTGTATGTGTGTGTGTGTGTGTGTGTGTGTGTGTGTGTGTGTGTGTGTGTGTGTGTGTGTGTGTGTGTGTGTGTGTGTGTGTGTGTGTGTGTGTGTGTGTGTGTGTGTGTATGTGTGTGTGTGTGTGTTGGTTATTGTGTAAGTTTCAGGGCGATTGTTGATTTTGTGTTTTAGATGAGATGGTACTATTGATATATATGACTCTCCGATATCCGTGTAGTGTGACGTGTACTAAGTGTGAGTTATTTGTATTGGTATGACAGGACCGCCCCCGAAGGGACATGGATAACCGTGCCCGGTCCTGCTCCCGTCTAACAAGTCGGTTGAAAATCCCAAACTTACCCTCAGTGCTTGCCAGACTAGGGATAGTCACACCTGTACTTACTCATGCCTCCGCCTCTCGATCAGCCTCGATCAACGCGCCACGACCTGAAGGGTCAATAAAAACCAAAAGGTGTGAGTGGACAAAAAATAAATCAGTTTACAAAACAGTTACAGAAAGACGTTTTTACCCTCCACGTAAAACCAATGCATGCATACAAAAATCATTTCGCAATCGGTTACATTTTCAACATAAGAAAAACCGTGTATCAAATTTCAACATAAGGAAAACTCGTATGAAACTCAAAATCATTTTTCCTTTCTTAACCATCGGGTCTTAGCCTACAATCATAAACACCGGGCCTCAGCCTAAAACCACGAATCAAACCCAAGAACACAACATAATCTAAAACCATCAACCATAAAAACGGGCCACTGCCCCACACATCTGAAACATCAGAAACTAACAATAAATCACAAGTCAAACATTTTGCTGGATATCAAGTGCGCCCGAGTCTTTAAACTCAAAACCATGCGCATAATCAAGCCTTCCCGAGATATCAACGAGTCTTTAAACTCAAAACACAATCAATAGGCCTCGGGGGTATCACAATAACCGAGTCTTTAAACTCAATTCGGGTCTTTAAACCCAATTTCGGGCCCGCCCCCGTCATCAATTAACCGAGTCTTTAAACTCAAAACGTGCTCCAACAATAGCACCGGGTCTTTAAACCCCAAACAGTTTTCAACGGGTCTTGAAACCCAAAACATTTGTCAATCACAACAACTCGGGATCCATCATGATCCAAATTCCAAATCTAATCCGAAAACACATTTTTGTCGTAACAGGATTCACGTCCGAATTTCCACTTTCAAATCCCCAAAATCTTACTTCACAAAACAAAATCATTCATCATCAAACACGGGGCATGTATAATCAGATCAAATCACTTTTATCAACCATTACCCATTCCCGAATTCAAATTCGCAATAATGATTCCATAAGCCGGCATCCGGAAGCATCATCCCGAACCCAAACCAAGAATCCGTTTTCAAACTTCCGAAAACCGAAATCTCGTTCATCAAAATTACTTTTGTGCCCCGAGCATCAAGCCCGAAATGACACGACCCATCCCAATCCCCCCGGGATTACCATGGAATGTGACGTGCTCCCGTCTGACAAGAGGCGTCAGACAAGGGATAACCGATTGCCATTGCCCATACGGGCTTCCAGAGTGCGTAAGGATCGATGGAGGAAGTGTGCGATGCTCAGGTCTCTGCTGCAGTCGTATTCGGAATCAACCTGAAGGGCATTGAAAACAAAAGCTGTGAGTGGACGAAAATAAACAAGTCTGTTTAAAACATTTATAAGACATTTATGCCCCTCAGTAAAATCATATGCATGCACCAAAACCAATAATCCCATATTTATTTAGAAATAACCATTAGGGCCTTAGCCCGGAAACCAAAGCATAGTTTCAATTTCCAAAAGTAAATCCAAGAGTTATTTCATAAATCCAGTAATATGAACCATAAGGCATATAATATAAACCATAACCATTATTTTAGCCACTGCACTATACACTCCAATCCGACATCCCTGATGTCTGACGTCCCTGACGTCAATAAGGTCACAATCACAAGGCTACGCGTGCCACTCGGGTCTCAATTTTCCGAGTTAAATCCCCGAACCCCGTTCGGGTACAGCATCACCTGATGCAGCATCACCTGATGCTTAGCGTCATAGACGCTGGACGTACTAGACGCCCGTGACCTCTCCGGGGTACCTCGCCGGAGGAGACAATATAATATGAAAGGATCTATACAGTGCAGTACTAAATACATTTTATCGATATCCACATGCAAGGCACATATATATATATATATACATGGATAAAAATCCAAACCAATCATTAAGTTTCATCAGACGGGTCTCAAGCCCAAATACCGTGAAACATGCCATAACCAGATTTTCCATATCATCAAAACCACTATTGTTTTTAGCATGTGAATATATATAAAATGTAAACCAGAAAACATTTATTCAATTCCGTTTTAGGGTCCCCGACCCGCAAACACATGTAGAAGTCAACTGGGCCCCTGGCCCGATTTCACAAGTTAACTGGGCCCCTGGCCCGATCCACATGTTAACTGGGCCCCTGGCCCGATTTCATAGTTCAACTGGGCCCCTGGCCCGATTTTACTTTATTCAAGTTCGTAACCGTTTCATGAAATCATATCCAACCACATTTATGGAAATCGGTGCAAATCTAGAAAACCTCGGTTTACGTGAAAATACGTAAATCGCCTCGAAATGCGTGAAATCATTTAAATTCACCGATATCCAAAGTAAATCATTTAATCATAACCATAACAATCATAAAACAGTTATGCATGCATCGAATTTATGAAACCAATGTCCACTCACAGACCGTTTAACCGAGCGCCTCGATACGCGTGCCATAGGCCTTCCCGGGCCACATCACTATCACCGGGACTCCCAATCCTGTTCAAATCAATTTAGAGGATCACTAACCTCATCATTAACATCCTATTCAAGTCCCGTAATTTTCCCGAATTTTTAAGTATTTTTAAACTGGATTTAAAACCTTCGGACATCCCGAACAATAACGAAACGGGATCCGATCGACACGAAACCAACGCTAAAATGTTCGTTACATTGTATAGGACAAAAGTCATGTTGACCTCACCTCGAGATTCGTGCCCACGCGCCGTCACGCGCCGCCGTGAGTGGCTGCGCGTGAAAGCCACGCGCCAGCTACAGTGCTCCTTCCTCACCCGAATGACTAGTAAACGGGTCGAAAAGCCCGCGATAGGATCCGGTCAGATAACCATCAATTCGACCCCAATTCAATCCGTTCTTGATCCTACAACAATCATCAATCCACCAATTTCAGTTCTGTGTCCATGATTAGCATCAACCATTCCCTAATCAAGTCAACAACCCGTGATCACCCAAAACGGGTCGATCACCAAAACTCCTTCAATCCTTAACCATCATCAAATTAACTTCACAGGAAGTTAATAAGGAATAATACGAACTAATTAGCATGATTAATTGAACTCGACAATACCTCAATCGTCACAACTCAAGCTCGAGTTTTCCAGCCGTCCACCATGTCCGTTCACGGCCCTAGGAGCTCCCAAGCTTGCCCCAAATGATCTGGATCGACTGGAAATGATCCCAGAGAGCTAAATGGGTCATCAAATTGCCCTGGGCTGGCCCAGAACCTCGAATTGGATTTTTGAATTTGTTAAACACAGTTTCGGGTTTCAGGACAAACCTCCACCATTTTCACTCCATTCCTTTCGTTCCTAATCTCAGAGTCAACCTCTCGACTCACTCTCCATTCTAACAATCCAAAACAGCCATTAAAAGCATCCAAAAGTGCCACACCGGCCACTGCGCAATGTCCCCTGCACTGACCCGAAAACAATAGAAAAACCAGTGTCCATGTTGTGCAATTGATGCCAACGCAATCCCCATGTGCAATTCCACCTCAAACCGTCCCAATCTAGCCATTTAATTGATAAACAATCAAGGGATCGATCGCACAAAGCATCCACTTACACGGCCAGTTCAATGGAACAGTGTCCCGTGAAGAAAATTACAATTCTGCCCTTGTGCAGAAAATTACCAAAATGCCCCTCACGCATCCTGACCCGTAACTCGGTCATACGGACTCCGATTGATGCGTGCCGCCTGTCATTGAATTCGTATCGACGAAACCTCCGTAACGGTCCTTGGCCCTCGGCCATCGGACATCCCGGTCAAAAAGTCAACATTTGCCCCTACATCGTCCAAATTACGAAAATGCCCCTGGACTTCCGTACATCATAACTTTCACCACGAACGTCGGAATCGAACGTGCCACCTGTCTATGAACTCGTGACGTCCCGAACTACGTCACGGTCATCGGTCAAAGTCCATTTGACCATCCGAATTAAAAGTCAACGTTTTGCCCACACCCAGGGGCAAAACGGTCATTTTGCACAATTCGTCCGAAATCGCCCAACTAATCCCAGATTAGTAAATCACAATTAAATATTATTAAATCCCGATATTCGGGACGGGTCGTTACAACCTTCCCTCCTTAAAGAATTTCGTCCTCGAAATTACCAACAATCTTATTCCACAACCACCTTGTGGAAAACAATTCGACCACACATCTGTGTACACTTGTACACCCACATACTGGGACAACACCAGCCTCGTTTGTACCCAGACATACCATCTCAGTCATACTTCATAATAGCAACAACACTCGACCACCTCGAGTGAAAATGATCACCTGATCCGCGATAAAATCGCCTAACCATTTAGCTGACTCCTTCAGCTAGATGGTTCCTTTCCATTATCAATAAATCCTTACATTTGCTCCCGTTGGGAGTCACCAAATCTCATTTGTCAGTCCATGCTGACACCATCAGTCAAACTGTCACCACTAAGCTTTACCACCCTAGTAAAGCCCCAACCATCTGTCTATCCGTGACAACACCATGTACTACATCACTCTCGATGTAGCGCAAGATCAACCACATGATCTCAATTCGCAGGGCAAGCCCAATCCTGCGACACCAATTAATCTCAATGTCCATAATCGCCGACTCCCTCAGCGAACCGAGACGCTGGGAAATCACGGTGTGATCAAGTCACACAAGGCTTCTCGTGGTTACTCTGACCACCAATTCACTCATCCTGAGTGTACGTATACCGTCAACTTACTCCATCAAGTGGTGTAACTGGAACACATTGAATACCAGCCCAGCAGTGAACACACATATCAATATCGGGGTTCCACTAGCCAACCGTGGCCAAGAGCACCTGCTCATACAATCACTGAACCCAGACAAAATCACTCTGCCCGGCGCACAGTATCCAATGTCCAGTCCACAATACAGCCAAACAAATGATATCAGAACCAAGCCGATTACCAACACATTAGTTACACACCACTGGTACATCCCACGTACCGCCATTAGGCACCACTCAGCCTATCAATCCTCGTACAACGTACCCTGTACGTACCTCAATCCATCAATCTGACTATAGCCACCCAGGTCATAGCCAAACACGTTCTAGTAATGGAGTACATTTGCTCAAACCAACATGAGACAAAACGAACTCCACCCGTCATCTAGTTCCAATTCCGAATCCGAATCCGCAATTTCGTAAGAAATTCCGAATCCAAACCCAAACATCACATTTTTAATCCATTTCCAAATCCGAATCCGAAATCATTATTCCGTAAGCTAGCATTGGAATAACCATTCCGTACCCAAATCCAGTAATCCATTTTCGAGCTTCGCAATCGAATCCTGAATCGTCACCCAGAAATTCGATTCCAAAACCCAAAATCTCGTTTACGTCCACCAAGACGTAACAAAACCGAACCTATCGGTTGCCTGTCCGAAACACTCGATTGACTTCATAGGGAAGCCAGTCCCAATATCCACACGTCAGAGGTTGACAAAATCTGACCACTTCGGAAACCTACTCAACCGAGTAACAACCATATGGACTTCACTCCGAAAAGAAGTTCAGTTCCGTCATTTACGACTCACATACCATGGTAAGAGTGATAAATTCTCCATCCATCTGGATCATCAAGATCACAAACCATATCCATCGCTACGTCACCCGACAAGTAATATCACGATCCTAGATCGTCACATCGACCAAAGTCGACAACATCGCAAATCAGATCCACCTAGGATCCACACATGTCCACATAGCTAACAATCCATCTGAAAGCTGATCGTAGGGTCTTACACCCTCAATTGAATCCTTCGCCAAATTTCCCTTGGTGGAAAGATGACCTCGCATTTCCCACCAAATCCACAATCATACACAACTTCTTGTGTCCAATGACCCCAAGCCAAACATGGGTCCACCAACCAATACACACTCAACGTACTGGTAGCAACAAACATCATCTGCCACGACAGGAAATGTGAAGTTACCCTAATGACTTCGGAATACCAATCACTGATGCGGAAACGAGCACTCCTCTCGTCTCCCAATCACAACTCTCCCCGAAACGGGAGTTCCAACCACGTTGGAAACAGACATGCTCCCAATGAGATGTCAAGTCCAACCACTGGACTGCCCACGTCCATACCTCACTTGGACCACCACGTGTCCAAAATCAATTCATTACTCGGACCTCACGTCCGCCAATACTCACGTACGCACACACCTCGATTCCGAACGGAAATGTCCACAATTTTTCCTGAATGTGCATACCATACTGCTTTCGTCTCACATCTCAACCCTAACAGGTTCAATCCTCAGGTTCCAAGTGATTCACAATCACAAAATACCACGAATGGTTTCCCCGACATTCCCAATTTCAATAATTTCCTTGTATTTCCTGGGGATATAAGAAGTATACCATCATACCAATCTCGGAGTTGACCACAACTCCCCAAGTCCACCAATACACATGACCTAGGGGACAGCATCCCAAGATTCCCCCAAATTTTCAATCATACCTTTGATTCATTCATCCCTTGTCATCATATATCTGTTAGGACTTATCCCAACATGACACAACCTCCACTGGATCCCATCCAGTCCAAGACTCAACCACCACTGAGTCGCAGATACCAATCATCTGTTCATCATGTCAGAGTCACACCCCAACTGGTGGCACATCGTCATCACAATTACTGTCACCAGCACCAACGCACCATCATCAATACCAGTATCAGCACACAGGCATCCATACTAGTATTGGCATATAGGTATCACCATACCAATATCCATACATAGCACACGAACATCCATGCTAGCACACAGTGTGCAAAGTTGTTACCCTGGATCTCTGTTCATTACGAACGACGATCCCGTAACAGCACTCATACCCCACGACTATGGGTACCTCCAATTTGACCACTGGCACATCAGGATAATGGTCGTTCCCTGAACATCCCCTGATCCTCAAGTGTGAAAGCCACACAAAATACCCTCGATAGCCAGTCATCTCGACACAACTGTCGACCAACAGTCATCGTTGTCAAGATCCGTAACCACACCTCACACTAGTATTCGATCCAACACGGGATTCCATATTTTATCTCATAACCGCATCCGTGGATCGAATCCCATAATCCAGACTAGACTCACTAGAGTCATCCACATGGTCATCCATGACCTCAGCCGCTCGTCGCAGCACAAGTTCTCATTTAAAGTTCACCTTTCGGTCCATCGATTAAAAATTAGGGTTCCAAGATCACACCCTAGGGTTCCACCGAACCCAACTGCCTTTTGCAGTAAAATCCACAACCTGACCGACCCCGCGGTCCTGACATCATATAGACGTCCAATCCAATCCAATCGTCAACTCAACGTGGGTTCCACCACGAAGGTCATCGGCTAACTCCGATGCACCAACACCCCGAACATTAGCCAACACTACTAGGGTCCAAAACTTAGACCAATACTCAACTGAGTTTCGCATTTCCAATCAAATGGGGTTCCCTGAACCTAGCTGTGCCCAGTGGCACAACAATCCATCATCACATGACCGAACCGACGGTCCCACATTACCAGTTAATCGAATACAACCCCATTTGGGTTGAATCGCAACAATGCACGGCGTATCGGGCCAAACACACCCAATTCACCATATAAACCCAAAACTATCTATCAGGTTGACAACGGAACTGCAGCCCAACGAGACATCACACCCTCGTCCTTCGCGCACAAAAGAGCAAAACCTGCTCTGATACCACTTGACACGACCCATCCCAATCCCCCCGGGATTACCATGGAATGTGACGTGCTCCCGTCTGACAAGAGGCGTCAGACAAGGGATAACCGATTGCCATTGCCCATACGGGCTTCCAGAGTGCGTAAGGATCGATGGAGGAAGTGTGCGATGCTCAGGTCTCTGCTGCAGTCGTATTCGGAATCAACCTGAAGGGCATTGAAAACAAAAGCTGTGAGTGGACGAAAATAAACAAGTCTGTTTAAAACATTTATAAGACATTTATGCCCCTCAGTAAAATCATATGCATGCACCAAAACCAATAATCCCATATTTATTTAGAAATAACCATTAGGGCCTTAGCCCGGAAACCAAAGCATAGTTTCAATTTCCAAAAGTAAATCCAAGAGTTATTTCATAAATCCAGTAATATGAACCATAAGGCATATAATATAAACCATAACCATTATTTTAGCCACTGCACTATACACTCCAATCCGACATCCCTGATGTCTGACGTCCCTGACGTCAATAAGGTCACAATCACAAGGCTACGCGTGCCACTCGGGTCTCAATTTTCCGAGTTAAATCCCCGAACCCCGTTCGGGTACAGCATCACCTGATGCAGCATCACCTGATGCTTAGCGTCATAGACGCTGGACGTACTAGACGCCCGTGACCTCTCCGGGGTACCTCGCCGGAGGAGACAATATAATATGGAAGGATCTATACAGTGCAGTACTAAATACATTTTATCGATATCCACATGCAAGGCATATATATATATATACATGGATAAAAATCCAAACCAATCATTAAGTTTCATCAGACGGGTCTCAAGCCCAAATACCGTGAAACATGCCATAACCAGATTTTCCATATCATCAAAACCACTATTGTTTTTAGCATGTGAATATATATAAAATGTAAACCAGAAAACATTTATTCAATTCCGTTTTAGGGTCCCCAACCCGCAAACACATGTAGAAGTCAACTGGGCCCCTGGCCCGATTTCACAAGTTAACTGGGCCCCTGGCCCGATCCACATGTTAACTGGGCCCCTGGCCCGATTTCATAGTTCAACTGGGCCCCTGGCCCGATTTTACTTTATTCAAGTTCGTAACCGTTTCATGAAATCATATCCAACCACATTTATGGAAATCGGTGCAAATCTAGAAAACCTCGGTTTACGTGAAAATACGTAAATCGCCTCGAAATGCGTGAAATCATTTAAATTCACCGATATCCAAAGTAAATCATTTAATCATAACCATAACAATCATAAAACAGTTATGCATGCATCGAATTTATGAAACCAATGTCCACTCACAGACCGTTTAACCGAGCGCCTCGATACGCGTGCCATAGGCCTTCCCGGGCCACATCACTATCACCGGGACTCCCAATCCTGTTCAAATCAATTTAGAGGATCACTAACCTCATCATTAACATCCTATTCAAGTCCCGTAATTTTCCCGAATTTTTAAGTATTTTTAAACTGGATTTAAAACCTTCGGACATCCCGAACAATAACGAAACGGGATCCGATCGACACGAAACCAACGCTAAAATGTTCGTTACATTGTATAGGACAAAAGTCATGTTGACCTCACCTCGAGATTCGTGCCCACGCGCCATCACGCGCCGCCGTGAGTGGCTGCGCGTGAAAGCCACGCGCCAGCTACAGTGCTCCTTCCTCACCCGAATGACTAGTAAACGGGTCGAAAAGCCCGCGATAGGATCCGGTCAGATAACCATCAATTCGACCCCAATTCAATCCGTTCTTGGTCCTACAACAATCATCAATCCACCAATTTCAGTTCTGTGTCCATGATTAGCATCAACCATTCCCTAATCAAGTCAACAACCCGTGATCACCCAAAACGGGTCGATCACCAAAACTCCTTCAATCCTTAACCATCATCAAATTAACTTCACAGGAAGTTAATAAGGAATAATACGAACTAATTAGCATGATTAATTGAACTCGACAATACCTCAATCGTCACAACTCAAGCTCGAGTTTTCCAGCCGTCCACCATGTCCGTTCACGGCCCTAGGAGCTCCCAAGCTTGCCCCAAATGATCTGGATCGACTGGAAATGATCCCAGAGAGCTAAATGGGTCATCAAATTGCCCTGGGCTGGCCCAGAACCTCGAATTGGATTTTTGAATTTGTTAAACACAGTTTCGGGTTTCAGGACAAACCTCCACCATTTTCACTCCATTCCTTTCGTTCCTAATCTCAGAGTCAACCTCTCGACTCACTCTCCATTCTAACAATCCAAAACAGCCATTAAAAGCATCCAAAAGTGCCACACCGGCCACTGCGCAATGTCCCCTGCACTGACCCGAAAACAATAGAAAAACCAGTGTCCATGTTGTGCAATTGATGCCAACGCAATCCCCATGTGCAATTCCACCTCAAACCGTCCCAATCTAGCCATTTAATTGATAAACAATCAAGGGATCGATCGCACAAAGCATCCACTTACACGGCCAGTTCAATGGAACAGTGTCCCGTGAAGAAAATTACAATTCTGCCCTTGTGCAGAAAATTACCAAAATGCCCCTCACGCATCCTGACCCGTAACTCGGTCATACGGACTCCGATTGATGCGTGCCGCCTGTCATTGAATTCGTATCGACGAAACCTCCGTAACGGTCCTTGGCCCTCGGCCATCGGACATCCCGGTCAAAAAGTCAACATTTGCCCCTACATCGTCCAAATTACGAAAATGCCCCTGGACTTCCGTACATCATAACTTTCACCACGAACGTCGGAATCGAACGTGCCACCTGTCTATGAACTCGTGACGTCCCGAACTACGTCACGGTCATCGGTCAAAGTCCATTTGACCATCCGAATTAAAAGTCAACGTTTTGCCCACACCCAGGGGCAAAACGGTCATTTTGCACAATTCGTCCGAAATCGCCCAACTAATCCCAGATTAGTAAATCACAATTAAATATTATTGAATCCCGATATTCGGGACGGGTCGTTACACGAAATCTCCTTTTTCAAAATCCGTTTTGAATCCTTGAAAACACCTCATATTTCAAATCTCAAGGTCAAGACCTCAAAACCATAATCAAATCACCAAAATCACGATCAAATCACAACATACTCGAAATCTCGTAAAACATGCAAAACCGTGACATTCTCGAAATACGTGTCAAAATCGTAAACCATAATCACAATCGAAATCCAACATCTTAAAAACATAATACGCACAAATCACATAAAATCATTCATTAAACCACCATCAATCATAAAAGAACCCTTAGTCTTGAAATACGTGCAATTTCGTGTGCATATAAAAAATATGTATAAATACGGGAATCGAAATCATCACAGTTCATAATCATAATCATAGAAATCATAGAAATATTCATGCATGCATTAAATTTTTAAAGCAACGTCCACTCACACACCATGCTTAAGGTTAGGTTTCGCGCCGCACGCGTTCCCGTAATTTCCCGCATTTTCCAGAAAACCCGAATCCTGTCCGAAATCACATTCCAGGGTCATTAAGGTCTCAAATAACAACATACCAATTCCCCATAATTTTTCGGGAATTAATCGGTAATTAAAAACGTAACCTAAACCTTCGGACCCTCGGAACAACATCGAGACGGTGTCCGATAAATTCGAAACCAACGCTAAAATGTTCGTTACATTGTATAGGATAAAAGTCATTTTGAACTCACCTTGAAAAACTGTCTCACGCGCCACCGTGAGTGGCTGCGCGTGACACCCACGCGCCAGCTACAGTACCGGTTACTGTACATCTCCTTCACCCGTTCCAATTCTTGCCAATTCAACCTCCATTTCTTCAATTGAGCATTCAACCACCTTCGTTTTAAGTCTAATTACAGGTCTGTAACATTAAATTTATAAAAACTTACCTATAATTGCACGATTCGACGATGAACATCGAAGAACAGACTAACACTGTTCATTCATCAATCTCGACCATTTTCGTTTGCTTCCTTGAAATTGAACCACTCAGAGGCTTCATAGGGTTTGTATAAGTTTGTTTCTCATGCCAATTTCTCCCTTAAACCCCTCCAACTTCACGACTCAAGCTCGATTTTTCCTCTCAGTCGCCAAGTCCGTTCGAAGCCAAAACAGCAACAATTCACTTCCCTCTTGCACTGGATCGACTGGAATTGATCCCAGAGAACTAAATGAAACCTCAATTATCATTGGGCGGGCCTGAAACATCGAATTGAAATCGCACTCCCGTTTCAGATTTTTTGAACTCTCCTCTCACAAATTTCGACTCGTTTCTTCCTCTGTCTCTGTCTCAACACTCTGCTCTCCCTCTCCTCATTCTGTTTCGGCCCCTCATTCCTCTCGATTGATAGTGGCGAAGGTCGATTAAACCATGTTTATCGGGCTCTATTTTTAATTCATTTTCCCATCCATTTCCAGCACCACCCACGAGCCCCAATTCCCATTCCCTGACCGTGCACCAGACTCAAACACACTAACACACCGTGCACTTCCACCTCTGACTCTGTCCCCCCGCTCAAATGTATAAACAAGGACAAACCGTGCACACGACCATGGCCCAACTCTGTTTTTTTTTTTATTTCAAACCTCAGCACCTGTTTCCCACACACACACCACCCGTGCTCTCAAGTTCCAACCCAACACTCACACACACTGATCAAGGATAGTTTAAACAAAACAGCCACGCAGCCCACCCAATAGTTTCCATAAACAAATGCACCGTGCTCTGTTTCTCTGAAAAGAACCCATCACCATACACGGTTGTCTCACAAGCAACAGCCAAAATTACCATTTTACCCTCAGTTAACAAATTACCAAAATGCCCCTCCTCATCCGTGACCCGTAACTTGGTCATTCGATGTCCGTTTGAGGCGTGCCGCCTGTCATTGTACTCAGGGCATCGAGACCTTCCTAACGGTCCTCGATCCTCGTCCATCAGACCTCCCGGTCAAAAGTCCACATTTTCCCCTTTTTTGTCCAAATTACGAAAATGCCCTTGGGCTTCCGAACGTTATAACTTTCACCTCGAACGTCGGAATCGAACGTTCCACCTGTCTAAGATCTCGTGACGTCCCAAACTACGTCACGGTCATTGGTCAAAGCCCATTTGACAGCCCGAATTAAAAGTCAACGTTTTACCCATAGTGAGGGGCAAAACGGTCATTTTGCATCGTCCGTCCGATTTCGCCCAACTAATCACCGATTAACCCCGTTAATCATGATTAGTTACTAATCTAACCCCGGATTCCGGGATGGGTGTTACATGGTATGTTCGTATATGTGTTGGTTATGGATATGGTATTGAATTTTAGTCCTCGATATGAAGTGAGAGCTCGGGAAAGACTTAAGCTATTATGAGCTCGATAAGTATGTTATTGAGATGAAAGTGAGTTTTTCTTAGATTCCCTTTAAATTGTGGATTGGACTTGAGTTATGGTTGGGTGATGTAAATGTGAGGTTCCTCGGGATTGGTGCAATAGTATGTTCGCAGACGCATTGGTTACGAAGTTTGTGATTGAGTTGATAATTAGTTAAGTTGTATAGTCGTGATTAAGCTCCAAATTATGACTTTGGTTTAGTTTTGAAATTTCTAGGATGAAATTTTTTAAGGAGAGTATGTTGTAACGGTCCGGACGTCTAGTAGGGTTGGAAATGACCGTTTTGCCCCTAAGGTAAAGAGTTGACTTTTTGACCAAGGTCAAAGCATTGGCTTTTTGACCGGGACAAGTTTTGGCGAATACGCAAACACAGTTAGGAAGATCTTAGTCTCTCAAGTACATTGGCAGGCGGTGTCACGACCCGACCCATCTAACACAATATTGTCCGCTTTGGGCCCAGCCCTCACGATTTTGTTTTCGGAAGCTCACGTGCAACTTCCCAGTAGGTTAGCCATCATGGGATTGCACCAGCCTCAACTCACTTAACTTTGGGGTTCCAATCCCCCTCAAAGCCACTGAGCTCCCAAAAGGCCTTGTATTAGATAGGTGTGTGCCTACACCTTTAAGGCACACCACCATCCTCTCCTAGACCATTCCCCCTCGCAGGAATGTGGGATTGTTCACCGTTCCCTCCAGGACACGGTCTTACAATCCACCCCCCTTAGGGCCTAGCGTCCTCGCTGGTACACTTCCCGGTCAGGGTATGGCTCTGATACCAAATTGTCAGGACCCAACCCTCCTCTGTCATGACCCGACCCATCTAACACAATATTGTCCGCTTTGGGCCCAGCCCTCACGGTTTTGTTTTCGGGAGCTCACGTGCAACTTCCCAGTAGGTCACCCATCATGGGATTGCACCAGCCTCAACTCGCTTAACTTTGGGGTTCCAATCCCCCCCAAAGCCACTGAGCTCCCAAAAGGCCTTGTGTTAGATAGGTGTGTGCCTACACCTTTAAGGCACACCACCATCCTCTCCCAGACCATTCCCCCTCGCAGGAATGTGGGATTGTTCACCGTTCCCTACAGGACATGGGTCTTACAGACGGCATGCTGAAAATGGAGTTTGGTTGGTTTCATTCTTGGTCTAGGTTACGTAAGGGTATTTTGGTAAATTAGTTAACGGGGGGCATTTTGGTAAATTTACTTGATGAAATTTTTTTCTAGTGGCTGAATGGGATATGGACAAGTGTCCCTTATCATTTATGATAGTGTGCAGCGACTTGGGGTTTGTGTGTGTGTCTTAAGCCGTGGGAAGAATGTGTATGTGGGTTGCTCAAGCAAAGGAGAAAAATGGTAAAGAAAAGAAAAAACCATAGAAGAAAGGGAGAAACAAAGGAAGAGAAAAGAGAGAGATAGAGAAGAGGAAATAAGAGAGAAAAGAAAATGGAAGAGAAGAGAGGGGGATGCTCTGTTCAGGCCCAAAACTCTGCGTGAAAAACAAAGAAGAAAATGATGGATGAGCACCAAGTGGGTGTTTTTGAAATCAAAGCTTGGAAATAAGTTCACTAACCTCCTCCAAGTGTCCTTGCTACCATGATAAGTTATTGGTTCATGGATTTGGATGCTAAAAATAGCTAGTTCGTGGAGGTGACGGACGGTCGAGAAGGGGAAGAGGTTGGACGAGATTTTGATTTGAGTTTTCCAGTTTTGGCTGCACAGATCCTTTCCTGGGATGACGTAGACGTCATTGAACAAAAAAGATCTTGAAAATGTGGAGAAATAAGGGTTTTATGATCGGGTCGGGTTACTGGGTAGGGCAACCCAAAAACCAGCTATGCTGGTGAAGAAGACAGCACTGTAGGTAGCACACTCATCCGCTTTAGGCAGTATGTGGGAGCGTGTGCCAACAAGTTTAAAGGTGCAGCCAACATGTATTTTCATCTTTTCGATGTTAGGAATATTTTGGTGCAGGTTTCTAGTAGATCGGACACCATTTCAGAGTAGTTTTGGTTGTTCGAAGGTTTAGGGTTCGTTTTAAGTTTGTTTAAAAATCCTAAAAAATTATGGGATAAAAATAGAAGATATTTGGGATGGTTAATGACCTTTAGATGTGATATTTGACAGGTTTTGAGATTCTCGAAAAATTTCGAAAAAAACGTGCAAAGTGGGATTCGACGATACGAATGTGTATGAGTGGGATTGGAGTGATTGCGATTTTATATGAATTTCGGTGATTTTATGAATATTTAATTAATATTTTATTACGCATTTTTCAAGGTTTCTATAAAGTATGTTTCGAATCCCGTTTCGACTGTGGTTTTAAAGTGAATATGATTTATGTTGTGGGATATTCTAATATTGGAATTTCGGTATTTTCATATTGATTTTGGATGGTTTTCAGAAGTTCTCCGATGACATGTTTTCCAATGCTTATCTCGGGATTTGTCATTGATTTGAATACAGTGTTATTAACTAATATTTTCTCGAAATTTGTGATGGAAATTTCGGTTATGTGAGATTGTTTGGTTATTGAATAATTTTCATGAAAAGGCTAGTTCTGCACATTTTTCGTGGTACGAAGTATAGCTTAGTTTTTTGCGTAGGCTTGGATTTCCGAAACTAGATTCTGATTATGGTATTGGTATGTGATATGAGTATGTGTTATTGGCATTGATTATGTAAACTATGGTGATGATTGTGATTTGGATTTGGGTCGATTATATGTGATGATGCTTGTTGATCGATTAGTCTTAGACGTCGAGCCGAGGGCTCCGAATCCTAAGTTGGATGTCACTCGAACGTCGAGCCGGAGGCTCCGAATCTCGAGTGAGTATATGATGGCCAACCAGTAGTGCACTTGTGATATAATGATTGATATTGTGTTTGTGATTTGAGGATTGATTAAGTGTTATTGATGCGACGAGTCGTGATGTATGATGTATGATGTATATGTGGTTAAGATGCATGATGTGATTTCATGTTGATATGTCTCTGGTATTGTGATGAGTAGTCTCCGACTTCGAGCTAGGCTCTATATCCTGAGACTAGTGTGTGATGGCCACCCAGACGTTGAACTGGGCTCTATATCCTGAGTTGGTTTTCCATTCGGACGTCGAGTTAGGCTCCGTATCCCGAGTGAGTGATGCGTCTGCTAGTAGTGCAGTGATATTAATGATTGAAGTTGTGCATGATGATGGATTGACTGTGATATGTATGGATTTTGTGACAGTGGATATGGTTTGGTTGTGTGGTATTGATGTGATTGACTATTATGTATGTAACGTGTTAGTATTTCATGTTTGAGTTGGTTGGATGATTAATAGTTGATTTATGATTAATTGCTTTACAAATGTTTTTATGGATTTGAGGAGGTAAACTTTTTTTTGTTTAATCGAAGTGAAATAGATTTCGTATGCATACATAGGTTTCTAAAATGGAGGGTAAAGTCGTTTTGAAAGTATGTTTTAAAACTATTTCTATTTTGTCCACTCACACTTTTTCTTGATTTTGTAACCCTCTAGGGCCGTTGCATGAAAATCGAGGCTCGATAGGTGGAGACATGAACTAGCGGAATTTACGTTTATCCCTTGTCTGAAAAGGTTTCATACGATTATCTTGATTCTTGTTAGACGTGAGTAGGGCCCGAGTGTACTATGCTAGTATGTTTGGGTGGGGTCTTGTCACCTTGTATTCATTCCATGGCTTGGAAGGCAAGTAAAATCAATAAAATATGTGAGTGGACAAAAAATAAACATTTAAAAACATAGTATGAAATATATAATTCATTTTACCCTCCGTTTACTAAAAACTATACATGCATACTCAAAATTGTCAAATCTCAATTAAAACAAACAGTAAATCATGGATCTCGAAATACGTGTAAATATCCTTAAATCTATCAGTATCAGTAAAACAAATCATACACAAAAGTATCAAGGCATAAACAGCAATGATCGCACATAACCAACCCATCCTCAATGCTTGAATATCGATCACCATGATCAAACTGCACTACTGGTAGGCAAAACCACTCGGAAAAACAAGGCCGAGCTCTAGACGTTTGAGTGTGGACCGACCCAGGAAAACAGAGCCCTGCTCTGGACCTCTAAGTCATAATCCAGTCACTAGTCTCAAGTAAACAGAGCCCTCCTCTGGACGTCTGAGACTAACTAAATCATTTGCCTTAATCACATGCCTCAGGAAAATGGAGCCCTGCTCCAGACAACTGAGACTAACCAACTTCCTGAGGATAGTTGTCCATTAACAAACAGTTCACAAAAATCTAGAAAATACATTTATACACATATAGAAATGCCTTAAAACTAAAATCCACATTTCAAAATCCGGGCCCAAGCCCCAAGACACAGTTTATGCAAACATCGTAAAACATGCATTTAAAATCAGTCAGTAAATCCCCAAAAACCATCAAATAATCATCTGTAAATTATAATCAAGCCACTATGGTTAAGACAACTCATAAAGAAATTAAAATAATCAAATATGTATGTATAATAGTTTAATTAAAAAAAAAGTCCACTCACAATCTTATTTCACAGTTTATTCTCAATTTGAGCCTTTTTCGCCGGCTCCGAGCAATGTGTTGCTTGTCAAAAATTATAATTTTGGATTACTAAAGTCCCACATAATTTCCTAATACAATCCCAAATCCCCAACATTTAAATATGAATTTTTAAAATTAAATATACGCTTCAGATACCTCAAACTACTCCGAGACGATGTCCAATCGACTCGAAACCTGCGTCATTGGATTTTAATATCGAAAACATGAAAAGTAATGTTGGCTGGATGGTGAAGGAATGCTACACATGTCCCCACACACCACCAAGGCTCTATACACGTGGTGTAACGGCCCGGACGTTCAAAAAAGGGAAATTTGGAAAATTTGAAGAAAAGGACGATTTTACCCCTAGGTAATGGGCGAACGGTTAACTTTTTGCTCGGGCAGTCAAACAGACTTTGATCGATGTCTGTAACGTAGTACGGGACGTCACGAGTTCATAGACAGGTGGCTCGTCGATTCCGACATCCGAGGAGAAAGTTATGATGTTTGGAAGTTTAAGGGCATTTTCGCAATTAGGATGAAAATGAGGAATTTTTTGACTTTTCCAACGTCATGAACGTTGCACGTAAGTCGAGGACCGTTGGGTAGGTCTCGAGACGTTGAATCTGTAGACAGGCGGCACGCGTCAATCGGAGTTCGGATGACCAAGTTACATGTCTAGAAGCGTGAAGGGCAATTGGTAATTTTGTGCAGAAGGGCAAAATGGTAAATTCCCAAGGGCACTGTTGAAACAGTGCAGTATGGGCTGAGCCACCGTGCTTTGGGTGGTTTTTTTTGAGTGAATTGTTTAGCAAATCAGTGACATTTGTCACCGAGAAATGAGGGATTAGTGGCACAAAAGAAAGTGTGTTGTACTGGGAAACTTAAATAATGTGTGGGTGTGTTTGAAACTAGTGCACAGTATGTGTGTTGGTGTTTTTAACACGGGTTGGTGTTTGTGAGGTGAAAAACAGAGACAGGGAGAGCACTTTGATCTTGTTCCAAATGTGAGTCGTGGGAGATCAACTAGGGATAGTGAGTAATAATCTGGAATCGTGCTTGTAATGTTGTGAGGAAGGCTGGGTAAAGGATCGAGTGCAGAGTGTGTGAGGAGTGACTAAAAACAGGGGACAAAGAGTACACACTGAGAAACAGAGAAGAAGTCGTGATCTGCCGTGAACCTAATCGATCAACCCAGCTAAAACGGTGTCTGTGGTGGTGTGCAGTAGGCAGGACTTGAACCTGGCTACGGTGGAGGTCACGGAGGAGAAACAGAGAGCAGGTACGAACTCTCGACTGCCCTATTTTTCAGAAAAAGGGACTGAAAGAAAATCGTTGGTTTTGGCTTGTTTTGAACGACTGTGTGAATGTGTAATGTCTTAGGAAGCTACTAAGGAACCCAGGAACGCGAAACCGTGACCGGAGAGGCACAGGGCAGCCAGAATCAGAAAGTCGACAACTCTGGTTTTCTGTGTAAACTTGGGAGGTAGGGTACATGGTTTCATTTCGTGTTCTAGCTAGTTGAATCAATCTCAAACTTAAGGAATGAACTACTGGTGAAGAGAGGATAAAAAATGGTAGAAAAATGAGTGAAAACCGGCCTCGACGGCTCGGTTGGACCGGACTGGTCCAGATCGATCTGAACCGGGCTGGCGAGAGGAAGACGATGATGAACAGTACCACGCGTGGCTCCCACGCGCAGCCCCTTTGTGTAACGACCCGTCCCGGGAATTAAGGTTAAGACGGTGATTAGTGAAGGATTAGTGAGCTTAATTGGTGGTTAGTTGGTGACACTAGAGTCGTTAAGGTAGAATGACGATTTTGCCCCTTGTTTGGGAAAAAATTTAACTTTTAGTTCGGGAGGTCAATTGGGTTTTGACCGATGACCAGGACGTAGTTTAGGACGTCACGAATCCGTAGGCAGGTAGCACGCCCGATTCCGACATCCGGGGAGGAAGTTGTGATGTTCGGAAGGTTAAGCGCACTTTCGTAATTTGGCTAAACTAGGGGGAAAAGTTGACTTTTCGTACGATCGGGTTTTGATACGTTGACCTAGGACTGTTAGGTAGATCTCGTCGTCCTGAGTTCGATGACAGGCGGCACGTATTCATCGAACTTACGATGTGTGAGTTACGGGTCTAGAAAGGTAGTGGCAAAATCGTAAATTTGGTTTAGAAGAAGGGTATTTTGGTCTTTTGCACATGGGGATTTGTGCAACAGAGAGGGACAAATGGAGGGCTGAGATTGAGCCACTTGTGAGAGAAAGGGGGAGGCTTGTGACACGTGTAGGAGGGCTAGAGGCTTCTAGGGAACACGGTCCAATTATTTAGGCATTGTGTTCGTGCTTGTTCGAACCAGAGAAAAGAACAGAAACAGAGGGAGAGAGTTGGGAGAATTGGACGGTGTTTGTGTGTGGGTTGTGTGAATTGATGAGTGAAGAGTGACAAGAGATTGAGAGGGAGACAGTGAGAAGGTTGGGAAGTGAGGAATTAGTGTGTGTGCTAAGTGTGAGCTCGAGGGAAAATCAGAGAAAACAGGGAGGAAGTGAGAGATCGTGGTGGTGGTGTGGCCGTGTGTGGTCTAATTGGACTCGACAGGGAACGAGGACGACTCTGTGGACTTCAGAGAGTGCGGCGGTAAGCACGGCGGCGGTCGACGGCAGGTAATTCCTTCTCCCTGTGTAAGTGCTCTGTTTTGCCGTGATTTTCAAATCGAAAGTCGTGGCTTTTGGGGTTGAATCGAGGAGTCCAGTTAGGACGGGACGAAGAAGATGGTGAAGAGAGGAGCAGTTTTGGTGCAGGCACGGCGGAGAACCGGTCACGCCGGTTCGAGTTGCAGTGACTGTTTCAAACCGGGTCGACCAGAGGTTGCTGGTGACACTGTAGCTGGCGCGTGAGGGCCACGCACAGCCACTTTGGGCGGCGCGTGGGGGCGCGTGCGGCGGCAGTTGGGAAAACGGTCAACATGGTTTTTGGTCTAGGTGTTGTGACGAGTCCATTGGATTTGGTTTTGGGTTGTTCAGACGTCGTTTGAGGATAGTTCCGCGAGGGTGAAGGTTTAGGATTTCGGTTCGTTACGTTTAGGACCCGGGGATTTTTGGAGAAAATTAGGTGGACCTTCGTAGACGTGTTAGTGACGTACTTTGGTGACTTGTGACAGGATCGGGGTTGCCCGAGGAAGCTGAGGAACGTACGAGACGTTCGGGACGCGATTGAAGGCTCGGTACTGTGAGTGGACCTCTTTCTCTAAACTCGAGCATGCATAACTGCTTTTAATTACTTGTTTTATGGTGTTACTTGTGATTTCATGATTGTTGAATATACTATGTTGGTTTTGCATTATTGCACGTTTTTCGAGGAAAATACGGTTTTCAGCACGTTTTACGAGAAAAAGGTGATTTCGGAATATGAGGCTATGGTTTCAGGCTTTTAAGTGATAATTGGGTTTAAATGCTTATAAATGGATTTGGAACATGATTTCAATGATCAAGGTTTTCAGTTTTAGAATTGGATTTCGGAAAGCGGAATTTGGTTTTAAAGTTGAAGAGAGGATTTCCGGATTTGGGTTCGGAATGACGGTTCTGGATGCCGGAAGGGCTTCAGACCAGTGGTTTCGGATTCGAGTTTGGATATGGCTTTCGAAATGGTTTTCAAGTGGTTTTGGATTGGATTTGCTGGATCTGGTTATTGGGTTTAAAGACCCAGATATTGATTTGACGGGGGACGGGCCCGGATTGGGTTTAAAGACCCGGATTGAGTTTAAAGACTCGGGAGTTTAAAGACTCGGATATATTGATATTTCCCCCGTAGGCCTGTTGAGTTTAAAGACTCGGGAGTTTAAAGACTCGGATATTATTGAGGCCTGGATTGAGTTTAAAGACTCGGGAGTTTAAAGACTCGGATAGGTCCAACAGGTTTGATCGGATAATGAAGACTCGGTATTTATGTTTTATGATACAGTTTTATGACGCTGATGATATGATTTCTATAACTGTTTTTATAGTGTTTCTGTAAATGTTTTTATGATGAGGTTTATGTGATTTATAGCTGTTTTGGTAACTGGGTTATGCATGTGATTTCAAAACGGAGGGCTAAACCCGGTTTTCTTATAAAATGGTTTTGGAAAACTTTTCTTTTATTCTGGTCCACTCACACTTTTCTGGTTTTAAATTGCCCTCCAGGTCGTTGAGCTAGAGCGGGGTTTCGGCGTCGAGGCAGCGTCGGAGGCATAGAAGTTACGAGAGCGACCCCGAAGTGTTTTAAATTTTCCGTGTGCGTGTATTTAGTTACCGGTTTTCTTTCCTTGGTTGTAGTACTATGCTTTGTAAAACTTTGACTTCGGGATGTGTAAAGTTTCTCCTGCGTCTGACTGTGTATTTTGGTGGTTTGTGTGAGTTTATTTTTGTTGCGTGTCGGGGTGTCAGACGGGAGCAGGATTTACCTCGGTTTTCGGGGTGAAACCGGGGTGGGTCCTGAAACTTTGGGCGGCGCGTGAGACCTGTTTTGGGGAAATTCTCAACATGGTTTTCACTCTAATTGATGTAACGAACATTTTGGGATTGGTTTCGAATTAATCGGACACCGTTTCGATAGTGTTTCGAGGGTCCGAAGGTTTCTTTTACGTTTTAATTTGCATTTAATTTCCGGAAAATTATGGAAAATTAGTATGATGTTATTTGAGACCTTAGTGACCCTGAAAAGTGATTTCAGACCGGATTCGAGATTCTGGAAAATGTCGGAAATTACGGAAACGCGTGCAGCGCGAAAACGGGCGTCATGGACGGTGTGTGAGTGGACTTTTCTTTCTAAAGATTAATGCATGCATAAATGTTTCTATGATTTCTATGATTATGATTATGACTTGTGATGATTACGGTTTTCGTATTTATACGTATTTTGATATGCAATACGAAACTGCACGTATTTCGAGACTATGGTTTCTCTTATGTTTTGACGATGGTTTGATGAACGATTTTACTTGATTTGTGCGTATGATGTCTTAAGGATGTTTTGATTATGATTGTGAGTATGAATTACGGTGTTGATACGGATTTCGAGACTATCACGGATTTGCACGTTTTACGAGATTTTGAGTATGTTGTGATTGATCATGCTTTTGATGAATTGAACTTGGGATTTGAAATACAATTTGATTTCAAGGTTTAAAATGGATTCTGGAAAAGGTGATTTTGGGGCTCGATGCCCAGGGCATAAAAGTAATTTTGATGAACGAGATTTCGATTTTCGGAAACTTGAAAGTGGATTACTGGTTTGTGTTCGGAATGACGGTTCCGGATGCTGGCTTACGGAATTATTATTGCTAATTCGAATTCGGGAATGGATGACGGATATGATTGGAGATTTGAATGTGAAATTCGGACATGAGTCATGTTATGACAAAATGTGATTTCGGATTGGATTTGAAATTTGGATCACGATGGATCCTGGATTGTTATGATTTACAAATGGTTTTGGGTTTAAAGACCCGGTGCTATCACTGTATAATGTTTTGAGTTTAAAGACTCGGTTAATTGATGACGGGAGAGGGCTCTTGATGAGTTTAAAGACTCGGTTACTGTTTTGAGTTTAAAGACTCGGTATGATACCCCCCGAGGCCTATTGATTGTGTTATGAGTTTAAAGACTCGTTGATATCTCGGGAAGGCCTGATTATGCGCATGATTTTGAGTTTAAAGACTCGGGCGCACTTGAGATCCAGCAAATTGATTGACTTCTGAATTATTGTTGATTTTCGATGTTTTCGGATGTGTTGGGCAATGGCTCGGTTTACGGGGTTTTGATGGATTTTGGATTATATTACGTACTTGGATTTGATTCATGATTTTGGGCAGAGGCCCTGCGTTTATGATTACACGCTAAGACCCGAAGGTTAAGAAAAGGAAAATGATTTTGATTTTCATACACGGTTTTCTCATATTGGAAATGTAAAGGATTGTGAAATGATTTTCGAATGCATGCATTGGTTTTACGTGGAGGGTAGAAACGTTTTCTGTAACTGTTTTATAAACTGATTCATTTTTGTCCACTCACACCTTTTGTGTTTTATTGACCCTCCAGGTCGTGGCGCGTTGATCGAGGCTGATCGAGAGGCGGAGGCATGAGTGAGTACGTGTGTGGCTATCCCTGGTTTGGGAAGTACTGAGGGTAAATTGGGAATCCAGTCGACTTGCCAGACGGGAGAAGGACCGGGCACGATTATCAATGGCCCTTCGGGGGCGGTCCTGTCACGTGGTGGCCACACGCCCCTCAAAGAGGTTATCTTCAACCTCCGGCCAACCTGGTTCCCTACAACTCAGGTCGTCCGACCTGTTTCTATGACCCAAATCAAAATTAGCAATTTTTCCACCGTTTTCTTCGTTTCAACTCCCTAACATTCTTTAATTGATCCTATAAATAGTTCTATGGCATCAAAACACGAAAACAACGTACCTCAATTTTCAACCCGAATCCAAGCTTTCGGCTAAGACTTCTTCACAGTTTCCCCAGCCTTCCCAAGGCCGAACTCGGTGTTTCTCAATTTTTTTTATTCCTGGAATCCTTGGTTCAAAGTTTGGGCTCCTCGAACGACCTAGGGACTCACATGTGAGAATTTTTCGGTTTTCGGTTTTCGAGTCTCAGATATTCTTCATCTTTCCTTCTGTTTTTCTTCTTCCTCACTGTTTTTCTTCTTTTCTTCTTCTTTCCCTTTCTCCCTAGCTACTTCTGGTTCTCTCTTGCTTGGTAGTTCTCGTTTTGGGGTGGTTTCACTCAAAACTCAAAACTTAAAACAACACACATACAACTAACCCATATATTCATCATTCTCTAGTATATTTCAGTGCATACAAGACCAAATAAGGTTCCACTTGTCATAATCCTACCAACTCACGCAAAAAACCTGATTTGCAAAATGAACAAAATGCCCTTTAAGACCAAATTACAAAAATACCCCTAACAAGTCTTGACTTGTAGCAGGTTCATCCAATCTTTGATTCCGGGGTGCAGTCTGTCTACGGACTTAGGACTCCGAGATCTACGTAATGGTACTCACAAAAAGTTCAAACAACAATTCGAGCCAAAATTCATCTTTAATATTCTTAAGGGCAAAATGGTCAATTACAATAAAAGTTTCCGAAATCACATTTTTTATTTTCTGGGCCGTTACAGCTTCCAGGGTGAACCAATATGTTAGGTATGAAAGTTTTGAAATAAACGTTCCTTAGTTGCTAACGAACCCATCTCGGCATCTTTTTTCCAATTTCTAAGCTTTCGATTTTGTGGATCAGCACATTGATCAACCTAGAGTTGCTTTCTGCTCAAAATTAAAAACAGAGGAGAATGCCATCACAAATGTCGTGGACATTTTCGATGACCCTGGGTAAGTTTTCCATTGAAATTGGTTGTCTGACTTGGAATCTATATAACTAAACCTTTTGTGTTTAGGGGCTCAATGAGGGTAATGACTGCCAACAATGATGGACATATATATATATATATATATATGCCTATATTATTCTGTGACTTATTCTAATTTCAATTTTGGATTCGTTGACTTTTGTATGGGTTACGCGAACTAAGTTCTGGGTTCCTGCATTTTTTTTTTGGGTTTGTAAATTAAGTTCTGGGTTCATGAGTTCTGATTTCATATTTATTTTTCACACTTTGGGTAGAAGGAGAACTGAGGGAGCAACTTAACCCTTAATTAATTTCATTGGTGAGGTTTTTTTTTTTGTTTCATGAATAAAGTGATGGATTTTTTTGAATTTAGTTATGGCTTGAACTTAAAAGTTATTGCCTACAAAGTCGAATAATTGTTTTGGTGATTTTGCTGTGTAGATATTCAAATTCAGAAGAAGTAAAACCATGGATGGAGCTATAATATTCTACAAATGATGAAACACAATGACATTGAATTGTTATAAACAACGAATAACAATGCATAGACAAATTTAGTAATTGCACGTAAACACAATGACGTTGACTTTTGCTGACATCAACGATGAACAAAACTTTAACCAGCACGTGGGGGCGTCTGGGCACGAATTTTGAGGTCAAACCAATCTTGTTCAAAAATTTTCGATGTTCTGAATCCAATGGTGGTGGGTTTAGGTCGATCAGAGAACGTTTGGTTGGTCATTTGGAGGTTGTTAGCCTCAGGAAGCATGTCAAGAACGCGTTTTTGGTATCGGGCTTTGTGAGGGTTTAGTGTATGAACATGTATAGCATATTAGTGATCTTTAAACATGATTTGGACAGGCCCGGAGACTTTGGACTAGCTCGGTGGACCAAGTGTGACTGGATATTTGTTTTAGAACTGAATGTATGCATAACTATTTTGAATGTTTATTATTTAATTTGAGTTGAAATGTTTTGATATGGTTATTTGATGATGTGTGGATTGAGATCATCGGTTTATGAAACGTGTTACAAATTTTCGTGAAAACGAAGTTTTGAGCTTGAGACCCGATGGAATGATGATTTTACTTAGATTTAGAGTAAACAGGAAATTGAAAGGAAAGATTACATTTCAAGTGGATTTGAATGATGATAAATCGGGATTTATAAACAATTTCTGGACACAGTTTTCAGATGGTTTTTGTGGAACGAATTTGTGAGAATTATGTCTCGGCCATAGGCCCAATTGAACAGTATTTAATCCGGTTTGAGCAATAATTGATTTTTCACCGGATTTGGTTACAGTTCCACATATACGATCCTGTGTAAGTTGATTAGTCTCCTCCAGATGTCGAGGATCTTGGAGTAGTCACAGTGCACTACTTGAGATGAGTAACTCCAAGGAGAGGCTCAGAATCAGGAGTGCTTGATTTTGATATCGTCCCGGAGACGGTAGATCTGGGCAGACACCCTATGTTGATAACACCCCAGACGACGTTGAGTTGGGTCCTAGGGAAGTACTCGGAGATGAGACCCCGAGCTGTATGCATAGCATTAGAAATCGTAACTGGTTTCGATATAGACATCCCGGATGTCGAGGCATCACAGATGCTTGAGGATTAGTTATAATGTGTGTGTTTTACTGATGCAATGTGTTTAGATGTGTATATATATATATGTATATGTATAATTTGACCTGTTTTCATACGATTTATCTTAAATGCATGCATGTTTATAAAACGAAGGGTTAAACTGTATATGTTTTCAAAATGAGTTTGTAATTTATTAATGTTTGGTCCACTCACATTTTTACTGTTTTATTGACCCTTTAGGTCGTGATACACCGACAGGGGTGGATACCGAGGCTGAGACATAGATAGTACTGTTGCATACTTGACACCCTACGGGGTAGGTTTTAGTACTTGTATTGTACTAACACATATATATATATGTTTGATCATGTGTAATAGATCCTAATCCCTTGTCTGGTAATGTGGTAGTGTACTATGTATGTTATATTTGAACCCATAAGGGTATTTTTTGGTATTTAGAGTATGCTTGTCAGACGAGAGCAGGGCACGTCCCACTGTAGTCACAGGGGTACTGGGACGGGTTCTGTCAGTTTGTGTGGGTTTGTGGCTTTCGGGTGAAATGAAAACAAAGGGAAGGAAGATGATACAATGAACCCAAAATTTGGGGTCTTAGGCCAATTAGATGAGTGACACTTGTCACTCATCAATTGGTCCACCAATATATTTGAACCAATCCAAAAATGCCAACTGTACAATTCCTCAAAAAATATGAATAGTGCCAATTTTCTTTCGTGGCTCATAACTTTCCCGTCGAATGTCTGATTTCGACATGTCGTCTTTCTACGGACTCATATCGTCTCGATCTACGTAATGGACTTCGGTCCACGTGTATTTGACTTCCTGGGTCAAAAGTCAAATTTTTACCCTCGTCTAAGGGTAAAATCATCATTTTATCCTGATCGTTCGTAAATTCTCGATTAATCCTGATTAATTCTTAATTAATCATGTAAATTCAAGATAGGTCGTTACAGAAACCAATACAGTCTTTTACTGATAGTGATTTAAAGACTAAAGATGATGAAGATAGTGATGATTTTGCGTGGTTTGATGATGTTTATAGGCAGATGGATTAAGTTAACATGGAAGAATATGATGATAACTGGTTTGCAGCATATGTGGATGCTAAAGATTTTGATTATGTGCAAGATGGTGGTGAGGCAGCCTAAGAAGACAAAGCACCTAATTCTCCAAGGCTAAATGTATTTGAGTTAAAAGTAGATGGTAGTGAGGAAAGTGAGTGTCAGGACCCGTCCCAATCCCCCCCGGGGGATTAACGAGGGACGCTCCTGATCCCGTCTGACACGGAGTGTCAGATTAGGGAAAATTTGAACCTTTAGCCCGAAGTCTTTCAGAGTACCCCAGAATCCGAAGGAGGTATGTGATTTCTCGGTCTCTGCTACAGTCAGCACCGTATTCAACCTAAAAAGCATTAAAAACAGAAAGACTATGAGTGGGCAAAAATAAAAGAGTTGATAAAAACATTTATAAAAGACTTTATGCCCTTCACTAAAAAGCATGCATGCATAGTAAAACCATTTATCAAACCACATATGTTTAAACAACCAAATTCATACGGGCTCCTGCCCAACACCATTTACGGAAATGTAGAACAAAGCAAACATATGTGGGATCTCAGCCCAAATCCATTTATCAATCATAAAACAAAATTTCACAAACCAATTGAAATCATGTTTATCAATATCATATAATCAATCCTGTCACGGTATCTAGAGCTACGCGCGTGCTACCCGGGGTCTCAAAGCCCAAGTCTCCCCAGAGTCCACCCAGGTCAATGTCCGTAGATCAATGACCCTCCTTGGGGGTTATAATCCATAGCCTTCCTCAGAGTAAGGAACCCAACGGGGGTGACTCCACTCAGTCAGTACTCCATGACTACTCCGGGATCCACCTAGGCCAACGACCCTCCCTAGTGGAAACAATTCATAAATAAAAGATGGTATACCAAAACCCTTTTGAAATCATTCTTAAAACCTTTCAAGGGTTCATTTCGGTCCCCATAAACCATCAAGAACCATAAAAACCTTTCAAAGGTTCATGCCGGTCCCCATAAACCGTCATGAACCATAAATCCAATTATGGGTCCCCGACCCGAAATCACTCATTTTAAAACATAACTGGGCCCTAAACTCGAATCCACAACAAACTCCGTCTCGAGCCCCATACGTAAATCAACTGGGCCTCCGGCCCAGTGCCTTGTTAAATCAAATGGACTTCAGGTCCGAGAGTTCGTAAATCAAATGGGTCTCGTGCCCGGTCCATATTTCCAAATCCGAAACCAATTCAAGAACCAATTGGGCCTCTAGCCCGAGAACGTAACTAAATGGACTTCGAGTCCGAGGGTTCCAAAACAAATGGGTCTTGAACCCGAGTTTACCTTTTCAAATCCAAAACCATTTCATGAAATCATTTCCAAAACTATAAGCACGGAAAATCAGTGCAAAACCGTAAACCTCGATTTACGTGCAAGCACGTAAATCGCCTCGAAATGTGTGAAACCATGTAATTCACAATCATCCAAATCATCATCATAGAATCACATCTATAAACCATATAAAACATTTATGCATGCATCACAGTTTAGAAATCAAGGTCCACTCACAAATTGTCCTAAACTGCCGCCTCGGTTTGCATGCCCTAAGCCTCACTGGGCTAATCGTCGTCACCAGGACTCCCAAACCTGTCCAAATCAATCTAGAGGGTTACTAACTACCTTATTAACCTCTCATTGAAGCCCCATAATTTTCCCGAATTTTTAACTATTTTAAAACACGATCCTAAACCTTCGAATATCCCGAACATTATCGAGACGGTGTCCGATCGTCACGAAACTAGTCCCAAAATGTCCGTTACATTGAATAGATTAATTCACATGTTGAACACTTCCCCAAAAGGCCTACCATGCGCCCTCACGGGCCACCCAAAGGGGCTGCGCGAGAATCCCACGCATCACACTATTCATCATTTTCAACCTCTAGTCAATCCGGTTCAGACCGGTTAGAACCGGCTCGGTCCAACCGAACCGGCGGTCACGATTCACGGCCTAAACGGAATTATTTTCACTCAATTCCTTCCCATTTTAATTCCAAACTTCTAATCTTAGTCCTAGGAATCTAAAGGGATGATTAACACAAGCAACAAGGGAAGAAAACCTCACCTCCACGATTGGAACAGAACCTGCCACCTTCAACCGCTGTGTTCCTGCTTTTATGGCCACCCTAGTCCACTAAATCGGTCCCATTCAACTCCCCTAGGTCCTAGGAACACGACCCAATTAGTAGCATAGATCAAAACCCCTTAAAACCTAAAGTCCAAAATTTGAATGGCTTACCTCACGGTTTCGAGCCTCCTCCGCCGTGGCCACCGCTGTGGCCCGTCGACCAAGCCCACTAGTCCTTCACTCTCTCTCAGTCCTTCACTAGCACCAGATACGATTATGATGGTGAGGTGTGTGTTTGGGTGTGTTTGGTTGTTTGAAGAAAATGAAGAATGGAGGGGGAAGCTTTCGGGTTTGGGTTGTTTGAAGAAACAGAGAAGATGATGATCAAGTGAGAGAGAAGAGGAAATGGACGGTGGAGATTGAGAGGCTAGATGAGATTGAGGGAGGAGATCGAAGGTGGGTGAGGTTTAATTATAAAAGAATAATAATAATAGTATTTAATTAGGATAGATCCACTTTTTAGGGGATTGCCCACTAAAATATCTGTCCAATCAGATATTGCCACGTCATTTCAGTCTCGTAATACGTGCATAGTGAAATCAAACTTCCGTGACCCATAACTTTCCCGTTCGAAGTTCGATTTCTGCGTGTCGTCTGCCTATGGATTCGTATCATCCCAATCTACGTAACGGTCCTCGGCCCTGGGCCATCGGACCTCCCGGGTCAAAAGTCAACTATTTGCCCCTTTTAACCAAATTACCAAAATACTCATGAACTTCCGAACGTCATAACTTCTTCCTCGAATGTCGGAATCAGACGTGCCACCTGTCTATGAACTCGTGATGTCTCGAATTACGTCACAGTCATTGGCCAAAGTCCATTTAACCGGCTGAATTGAAAGTCAACGTTTTGCCCATCCCAAGGACAAAATCGTCATTTTGCACCGTCCGTCCGAAAGTACCTCACTAATCACCGATTAATCTCACTAATCCTTGATTAGTCACTAATCTAATCTCGAAATTTGGAACGGGTCGTTACAGGGAGCCTCCTTAGAAGATGTCAAGGAGGAGGAAATCTGTTCGGCCATTTAGAGAGTTTAACTTTGAGGTTGATATGAGAAATTCATGGTTTTCTCTTAGAATGAAGTTCTCAAGTGGTGTAGTTTTCAGAGATGTTGTGAGAAGATATTTTGTCAATGCTTAGAGGCAAATTGTTTTCAAGAAGAAAGATGCCTTTGGTGATAGATGCCTCTAAGGTAAACATGAACAAGTCAAAATTTACATTGGAGTACATGTCTATGGCTAGGGTACTAGAAATTATCACTCCAATTCCAAGTGGATGAAGGTGAAATACATGAGGCATTTTAAAAGCAAAAAGTGAGATATTAGTGAATTTCAAGATGTGGTTAATCAATAAACTGGATATAGGCTTGGTAGGACTCAATGTTATAGGGCAAGAAGGATGGCCTTTCATATTCTTGAGGGGACATACTTGTCCCAATATGAGAAGCTCAGGGACTATTGTGAGGAGCTTGTTACAGTTAATAGTGGTAGTGCAGTGAAAATTAAGGCTGAAATGAAAGGTTGGTAGGACCCACTCCTACAACACTTTGATAATCGTGCCCGATCCTACTTCCATCTGACAAATAGTCCAAATTCTGATATTAGCCTCAACATTTTCAAACATGGGATACTTGAACTGATCATGCATTCACATCTTAATCTACCTTGATTTCTATGCAACAGCCTAGATGGTCACCAAAATCATGAAAATGTGTGAGTGAATGAAAATAAATATTTAAAACACATTTTTCGAGGAAAAGAAACATTTACCCTCCAGTTTCTAAAACCATGCATGCATATAGTAAAAATAAAACAAACAAATTTCAAATCAAACATATCATAAACCGTGGACTACAAAGTCATAAAACACTAGTAAATAGCCTGTGGCCCATATTTCCCTAAATTCATAATCATCAAATCATGTAAAATCACCTGGACACAAATGTCGATAAGGTAAACCAAATGTAATAGCCCAGACCCTCGATAAGGGAAAAATTGGAAAGTCAAGAAGGAAATGACCATTTTTCCCTTGTAGGGTCAATAGTTGACTTTTTGACCGGGAGATTTTTTTGGGTTATTCCATAAGAACCGTTAAGAAAGTTTCAGCTTCTTGAGTTCGTAGACGGGTATCATGTTAAAAATGGAGGTCTAATGGTTTCAATGTCGATCTAAAAAAATCAAGGGAATTTTGGTAATTTTGGCTTAAGGGTATTTTGGTAAATTCACATGAGATATATTTTGGATAGTGATAAGGGACTAGAAAAATCTGGTAATATCCCTCCCCTCTTTTCAACGACTTACCAAACTTATTTAAGTGAGTGGGTGTTTATGTGCTTCGGGGGATGTATAGGCGAAACCATGAAGGTGGTGGCCGTGAGAGAAAAATCAGAGAGATGAGGGATTGAACCAAAGAAAGAGAAGGAAAGAAGAAGAGAAAGAAAGAAAGAAAGAAGAAAGGAAAGAAATACAGGGATGAAACCCAAAACCATTGTTTTGGATCCTTATTTTTAGGCCTTCAAGTCAGACCTGGAAACTCAATCACGAGTTTCCTATCATCTTTCTAGATGCTGTACAATTAGTTTTAGCCCAAATACAGGGGGTTAATGATAAGGGAAAACGGTCCAGGATGAACGTTAAGTCATGGCTAAAGTGAAAGAGGTCGAACCATGTTTTAAGGTATGTTATCTCAGTTTTGAGCTCATAGAACGTTTCCTGGCATTCATTAGAAGAGATGGGACATTTAAATCAAAAGAAAGACAAAGAAATGATTGAGTTTGGGTTGGGTGATGGTCGCTCGGGTTGGGTTCTGTGCCCTGGCCTGCAAGTCGACTTGGTGAGAGGTTTACCGCGTGAGGCCCACACGCAAGGAACCTAGGTGGTGCGTGAGCGTGCGTGCACCCTCCTCTCAGGTTTTGTCCAACATGAAAGTTGTTCGTCTCTAATTACTGATTTTAGTGGTACAAAGTGTGAGTTAATTGGACAACATTTGGATTTATTTTCGAATTTCCAATATAATAGATTTATAATTAAGTTAATCATTAATATAATGAGATTAAGTATAAACTTAAGGGAATATGATCATTCAATAAAGTACTCAAATGTAAATTACTTTCATGGCGGAGGTTTACAAAGAATTATGATTTAGTTGTTATATAAGTGGTTGTATTTTGGTTGTTATGTAAATGGTTTTCTAAATATAGACACATATGCTTGTAGCTACTGAAATATAATTTGAGTAAGGTTAAATTAAAGATGAATTATTATAAGTTTGATTACCATATTACTTTGGACACTAATTGACAGGACTCACCCCCAATCCCCCGGGATTAAGGGCTAAGTCTTGCTCCCGTCTAACTTACGCATGACACGAAGGCTAAACCGACGTTCAACCTCCATGTGACACGTAAGTCGGACAAGGGATTCTCGATCCGATCGTCCAAAAACTTCCGGACTTCCCAGAGTGCGCAAAATCTACTGTGGATCGCGTGTGTGATGCCTCCGTCTCTCTCAACCAACAGCCCGCACCGCGACAACCTAGAGGGTATCAAAAACATGAAAAGACTGTGAGTGGACAAAAATAAATAATTATTTAGAAAACTGTTCAGAAGAAATTGCATTTTTACCCTTCACACAAAAACCAATGCATGCATATCAATTCATGTTATGAAACCATTTCATATCAATTTCATATCAAAAACCATCAAAAACCATTATTGAAAACCCGAATCAAATCCGTTATTCAAATCCAGGGCCTCAGCCCAAAATCACAATCAGTCTCAAAATACGGGAACTCAGTCCCAAAACTCATCAAATCCAATTCATCCGGGCCACTGCCCAAAACATCGGAAAACCAGTGAAAAATATCAATCATGCGAGTTTGCTGGATCTCAAGTGCCCCCGAGTCTTTAAACTCAAAACCATGCGCATAATGAGGCCTTTCCGGGATATCAACGAGTCTTTAAACTCAAAAAAAAATCAACAGGCCTCGGGGGGTATCATAACCGAGTCTTTAAACTCAAAACATATCAATCCAGGGCCCTCTTCCCGTCAATCAACCGAGTCTTTAAACTCAAAACCAGATCCAGCGGTTTTTCTTTTTCTTTTTCCGGGTCTTTAAACTCAAAACCATTTTTCAATCAACAGTGAAAACCATAGAAAATCCTTCTCCGAATTCGCAACAATGATTCTGTAAGCTAACATCCGAAACCATCATCCCGAACCCAAATCCAGAATTTCCTTTCAAGTTTCAAAACCAAATCCGAAACATCGTTTCCGAAATCCAATTTCAAAACTGAAATCTGGTATATCGAAATCTCATGAACAGGGCTCCAAGCCCGAAATCACTTTTCCGAAATCCATTTCAAATCCTTGAAATCAAGTCATATTTCAAATCCCGAAATCAAATCATTAAAATCATGGTCAAATCACAATATAAAGCGAAACCTTGTAAAACGTGTAATTCCGTAAATATTTCAAAAATCGTGCAAAATCGTAAACCATCAAGATCATGAACCAAATCATAGAATCACGTATAGAAAATATATAAAACATATATGCATGCATCATAGGTTAGAAAGCAAAGTCCACTCACAGACCATTACGCCGTCGCCTCGATATGCGCACACTTACGCCGTTCCCGGCTAATCTACTATCACCGCCTTTCCCAAACCTGTCCAAATCCTATAATAAGGTCACTAACTACTTCATAATACTCATACTAAAGCCCTGTAATTTTCTCGAATTTTTAACTATTTTTAACCGAGGCCTAAAATCTTCGGACATCCCGAACATATCGAGACGATGTCCGATTGACTGGAAACCAATCCCAAAATGTTTGTTACATCGAATACTTTGAAAAGTCGTGTTGGAAAATTTCCCAAAAGGGGCCGCACGCGCCCTCACGCGTCGTCCAAAGGGGCTGCGCGTGGGAGCCACGCGCCCACTGTTCATCATCTTCAACCCGCTGTCAACCCGGTTCAGACCGGCTTTTATAACTCGAATCGGCGCAACCGGTTCATCTCTTAACTCATCCAATTTTTCATCTTTTCCCCTCATTTTTAAACCATTCAATTCGTCCTATTCGTTCCAATCGATCTAGCTAATAACATCACTATTGAGGATCAGAAACAAACCTTCCCGATTTCAAGAGTAGACCGGCCATCTTCGAGCTTCACCTCCGGCCGCCATAGACCACCTCATGTCTCAGTTTCACGTCCAGTGAACTAGACTCGGTCTCCAGAAACCCAAGTAATCAATCAAAACCCAAAATTAACCAATAAATCCCAAGTTGCCAAGTTGAACAAAAACAAAGAAACACAGGTTGTAGAGGTTGACTTACCTTCCTTCAGGCCATTCTTCGTGGTCTCCTATCATTCACCAACCTCCTTCTCACTTTTCCCTTCAGAACTCAGGAGCAAGAACTCACATTTGAGAGTGACTGGGTGGACTTCATATACCATTGCTCTGTTTCACAAATTCAGAACCACCATCTATGACGGCTAAACAGAGGAGCACCACCCTGTTCCTCCTCACTAATCTCTCTGGTCCCCATGTCTCTCATAACGAAATCAAGCCACAGTTCACTCTGATTTTCCACCCAGTCACACACCCAACCAGTACTGAGCTTTTCTCCTCGACTACAAATAGAAAACACGACTACACGGCCCTGCCCTGTTTTAAATTTAACCCAAAGTGTGAAGGGGCTGGAACCAACCAAAAGGGAGCCAAGTGTCCACATCTCCCTTCACCTGGTGAAAATATCCAATCCTTTAGGGACAGATGTCCCCATCTAATTGCTCACTCATTCCAAAGATTGCCCAAAAGACCATTTTGCCCCTGATGCTTAAATTACCAATTTACCCCTAAGGGTTTTAGACCAAAACCCGAGCCATCCTAAATCCAATGTCAGCGTGCCACCTGTCGTTGTACTCAGTGGATCGAGACCTACCTACCGGTCCTCGAATGACGTGAAAATTCCATGTCGTTTGAAAAGTCAACAAATTTCCCATGTTTAAACAAATTACCAAATTACCAAATTACTCTCAAACTTCCGAACATCATAACTTCCTCCTCGGATGTCGGAATCGGACATGCCATCTGTCTATAAACTCGTGACTTCCCGAACTACATCATGGTAATTGGTCAAAGTCCATTTGACCATCCGAACAAAAAGTCAACATTTTTTCCCTTTCTAGGGGTAGAATCGTCATTTAGCACCGTCCGTCTGAAATCGTCCAGTTAATTACTAATTAACCTCACTAATCCGTCATTAATCAATAATCTAATTCCGATTCCTAGAACGGGTCGTTACACTAATAAATTATGAATGAAAACCCTTTGTGGATAATATTTCGTTCACATGTTAATGGTAGCATGATATATTGAAATGTGATGATGACAGTGATGACGTGATGAGCCGATGATGTTGATGATATGCTAATGATATAATGATGACCTGATTAATGAGGATAAAATGAGGATGGCATATAGATGATGACATGGTGACATGATATTAATATAAGTGACGATATATAATGATGATGTTGTGTATGATAAGATTGATGTAACATGTGAGAAGATTTAACCTAGCGAATTTTCCTCCTTGACGGGGGTTAGTAGGCTAGATGTGGGTGGTAACCTTGCAAGGATAGATCTTAACTTGGTTAATTTAATAAAATATGAACATGGGTAAAATTGGTAATATCCCTAGTCTGACAAGAATTGTCCGATGGGAGCAGGACCGATTTAGTTTTTCACTTAATTTAGGGACGAGTCATGTCACCAATACAATAACCATAAATCACACCAACCAGTCTAGTATCAATAAATCAAACTGACCAACTAATAGTAGTAAATCAAACCAATCAATCCATTACCCATAAATCAAATCAATGTGAGAGCATCATGACACAAGCATCAATAATCAAACACAACCAACCAATCCTCAATGCTCAAATACCAGTCACCATAAGCAAACTGCACTACCGGTAGGCAAACCCCTTGGGGATACAAAACCAAGCTATGGACATTTGAGTAGAGACTCGGAAAAATAGAGTTATGCTCTGGATGTCTAAGTCCAAATCACATCATCAATCTTAGGAAAACGGTGTCGTGCTCCTAACGTCTGAGAACTAACCAAATCTTCAGCCTTAGAAAACAGAGTCGTGTTACGGACGTTTGAGCGCTGACCATATCCAAGGATGGTTGGCCGTAGTCCACAAAATCGAGAAAAATCATTTAACACGTATCATTGACTTAAAACAAGGTCAAAACACTTCCAAGACCAGGCATGAGCCCAAAACACAATTTACACAAAATACCGTAAAATACATATTAAAAAATCAACCAATAATTCCAGAACATGATCAAATAATCATTGCAACATAAATCATGCAATAAAGTGAATGAAATATTTCATTATGCATGCATAATAATTTTATAAAATAAAAGTCCATTCATATAGTCCCCATAGCTTAAATGTCCATCTTCATCTAATAAAAGTCCATTCATATAGTCCCCTCGGCCGAATGAACCCGTGTCCACCAAGTCCTGTACGTGCACCTTCAGTCCTTATGACGCCGTAGGTGCCACATACCAGGGCGTCCAAGAACTAACTCGTTTCATAAACTCAATCTCTCATTCAGGCGACACCTCAGGAAACATAGCACAACATCCGTACATCTTAGGCATATACGACCCACACATCTAACCAGTAGTTCAATATCCTTCTAGGGGGTAACCTCCTCGCGTCTCCCTAAAAGCCACATATCACTCTCAAATCGACATACTCGATAGAGGTGTCCTGAGTCATAGTTCTAGTCGGTTTACCGACTTCCATAACGTAACCAATCACAGACATACAATATACAATCTCAAGACATGGGAAAGTAGTTAGGCTGGGACCTACCGAATGTATACATCATAATCAGTAATAGGTATCTAGATCATCCCTCTAGGGGCTACTCAGGCCTCCTTCCAAATAACTACATTCCTCGGGCATGTGGTCCCAACTGACCATGCCCCTACCGTCCATCATGAGCCTACCAACTGTTCCCCTGCCTGTCACATCGACCGTCATTGCAGGAGTTAATCCCTGCTCCATTACACCCCAACCGCGCCATATGACCTGATCAATGGATATAACCAAGACTTCATGATGTGACCAGACGACTCCCAATCATGAACAATTAACCTTACCATTTGAACACCCAGTGGACCCAACTGGCGTCCCACTGACCATCTCTTAAGTCCAATTCCATGTATATTACGGGTTTCTGCCCGACCTTCCAATCATTAAGTGAACGCGACATGACCCATCCAAGTCCATAACTCCAGTAAACAGGGTTAAACAATAACAATCCATAAAGTTACGACCCACCGACGTTATCCTTGGCATCCCAGGTGCCAAACATTCCTCAGTCAAGGGTAGGCGGTACCATAGTTCTTTTTCAATCTTTACGGCTCCTCCCGAGCCCTGATACATTACCATGACTCATCCCGAGTCCAACCAAATATCCGAACTCATTTGAGTCCCATTTCCATATCTCGACTCCTCTTGAGTCCAATCCTGACTCCTTTTGAGTCCAATCTCATAACAATCAGCCATGCTATCATTGACATACTCAATCACCAAGCAATTCAGCTGATGCATCACAGGTTATATGACCTCTAAGGCCTAAGGGATATCCCATCATACTCTAGACTCATACATGTACTGAGAATAATCTCATCCCGGGTCCAACTTGCTCCATTGTGCTACCTTTCTAGCCGCTGGTCTCATTCATTCTTGGGACCCACACAAATCCATGTTTAACAGTTAGGAGTCACAGTGTACACTGATTCACATATGACCCCCAATCCAGGGTCAAGCTCATTTCGAGATCAATCACGAGGTCTCACTTACCCTCGTATACCGGTCTCACAACCAGGTCGCACACGAGGCTTACGTTTCGGAGGCATGATGTGGCAACAGAATCCGCAACCTAGTGCTCTGATACCAATTTGACAAGACCCGTCCCCGAATGACATAGATAACCGTGCCTGGTCCTGCTCCCATCTGACAAGTCAACTGAAGTTCCGCAATTGCCCTCAGCACTTGCCAAACAAGGGATAATTGTACCTATGCTCACTCATGCCTCCACCTCCCGATCATCCTCGATCATCGTGCCACGACCTGGAGGGTCAATAAAACAGAAAAGGTGTGAGTGGACAAAAAAAAGTTTTCGAAATACATTTAATAAAAGACAATCTTACCCTCCAGTTTCACAAACATGCATGCATATCATAAAACATGAGTCAATAAATCAAGTATGAACAGTGGACCAATAAGATCAAAATGTGTGTTTTCCCATGGTCCATAAAACTCATGTGGCTCAAATCCGTGCAAAACATGAAACATAGATTTCTCAAATCAGCGCACAATATAACGCATCTGGACACAAATATCAAAAAAATCATCAATACCACCAATCCTCAATATCCAATCTCAATATCCAAGTAACCCGTCACGATATCAATGCAACGCGTGCAACTCGGGTGTCTCATGTCCGAGTACCTCCCCAGGATCAACGACGTCTGGGGTGATATCATCTCCAGGATCAACGGCGTCTGGAGGATATCATCATAATCTCACACTCCTGAGACTGAGCCTCCCTCAGAGCTACTCATCTCCATGCAGTGGATCGTGACTACTCTAGGATCTACGACGTCTAGAGGAGACCATCAAATCACAGAGGGTGGTCTATGTGGAACAATCATCAAATCCAGCAATCTCATTTTTAAATCAATTATATCTCAAATCAAATTAAAAACATTTCATATCACATAGCTTTCATAAATCACGTTCCACAAATCCATTATAATCACGCAAATCCATAAATGATAGTCCAAAAGCATGTCAATTTCATCAAATCAATTTCCCGACTCATAATCCGAGTCACAACTAAACTCAAATCCCGGGCCTCGCCCCAAAACAACAATATCAAGGGTTTCTCGAAAATCATGCCCAAAAGCATATAAAATAATATAATATTCTCAAAATCCGGAAATCATCATATCAAAACATCAATCATACCAAATCATTTCAAATAATATCATAAAGCATTTAAAACATATATGCATGCATTTAGGGTAGAAAACAAAAGTCCACTCACACACCGTCCAAACCGCTCACTTTCCGAGCTACACGTTTTTCTGTAATTTCCGGAAGTCATCACTCCTGTCCAAAATCATTATCAAAGGTCACTACCATCTCAATATACTTCCCATAATTTTCCCCAATTTTTCTGGGAATTAAATACGTATTTTAAATATAACATACACCTTCGGACCCTCGAAACAATATCGAGACGGTGTCCGATTTCCTCGAAACCTGTGCAAAAATATTCGTTACATTAAATAGAACAAGTTTCATGTTGACCTCACCTCAAAATTCCCACTCACGCGCCCCACGCGCAGCGGTGAGTGGCTGCGCGTGGGTGCCACGCGCCTGCTACAGTGCCCATGAACAGTCGTCGTTCCAACCCGTCTGACTGGTAAACGGGTCTGGTTAGCCCGCGAGGTGACCTGGTTGGATGTAACAACCCGTCCCGAGAGCCGAGATTAGTAGTGTGATTAAGGTGGGATTAGTGAGGTTAATTGGTGGTTAGGTGGTCCCGATAGGTCTGTAAGTTTAGAATGACGATTTTGCCCCTAGTTAGGGCCAAAACTTTTCGTTCGGATGGTCAATTGGGTGTTGACCGGTGACCAGGACGTAGGTTAGGACGTCACGAATCCATAGGCAGGTGGTACGCCTGATTCCGACTTCCGAGGAGGAAGTTATGCTGTTCGGAAGGTTGAGGGCATAACCGTAATATGGCTAACTTAGGGGAAAAAGTTGACTCCTTGTACGAACGGGATTTGGTACGTTGACCTAGGATGGTTACGTAGCTCTCGTCATCCTGAGTTCGATGACAGGCGGCACGTATTCATCGGACTTACGGTGTGTGAGATACGGGTCTAGAAAGGTAGTGGCATAATTGTAAAATTCAGTAAAAAAGAGGGGTAGTTTGGTCTTTTGTGTTCTGGAATTTGTGCAGAGAGAGAACAGATGGACGGCTGGGATTGGGCCAGATGGTGAAGGCTTGGGCAGATTGGTGACACGTGTTGAGGGACTAGAGGGTTCTGGTTGAATCCTGTACATACACAGCCCAAATAATTGGGGTGCAACCGTGCCCGTGTTCGTGTTTGTGCGCAGAGGGAGACAGAAACAGAGGGAGATTGTGGGAGGAAATTGAGAGCATTGAAGGGTTGATTGAGGGAGCGGGTGAGTTGTGAGTGTGTGTGGGTGTCCAGAGAGGGAAAGGGAGACGGTAAGAAGGTTGGGAGGTGAGGAAGTCGTGTGGTTGGGCAGCTGGGAACTGCGGGAAAACCAGGGGTGAAAAGCAGGGAGGTCGTGAGAATCGTGGCGGTGGCGGCCGTGTACGGGGCAACTGAGACCGTGGTGGTGTTGTGCGGGTTGCGAGGAGTCAACCAATACCGGCGGAGCACACGACGGCGACAGGTTACAGGTAATTTCTATTTCCCCGTGACTATGCTCTGTTTTGGCCGTGACTTCAAATTGGAAGTTGTGGCTTGAGGGGTTGAATCGAAGAGTCTAGGGGAGTCTAGGGAGTTCAGTCTAGTCCAGGGCGTCGTTCGGTTGTGTTGCCGTGACGGGAGGTGCACGGTGGCGGTTGGCACGACGGCGGGACTCTGTGTGCCCTGTTTTCCCGTTTTGTTTCAAACCAAGAGTCGTGATCCTAGAGATTGAGTCGAAGGTCTAGGAGAGTTGGGTTAGGTTCCTTGAGGTCCTAGGAACCGTCTGGTATTGCCACCGTGAAGGGAGGTTACCTGGGCGGCTGGAAAGGAAAACAGAGGAATTGGGCCGCCTGGTTTCGAGTCTGAGTCGACGGTGTAGGGGCTGTGTCGAGGTGATTGGAGGACGGGGATGCATAGAGTAAGGTTGGACGAAGCTATAGGAGAAGAAAGGAGGTGAAGTGGTGGCCGGACAGAGGAGAACCGTTGACGCCGGTTCAAGCTGCAGACTACTGTGTTGAACCGGGTCGACGTGAGGTTGAAGGTGCACTGTAGCTGGCGCGTGAAGGCCACGCGAAACCACTTTGGGCGGCGCATGGAGGCGCGTGCGGTGGTTCTGGGAGGAACGGTCAACATGGTTTTTGGTCCAGGAGTTGTGTTGAGTTCATTGGAAGTGGTTTCGGGTTAATCGGACGTCGTTTGAGTTTAGTTTCGCGAGGGTGAAAGCTTAGGGTCCCGGGTTATTATGCTTTCGATTCGGGGAATTTTGAGGGCATTTAGGTGAACCTTCGTAGACGTGTTAGTGACAGATTTTGGTGGTTGTTGACAGGATCGGGATTTCCCGAGGAAGCCGAGGAACGTGCGGGACGTTCGGGACGCGATTGAGGGCTCGGTACTGTGAGTTGACTCTTTCCTTAAACTCGAACATGCATAACTGTTTTCTATACTTGTTTTCTATATTTGATGTCATGATTGTTGGATTTGTGATGTGATTTTACATAATTGCACGTTTTTCGAGAAAATACGGTATGTGGCACGTTTTATGATAAAAGGTTGATTTCTGATTATAATGTTGTAGTTTTGGGCTTTCAAATGATAAATGATTTCAAATAATTAAAAATGAATTTTGGAACATGATTTCGATGATTAAAGGTTTTCGGTTTTGGAAACGGATTTCGGAAAAATAAAAGGGTTGGTTTCCAAGTGGAAAAGTGGATTCCGGATTTGAGTTCGAAATGACGGTTCGGGATGCGGGAAAGGCATCGGACCGGTGATTTCGGATTCGGGTTTGGATGTGAATACGGAAATGGTTTTCAACTGGTTTTGGATTGGATTTGCTGGATCTGGTTATTGGGTTTAAAGACCCGGATACTGATTTGACGAGGGACGGGCCCGGATTGAGTTTAAAGACTCGGGAGTTTAAAGACTCGGATATATTGATTTTCCCCCGTAGGCCTTTGAGTTTAAAGACTCGGGAGTTTAAAGACTCGGATATTGTTAAGGCCTGGATTGAGTTTAAAGACTCGGGAGTTTAAAGACTCGGATAGGTCCAGCAGGTTTGATCGGAAAATGATGATTTCATGTTCATGGTTTATGATACGGTTTTATAATTCACATGCTGTGGTTTTTCTAACTGTTTTATAGTGTTTCTGTTTCTTATGATATGGTTTATGGTAATTTGGTTTATAACTGTTTTATAAACTGGGTTATGCATGTGGTTTTCAAAATGGAGGGTGAAACTTGGTTTTCTGATAAATGGTTTTAGAACTTTTCTTTTAGTATGGTCCACTCACACCTTGTGTTTTTAACTTGCCCTCCAGGTTGTGGAGATAGCGCGGGGTCTTGACGTCGAGGCAGTGTCTGAGGCATAGAGGTCACGTGAAAGATTCCGGAGTGGTTTAAAGTCTTCCGCGTGCGTGTAATTATTATCGGTTTTATTTCCTTGTGTCTCGTACTATGCTCTGTAAATTATAACATCGGGATGTTTTATATAGTTTCTCCTGCGTCTGACTGAGTTTTGGGTGATTTTGAGTGAGCTTTACGTGGGTATTGTGTCTGGGAGTCAGACGGGAGCAGGATTTACCTCGGGTTTCAGGGTGAAACCGTGGTGGGTCCTGACAATTGGTATCAGAGCATAGGTTTGTCGAGTTTGTGTGGTTTGTTGGTTTGTGAGGTTGTGTTTTAGTTGTTTGACTATTTCTATGCCTCTTTCAGCGTGCTGTTTGACGATGCCTCCGAAACGTAGACCTTCTCCACGACCTGAAGAAGAAATGGCGAGGGGAACTGAGAGTACTACGATTGAGCGAGCCCAGCGGCTCGAGGCTACTACGTTTAGTGGTGGGGCTGATCCTGAGGAAGCCCAGAGGTGGATTACCAGACTTGAGCGGATCTTTGCGGTGATGCATTGTCCGCCAGAGGAGCGAGTGCTGTTAGCTACATTTTTATTGGACGGTGCGGCGTACGAGTGGTGGTATACCCTCGAGTTGTCCAGTTGGGATGCCCATAGTGTGACTTGGGAGACGTTTAGGGAACAATTTCTGGAGCAGTATTATCCTCGTTCTTTCCGGGATGCCAAGGAGGCGGAGTTTCTGCAGCTCCAACAAGGGAATATGACAGTGGCTGAGTATGAACGGAAGTTCCAGATGTTGTCTCGTTTTGCTCCTGCGTTTGTAGCCACCGAAGCCGAGAAGTGTCGTAGGTTTGAGTTGGGCCTGCGAGGTGAGATTCGAGCCATCGTGACGGCTGGATCGTTTGCTACTCTCCGGGACTTATCAGATGCTGCGGTGAGGGTTGAGGCTAGTTTGCCAGTGCGGCGCCGGGAGCCATCTTTTTCTGGAGCTTCGAGTCAGCGGACACCGAAAAAAGGTAACTTCGGTGGAGCGTCATCGTCGGGCGATGATCGTTTCGGAAGGCCTGGTAGTTTCCAGAGTTCAGGATTTCGGGGTTACCGCGCACAGCCGACTCCGCAAGCTAGTGCGCGTCCGTTGCATCGACAGGGCGACCAGGTTTTTCCGGTCGGGATGTGTGTTTCTACTGTGGGGAGCGAGGTCATTTCCGACATGAGTGTCCACTGTTGCCACCGGAAGGTGGTGTAGGCCAAGGAGCAGCGGAGCCTGGACACAGTACAGCGTCAGGGACAGCGGGCACTAGAGGAGGTGGCACTGCCACTAGTAGTTCGAGGGGACGTGGTAGAGCGTCGGGATCTCAGGCCCGAGTGTTTTCGATGACTCAGCAGGAAGTTCAGTCGGCACCAGATGCGGGGACAGGTACTTGTTTTACTTTAGTTGTGTTGCACTTAGTTTTGTGGTTGTTGGCACCCAGGGTAGAGTCTAGGAGGAGTTTCCCTAGGTAACCTAAGAGGTGTTACAGTGGAAGGGTGACGGAAGGAACAGGAGAGGAGTGACTAACTGATCGATATGAGGTTATTGAAGGAGAGAACCCACAAGCTAGAGTTTGCCTTTAGGACGTTGTAGATTTAATCCGATAGTGTCCGAGGGAGATAGGTGTCCGATTCTCTGGGATAGTAGCTGAGTTGGTTTAGAATGGTGAGGTGGTAGTACGTGAGGATGTACTCTGTGAATTCGATCGGGTACTCCATATGAGGTATTGTATAATACCTTTGTTTTCTATTCATAGAGTTTCCCTTGCGTACGCCATATAGTTGTTACAGGGAAAGGGTTGGCCGTGGTAACGGTAATTTGGGGTGGTGTGAAATACCCAAGGTGGAGATGATAGACGGGAAACGTAGGAAAAATGGTTGACTCCGTGTTGATTACCGGGTAGGAGACTCTAGGTGTCGGGAACTAGCGGTGGAATTTCGGGGACGAAATTCTTTTTAGGTGGGTAGATTGTAACAACCCGTCCCGAGAGCCGGGATTAGTAGTGTGATTAAGGTGGGATTAGTGAGGTTAATTGGTGGTTAGGTGGTCCCGATAGGTCTGTAAGTTTAGAATGACGATTTTGCCCCTAGTTAGGGCCAAAACTTTTCGTTCGGATGGTCAATTGGGTGTTGACCGATGACCAGGACGTAGGTTAGGACGTCACGAATCCATAGGCAGGTGGTACGCCTGATTCCGACTTCCGAGGAGGAAGTTATGCTGTTCGGAAGGTTGAGGGCATAACCGTAATATGGCTAACTTAGGGGGAAAAGTTGACTCTTTGTACGAACGGGTTTTGGTACGTTGACCTAGGATGGTTACGTAGCTCTCGTCATCCTGAGTTCGATGACAAGCGGCACGTATTCATCGGACTTACGGTGTGTGAGATACGGGTCTAGAAAGGTAGTGGCATAATTGTAAAATTGAGTAAAAAGGAGGGGTAGTTTGGTCTTTTGTGTTCTGGAATTTGTGCAGAGAGAGAACAGATGGACGGCTGGGATTGGGCCAGATGGTGAAGGCTTGGGCAGATTGGTGACACGTGTTGAGGGACTAGAGGGTTCTGGTTGAATCCTGTACATACACGGCCCAAATAATTGGGGTGCAACCGTGCCCGTGTTCGTGTTTGTGCGCAGAGGGAGACAGAAACAGAGGGAGATTGTGGGAGGAAATTGAGAGCATTGAAGGGTTGATTGAGGGAGCGGGTGAGTTGTGAGTGTGTGTGGGTGTCCAGAGAGGGAAAGGGAGACGGTAAGAAGGTTGGGAGGTGAGGAAGTCGTGTGGTTGGGCAGCTGGGAACTGCGGGAAAACCAGGGGTGAAAAGCAGGGAGGTCGTGAGAATCGTGGTGGTGGCGGCCGTGTACGGGGCAACTGAGACCGTGGTGGTGTTGTGCGGGTTGCGAGGAGTCAACCAATACCGGCAGAGCTCACGACGGTGACAGGTTACAGGTAATTTCTATTTCCCCGTGACTATGCTCTGTTTTGGCCGTGACTTCAAATTGGAAGTTGTGGCTTGAGGGGTTGAATCAAAGAGTCTAGGGGAGTCTAGGGAGTTCAGTCGAGTCCAGGGCGTCGTTCGGTTGTGTTGCCGTGACGGGAGGTGCACGGTGGCGGTTGGCACGATGGCGGGACTCTGTGTGCCCTGTTTTCCCGTTTTGTTTCAAACCAAGAGTCGTGATCCTAGAGATTGAGTCGAAGGTCTAGGAGAGTTGGGTTAGGTTCCTTGAGGTCCTAGGAACCGTCTGGTATTGCCACCGTGAAGGGAGGTTACCTGGGCGGCTGGAAAGGAAAACAGAGGAATTGGGCCGTCTGGTTTCGAGTCTGAGTCGACGGTGTAGGGGCTGTGTCGAGGTGATTGGAGGACGGGGATGCATAGAGTAAGGTTGGACGAAGCTATAGGAGAAGAAAGGAGGTGAAGTGGTGGCCGGACAGAGGAGAACCGTTGACGCCGGTTCAAGCTGCAAACTACTGTGTTGAACCGGGTCGACGTGAGATTGAAGGTGCACTGTAGCTGGCGCGTGAGGGCCACGCGCAGCCACTTTGGGCGGCGCGTGGAGGCGCGTGCGGCGGTTCTGGGAGGAACGATCAACATGGTTTTTGGTCCAGGAGTTGTGTTGAGTTCATTGGAAGTGGTTTCGGGTTAATCGAACGTCATTTGAGTTTAGTTTCGCGAGGGTGAAAGCTTAGGGTCCCGGGTTATTACGCTTTCGATTCGGGGAATTTTGAGGGCATTTAGGTGAACCTTCGTAGACGTGTTAGTGACGGATTTTGGTGGTTGTTGACAGGATCGGGATTTCCCGAGGAAGCCGAGGAACGTGCGGGACGTTCGGGACGCGATTGAGTGCTCGGTACTGTGAGTGGACTCTTTCCTTAAACTCGAACATGCATAACTGTTTTCTATACTTGTTTTCTATATGTGATGTCATGATTGTTGGATTTGTGATGTGATTTTACATAATTGCATGTTTTTCGAGAAAATACGGTATGTGGCACGTTTTATGATAAAAGGTTGATTTCTGATTATAATGTTGTAGTTTTGGGCTTTCAAATGATAAATGATTTCAAATGATTATAAATGAATTTTGGAACATGATTTCGATGATTAAAGGTTTTCGGTTTTGGAAACGGATTTCGGAAAAAGAAAAGGGTTGGTTTCCAAGTGGAAAAGTGGATTCCGGATTTGAGTTCGGAATGACGGTTCGGGATGCGGGAAAGGCATCAGACCGGTGATTTCGGATTCGGGTTTGGATGTGAATACGGAAATGGTTTTCAACTGGTTTTGGATTGGATTTGCTGGATCTGGTTATTGGGTTTAAAGACCCGGATACTGATTTGACGGGGGACGGGCCCGGATTGAGTTTAAAGACTCGGGAGTTTAAAGACTCGGATATATTGATTTTCCCCCGTAGGCCTTTGAGTTTAAAGACTCGGGAGTTTAAAGACTCGGATATTGTTAAGGCCTGGATTGAGTTTAAAGACTCGGGAGTTTAAAGACTCGGATAGGTCCAGCAGGTTTGATCGGAAAATGATGATTTCATGTTCATGGTTTATGATACGGTTTAATAATTCACATGCTGTGGTTTTTCTAACTGTTTTATAGTGTTTCTGTTTCTTATGATATGGTTTATGGTAATTTGATTTATAACTATTTTATAAACTGGGTTATGCATGTGGTTTTCAAAATGGAGGGTGAAACGTGGTTTTCTGATAAATGGTTTTAGAACTTTTCTTTTAGTATGGTCCACTCACACCTTGTGTTTTTAACTTGCCCTCCAGGTTGTGGAGATAGCGCGGGGTCTTGACGTCGAGGCAGTGTCTGAGGCATAGAGGTCACGTGAAAGATTCCGGAGTGGTTTAAAGTCTTCCGCGTGCGTGTAATTATTATCGGTTTTATTTCCTTGTGTCTCGTACTATGCTCTGTAAATTATAACTTCGGGATGTTTTATATAGTTTCTCCTGCGTCTGACTGAGTTTTGGGTGATTTTGAGTGAGCTTTACGTGGGTATTGTGTCGGGGAGTCAGACGGGAGCAGGATTTACCTCGGGTTTCGGGGTGAAACCGGGGTGGATCCTGACATTGGATTTCTGCCAATTTTTCATCGATTCCTTCAATTCAATCGTCGAATAGCATCGTTAGGAGTCTAATTAGGGTTCTGTAATCTCATTTACACAAGACCTTAAATCAGTGCGTCCATCAGAACTCGATTGTTCGAAGAACTTAATTGTATTGTTCCTCGTTCAATTCATCCAATGCCCACCCGATTTCCCAAATTGATACGTTCAGCAGCTTCGCAAGGTTCATCCAAACATAATTTCAGTTTCAATTTGAACTTGAATGTCCTCCAACCATTTGAACTCAATTCGAGTTTCTATAGACCATCACTGAGTCCATCTGGGCTGGTTTCTCCATCATTCTCCTTCATTTTCCTTTCATTCGACTCGTTCAGGTCTCCCTAAACTCATTCTCATTCCTGTTTTTAGCAATTTAGCACAGAAGTTTGAATTTAAATCCAAGCCTTCAAGCAAGGACGTCGGGTGGGGTTTCGAGTTTTCTGCTCAGTGACTTCCTCTAATTCTTTGTGTTTTTCTCACTGAATTGTATTGAGTTTCACCTAATCCCAGCCCAAGGGGTCGATTACTTGGAATCACTTTGGTTTTGATTCATGCTCTGTTTTTGTTCTTTTAGCTACACACACACCTGCACGATTTAGTTGTCTGTTTTCTCAGTTTGAATCCTCACTGCCCATTAATCGTGCAACATCATCACTTAGCCACTAATCAACATTAATCAAATGACAGATGTCATGAAATGCTAAATGCTCATCCACAATGACAGGTACATGTTTCATTCATTTAGCCTCATTTATCCTTTCACATGGCTGAATCAGCTATTAGTTTAATTACAAGTTTACCCTTCTTTAAGAAATTACCAAATTGCCCTTCACGTTCTCAGGCCCGTAACTTTTCCATCTGAACCCCGATTGACGCATGCCGCCTGTCTACAGATTCAGTGTCTCGAGACCTGCCCAACGGTACTTACGGGAAGTCCAAACACGGTTCCGATAAAAAAGTCAACAAATGGCCCCTTTTGACCAATTTACCAAATTACCCTCAAACTTCTGCACGTCATAACTTTTTCCTCGAATGTCGGAATCGGACGTGCCACCTGTCTATGAACTCGTGACGTCCCGAACTACGTCACCGTCATCGGTCAAAGTCCGTTTGACCACTCGAACCAAAAGTCAACTGTTCGCCCAAGTTTAGGGGCAAAATCGTCATTTTCCTTCAAAATTTCTGAATTTTCCCTTTTTGAATTTTCGGGTCGTTACATTGCCAGCTAGGGAATCTTGCTTGAGAGAATCAGAACATATTGATGATGTTGTACTCTTCAAGGAAGTAGGTAGTTGTGAATTGGATAGGGCATCAAATTGGTTCAAGTATAAAGCACATTTTGGAGAAGAAATAGAAAAAGGCTCAATGTTATGTTACAAGGCATGCATGGAATGAAGTGTTTGAAGTCACTCATCAAAGTGGGAGGTAGTTTAGGGTGAAGTTGAAATCTAAGAAATGTTATTGTAGAGAATGGGACGCATCTGGAATCCTATGCCCACATGCTCGTGCAACAATAGCAATAATGCATGGGAAACCAAATCAGGTATAAAACACTTTAGTTAAGAATGCTTGTTTACATCGGGCTTACCTCCTTTGGATGCTTGTTTGAATGCTTGTTTGTTGCTTATTTTAATTGCACAGGAGTCTGTCATAGAGAAGGCAAAAAGCTTGGGAAGGAAACAAATGAAAGCTAAAGAAATGAGGGCACAAGCTAAGGTAAGTGGAACAAGTGCAAATCAGGCACAAACTGCAAATGAACCAAGGACTGCAAATCAGTAACCAGAAGCCCAACCCAACCCCAACCCCAACCTCGACCCTAATCACAACCTCAACCTGAACCCTAACCCCAATCACAACCCTAACCCTAACTCCAATCACAACCACCACCTAATTCATCAACAACCTTATCCTAACGACCTTCAGCTGTGCTAGACTTGTCTCACATCACTGGAATTCCTCAACCACAAACATAGCCTTTACCAAATTCTCATCCATTAACTCAAACATCTCATTCTAACAAACTCAAGTTTAAATCTTTAACAAGGAGGAAAAAGTAGTATCGAGAATGTTTGGGTTACGGTTTTGTAGCTGGGATTAGCTTTTGGTGTATGATGTTAGGTGTATGGTTGTTTGGTGTATGATGGTTAGGTGTATGGTTGTTTGGTGTATGCAAGTTTTGTTGGTTTTGAGTTTAAATACACCATGTACTCACACTAATGTCACACATTGCACAATGTACTAGCACTTTTGAGTTTAAATGCACCCTGTAACATGCTAATTGGCCCACTTATGCAAAGTAGACAATGCAATTGGATATAATCTGCTTCAATTGTTGTTCTTGTGTAATGAATTATGCTTTCAATTTCAAGTTCTTCTTTTCTCTTCCTTACGTATTTCAAGATTATTTCAATTTTTTGGTGTATGCAAGTTTTGCTGGTTTTGAGTTTAAATACACCATGTACTCGCATTTTTATCTCATTTTGCACCATGTACTAGCATATTAGAGTTTAACTGCAGCTTTTTTTGGCATTTTTGTCGCTCTTTGCACCCTGTATTAGCATGTTTTAGTTTCAATAACAAAATAATTGTCCCAACTTTGACACATATATCACTGCATCCTCAAGAAATGACCACTTTACATTGCATTGCGAGAACACTCCATAGATTAAGGAAAATTACATCGCCATTATAGCTTAAATGCTAGTATCTATTACAAAATTGGATTGTTAGACAGTCTCAAATTACTTCAAACTTCAAGATGCTTAAAGATCACCACAAGCCAAGTTGCTATTAGAGCAACCTATAACTTCCTTGCCCAAGCTCTGCTTTTCTTCAAATCTTCTTCCATTTTCCCATTTTCCCTCAACAACCCGGGCATAATTGCTTTGCACCGATAACACATATCAAGATCAAACCATTCCCAAAACCCACAATTGCTTCTCTGCATTTAAACACACTCGATTATTAGAAACTTACCCACAATCCCAACAATTGAATGAAAATTGAATATCATTCAACTAAAATTAGAGCAATAAACCTAAATAAGATTGCAGGTCGACCATATGAAGAAATTTGAAGTCCAATTAAATATCTATCCCCTAAAATCTACCATCTATCGTCAATTCAACAATCATTCCAAATTTATGACTTTTCATTATCCTAGAATATGGATACACTTGGTGTAAGACCCGTGTCCTGGAGGAAACAGTGAACAATCCCACATTCCTGTGAGGGGGAATGGTCTGGGAGAGGATGGCTCAAGTGGCTTTGGGGGGAATTGGAACCCCAAAGTTAAGTGAGTTGAGGCTGGTGCAATTCCATGATAGGTGACCCCCTGGGAAATTGCACCATGAGCTCCCGAAAACAAAACGGTGAGGGCGAGGCCCAAAGCGGACAATATGGTGCTAGATGAGTCGGGTCCTGACCGAGGAGGATCGGGTCCTGACACTTGGAATCTCCTGTTGGGATGTTTGTTAGTCCACAAAGGCTTAATTTTTCATTTCTTCCTACAATAGCAACTTTTTGCTTCAAAGTCATTAATCTCTTCTTCTTAGAACCTGGGTCACGTTGATGAGTGAAGGAAAGAACTTAGGTCGCATCGACGAAGGAGAGGAAGAACCTAGGTCGCGTCGATGAGGAAGGGGAATAACCTAGGTTGCGTCGACAATGGAAGGGAAGAACTTGGGTCGTCGTGGTCCTAGATTGGGATTTTCGAATTATGGTTTCCAATTGGGAAATTAAGGGCCTCAATTGTGAAGTTTCAAAATTGCCCTTTGTCAAGTCAGTGCATTTTAATTCACGTAAGCGCCACAGACACTATCATGACAAATGAAATATCTGGAATGAAAAAATAGTCGAGGATTAACTCAACTGTTATAAAATGTTGATTGAACAAATAACCAGCATAAAATGTAAAGTGCGATGTTAGTAAATTTTGGATACTTAAAATAAAACGCCCTTCAATTGTTTGAAATAGGATACGCGAAAAACATAGGGTCAAAATTGAAAAGAAAAGTGGCAAAAATTGGTTGGGTCTCGAATATCATTCCAAGTTTAGCACCATCATCACTCTTGATAGTTCCGGAGGAAGTAAGTCCGGCGAAGCATATTCAGTGATTCCTACCCTATTCTTGAGATTAAGAGCGCGGCAATGACTGCAACGAGAGCATTTTCACCATTAAATCAATGGCACAATATAATCCAACTCCCAAACAGAACAATCAACACAAACCCACATCTTCAAATCAATAACAGTAGCCAAAACCAATCCAATAGAAGAAACCAGTTTCCCTGCTTTTCCATAGATGCATCAAAAAACCCAGATCCAGAAACCCCTCTCACCGCCACAAGCTCACCTCTTGTTGTGGTTGGCTCAGCTAATGCAGACATCTATGTGGAGATTGAGAGGCTGCCCAAAGAAGGGGAGACCATTTCAGCCAAGACTGGCCAGACCTTGGCCGGTGGCAAAGGCGCCAACCAGGCTGCCTGTGGCGGCAAGCTTTCTTACCCGACTTACTTTGTGGGTCAGGTGGGTGAGGATGCCCATGGGAAGCTGATCACTGAGGCTCTGCAGAGCCGTGGGGTCCACCTTGATTACCTGAGTACTGTGTCTGCTGCACCCACTGGGCATGCTGTGGTGATGCTGCAATCTGATGGGCAGAACTCCATCATCATCGTTGGTGGTGCCAACATGCACTGCTGGCCTGAGACTCTGTATGATGAGGATTTGAAGGTGGTGATGAATGCTGGGATTGTTTTGCTTCAGAGGGAGATTCCTGAATCGGTCAACATTCAGGTGGCAAAGGTCAGGGCTTTTTGAAATTAATTTTATAATTTTATAAATTCACTTCTTTTTAATATTGTTGTAATCAAGTCAGGATCAATTACTGTTACAATGCCTTTGTATGTTATTGAATGATTTACATTTTATGTTACGTACAACAGCTTTCTTTTTAAGTTAAGTGTTCCAACTTGAAATCTAAGGATGAAATTTCCTTTGTTTAATTGGTTATGTCTTGGTTCTCCATACTGATTGGAAGATGATTGGTCATATGAGAAACTGGAATTAGTGAATTTCTTGTTATGGGCGGGTATTAGAAAGCTTTTAGCTTTTATGAATCTAGGTAAAGATTGGCTACTGCATCTGCAAATCTATGTAATAATGATGCTTCCTTCAGTAGTTCTCATTTTTCTTTTGTAAATTTGGCTAGTGATACATTTCTTTTAGTTTTGTTGATGAGAATGTGGCAGGCAGATCAAAGGACTAGAGATCATGAGTTAATCTGTGGAGTTTTTTTTTTTTTTTTTTTTTTTTTTTTTTTTTTTTGTGGTGATCTATCTGTAGAGTTTTATATAGCACATTCATGAGTTATGAAACCTGAAGCTTCCAAAATAGAATTAGCTCAACTGGTTCTTATATAATCAACATCATAGCTTGTTTGGTTATGTGGAAAAGGTGGATCCGTGTACCTTCTGAAAGACATCTTTTTAACAAACTTTAGAGTTTGATTTTGTTATTAGTCTGGCTCATAGCTTTTCCAACTGATTTAGTGAATAAAATAATGGATCTAGGTCAAACTTGAAGTTCTACTTCTAGCACATGTACATTGTTTCTATGTTATTTAACTTATTTCTATCACGTTTAAGCCCAACTGCTGGGCAATGAAATGAGTTAACGATGGATTCTTAAAATGTTTATGGCAATTATGACTTCTCTATAGTTCTTAATGATTAAATTGATCAGAAGTACTATTGATTTGGACACAACTTGCAGGCCTGTGTCTTGTAAACAGTATATCACCCTATAGGATTTCTACAGGCTTATAAATTTCTCAAGGATAATCAGTCATTTACATGATAACGTGTTTAGGTAATTTCTTTTTCTGGTGTCCTGTTTGAAAATTGAGTTGTCTTGTTTGCTTCACGCTTTACCTTCGATTGATAACAATTTGTGGTAAAGTTGAATCTGATAGCAGACGAGGTGCAATTCACGTAAAATATATGAGGCAGTTTGTCTGTTATTAGGCCCTTAATATTCTTTCGATTTCTGACAAAAAAATTGATTTATTTTGACTATCAAATCCCCCTGTGACCCTTTACATTTTAGATGAAGGTATATTCAGTCTGATGTTATTAGTCAGTGTCGTTGTTTGTAACACTTTCATGTATAATCTGATATCCCATTTTATATTTAGGCTGCCAAGGGTGTAGGTGTACCTGTCATTTTGGATGCTGGAGGAATGGATGCACCAATTTCCCAGGAACTTTTGAACTTTGTTGATATTTTGAGCCCAAATGAATCTGAGCTTAGTCGCTTAACAGAAATGCCGACTGAAAGCTTTGAACAGATTAGTGAGGCTGTGGCGAAATGCCATAAAATGGTAATGTACTGAAAAGTCTTCTTAGCTTTGAACAGATTAGTCATGGTTCTAGTCATTTTCTATGGCTTGAAGTATTTATTTTTGGGTATCTGGAGCCTGAACATCAAAACCATACATTTTATGAAAACTTAGTTGCTCATATGTGTTGCATATAGTTTTGCATTAAGTTTTATACATACCAACTAGATCTTTGACATAAAGTGAACCAAGAAGGCAGATATTGGGAGCTGATCTTTTTATCACATTCCAATACTGTTCCTATCAGCTTTCCTGTGCTGTCTCGTATGTTGTCAGATTGTATTGATTTAATCATAGTCTGTCATTTAAGTACGTTGGGAAGGCACTATTATATTCTAGCTTGCCTAAGGCCATAGTTTCAATAATCCGTATAATTTCAGGGTGTTAAGCAAGTCCTAGTGAAACTTGGGGCCAAAGGGTCTGCTCTATTTGTAGAAGGTGAGGAACCAATTAAACAGCCTGTCATATCTGCTGCAAAAGTACTTGATACTACTGGAGCCGGTGATACATTTACCGCCTCTTTCGCGGTGGCTCTTGTAGAGGGGAAGTCCAAAAGGGAATGCTTGAGATTTGCAGGTACTGTCAGCAGCATCCCTTATTCTATTTTGAGCATGTGCCTTGTCACAAACTTGTTCACAAGTCTTGGCTATTTTTCTATTTTCCAGCTGCGGCAGCTTCTCTTTGTGTCCAAGTGAAGGGAGCAATTCCTAGCATGCCGGAGAGAAAATCAGTTTTGAACCTTCTTCAGTCTCTTTGATGATAGTTGTATCTAAATTAGGTCCATAGATGCAATACATTTTCAGCATGCTTGTTAGATTTGCCTTTCCTTGAGTTAATGCAGTTAAGGTTGTGCACCTTGGAAGAAATCGCCATTCCCCTCATCATGTATGCCTCCACAAACAGATTGAAAACTACCCAAATTAAGAAGTTAGCAGAGGAGCACCGATATGCAGCTTCGAGGCGAATCATGAGCATAGTATTTCTCCAATGCAGAAGAAAAGAAGCAGCCTCAAAGCCAGGATGAGAGAGTGCTAAAACGCTGAACCATGAGCTTTTGATCGTTCTGCAACATCCGGCATTGGAGGATTCCTTGGTTTAGTCTTTTGTTCAGATAATCCTTTGCTCTTAGTTATTAGAGATTGTTAGAATTTGAGGATTTGTTACCGAAATTATGTGGGAAAAAAATTTGGGGATATTTATGTTTGTTATATCTTCTTGATTATGGATGTTCATTGTTCTTCATATTGATACGAATTTCGAATTGAAGATCGCTAAATGTGATTAACGTTGGAATTCGTTTTGATCCACATATGTCTTGGCTGATGTGATATTTATGTTTCTTCTTTATTCTTGATTTTGGATGTTCATTGTTCTTCATATGGATATGATTTTTTATGAATTCCTAGGACTGGTCATAATCTGTGTACTCCAGCAAGCCACTATGAATTCCTATCGTTTGCAACAATATGCTATTGCAACAAATGCATTGGTTCTATTAATTTGCTTGGACAAGCTTGTGTGTCGCATTTGGTCTATTTCCTTTAATTATGAGATGAAACTATTACTTTGCCGCTTAAAAGATTGAATTTTTCGAGTGCTTATTTGAGAATTATTATTTCACCCTACCTTCCAGAATACATTTGCGAAACATATACATTGTTTGATCCTGTAATCTTTTCGTTCGTGTTTTGGCTGGTCTTCGCTGGTCTTCACTTTGTTTTTTTGTCAGAATTTCAAAATGAGCCATGATACTGTTGGTTTCCCAGAGACCTTCATCTCCATGGTTCTATTTGGCTGCCCAGAAACTTTCATAAAGAAGTTTCATTTTAATTTTGAATTTAGAGTTATTTTGAACCCAAACTGGTCTTATATTACGAATTATAGATCAATGAATGTGATGAAGGCAGAAATTAGTTTTGAATTTATAGTCATTTTGTTGTTTCTCCATGGTCTCATCATCAAGTTTTATGTTCACAATTTTTAGTTTTGAATTTAGATCAATTTGAACCCAAACTGATCTTATTGCATAATTGTTTGATGACAAGATACCAGTGATACTATACAAAAAAAAATTATCAGGAGTTGTATTTAAAAGGAGGATTGAATACAATATTCTGATGCTATAAAAAACATACCTCAAATCAAATTTTCCGTGTAATGTGATGGCTACAAACCTCAAATCAAATTTGCCTTGTAATGTGATGGCTACAAACATGCATATGGTTTGGTGACTAGTTTTAAAAAATCCAAGATTCAAACATGTATCCCTATCCCATTATTTACATAAACTATTTTTTAATAATTTTAACCTTGACCTGAATTTCTATTTTCACCATATATCACCTAGATTGCTATTTTCACCATCTATCACCCTGGTTGACTAGTTAAGCCACTCTAGCATTGCCTCGCCGATCAATTTCAGCTACGATATCTAAAGTTTTTAACCAAATCATGAACAAACATCAATTGCAAACTAAAATCAAACCAGTGTAAGTATGCACACAAATGCTATATCTAAAATCAGCAACAGTTAAGAAACAACTATTGTTAACAGTAGTTATGAGGCAAAGTAATAGAGAATTATGAGGCAAAGTAATAGACATAACATGAGGCATTCAAATTCAAATAGAGAATTTGTGAGTTCTGAAATTTTTGCATATATGAATATATATTAGTGTGAAGATTGATATCCAATGACTAACTCATATGAGATTTAACCAATCTCTCTTTCCCCAATATCACATTGACTAAACCATCATGCAAACCAAACAAAAAAAATTAAAGAAGAAACCATGCATGCAGCTCTCCAAAGAAGAAACCAAGAAACAATTTAAAGAGTTCTGCAAAAATGTTCTTATAATAAGATGTGCAAACAGCTCTCCAAAGTTGTAGATGTTATCTCTCAAGTTACTAAAAATGTAGCAGGAATTAAAAGAAGCAAATAGGCTAATATCCATTGAGCAGTAAAATAAGTGAACAAGGTATGGACAGTAATAGGAATCTACAATATAAATCTTATTTTAAGTAGAGTTTTCCTAATCACAACAATTCAAATGCAAACCAAGCCAGTAAGAAGGTAAAAGCCAAGTGTGAAATGAAGTGTAAAGCAAATGTGAAACAATATCCTTGGTTAATTATGCATTCAATACAGTCTATGTTAAAGGTAACCTACATGCTACAACTCCAATTAGCAATGTGACTAATTCTCTAAGCAAGAATGTTTCAATATTTCCAACAATTTAAATCACAGAAAACCACTCATCCTAGGGCATGAAACCACAGAATTCAAGTCTTCTATAGAATAACATTGCAAAAATAGTAAATGTGATTTCAAACATAGGAACTACAAAAGTAAACAACATGAGAAACAATATGAGGCATTCAAAGAAATAGAGAAATTACATATTCTAAGATATTGCCATACTTGCTTCCTAGACATATAGCAACAATTGCAGAACTCACAAATTCAATTTATAAATTCAATCCTTGATATAAATGTATGCTTAATAGAATGAAAAATTCAATCCTAATGAAAAGACATTCAAACTTAGTTATGAAGAATAATAGATGCAACAAGGCAATAAAAATTGGTACCCACCTTCAATGTAATCGAACCAATCAAACCACGAAGATGGCGACTTCTAGGTCGCGAAGATCGCGTCATCCAGTACCCGCTAATGAAGTCGAAGATCGCGTGGTCTAGGGCTCCAGGATCGCGGTCTGGCCGTGTGGTGATCTAGGGCTCGTTCTAGCCGTGTGGTTTTTGGGAAATTGGTTGTGAGGACCTTGTGAAGGGTGGTGTGGCGTAGCGAAGAGTGGTGTGGTGTCTGAGAAATTGTCGTTCACTCGTCGTTAGAAGGGAAGGCGGGCTTAAGTCTGTCAAGTTTTGGCACAAATGAAATAAGGGGGATATAAGTGGGCTGTGAATTTGTTTTCTTCATATATATAGTTGGGTCATTTTTATAAATATGTAAAAATTCAGTTCAGTTTAGATAGTCTTTTAAGAAAAAAGACATTTTGGAATTGTCCTACCCTAAAAAGGACATATCAAATGATATCCCTTTTTTTTTTTCTTTCATCTTCGACATCAACGTCGCCAGATATTGCGGTGGAAATTGCGATTTGCTTCTTCTTCTTCTTCTTGGACATCAACAACAAGGCATTAAACAAGGGGAAAATTGTGAAGAAAGAGGACAAATTTATGTGCTTTTTGTTTGAATAAATGTGAAATTAATTAGTCATGATTTCTGAGTGAGTGGGGGTAAGTATTCGTTAACGGGTATGAGCCAAAAGTGATTAATTTGGTGAATTGCAGATTTTTGATGGTATGTTATCTTGATTCCCTATAATTTCTTGAACATGCCACTTTCTAACTCTTTGTGAAGCTTCAGAAACACCTAGAAGGTCAAGTTATGTCTTTCCTTTTTGTTTGATTGTTGGTGATAACAAGGTTATTGATGCACAAAATTACCAACATAGAAGTGATACTATGTTTGTGCCACATGTCCTTCGTATAAGTTATAAAAGAATACAAATTGGTCGTTACTTAAGGGGTAATCACCGGTGAGGTGACATGACAGGACCCATCCCAACTGGACTTTGATAACTGTGTCTGGTCCTGCTCCTGTCTGACAAGTCAACTGAAGTCCCAAAACTACCCCTCAGCACTTGTCAGACAAGAGATAAGTGCACTGATTTCCGTTCATGCCTCCGCCTCTCGATCAGCCCCGAACGTCGTGCCATGGCCTAGAGGGTCATCAAAACAGAAAAAGTACGAGTGGACAAAAATAATATCATTTTGAAAATACATTTCAAATAGACCATTTACCTTCCAGTTTATCAAACCATGCATGCATAGGGTAAAACATATAAATAACCATTACCGGCTTTCTAGCCAAATCACATGAAAAGTATCAAATCCCGGCTCTCAAGCCAAATATATGAAAACACTAACCTGGCCATAAAGACCAAAACCCGTACTCAATACCAGTACGCAATCAAAATCAACATCAAACAACACTACTCACAAGTGCACAATCAATCAATCAATCAATCCGCACTACACGTAGGCAATATCCCGTGCCTCAGTCGTCTGGGTAGCCACCCCTAGCTCCGACTGTCCTAGCACGCATAACCCCGAGCATCAGTTGACAGGACCCGTCTCCGAAGGACATAGATAACCGTGCCCGGTCCTGCTCCCGTCTGACCAATCAATTGAGGTTCCGAAATTACCCTCCAAGACTTGCCAAACAAGGGATAACTGCATCTATACCCACTCATACCTCCACCTCTCTAATAGCCTTGATCATCGCGTCACGACCTGGAGGGTCAATAAAACAGAAAAGGTGTGAGTGGACAAAACAAACTTTTATAAATACATTTACTAAAATACATTATTACTCTCCAGTTTCACAAACATGCATGCATATCATAAAACATGAGTAATAGTGTGAAATCAATCAAGTATGAATAGTGGACCGATAAAATTAAAACATGTTTCTAAATTCCCATGGTCCACATTTTCCCTGAAACTCATGTTCATCAAATCCATTCATGATATAAAGTATCTGGACACAAATGTCAATAAATCCGCGGGACTTATTTCCATATCCAATCTCATTAGTAACGTTATCCCTGCAACGCGTGCAAACCAAATAGGCTCAAGGACCACTCAAATCTTAGCATGTCGGTATGAACACATCACCAGCCGACATTCCAAATCATCAAGAACACATCACTGATCGATCTCCACATAATACCAGCACATCTGATCTGAGTCGAGCCTCCCTCAGCTGCACGACAACAGACCGTGCTACGTGACCTCTCCGGGCGAACACATCTCATCCCGAAGGCGAGCGTTATCTCCAGGGTGCACTCCGGGGAAACACATTCCCAACCGGAAGCCCTAAATATCCGCAACACAAGGTGCACTTCGGGGAAAACATATTTCCATCCGAAAACCCTAAATATCCGCAACACATCACCATCATGAAAACCAATGAAAACATTTGCGTTTAAAACTCAAATCATTATCAACACAGGGTCTCAGCCCCAAAATATAGTTTCCTCAAATACGTAAAACCAATGTCCCGATTTATTCCATAAATCTGAAAATCATCAATACCATCATGTAATCACATGGAAATACAAATCCAATCAAAATCACAATTCCATTGGGTCTCAAGTCCAAAATCTCAATTTCACGTAAATCCGTGCAACCGTAACCCGAGTTGCCATTTTTACGCAAATCCATGAAATATATTCCAAAAACATTACGTAACTCCATCAAATCAATCCCTGACTCATAATCTGAGTCAAAACATCATTTTTCAATCTTTCATAATTTCTCGAAAATCGTGCCAAAAATAATATAATAATCTAGAAAATCGAGAAATCACCGTAGTGAAACATCAATCATGTCAAATCATATCAAATCATATAATAAAGCATTTAAAACATAAATTCATGCATCACGGTTAGAAAACAAAGTCCACTCACACACACGGTCCAAACGGCCCGTTTCCGAGCTGCACGTTTTTCCGTAAATTCTGAAAATCACAATTCCTGTCCAAAATCATTATCGAGGGTCACTAACACTTCAATATATCTCATATAATTTTCCCCAATTTTTCTGGGATTTAAATACGTATTTAACACGTAAATCAAAACTTCGGATACACAGAACTCTATAGAAACGATATCTGATTTCCTCGAAACTAGTGCCAAAATGTTTGTTACACTGAGAGGATTCAAAGTCATGTTGACCTCACCTTGAAACAAGGCTCCACGCGCCCTCACGCGCCACCGTGAGTGGTGATCATCAAGCGCCTGCTACAGTGTCGTCGTCCCAGCCCGATTTCTTGCAATCCGGGTTCTGCAACCCACGAGACGACCCGATTCAATCCTTGTCAATTCTGCATCTTCTTTCAATTGATTTAGCCAACATCATCATTTTAATCTTAATTAGAGGTCTGTAAGTTCAATTACACAATTCCTTACCTCAATCCAATCGATTCGAAGATGAACATTCGAAGGATATCTGTGCACTGTTCATTCTTCGAAGTTCATCCATCCCACTTTTTTTTCTTCAATTGATCCATCCAAAAGCTTCATAGGACTCTTATAAACTCGTTTTCGATCTCAATTTCATCATTCAATCCTTCCAAAATCACAACTCAATCCTCGAAATTCTTCACTTTCGCCATGTCTGTTCTAAGCCAAACAGACACCAATTCTCTTAGTTCTTGATGTGGATTGACTCAAAATGGTCTCAGGAAGCTAACTCAAGCTTCAATTTTGATCCTCATAGCTCACAACTTTGAATTCGAATTCTCACCCCATTTTCCCAATTTTCAGTTCTGGGTTTCAATTTCCCTCTCCGTCCCTCGTGTTTTCCTTTCTAACTCAGTCTCCTAATTCTCTCACATTTCCTCTCAAGGTTAGTTGTGGAAGGAAGTTAACTATGGAAGGAAGCTCACACAATCATACTCTGTTTTTCACATGTTTAAGGAAGAAACAGAGGAGATGGTCGATAATGAAGAAGAAATGATAATTGAGGATGAAGATGGAAAATTAATAATGGATTAATAGGAAACATGATCCACAAATTAGGGGTCTCAAAACATGGGATGAGTGACACTTGTCACTCATCCAAGGGTCCATAATCATTGATCACATTTCAATATTTTATTATTATTTCAATCGAATTCCTGGGACGTAAGTTTAACTGATTTCACTCCTGTGACCATAACTTTCCCGTTCGATGTCTGATTTCGACGTACCGCCTGTCTACGGACTCGTGACGTCCCAAACTGCATCATAGTCATTGGCCAAACTCCGTTTGACCGTTCGAGTTAAAAGTCAACATTTTGCCCACCTCTAGGGGCAAAACAGTCATTTCGTACCTTCCGTCCGAAATCGCTCAACTAATCAACGATTAGTCGCACTAATCCTTCATTAGTCAGTAATATAATCTCGGAATTCAGGACGAGTCGTTACATCAGTCGTCTTGGAATCACCCTGAGCTCCGACTGCCTGGGAACACATATCACCCCGAGCATCAGCCGTCTGGGAAACACCCCGAGCATCGGCTGCTTGGGAACAATCATTGACAGGACCGCTCCCAAAAAGACATTGATAACCGTGCCCAGTCTTGCTCCCGTCTGGCAAGTCGACTGAAATTCCCAAATTGCCCTCAGTACTTGCCAAACCAGGGATAACCACGTACGTACTCACTCATGCCTCCGCCTCTAGATCAGCCTCGATCAACTCGCCACGACCTGGAGGGTCAATAAAAATACAAAAGGTGTGATTGGACAAAAATGAATCGGTTTATAAAACAGTTACAGAAATATATTTCTACCCTCCATGTAAAACCAATGCAAGCATTAAAAAAAAATCATTTCGCAATCCGTTACATTTTCAACATAAGAAAAACGTGTATGAAAATCAAATCATTTTCCTTTTCTTCACCTTCAGGTCTTAGCCCGCAACATAAACACAGGGCCTCCGCCCAAAACATGAACCAAATCCAAGTACGTATCATAATCCAAAAATCCATCAAACCACATAAACCGGGCCACTGCCCAACACATCCGAAACATCAGCAATCAACAGTAATTCACAAGTCAGACAATCTGCTAGATCTCAAGTGCGTCCGAGTCTTTAAACTCAAAACCATGCGCATAATCATGCCTTCTCGGGATATCAATGAGTCTTTAAACTCAGAACATAATCAATAGGCCTCGGGGGGTATCATATCGAGTCTTTAAACTCAAAACAGTAACCGAGTCTTTAAACTCATCAAGGGCCCTCCCCCGTCATCAATTAACCGAGTCTTTAAACTCAAAACATGCTTCAGCAATAGCACCGGGTCTTTAAACCCAAAACCATTTGTAAATCACAACAATCCAGGATCCATCGTGATCCAAATTTCAAATCCAATCCGAAATCACATTTTGTCATAACAGGACTCATGTCCGAATTTCACATTCAAATCCCCAATCATATCCGTCATCCATTCCCGAATTCGAATTCGCAATAATGATTTCGTAAGCTAGCATCCGGAAACATCATTCCGAACCCAAATCCGGAAATCCATTTTCACGTTTCCAAAATCCGAATCTTGTTCATCAAAATTACTTTTATACCGTGGGCATCAAGCCCAAAATCACCTTTTCCAAAATCCGCTTTAAATATTTGAAATCATTTCAAATCCCAAAGTCAAATCAAATCACATTTCAAATTCCAAAGTTAAGGCATCAAAACCATGATTAAAACACAATATACTCGAAATCTCGTGAAACGTGCAAAACCGTGATAATCACAAAATCCGTGTCAAAACCGTAGGTCATGCTCACAATCATAATCAAAACATCCTTAAAACATCATACTCACAAATCATGTAAAATCGTTCATCAAACCATCATCACAACATAAGAGAAACCATAGTCTCGAAATACATGCAGTTACGTATTGCATACCAAAATACGAATAAATACGAAAATCGTAATTATCACAAGTCATAATCATAATCATAGAAATCATAGAAACATTTATGCATGCATTAAATTTTGAAAGCAAAGTCCACTCACACACCGTCCATATCGTTTGTTTTCGCGCTGCACACGTTTCCGTAATTTCCGACATTTTCCAGAAATCTCAAATCCTGTCCGAAATCATTCTTTAGTGTTACTAAGGTCCCAAATAACATCATACTAATTTCCCATAATTTTCTGGGAATTAAATATTAATTAAAAACGTAACATAAACCTTCGGACCCTCGAAACAACATCGAAACGGTGTCCGATTAATTCGAAATCAACGCTAAATTGTTCGTTACATTGTGTAGGTCAAAAGTCGTGTTGAACTCACCTTGAGAATCAGGCCCACGCGCCCTCATGCGTCGCCGTGAGTGGCTGCGCGTGAAACTCATGCGCAAGCTACAGTGCAAGCACTGTTCATCGTCCTCACCCGGCTAACTATTAAACGGGCCGTTCAACCCGCGTGATGACCCGTTTCAATCCTGCTCAATTCCAACTCTTTTCTTGTAATTCAAATGTCCAATAGCATCGTAAATGTGTGAATTAAAGGTCTGGCATCTCAATTCCAATTATAACTACTTCTAACTATCCAACCGAAATCAAATTTTCGAAGACTGTTCTTCATTCGACCCCTTCAATTTCCGTTGATTTCGTTAAATTGACCAATTAGGAAGCATAATAGGCTCATTCTAACCATGAATTCAAGTTCAATTTGATTTTAACATACCTCTGTATGATCGAACTTAATCGTGAAAATCCCAAACCGTCGCGGGTCCAGTCCCTGCCATCACCTCCCTAATTGCTTCCGTTTTCGATCGTGTTCGACTATTCCAAGTCCTAGAAGTCTTATTCGAACCTTAATTTGGCTTGGGCTGTCCTCTAACTCCAAAATCTAACTCTCCCTCTCTCAAGGACCCGTTTCAGGTTTGAACTCTCCTTTCACCATTTTTCATCACTTTTCTTACTCTCTCAGCCCCAATTCTCTGTTCTCCCTCTCTTCCTTCTGTTTCAGCCCTTCTTTTCTCTCAATTGATAGTGGGGAAGGTCGATCAAGCCAAGTTTATCAGGCTCTGTTTTTCTTTCCTTTTCTTTTCCATTTCCAACATCACCCACGAGCTTCAATTTCTGATTCAAACACACTAACACACACTGTGCACATCCACCTCTGTCTCTGTTCTCTCACTCAGTTAATTAAATCAATTCAAAACAAATGGTGTTCTGTTCTCCAAATTCAAAACACCAACACAGCATTGTGCACCCGTGCTCTACCCAAAACACCCAATTGCATAAGCAATTCCCAGCACGCCTAGCACTCTGTCCTCAGTATTAAACAAGTCCCCCCAACCAAAGCCACTAACAGTTAAACAATTCACTAAACGGACCATCCAAAGCACGGTGGTTTCAGCCATGCTGCACTGTTCCAATAGTGCCCTGTGGAAATTACTATTTTGCCCTTCTTCACAAAATTACCAAAACGCCCTTCTCTTTTTAGAACCACAACTCACCCGTCCGATGTCCGTTTTCAGCGTGCCTCCTGTCTACGGATTCAGGGCATCGAGACCTACCTAAAGGTCCTCGAATCGCGTGAAAAGTAGTGGTCAATCAAAAAGTCAACATTTTCCCCCTTTCGTCCTAATTACGAAAATGCCCTTGAACTTCCGAACGTCATAACTTCCTCCTCGGATGTTTGAATCGGGCGTGCCACCTATCTATGAACTCGTGACGTCCCGAACTACATCACAGTTATCGGTCAAAGTCCGTTTGACCACCTGAACAAAAGTCAACCGTTCGCCCATTACCTAGGGGTAAAATAGTCCTTTTCTTCAAATTTTCCTAATTTTCCCTTTTTGAACGTCCGGGTCGTTACAACAATCATATCCCCCGAGCTTCGGTCGTCTGGGAAATACCCCAAGCTTCGACCGTCTAGGAACTCACAAGCACATTGAAAACTATCCCGAGATTACATCCCAAAACATTTCAATCAAATCCTTAACTTCAAAGCTAAGTCAAAATCATTCCCACCAGGGTCTCAAGCCCAAATACCATTTACACGTAAATCCGTAAAATCTCATTTAAAACATGAAAATAATCCAGAAATCATCCTTGACTCACCAATTAAGTCAAAACATCCTTTTTAAAAACCTTTTTGACTCCGGGCCTAACCCAAAACATCATTTGCACATTTCTCGTAAAACGTGCTTGAAAGACCGATTACAATAATCATTAATCACAATTAATCATGCCAAATCACCATGACATCATTTCAAACCAAATCATGCAATCAATCATGTAAAACATTTAACTATGCATGCATAACAGTTTATAAAACAAACGTCCACTCACACACCGTCCAAATCGCTCAATTCCGAGCTGCACGCCTTTCCGTAATTTCCAGAAATCTCGAATCCTGTCAAACATCATCATTATGGGTCACTAATAAATCCAATAAAGCAAAGGAAACTTCCCTAATGTTTCGAGAATTAACTACGAATTAAAATGGAACATAATCCTTCGGACCCTTGAAACAATATCAAGATGGTGTTCGATCGACTCGAAACCAACGCTAAAGTGTTCGTTACATTGCCTAGAGTAAAAAACATAATCAACACTTCCTCAGAAAACCCCTCACGCACCCTCACACGCTGCCGCAAGCGGCTGCGTGTGAAAGCCACGCGCCTGCACAGTAAACTGCTACAGTTCTCTTCCTCACCCAATTTCCTGTAATTGGGTTCTTCGACCCGCGGTACGACCCGATTAATTAGCCTTCAATTCAACCTTGTTTTATTCATTTCTTTCAGTGGATCTCATCTAATTCAACTTAATCGAAGTTCTGTATCCTTTATTTCACGTGATTCAAACTTAAACCTATAAATCTCGAATCCCCTGCCTTCGAGTTCAAGTTTTCAATTCCCCCAATTCGAACTCAATTGTTGATTCTAATTAACCAGGAAGTCACAGAAGAGTCCTATAAACACATTTTCGAAATCAATTACATCCATTCTTACCTCGAATTAATCCAACCAAGCCTCAAATTTCAGTGACGTCGTAAGGTCCGTTTTCAGTCAAATCTCCATCAATTCCCTTCACGTTTGATTTGGTTCGCGTCGTTTGGCTCCCAGAAGGCTGAATCTCAACTTAATTTCACTTCAATTGGTCCAACACTTGAAAATCGAGATTCAAGTGCCCAAAATCTAGTTTCGGGTTTTCTCTCGGGTTTGTGCGTTTTCTTTCAGTTTTCTCTCCTCTTTCTTCTCGTTTTGACTCTATAATTTTTTTTTATTCTCTCTGTTGAGTCTCTCCACGTCTGATGTTTAAATTGTTCAATAGATATGTATGTGTTTTTTTACGTTTATCTTTATTTTCTTTCACGTACCTTCATTTGATTTCAAATGGCAATCAATGCCACCAATTTCATTTTCTAAGTGACAGATGTCACTCAATAATTAAATGATTCATCCTATAGGTGGCTCATGATTTGGCTGCTGCAAATGTCCATTTTACCCTTACCAACAAAATGACCAAAATGCCCCTCGTCGTTCGAGACCCATAAATTTTCCATCCGGGCTCCGATTTATGCATGCCACCTATCCACGGACTCAGTGTCTCAAGACCTACCCAACGGTCTTTACGAAAAGTCCAAAAAGTGCCCCGAACAAAAAGTCAACTTTTGCGCCCATAACTAAGGGCAAAATCGTCATTTTGCATCAACTTTCAAATTTACATATCTTCCGGGGCGTCACAACCTTCCCCTTTAAGGAATTTCGTCCCCGAAATTCGATCACGTTATTTATTAAACAAACATACAATTGTACAACTGTACAATAACCTACATTACAATATATACAAACTAGCAACCCATGGGGCACTACCATTACTCTGAACTACCTAAGGGTGGTTTGTTGGTTTCCTGTTGTTGACTAAGAGAGAATACTCGAGCAAGTGGGCCTGAAATTCGACCACGTCCTCGTGGTGCACCCCTAGTGCTATCAGTTCTCCTCCCACTTGCGGTTCTAGAGGTCGAGGCTGTCCCCAAGCCCTGCTCTGTGGTGCCACCCTTTGGTCGGTACAGACAATTCATCTTAATATGCCCAGCTTCCCCACAGAAATAACAACCACCTGTGCCGAGTCGTCCAGGTCTACCACCTCACGCCCTATACTGTTGATTTGGAACTCCAGGTGATTGAACAGAGCCCTGAATACTCTCTTGCTCATTTCCATCATCGTCCAGACTAAATCGAGATCCCCAAGAAAATCCAAGGCTACCACTACCTCTCTTTGGTGGTCCATGACACATCAATCTGGTACCTTGACGCTCTCGGCGTTGTCCAGAGTACTCTCGTGTATGCAAACTAGCCTCCACACAAGCAGCAGCATGCATCAACATCTGATAGCTCTCGAAGTGTGGAATAATATCCGACTGTCACATCGGACCGTATCTCATCCTTCAGCCCATACTCAAATCTGCGACACTTATCCTATTCATTTGCCACATACAATGAAGCAAAACTAGATAAGTTCAGAAATTTCTGTTCATATTCAGCCACTGACATGTTCCCCTGCTGCAGTTCTAGGAACTCAACCTCTTTAGCATGACGAAATGAGCGGGGGCAAAACTGATCTAGGAAGCGCACCCGGAAAGCCTCCCAAGTCAAAGTGTGGGCATTCAAACCAGTCATCTGTAACCTACGCCACCACCGGTAGGCATTACCACTTAACATAAATGTGGCTAATAAAACCATATCTCCTGGTGGACATCGCATGACCTCAAAGATCCGCTCAAAACAAATAAGCCACTCGTAGGCTTCTTCTGGGCCTGACTGGTAGGTAAATCTAGTAGCTCCCAGACGTTGGGCTCTTTCAACATCTGGACCCTTAAGCTCATCACCGGGCCGTGCACGGGGCTCGCGTCTCGGAGGCATGACAAATCAGTCCCAATGCTCCGATACCAATTTGACAGGACCCATCCCAACTAAACTTTGATAACTGTGCCTGGTCCTGCTCCCGTATGACAAGTCAACTCAAGTCCCGAAACTACCCCTCAGCACCTGTCAGATAAGGGAAAACTGCACTGATTTCCGCTTATGCCTCTGCCTCTCGATCAGCCCCGAACGTCGTGCCACAGCCTGGAGGGTCATCAAAACAGAAAAGGTGTGAGTGGACAAAAATAATATCATTTGAAAATATGTTTCAAATAGACCATTTACCCTCCAGTTTATCAAACCATGCATGCATAGGATAAAACATATAAATAACCATCACCGGCTTTCCAGCCAAATCACATGAAAAGTATCAAATCCCGGCTCTTAAGCCAAATATATGAAAACACTAACCTGGCCACAATGACCAAACCCCGTACTCAATACTAGTATGCAAATAATGACCAAAACCCAGTACTCAATACCAGTACGCAATCAAAATCAACATCAAACAACACTACTCACAAGTGCACAATCAATCAATCAATTAATCCGCACTAAGCGTAGGCAATATCCCGTGCCTTAGTCGTCTGGGTAGCCACCCCTAGCTCCGACTGTCCCGACATGCATAACCTCGAGCATCAGTCGTCTGGGAATCACCCTGAGCTCCGACTGCCTGGGAACACATATTACCCCGAGCATCAGCCGTCTGGGAAACACCCCGAGCTTCGGCTGCCTGGGAACAATCATAATCATATCCCCCGAGCTCCGGTCGTCTGGGAAATACCCCTAGCTTTGACCGTCTAGGAACTCATAACCACAATGAAAACTATCCCGTGATTACATCCCAAAACATTTCAATCAAATCCTTGACTTCAAACCAAATCAAAATCATTCCCGACAGGGTCTCAAGCCCAAATACCATTTACACGTAAATCTGTAAAATCTCATTTGAAAACATGAAAATAATCCAGAAATCATCCTTGACTCACCAATTAACTCAAAACATCCTTTTTAAAAACCTTTTTGACTCCGGGCCTAACCCAAAACATCATTTACACATTTCTCGTAAAACGTGCTTAAAAGACCGATTACAATAATCATTAATCACAATTAATCATGCCAAATCACCATGACATCATTGCAAACCAAATCATGCAATCAATCATGTAAAACATTTAACTTTGCATGCATAACAGTTTATAAAACAAACGTCCACTCACACACCGTCCAAATCGCTCAATTCCGAGCTGCACGCCTTTTCGTAATTTCCAAAAATCCTGAATCCTGTCAAACATCATCATTATGGGTCATTAATAAATCCAATAATAGCATAGGAAACTTCCCCAATTTTCCGGGAATTAAATACGAATTAAAACGAAACATAATCCTTCGGACCCTCGAAACAATATCGAGACAGTGTCCGATCGACTCGAAACCAACGCTAAAATGTTCGTTACATTTCCTAGAGTAAAACACATGTTGAAAACTTCCTCAGAAAACCCCTCACGCGCTTGCACAGTAAACTGCTACAGTTATCTTCCTCACCCAATTTCCTGTAATTGGGTTTTTCGAACCGTGGCATGACCCGATTAATTAGCCTTCAATTCAACCTTGTTTTATTCGCTTCTTTCATTGGATCTCATCTAATTCAGCTTAATCGAAGTTTTGTATCCTTTATTTCACATGATTCAAACTTAAACCTATAAATCTTGAATCCCCTGCCGTCGACTTCAAGTTTTCAATTCCCCCAATTCAAACTCAATTGTTGATTCTAATTAACCAGGAAGTCACATAAGAGTCCTATAAACACATTTTCGAAATCAATTACATCCATTCTTACCTCGAATTAATCCAACCAAGCCTCAAATTTCAGAGACGTCGTAAGGTCCATTTTTAGTCAAATCTCCGTCAATTCCCTTCCCGTTTGATTTGGTTCGAGTCGTTTGGCTCCCAGAAGGCGGAATCTCAGCTTAATTTCACTTCAATTGGTCCAACACTCGAAAATCGAGATTCAACTGCCCAAAATCTTGTTTCGGGTTTTCTCTCGGGTTTGTGAGTTTTCTTTCAGTTTTCTCTCCTCTTTCTTCTCGTTTTTCACTCTATAATTCCCTTTTATTCTCTCTGTTGAGTCTCTCCATGTTTGATGTTTAAATTGTTCAATAGATATGTTTGTGTTTGTTTACGTTTATCTTTCTTTTCTTTCACTTATCTTCATTTGATTTCAAACGGCAATCAATGCCACCAATTTCATTTTCTAAGTGACAGATGTCACTCAACAATTAAACGAGTCATCCTATAGCTGACTCATGATTTGACTACATCAAATGACCGTTTTACCCTTACCGATAAAATGACCAAAATGCCCCTCGTCGTTCGAGACCCATAACTTTTCCATCCAGGCTCCGATTTACGCATGCCACCTATCCACGGACTCAGCATCTCGAGACCTACCTAACCGTCTTTACGGAAAGTCCAAAAAGTGTCCCGAACAAAAAGTCAACTTTTGTCCCTATAACCAAGGATAAAATCGTCATTTTACATTCAACTTTCAAATTTACATTTCTCGATTTTCTGGGGCGTCACATGACAAGACCTCTGCCAAAATCTCTTTTATAACCATGGTTGATCATGCTCCTATTTGACAGCTCAATCTGACAGGACCCATCCTGGAAACCATCTCGTAAACTACGTCCGAGCCCTGCTCCTGTTTAACAAGCAATTCATAATACCAAAATTACCCTCAGCTTGTTAGACAAGGGATATTCATCTCCTCAATCATGCCTCCACCTCAAGTTCAGTCGCAAACTTCGTGCAATGGTCCTGAAGGGTTTCAAAAACCAAAAAACCCATGTGAGTGAACAAAAATAAATAGTTTAAAAATATAATTTTGTTGTAAATAATTAAACAGATCTGTTTATTTATGTAAAAGGTACTAGGGATAGTTTTGTCATTTTGTATTCATTATTTATCCCTCCTTATATAAGGGAACAATTACCTTTGTAAACCCTAACTCATTATTCTGAATGTACGTATCATTCCAGTGTCTCTTATCTTCTCTCCATATTTTCTCTACAATCCCTTCCTCCTAAAATCATTCACAACACGTTATCAGCACAAACGACTCTGAATCGGAGATTTATCAAGTGAAGGACCAATTCAATCAAGTAGGTTTTTCATTACTCATAAATTCAATCTTTTATTATTTATCGAATCAAACCCTAGAAACATGGTTTTTAGGATTAATGATTTTTGGTAAATTATTGGTTTGATATTTAGATTGAATCATATGAATTATTGATAATTGATATACTATGATAGTTCATTAATTAATTGTTGGGATTGGAAAATTATATGCGATGTATGCCAAATTTGATATATGAAAAATTATAGTATTTTTTATTTGATAATCGATTATTCTTGATAATAATTGATAATTGGAATTTGATCCTTGAGACATGTTTTGAAAATTGTTGACGTTGATATTTGATCATTGATAATTAACCTTGATAATTGATGATAATGATAATAATTCATGGATTGAATTGATGGCTTGCCACTGTGCAACGATGAGGATGTTTAATCATGTGTGTGATGAAGATGATGCACATGTGTTGACTAATTTGTTTGTGACTGCCATGAATTGTTGAATATATGTCCACTAATTTGTCCTCTTTCATGAATCGATGATTGTATGCATTGATGAATTGTCAATTGTTGGTCACTATAAACATTGCGGCTGCAAATGCCAGAAGAAGAAAAAAAAAAGGATAAAAACTGATGGTTACTTCCTTCCGTTTTTTTCTCCATATTTTCGGCCACTCACAGTTTGGCACAATCCAAACTGTTTCCAAATACCATTTATGGCTGAAAAGAAGAAAAGAAAAAGATTGAGTCCAGAAGACTCAGTCTAGCCCGAAAAATATATATATACAAATTTGAGCCCAGCAGGCTCCAGCCCGAGAGAAAAAAATTATGAGTCCTAGCGGGCCTACGAAAAAAAAGAGGGAAATAAGGCCCTAAAGGGCCAGCCAAAAAAAGCCCAGTAGGCCAATTGATTGGGCAGCCCAGAAGGCAACAACCCAGTGCCAACAGTGCGCGGCTCGGCTCGCCACCAGCTCGGCTCACCACCGGCTCGGCACGCCACCGGTTTGGATCGCCGTATCCTCAGCTCGGCTCAGCTCCGACCCAAAAAAAATAGAATCTTCCTTTGCACTCCCCGGGCCTGTAACATATACTCATGCATGCCTGAAGCATTGCAATACACCTAAATTAAGGACCAACGTTGTGTTTATTTTATTCTTATTATATATGCATAATGTACATTGCTTAATTATTTGCATATGTTTTAATTGTTTCAATTAATTATATATTGATAATTTGCATGTTATTTAGCAATGTCATCGACTACTTGCAAATAAAAAGGAACCTAAAGTTTCCTTCATAGATATCCTGGATTATCATATCATGTTATAGAACCTGAAGTTCTCATTAATTGCTTATGGATGTGGTTTTTTTTTCCAAAGCACTAATATTATTAATTCCTCTTTGTAGAGAATGACACATCTCAACAAATTGGATATTGTTTTTTTTATTACTATTTCTGGATATTGTTTGGTGATTTATATTTGTTTTGGACTTATTTTGTTATCAGCTCGAATATTATTTAATCTATTTATTGATTTTTAATAAATGTGATTGTTGATTACTTTAGTTATATTGATGGTTAGACATGTCAAATGGTGAAGTTTGTTGTCTAGCCAACAGTGCTACTACGCACACTATCCTCCGTGACAGGATATTTTTTACAAACTTAATACCTAGCCACACCCCTGTGACAACTATTTCTGGCCAATCAAATTCGATTGAAGGCTCCAAAAGAGCCCAATTTATGTTGTCCAGTGGTACCGTATTTACCATTGCTGAAGCCTTATATTCCCCACGTTCCAGCAGAATGTTATTGAGTTTTAAGGATATTCGAGCTAATGATTATCATGTTGAAACCACAAAAGAAAAGAATGTGGAATATCTTTTCATAACCTCCAACTTGTATGGCCGGAAGCGTATATTAGAGAAATTGAAATGCCTAAGGAGTGAACTCTACATGACCACTATTAGAACCATTGAGGCAAATCACATGAGCAGCCGGAAGCTACCTAACCCTAGAAATTACTTATTATGGCATGAATGATTGGGACACCCAGGTCAAGGTATGATGCGACGTATCCTCAATACATCACACGGGCATCCTCTTACAAATAAGGACCTTGTGTTTAGTGAAACACTATGTCATGCTTGCTCAATGGGAAAATTGAACACTAGACCATCATATGCAAAGATAGATAAAGAATCTGTCCCTTTCTTGTACAGAGTACAAGGGGATATTTATGGACCCATCCAACCACCATGTGGACCATTTAAATATTTCATGGTTTTGGTTGATGCATCGACGAGGTGATCCCATGTGACCCTATTATCCACACGGAATGCTGCGTTTGCTAAACTCCTTGCCCAAATCGTTAAATTAAGGGCCCACCATTCAATTATCCAATAAAGTCCATCAGACTTGATAATGTCGGTGAGTTTACATCGAAATCTTTTGATGATTATTGCATGTCCCTTGGGATTGATGTTGAACATCCAGTTGCATATGTTCACACCCAGAATAGTCTCGCAGAAGCATTCATTAAATGATTACAAATGATTGCACGGACCTTGGTTATGCGCACCAAGCTCCCAATTTCTGCGTGGGGCTATGCAATTTTGCATGCAGCTATGTTGGTCCGGTTGAGGCCCACGGCCACCCAACCCTGTTCCGCGCTACAACTGGTAACTGAGTACGAACCTGATGTTTCGCACTTACGCATTTTTGGGTGTGCATTGTACGTGCCAATAGTGCCACCACAACATACAAAAATGGGACCTCAACACCGGAGGGGCATATATGTCGACTATGAATCCCTCTCTATTATACGCTATTTAGAGACCTTGACAAGCGATCTCTTTACCGCTCGATTTACGGATTGTCACATTGATAAGATAGTCTTCCCGCCATTAGGGGGAGATAAGAACATCAACTTTCCTGAAGAATTGACAGGACCCATCCCAATCCCCCAGGGATTAGTGCGGGATGACCCTGCTCCCGTCTGACACGAAGTGTCAGACAAGGGATATTTTCGTCCTTTGCCCTCCCGGGCTATCAGAGTACGCCAGGATCCGGAGGAGGTATGTGATATCTCGGTCTCTGCTACAGTCCACATCCGATGTCAACCTGAAGGGCAGTCAAAACATTAAAAACTGTGAGTGGACAAAACAAAAGTTTATAAAACATTTAATAAGGAAGACATTTGTACCCTCCACTAAAAAGCATGCATGCATTCGAAAACCATTTATCCAAAACAAACCATATGTGGGACTAAGCCCAAAGCAGATATAAACTAAGGTCGAAAGGACCACAATAAAAACGACCATACGGGCCACTGCCCAAATCCTGTGCACACCTGTACACACCACATATCATATATCATATATCCATCACATACATATATATAAGTCACACAACCAATCCTGTCACGGTATCCAAAGCCACGCGCGCGCTACCCAGGTCTCAATCCGAGTCTTCTCAAAGTCAAGATCAATGTCCGTAGACCACTGACCCTACCCGAGGTAATAGTAATCATAGCCTTCCTGAGAGTAAGGAACCCAACTGGGGGGTGACTCCACTCAGTCGGTGCTCCGTGACTACTCCGGGGTCCACCCAGGCCAACGACCCTCCCCGGAGGAGATAGTAGAACATGTAAAGGAAGGTAGACGAACATATATATACATAACATAAACATTCATGACCGGTTCCCCTGAACCGTCATGAATCCATAATATCCATAATCAGGTAACATGCCGGTTCCCATAAACCGTCATGTACCGTAATAACATAACCGAGGTAACATGCCGGTTCCCATAAACCGTCATGTACCGTAATAACCAACAAGGGTTCATGCCGGTTCCCATAAACCGTCATGAACCATGATACCATATTAAGAGTTCATGCCGGTTCCCATAAACCGTCATGAACCGGGAAATCCATTTAAGGTTCCCTGACCTGAAATCAAAACCGTAAAGTGACTGGGTCTCGTACCCGAACATAGGACACCAACTGGGCACCGTGCCCGGAATCTGAGGTCATATGCCCGAGACAAAACCAAATGGGTCTCAGACCCGAGTTTATCATTTTGAAATCCAAATTCAGTTCATTTAAATCAATAAAGAAATACAGACCCGTATAAGCACCGTATAAGGCCGAAACCTCGAAATACGTGCTTATACGTAACCACATGCAAATGCACCCATGGCATCATCAAACAAGTAATAAAACATATAATAAACATTTATGCATGCACCAATTTAGAAAACAAGGTCCACTCACAGACCGTCCGAGCTGCCGCCTCGATTTGCGTGCCATACGGCTCCCCGAGCCGATCACCGTCACCGGGACTCCCAAACCTGTCCAAATCGTAATAGAAGGTTACTAACTACTTAATTAACCTCCTACCAAAGCCCCGTAATTTTCCCGTATTTTTAACTATTTTTAATCCCGAACCTAAACCTTCCGATGCTCCGAAACATATCGAGACGGTGTCCGATCGACACGAAACCAGTCCCAAAATGTTCGTTACATCGAATAGATGATTTCGTATGTTGGAACCTTCCCCAGATTCCCTGCCACGCGCCCTCACGCGCCGCCTGAAGTGGCTGCGCGTGGGCTTCACGCGCCTGCTACAGTACCTGCTGACGTCATTGCTGACGTCAGCATGACGTCATCACTGATAGCCCCTGACAGTGACACGTGTCACGCTCCCATTGGCCCACTGTCTGACATGTCAGTCTGACATCGTCAGATCTGACATGATGACGTCATCCCTGACATGATGACGTCATCAGGATGACGTCATCAGTCATCCCTGCCTCCTCGCGGGTCGACCCGAATGTCTGCAACCGGGTCGCCGTGACCCGCGGCTTGACCCGGCCGGTTCTCCGCCGTCCGGCCACCAAAACCGTTCCCGTTTGTCCCATTTTCATCCTCTAATCCTAACCTACAGTCCTATGACCTTAAAATGGAAGAAAAACATCGAAAACCGTACCTTCGAGTTTGGCCATGGCGGCCGTACATTCCTCCGCCGTTCACGGCCGTTCCAGGCCATCCCCATCCCCAAAACTAATCCTATTCGACTCCTAGGGCTACCAGCAACCTAACCTAAACCTTAGAATCGAATAACAACTAACAAAACTCAATTTCAAAGTTTGAAATATTTTCTTACCTCACGGTTTCTCCTCCGCCGTGTCCTCCACCGTCCCCGGCCGTGGCTTGCCATCCTCAGCCTCTCACCACCTCCTCACGGTCATTTTATCTCCTAGGGAATGGTGGTATGTGTGTGTGCTGTTTTGGAGAAAATGAAGAAAATGGTGAAGGGGGGTTTCGGGTGTGAAGAACAAAGAAGAATGATGAAGGTGATGCCGTGGAAGAGAAGGGAGAAGGAGATGATCAGATGAGAGAATGAGAGATGAAGGGTGAGGATTAAAAGGTAGGGTTGAAATGGATGGTTAGGATAAATAGTTGTTAGGTTAAATTATAAAATAATATTTAATTATTTAGATCCACATTTTGGGGGATCAAAGTAATGGGATGAGTGACACTTGTCACTCATCCATGGGGCCCACCAAAATATCCACCCAATCAGATTTCGCCGAAACGTCCCCGTCTCGAAGTTCGTGCATAGTGAAATCGAACTTCCGTGACCCATAACTCTCCCGTTCGAAGTCCGATTTCAGTGTGCCGCCTATCTATGGATTCGTATCGTCCTTATCTACGTAACGGTCTTCGGCCCTCGGCCATCGGACCTCCTGGTCAAAAAGTCAACATTTGACCCCATTTAACCTAAATTACCAAAATGCCCCTAAACTTCCGAACGTCATAACTTCCTCCTCGAACGTCGGAATTGAACGTGCCACCTGTCTATGAACTCGTGACGTCACGAACTATGTCACGGTCATCGGTCAAAGTCCATTTGACCGCCCGATTAAAAAGTCAACGTCTTGCCACCATCAGGGGCAAAACGGTCATTTCGCACCGCTCGTCCGATTTCGCTCTACTAATCACGGATTAGCCTCACTAATCGTGATTAGTCACTAATCTAACCATGAAATTTGGGACGGGTCGTTACAAGAATGACGTGAATTGACATGCATTGTGTCCACTATGTCTCATCTTAATCCCCAAACCGCACAAAGTGAGAATGAAGTGCGGAGAATTCTAGATCTATAGAGTGTAGCTAATAATATGCCAAATGCTTTCTCTGATCTAGCTAAAGTGACGAGCTCACATATACCTGCTGCAAACTTGCCTGCAAGGATAGACGTCCCCGTAGGACGCGCCGTCCCAGATGGACGTACGGCCATGGCGGCTAACCAGTCACATGCCCCTGCCCATAAGTGAGGTAGACTAATAGGTTCGAAGGATTCTCATCCCTGGAAGAGGAAAAATTTGGCATAATCGAATCCCTTGGATATCACTATCTCATGAGATAATTCCGGATTATGGGTTTTTCTTAGAAGAGACGACGTTAGGGGACGCCTCAACGTCTGAACCCACTCTCGAGAATAGAGAGATCTCGGTAAACTATGCATGCTCAAATGAGATATGGAATCAGAATGATATTATCATCGATGATATATTTGTATTCGCAGTAGCTACTGAAATAATAACTAGTGATGATATCGAACCTTGCTCCGTTGATGAATGCCAACGTAGAGGAGACTGCCCAAAATGTAAAGAAGCAATTCAGGTCGAACTTGATTCCTTGACAAAAAGAAATGTGTTTGGACCTGTAGCTATCACACCTTCTCATGTTAAAACCTGTAGGCTTTAAATGGGTATTTGTAAGGAAGCGTAATGGGAAAAACGAGATTGTAAGATACAAAGCTCGTCTAGTGGCGCAAGGATTTTCTCAACACCTTGGAATTGATTACGAGGAGACGTATTCTCCCCTAATGAACATTATAACGTTCCGCTACCTTATCAGTTTGGCAGTTTCTGAAAAACTGAATATGTAGCTTTTAGATGTGGACACATCTTATCTCTATGGGGATTTAAATACAGATATATATATATATATATATATATATATATATATATATATATATATATATGAAAGTTCCTGAAGGACTTAAGATATCTGATGCAAATAGTTCCAGACCACGGAACACTGTAACGACCCGTCCCGAATTCCGTGATTAGATTAGTGACTAATCAAGGATTAGTGAAGTTAATCGGTGATTAGTTGAGCGAAATCGGAAGGACGACGTAAAATGATCGTTTTTCCCCTAGTCATGGGCAAAATGTTGACTTTTGACCCGGGAGGTCCGATGGTCGAGGGCCGAGGACTGTTACGTATATCGAGTCGATATGAATTCGTAGACAGGTGGCACATCGAAATCGGATGTTGGACGGAAAAGTTATGGTCACAGGAAGTTCGATTGCACCATACACGCATTTCGAGGCAAGGATTAGGTGGCAACATCTGATTGGGCAGATATTTAGGTTGGACCCATGGATGAGTGACAAGTGTCACTCATCCCATTGGCCCATATTCCCATTTTGTGGATCTACAATTTGATTGGTTCACTTGGATTAAAATATATATTTTTCCTACCCACTTTTCATCCTAGCCCTTCATCTTCACCCTTCCCTCACATCTCCACCGTCCATCCTTCCTTCCTTCCTCTCACCTGATCATCGACTATCACCTTCTCTTTTTCCATTCACAAACCCGAACAACCATTCTCCATTTTCCCTTTAACACAAACACACAAGTGCATACCATCCCACATCTCGACCATATCTGTGTTCTGGTGAGGACTGAGAGAGGCTAAGACAGCGTGATGATGGACGACGGGCCACGGCGGTGGCTACGGCAGAGGAAACTTGAAACCGTGAAGTAAGTGTTTAAATTTTGGACTTTGAGTTTTAAGGGGTCTTGGTCAATTCTATTAATGGAAATGGCTTCCTGGAGGTCGTAAGGATTGTTTGGGATTGAAAATGGAAGGTGGGATGGCCGGAGACAACGGCAGCAAAGGGTTGCAGGTGGCCGGTTCGTCCATGGTTTATCAAGGTACGGTTTTGTGTGTTTTTCATGGATTTAATCACGAGAATAGATTCCTAGGGTTGTGACTAAGAGTTTAGGATTTAAAGGAACAAGAATGGACCAAAAATGGGGGGTTTATAACATTGAACCATGATCGCTAGTTCGGTTGGACCGAACCGGTCTGAACCCGGTCTATTGTGACGTTGATGGTGACACTGTAGCAGGCGCGTGGCTTTCACGCACAGCCCCTTTGAGCGGCGTGTGAGGGCGCGTGGAGGGTATTTTGGGAAAGTGTTCAACATGTGAAATACTCTATTCAATGTAATGAACATTTTGGGACTGGTTTCATATCGATTGGACACCGTCTCGATATTGTTCGGGACATCCGAAGGTGTAGGATCGAGTTTAAAAATAGTGAAAAATTCGGGAAACTTATGGGGCTTCAATGAGAGGTTAATAAGGTAGTTAGTAACCCTCTAGATTGATTTGGACAGGTTTGGGAGTCCCGGTGATGGTGATTAGCCAGTGAAGGCTTACGGCACGTAAATCGAGGCAGCAACTTAGGACGGTCTGTGAGTGGACCTTGATTTCTAAACTGTGATGCATGCATAAATGTTTTATGGATATGATTCTATGATGTTGATTTGGATATTGGTGAATTACATGGTTTCACCCATTTGGAGGCGATTTACGTGTAAGTACGTAAATCGAGGTTTACGATTTTACACTGATTATCCATGCCCATGGTTTTAGAAATGGTTTAATGAAATGGTTTTAGATTTGAAAAGGTAAACTCGGGTTCGAGACCCATTTTTTTTGGAAACCCTCGGATTCAAAGTCCATTTAGTTACGTTTTCGGGCCAGAGGCACAATTGGTTCTTGAATCGATTTCGGATTTGGAAATATGGAATCGGGCACGAGACCCATTTGATTTATGAACTCTCGGACCTGAAGTCTATTTGATTTAACAAGGCATGGGGTCAGAGCTCCAGTTGGTTTACGTATCGGGCCTGAGGCCCAGTTGATTTACAAATCGGGCATGAGGCCCATTTAGTTTACGATATCGGGCACGAGGCCCATTTGGTTTACGAAATCGGGCCGGAAGCCCAATCGGTTTATGAATTCGAGCTTGGGGCCTAGTTATTGTTTACGTTGTGATATCGGGTCAGGGACCCATAAATGGATTTCTGGTTCATGACGGTTTATGGGGACCGGGCATGAACCTTTGAAAAGTTTTAAGAATGATTTCAAATGGTTTTGCATATACCATCCGTATATATATGGATTGTCTCTTCCGGGGAGGGTCATTAGCCTGGGTGGACCCCGGAGTAGTCACAGAGCACTGACTAAGTGGAGTCGCCCTCGTTGGGTTCCTTACTCTCAGGAAGGCTATTATGGATTATAACCCCCAAGGAGGGTCATTGATCTGCGGACATTGACCTAGGTGGACCCTGGGGAGACTTGAGATTTGAGACCCCGAGTAGCACGCGCGTAGCTTTAGATACCGTGACAGGATTGGTTATATGATATATATGATAAACATGGTTTCTTCGATTTTCGAAATTATGTTTTATGAATGATAAATGGATTTGAGCTGAGATCCCACATATGTTTTATATTCTATGGATTTGAGTAACTGGTTTTGGGCAGGGGCCCGTATGACTTGAAAATATGGAACTTGGGGTTGAGACCCTAAATATGGTTGTTTAAACATATGTGGTTTGATAAATGTTTTTCCTATGCATGCATGCTTTTTAGTGAAGGGTATAAAGGTCTTTTCTGAAATATGTTTTTATGAACTCTTTTATTTTAGTCCACTCACAGTCTTTTCTATTTTCATTGCCCTTCAGGTTGATTACTGGTGCAGACTATAGTAGTGGCCGAGACATCACACTCCTCCACTGGATCCTGGCGTACTCTGGAAGCAACTCGGGCTAAAGGTTTAAATTTTCCCTGATCTGACACTTCGTGTCAGATGGGATCATGATACATCCCTTGTTAATCCCAGTGGGATTGGGATGGTTCGTGACAAGTGGTATCAGAGTAGGTTTGTTCATGTTACTCTGAGTTCCAGAGCAAGGTTGTCAAGGTGCATCGCAAGAGCTACGCACAGGTCGAGGATGTGATGTCTCTATGGGCTGCAGTTCGTTATCAACCTAATAGTTAGGATGCCGGTATGATAGTTAGCAGGATTAAATCGTAGATCGTCTTGGTTCAGCACTTGACGCTGGGGTTGCCATAGTTCCGTCGTGGTTGGCAGTGTGGGACCCTACAGAGGGATAAACGTAATAGTACTTTAGAGTTTTGATCGTGGGAAGGTTAAGTTGCGACCGTTGATTACGATACTGTAGGATCGGCTTGACGATAGTTAGGAGTTGTGACCATTAGATGGTCGGATCTTGTTGAGTTAGATGGTTATACTGCTGGGAGTAGCCGGGTTTTCTCGAACCCCAATTGAGTGTTGAAACTTCTTTTTGCGTGAGGGTCAGAAAATGTGAACCCTAGTTGAGTTGACGGTAGGATTGGATTGACATCCTTATGTTGTCGGGACCACGGGGTCGGTTAGATTTTGAATTTTATGGCTGAGGACAGTTAGGTTCAGAGAAACCCTAGGGTGTGTTATGGGAACCCTAAGGAATGATATATGGTCCAGAAATGTGAGTTGGCGAGTGGTTTGACTTTGAAGACTTTTCAGAGTTGAGACCGTTGGTCGATCATGTCCTGTCAGCTTTAGTGATGGGATTGCACTCTGCAGTCGAGGTTGTATTAATCTGTCAGGACCCATCCCAATCCCCCGGGATTAACGCGGGACGCCCCTGATCCCTTCTGACACGGAGTGTTAGACCAGGGAAAATTAAAACCTTTAGCCCCAAGGCTTCCAGAGTACGCCAGGATCCGGAGGAGGTATGTGATATCTCGGTCTCTGCTACAGTCTGTACCGTCACCAACCTGAAGGGTATTGAAAACAGAAAGACTATGAGTGGACAAAAAGTAATAAGTTTAATAAACACATTTTATAAAGACCTTTATACCCTTCACATATGTTTAAACAACCATACGGGTTCCTGCCCAAAACCATTTACAGAAAACCATAACATAGTAAACATATGTGGGATCTCAGCCCAAATCCATTTACAGGAATTTAGAACATAATAACCATATGTGGGATCTCAGCCCAAATCCATTTATCATCATAAAACACAATTTCCCAAACCATTTGAAATCATGTTTATCCAATATATTTCATATCACCAAACCTATCACGATAATCTGGAGCTATGCGTAAGCTACCTGGGATCTCAAACCCAAGTCTCTACAGAGTCCACCCAGGTCAATGTCCGTAGATCAATGACCCTCCCTGGAGGTTACGAACCATAGCCTTTTTAAGAGTAAGGAACCCAACTGGGGGGCGACTCTACTCAGTCAGCGCTCCGTGACTACTCCGGGGTCCACCCAGGCCAACGACCCTCCCCGGAGGAGACAATCATATATAAAGGATGGCATACAAAAAACCTTTTGAAATCATTCTTTAAACCTTTCAAGGATTCATGCCCGGCCCCCATAAGCTGTTATGAACCATACAAACCTTTCAAGGGTTCATGCCGGTTCCCATAAACCATCATGAACCGTAAATCCTTTCAAGGGTTCATGCCAGTTCCCATAAACCGTAAATCCGTTTTGTGGGTCCCTGACCTGAAATCACAACCTTAAAACATAACTGGGCCCTAAGCCCGAATCCACATACAAACTGGACCTCAGGCCCGATTCGCAAACCAACTGGGCCTTGTGCCTGATATCGTAACTAAATGGGCCTCGTGCCCGATATAGTATGTAATGACCCGTTCCAGAAATCGGGATTAGATTAGTTGTTAATGGCGGTGTGGGCTGTTGGTTGAGAGAGACGGAGACACCATACCGTGATCCACAATAGATTTGGCACACTCTGGGAAGTCCGGACACTTATAGGAATGTCGGATCGAGAATCCTTTGTCGCACTTACGTGTCATATGAAGTTTGGACGTCGGTTTAGCCTTCGTGTCATGCGTAAGTTAGACAAGAGCAGGATTCTACCCTTAATCCTGGGGGATTGGGGATGGGTCCTGACATAGTAAACCAAATGGACCTTGTGCCCGATACGTAAGTCAACTGGGCTCCGAGCCCGATTCGTAAACTAACTTGGCCTCCGGCCCGATATGTAAACCAATCGAGCATCCAGCCCGATGCCTCGTTAAATAAAATGGACCTCAAGTCCGGGAGTTCGTAACTCAAATGAGTCTCATGCCCGATTCCATATTTGCATATCCGAAATTGACTTAAGAATCAATTGGGTCTCTAGCCCGAGAATGTCACTAAAAGGACTTCGAGTCCGTGGGTTTCCAAAAAAATGGGTCTCGAACCCGAGTTTACCTTTTTGAATCCAAAACCATTTCATGAAATCATTTCCAAAACCATAAGTACGGAAAATCAGTATAAAACTGAAAACCTCGATTTACGTTTAAGCACGTAAATCGCCTCGAAATGCGTGAAACCATATAATTCACCAATATCCAAATCAACATCATAGAATCACATTCATAATCCATATAAAACATTGATGCATGCATCACAGTTTAGAAATCAAGATCTACTCACAGACCGTCCTAAGCTGCCGCCTCGATTTATGTGTCGTAAGCCTCATCGGAAAAATCGTCGTCACCGGAACTCCCACACATGTCCAAATCAATCTAGATGGTTACTAACTACCTTATTAACCTCTCATTGAAGTCCCGTTATTTTCCTGAATTTTTAAGTATTTTAAATCTCGAACCTAAACCTTTCCATGCCCCAAACATTATCGAGACGGTGTCCGATCTATACGAAACTAGTCCAAAAATGTTTGTTACATCGAATAGAAGATTTCACGTGTTGAAGACAATCCCAAAATGTCCCTCACGCTCCCCCACGCGCGGACTGAAGCCTCCTGCACGTGAGCCCACGCGCCGGCACTGTAGCCTCAGCTAAATTCGAACCAAGCTTACCCGCGCATGGAGTCCACGGCCACCGTCCACGACGGCTCTCCACGGTGGCCCTTAGCTCAGCCTTCTCTTCACTTCTCATTCACGGGCCATCAATGTTGGATGACGTTTTGGAGGAGTAGGGTGGTGATATGTGTGTTTTATTTTGAAAACAAATAAGAAGAAAATGGAGATGGTGTCGTGGAAGAGAAGAGAGATATGGTAGATGATGATGATGATTATCAGAAAAGAAAAAGAGAAATGTATGGTGAAGATTAAGGGAGGATAGGAATGGATGGCTAGGATTAAGTGGGAAATTATAAAATAATTAAAATATTATTATTTTAATCAAATCTCACCAATCAATGTGAGATCCACTTTTTGGAGTAAATGACCAATTGGATCCGACACTTGTCACTCATCCATGGGTCCCATACTAAAGTCAACCAATCAGCTAATGCCAAGTGTCCTCGCCTCGTAATGCGCACATAGTGAAATCGAACTTCCGTGGTCCATAACTTTCCCGTTCGAAGTCCGATTTCAGCATGCCGCCTGTCTATGGATTCGTATCGTCCCGATCTACGTAACGGTCCTCAGCCCTTGGCCATCGGACCTCCCGATCCAAAAATCAACTATTTGCGCCTTTTTAACTAAATTACCAAATTACCCCTGAACTTCCGAATGTCATAACCTTTTCCTCGCATGTCGGAATCAAAAGTGCCACCTGTCTATGAACTCATGACATCCTGAAATACGTCACAGTCATTGGCCAAAGTCCATTTGACCGCCTGAACGAAAAGTCAACATTTTGCCCACGCCTAGGGGAAAAACTGTCATTTTGCATCGTTCGTCCGATTTCGTCCACTAATCACGGATTAACCTCACTAATTACAATTAGTCACTAATCTAATCCCGAAATTTGGGACGGGTCGTTACAACCTTCCCTCCTTAATTAATTCCGTCCTCGAAATTCCAACTATCTTGAATCCACATCCACCTCGTGGAAATTATTCGATCTCACGACATATGTACACTAGTACACCAACTAACCAGAGCAATACTTATTCGCCTCCAGATGTTCCACTAATGCTCATGTCACATCGACTACGTTCGACCACGTCGAATGACAGTAATGGTAGGTTCCAATCTAACACCACTTGTCAGTATCAGAGCAGCCTGAGTATCCTATGAGCTAACCACTTGTCAGATCTACCATTTCGCTGACACAAACCACTAGACGGTTCCTTTCTCAATCCCAAAATTTATCTTGACTCATGCTCCCACTTGGAGTCACCAGATCCCACTCATCGATCCACAATGAAACATCCGACAAACTGTCACCACTTGACAGTCATCAGTCGAAAACTGCCACAATACTTTCTTGTGGTTACTCTAACCACCAACTCACTCAACCTGAGTATACACTTACCAATAAAGCACTCGATCTGTGTGTAACTGGACCCATCAGAAATACCATGACCCAATGCACGGTATTCGATGTCTAGTTCACGTCCTCGACTAATCCAATGGTATCGGAACTAAGCCGACTACCAACACGCTCACCGACGTACCCCTGGTATATCCCATATATCGTCACCAGGCACCACAAGTCTGCCCGGTATAGTACCTCGAACCACGTACAAGGTACGTACATCTATCCATCAACCAGCCTACAACAACAACGACGACGACGATGATCTAGGTAATAGCCAATCACATTCCAATTCTGGAGTCCATCTGTCCAATCCAGTACTAGACAAATCGAAACTCCAACCCATCGTCTCCAAATCCGAACCCGAAATCATCATTCCGTAAGCTAGCACCCGGAATAACCATTCCGAACCCAAATCCAGAAATCCACTTTCAAGTTCCAAAATCGAATCCTGGATCGTCATCCTGAAATTCGATTCCAAAACCCGAAATCTCGTTCTCGTCTACCGAGACGCACCAATTTCGAACCTTTCAGTTACTTGCTCAATGATTACCTTAATACATTCAATTGACTTCATAGGGAAGCCAATCCCATCATACGTACATCTAAAGTTGACCAAATTCGACCTCGTCGGACACTTACTCGCCCAGTAATACACTCGGGATTCAGTTCGAAAAGAAGTTCAGTCCCAACATCCTCAACTCAAACATCCAAGTAAGAGCGATAAACTCTCCACCTATCTGGATCATCAAGATAACGATCCAGATCCATCACTACGTCACCCGACCATAAACATCACGATCCTCGATCGTCACGATGTCTAAAATCCTCAACCTCAAAATCCTGATCCACATCGCGACCCTAAGTGGATCCACACAAGCTCACTCAGCTAACAGTCCACCTGAGATCCGATCATAGGGTCTTACACCCTCTCGAATTCTTCGTCAATCACAACACTTCTCAACCAATTCCCACATCTAAACAGATCAGTCAATGACAAGACACGACGAGACTGTGGGTTCTCTCAAATTACCTCGTATCGATCCTTGGCATTCCACCTAGGAAAATCAAGTATGATCCAAGGTGATGACATCAAAATTCACCCTACGTGGATGCAACCAAAACTCGTTGCACTCACAACGCCATGTAATCCAACATCGTATGCCACCAAGTAGAAAATGAGAAATCTCAGTCACCTAAATTTGATGCACTCAACTCCTCCTGATGACCCAAGATAAATCCCGAGTCCACCAACCAATACACGATCAACGTACTGGTGACAACAACCATCATTAACCTCATCTGCGTGATATGCCATGGCAGAACCTAAGAAGTCACACAAAATGACTTCGAAATACCCATTACCAATGTGAAAAACCCGCACTCCTCTCGTCACCTCAATTGCAATCTCTCTCGATTTCGTAGTTCCAACCATGTCGGAACCAACACAATGGGACATCAACCATGTGTCCCTCACCAGTCTACCTCTATCCGTGATCCACTGTCGGACCACAGATACCGAACACATGCTCATCTCGACGGACTCACATCCCGGCTCGTGACTCATCGTCATCACCATCACCTGCACCAGCACCAGCACTAGTACCAACACTGTCACTAACATCAACAGTAGTATCAGCATCAGCACACCAACATCAGCACGATCCTCAACACTAGCACTAACCTTATCATCAGCACACTAACACTAATATCAGTATCAGTAACAGCACCAGCCCACACGGTGTGCAAAATAGAAAACCCTGGATCTCTGTTCATACCGAGCGACGACCCCGTACCTCTGCTCGAATGGGAGAAACTTTGCCTCCCTCGTACCCAACAAATCTGGGTACGGTCACCCTGAAAACTCATACGAGAAAAGGAAAACGTTCCGCGAATGTCCCTGATTCCCAACAACCAAAACTACAACCACTCTCGGTAGTAGTGCCTACCACAAACTCATACAGACCTAACCGCCAGACATCACAATCGAGACTTCGCATCCAACAGAATCAACTGCTCGTACTGACTACTCCGTATTCCCACTCCGGGATTCCATCAATAAGTACCAACCCTGGTAACCTATCCAATCAAACTCTAACCAGTCGTAACTCGACTCAACCAATGTCATCTACCAGGTCGCCCATGACCTTAGCTGCACCAATAATCCATCACAGCTAAAGTAGCACGACAACCAACTAAGCCTAACAGATTTACACAACCTCGACTGCAGAGTGCAGTCCCATCACTCAAGCTGACATGACTAGACTGACCAACGGTCTCGACTCCAAAAAGTCGCCAAAGTCAAACCACTCGCCAACTCACATTTCCAAACCATACACCCTACCTTAGGATTCCACAATCACTACCAAGGGTTCCCTTGAACCCAACTGCAGAAGGCAGTAAAATCCACAATCTGGCCGACCTCGCGGTCTCGACATCACAAAGACGTCAATCCAATCCTACCGTAAATTCCACTAGGATTCCTCGAACCCGGCTGCTTCCAGCAGCATAGCCACCTAACTCAACAAGATCCGACCATCGAATGGTCATAACTCCAAACCAGTCGTCAAAACCAATCCTACGACATCGTGAAAGACGATCCCTACTAACCATCTCACGATCAAAACTCCAAAGTACTATTACGTTCATCCTTTCGTAGGGTCCCACACTGCCATCCACGACAGAACTATGGCAACCCCGACATCAAATGCTGAACCAAGATGATCTACGATTCAATCCTACTAACTATCGTATCGGCATCCTAACTATCAGGTTGATAACAAACTGTAGCCCATTAAGACATCACATCCTCGACCTACGCGCACTGTAATAGCAAACCGTGCCCTGATACCACTTGTTAGGACCCGTCCCAATCCCCCCGGGATTAACGCGGGATGCCTTTGATCCCATCTGACACGGAGTGTCAGACCAAGGAAAATTAAAACCTTTAGCTCGAAGGCTTCCAGAGTAAGCCAGGATCCGGAGGACGTATGTGATATCTCGGTCTCTGCTACAGTCTGCACCGTCTCCAACCTGAAGGGTATTGAAAACAGAAAGACTATGAGTGGACAAAAAGTAATAAGTTTCGTAAACACATTTTATAAAGACCTTTATACCCTTCACTAAAAAGCATGCATGCATAGTAAAACCATTTATCCAATCACATATGTTTAAACAACCATAATCATACAGGTTCCTACCCAAAACCATTTATAGAAAACCATAACATAGTAAACATATGTGGGATCTCAGCCCAAAACCATATACAACAATTTAGAACATAATAACCATATGTGGGATCTCAGCCCAAATCCATTTATCATCATAAAATACAATTTTCCAAACCATTTCAAATCATGTTTATCCAATATATTTCATATCACCAAACCTGTCACGGTAATCTAGAGCTATGCGCGAGCTACCCTGGATCTCAAACTCAAGTCTCTCTAGGGTCCACCCAGGTCAATGTTCATAGATCAATGACCCTCCCTGTAGGTTACGAACCATAGCCTTTCTGAGAGTAAGGAACCCAACTGGTGGGCGACTCCACTCAGTCAGTGCTCCGTGACTACTCCGGGGTCCACCCAGTCCAACGACCCTCCCCGAAGGAGACAATCATATATAAAGGATGGCATACGAAAAACCTTTTGAAATCATTCTTTAAACCTTTCAAGGATTCATGCTCGGCCCCCATAAGCTGTTATGAACCATACAAACCTTTCAAGGGTTCATGTCGGTTCCCATAAACTGTCATGAACCGTAAAACATAACTGGGCCCTAAGCCCGAATCCATATACAAACTGGACCTCAGGCCCGATTCGCAAACCAACTGGGCCTTGAGCCTGATATCCTAACTAAATGGGCCTCGTGCCTGATATAGTAAACCAAATGGGCCTCGTGCCCGATACGTAAGTCAATTGCGCTCCGAGCCCGATTCGTAAACTAACTATGCCTCTGGCCCGATATGTAAACCAATTGGGCCTCCGGCCAGATGCCTCATTAAATCAAATGGACCTCAAGTCTGGGAGTTCATAACGCAAATGGGTCTCGTGCCCGATTCCATATTTGCTTATCCAAAATCGACTTAAGAATCAATTGGGCCTCTAGCCCGAGAACATCACTAAAAGGACTTCGAGTTCGAGGGTTTTCAAACAAATGGGTCTCGAACCCGAGTTTACCTTTTAGAATCCAAAACCATTTCATGAAATCATTTCCAAAACCATAAGTACGGAAAATCAGTATAAAATCGAAAACCTCGATTTACGTGTAAGCACGTAAATCACCTCGAAATGCGTGAAACCAAATAATTCACCAATATCCAAATCAACATCGTAGAATCACATTCATAATCCATATAAAACATTGATGCATGCATCACAGTTTAGAAATCAAGGTCCACTCACAGACCGTCCTAAGCTGCCGCCTCGATTTGCATGTTGTAAGCCTCACCGGGCAAATCGTCGTTACCGGGACTCCCAAACCTGTCCAAATCAATCTAAAGGGTTACTAACTACCTTATTAACCTCTCATTGAAGCCCTGTAATTTTCCCGAATTTTTAAGTATTTTAAATCTCGAACCTAAACCTTCTGATGCTCCGAACATTATCGAGATGGTGTCCGATCGATACGAAACCAGTCCCAAAATGTTCGTTACATCGAATAGAAGATTTCACGTGTTAAAGACATCCCCAAAATGTTCCTCACGCACCCCCACATGCGGACTGAAGCCTCCTGCGCGTGAACCCACCTGCATGCACTGTAGCACTGTGTTCAACCTTCAACTAGCGGGTCAGACCGTTTTGACCCGGTTCGGTCCAACCGAACTGGCGGTCCCAGTTCAACCATATTCCTCCCTTATTTTCAGTCCTTTTCCTTCATTTTTAATTCCTATACTCTTTTCTAAGTGTTTCCCATCTAACTACACAATTAAAACACGAAATGAGGGATTGTTCTTTACCTTTCATATCCATGGTCGAACCCGTTCCTGCAACCACGTTCCACCATCGACCCAGACCATCTCCAGCCGTGCCTTCACGTTCATTAATATCCTTTCATCGTCCAAAACACATTTCTTTCATTAAAATCGATCAATACTCACTAAAACCCATTATTCCAAATTCGAACCAAGCTTACCCGCGCATGGAGTCCACGGCCACCGTCCACGAAGACTCTCCACGGTGGCCCTACTAGCCTCAGCTCAGCCTCCTCTTCACTTCTCATTCACAGACCATCAGTGTTGGATGAGGTTTTGGAGGAGTAGGGTGGTGATATGTGTGTTTTGTTTTGAAAGAAAATAAGAAGAAAATGGAGATGGTGTCCTGGAAGAGAAGAGAGATATGGTAGATGATGATGATGATTATCAAAAAAGAAAGAGAGAAATGTATGGTGAAGATTGAGGGAGGATAGGAATGGATGGCTAGGATTAAGCGGGAAATTATAAAATAATTAAAATATTATTATTTTAATCAAATCTCACCAATCAATGTGATATCCACTTTTTGGGTTGGATCCGACACTTGTCACTCATCCATGGGTCCCACACTAAAGTCAACCAATCAGCTAATGCCAAGTGTCCTCGCCTCGTAATGCGCACATAGTGAAATTGAACTTTCGTGACCCATAACTTTGTCATTCGAAGTCCGATTTCAGCGTGACGCATGTCTATGGATTCGTATCGTCCCGACCTACGTAACAGACCTTGGCCCTTGGCTATCGGAGCCCCTAGTCCAAAATTCTACTATTTGTCCCTTTTTAACTAAATTACCAAATTACCCCTGAACTTCCGAACGTCATAACTTTTTCCTCGAATGTCGGAATCGAACGTGCCACTTGTCTATGAACTCGTGACGCCCCGAACTACGTCACAGTGATTGGCCAAAATTCATTTGACCTCCTGAACGAAAAGTCAACATTTTACCCACGCCTAGGGACAAAACGGTCATTTTGCATTGTTCGTCCAATTTCACCCACTTATCACGGATTAATCTCATTAATAACGATTAGTCACTAATCTAATCCCGAAATTCAGGATGAGTCGTTACATAATCGGTTAGACCTAATTGGTTGTCGTACTACTTTAGTTGTGATGGATTGTTGGTGCAGCTAAGGTCATGGACGACCTGGTAGACGAAATTGGTTGAGTCGAGTTACGATTGGTTAGAGATTGGTTGGACAGGTTACTAGGGTTGGTACTTGTCGATGGAATCCCAGAGTGGGGATACGGAGTAGTTAGTACGGGCGGTTGATTCCGTATGCGGAATGTCTACCGCGATGTCTGATGGTTAGGTCTACACGAGTTGTGGTAGGCGCTACTATCGAGAGTAGTTATAGTTGTGGTCGTTGAGAATCAGGGAACGTTTCCTTTTCTTATTGAGTTGTCAGGATGATTGTACCCAGAGTTGGGTGCGAGGGAGGTAGAGTTTCTCCAATTCGAGCAAAGGTACGAGGTCGTCGCTCGGTATGAACGGAGATCCAGGGTTGTCTAATTCGCATAGTGTGTGATGGTACTGGTGCTAGTGCTGGTGCCGGTGATTGTGATGATGATGAGTCACGAGTCGGGATGTGACTCCATCGAGTTTTGCATATGTTCGTAATTTCTGATCCGGGAGTGGATCACGGATAGAGTTGGACTGGACGAGATCGAGCGGTAGTTGTGATGTGAGAATCAAGTAGTCATGGACCACATTCTTTTGGATGTGCATAAACGGTGTAAGCCGATATGCGAACTTGGTAGTGAGCTAGACTGGTTATGGACACGTGGTTGATGTCCGAGTATGTTGGTACCGACATGGTTGGAACTTCGAAATCGAGAGAGGTTATGATCGAGGTGACTAGGGGAGTGCTTGATTTCGCCTTGGTAGCGGGTATTTTGAAGTCATTTAGGGTGACTTCTCATGTTCTGCCATGTCAGACGATCGTTGTTGTCACCAGTACATTAATCGTGTATTGGTTGGTGGACCCGTGTTTTGTTTTAGGTCATCAGGGGGAGTTGGGTATTTTGAAGTTAGGTGAATGAGATTTCTCATCTTCTGCTTGGTGGCAGACGATGTTAGGTTACATGGAGTGGTGAATGCAACATGTATTGTTTGTATTCACGTAGGATGAATTTGATGTCATTGTCTTGGATCATCCTTAATTTCCTAGGTGGAATAACAAGGATCGATATGGGGTAATTGGAGAGGACCCACAGTCTCGACGTGTCTCGTCGTTGACTAATTGGCTTAGATGTGGGAAATGGTTAAGGAGTGATGTGACTGACGAAGGATTCAAGAGGGTGTAAGACCCTATGACCTGAAATCTGATGGTTAGCCGAGGGAGAATTTGTGTGGATCCTAGGTGGATCGGGATTGTGATGTTGTGGACATTGGGCATTGTGACGATCGAGGATCATGATCTTGATGGTCAGGTTAGGTGGAAGGTTTATTGCCCTGTCTTGGATATTTTGATGCGAGAATGTTGGGAGGACTTCCTTTTGAAGTAAATCTGGTATGAGACGGTAGTTGAGGGAATCGAGGTATATACGTTTTGCCTTGTATATTTGAGGATGAGAATGATGGGACTACCTTATTTTCGAGGTTAATCCCGTATGGTGTATCAATCGAACGAGTAGGTGTCCGATGAGGTCAGATTTAGTCAGCCCTAGATGTGTGGATGATGGGATTGGCTTCCCTATGAAGTCAATCAAATGTAATGTGTTGATCGATTGAGCAGGTAACTAATAGGTTTGGGGTTGATGTTTCTCGGTAGACGTGGATGAGATTAGATGCCAGTTGGCATAAGAGGATAGGCCTTGGTGGGCGTGATAGGGATTGGTACATGTTGGAATACGCGATTAGGAGTAAACGTATTATTGCTGGTCGGGTGACCCTGGGATTTGAAATGGACGATGGGTTGGAGTTTTTGATCTGTTTAATATTGGATTGGACAGATGGACTCCATAATTGAAACGTGATTGTCTACGATCTAGGTTGTAGGGGACTGGTTGGTGAATGGATGTACAAACCCAGTACGTTGTTAAAGGTACGATACTAGACAGACTTGTGGTGTCCGATGACGGTATATGGGATATACCAGGGGTACGTTGGTGAGCATGTTGGTAGTTGGCTTAGCCCGATACCATTGGATTAGTCGAGGACGTGAACTGAACATTGGATACTATGCACTGGGTCATAGTGTTTTTGATGGGTCCAGTCACACACAAGTCGAGTGAGGTGTTGGTAAATGTATACTCAGGTTGAGTGAGTTGGTGATTAGTGTAACCACAAGTAAGTATAATGTTAGTTTTCGACTAGCGACTATCAAGTGGTGGCAGTTTGTCAGATATGTTAGCGTGGATCGATGAGTGAGATTTGGTGACTCCTAGTGGGAACAGACGTTAGGATAGATTTAGGATTGAGAAAGGAACCTTCAAGTTGATTGTGTCGGCAAAATGGTAGGATTACTATCACTCGACGTGGTCGAGGGTAGGCGATGCGACGTGAGTGTTAGTGGAACGTCTGGTTGCAGACGAGTATCGTTCTGGTTATTGGGTGTAAAAGTGTACTTTTGGTGTGTGGTCGATTGTGCTTTCCACGAGGTGGTTGTGGAATCAGTATAGTTGGAATTTCGAGGACGAAATTAATTAAGGAGGGAAGGTTGTAATTAGTGAGTTTAATCGGTGATTAGTTGAGCAAAAACGGAAGGACGACGCAAAATGACCATTTTGCCCCTAGTCATGGGTAAAATGTTGACTTTTGACCCGGGAGGTCCGATGGTCGACGGTCAAGGACCGTTACATAGATCGAGTCGATACGAATCCGTAGACAGGCGACACGCCGAAATCGGATATCAGACGAATAAGTTATGCTCACGAGAAGTTCGATTGCACCATACACGCATTACGAGGCAAGAATTAGGTGGCAATATCTGATTGGGTAGATATTTAGGCAGGACCCATGGATGAGTGACAAGTGTCACTCATCCCATTTGCCCATAACCCCATTTTGTGGATCTACAATTTGATTGGTCCACTTGGATTAAAATATATATTTTTCCTACCCACTTCTCATCCTAGCCCTTCATCTTCACCCTTCCCTCTCATATCCACCGTCCATCCTTCCTTCCTCTCACTTGATCATCGACTATCACCTTCTCTGTTTCCATTCACAAACCCGAACAACCATTCTCCATTTTCCCTCTAACACAAACACACAAGTGCGAACCATCCCACATCTCGACCATATCTGTGTTCTGGTGAGGACTGAGAGAGGCTAAGATGGCGTATTGATGGACAACATGCCACGGCGGTGGCCACGGAAGAGGAAACCCGAAACTGTGAAGTAAGTGTTTGAATTTTGGACTTTGAGTTTTAAGGGGTCTTGGTCGATTCTATTAATGGAAATGGCTTCTTGGAGGTCGTAGGGATTGTTTGGGATTGAAAATGGAAGGTGGGGGCCTGAGACGATGGCAGTAGAGAGTTGGAGGTGGCTGGTTCGTCCATGGTTCATCAAGGTACCGTTTTGTGTGTTTTTCATGGATTTAATCACGAAAATAGATTCCTAGGGTTGTGACTAAGAGTTTAGGATTGAAAGGAACAAGAATGGACCAAAAATGGGGGGGTTTATAACGTTAAACCGTGACCATCGGTTCAGTTGGACCGAATCGGTCTGAACCCGGTCTATCGCGAGGTTGATGGTGACACTGTAGCAGGCATGTGGCTTTCACACGCATCCCCTTTGGGTGGCGTGTGGCTTTCAAGCGCAGTCCCTTTGGGTGGCGCGTGAGGGCGCGTGGAGGGTCTTTTGGGAAAGTATTCAACATGTGAAGTACTCTATTCGATATAACGAACATTTTGCGAGTGGTTTCGTGTCGATCAGACACTGTCTCGATATTTTTCGGGACATCCGAAGGTCTAGGATCGAGTTTTAAAATAGTGAAAAATTAGAAAAAAATTACGGGGCTTAAATGAGAGGTTAATAAGGTAGTTAGTAACCCTCTAGATTAATTTGGACAGGTTTGGGAGTCCCGATGACGGTGATTAGCCCGGGGAGGCTTACGACACGCAAATCGAGGCGGCAACTTAGGACGGTCTGTGAGTGGACCCTGATTTCTAAACTGTGATGCATGCATAAATGTTTTATATGTTTTATGGATATGATTCTATGATGATGACTTGGAAATTGGTGAATTACATGGTTTCACGCATTTCGAGGAGATTTAAGTGTTTGCACGTAAATCGAGGTTTACGGTTTTACACTGATTATCCGTGCTTATGGTTTTAGAAATGGTTTGTGTCAGAGCCCACCCCTAATCCCCCAGGATTAGGGACTAAACCCTGCTCCTGTCTGACAACCCAAAAACGAAAGACCGGAACACCCTCACGAAAACCACAAATTACATTGTCAAACGCAGGAGAAATTTAAAACATCTCAGAGTCAGCAGTTATACAGAGCATAGTACCAAACTCAAGGAAATTAAACCCGATACACAAAGTACACGTACAACGGAAAACTTAAACCACTCTGGGGTCACTCTCGCGTACTCTATGCCTCCGACCCTGCCTCAACGTCAACCCACACACTAGCTCCACGACCTGGAGGGCAATTAAAAACCAGAAAGTGTGAGTGGACCATAAAGAATAAAAGTTTCGAAAAGCATTTCAGAAACAACAAGAGTTTTGGCCCTCCGTTTTGAAAACATACATGCATAACCCATTTAACACATAAGAATCATTTTTAAAACAGTTATAGAAATCACGTTAGAAGCATCATAAAACCATATCATAAAGCATAAATACCAAGCAATCATTATCCGATCAAACCTGCTGGACTTATCCAAGTCTTTAAACTCCCGAGTCTTTAAACTCAATCCAGGCCTCAATAATATCCGAGTCTTTAAACTCCAAGTCTTTAAACTCAACAGACCTACGGGGGAAATATCAATATATCTCAGTCTTTAAACTCCGAGTCTTTAAACTCAATCCGGGTCTTTAAACCCAACACGGGCCCGTCCCCCGTCAATCACAATATCCGGGTCTTTAAACCCAATAATCAGATCCAGCAAATCCAATCCAAAACCATTGAAAAACCAATTGAAATCCACACCCGAACCCGAATCTGAAATCACTGGTCTGAAGCCCTTCCGGCATCCAGAATCGTCATTCCGAACCCAAATCCGGAATTCCACTTTTCGACTTTAAAACCAAATTCCTCTTTCCGAAATCCGATTCTAAAACCGAAAACCTTTACTCAAATCCATTTATAATCATTGAAAACCATTTATCTTTTGAAATCCAAAAAATCGTCGCAGCATAATCAGAAATCAAGCATTTCTCGTAAAACGTGTCAAATACGTAATTTCCTTGAAAAACGTGCAATTAAGTAAAACAGTTATAACATAATCAAACAATCATGAAATCACATGTAAAACCATAAAACAATTATAGAAAAGTAGTTATGCATGCTCAGTTATAAAAAAGGTGTCCACTCACAGATACCGGGCACGTCACTCGCGTCATGTACGTCCCCTACGTTCCTCGACCTCCTCGGGGAATCCCGATCCTGTCAACAGTCACCAAAATACGTCACTAACACGTTAACAAAGGTCCTCCTAATTTTCCCCAATTTTCCCGAACTTCAAACGTGCATAAAACGAAACCCTAGAACTTCAATCCCGCGAAACTAACTCAAATCGACGTCCGATTAACCCGAAACCTATCACAAAAGATATGTTACAACTTCTAGACCAAAAACCTAGTTGGAAGTTTCCCCAGAAACCACCGCAAGCGCCCCCACGCGCCGCCCAAAGTCGCTGCGCGTGGGCCTCACGCGCCTGCTACAGTGTCATCGTCAACCTCTGTCCAGCCGGTTCAAACCGGGCTGGCTGAACCAAACCGTTGTGACCGGTTCTCCGCCGTCCGTCCACCATTTCAGTCCATTTTTCCACTAGTCTCTTCGTCCTCTACCCAGCAATCCAGTCCCCTACTCCAAACACTCCAACACAGCCTACATCTCAACGTCCCAAACTCGAAACAAAAACCACCCGTACCCCTGTTTTTCAATCTGACCACCCGTACACTTCCCCTTCACGGCTTCGACACCAAAAGGTTCCTAAGGACCTAAGGAATCGATTAGCACCTACCAGACCCCTCGACTCGTACTCAAAAACCACGACTTCTAGTTTGAACTTTCAAGGCAAAACAGAGCAGCTGAACGCGGGAAAGAAATTACATGCCTGTCGATCACTGCCGTGCTCGCCGCCGCGTTCACTGGAGTCCACAGAGCCGTGCTAGCCTTCCCTCACGTCCAATTGATCAACGCACGGCAACACCACCACCAAGGTCCCTCAACACCTCTCTGTTCTCTGGTTTTCCTGTGAACCCACACACTCCTCACACACAAACACTCGACTTTTCAATTCCTCTCACCACCTTCCTTGCACTCTCAGCTTTCCCCTGATCATACTCACACACTCAAGCACTCACACACTCACCCAGAACCTGATCAATTCCCTCTCAAACCTCACTCTGTTTTCTGTCTTCTTCGAACAAACACGATACATACACACTGCACAGTTTTAAAACACACACCGTGCACTTCATAGAACCCACTACACACACTGCACGTGTCACCATCCCAAGGGCCAATTCCAAAAATATCCCAATCTCCACTGTACACTTGGACTTATCTGATTGGCCCAATTCCCAAGACACAAAAAGACCAAAATACCCCTAATGTCTAAATTACAATTCTACCCTTCTCCGTTCTAGAACCCTATCTCACTTGTCTGACGTCCGATGAAGGCATGCCACCTCTCGTTGAACTCAGGATGACGAGATCTACCTAACGGTCCTTGGTCTACGCGTAAAAGCCCTGTCATTTGGAAAGTCAACTTTTCCCCCTATTTTAACCAAATTACGAAAGTGCCCTCAACCTTCCGAACATCATAACTTCCTCCTCGGATGTCGGAATCAGACGTGCCACCTGTCTACGGACTCGTGACGTCCCTAACTACGCCACGGTCATCGTTCAATATCCAATTGACCTCCCGAACTCAAAGTCAACATTTTGCCCAAACTTGGGGTAAAATCGCCATTCTAAACTAACGGGCCAAAAGTAACCAACTAAACACCGATTAAACTCACTAATCCGTTACTAATCACTTCACTAATCCCGGTTCTCGGGACGGGTCGTTACAGTTAAATGAAATGGTTTTAGATTTGAAAAGTTAAACTCGGGTTTGAGACCCATTTTTTTTGTTGGAAATCCTCGGACTCGAAGTCCATTTAGTTATGTTTACGAGCTAGATAACCAATTGGTTCTTGAATCGATTTCGAATTTGGAAATATGGAATCGGGCACGAGACCCATTTGATTTACGAACTCTCAAACCTGAAGTCCATTTGATTTAACAAGGCATTGGGCTAGAGGCCCAGGTGGTTTACGTATCGGGCCCGAGGCCCAGTTAATTTACAAATCGGGCACGACGCCCATTTAGTTTACGAAATCGGGCACGAGGCCCATTTGGTTTACGAAATCGGGCCGGAGGCCTAATTGGTTTATGAATTCAGGCTTGGGGCTTAGTTATGGTTTACGTTGTGTTTCAGGTCAAGGACCCTTAAATGGATTTCTGGTTCATGACGGTTTATGGGGACCGAGCGTGAACCTTTGAAAGGTTTTATGAATGATTTCAAATGGTTTTGCATATAGAATCCATATATATATGGATTGTCTCCTCCGGGGAGGGTCGTTGGCCTGGGTGGACCCCGGAGTAGTCACGGAGCACTAACTGAGTGGAGTCGCCCCCGTTGGGTTCCTTACTCTCAAGAAGGCTATTATGGATTATAACCCCCATGGAGGGTCATTGATCTGCGGACATTGACCTGGGTGGACCCTAGGGAGACTTGGGATTTTAGACCCCGAGTAGCACACGCGTAGCTTTAGATACCGTGACAGGATTGGTTATACGATATATATGATAAACAAGATTTCTTGGATTTGCGAAATTGTGTTTTATGAATGATAAATGGGTTTGGGCTGAGATCCCACATATGTTTTATATTCTATGGATTTGAGTAACTGGTTTTGGGCAAGGGCCCGTATGACTTGAAAATATGGAACTTGGGGCTAAAACCCTAAATATGGTTCTTTAAACATATGTGGTTTGATAAATGGTTTTACTATGCATGCATGCTTTTTAGTGAAGGGCATAAAGGTCTTTTATGAAATATGTTTTTATGAGCTCTTTTATTTTTGTCCACTCACAGTCTTTTCTATTTTCATTGCCCTTCAGGTTGATTACTGGTGTGGACTGTAGCAGAGACCGACATCACACTCCTCCACCGGATCCTGGCGTACTCTGGAAGCAACTCGAGCTAAAGGTTCAAATTTTCCCTAGTCTGACACTTCGTGTCAGACGGGATCATGACACATCCCTTATTAATCCCGGGGGGATTGGGATGGGTCATGACAAACACGCTCTCCATTTGTTTGAGGCGTTCACTTTATGGATTGAAACAATCCGAACGGATGTGGTATAACCAACTAAGTGAATATTTGATCAAATTGGGATATGTTAATAATGAATTATGCCCATGCGTTTTTATTAAGAAAACAAGTCCCGCGTTTGCTATAGTGCCAGTTTATGTTGATGACATGAATCTAATTGGTACTCCTGAAGAAATCCAAGAAACCGCTAAGCACCTGAAGTTGGAATTTGAAATGAAGGATCTTGGGAGAACACACTTCTGTCTAGGCCTGGAGTTCGAGCACCGTGCAGATGAAATTTTGGTTCATCAATCGAATTACATCCAGAAGATGTTGAGGCACTGTAATGAGGATAAAGAAAAAACCCTCAAGCACGCCCATGATCATCCGAAGAAGGACCCGTTTGGTCCAGCTGATGATAAAGAAGAGATATTGACACCAAAAGTTCCATATCTAAGTGCGATATGCGTATTATTGTACTTGGTTCACTGAACTAGACTAGACATTTCATTCCCTGTGAACTTGCTAGCTAGATTTAGCTCTGCGCCAACACGCCGCCACTGGAATGGCATAAAAGACATCTTCCGATACCTTAGAGGTACAACGGATATGGGCTTATTCTATCCCTATGCATCGAGGAATGAATTAAATCCCCTTGGTCCTCGCACGCCTTGTTGGGTATGCTGATGTAGGTTACCTATGAGACCCACATAATGCGTGTTCCCAATCTGGTTATGTCTTTACCATTGGGAACACAACAATATCTTGGAGGTTTACGAAACAGACCCTTGTTGCTACGTCTTCGAATCATGCAGAGATTCTAGCCCTACACGATGCAGTCCGTGAATGCATATGGCTAAGAGCTATTACTGGGCATATTTGGTGTACTTGTGGACTGAATTCCACCTATAATGAACCGACAGTTATCTTCGAAGATAATGCTGCCTGCATAGAGTAGATGAAGGCCGATTTCATTAAGGGAGATAACACCAAGCATATTGCACCGAAGTTCTTCTTTAACCAACAACAGCAAGAACATCGGAAGATTGAGATCAAGCCAATACGATCCCAAGATAATCATGCAGACTTGTTCACCAAGTCATTACCAAAAGCCACATTCTAACAGTATGTGCGAGGAATTGTTTTATGTAGACTGGCTGATCTACCTAATTTGTAGTTTTTAGGGGGAGTCAAGGTCAGGGGGAGTATCCTGAAGTATACCAAGTATCCGGAAGTATACTTAGTATCCCGAAGTATACTCACATGATCATCGTGTACTCTTTTTTCCTACGACCAAGGTTATTTTGTCTCATTGGGTTTTGTTACATGGCTAGGTTTTAATGAGGCACATTTTGGTATGATCACCCAGCTAACAATGCATCCCGAAGATGCCTTGATTTGACTCATATGCATTTGCTCATCTTTCCCCTTCGACCACGGGTTTTTCCCATTGGGTTTACCGGGCAAGGTTTTGGTGAAGCAACACTAATGCATTTTATTTCAAAGGTGGACTATCTACCCGTATTCCAGAAGAGACGACAGCAACTACCTCAGAAGATTCCGATGTGATCACCTATACGCACGTTGCATTCTTTTTCCTTCGACCAAGGTTATTTTTGTCCCATAGGGTTTTGTTACCTGACAAGGTTTTAACGAGGTAACATATAAGTGTGTAGCCAAGCAGTACCATTACATGAAATATCCAAGGGGAGTGTTGTAAATAATTAAGCAGTTGTGTCTATTTATGTAAAAGGTATTAGGGGCAGTTTTGTCATTTTGTATGCCTTATTTTTCCCTCCTTATATAAGGGATCAATTACCTTTGTAAACCCTAACTCATTATTCTGAATGTACGTATCATTCCAGTGTCTCTCATCTTCTCTCCATATTTTCTCTAAAATCCCTTCCTCCTAAAATCCTTCACAACAAATTTTAAATATAACAATTTAAATAAAAACCATTTAAATCTCAATTAAAATTGAACACGTCTGGGCCCTGCTCCCGTTTAACAAGCAATTCTAAAACTATGCATGCATATAAAAACCATTTAAATCTCAATTAAAATCAAACATAATCAACGACCTTAAAAAATGTGATAACTGGCCATAACACAGGAAACATCAATAATCACCTCAACCATCACACAATCCACACACAAGCGTTCATAAACAATGCACTATTGGTAAGCACACCACTCAAGAAAAGAGCCCAGCTCGACGTCCAAGTGGGAAATCGACTCGGGAAAGGAGCCCAGCTCGACGTCTTAGTCTTGTCAATCTCACCAAAGGAGCCCGGCTCAACGTTTGAGACTCACCAACCAATAGGCATCCCACAACACATATCATACACACAAAGCGTCACATCAATAACACACTATCATAAACCACATCACCAATATTGAGAAACCATATATCCATAACACACCTCAACATGAAACCATCACAACAAAGTCTCTAGAACCGAAGTCCCAAGCTCGACGTCTGAGACCAATAATCAATCAATCAACACAATCAAATCCATATTCAAACCTCAGGCCTAAGCCCAATACACCACTCAATCATGAACATCGTAAAATGTGCCATCGAAATATATTCGAAAACCCATAAAAAATCATATGGAAATCACCAAAATCCAATATCACAAAATCTCATGTCATAAACCATATTTGATTCGAAACCACAATCGAAACAAAATTTGAAAACATAAATTGCGAAAATCTTCGTAAAATGTGCAATATAATAATAAAATACTCATAAAATCATCGAAAATATATAAAAATTTCGATCACCTAAATATCATCGAAAACACATAGAAAAAAATTTAAAACAATTAAATATGCATGCATAATAGTTTAATAAAAATAAACGTCCACTCACACGTACCTTTTATGTGATCAAACCAACTTGCACGCTATTCCATAAAATCCAAGAACATCATTTCCTGCCATAAATCATGCCTTAAGGTCACTAAGCATCCCAATAAACTCATACTTCAATCCCATAATTTTTTGGGATTTTTAAACAAATTAAAATGGACATAAACTTTCAAATTGTTAAAACTATCTCGAGACGATATCTGGTCGCCTTGAAAATTGTACCGTTAGACACGTAACATCGAAAGGATGAACTTTCGTGTTGACTACTTTTCCAGATGATGTGGCACGTGTCCCCACATGCCACCCAGAGTGGCTGCACGTGGGCCTCACACGCCACATCACTATTCATCTTATTCTTTGTATTATTAGTCCCGTTTGCTTGTAAAACGGGTTGGGCGACCCATGAGTCCAACCCGGTCCAAAATTCAATTTTTTCATGCCTCTTTCCTTCAGTTTAACCACCTAATCTCATCTAAACAAACCTAGAAAGGGATTTGTAACCTCAAACCATCAAAACTTACCTCACAATTATGGTTCAAACTTCAACCTTGGCGGCCATGGTGTTTGTGAGTTGTCCAAAGGCCTTTCCATGTCCAACTCTCACGATTCTCATCTATATCATCATCGTACGATCTCCAGAAGGCTATTGGGACAACTAGTTCTAAGTTTCTTGGTCCAAACCCAAAAACTCAAAGAATACCTCACGGGTCCAAAGCTTTTCCCTTCACTGTTTCGTCATTCCCCTCACGGTTCCTGCACAAATATCACCCCTTTTTTCTTCCTCTGATTCTTTCCTTCATCTTTCTCTCTCTCTAGACTCTCTCCCTTCACGGGTTAAGGTTGTTCATGGTTTTTTTGTGGGTTTCGGTTCATGCCTATCAAAAACTCACACCAGCACCCTAAACCCCAAATATATAGAGTGGTGAGTCATTGGAGAGATATCCAGACTTTTCTAGGTATTAACACGTAGCAGCCCTCAATTGATCATAGTTGTAAAATGACCAAAATGCCCTTGGTGGCAAAATTACCAAAATACCCTTAAGGTTTTTTGACCCGAAACACCTTTAAACAATTTTTTATTTTGGCATGCCACTTGTCTGTGAACTCAAGATCCCGAGACCTTCGTAACGGACTTCTCGGAATTCCCAAAAGAGGTCCATAGCAAAAGGTCAACATTCCAACTTTGACCAAAAAAATCAACTCAACGACTTATGGGCAAAATCATATTTTTCTCCCAAATTTTCCCAATTCCATGTTTCCTCGAGATCAGGGTTGGGGTAATTACACAATCAATGTATTGGAATTATCCTTAGCACTTTCACACCTAAAACCAGAGAACCTGCAGACAAGGGATATGCTCGACTATATCAGAAGTATTAATTCAGTTTACAAGCCAAATAGAATTCTTCCTCCTAGGGGTCACTGGTCCACACTAACCCATTGACCCCGAAAAATAGTGGCACTCTACAGCTTGACTCCTTTCGAGCCCTAACTTAGTATCTCGCCTCTTCGATATCTTGCCTCTTCCAAAATTTTGTCCTAATATTTTAACTTTTCCCCAATTCATCCTGACATTCTAGTTATCTAAGGAATCCCTATCTGAGCTCCCAAAACCCCCGGCGGTTTCAAAAGTAGTTGATTTAGAAACACCGTCACTTTGGACACTTAGAAATACCTCTAAACAATGTCTGATGGAGCCGAAATCTGAACCAATAGATTTGTAACGTCAAAAATAGGAAAAGACCTGTTGAAATGAAGTGGAGGACCATCGCCACGTAAGGGTGACAATTTTTGACACGATTCGAAACCCGCACGAGATTTATCTGGGTCAACCCACATAATTAGTATTTTTGGTCATTTTCGGGTTAACCTGTTATGACACATTTAAATAAACGGGTGGGTTCGGGTCAACCTGTTAACCCGTATAATGACATGTTAACCCGTTTAATAAATAGGTAGATTAACAGGTTAACCCTTCAATTGATTTATCCAATAACATCGTTATGAATCTAATTATGGTTCTGTAACCTCAATTACATTAGAACTTACCTCAATCCAATTGAATTCGAATTCGAAAATTTGAAGAACAGGTGAGCACTGTTCATCATGCAATCCATTCGAATTTCAATCAGTTTCTTCACTTTGATTCACTCAGAAGCTTAGTAAGATCCATCCAAACATACTTCCAGTCTCAATTGGAACCTTAATTCCTTTCAACCATTCGAACTCAACTCAAATTTTGTAAAACGAAGACAAGGTCCGTCTGGGCTTGTCTCTTCGCCATTTCCCTCAATTCCAATCCCATTCGACTCGTTTAAGTCTCCATAAGCTCATCCTCATCTATATTTCCATCGATTAATCACAAACTTCTTAATTCAATCCCAAGTTTCAATTCAAGGTTTTGGGTGGGGTTTCGGGTTTACTGAGTTTTCCTGCCCCTTCTCTTTTCTATTTCCTCACAATTTCACTCTCAATTCGAATTGAGTCTCACGGTTTCAGTTTAGGGAATTAATGGTCGCCTTAGGTCAATTACACCTCCTCCTCTGTTTTTGTCTGAACTATACCTCAGTAGATCATATAATTCATCCACTCCCACCATTCACACATCTAATTGCCACTAATTAGTCTTTGCCAGGTGACATGTGTCACTTAAGGAACGAAACATGATGATTCATCAACACTAGCAAAAGGACAAATTTTCCCCTTAGGATACAAATAACCAAAATGCCCTTTCATGGCTAATTACCAAAATGCCCCTAATGTTCCAAGGTTCGTAACTTTTCCATCTGAACTCCGATTAATGCATGTTGCTTGTCTATGGATTCAGCGTCCCGAGGCCTACCCAACGGTCTCTTTGGAAAGTCTGAAGAGTGTCCCGAATGAAAAGTTAACTTTTGCCTCCTTGTCCAAGGGAAAAACAGTCATTTTGCATCGTCCGTCCGAAATTACTTTACTAATCACCGATTCATCTCACTAATTCGTCATTAATTACTAATCAAATCTCGAAATTTGGGACGAGGTCGTTACAGTGGGTCATTAATCGGTCGGGTTTGGGCTGGACATCCTTGACACAATTATTAAACGGGTTAGGTTCGGGTTGGGTATATTTGGGTAAAATGGAGTTCATGACATGGCATGAACCCAAAACGACACGACTCATTGCCAGCCCTATTGCCACGCGCTGATGGGCGACTGGGTAGTAGTCTCCTATGCCTGCAAGCGCCTACGCGCGAGTTTCTTCCTCTTGTAGGTCGACTCGCAAGCCTGTAACTGGGTCCCAACCTGAATGCCCAGACCCAATGTTATTTCCTCTAATTCTCACCCTTTTTTCTTAATTTAAACCTCCAAGTTCTTCTCATCAATTCCATAAACAATCTTATGAATTCAAATCATAGAAAAATCATCTTTTTTTCCTCAGAAAATCGATCGAAACTCACGACCTCCCTTTGTCTCTTCGGTTCTTCGCATCTGAAGGTTCTCTAACTTCACATTTACCATCACCTGGTTCTTCATATCCAAGGGATTCGATTCACAACCTCACCTGACTACCTCTTCCCTTTTTGCGACATCATCCCTTTCATCCTTTTATTTCACCCTACGCGGGAAGTTTAAGCTTGTTTAGAATCTCTGTTTCCAGTCATTGTTTAGTATTGGTGCAGGCCACCAGCTCTCCCAGGCCACTATAGGTAACAATAGGTTATGCTTAATAAATCTCGAAGGGGGTCCTCCTCTCTCTGCTCTGTTACCGTTTTGGGACCAAAACCTCCCAAAACTTGTGTGTTCCTCCTTCTGTTAGTGTCTTTCAAACACGGCTTGGATGGTGGTACACTACCAGCCGCCTTCAAGTGACACTTGTCACTTCTTTAACATGCCACCCAAAGATCTTAGTGACTCACCAAAACGGTTGAAGTGAAATTACCAAAATACCATGATATCCATAATTACTAAAACTTCTTCAACATGTACTTTAATCATCTGATCTCCATTTTTTGTGTGCAGCCTATCTACGAACACATGAGTTTGAGACACACACATTGGTCCAATCAAAACCTCTGAGCAGTTTTCCAAGTTAAAATTGATTTTTGGACCTACAAGGGTAAATATGTACTTTTCCAATTTAATGTATGAATTTGTAACGACCCGAATCTCGAGGAAACGTGAAATTGGAAAATTTAAGGAGAAAATAATGCTTTTTCCCCTAAGTTAAAGAGTTGACTTTTTGGTCAAAGTTAAAATGTTGACTTTTTTTATCGGGACCTCGTTTAGGTGATTCAAGAAAACCATTATGACGGTCTCGGCTTCTCGAGTCCGTTGACAGGCGACATTTCAAAAACGAGGTTCAGATGGTTTTGTTTTGTGTTTGAGATGTGTAGGGGTAATTTGGTAATTTTTCAAGAAAATGGTATTTTAGTCATTTTTCTTTGTGATATTTTTGTTGTGGCTAATTGGATAGGGACAAGTGCCCCTTATCTGTTATGGGAGTGTCCATTGACCTTGTGTGTATGTGTGTGTGTGTGTTAAATGGTGAGTGTGTGTTGTGTGTGTTGTAGTGCACACGATTGAGAGAGAAAATAAGAAAAAAACGGTGAAGAAACAGATGAAGAGAAAGAGAGGAAAGAGAAGAGAGTGAGATAAATAAGTGGAGAAGAGAATTAGAAGAGGAAGGAGGCCAGCCGTGGACTGTGACAGGGGAGAAAAACAGAGAACCCGTGAGAGTTTTTTTGATTTGGGAGTGTTGGACCAATTCCCGACGATGAAGCTTGAAACCAAACTTGAGAATATCTTGCTTTTTCTTAGGTTCTTATGACCCTAACAGAGTGCCCAGATGAAGTTTTGGATGCTAGGATCATCCAGGAAGCTCTGGTACATTGTAGTTGTGAGTTCTTCAATGGGTCGAGTCGTTTGGTAAGTTTCTCCATGTTTTGATCATATAGATCCCTTCCTAATCTAGATTAGAAAATGTTGGATAAGATAGGAAAAGGACTGAAAACGAGCGAAATAGGCTCGAGTACTATAGATGATGAACAGTAACTAGTACTGTAGTCGCGCGTGTGGTACCCATGCGCAGCCACATTGGGTGGCACGTGGGGGCTCATTAGGGGGATTTTTGAGGTACGGTCAACATGTGTTTTTATCCTTTTGATGATACGAACATTTTGTCACATGTTTCAAGTCGATCAGATACTGTTTTAGGGTATTTTATGGGTTCGTTTTAAATCCGTTTAAAAAAGCCAAAAGATTATGGGATTAAAATAGATGATATATGGGATGATTAATGACCTCTGGATGTGATTTATGATAGGTTTCGAGATTCCAAAAAATTATGGAAGTACGTGTAAAGCGAGATTCGGTTACTTGGACAGTGTGTGAGTGAACTTTCTTTCCCTAAACTATTATGTATGCATACTTACATGATTTAAATGTGTTTCTATGTGATTTTTTTGATGTTGGAGTGATTGAGATTTTATATGAATTTTGGTGATTTTACGAATATTTAATTAATATTTTATTGCATGTTTTACAAGGTTTTTGGTAAACTAGTTTCGAATACCATTTTGATTGTGATTTCGAATTGAACTTGGTTTGTGGCATGAAATAAGGTGATTTTGGCGTATTTATGGTTTACTTATGGTTTTCGAAGGATTTTCATGGAAAATACTTTCTATCCACGTTTTACGAGGCACATTGTATAACTTGGTTTTGGGCTTAGGCGCGAGGTTTGATTATGGTTTGATGTGTGATAATGAATTGTGATATTAAGATGTGACACATGTATGTGTTATTGGTATTAATGGTGTAAAGTTGTGATGATGATTGTGATGTGGACTTGAGCTGATTATGTGTGATGATGCTCGTTGATTCTCAGACGTTGAGCCGAGGCTCTGAATCCTCAGACTAGTTCTGTGTGAGACTAGTGTTGTGATGAATCAAACATCGATCAAGGCTCCAATTCCTGAGTTAGTGTCATTCGGACGTCGAGTAGGGCTCTAGTTCTTGAGTAGATTGTGTACCAGTAGTGCATTTGTGATATGATGATTGATTTGTGCTTGTGTTCCGAGGATGATTTAGATGTGGTTGATTGTGTATGAGTACTGTGATGACATTGAGCTGACTATATGTGAATTATGTGGTAATATTGGATATGGATTGATTATGTGTGGTTGATATGGTGCTTTGTAATGCATGAGGTATGTTATGATACTTGTTAACTGGTTTGGTCCTCACTCAAACGTCGAGCTGGGCTCCAGGTACTGAGTGAGTGATGTGCCTGCTAGTAGTGCAGTGGTATTGATGATTGATGATGTGTGTGATGATGGACTAACTGTGATATGTGTGGATTATGTGACATTTGATTTCTGGTTAATTTCTTTACAGAGGTTTTCACGAATTTGAGGATATAAACTGTATTTTTTTAATTGAAGTGAAATGGTTTTTGTATGCATGCATAGTTTTGGAAAACGGAGGGTAAAACCTAAATGTTTTCAAATTATATATATTTTTTTTGTCCACTCACACATTTTCTTGGTTTTGTGACCTTCTAGGGCCGTTGCACGGAAATTGAGGCTCGAGGGGCGAAGGCATGAACTAGTAAGGTTTGCGTGTATCCCTTGTCTGACAAAGTTTCAAATGTACATCTTGATTCTTCTCAGACGGGAGCAGGCCCCAAATGTACTATTCTAGTGTATTTCAGGTGGGGTCCTGTCAGAAATTGCCCTAATTTCCTAGACGGGTCGTTACAATCTTCCATCTTATAGAAATTTCCAACAAGTCAAGGCCTTATGTTTGGGATTATCATAGCATCACATCTTTAGGACCAAACATATCTAGATATATACCTAGCTCAGTTATGACTACGCCCAAACTACGCATTAAATTAAACATGTAATCTGAGTGTTATGCAATTTAAACCCTTTTTGTGTAGATGTAGTATTGGTAAATAGGGATCGTTCTTAACCGGGGAAATTAGGGAACATTAATAATGTGTTAGTGGGAAATGAATAAAAGAATAATGAATAAAAGAATTAAATAATAAAAGAATTAAATCATCAAAGAACTAATAAATTAAAGAATAGATGAATAAGAGAATAAAGAAATAAAAGAATAAAGAATTAAAAGAATAAAAGAATAAAAGAATAAAGAATAAAAAGAATCAAAGAATAAAAGAATAAAGAATAAAAAAGGATCAAAGAATAAAAGAATTAAAAGAATAAAAGAATAAAATAATAAAAGAATAAAGAATTAAAAGAATACAAGAATAAAAGTAAAGAATAAAGAATTGAAAAGGGGGGTTTTGAAAAAGAGTTGTAAATATAAAATAAAGAAAACAAGTAAAAATAATTAAATACTTAATTTTACTTCTACTTTAACCTTTGTACTAGTGAATTTTCTTCAAACACATATTTTTACCAACACTCTAACATCATGCTCATATTGAACCAATCACGAAATCATACCTTAATCATCTCAAATACATGCATACATTTTTCATATTATAAATGCACCGAACAGCGGATTATTACTTACAATATGATTCACCTTAAGTAAGTGATTTAATGCGCCGAACAGCGATCAAACATTAAATCTCTTCAACTCTATCCTAAATGCCCCGAACAGCGGATCAACATTTAGTTTCGAATTGAAGTTTAAGTACTAAAACATATGAAGTAAAAGAAACTCAAAAAGTAAAACACATGGAGATTGCATTCTTACTTACAAATGTTAGAAAGAAAATACCAACACATATATTGAATTATAAGTAAAACCAATAACAATAACAAGAATTTAAGTAGAGAAGTATGGATTTTCACAAGAATCACCGAACAGCGGCAGGAAACTTGTGAAGATGGAAGAAGAAATACGAGGAATTCGGTCTTAAAACTCTTGAATTGCCTTAGAATTACTTGACCTAGGTATTTCTTAAGGAAAGCATAAAAATGTGTTTAAGAGATCTCAAAGAAATATCACAAGAGCAAAGTAAAGAAGAAATGAAATTAAGAAAAATAAAAATAACATAAATTAAGAACAAGAATTAAAAGAAAGCTAATTAATAAGAAAATCTACAAGAAGTAAAAATGGTCCCCAAAAATGTCTCTCAAAAGAGAGAAACAAAAGAACTAACTAAGAACTAAGAACTAAGAACTAAGAACTAAGAACTAAGAAAGAAATTGAAGAATGAAACTAATTGGGGACTCTCCAAAATACAAGAATTGAAGCCCTATTTATAGGTGGAAAAAGCTATCAAAAATACATAAACAAATACAATAAAAAATGTTAAATAATGGAATGATGAGTAATAAAGATTAGTGATGATGTTTAGAAGTGGTTTGAGTTGTCAAGTTGCAAAATTGGGTTGGAAAGTGGAAGGAATTTGGGTGGAAGTTGGGTGGAAATTGGGTGGAAGCTGCTGGAAATAAATTCAGCAGAGAGCTGCTGAAAAGAGGAATGGAATTTTGGCTGGAGGCTGCTGAATGAAGGAACTGGAGCTCGGCGGGCTGCTGCTGAGACGGTGCCTGGGAGATCGACAAGCGCGCGCCGAATGGAGGAACAGCAGATCGGCCAGCGCCTGTCGACGGGTCCGCTGGGCTGGAGGAAGGACTGACGCGGGCTGGCGTGTTGGGCTGGTGGATGTGCGGGCTGGGCCTGGCGCGTGTTGGGCTGTGCAGCCGGGCCTGCACGGATTGGGCTGCATGGATTGGGCTGGGCTGCAAAATAAAAATTAATTAATTTATTTAGTTAATTTAGTAATATTTCACCGAAATTCGTCCATAATTTCTTCGTTATAATTCCGATCGGGAAGATTCTTTCGCCAAAATACTCCAAATTACAAACTTTATTTATTTAAACAAAAATAACACAAAATAAATTATTTTATCTATTTATTTAATATTTAAATATTAAAAGTCAAGTATAAAGGGTATAAAATAATATAAAATAATGCTTATTTGAGGACCTATCAAATACCCCCACACTTAAACTTTGCTAGTCCCTAGCAAATACTAAAATTAAACTACAACATCAATACAAGTAACCTTTAACCATTTGTCTCAATATTTCATTATTACAATCATGGCATAAAAGATTTTCACTTAAAGCGTTTAAGCATATGGAATTCAAGAGTTAATACATTGTAACAAAATGTTTTAACAAGTAAGATAATGAGTAAATATGGTGAAATGGATCTCAACATGAATAAAACAAGTATGAATCAACTCACAAGGATATGCACTCATAAATTCACTCAATTTTGTAAGGGTTTGTGTTTGCACTCAAAGTATGTGAGAAATACTCACATAATCGAAATGAAGTACTTTTGCAAAATCTCAAACAAACACCTCAAGATAAAAACAACATATACTTGCACAAATGAACCAAAACCATAAGCTTACTCAAGTGATTGACTCCACTAATCAAAATTTACCATATTAAGGATCATAAGGTCTTTATAAAGGTTGTAATGGGGCTAAGTTTAGAGGCAAGGAATATATAGGACAAGTGGTGCTCAATTCGTTCCAAGACTCAATAGACTCCCAAAACGTATCATAGCTTCCCAACCTTAGTGCAATGATGTCAGTAATCCATCCTTTCAAACATAGGCCTAATTTCATCATGTTGGGCCTCATAGTCATTCTTTGTGTCGGATTTACAAATGTAAGGGACTTAACTCAAACATTACATAACCAAACCTTATTACCTTGATCGAGACTCAACCTTTTTTTTTTTTTTTTTTTTTTTTTTGATTTTTTTTTTTTATATCAAGGTAATAACATGTGTCAACAATACAACAAAGCTTGAGTCGGTAAATCCAAATAATTCACATAAAAGTCTTTTCAACATCATCATTTTCTCCTTACACAATCTTTATATCTTCAACCGAGTTCTTGGAACAAGGGTAAAGGATGTCTATACTAAGCTCAAGTGTTTAGATAATCATGGTGATGAAAGAAAGGCTTAATATGGGCTCGAAAGGGTTAAAACTAGGGGGTCGCAACTTGTGCGCACAAAATAGGGAACATGGATGTTTGAATTTGTGGTGTTAACCCTAATGCCTTAATCATTTCCAAAATCAGAGAGTTTATTGACTTAAAAGCTTTGAAAATCACATAAAATAAGTTCTAGTACTCTAGAGTTCATTAAAATCTATTGCAAGCAGTTATGAGGCATATGTATATCAATTTAAACAAAGAACTTATGAATCACTCATCAAAGATGTATATAAAGTTCTAAAGCTCACATAAGGTTCATATGATTCATACTTATCTTATCATGCTCGTTTATGTGCCAATTTACATGCATTATCTTCAAGTTATAACACTTAATCACAAAATATTAACAAACAAATTCAAGTTGTAGTGATTATCTTTATGGCCATAACATATTCCTTTCTGTTCATTTATATCATTGACAAGTTAAATGGCAACTTAAGACTCATAAAAACACTAAGTTAAAACAGAAAGATTCAAGAAAACAATAATATATATTTTTTGAATTTTTTGAATTTTTTTTTTTTAACGAATTTCTCTTTTAAAAATTTTTTCACATTTTTTTTTTTTTGAAATTTTTTTTAATTTTTTTTAATTTTTTTTTTTTCAATTAAAATTGTAAACCATTCCCCCACACTTAAATTCTACATTGTCCTCAATGTAGGAAAATACGAAGTAATTAAACATAGAATCAAAGTAAGGAAGATGATTTACGAAAATAATAGGAAAACACTAAATAAGCAAAATAAAAGAGAGTGAAGGGTAAAAGGATAGCAAATCTGTATTGATGACTCCTTCACATCCCGGGAACACATTGGGTTGCCTCCCAACAAGCGCTTGAAGTTTAACGTCCATCCAGCCTAGACAGAGATGCAAGTTAGTTAGTCAGTCAGAGATGTACGTTAATTAAGAATGCAAGTTAGATATGCAAATTAAAGTTAAGGATGCAATGTGAGTTAAAGATGTAAGTTAGAGGAAGAGTGCAATGCATGTTAAACTAAATATGCAAGTGAAGTTAAAAATGCAAGTTAAATGAAATATGAAATGCAAGTTAGAATGAAAGATGAAATGTAAGTTAAGAATTAAATAAATGAAGAAAAAGAAAATAATTTATTTACGTATGAACAATTTTTTTTTTTTATAATTATTATTATTATTTTTTAAATTTTTTATATTGTTTTTTTTTTCGGAATTTAAAAATTAAATAAATGAAGAATTTTTTATTTTATTTTTTTTTAAGAATTTTATGCTCTTTTTTTTAAAAAAAAAATTACCAAAAATAAAATAAAAAATAAAAATAAGGAAAAGTGAATATTTACTATAAGCATTTATGAACAATTAAAAAGAATGAACATTATGTACAAGTATGAACAAGAATAAAATAACAAGTAAGAGAATTATAAACAAACATAAATGAAAGACTATTATGAACAAGTATGTATGTATACTAAGAAACATAAAAGTTATGAACATGTATAAAAGGTAACAAGTAACATATATACAATATTTATTTACAAGTATGAATTAATACTAACATAAAGCTAAAATAAGAATTTTTTTTTTTTTAATATTTTTTTTTATTTCGAATTTTTTTAAAATTTATTATTATTATTATTATTTTATGTTTTTTTTTTATTCCGAATTTTTTTTTCTTTCATTTAAAAATTTAAAGTCTAAAAAGACATAAACAAACAATTAATTACATAAAAATAAAATAAGTGTAAACATAAAGTTAGTGGAACATAAAGGTTATGGAATAAAATTAAAAGAAAGTTAATGGAATAAAGTTAATGTAATATAATTAAAGTTAAGGGAATAAAGAAAAAGTGTGAATATTAAGTTAATGGAATAAAGTATAATGGAATAAATAAAAGCAAAAGTAAAGAAAAATGAACATATAAAATATGCATTTATGACAAGTATCAATTTTAATAAGAACAAGTAAAAGTAAACAAATGAAATTAAATTATGAACAAGTATCAATTTTAATATGAACAAATATAAAAAAAAAAAAAAAAAATTATGAACATTTATGAACAAGTATAAATTAGAAATTAAGAATAAGTAAAGTATGAGCATTATAAACAAAAATAATAAGAACAATAATAAGATGGATAAATAAAATATAGACAAGTAAGTAAATGTTATAAACAAATATAATATTAACAAAAGTAAAATTTATAAACAAGTATAATATACACAATTTATATACATACACTAACAAATTAAAAATGATTTTCAATTTCCCCGGCAACGGCGCCAAAAATTGACTACGCCCAAACTACGCATTAAATTAAACATGTAATCTGAGTGTTATGCAATTTAAACCCTTTTTGTGTAGATGTAGTATTGGTAAATATGGATCGTTCTTAACCGGGGAAATTAGGGAACATTAATAATGTGTTAGTGGGAAATGAATAAAAGAATAATGAATAAAAGAATTAAATAATAAAAGAATTAAATCATCAAAGAACTAATAAATTAAAGAATAGATGAATAAGAGAATAAAGAAATAAAAGAATAAAGAATTAAAAGAATAAAAGAATAAAAGAATAAAGAATAAAAAGAATCAAAGAATAAAAGAATAAAGAATAAAAAAGGATCAAAGAATAAAAGAATTAAAAGAATAAAAGAATAAAATAATAAAAGAATAAAGAATTAAAAGAATACAAGAATAAAAGTAAAGAATAAAGAATTGAAAAGGGGGGTTTTGAAAAAGAGTTGTAAATATAAAATAAAGAAAACAAGTAAAAATAATTAAATACTTAATTTTACTTCTACTTTAACCTTTGTACTAGTGAATTTTCTTCAAACACATATTTTTACCAACACTCTAACATCATGCTCATATTGAACCAATCACGAAATCATACCTTAATCATCTCAAATACATGCATACATTTTTCATATTATAAATGCAACGAACAGCGGATTATTACTTACAATATGATTCACCTTAAGTAAGTGATTTAATGCGCCGAACAGCGATCAAACATTAAATCTCTTCAACTCTATCCTAAATGCCCCGAACAGCGGATCAACATTTAGTTTCGAATTGAAGTTTAAGTACTAAAACATATGAAGTAAAAGAAACTCAAAAAGTAAAACACATGGAGATTGCATTCTTACTTACAAATGTTAGAAAGAAAATACCAACACATATATTGAATTATAAGTAAAACCAATAACAATAACAAGAATTTAAGTAGAGAAGTATGGATTTTCACAAGAATCACCGAACAGCGGCAGGAAACTTGTGAAGATGGAAGAAGAAATACGAGGAATTCGGTCTTAAAACTCTTGAATTGCCTTAGAATTACTTGACCTAGGTATTTCTTAAGGAACGCATAAAAATGTGTTTAAGAGATCTCAAAGAAATATCACAAGAGCAAAGTAAAGAAGAAATGAAATTAAGAAAAATAAAAATAACATAAATTAAGAACAAGAATTAAAAGAAAGCTAATTAATAAGAAAATCTACAAGAAGTAAAAATGGTCCCCAAAAATGTCTCTCAAAAGAGAGAAACAAAAGAACTAACTAAGAACTAAGAACTAAGAACTAAGAACTAAGAACTAAGAAAGAAATTGAAGAATGAAACTAATTGGGGACTCTCCAAAATACAAGAATTGAAGCCCTATTTATAGGTGGAAAAAGCTATCAAAAATACATAAACAAATACAATAAAAAATGTTAAATAATGGAATGATGAGTAATAAAGATTAGTGATGATGTTTAGAAGTGGTTTGAGTTGTCAAGTTGCAAAATTGGGTTGGAAAGTGGAAGGAATTTGGGTGGAAGTTGGGTGGAAATTGGGTGGAAGCTGCTGGAAATAAATTCAGCAGAGAGCTGCTGAAAAGAGGAATGGAATTTTGGCTGGAGGCTGCTGAATGAAGGAACTGGAGCTCGGCGGGCTGCTGCTGAGACGGTGCCTGGGAGATCGACAAGCGCGCGCCGAATGGAGGAACAGCAGATCGGCCAGCGCCTGTCGACGGGTCCGCTGGGCTGGAGGAAGGACTGACGCGGGCTGGCGTGTTGGGCTGGTGGATGTGCGGGCTGGGCCTGGCGCGTGTTGGGCTGTGCAGCCGGGCCTGCACGGATTGGGCTGCATGGATTGGGCTGGGCTGCAAAATAAAAATTAATTAATTTATTTAGTTAATTTAGTAATATTTCACCGAAATTCGTCCATAATTTCTTCGTTATAATTCCGATCGGGAAGATTCTTTCGCCAAAATACTCCAAATTACAAACTTTATTTATTTAAACAAAAATAACACAAAATAAATTATTTTATCTATTTATTTAATATTTAAATATTAAAAGTCAAGTATAAAGGGTATAAAATAATATAAAATAATGCTTATTTGAGGACCTATCAAGTTACATTCGGAGGTATAATATCATGGTCTTTCCGAGATCTAGTCGCCACAAGATTTAGTCACGTCTGGGACATCACATCAGACATCTCCGTGCACAAGTCTTTAAACCCATCTCCTGGTAGCCTCAAAATCTTGTAAAATAATATTTCTTCCATTCGACCAGCCTCGAAACCCTGCAATGTCTGAGTAACCTCCAAGTAGCTAGCTGCCGAGGAAATACTTTGAGCATCAACAACCTAGGAGCAAAAACTTTGAGTAATCTGCTACCTAGAAGGCATCCCTAGCATCAGCGGCCCTGGAACAATAATCCCGAGTAATTCGCTACTTGGAAAACAACCCTAGCATCAGTGGCTTGGGAACAATAATCCCGAGTAACCTGTTGCCTAGGAAACACCCATATCATCATCAGCCTAGAACAATAATGTCGAGTAATCCGTTGCCTGGGAAACACCCCTAGCATGAGTAGTCTGGGAACAATAACCCCGAGTAATCCTCTGTTTGGGACCCCTAACATCAATGGTTTGGGAACCCATCAATGGTTTGAGAACAACCCCAAGCTTGGGTTGTCTAGGCAAAACCTTGAGTATCAATCGTCTGGGAAACTACCCCTAGCTTCGACAGTTTGGGAAAACAATAACCCCGAACATCAAACATATGGGAAAAACCTTTGCTTCGACTGCCTAGTAAATAATAACCTCGTACTTTGGTCGTTTGGGAAAATCCCGAGCTTCGAACGTCTGGGAGATTCATCATAATAAAAGTGGGAAATGGTCCATGGATTAAATCCAAAAATTTACTTTTAAAACAATTTTTTGACTCAAATTCCAATTCAAAACATTTCCAAACTTGGTCTACACCCACCCAAACCATTGTTTCTACGATTCCATAAAATTTGTGTCCAAAAAACAAGTCAAATCCTGAATAAATATTCTAAATCTGGAAAATCATCAAAACACATTTAGAATAATTTATTCATCCCATTGTAATTCAAATCATGCAATAAAATTATTCAAACATTTAAATACGCATGCATCGTAGTTTATAAAACAAAAGTCCACTCATCGTGCTTTCGAACAATCGTTGCCACGTACTATGCCACGTACTAAACACTTTTCCGAAATTCCTTAGACGCTGTTCCTAGTTTGCTATAATATCAAATTGATAGGACCTCTCTCGAAATCGTTTTGATAACAATACCCAATTCTACTCCCATTTGACAACTCAATCAATGTATCAGAATTACCTTTCGCATTTTCACACATAAAACTAGAGAACCCGTCAGACAAGGGATATACATAATCAAACAAAAATTTTTATATACGCGCAAGATCAACCAAAATTGTACTATATGTGAATGATCAATCGAAAGTTGCACTATATGCCAAAATTACTAAAATGCACTAGATGTGAACAAATAGACTATAACAACACTATATGTTAAAGGTTAGTTGAAATTGTACTATATGTTCAAGATTTTTAAAAAAATTAGATTATATTACATAGTCTCGGTCATTAATGTTCATATGAAAGAAACTATTGCAAGAAGAGACAATAAAATTGAGAAATCACGATGTCCATCAAAATTTGTTAATATATGTCCTAAAAAATTGTCAAAATAAAGAGAAAGTACATAATAGGACTTATAAAAAAAATTGGATAATACCCAAATGTCCATACTAATTTATTAGACTTTTAAAATGACTTTAAAATTCGTCATTTAAAAAATGTCTTAAAAAATATTTAAATGTCCTAATCTAATACACGCCCTTACGATTGATGACGCTATAAAATTTGATGGCAGTAACAGTAATTTTAGCAGAAATTGTTTTCTATTTAATTTTTTTAATCATTTGAATGGTTAAAGGACCTGTGATTAGAATTTTTTTATATCTAAATTTTTAGATAAATTTGTAAGTTATTAAGATCCAATAAGTTAATGGCCCTTCTTTTAATTTTCATATATATATATATATATATTATTTTTAATTACATTTTATTTTTAAAATTTTATATTATTTTCTTTTAACTTTTTTCTAACAAAGATAAATAAATTAACACACGCATAATCGGTACCCAATACTAGCCTTACCGCAGGGACTTCACGTTTGCGAGAGGATTTTCAACGTGCTTCATACGCCATCATGCTCTATCCTAGATTTCATTATTTATTTATTTACAATTCTTAAATATAAAAATCATCGAATCATATAATAAAATTAAATAATGTACAAATTAAAATTTATATCGAAAAGAAACCTAAAGACGTTTTGAATTTTCTTTTTTGATGCAGACATTTTTTTTATGTAAACAAAAATTCAAAACCTCCCTAGATATTTTTTTATGTAAATTTTAATTTATATATTATTTAATTTTATAATATAATTTGTTGGAATTTATATTAAAAAGTACATAAAATAAATAATAAAATCACGTGTATAGTAAAATGACGCGTCGAAAAGTCTCTCGCATGAGGGGAACATCGTACGGTGAGGCTAGGTAGACATAAAGCGATCATAAAGAAAACATTGACCGGGAAAATTAACAAAATAATACAATTTCAGTAAGTAAATTATATATTTAGGGGTACGTTTCTCCCATACGTACAGTAGTATTTCATCCTTGGCGTTGTTTTCCTTTCTGGCCTAATATATTTGTAGTGTATTCTTTCATTCATTTCGTCTTATAAACCCTTCGTTCCCTATCTTTGGCGGGCCGGCGGCGGCGACAGTGTGAGCAACTGTGGCCCGAGTTCACCATTAGGGTTACATAAGTCGGGGATCCAATATTCTAGTTCACAATTAAGGTTTAAAGGAGCCAGGGGTTTAAAAATCGTAGAAAACGCTCCCTGTGCTGACATTTGCGGTGTTGGAAGGAGTCCGTTTCTGGTAAGTAGATTTTGCTTTCGATTTTTTTGTAAGAAATTTGGAATCTACAATCTCGATTGAAAGTTTTAGTTTTTTCTGAATGCTTTGGAAAACATATGATTATACCTTGCTTTTGCTGCTTGTATCCTAATAAATGGTTGTACTTTGCATTTTACAGACATTATCTATAGGGAACACTCGGTTCCAGACTTCCTGCTCTTTTTGTAGGATTACAAGTTACAAAACCTCCTAATGGCCGATTATTCCACGCCTTTAAGTGCGCAACTCGCTGCAACAACTTTAACCAACGATGCCTCTATCCTCAAAGCGGCATTTTCCAATAGAGTTCCCATCAGTAACATTGTTTTGCGACCTGATGGAGGGTCTGGATTGGCCGGGCAGAAGGTCCGGGTTAGTGGGTGGGTGAAGACTGGTCGGAAGGCAGATAAGGATGCATTTGCATTCCTGGAGCTGAATGATGGAGGCCCCGTCAACCTTCAGGTGATTGTGGAATCAGACAAGGGTGACCTTGGGCAGCTTGTGCTGACTGGTGTCTCCCTGACTGTGGTTGGCGTGCTTAAGCTTCCCCCAGATGGGAAAAAGCAGAAGGTGGAGCTTCGGGTCGAGGAGGTGATCCATGTGGGTCCGGTTGACCCAACCAAGTATCCGTTGCCGAAGACGAAACTCACCCTTGAGTTTTTGAGGGACTTTGTTCATTTGCGTTCCAGAACCAACACGGTAAGCTGTTTGCATTAATGTGAAAAACGCAGACTCATATACACTTAACACAGATATAAGTGTATATTTTTTATGTTTGTGCATTGTCCATTTACTTTGTTTTATTATGTGTTGTGGAGTTTGATTGTAATTGATATGAATAAGATAACTTAATATACTATGCGTAATATATCTTATAATTTTAATTGTTTAGTTTGATGAGAAACATGATTAAACATGTACTTAGCTATCAGAGTCATCTGTGGTATACTTGGTGGAAAGAACTAGATGTAGAATTTTTCTCAATAGTGAGTTAATAGTTATTAATTTTGTATCCTATTAAAAAAAAAGGAAATGTATATTCAGAAGAACAAATGAGTTTCTGTATTCCTTCTTTTTTGGGAGGTACATGCCTTCTGTGTCAAGAAGGCAAACCTTTTACAAAGTTGTGGTGTTATATTGTCGTTTTAATTTATTCAATCGGAGAGGAATAGAAGGATTCTTGAGAATCACATTGGGGAGGGATGTAAGTGTTATGGGATAAAGTCAGATTGCCCTTCTGCGTAGGCTTCAAGTATCTTAACATTATAAGGACATCAAATTTTCTTCTTGTTGGCTGATTGGGAAGCAGCTGAGCGGCTGTTTTGAATGTAATTAATGTTTTGGTTTGGCGATAAAAAGTGTGATTTTTCTCTCCATTTTAGCTTAACCCATACGTATGTACTGCTGATGGCTACCCATGTCCACCCATACTCTATTTATTATGTTATTGATACAAAAACTTTGTTTCTTGTAGAAACTTAATTGAAATGAACAATGAACATTTATCGGAGGTCTCTTTTTTTTTATTTATTTTTAAAGGGCTGATTGAACATGAAATTGGTTTTTGGAGGAGAGATATTAAATTGCATTTGTTGATGATAACGTGTTGCCTCCAAGGCTTTGTCTAGTTTCACTTTCCTTTGTAGGATCTCTTGTGCTTTTGATTGTGATTACTTATATTTTGTTTATCTACTTTCAGATCTCTGCTGTCGCTCGAATCAGAGATGCCCTGGCATTTGCAACCCATGTATTTTTCCACAGGCATGGATTTATTTACATTCAGACTCCAATTATTACCACCAGTGATTGTGAGGGTGCTGGTGAGATGTTTCAAGTCACAACCTTGATTAATGAAGCTGAAAGGTTGGAAAAAGATCTGATCAAAAACCCTCCTCCATCAGAAGCAGACATAGAAGCTGCCAAGCTTATTGTCAAGGAAAGAGGAGATGATGTTGGTCAGCTGAAAACTGCTAAAGCGGGTAAGCAGGAAATTGGTGCTGCTGTGGCTGAGCTTAAAAAGGCAAAAGAAAATGTCTTAAAGCTAGAGGAGAGATCTAAGCTTCAACCTGGTATCCCTCGGAAGGATGGGAAGATTGATTATACCCAAGATTTCTTTGCCCGTCAAGCCTTTCTGACTGTTTCTGGCCAACTACAAGTGGAATCCTATGCATGCTCTCTTAGTACCGTCTATACATTTGGGCCAACTTTTCGAGCTGAGAATTCACATACCACCAGGCATTTAGCAGAATTCTGGATGGTGGAGCCAGAAATAGCATTTGCAGAGCTCGAGGTACGTAAAGCTTAAATCTTGTGTATTCATAAATATGCATTGTGAATTTAATGTTTAGTTTGTGTATATGCCTCCTCTGCTATATGATGTATGTTGATGTTATTATATGATCACTTCCACTTAATAAAAAATTTTATAAAATAAAATGTGACAATTATATGGTCACTTCCACTTAATATGCTTAAAAAATCCTGACATCAGAATCACATTTCAACCATCTATCTTAACAGCCTTCCAAGAAACGTTACATGGCCTATTTTTCACTGCTCGCTCGTTTATAATTCCTATTTGTTTCTTCATCTATAGTATTGGTAAAGGCCTCTGAATTTCAGCTGTCATTGTTCTAGTGGCAATCTATCTGGAATTTAGTGCCAACTTTCACGTTGAATGCTGTGTAAGAAGTAATATTTTTAGTATCAAAATCCTTGGGATCAAGTCCATTTTGCTACAATCTAAACTTTCATGTTTAAATGCTTTGTAAGATGGAGTATTTTAGTATGAAAATCCTCAGGATCAATTTGACGTTGGTGTAATCTATATCTTACTGTCTTCCTAGAAAGTGGCTATATCCCTTGTTTTTAGTACTCTTCTTTATAATTCACATCTGTTTCTAGCATCCCTAATGTGAAGCATTGTTAAGGACCCCTTACTTCCAAATTGATTTTTTTTTCGTCTGTAGATCTTATTGTACCATAGTCTTACAGTACGTGTATTGGTGATTCCTGCAGGATGATATGAACTGTGCAGAGGCATATGTGAAATTCCTGTGTCAGTGGTTACTTGATTACTGCCGTGAAGATGTGGAATTTATGGCTGAAAGGATTGATAAAAGCTGCAAGGATCGTCTAACAATGGTTGCTACAACACCCTTTATACGGATTACCTATACAGAAGCAGTGGAGCTGTTAACCGAGGCTGTGAAAAAGGGTAAGAAGTTTGAGAACCATGTAGAGTGGGGGATTGATTTGGCATCTGAGCATGAAAGGTAGTCTCGTAGTCTTATTTTGCTTCTGTCTTGTTATGGTTACTAATTAAATTGAGCTTACCAAGCCTACACTTTTTCATTTGCGCAGATACTTGACAGAGGTGAAATTCCAGAAGCCTGTTATCGTTTACAATTATCCTAAAGGGATCAAAGCATTCTACATGAGGCTCAATGATGATTCAAAGACAGTTGCTGCTATGGATGTCCTGGTACCAAAGGTGGGATATACCGTCAACTTTTATATCTTTGAGCGTAGTGCTCTTTGTATGTACTTTAAATATTGTTGTGTTACTTGTGTATCTTTACCACGTCATTTATGTTTTTCCGATATTTCAGGTGGGAGAGTTGATAGGGGGAAGCCAAAGGGAAGAACGCTATGATGTTATTGTGAGCAGGTATGATGAACTGTACTGTTTGTTTGATCACCCACATTGCTATTTGTTTTACTGATTTTATCTGCTATTACATTATTTTTTTTCCATTGGAGTTCTTGCTTGCACAAATTTTCATAGCAGTAGTTTCCCAGAATTTGAGTAATGGATTGATGTAATTTTGAATTGACACGGTATGTGATGTCTGATCAACCCATTATTTCAGGATTGAGGAGATGGGTCTGCCTATTGAGCCATATGAGTGGTACCTTGACTTGCGGCGCTATGGGACTGTCCCACATTCTGGTTTTGGTTTAGGCTTCGAACGGATGGTTCTATTTGCGACTGGGATTGACAATATTAGAGATGCTATTCCCTTCCCTAGATACCCTGGAAAAGCAGATCTCTGAAATAGCCTACAGTAGGGATATATTCAAATTAATTAACACAGTTGTCCCCAGCTTACCTTTATCCAAGTTAACTACAGTTATTTCGAAGAACGTAGAACAAAGAATTTCTGTTTCAAAATTGTTAGTCACTTTGAAGAAGTTAGAACAAAAAATCGATGTTTCAATCTTGTTATATTTTTGCATTGTATTTGCTCAACAACAATGCAGTGTTATGTTGGATTGGGTTGTGTGTAATTTTTGGGGGAGTTTGATTTTTCATTTCGTTTCTTTCTTATTGTAGCTATATATGGATGCATGATTCTGAGGCCCGCGAAGCTGCTACCTTGCTGTGCTTGACTATGGCCTGGTTTTTATTCTCTATTTTCTTGCTGAATAAGTGTTTTTAGTAATGATCGTTTGATCAACGTGATGGTTGGGTGTGTGTTATTTGTTGGATTTCTTGATGTGGAATTTGTCTGGAAAGTTTACAGGGGTGGTGGCTAGTTGTGCAAGCTTTTGGGTTTTGTAATATTTAGTTTAGAACTCATTACTTTGTTCTTTTTAATTTTGGGTTGTTTTCACTTTTTAATTTTTGTTTCATATGTTCATGCTTTTTGTGGAGTAAGTTTTCTGTTTTTTTTTATTTTATTTTATTTTTTTTTATTTGGGAGAATTTGGTTGATGTGCTTCAACCTAGCTCTCCAGTCAAAGCTCATTTTGATATAAATTCAAGTGTAGAATGTGGCTCAGGTGTAGACTGTGTGACCTAAGGCCTATACACCACAAATAGGCTTGTTATGAGTTCATTGTAGCAACAATGTGAGAAAGAGCAGAGATACACAAGGTAAGAGAGCCAAGAGTGATTGAGATCTAGAGCAAGGTTCTGGGAATTAGCATCCGGTTTTCAATAAGTTTGTTGCAATCTTTTGTTTCATCTTTACAGTGGTGGTGCTTCTCTCGAGAGATCACATGAAAGCGTAACCAACCAAAGTTGGATATACTTTCCCAAATTCTGTGTGTTTTGTGTGAGGTGTGTGGCTTTATCGTTCTATCTATCTAGTATTCTGCATATTCACATATCATCATCTTAATTATTTGTGTAATACATAGTCAAGCTCTCTTCAATAGAAGCGCTATTTTAAATGAACTTTTTTAAGTTCTGAATATTTAAAAAAATTGGGTCATGTAGGATAGACACACCACTCCTTTTCTCTTGACCTTCTCTCCCCCATTTCCTCCTTTCATTTTCCATCTGCAGAGCCAGAGGCTGCATCATTGACCTTGTTTTGTCCTCAATTTCAGGCCGATTTTCTCTTTAACTCGGATTCAATTTCCTATCTCTTATTGTGAGGAAAAATGAAAAAGCAGAAGTAAAACATTATTACTTAATTTCTGTAAATTTCATAATTCATGCTTATATGATGGATGTATTTTCGAGAAAAAGAGAGTCGACAAGAAAACATTATTTTCTCAAACATTTAATTCGTAATAAATCCCAGAATGTGTAATGTTTTCATTTTCAATAATTACATCAGTTACACACACAGGAAAAAAGGATTATAAACCTAAGAGAGACAAAGTGGACAATGGCCTGGCCAACCCTACATTATCACCAACCAGAAGAGAATCAAAGCTATCTAGAGTAGGGGAATTTAAAAAAAAAAAAAAAAGTAAAGCTTGACTATACAAGAGCCAACAATTTTAGCTAGCGTATCAGGAACATGATTCACTTCCCAATTTCCTTTCCCATAATTGTAGGTTTTGATTGGTGGTTTAAATTCCAGGATGATACATTCATAATTACATTTTATAAATGTAAAATTATCTCACTATTCCCGTAAGTCGACTTTAATATTTCTCAGTTACAAATGAAAGTATCCAAAAGGAGCAAAGTATGCTCTCCAACTCCAACAATTGCTTGTGACCGACCTAATTTGTATTGGAGTTGACCTTCCATTAAAACTATAAGCTAGAGAGCTCCAAAATTTGATAATATTAAAACATGTTTTCTGAAGTAGAGCACACTAGAAAAAGCTGATTCATGCTAACTTATTAATTAATTAAGCACCTTTGTTTTTCATAAAACGAAGATTGGAATCTGATCACTTTCGAAAAGGTTGTGAAATGGTGGTCATCGGCTGATGCAAGTGCTTTTGAAAAAAGCCAGTTTTTGCTTAATTATATATGGCAACGGCCAGGAAAAGACGAGAAAAAGCAAATGGGTCGAAAGAGAGAAGCTGTGTAGCGGTGTAAGCTCATCACCTCACGTGCAAGCCAAGTTAAGAAAAGCATATATAAAAGTAGTTACCACTTACCACAGACTAAGATTATGTTGTTTGTTGTCATCATCATTCACCGTTCACCATTCTCACTCATTCTCACCCCTTTCTCCTTCATCCTCTTCAATCCCCTTTTTTTTTTACAAACTTTATTTTTCATTCTAAAAAAGTATCATCATTTGCATTCACAAACTCTAAACTTTCATGGATTATTGAAAATTTCAAAAAAAAAAATAAATAAAAATGAATTACCAAATTTTTTTCGTTTCTGGTCGGTAATTAACTCAGACTTTTCGTATAAATTTGTGAAAAAAGTTTGATTTTTGGGAAATTGAGGTTTTGATATTTCGTAGTTTTTAGGTGAAGATTGGTAATTAACTCAGACCAATCCAAACAAAAATCTATTTTTTATTTTTTGATTCGATTTAGTTTGGTCGTTTTGTCAGTTATACTGCCTATCTCTATTTAAAAACACTAAGACCTCCAAAGGGAGGTGTTGATGCAAGAAATGGATCAACCTACTCCTGCCTCGCTGAGCTTCCTTCGTGATCCCTCTCGAAATATTGTGGCCTGCACAGGAAGAGGGTAATGCAAAGGGACACCGGTGTGATGCCGGCCGAACAATCTCCGATGCTTAAGTCAGTTAAGTAGGAGGGTACTGTTGTAATTTAGACAGCGTGAGGGCAAGATTGTCATTACCTTTTGGAGGGGGATGCCCTTGTATTTATAGTAGCATTGAATGTGTTTGTTGGTGTTTGTCAATGTGGGATAAATGTTGCTGCCTCTAGGAGTTTGACAGGTGTCCTGTGGTGGTCCCGGATAGCATTTATGACTTGTCAGTAAGCCTTGCCGACCAGATTTGGTCTTCCTATGTCGTTCTTGGCTTTGTTGGCGTAATCTGAGACTTGCCTGGGACTGGTGGAGCGGGAACAGGTCAGATTGGTTCGGGCCTCTGACCAGGCCGACCAGTTTAGGTATGAACAGAAGTCCCCCAAATCGTTGACTGAGGTGGATTGCCTCGGTTGAGGGCTTGTATTGTGATTGTCGGCCTGTTCTGGTGCGTAGTATGCCAGTCCCCAGTCCCCCAAGCCCTTGATAGAGGAGAAAACCGAAGGATGAGAGTTTAAAACTGGCGTTGGACGGGTGTAAGTGGGTGGCTGATCGGCCTGGGGGTACCCTGCAGGCCGACCACCTTGGTCAATCAGCTTGCGCGGGACCTTACACGAGGAGGTGACCGATCGGCCTAAGGGGTACCCAGAAGGCCGATCACATGTCACTTGGTGCCAAGGTGAAGGATGTCACCCTGGTCGGTCAGCTTGCGCGGGACCTTGCACGATGAGGTGACCGATCGGCCTAGGGGGTACCTAGAAGGCCGATCACATGTCACTTGGTGCCAAGGTGAAGGATGTCACCTTGGTCGGTCAGCTTGCGCAGGACCTTGCACGATGAGGTGACCGATCGGCCTAGGGGGTACCCAGAAGGCCGATCACATGTCACTTGGTGCCAAGGTGAAGGATGTCACCTTGGTCGGTCAGCTTGCGCAGGACCTTGCACGATGAGGTGACCGATCGGCATAGGGGTACCCTGAAGGCCGATCACATGTCACTTGGTGCCAAGGTGAAGGATGTCACCTTGGTCGGTCAGCTTGCGCGGGACCTTACATCACCTTGTAGTGTGTTTTAAATGCGCGTGTAAATCGAGGTGACCCTTCCGCTGATCGAGGTCGAGGTGACGGTTGGGCTGGCCGACCATGGTAATAACGGCTAGTTTTTTTTTTTAACCATGGTTAGAATTGGTTAGTATAAAAGGAGTGGAGCCAAGTTCACTTTTTACTTTTTGCTTCCAAGTGAATTGTGAGTGTTGGTGAGAGAAGTACAAAGGCGATTTCCGGCGAGGCAAGGCGATTTCCGAACAAGGTTCACGGCGGTGCGCACGGCGACTTCCAAGCAAAAACACGGTACGTAAATTTTGACCTTGTGATTTGGATTCAAAGTTTGTCTTTTGCAAGAACATGGGATGAACACATATGCATGTTTTTCCCGTGGTTTCTAGATCCGATAGGTCGGCTAGTAAGGAGAGTCGCGTTGTTTCCCATTCTTAGGAGGGTTTTTTTATATTTGTAGATGGTGTCTGAAGATTCTCAAGGCACGGACGCCCGGTCTGGAAATGCCTTCGAGGATGATTCAACGGCTTCGGCCGCTTCTGACACACGGTTGAAGACGAGTGGATCGGCTTCAACTTCAGGGACATCTCGGCCAGAGATGAATCTGAGGTCGCAGGCCGAGGAAGATAGGGATCTGGAGGAAGAGCTTGAAAAAGCTTTTGCCCAGATGCCAGACGAGGCTGTTTCGGCCATTGGTGAGGCCGAACGGTTGAGCGTTGATGTGGATTCGGTGGGGCAGACCGATGTTTTTGAAGGCATACCCCTGGTGTCAGGTCGGTCGAGAGAAAAAGAAGCTGTGGGGACAAGCGATCAAGATGCGACATCCAGGCCGATGTTGATTGAGATTGATGTGGATAATGCAATGAAGCAGGTGACCGTTGCGACATCCGTCTATCACATTGATCGTCAGCTGAGTACGATTAAATGGGATGATATTCAGGCATACCGAGAGGCGTTTCACGTGCCCGATTCAGTTGTGATGCGGCTGATTGGGGATAGCGACATGCCGAGTGATCCTCCGGAGCCGTGGACGACCTTCCACCCGGACGTCTTCACGCATGGAGTCATCCTGCCCCTCCATCCCTGGGTGCAAAGGATGGTTGCCCAGGTTGGTGTGGCCATCGGTCAAATCAACGCCAACACCTGGATTGCCCTGACAAGTGTGTACACGGCCTTCAAGTTGGCCGGGAAAGGAGAGCCGTCCTGGGGGCACATAAACTACCTCTATCAGTTTAGAAGGGATAAAACGGGGTGGATTTATGTGGAGGCTAGAGATAGGAAGACCCGGGGGCCGTTCATATGGGATATGCCCACTTCGCAAAAGGCATGGAAGCATCGTTTTGTGTTGGTTTGCGGAGACTGGGAGGGGTCCTACCTAACCGACCAAGATAGGAGAATTCCGAGGAACTATCAGTCAAAAGGTGTGGCTAGTGTTAGGTGTTGTAAGTCGGTTAGGGCTTGTTTTTTGTTTTTTTTTTGGTAGGTCGTGGCTAATATGTCTTTGTTTTTGCAGAGGTGTTCAAGTGTCCTAGCGTGACCGACCAGGAAAAAGCTGACTGTGTGGAACTGTTCGAGAGGCTTGACCGAACAGAAAGGAGTAGGGATTTCTTGCGGCTTCCCCAGAATTTGCTGAAGGTCGGCCTGATATCGGAACTTCGTAAGTATCGACTCATCATGCCCTGTGAAAGTGTTGGCTGGGCCGGATAAGTGATTGATTTTTTCTCTTGTTTTTTTTTTGTGCAGCTCCTCCTGTGTAACAACCCGTCCCGAGAGCCGGGATTAAGATAGTGATTAAGGTGTGATTATTGAGGTTAAGCAGTGGGTAGGTGGTCCCGATGGGTCCATGAGCGTAGAATGACGATTTTGCCCCTGGTTCGGGCAAATAGTTGACTTTTAGTTGGGAGGTCGATTTGAGTGTTGATCGGTGACTAGGACGTAGTTTAGGACGTCACGAATCCATTGGCAAGTGGCACGCCTGATTCCGACATCCGAGGAGGAAGTTGTGATGTTCGGAAGGTCGAGGGCATAACTGTAATTTGGGTAAATTAAGGGGAAAAGTTGACTTTTTGAATAATCGAGTTTTGGTAGGTTGACCTAGGATGGTTAGATAGATTCCGTCGTCCTGAGTTCGATGACAGGCGGCACGTCTTCATCGGACTTACGAGGCGAGAGTTACGGGTCTAGGAAGTTTTGGTTAAATCGTAAATATAAGTTAAAAAGGAGGGTAAATTGGTCTTTCTGCACATTGGGATTTGTGCAGAAAGAAGGAAATAGACGGCTGAGATTGGGCCACATGGGTGAGAGAGAGGGGGGGACGGTGACATGTGGCAAGTGTGTAGTGGGTTCTGGGGGATTCTAAGGTGTGTGCACGGTTCTATTATTGGGGTGCACCCGTGCCCGTGTTCGTGTTTGTGCGCAGAAGGAAACAGAAAACAGAGGGAGGTCGTGAAGGAAATTGAGGGTGGTGGTGTGTGTGTTGATGAATTGTGAGTGTGTGAGGGTGTCAAGAGCTGCGGGAAAATCAGGGGGGAAACAGGAAGGAATTTGTGAGAATTGTGGCGGTGGCAGCCGTGTACGGGGCAACTGAGTCCGTGGTGGTGTCGTGCGGGTTGCGAGGAGTCAACCACTACCAGCGGAGCTCACGACGGCGACTGGAGGCAGGTAATTCTCTCATTCCCATGTCGATACTCTGTTTTCCCGTTGTGTTTCAACGTGGAAGTTGTGGGTTGGGAGGTTGAATCGATGAGTCTAGAGTGGTCTAAGGGTTTTAGTTGAGTCTTAGGAATAGTTTGGTGGTGCTGCCGTGATGGGTGGTGCACGGTGGCGACAGGCACGACGGAGGTGTCTGTGTCCTCTGTTTTGGCCGTGGGTTTTAAACGGCGAGTCGTCGAGCTTGGGGATGAGTCGACAGTCCAGGAAGGTTGGTTGAGGTTTGGTAGAGTCCTAGGAAGAGGTTGGTGTAGCCTCCGTGAAGGGGGAAGTCGTGGGTGGCCGGAGTAAGAAACAGGGCAGTGTACGGGTTTTTGTTCAAGGTTGGGTCGACGAGTTTTAGGGTGAATCGAGGTGAGTGACATACGGGAAGGGGTAGCCTAGGATGGGACGATGCTGTTGGTGAAGAGAGGAGTTGTTTTGGTGAACGGAATGAGGAGAACCGCTCTCGCCGGTTCAGGGCCCAGACCACTGGTGCGAACCGGGTCTGCTCAAGGTTGACGGTGCACTGTAGCTGGCGCGTGAGGGCCACGCGCAGCCACTTTGGGCGGCGCGTGGGGGCGCGTGCGGCGGCGTATGGAGAAGCGATCAACATGGTTTTTGGTCTAGGAGTTGTGGTGAGTTCAATGGAGTTGGTTTCGGGACAATCGGAAGTCGTTTGAATGTAGTTCCGCGAGGGTGAAGGTTTAGGGTCCCGAGTTTTAGGTTTTCGATTCGGGGATTTTTGAGGGAATTTAGATAAACCTTCGTAGACGTGTTAGTGACGTAATTTGACGGTGATTGACAGGATCGGAATTTCCCGAGGAAGCCGAGGAACGGGCTGGACGTTCGGGACGCGAGTAGGGCTCAGTACTGTGAGTGGACCCCTTCTCTAAACTCGAGCATGCATAACTGTTTTCTATAATTGTTTTATGGTTTCAATCATCATTCTATATTTATCGAGTATGTTTTGGTTGGTTTTACATTATTGCACGCTTTTCGAGGAAGCCCGATTTCTAGCACGTTTTACGAGAAAGTGGTTGATTTCTGAAATTAATGCTTTAGTTTTGGGATTTAAATTGATAAGTGATTTCTAATGATTATAAAGGGATTTTGGAACATGATTTCGATAATAAAGGTTTTAGGTTTTAGAAACGGATTTCGGAAATGGAAGTTGGTTTTCAAGTGGAAAGTGGCTTCCGGATTTGGGTTCGGAATGACGGTTCTGGATGCCGGAAGGGTATTGGACCGGTGATTCCGGATTCGGGTTTGGATATGGACTGGTACATGGTTTTCAAATGATTTGGGATTGGATTTGCTGGATCTGGATATTGGGTTTAAAGACCCGGATATATGTGACGGGGGACCGGCCGGATTGGGTTTAAAGACCCGGATTGAGTTTAAAGACTCGGGAGTTTAAAGACTCGGATATATATTGATTTCCCCCGTAGGCCTTTGAGTTTAAAGACTCGGGAGTTTAAAGACTCGGATATTATTAAGGCCTGGATTGAGTTTAAAGACTCGGGAGTTTAAAGACTCGGATAGGTCCAGCAGGTTCGATCGGGAAATGAGGATTTGATACGGTTTCTGATACTCATGCTATGGTTTCTTATGATATTTTATAGTGTTTCTGTTTCTTATGATGTTTTATAATGATTATTTTATAACTGTGTTCATAACTGTTAGTTATGCATGTGGTTTCAAAACGGAGGGTTAAACTCGGTTTTCATATAACGTGGTTTTGAACTTTTTGTACTTTCTGGTCCACTCACATTTTCTGTTTTAAATTGCCCTCCAGGTTGTGGAGCTAGCGCGGGGTCTTAACGTCGACGCAGTGTCCGAGGCATAGAAGTGACGTGAGGGATCCTAGAAGAGTTTAACGGCTTCTGTGTGCGTGTACTTTATCAGTTTTTATTTTCCTTGTAATTTAGTGCTATGCTCTGTAAACGATAAGGTTGGAATATTGTGTAATTACTCCTGCGTCTGTCTAGGTTTGAGTTAGTTTTATTTGGGTGTTGTGTCGGGGAGTCAGACGGGAGCGGGATTTACCTCGGGTTTCGGGGTGAAACCAGGGTGGGTCCTGACATCCGGACTACGTGCTTGCTGCAGCCACCCAGTGCTCGAATCAAATGGCTAAGATTCAAGAGATAATGAAGCAGGCCGAGGATGCGAAGGCCGAGGCTCAGAAAGCTGGGGCGTCATCCAAAGTGGACTTCAGGCATCCACTGAAGACGAAGTCTACGGCCCGAGTAAAACCGAGGCTGCAGATAGCCGGGGGGGTCCAGTCAAGCCTGGGAACAGCCGGCAACGGATGTGGATGAAGCGACGCTGGAGCCCCTTGAGCCCTTGTTCTCAAGTCCCCCTGCGTCGGCCGGTGAGAAGAGGAAGGCGACGCTCGGCAGTTCTCCGGTCGTCATCGAAATAGATGATGCGGCCGAGCAGAGGAGAAAGTTCGTGGCCGAGGCTCGACTTAAGAAGAAAAAGAAGCTGGCCGAGAGGAAGGAAAACAGGGAAGATGAGGAGCCGGTTGAGAAAAAGCGGCAGAAGAGGCAGGCCGCGGTGGAGACCCTAGAACAGGTGAGGAACATGGTCGTGCCGTCGCAGACCTCCCTGTTGGCTGGCCGACAGGTGCCGAAGAAGCTGAAAAGGCCGACGCTGGATTCGTCTATCAAGTCTTATTTTGTCAATGCGGAGGGGGAGCCGGACTTGATCAGGACGACCGAGGTGGACGACAGCTGGCGGCATCTGAGCACGGCCTTCCACCCCTCGCAGCTGGACTTTATGAACACAGTGGTCCGGGGGTCCCAATATGAGTTGGGTGAGATAGCCAAAATTCAACCGAGGGACTTTGCCGACCGTTGTGACAAGACCATGCGGCTTGGCTCTCATGTAAGTTTCTGTTTCATGGTGCCCCCTTTTTTGTTGTTATTATTTTTGTTTTTTTGGGACTAACGCGGCCTATGATCTGTGCAGTTTCTTGGAGAAGTGTTCTCGACCTTCCGTCATGCCAGCAACCTCAGGCAGCAAGCCTTAGATATGAAACGGGAAGTGGAAGGGAGGGAGCACGCCTTGGCCGGCAATCAAGGACTATTCAACCAGGCGCTCGAGGCCAAGGCGGAGCTTGAGCTGAAAGTGAAGGCCCTGGAGGTGGAAGCAGCCGCGAGGGCCGAGGAGGCTAGGCGGGTCCAAGCCGATTTGGAAGAATCCAGGTCAAGGTTGGCTGAGCAGGAGTCGGCCAATGCGAGGCTAGCCGAGCAGTTGATCTCGGCCAAGAAGGTGGGGATAGAAGAATATAAGGCTTCTCAGGAATGTGAGAAGACCTTCATGAAGTTCGGGGCTGCCTTGGAGGATGGCTTCTACAAGAAGTTGTTGCTGTCTAACCCGGGGGTCTCCATTGCCTTCCCTTGGCTCAAGTCCCCCCGAGGGTTGAGGATTACCTGGATGATGACGGGAATCCTCTGCCCGACGATGAAGAGGAGGATCTGGATTCCGACGAGGCCGACCAAGCTGAGGCCGAGAAGATGGGCGGTCCGCATGCTGAAGATGAAGAAACGACCGAGTTGGGTGGCGACAGCCAGTAGTATAGGGCGCATTCTAAATCTCATTGTAATTTGGCTTAGGCCTGTGTAATGTGACCTTAGTTTTAATAAACAGATATTTTGGTAACTGATGTGTTTGGATTTGAAATAAGATTTGAAATAAGCACCAAGTGTGTCGGACTAAGACCATAATTGGGGACTGTAGGCTTGGTAAGTCGGCCACTGATGGCCGACGGTACCCGTCAGTTTTAGAACATAGACCGGGAAAGTACGCCTTGGGAAGGTTTGTAACAAGACTTGAATCGATCACTTGATGAATGTTATTCATAGATCAGTCTGGGTATGCCAGAACATGTTTACAAAAAATGGCCGTGGGCCGTGCGCCTTGCGGCGTTTTACAACAACCTATCTGTAGTAATACTTGAGATGGTCCACGTTCCAGGGATGTGGAAGTGTCTTCCCTTCGGAATTTTGCAGCTCGTAAGTCCCCTCTCGGCAGACTCTTGCCACGGTGTATGGTCCTTCCCAGTTTGGGGCAAAGGTGCCTGCTGCCTTGTCCCTGGTGCCATTGTTAACTTTGCGGAGGACCAAGTCCCCTACCCTGAAACTCCTGTGTCGGACCCTCGAGTCGTAGTATCTAGCAACACGCCGCTTGTAGGCCATGTTTTTCAGGTTAGCTTGGTCTCGCCTTTCCTCAATTAGATCGAGGTTGAGGGTAATCTGCTGATCGTTGGTGTCCGGATCGTACGAGATTACACGGTATGATGTTTCTCCGATCTCCACGGGGATCACGGCCTCTGACCCAAAAGCTAGGGCAAAGGGCGTTTCGTTTGTGGCCGTTTTGTATGAAGTACGGTGCGACCAAAGGACGTCGTTGATTATGTCTGCCCATTTGCCCTTGTCTTCGTCCAGGCCCTTTTTCAGGTTGTACTTGATATTTTTATTGACGGCCTCTACTTGGCCGTTGGACTGGGGGTGTGCAGGGGATGCGAAGAGAAGCTGTATACCATATGTTTGGCAGAATGCTTTGAAACGATTGCAGTCGAACTGTTTCCCGTTATCGGTCACGATGGTGTGGGATCCCGAAGCGGCAAATGATGTTCTGATATATGAATGATTCGATATGCGCTGCTGTGATGGACGCGAGGGGCTTCGCCTCCGCCCATTTGGTAAAATAGTCTACTGCCACCACAGCGAAGTTTACCCTGCCCTTGCCCGTAGGCATTGGCCCGATGAGGTCGAGTCCCCACTGCGAGAACGGCCATGGGCTCATCATGGAAGTGAGGGGTTCAACTGGCGAGTGAGGGATCTGGGCGTGTCGCTGACACCTGTCGCATTGCTGTGTGAGGGCAGTAGCATCTGCGAGCATTGTTGGCCAAAAGTATCCCTGGCGGAATGCCTTGTGTGCCAAAGTGCGTGCGCCCGAATGGTTTCCGCATATGCCTTCGTGCATTTCTCGGAGAACGTAGTCTCCTTGTTCCGGCGTGAGGCACTTTAGCAGCGGGGTGGTGAATCCTCGCTTATACAGATGATCGTGCTGAATGGTGTAGCGAGTGGCCTGCCGCCTGATTTTCTTGGCCTCCAGCTTGTCTTCTGGGAGAGAGCCATCATGTAGGTAGGCCCTGATGGGGTCCATCCATGTCGGGCTGGTGTTGATGGTGCATACAGGGTTCGGTCTGGTGCTAGGCCTGTGTTGGACTTCGACTAAAACTTGTCTCCCTTTCTTGTCATCAAGTGAGGATGCCAGTCGAGCCAGGGCATCGGCATGGCCGTTTTCCGATCGTGGGACCTTTGTAACCTCAAAGTTCGTGAACGACCCAAGTAGCTGCCTGGCGAGGGCCAAGTATAGAGTCATGTATGCGTCCTTGGCCTCGAAATTGTCGTTGATCTGGCTGACGACTAGTTGGGAGTCGCTGAAAATGCGTAGTTGCTGGGCCTCCATGTCTCTGGCGAGACGTAGGCCAGCCAGTAGAGCGTCGTATTCTGCCTCGTTGTTGGATGCTCGGAAGCTGAACCTTAGAGCGTACTCTAGCTTGACTTGGTCGGGGGAGGTGAGTACTAAGCCGGCCCCCGATCCGTTGTGGTAGGCTGAACCGTCGACGAACATCGTCCAACAGGGCCGTGTGGGGTCGATGCCAGAGGTAGATGGTCCTTCTCCTTCCCTGGCGGGAAGATTCTGCCTGCTGGTATCCTCAGGCGGCATGCACTGGGTGGGTTGGTAAGAGTAGTCGGCGACGAAGTCAGCCACTGCTTGTCCCTTCTCGGCAGTCTTTGCCACATAGTTAATGTCGAACTCGCTGAGCTCAATTGCCCACTTAATCAGTCTGCCCGAGATGTCGGGTTTCTGGAAGACCTGCCGGAGAGGTTTATTAGTGACGACCTTGATTTCGTGTGCCTGAAAGTATGGGCGCAGTCGCCGTGCCGTTACTACCAGTGCAAGTGACAGCTTCTCCAAGTCGGGGTATTTTGTTTCTGCGTCTTGCAGAGCCTTGCTGACGTAGTAGACCGGGTTCTCAGCATCTGCCCTCCGGGTGACGAGGACTGAGCTTACTGCGGAGGTGGATACTGATAGGTAAAGGAAAAGGTGTTCCCCCATCTCTGGTCGGGTTAAGAGCGGTGCGCTGCTCATGTACCGCTTGAGCTCTACGAATGCCTTGCTGCACTCGTCCGTCCAGTTGATTCTTTTTCCCTTGCTTTTTAATGCCTTAAAGAAGGGAGTGCATTTATCCGTCGCCTTGGATATGAATCTTGTGAGGGCCGCTACTCGCCCTGTGAGGCTCTGGATGTCCTTGTGTGTCTGAGGGGGTTGCATGTCCATGATAGCCTTGATTTTTTCAGGGTTGGCCTCGATTCCTCTCTGACTAATCATGTACCCTAGAAACTTGCCCGAACCCACGCCGAAAACGCACTTGGCGGGGTTGAGACGCATCTTGTAGTGTTTGAGGACCTTGAACATTCTGGCCAGGTTAGGAACGTGTTCGCCTGCTGTCCTGCTTTTTACAAGCATGTCATCCACGTATACCTCCATGGTTTTGCCAATCTGGTCGGCAAACATGAAGTTAACAAGGCGTTGATAAGTTGCCCCCGCATTCTTCAGGCCAAAAGGCATGACATTATAACAATAGACTCCCAAGTTGGTCCGGAAGCTTATGTGGATCTGGTCGTCCGGATTCATTAGGATCTGATTGTAGCCCGAATAGGCATCCATGAAACTGAGCAACTCGTGTCCCGCCGTAGCGTCCACCAGCATGTCGATTTTGGGAAGTGGGAAGTTGTCCTTCGGATATGCCTTGTTTAAGTCCGTGAAATCAATACACATTCGCCAGAGTCCCGTAGGTTTCTTGACTAGGACCACGTTGGCGACCCATGCAGCGTATATGGCCTTTCGGACGAAGTGGATTGTGCTGAGCTTCGTGATTTCGGCTTGCATGGCCATTTGCCTTTCCGTATCATAGCTTCGTTGCTTCTGGGCGACTGGCCTGAAGGTGGGATCGATGGTGAGCCGGTGGCAGATCACATCGGCGGATATGCCGGGCATGTCCGCGTAGGACCATGCAAACACTTCAGCATTGTCCTGGAGGAACTGGATGAGTTCGGAGCGGATGTCGGGCCTGAGTTTCGAGCCGATTCGAACCTGGCGGTCCTCGTGTTCACTGGAAAGAGGGATTGTCTCTGTCTCTTCCACCGGCTCCGCATGGGGCGTGTGAGCCAAGTCGCGGGGGTCTTCCGGGGGGCTGTCCCTGAGCTTTTCTATGTATCCTGCTTCCATAGGGTCGTCACCGAGTGCCGATTCAGTGACCGTGAGCGTCTCTGTTGTCTCGGTCGGCCTCTGGGTGGTTTTAGTGAGAGAGGTGGCATAACACGTCCGGGCTGAGAACTGGTCTCCCTGTACCTTGGCGATCCCAAAGGTGTTGGGAATTTCATAACCAGGAGGTGAGTGGATACGATGGCTCGTATCTGGTTGAGCAGGCCCCGACCAAGGATCGCGTTGTAAGCTGTTGGACAATCGACCACAAGGAAAGTAGTCAGTGTGGTGGTGGTGAGGGGCTCGGAGCCCATGGTGATTGGTAAAGTGATAATCCCCCGAGGGAGGACTGAATCTCCTGAAAAACCAAGAAGAGGCGTGACCTTGCGGTCTAACTCTTTCTCGTTCAAACCCATTCTTTGAAAAGCATCCCAAAAAAGTACGTTGACCGAACTGCCGGTGTCGACGAGAATGCGACCTACGTCGCAGTTTGATATTAGCGCCCGGACGATCAGGGGGTCATCATGGGGAAAAACGATGCCCCGCTCCTCCTCCTCCGAGAAGCTAATAGGTTTCCATCCGGTCTTTGCAATCTTGCCGGGTCGGCTGGCGCCGATGCTGAGTACCTGGCTGGATTGCGAAGCCCTGTTGAAACCCTTCCTGGCCCGGTTTGAGGTGATGGGGGAAGATAAGGTCGGGCCTCCACTGATGGTGTTGATCTGAAGGCGCGTCGGGGCGGCCTGTGCTCGGGTCACAAATTGATCGAGTCTGCCATCGCGGACTAGCTGTTCAACTATGTCTTTGAAGGCGATGCACTCCTCAATGGTGTGCCCATTGTACTTGTGGTACTGGCAAAATGCCTCCTTGTTGATGACAGGTCGGTAGTTTGGGTTTCTTGGCTTGGGCTTCGGGATCATCTCCTCCACACTCAGTAGGACATTGTCGAGCGTCGTGTTTAGGATCGTGTATGTTTCGAACCGGCGCCTGGGGCCTGCGCCCTCTGCTACCAATCCTCTGCCTTCCTGGGGGTTCCCGCGGTGAAAGTCGCGGTCGTTGCGACCTGAACGTCCCCGCTTCTCCTGATTGCGAGAATCAAAGTGAAGCTTCCTCTTCCCGGTCTCGGAGCGACTGTCGTCGTGACTATGGGAGTTTGGTTGAGCTCTTCCCGAGCTTGTGGTTGTTGGGTTGGGCTGAGTGACTCTGCTCTCCTTTGGAGGAGTGTGGAAGAACTCGGCCTTCGCATGGATGCTGGCCCTTCTCATAAGTTCGGCATAGCTTCCCCACTCTTTCGTATGTTCCGCGTATTTGAAAGGAGACTCTTTGAGACCGCTCCGAAAGGCATTGAATGCGGCCTTGTCGTCTGTATCCTGGCAGCGGGAGTACTCTAAGCTAAACCTTGCGGCATATTTTTGGAGGGTCTCGTCCTCCCTCTGCCTGATGGAGAACAGATCGTCCGTGGACACGAGCCTGATTGTTTGGATCATGAACTAACTTAAGAACGTAGAGTGTAGATCCTCAAGGGAATCGATCGTGCCTGGCGGCAGACGGTAGAACCAGTTCAGGGCCGCGTCGGTGAGGGTGGAGCTGAAAATGAGGCACTGTTCGTCTTCCGAGGCATCGCGGTATGCCAAGGCAGAAGTGTAGTTGTTCCAGTGGGTGTTGGGGTCTCCTTTCCCGGTGTACAGGGCAATCTTGAGGGGCTTGACCCCAGTTCTGTGACGGGAGCGGAGGAGCCTTTCTGAGAAAGGACCGGGGTTGGCCTTCTTCAAGGCTGGCGCCTTGCTCCTATCTTCCTTTGCCTCCAAGGCACGTACTCTTTTCAGGAGGGCCTCAATCTCTGCGTTCTGACCGCTGGGTAATTGGGTAGAAGCCTCATTCGGCCGTCAGCCCTTGTCCTGGCGGACCCTTGCTTCCCTACCTTGGGAGTAACTACCGGCCGTTGAGTCGGTCTCGTCCGGACGCTCCCGTGAGTGGGTTTCGCTCTTCTTCCTTGTCTGGCAACCTCCGTCCCTCGGCCCGTGGTCCGGGTGTTCCGTGGCGACCTGGCGGTCGGTTGAGCCGTGATGCCGCACTGGCGAGGTCCATTCATTTGACGTTTGGTAGGAGAGCCTAGCTGGCACGACTTGGCGTTCTTCCAGCAGCTGTCGGGCATCGCGGTAGATCTTGGTTCCTGAGGGTCCTGCCCCCGTTGGTTGGATGCGGAGGCGACCGGAGGAAGCAGGGTTCGGCCTTTGCTGTCTCCGCGGCTGATCCGATGACCTCTCGACCACAGTGTGCGTATCATGTGGCCTGTCTGCCTGTCTCTCCTCGACCCGTAAGCGGTCGGCTAGTTCCCCTCCCGGTTGCCCATCGCGCTGGGACATCCTCACGAGGGCAACCGTGTTTGCGTACTGCTCCGTTAGGAGTTGGTTCTTCGCGTCGATTTTGGCATTGTGGGCCTTCAGCGCGGCCAACTCGCGCATTAAGTCGTCCAGAGTCTGCCGGTAGGCATCTGGGACGCTCCCGGTTGTGTTTCCCCTAGTGAAGGGGGTGTGATTGAGCTCTCCTTCGTCTCGTTCGTCCGACATGGCCTTTGGTACGATTCGGGACGGCTGATCTGGTGAGAGAGCGTGGGCTGTTGTTTCAGATTCCCACAGACGGCGCCAATCTGTTGATGCAAGAAATGGATCAACCTACTCCTGCCTCGCTGAGCTTCCTTCGTGATCCCTCTCGAAATATTGTGGCCTGCACAGGAAGAGGGTAATGCAAAGGGACACCGGTGTGATGCCGGCCGAACAGTCTCCGATGCTTAAGTCAGTTAAGTAGGAGGGTACTGTTGTAATTTAGACAGCGTGAGGGCAAGATTGTCATTACCTTTTGGAGGGGGATGCCCTTGTATTTATAGTAGCATTGAATGTGTTTGTTGGTGTTTGTCAATGTGGGATAAATGTTGCTGTCTCTAGGAGTTTGACAGGTGTCTTGTGGTGGTCCCGGATAGCATTTATGACTTGTCAGTAAGCCTTGCCGACCAGATTTGGTCTTCCTATGTCGTTCTTGGTTTTGTTGGCGTAATCTGAGACTTGCATGGGACTGGTGGAGCGGGAACAGGTCAGATTGGTTCGGGCCTCTGACCAGGCCGACCAGTTTAGGTATGAACAGGAGGTAACAATGTTAAGGATATATGGAAGGATTGTAACCCGACCCAATTTCTAAGTTATTTTATCACACGACTCATAACCATAATTTTCCAACTACATATTTTTTTTAAACCATAATTTTCCAACCACATTAGATTGAATCTGTAGTTGGGGTGTTGCTAAGTCTAGTATGCTCTTGGTTTATTTTGGATTCAATCCTACAAATGAGGGTTTTCTTTTTTTAACCACCATTTGCGCAACAAATGAAATTTTTTGTTGTAATCAATATTAGCAGAGTATCTCAATGAGGTGGAAAATTGTTACAAACTATATTTAATTTTGGTCAATAAAATCCGTACTTTTCTTTGTTCTAGTCTTTTTTTGCACAGTGCTCTGTCATCATCCAATTCACCAAAAGAAAACACTATTCCTCCTTTTTTTTTTTTTTTTTTTACTTCTGTTTTTTCTTCGCTTTATCGGAAAAGAAAAAAAAAAGATTCAAATTAAACAAAAGGGAACAAATTCCCTCCAAATGATTGGCCCCGACTGAACAATCCTTCTTCTCTCTCCCGCCATAAAAGCTACACTGACGCTACCACTGTCCCCCAATCACTCTCTCTCTCACTCTCTCTCTCTCCCTCCCTCCCTCCCTCTCATATTCATTCTTTCCAACATATTTACTCTCTCACTTCCCTCACAACTCCATCAATTTTCTTCTCCCTCTTGGATGCTCTCTCCCTCTCGCCGTTGGACAAACATCGATCGCAGCTTCAGCCTTCAGTACGCGTTCCTCATAATCTCCAAGTGCGTCAAACGAATCGGTTAGCTCTCTCTCCCTGTATCTGAATGCAACAGTACGTTTCTTGAAATTTTCTTAATTGCATTCTTTTTTCTTCGATCATAACTGAGTGTTTGCGATTGCTCTGATCCTTTGTCCAATGGATTGATCTCTTTGGTTGTCTCGTGTTTGTATTGATCATTGTGATTTATATTTGGATGAAATTTTCTGCTGTTACTCTTGATTTTAACTTTTAGGAAAATTTAGGAAATGTAAATAGATTTTCTTTTTCAGTCGTTAAATCTTTCTCGCATCCAAAATAGTCCGCTACCTGTTCGTGTATATGTCTCTGAGAAAAAGAGAATTAAAGACGAAACGGAAATTATGCAAGAAAGAAGGGGAAAGGCCCAGAAAATATTAGGGAGACTTTTCTGTATTTCTTATTAATTTTACATACAGATGCAATCTGTTACAAATTGGAATCACGTAGAGGCTGTTGTGCAACCTTTAGTAAGATCAGTTGCAATTCTGTTAAATAGGTTAGTAAACACCAAAACAGCTGGCAGTGCTGTCCACCTCATCCATGCCAAGTTTTACTAACTTCCTTAGCTTATGCCTTTAGGTTTTTTAGTCACTTGTTCTCTGCTACTACTGTTCTTATCAAAATACTTTTTATTTTTTTTCTTTCTATGCTTTTTGTCAAAAGATACCATCTAAACCAAATCGGCTTTTCTTTCAAGTTTCTGCCCTTTAAGTTTATAGTAGATCATTTATCCCAGCACTAATCAAAATGCTAGATTAAGTATTTTTTTCATTGATGTTTTGATTTGATCGTCTGGTTGAAATAAGAAAACACCTGTAAAATCTCAGAAAAAAAAAATCTATTGAGTATGTGATTTCAAATTTTTTTGCAGCCCTTGAGAATGTTGACTAAGATTCCACCCAGAAACTCACCATGATGTCAATTTATTTTTTTCACTCCCAGAACAACTTGCCGTGTTGGATATGATGGTGTTTTTACTCTGGTCAAATATTCAGATATCTGTGATCAAAATGGGACCCACCTACTCTGGGTGGCAATCCTGTGCATGTGTGACAAATGTATGCAGTTCTGCTGCAAATTCCTTGTCTAGCTAACTAGATAGCTATTCCTTCACGAGCTTTGCACCGTCGAAACTAGAATCCCCTTATCTCTGAGACTCTGAGCACTCCAATAATGCCAAGTCCACTTGGCGTGCCAATGCCATAGCAGCTTGCAGAGGACGAAAACTACACTAGCCATGCGCATCATTTATACGACTTTCTTGCAATTTCATTCGTCCTGACTCCTATCTATCATTCTATCCCGTATTTCTTTTATCGAAATAATCTATCCCTGTATTTAGTCACATGTTTTTCCATTTTTCTTTTTCATTTGCTTCTTGATAAGAGAAAGCTAGAGCCTAGAGAGAGGATCAGTATCTCCGAAATCTGTCATTCAAAAGATATTCGTGAAGATATTCAAAAAAGTCGAATGGCATTGCGTTCCATGCCAAAAGGGTTTTCTATATTTTCTTTTGACAAGTCAATGAGGGTTAGTACGTATTGTTTTGCCGCTTTTGATTTTTTATATGCTCTTATTTACCCCCTACCTTTTTCTGTTACTGTAAGTGGCATTCCGAAATTGATTAGTTAGTTAAAGCCTGCTTTAAGTTTAGTGCTTTAGATGCTGATTCCTGATCACTAGTTGGTGGCCATTTGAACCAAATCGAGTGAACCAAATTGAACCATGCCACCACTATCAGCAGTGCAATGGAGTGAACCAAATCGAACCATACCATCCTATAATGGAGCAAAAGGCGTGGACCAGTCCAGATCACTACTTCCTAGGATACAAGGGGTTATGGAAACTAGGTGGTCCTTTTTCATTAGTGGGAATTTTGGTATTTGATCTGGTCCAATTTTCAGACATTTGGTTCCTAGCTTCTAGGGGCTCCCTAGCTAGATAAATTCCCGACTTGGTCGCTGCATGAAAATGGAAAATGATGACCATTATCCCTCTAAGAATTCCACCTAGAGGTGCGCTTAGCTTATAAATTCACTTAATTTCAGTCAAAAGTTTCTGATTGCAAGAAAGAAAGGGGGAAAAAAAAAAACCTTCCACCATTTCAATGATTTTGTCCCTAAACGCTATGCGCAGCCACGTACTTTTTTAGCTTTATGATCCATGTTTAAGTAATTTTTAGGACTAACTTGCTGCTCCATGTGAAGGGAAATTGTTTTGATAGACCATTCATTCAAAGTTTCAAACTTAATTATGCATGAAACAATGTGTGTTACCTACATGTCAAACAATCAGGTGATGATGGAATGTGTTGTGGGCCATATTGTAGTGCTCCATAGTCCATATGTGTTTGTATTAAGAGAAATTCTTAATGACGGGCTTCTGAATCACGTGGCCGTCTACCCGCACACACTATGCACTCCATCCCTGTTTTTTCTTTCTCACCGGCCCCACCGTTTCTGTCTGCTTCCGCCACGGCAGGCGGACCCTTTACACAAGAATCTCTGGAAACATTGGAGAAGATCAGAATCTTTATTAGGTATAGGAGGGTCATTTTTGGCATCCTTTTTGAAGAGAAATGGTGAAAAGGTCCAATCTTCTTTATGTCATCTATACTTTTGGTAGGTCCGCTTGGGGTTGGGTGTTTTTTTCTTGTTCCTCTAGCCCTGGGATTGAATTGTAGATACAAGTGGTAAGGTTTTACACACAAAATATCTTTCAAAATATTGAAGGATTACTTATAATTAGCAAGAAATTTTTTTCTTTCCTCCTTAAATCTGCTAATAACAATGCTTAGGTGTACCATCATCAGATATTGAAATATTTTAAAGTGCTTAGTCGAGAATGTTTGAGTTCGTTGCGTCAACGGCTCAAAAACCTCACATGCAGCCAAATATCATGTACAGTCAGCTCAAAATGTCTCGCGGAACTACAAAAATTTGCGGGTTACTAGAACTACTGTTTTAGTGGTATTTTTAAACAATACTTAAGTGTGGTATATGATTCCTTCTCGTTATCCTTGTATAAAATAAATTCTCTCTCAGTCTTTAGAAAAATCGGTTGGTTAGATGCTGGAAACTGATTTTTGTCAAGACTGTCATGTATCGTGCCCAAATGTGCGTATTCCAGTATTCTAGGACGTGGGACATGTCGCGAGCAACAATTAGTGGGTCGTCAGATGGATGATTTTAGGAGTTGCTTGGTTCCTTGGGAGTTGGGACCCGGATAAGAAGAAGCGGCACCAACTATTATAATTTCGATAAGTTGACATTTTTTTTTATGTAAACATTCAACATAAATCCACAATTAATTTTAATTTTTCCGACTCATTAATATACCTTACATTTTATAACTGGATAAGTCCATATGGTGTTTTTCTTTTGAGGGCAACGATAGTTGAGTCAAAACGTAGTCGTACAAGAGGAGATGAGTGCACAAGTTGTAACATGGTTAAAATATTTCCAGGACGTGATGTTCTTTGATTTCTTTATTTGCTTCTTCTAGTAAATGTCATGTGGCAATCTTTTTCAATTCCTTATTGTTTGAACTTGACAAGAGTTCGAGACGAACACATTTTGTTATTTTGCTATTGGATTGAGGGAGTAACTAGAGGGTATCTATGTAGGTAGGAATGATCCAAAACTTCAAATTTTTGTATGTTCTTTTTATATTATGAGCCGTGCTTTTTAATTTTAGGAGCTTCGGCGTTACGATAGAAACTTTATTGATGACTTTGGGGCTTTCTAGAGTATTTTGTAAATTCATAAGATGCATGTGGTTGTGTGCTTCTTAACGAAATCATAGGAGCTGGACATTACCATAATATTAGAAATCATCTATAAACTTTAATATTAGTTTTTTCCATCTCTGTATTTTATCATAACATTTTTGTTAGTTCCCAAGTTAAAAATTTGAACGGAATTCGTTAAAAGTTAAGGATAAAATCGTTTATTCATGTTAAATGTTTTTTTTTAAGTTTAATAAAAATAAAAAATTGGAGTAATAGTCCCTACGCTTTACTATGATGTTAAAAATCGTTCTTGGACTTCACTATTGGTTTTTTAGATTATTCTAGGTAAAATTCGAAGTTTTTTTATTTCCTGATCGTTTTAGGAGTGGAATCCGCCCAAGAACGACTAGTAGATAAAATTAAACCATGGATTTGCTGGTATGGGTACATTGGTGTTCTTCATATTATTGATTGGTTGGAAAATGATGAACCCAATATTGGGGGTCGAGAATCATATATCTGATGCCCAAATTGGGTGTACTTTGCTGTGTTTGCTTTATATTTGGCTACTTTATCGTGTTTGGCTTTTCAATATCCTTAATTGACAAAAAAAATAAATTAAAATAAAGGAGCAAGCAAATTGATTGATTTCTAATATTATGGTAAGGTTTATGGATTATTGCTCCAATTTTCTTTTTTATTAAACTTAAAAAAACATTTAACATAAATAGTTGACTTTGTCCTTATTTTTAATGGATTTTATTTGTAAATTTAATCTATGGACAAAATCAACTATTATGATACAGTGCAGAGACAAAAAAAAACTAATATTGAAGTTTATGGACGATTTTTAATATTTTAATAAAAGTTCAGGAATAATTATTCTAATTTTTTAATTTTTTTAAATATGTAATTCTTTTCAAAAAATAAAACGAAGGTGAAACTCATGCGACTTAAAAAGTGTTGAAACCGTGGCCAAAAAACAGAAAAGCAAAGCAAATACTATAAATTAATTTCCAGTTGTCTTCGGTTGGTCTTTAGCAAGAAATTGCGACAAATTTTCTTTCTTCTTGTTTTCCATTATTCTTTAACGATATATATCTATCCAACAAGCCAAGGCCCTTTAACGGGCGTAAGTGACTCGCAATTTGCAGATGAGAAAATTATTTCTATGCGTAATTTCTTTTTCAAAGATATGTGATCTCAATTTCCAAACATCTTCCAAAAGGAAAATGACAACTTACGCAAATTAAAAAAATAAAAATAAAAAATAAAAATATATGTCGGAATGAGCGGCAAAAATTATCGTCATATTTCTGGCGCAAAGAAAAAAAAAATAGTTGAGATTATCTTGGTAGAGAACCTAGCTTACAATTGCTGGCTTGATATTTGCTTACCCTTTTTTCTTCGTTGGAAGTACGAATTTACTGATAGAAATCGAAACTTTCACAAGGAGGCCAGAAATAATTTTTTTTATATAAAGCTGGCACTGTATATATAATTTTATCAGATAAGATATTGACAGTGAAGATTGATGCCGCGCACCATATGAAAGCCATTACTCCTCTTCAATTAATTTAGCTGTATAAGCAGTGCCGTTTTCAAGGGATTTGGAGTATTTTTATGTGGATATATATACTCGGTTTATTTCCTTTTGGGTAAAAACATCTGTTTTCAACATAATCATTGCTACCTATCTCTCTCCCCTGCATGGCTGTAAGGTTTTCTGTACCTTTTAAAGCGTACACGAGGATTGTGTTGCCCCCTCTTTTTTTCTCTCACTACGTTAATTCTCTGCCATTCAGATTTTGGAGATTTCCTTCTCTATCTTCCCCCCTTCCCTCTCTTCTCTCTAAACCAGTGACTGGATTTAGTTGAAAGCTGCCATCTCCCAAGATTGAAATATTTGATCACAACTCGAAAGCAGGTGAGACCTTTGTTTTCTATGGCATTTGGTTTCCACTTGGGTTTGGCGTTGTTTCTAGAATGATTGAAGAAGGGAATTTGTCTTCCTGTTTATGATGGTGCTGAACTTGTATTGGGTGAATGCTGTTACTGAACTTGCCTTTATGCTTTTATATTTTCGTTGTTGATTTTCATGAATGTGAGTATTCAAATTGGTAGTTTAATAGACCAGGAGATAGTAGCAGACCGTATTTTTTGGCAGTGATTAGTTTCACTTGGCCCACTTTGCTTGTCATTTATGTGATGTTTATGCTCTAGATGCTTATCCTTTTGATTCATTGGCAAGAGTAATATAAACTGTTGTATAAATGTTATTATTATATTTAGACTCTATTGTATTACAATTTTCTGCTCTTAGCACCCGAAATATGGAAGGTTCAAAGTTTTGTTTGGACTGTGATGCTGATTGATGGCTTACTTTGCTTTAAATGGTACGTGTAGGGGACAGTTGTTCGAGGCACACTAGTGCTGATAAAGTTAGAACCAAAGGTTCATAACTAGAGAGAGCGTATGCCTGGGAAGGAGTACAACAGTACTTCAGGCTACATCCCAAATCGACTTGAACGTCTCTTGAGAGACCGGGAGCTAAGGAAGAACAGCAGGGCCTCAAACATAAATGAAGGAAATGATAACAATAGGGTGACTCAACCATTTGAGCCAGACTTGCAGTTTGGAGAAGATGAAAACTCAAAACATGCCTATGTTGAACAATTCTCGGAAGGGGCAGCAACTGCACAGGGGCTTGCTCAGGGATGTGAAAAGCAAGATGGGCTTCCTAGACAACGGCTGTTGGTTGTGGCCAACAGGTTACCCGTCTCTGCAGTTAGGAGAGGTGAAGATTCATGGTCTCTGGAGATAAGTGCCGGGGGTCTGGTCAGTGCCCTTCTAGGTACATGATGCAACTCTTTGAACATTGCTGTTCAGTTTAAGATTTTCTATTGGGTTTATCGAAGTTTTTGCATCTCTAGCTCATATTTTCTCAACAGGATTTTCGTAGATGTTAATATTATTTCATTTTAATTATGCTGTATGGTTTGCCAAAGGTGTTAAGGAGTTTGAGGCAAGGTGGATTGGTTGGGCTGGAGTAAATGTGCCAGATGAAATTGGGCAGCAGGCACTTACTAAAGCTCTGGCCGAGAAGGTTCAGATTTCTCTATCTAGATTACTTTTAACACTGAAGTTTTCTGTCATCTATAGATACAGATCCAGCTCCTTTTCACCGATGGTTAGTCTTTATTGTGCAGAGATGTATCCCTGTTTTCCTTGATGAGGAGATTGTTCATCAGTATTACAATGGCTACTGCAACAACATTTTGTGGCCTCTTTTCCATTACCTTGGACTTCCACAAGAAGATCGACTTGCCACCACCCGGAGTTTCCAGTCACAGTTCGCTGCATATAAGAAGGCAAATCAAATGTTTGCTGATGTGGTTAATGAGCATTATGAAGAAGGTGACGTGGTTTGGGTCCATGATTACCACCTTATGTTTCTTCCAAAATGCCTGAAGGAATACAATAGCAAAATGAAAGTTGGTTGGTTTCTCCATACCCCTTTTCCTTCTTCTGAAATCCATAGGACACTGCCATCACGATCAGAGCTGCTCCGTTCAGTTCTTGCAGCTGATTTAGTTGGGTAATGATTGATTACATTCTTCACCACTTCGAATATCTTATGCCTCTTTCTGTGCTTAATTGCTTTGACATGGTTTAACTTTTAGAAAATAGAGAACCCGTTTATGTAGAGAGAATATATTATAATGTCTTTTTGAATAGCAATAGAAGAGTAAGAAAAAATGTTATAGGTTCTGTATTTAAACTTAAATTCAATTTATGTTTCAGTCTCGTTAATTCATGCCTTTTTGAATCAATAATGTGCATCTAATTTTTATTTACTAGGAAAGGAATTTATGTTGTTAATTAACTATAAATTCATTGCAGAACACTTTACTGGCTCTCTTTCATTTTATTGGCTCTCTTTCATTTATATCTTGAACAAATGTCATCATAAATGATTAAATTACACTTATAACATAAAAGCCTAATTTGCATAACGATTATAACGCGTAATTTTCTTTCTCAGTTTTCATACTTATGACTATGCACGGCACTTTGTTAGTGCCTGCACTCGAATTCTTGGACTTGAGGGTACACCTGAAGGAGTTGAGGATCAAGGGAGGCTTACTCGAGTGGCTGCGGTCTGTATCTATCTAATTATTACCTGTTTTTTGTTGGTATTTTATCTTTCGAGGTTTCTTTGTATCTTTATCAGTGCACAAAGTTTAGTGCTGAGCATTAAATATGATATATATAGTTTTATACTCACTCTAGAATCTGATCTATCTGTGCTTCTTATGTTTCATGTGCTTGAAATTTCAGTTTCCTATTGGAATAGATTCTGATCGCTTCATACGTGCACTTGAGATAACTCGAGTCCAAGAACACATTAAGGAATTGAAAGAAAGATTTGCTGGGCGGAAGGTAAATTCTCCCTTGTTTTTGCAATGATCCTAGAGACACATAAACAAACACATTTTTTATTTTTGTAAATGAAGTCTGCCCAACACGCATGATTCTTTCCAGCAACTGAAACAAAGAACTTTTATGTTACCAATCTTCATATCGGCCTCATTACTCTTCATTAGAGCGTTCATTTCTGAAAAGGATATTGGGGAAAGCCCTATAAATTTTTCTTGTTTAGGGTCTTCATGAGTTAATCAAGTGACCTTTTACCTGCTTTTTTGTGCACTACTTTTGTTCTGATTCTGGTGGTAACACTGCAAAGACGGGCCACTGGCCCTTGTAAAGCAAAGGCTGTATAAATCTATTACATTGGTGCATGATCGAATACATTGCTATTAAGTTACGTTTTACGAAATAAGAGGACATATTTAGGGAGAGGGAAGGGCTACTTTCTGTGTTATAGCCCATCAATTGGAATTGACAAAACAAAAATGTGAAGAATGTATACTCACCTTCGGTCTTCGTTACACTTTATGTTCATGCTCTTTTCCTTGGTCAATTAAATATATATGTATATCTGTGGTGTTTTCCTGGTGGAGCATGGGAGAACCGCTAGACTATAATTAATTCATGTATATAAGCTATTAAAGAACAAATAAGGAGGAGTCAAAACATGGAAGATAAATGTCCAACCATCACTGGAGTTTATGCTCAGAGTTGTCTGTTAGGGGCTGTTTTTCATGTTTTCTTTTATTGAATATAGAATTTTTTAACGTTACAGGTGATGTTAGGTGTTGATCGCCTTGATATGATTAAAGGTATTCCTCAAAAGATTCTGGCATTTGAGAAATTTCTTGAGGAAAACCCGACTTGGCGGGACAAAGTGGTTTTGCTGCAAATTGCGGTGCCAACAAGAACGGATGTTCCAGAGTGTACGCTCCTTCCTTAAAAATGCTTGTTCAAGTGTTTTTTTATGCTGTGCATCACGTCTAAACTACTTATTTTTCATTTCCACAGATCAAAAGCTTACAAGCCAGGTTCATGAAATTGTTGGGCGAATTAATGGAAGATTTGGAACTTTGACTGCTGTCCCCATACATCACCTGGTATTCCCTGGACTTTTTAAATAATTACTCATGATATTATTTCAGAGGCCATATTTTGCCCACTCGTTCAACATGAAGTATTTTGTTGTCCTTTCTTATGTATGATTTTAATGGTCTTCCATATTAATTAAACCTGACTACCCCATCGCCTTGTGATCAAAGGCAGTAGTTATATTATTCATGTATTCAAGACTTATTGCATGTCATTCTAAAGTAATATTTCTTAAAGAAATTCTATCTTTGTGTACAGGATCGTTCTCTCGACTTTCATGCCTTGTGCGCACTCTATGCTGTTACGGGTACTGTTCTACATATTCTGGATTTCAGTTTTTTTTTCTTATCCAGAATTTTTCTGGGAGCTAGGTTTACAGCATATTCGTTGCAAGCATATGTGCGCGCTTATATATATTTAAGCATTCTTAGTCTGGATTGCCAAGTAATAAACTTACTGCGGTATTCTTGAGAAAAGATTTTGGTATTTCTTTTTTCATGTGACCTGTGTAATTTCATGGTTCATTTTTCAATGCGTCCAGATGTAGCGCTTGTCACGTCTCTGAGGGACGGAATGAATCTTGTGAGTTATGAGTTTGTGGCATGCCAAGATGCAAAGAGAGGGGTCCTTATCCTTAGTGAGGTAATAACTAGAAACTTGCCGGCTTTTTTCTGCTTCATCTTCATTGCTTTGTGCATATTTAGTGTAATTGTTGAATGATAATATTTGTTGAGAATATAACGTATGTGTAAAAAGATGGAGATAAAAAACAAAACAAAAACAAAACAAAACAAAAAAAAAAGCTTTTGTATCTGAACTTATATGTTAATCAGCTTTTGTAAAAGCCTCTTAAAGTCTTATTTAGGTTTATTACTTCTTTAGCTAATAAGTTTGTGTCAAATAAGCAACAGACAAATCCACTAGTTTCTCTTACTTATTGCTAATCTACTTACCATTCAACTTAGGATATTCAAAATCTCATTTTTAGTTTTTTACCGTAGTGTGCTATGTTCTTGCGAACCTGTCTATTTAACAGTTCTGTTCCTATTGATGAACTTCCCTTTTTGTTTTCTTTTTATGGTCATCACATTATGTGGCTTGGATCTAATACACAAATTGTTTTTCGGATTTGAAAATGAACATATATTCATCTTCAAAAGCAATCTAAGATTTTTTCTTTTAGAAATGTATATTGGTGTAAATATAGTATGTCAAATGTGCTGCAATAACCTGGTTTTTAATTATGTACATGAATATCTTTTTCCTCTTCTTGTCTTGATTGTAGATTTGACACTTCCTTTGCCATTTGTAGTTTGCTGGTGCTGCACAGTCTCTAGGTGCTGGAGCAATTCTAGTGAATCCATGGAACATCACTGAGGTTGCCAATTCGATTGCCCAAGCATTGAATATGCCCTCTGAGGAAAGAGAGAAGCGACATAAGCATAACTTTGCACATGTGACAACCCATACTGCCCAAGAATGGGCCGAAACTTTTGTAAGGTATACATGCTTGAGTTTCAGTTTGTCATGATTCTTCGAGCATAAAATTGATTTTATGCTATGACCTTACTACTAGGCTTTTGAGATTACATATTGATATTTGATATCCACAATACGATTTTCCAGTGAACTGAATGATACTGTTGTAGAAGCGCAAATAAGGACCAGGCAAGTGCCACCACCACTTCCAAACAAGGAGGCCATTCAAAGATATTTGAAAGCAAATAATCGATTGCTCATACTGGTATGCTAAGGGAATTCCCAAGTTAATAATCATATACTTTTATCAAGTTCCAAATTAAATATTGTATAGCTGCAGTGTATTCGTTATGCGAAGAGTCCTGCATGGTGTTCTTTGTAGACTATAGGAAGCTGATGCACGCCACGGTCTGTTGCTCTAGAAATTAATTTCTTAATGGTCAATGGCTAATGCCGGTTGATTTTTGATGTAGGACAGATCTAAAACATACAATTTAGCAAACTAGCAGAAGCAAACTTTAAGAAAACAAACATAAAACTTAAAAGATAGGTCTGGAATCACTCTAGGGGCTTCACACCCGAAATTGGCTTCACACCAAAATAATCTGGAATCGCTCCAGGGGCCTCGCACCCAAAATAATCCTTTTGCAGGAAAGTATTCTCAAACTTTATTCATAAACTCAGCTCCCTTCCATTGAATTACAATGGGGTATTTATAGGGAATTAAACAACTGGAAACCCTAATTAAACTGGAATTAGAAAGAATATCCTAATCCTAGTAGAACACGGGAACATACCTACTCCTAATTAAAACAGAAAACAAATAAACTAATCCTAATAGGACATGGAAACATGTCTATTCCTTATTAAAAAATAAAACGGAAAAATACTAAAACCCTAAAGACTAAATTGCCCTTTACCATTCCGCATCATTCTCCCCTAGTTGAAAAACTTGACTCCGGCAAGTTAAGCGAGGAGCTTGGACATCAGTGGCTTACCAACATCAAAAGGATAATTCTTGTCATTAGTGGCTACCCGCAAAGTCAGATTTCTCCTCTGTTTTTTCCCAATTTGTTCATGCTCTTGCAGCATATGTCCTCCACTTTTTATACGTACACTTTGCCCAGCTCTCTGTAGAGACTTAGATCTCCTCATGAATGCCTCTGTTCCTGAAAGCTGCACGTCCCTTTTCTTGAATTTAAGTTGATGGGTCATAAGAGGAATCTGAAGAATGATATTGCTTGGTTCATGAATAGAAGGAACAGCAACCACTGGCAGAATTGGTGCACAAATAGGCATTGACTCGATCACGGGCAACGTTGGCTCTTGCTTATCCAATTGAATAGATATTTCCTCTATTATTGGTTGAACCAGGGCTGGCATTGATTCTTGTTCAGTTGGCTGTGCAACCTGATTTTCCAAGGTTGTTTTTTCTTGAAATTTTTCTTTTTGTCTACCTCTTCATTCAGCCACAAACTCTAATATCCCACCAGTTGTACTTGGCCTCATAACCTTTTCAATAATATCTGGGTGACAAGAATTCTTGCCTTCTCTTCCTCCGTCATGGTCTCTGCCCTGACGAATTCCCAAGGCGATGGAATGCTCTTGCAATATGGTGGAGTGCTTTTGCTGTGTGGCGGCGAATTCTTGCAGTGTGGCAGCAAATTCTTGCTATGTAGTCCAAATTGCAGCAACATCCTTGGATAGTTTCTCTAGGAGTTCTATTATCCATTTAGTGGCCATGTTTGATGGGTATATGCCCGATCACTACGAATTGTGGACATACAACTGTGCCCATAGGAGAAAGAACCTGCTCTGATACCAAATTTGACATAGGACAGATCTAAAACCTACGATTTAGCAAACTAGCGGAAGCAAACTTTAAGAAAATAAACATAAAACTTAAAAGATAGGTCTGGAATCACTTCAGGGGCTTCACACCTGAAATTGGCTTCACACCAAAACTTGGTTTCACACCAAAAGAATCTGGAATCGCTCCAGGGGCTTCACACCCAAAATAATCCTTTTGAGGAAAATATTCTCAAACTTTATTCATAAACTCATCTCCCTTCCATTGAATTACAATGGGGTATTTATAGGGAATTAAACTGAAATTAGAAAAAACTTCCTAATCCTAGTAGAACATGGGAACATGCCTACTCCTAATTAAAACAGAAAAAAAATAAACTAATCCTAATAGGACATGGAAACATGTCTATTCCTTATTAAAACATAAAACAGAAAAATAGTAAAACCCTAAAACCCTAAAGACTAAATTGTCCTTTACCATTATCTTTTTGCTTGAAACTTTTTGTATTTGATAATACATCAAGTCAGTCTTGCCAATTTTGCTTGAAACTTTTTGTATACAGTGTTGTCAGCTACTTTCTGGTTGATTGTGTAACTTGCTTACTTTTATTTTTTATTCTTATTTGTTCTCAATTCTCCGATAACCATGTTTGATGGGCATATGCCTGATCACTACGAATTGTGGACATATAACTATGCCCAGAAAAGAAAAAATCTGTCTAATACCAAATTTGATGTAGGACAGATCTAAAACCTACGGTTTAGCAAACTAGCAGAAGCAAACTTTAAGAAAACGAACATAAAACTTAAAAGATAGGTCTGGAATCACTCCAGGGGCTTCACACTCGAAATTTGGCTTCACACCAAAACTTGGTTTCACATCAATATAGTTTGAATCGCTCCAGGGGCTTCGCACTCAAAATAATCCTTTCGTAGGAAAATATTCTCAAACTTTATTCATAAATTCATCACCCTTCCATTGAATTACAATGGGGTATTTATAGGGAATTAAACAACTAGAAACCCTAATTAAACTGAAATTAGAAAGAATATCCTAATCCTAGTAGAACACGGGAACATGCCTACTCCTAATTAAAACAGAAAACAAATAAACTAATCCTAATAGGACATGGAAACATGTCTATTCCTTATTAAAACATAAAACGGAAAAATACTAAAACCCTAAAGACTAAATTGCCCTTTACCATTCCGCATCAATTTTGCTTCAAACTTTTTGTATTTGATAATACATCAAGTCAGTCTTGCCAATTTTCTTTAGTCACCGGTTTCTCATAATTTTCAAGACTTATAAGATAATGTTTTGTTTGATACAGTGTTGTCAGCTACTTTCTGGTTGATTGTGTAACTTGCTTACTTTTATATTTAATTCTTATTTGTTCTGAATTCTTCGATGACCATAAAGTGCTAAATTTCTTCCTAACTATTTATTCACAGCTCCTCCGGAATTTGTAGGCATTATAGTTAAATGTTTGAGTTCGCCATCTGATTGATTCTTTCTTCTTCTAATCTTTCGGGTGATTGGAACTCAGGGTTTCAATGCGACATTAACTGAACCAGTAGACACACCTGAGAGACGAGGTGATCAAATAAAGGAGATGGAACTTAAACTGCACCCAGATTTGAAAGAACCCTTGTCGGCACTCTGCAGTGATCCAGAAACAACTGTCGTTGTCCTCAGTGGGAGTGGCAGAACTGTCTTAGATGATGTAAAGTATCCTTTGCACATCTAAATTTTACTACCGTATGCTCAACCCCTTTTTAATTTGTTTGTTTCTGCAGAACTTTGGGGAGCTTGACATGTGGTTGGCAGCTGAAAATGGGATGTTTTTACGTCTTACAAAGGGAGAATGGATGACAACAATGCCCGAACATCTGAATATGGAATGGGTTGGCAGTGTGAAGGTGTTCACGAGTCTTGAGTTCAAGTATATTTACCTTTGGTATCTTGATTCCCTCGGGCTTATGATGCTGATGTTATTCTTTTCAGCATGTTTTTGAGTATTTCACAGAGAGAACACCCCGGTCACATTGTGACCTTCGCGAAACTTCCCTTGTATGGAACTATAAATATGCAGGTACTTTTTCATTGTAAGATAGCCTTTTCAACAACTGCACCTCTGTTTCTGTTTCTTATCTGACGATCATAATTGCAGATGTTGATTTTGGAAGACTTCAAGCCAGAGATATGCTGCAGCATCTCTGGACCGGTCCAATCTCAAATGCATCTGTCGATGTTGTTCAAGGCAGCCGGTCTGTGGAGGTGCGAGCTGTTGGTGTCACAAAGGTGAATCCTTCAAATGCTTCCTTGCATTAATTCTTTTTTTTTTTTTTTCCTGTTTTGTTTCCTTTTTCTGATAGCTTTCTACTGTCAATCCAGGGTGCAGCAATTGACCGCATATTGGGAGAGATTGTTCACAGTAAATCCATGACATCCCCTATCGATTATGTCCTGTGTATCGGACACTTTCTTGGAAAGGTAACTTGTCCATCTCACAAGTCGTATTTCTTAATCTCTAAGGCTCAATTCAATTGTTTTGAGTTTCTTTCTGATGGAATAAGTATGAAAGAGAGTTATAGTACTTGTGGATCAAGGCAGCTAGCTGTCAGGTTCTTCATTGTATCTGCTCTTAGATTCAAGTGTTTGTTTGTTCATCTTCATTTCAGGATGAAGATGTCTACACATTTTTCGAGCCAGATCTTCCAGCTGAGCCGATCAGTCTTACCAGAACAACTAAACATGATGGAACTAAGTTACCTAGTGAGAGAAGATCTTTGAAGCCTCCGGCAATTTTGAAGGTTCCGGTGAATAAAAACGGGTCAAAATCATCTCAAGGCAAGACACAAAAACCTCTACCAAACCATGAGAAGAAAAATGCGAATCATAGCAATGCAAATTCACGGTGGCCAACTCCAGAAAAGGTTTCGTGGAACGTTCTTGATCTGAATAAGGAGAACTACTATTCATGTTCTGTGGGGAGGACTCGTACAAATGCTCGATATCTGCTTCAATCATCAGATGATGTTGTCTCATTTATCAAGGAATTGGCTGCTGCTGCATCTTCGACCTCGTCTTCCGAATGAGAGATAGGATTGTTCTGTAAGTGGAGTTGCTTATCAATCAAACCCTTTGCATTGTAGATATTCTAATGCTTCCAACTCAAATATTAGATTTACTGTTAGATTCGGTACTAAAAGCATTTAAACCACAGTGATGAACAAAGATTTAGGAGGAAGGAAAAAAGGGCATGCCCAGATTATCCTCCTTGAAATAAATCAGTAGTTCTCATCACCTATTTTTCAATTGCCCATAAGCTATAATTCAGTAGTGTACACTAGCTTCATAGCCAATCAAGTTCATTAAAAGAACCAGAATGTGATGGAGGACGCTACACTAGGTTTAATGAACTTGGGTATCGTACACTCTTCTCATTGTCCCATTTTTTTGGTTAAAAAAATTTCCCTTCTCTTTCCAAATTTATAAATAAAATAAAAAATAAAAAAGTGAATCCGTCAAATTGAATAAATGAAAGCAAAAAATTAGCGAGAAGAAGTTTAAGGAGAGTGCAAAAGAAGAAAAGTGGAGTGGAAATCACCCGAAATATATATATATATATATATATATATATATATATATATAAAGTAGACCAGCGTATGGTGCCTGAAGCATCAAACTTACACTACCAAGAATTTCCGTTTCCGAAACGCAAATGTCAGCCAAACAGACAGCTTGGGTGCTTCATTGCCCTTAAATCTCCTCAACTTCAAAGCTAAAGGAAAGTAAAAAAAGAAAAAGAAAAAGAAAAACAGAACTCAAGAGGGAACGAAAGTTTGGATTCAGCGGTGCAAACTCACCAGAAAAAGGAAGACGAGTCAGAATGCAACAAAATAATGAAACACCACATCTTCATTGAACAGAATGCAAATAAAGGTTACAAAATCATAGCTATAGGTAACCTGTTGAATGTTTGTGTGTAAAATGGAAATGAAGCACAAAGGAAACTAAGATACACCCCAGACGAAACATAAAAAACGAAAGAAGCACAGTTTGTAGAATTATACCCGACACCCTCTAGCAAAGAGAAATAATGAGGCAAGGCTAACCAATGAATAACTAAATTGTGGTAATCTAAGCATATCACCTAACTAAAAATTGCTTATTGTGTGGCCACTGTCTTGTTTGGTTCAAAGACATACTTGATTAGTGACTCCTTGATTGATAGCAACTCTGGGAACTCTTTCTTTATCTTTGATGCATCCATTTCATTGTTGCTTCGAGCTGCTACGATAACCTTGGCTTGCTCTTCAAGTGTGAAATTAGCCCAAGTAAACTTTGGGTCAATGTATTGCTTGTACATCTCCAAGATCTCATTATGGCTCACAACCCCGGGGTTTGTGAAGTTCCAAATGCCCCTCAAGTTCCTCTTCGCCATCTCAATTGAAATGGGTAGTAATTCATCCAAGATGGTCATGCTGTTAGGAATATTTACCACCTTGTTATAGCGAGAAATCTTAGTGATGAAGTTGCGGGGATTGCTCAGGTCAGATGAGATGGGCATTCGAACTCGCAGAGTGCAAACATTGTCAAAATCTTTCAAGAGCTCCTCGACCTGTAAAAACAAATGACAAATGTAAGACTTGAGATGAAGGTAAATAAAGAACAAATCCACGAAGTCTGGGTGAATCTACCATGGCCTTAGTTTTGGAGTAGAAAGATCCATGGAAATTAGGTATGTCTTCTTCAGTGAATCCAATTCCAGAACCCTCTGGATGCTTAGCATCATACTCAAAAATACACCCGGTGGCAAAATTCATCATCAGGAGTCCATGATCTCTGCAAACATCTGCTAGGGTTAAGGTTCCAGAAACATTGGTTCGAATTGTTTCAGCTTTATGAGATTCGCACCAATCAACATTAGGTCTTCCAGTGACACCAGCAGCATTGAACACATGGGTTGGCTTGACATTCTGAAGATCTGCCAAGAGTGATGATCGATCCTGTATACGGCCTTTTCCATATTCATAAGAAATCCCTTGTTTTTCACACAGCTTCCCAAGTAGACCTCCAATCCAACCAGTCTTACCATAGATCAAAAACTTATAGGGTGGCTTTCGAGGAGAGCCACTGCTTTTGGAAGGTGGTACCAACATTCGGGGATTACTTTGGGCAAATTTTTCAGAGTTTTCCTCTTCTGACCCATCCGGATGTCTCTCAACCCCACCAGGCATCATCAGCATTCGTGGATGAGGCAGCAGTGCCCCAGATACATCACCCCACCAATTCGGATTCTTAGTATACCATTCGATAGTCTTCTTCAGGCCCTCTTGCCAAATAGTTCGCTCTGACCACCCCAAAATGGTCAGCTTCTGATCATCAAGGAAATATCTCTGATCATTGAAAGGCCTGTTTTCGACAAACTTGATGTTTTCCTCTGGGTCTATTGAGAAAAGTCTGCATATGTCTTTGGCCACATCAATAACTCTCCTTTCCCTCTTTGTTCCAATATTGTAAACATGACCAACCTCCCCTTTGTGAAGAATGAGCTCAAAAGCCTCAGCAACATCCTCACAATATAGATAGCTTCTCACATTGGAACCATCCCCGTGAATTGGAAGAGGCTTCCCTTGCATGGCCAAGAGAATGAACTTTGGAATCAATTTTTCAGGAAATTGATTTGGTCCATAAACATTGTTTCCACGTGTTGTTATAACAGGTAAGCCATATGACCTGCCATACGCCATAACAAGCATTTCTGCTCCTGCTTTTGTTGCAGAGTACGGATTTGTTGGGAGGAGTTGAGATGCTTCATGGTTTCCTACAACAGCATCTTCATCAGTCTCACCATAGACTTCATCTGTGCTAACATGGATGAACCTCCTGATTTGGCCAGTGACTTTGCACGCTTCTAGGAGAACATGGGTGCCATAGATGTTGTTCTTGGTAAACTCAAAGCTGTTACCAAAGGAGTTGTCAACATGGGTCTGGGCAGCAAAATGCATAATGGTATCAATATTCTCAGTGATGAGGAGATAGTTGACAAGGTCAGCACTGGCAATGTCCCCCTTAACAAACTTGAAATTGGGTGATGATTTAGAGGGAAGGAGGTTTTTCAGATTTGAACAATAGTCAAGCTTGTCAAGAACAACAATGTTGTAGTCAGCGTGACTCCGGATCAGCCGGTTGGCAACATGGGATGCAATGAAGCCAGCAGCCCCAGTTATGAGGATGTTCTTGGGGGTATATGAACCCATGTTAAGGCAGCTTCTACAGAATAAATATTACAAAATTAAGATGAGAATCAAACTTCAACGACATAAAGATATTACCAGAATAAAAAAAACAAGTAAAAATCCGATCAAGGAATTTGATAAGTATGGAGCAAACGTGACATTAGGTAAAATAACACTACAATATTGCAAACCACATGTAACAGATCAGTTAAATGCTTCAATTACAGATCCCTTTGGTTTCTAGAAGGAAAAAAAGCAAAGGAGAAGTGCCATTACATCTATCTTAATTTGGTTATTAGAGGCTGAAAGTATCAAATCAAGTACCATCCTGCACAATTAATTGCTTAGAAAAAACTAGTTAACATACTAACAAGTAACCAACTTCATACTAAGCATTAAATTTTGTAGCATGTTATTTCTTCACCTATAATCAAGTAAACCGACCCAAATCGATATCGAACAGCAGACAGCAAGCACGACCAAAATTCATGCAACATTCACTAAATCTAACAGACCAATAAATCAAACATCAGATCACGCAAATTCAAGAACAGATGATAAAATTAAATTAAACAACTCAACCCATTTGGATTAAACACATGAGATCAGATCCCCATTGATGAGAACCCACTTCTCAATTCACAGATCCCAGATCAAACCAAGTGAGTAAATGTGATCATGCAACTAAATCAAAGCTTATGCTGACATTCAAATATCAAAACTTTATTACAGATCTAACCATTCACAAGTGCCCACATCGTAAACTTCAAAACTAATGCAGTAATCCAATGCACAAAATTAGCAGAAAACAGAGAGTGGTAACCTGACTTACAAATTTGGCCCGGATCAAGATCGTCCAACCCAGATAGAGAAATTCAGAGACGAAAAAGCCTCAAGAGGCCAGGGCAGAAAAGAGAGTAACCAAAATTCAGACAGAGATAGCGGAGGGTGCGAAAGCCACGGATTGACCTGTGAAAGAAAGGAGGTGCAGAGTCCTGGCGTTTATATATACGTCTATGTAAATCGTAGAAACAGTTAAGGAGAGCCGTACAAGGGTCTAAATGACCAAAGTGCCCTTCGATGGCTCGTCAAATTACTACGGCACACGTTTTGTCCGCCCGCCTGCTTCGTCGGAGTAGGTTTGGCGCAAAAATTGGGTTGCAACTTGCAAGTCAAATTTGCGATCTTACGAGGTCATGATCATTTGAAACTGAGGTCTGCCAAGTGAATTTGTTGACAACACCCAATAATATTTTGACACGTCTTGTGACGCTGTAAAAACCTTTGCTAGTTACTGCAGCAGTCACCGCAGTAAAAGCTAAAATGCTAATCGGAATTGTTCACGCAATTATCTGAAATTGAGATTAGTTTATTCATAAACTTATGGGATAAAGATCTTTTTGTTCTTGTGACAAAAAAAAGGAAGAATATAATCAAATAGGGATCCATAGCATATAATAGCTGTGCACACATTTTGGTAAGTAATGCGCTGGCACTTACCAGCATTTCCTCATAGCATACTGACTACTCTATTCAAATTTCAAATTCTTTAAATTTCATGTGTCATCATATAAAGGTGTTTGGATGAGGAAAAAAACTTATGGAATTTATCAAAAATTTCAAATTTCAAATTTTTTATGCATCAATTCTGGATGTATATATATATTGAAATTTAAAATTTCAAAAAATAAAATAAAAAACTTGGAATTTAGATGCCACAACTTCCAAGTTTAAATTATATATAAAACCGTGTCTTTTTCTAAATTTTATCTTTATGACTATCATCTATATATGAAAATTAAATTACATTTTACCTAAATATTAAACTTAACAAATTCCGGAAAATAATTTCCGTTAATTTAAATTCTATCATTTGATAAATTTTAAGTAATTTTAAAATTCTCCGTCAAAACACACCCTAATGCATTTCTAAATTTTCTCTTGGAAAAATACAATCTTAACTTTGTCTTATATTGGAGAGCTTTCATCAATTTTTGGGTATAATTAGTACATTTAGCCATATGTATTACGATTATGAAATATATATATATATATAAATTGTTCGATTATAATAATATATTATAGAATTAACATTCTATATAAATATTCATTAAAAAAAATAGATTTTGAAGATAGAGGCTTAATAAGAAGGACTTCCTTAAACGTTATTATTTAGATGAATGGTGAACATATGAAAAAGGTTTATGGAAATAACTTATGAAACAGTTGGCTCTAGAGAGACTAGCACCATTTGTTACCAAAAAAAAAAAAAAAAAAAAACACTAGTATTATTGGCTTTATATATGGCTTCATGGCTGGTTTTCACACTTCTTGATTATGGACCATTTTTAACTACTTTTCTCTTCTTAACTACTTTTCTCTTCTTAACTACTTTTCTTTATCAAAAATAACAAAACAATCTTAATATCAATCCTAACCCCTAGTCGATGTCGACATCGCAGTTCCCACAACCAAATAAGATGAACCCAACTTGTCGAGACCACGAGTTCCCACAAGGGCAGACCGATTGTTGGAAAACCCAGTTTCCATATTGACCAGTGAGGATGTTGGTTCTTTTTTTTAGGATTCATGTAATTAGCTTTGCCTCTTTATAGGGTTTGTTAAGTGTTTCTTATTTGCTCATGAGCCTGATCACTAGTTATTTTAAGGCTTTTACTATTTACAGTTTCAGGTTTAGCAGAGTTCTTTTAATCAAGGGTAAATTTGGAAATCCTCTATTCACAGCTGTTGCAACTGTGCGTTTTCATTTTGGGAGGAACCATTTTCGATGTATCACAATGAGCTGAGAAGCTCAATTTCCTTTGAACATTCAATTCCATATGTATTCAAGGATGAGTCTAAACTATGGATTGATTTTCGTTTGGGTTTTGTGAGAACGTTTTTGATAAACTAATTCCATTGTTGAACTGATAAACAAAATGTTTTCATCAAAATCCTTAGTTTTGTTTTGAAGAAATTGTAATTGAAAAATGACTACTTCCTGTGAGTTTCTGTAATCGTTTTTGAACGTTGTTTCTTTGATTTTATCAAATATTTGTTCCTTCACCGAGTTCTTCAAGTATTATTGCTTGAGGAGCTTGGATTGATGAATTGATCAAGTTTGTTTTTAAGTAAGTGCGTCTGAGTTTTCATTGAACAAGATCGAGTGTGCTTGGGCTGCTACGAAGATAGATGCGCAAATGAGCTTAGTTGTATTGCTAAAAATTTATGGGCTGCACAAGAAGACGCTGCATGATAGGGAAAAATTCTTTAAAAACTGCGCTAAGTTCTGTCCCCGTCTGACAAATAAATTGAAATTCCAAAATTATTTTAACGTCTGTCAGACGAGAGATAATGGCACTAATGTCTTGCTCATGCCTCCATCTCTAGATCAAACCCGATCTCTCAGCAACGACCTGAAGGGTCAACAAAACCATTAAAGTGTGAGTGGACAAAAATAAGCATCATTTGAAAATACATTTACGAGAAAATAAACTTTACCCTCCATTTATAAAACATGCATGTATAAAGTAAAACATAAACAACCGGATTTCAATTTAAATCAAATCATAAACCATGAGACCCACAAATCATAAAATATATCAAAATCTCGTGGCACGCATTTCCTTGAAATATCCATTTATAAAACTATGTGGTAAAACCAAAATACCAATATCAATAACCAATCAAAAGCCAATCATCGACTCCCTCGAGCCTCAACCGTCTGGGAAAAACCTCGAACATCAGCTGCTTAGGAATAATAATAATAACAATAATCCTGAGCATCAGCTATCTGGGAACACCCCTAACTTGAGCTGCCTAGAAAATCACCACCACGAACATCAGCCATCAAGAAAATGTCTCTAGTTTCTACTACCTGGGAAACAATCACCCCGAGCATTGGTCGTTTGGGAAACACCCCTAGTTTCGACCGTCTGGAAATTCATCACAACAATAGAGAAAACAGTCCATGGATTAAATCCAAAACCTTACTTTCAAACAAATCCTTGACTCGGATTTTAAGTCAAAACATTTTCAAACCGGGCTTGAGCCCAAAACCATGGTTTCCACAATACCGTAAAATTTGTGTCCATAAACTAGTCAAATATGAAAATCATCAAACATAATTAGAATCATATATTCAGCTAATTGAAATCAAATTCATACAATAAAACATTTAAAATATTTAACTATGTATGCATCATAGTTTATAAAATAAATGTCCACTCATAGTTCATCCATGCAGCTAAATTCCGAGCTGTATGCTTCTCCGAAGTCCTGGGAGCTATCAAGCCTATCAAAAATAATGATCGAGGTCACTAATGTCCAAAGAAATTTCATATTAAAATCCCATAATTTCTGGGTTAACCTACGTACTTAAAACATAAATATAAAGACTTCGGACACACACAACTATCTCGAGATGATATCTGATCGACTCAAGACCTGCACCAAAATGTTCATTACATCAATTACATTAAAACACATGTTCATCGATTTCAAGGCAATGTAGCACGCACCCCTACATGCCGCCCAAGCTCCCTGCAACTAGGTCTCATGCGCCTGTAGCTGTAGTCGCAAGCACCTTCAACCTTGGTCTGTGTCCACCCACAGATCTGCAACTATAACCCGACTTAGGTGACCCAACTCGATCCAAAATCACCAATTTCATGTCCATTTTTCATGTTCCAATTGTCAAAATGCACCTAATCATATCTAGGAATAGTTCTATGATGTTAAAAATCAATTAGAAGAACCTATAAGGCATACACAAACCTTGAAGTTCCGGTCCACGTTGAGCTTCCTATTCTGGATGTTTCCAACGCCTAACAACCTCAAATTTGAATAGTGTTAGCTTGTACGGGTCCTAGAAACCCCCTAGTGTCCTTCGTTTCAAGCTTCAAGGTCCATCCTTAGTTTCAAGCTTCAAGATCCGAAATTGAAAACCAAATTTAAGGGTACACGGGTGTGTGGTTCTGGTTTTCCGTTCTGAGAGGTTTCTTCCTCCTCTTTTTCTCTATTTTTCTTTCCTTCTCCCTCACTATTTCTCTTTTCCCTTTCTTTTCTCCTAATTTTTCTTCCTTCTTGGGTGGTCTCTTGGTTTGTAATTTTCCACCCAACATACCAACACACACAATATAAGAACTAAATGTGCCACTAATTAAGAACAATGGTGACATATGTCACCATCTTACATGGTGACTTAGTAGACTAGCCAAAAGGCTAAAATACCCCTACTTGCCAAATTACTAATATACCCTTGGGATATTTTAGACCCGGAATGATCCCATCTGAACTTCAATTCCAACATGCTGCCTGTCTATAAATTCATAATTTTGATACCTACCTAACTGTCCTTATGATAAGTAAAAAAGGTACTCCAATTAAAAACTCAACTATTGATCTCTAATATAAAAAACACTAAAAATCTCAATTTATGTCAAGTTAATGGGTAAACTAATGACTTTTGAAATGGAAACGGACATGGAAATGTTGGGCACTAAAGCACATTGCTTTACAATCTGCTCAAACTAAATCTAATGTATTATCAGGTTCTTCACAAAGTGTGGAGGATCAAATAGCATTCCTGAGAAGAATACTGAAAGGCAATGGTAGTGATGCAAGGGTAAGTGTGTAACGACCCGAAAATTAAAAAAAAATAAAAGTAAGAAAACTTAAGTGAAAAAGACGATTTTGCCTCTATAAGAACAAAAGTTGACTTTTTTATCAGGACACTTTTTGGACATTTTGCGAGGACCATAAGGTGGGCCTCGGAATTCATGATGAAATTAGAGACTGAATAATTTCACTATGAGCCAAAATGAACTAGGGGCAAAATAGTAATTTTCACTTAAAGGGCATTTTAGTAATTTTGCTAAGGAGATATTTTGGAGGTACACTTGTCCAGAAAATTTTGGAAAATTTTGGAAATTTCCCTCCCTAATTATCGACCGATCTAGTATACTGTTTATAGGTGAGGTGTGTGTGTGTGTGTGTGTGTGTGTGTGTGTGGAGCATGGCCGAAACCATGGACGTGGTGGCCTGTGCGAGAAAAACATGAGAGATGAGGGAGAGAACCAAAGAAAGAGGAGGAAAAAAAGAAAGGAACAAAAATAGAGAGAAAGTAATGGAATGAAGGAAAGGAGATGAAACCCGAAACCATCATTTTGGGTTCTTATTTTTGGCCTTTGTTACAGGCTTGGAAACTTAGTCACGAGTTTCGTATCATCTTTCTAGATACTAGGCGATTAGATTCAGCCCAAAAACAGGGGATAAGGACGAGGGAGACAATCCATGATGAAGGATATGTCATGGTCGAATTGCAAGGAATCGAACAATGATATTAAGGTAAGTTTTCTCGATTTTGAGCTCACAGAACCTTTCCTGCCATTCATTAGAAGAGATTGGACATTTGAATTATAAGAAAAGATGAAGAACTGATCGAGTTTGGGTCGGGCGAACCATGTTGCAGACCCGGCTCAAGCTTGCTGGTGAAAAGCTGACACGTGGCCACCACACGTAGAAAGGTCCACTGGTGTATGGCGATGCGTGTGACCTCCTTTGTTCGTCCGATCAACATGAAAAACGTTCCTCTTTGTATTCTGAACTCAATTGTATAAGGTTTAAGGAATTTGGACATTGATTAAGCATACCTTAAATTGCTTTGGTTATAACCTATAGTGTATAACATACAAGTTGGATAATAAAAGGAATATGTAAAATTGTATTCTAATTTTATGATTGTATTTGGATATTAATAAAGTGACACTAATGATGAGGAATAATGCATTCATAAAAGTGATAAGAAGAGGGTTTGATTATGAGGATTATGTATGTGAAAGATGGAAGGGCTATTAATATTAAATTGGGCATCAGTAAGTAGAAAGGTTCTGAGTTATATTTTACAATGTGGATTTTGAATATGTGAACAATTAGTTTCAAACTTTTTATTATAATGTCAATATTTTTATGTAATTGAAATGGTGAATAGTTATATTTTTTAAGAATGAAAGTAAGACTCTGAATATGGTCAAATTCGTAATTGCTATTACTAGTCGGGGTTAGTGGGTTGGATGTGGTAGTAACCCCGCAAAGATGGATTTTTAATTTGGTTCATTTAATAAAATATGAGTAAGGATAAAGTTGGCAATATCCCTTGTCTGACAAGAGTTGTCAGATTGGAGTAAGACTGGATCAATTCCCAACGAAATTTAGGGACAAGTCTTGTTAACTTGGTATCAGTATAGGTACTAAATAATCTTGTCTTGATGTATGAGTCAGGTGTAGCATATTTTAATTATATTCTAATGGTTGATTATGTTTTAATGGTTATTGGTGATTTATGGAAGTTTATGAAACACACATTTTATACTTTTTTTTAAATGGTGCTTAGACAAAAATCTCTTCTGAAAATTAGGTTAACTTGAATTAGGAGTCAAGGGTATTAAATGAATTATGTCACAATAATTTAAATGGGTTCTCGAATGATCATTGAGGCATTTTTTTTTGGGAATCTTAAGTGAATTACGAGTATACAAAATTTTATGAAAATTATTCTATGTCACATTTTACGAGGTTAAGTGTGAATTGCGTTATGGGCTTAGGCCAAATTTTGAACTATGGAATTGAGTTATGAAACTAGTATGTGTTATAAGTATGTAATTTCTCGATATTCATGGTTCAATTGTGATGTTAAAATGATTTTGAAAATTTTATGAGCTACTTGAAGTGCACGTGTTGTCAAATTTTCCTAGACGATGATTTGGATAAAATGCAGTTAGGAATTTGGTCTGATTTATGTGACAATGATTTGAACTTGATTTTAACTGATAATTGATGATTTTCGAGAATTTTTGTCGAGTACATGTTTTACAAAATTATGAATTGGTTTTACGAATAGAAATATGTTGGAATAATTTGAAATAATTTGAGTATGATTTCAAACGATTACATGATGATTTTTGGGAACTATGATGTTAATGGTACAATGATATAATGAAATATGATAATCATGATATGTTGATAATATGAATGGTAATGACGACTCCGACGTCGGGATGGGCCCCTTTCTTGTGTTGGTAGCGATTGCTCTCACATGTCGGGTTAGCCCCTTTTCCTAGGAACGATATTATGGGATGACTACTCAGACATCAAGCAGTGCTCCAGTTCCAGAGTGGATGATGGTTGGTTAGTCTCAGACATCAATCAGGCCTCCAATTCGTGAGACCTGTATTGGGATGCTCACTCAGACGTCAAGCAGGGCTCCGGTTCCTGAGTGAGGTTACACTCAGACATCAAGTTGGGCTCCGGTTCCTAAGTGGATTACCTACTGGTAGTACTAATACCCCTGGGGGAATACCATTACTTGTCTGGATATTGTGATGATACTTTTCTTGGATTTGACTAAGGTGATGTTTGTGGTGATGCCCTACGCATATTGCCATTGTATGTTAGGATCTGAAATTGAGTTGTTGATTGGTCAAGTTCAGTAATGAGATAAATAAAGGAGCCCAAAATCGTTATAAGGCTGAAAATGGATTTGGTTAGTTAATGTTACGTATTGATAACGTAAGTCTAGATAGTAAGTGAGATCAATTGTAACGCCCCGAATCTTAATTTAATTGTAAATTCGGATAATTAATGTAAAATGACTATTTTGCCCCTAGTTGAGAAAAATATTGGCTTTTGCCTCGGACTATATTTTGGACTTTGACCAATGACCGTGATGTAGATCGGGACGTGATGAGTCCGTAGACAGGCGGCACGTCGAAATCGGAGACCAGATGGGAAATTTATGGTCAAGGAAGCGAAAATGACATTATTCATGAAATCCCAGGAACTTCACACTTTGCAGGTTCTTATTGGATAAGGGTAATCTGGTGGGACCCTTGGATGAGTGACTAGTGGGTAATCTGGTGGGACCCTTGGATGAGTGACTAGTGTCACTCATCAAATTGGTGGGTTTCCCCATGCAATTGGATCAGTTTAGGGTTCCATCTTCATCATCTTTTCGCTCATTTTTCATCTGTTAGCATCCCCCCATCTCACAAACTCTCTCTAACCAGTGAAACACCAAAACACCACACCACTAACTCCCTACTCTACCTTTACTTCATTGATCACTACTGAGGCTGTGAGGGATATCTGAGGGAGCTGACGGCGAGGCTGTACACGGCGGGGATCACAACGGAGAGGTGAGAACCCGAAACACCATTTGTGTTCCAAAAATGGAACTTTGATTTCCAGCGTGTGTTGAACAATCTAATGGACCCTAAACTGCTCTAGAGACCCAGACAATCTCATTGGGTTTGGATAGAGGAGCTACGGTGGCCGGATATGAGAGATATCGACGGTTGATGTCTATGGCTCACTGTTCATCCAATTTTAGGTAGTGTTTAGATCGTGTTTTCTAGTTTTGACCATACAAATCTCTTAGTTAGGTTGAGATGATCGTATAGGGAAAACCCATATCGAAAATGGTTGAGAGATAGGGATTTTAGAAATGGGTCGGGTCGCGGGTCTGTACGACCCGAATTGTAGAGCGGTCGAGAGGATAGGGACGATGACGTCAACAGTTGACGTCATCACCCTGTCATAATGTCAGACGACGTGGCCCAATAGGACGATGACACGTTTCACATGTTAGTGCACAGTCAGCACTGACATGTCAGTGACGTGGCCCAATCAGCGCCTGCCACGTGTCACTGACATGTCAGTGACGTGAACTAACCCATAGCTGACACGTGGCACTTGTCAGTCTGACGGGTGTCAGACCTGACACTGTCAGATGATGCCTGACTTTTTACTCACGTCAGCGTTGACTTTTTTGGTCAACGTTGACCGTGACATTGACTGGCGCATAGGGGTGCGTTTCCGGGCTGGCACTGTTCCTAGGTTTTAGATATGAGTTTATAGAGACCATTAGTGATCTTTGGATATGTTTTGGACAGGTCAGAGACTGTGAAATAGTTTCAGGACAGGTTTTAGGCGTTTGATTAAGCAGTAGGACAGTACTGTGAATAGGTATTTTGGTTTCTAAATTGATTGCATGCATAACTGTTTTCATTACCCTATATTATATAATTGTGTTTGTCTCATCTTGGGTCATAGTTATGTATTATTTATACGTATTACACTGTTTTGGGCATGAGACCCGTCTATATATTATGTTGTTGGTTTTGGAGTCATACAGGGATGTAATTGGTTCATACTATTACACTGTATATATTGACCATATGGATTACTTTCTCCTCCAGTTATTTGTACCCTGGAGTGGTCGCGACGCATTGCTTGCGAGGGGTCATCCTACAGAGTGACCAGACCGTATGGTGACACAGGAGCAGGATTGCTAGTATTAGACGTCTGGGACGTCAGGCATCTGGGATGTCATATCTCGGACTGGGTTCAGGGATAAGACTCAGGATTGAGACCCCGAGAGGCACGCATAGCCTTAGGACTGTGACCTTATTAGATGTCTGGGACGTCAGACATATGTGATGTCAGGGTTGGGATATACGGTATAATACGATTATTGTGGATATATTATTATTATATTGTGTGTGATTATATGATGTATGATTCGGTTATTATTATATATGTTTTGACTCAAATGCAAGCATGATTTGAAAACGGAGGGGTAAAATAAAACAATATTTTTACTATTGATTATAAATGGTTTGGAATATCCTTTATTTTTGGCCCATTCACACTTTCATTTTTTCTTAACCCCTCCAGGACGTGGCTCGGAGGTAGATGCGGATCCCGAGACTGAGACATAGTTATTTATTGCTGCGTAGGTGAAACACCATTTTGTAAAACAAATATTTTCACTCGCATTTTGTAGTGTTATCTATCCCTTGTCTGGAACTGTAGAACCCATACTCGGATCTAATTATGTTTAAACTTTATGTTGTGAATTATTTAACTCGTTAAGGGTATTTTGGTCATTCTTTGGGGTTGTGTCAGACGATAGCAGGGCGCATTCCCGTATGGTCCCTGGGGGATCGGGATGGGTCCTGTCAAGTTGGTATCAGAAGAGGTTTGAGCACTAAGATAGCTTATTGTATAAGATTGAGTCTTTTAATGTGACAACAAATCTAAGTCTCTTAGCAGCAGATCATGCCTCCTAGACGCGAACCTCTGGCACAGACTGAGGAAGAAGGCGCAAGAGAGATCGGAAGTACTAGCATTGAGTGAACCCAAAGGTTGGGTGCTACGATATTCACTGGGGGAGCTGATCCTGAGGAAGCTTGAATGTGGCTAAATCGATGGGAGCGCATTTTTGTAGTCATGCATTAGCATCCGAATGAGTGGGTATTATTGGCCACTTTTATGCTAGAGGGTGGTACCTACTAGTGGTGGTACGCACGGGAGATAACTGGCTAGAGTGCAGCCACTATGCCCTAGTAGTTGTTTTGGGAGAGATTTCTGGACCAGTACTACCCCCGTTCATTCTGGGATGCTCGAGAGACAGAGTTTTTGCAGCTCTAGTAGGGGAGCCGGACAGTTGCGGAGTATGAACAAAGTTTTTTGGTGCTATCTCGGTTTGCCTCGGCATATGTGAGGATCGAAGCAGACAAGTGTCGCTGCTTTGAGCAGGGAATCCGGGGGTGTTGAGGCCAGCCTGGTAGTGCAGCAGTAGCAGTAGCAGACCCAAAGTGAGGGATAACACATGGATCGTCTGCATCTTGGATCGTCGAGCCACAGCGGTTCGAAGGGAAGACACTCTGGTGGGAGGTCATTTTCTCCTACTCGTGGACAGTCTGGCAGGTACGGAAGTCCACAGAGATCGGGATAGAAGTCGAGCTTCTGGCCACAGCAGACACCTGCTAGTGGTGCATCTATGGGGTCGTTAGGACCGAAGGCATTGTCATGCTTTTCTTGTGCATAAACAATACACTTTTCTAGGGAGTGCCCTTTACTCCTTGCGGGCCGTAGTGAGGTCGGCCAGAGTTCGGCGGGACCAGCTCATCATGTGGCTACTATATCGGATGCCACGGGTAGCAGAGCTTAAGAGGGAGCTCAAGGATGTGGTCATGGTCGACATGCGGGACCACATGCTAGAGTTTTTGTTGTGACCCAGCAGCAGGCTAGGATGGCACTAGGCATTGTCACAAGTACACTCACTATATATGACATTCATTTTTGTATTCTAATGGATCCTGGTGCTACACATTCGTTTATTTCGAGGGGTTGTGCAGCGATATTAAGCCGTGAAGTGTTAGTACTAGATCAGGAGATGGGTGTAGGTACCCCGATGGGAGTCATATACATTGTGAACCAAATGATGAGGGACTGTCTAGTGAGAGTTGCGGATGTGGAACTAATTGCGGACTTGATTATCATGGATCTGCATGATTTTGATGTGATACTTGGGATGGACTGGCTGGGAGACCATGGGGCAATCATCGACTGTTGCAATAAATTGGTGACCTTGGGGAATCAAGTCTACCAGAGGGGACTTTTCAGGGAGAGCATGGACTTTCACCACCGAAGATAATTTTCGCACTTACAGCAACCATGTTGTTACATAAGGGTTCTCAGAGATATTTAGCGTATGTGGTTGAGACACATGATGATCAGTTAAGGACTGAGGATATTCCGGTAGTTCGGGAGTTTTCTGACGTATTTCTAGATGAATTCCTGGGATTACCATCGCACCGATAGATCGAGTGCACGATCGAACTACTCCCTGGGACGAGGCCGATATTACAGCCGTCGTATCGAATGGCACCAGTGTCAGGACCCGACCCTCCTTGGTCAAGACCCGACTCTATCATGATATTGTCCGCTTTGGGCCTCATCACCCTCACAGTTTTGTTTTTAGGAGCATGGTGCAACTTCCCAAAGGGTCACCCATCATGGAATTGTACCAATCTCAACTCGCTTAACTTTGGAGTTCCAACTGAACCCAAAGCCAATAAGCTCCCAAAAGGCCTCTTTCTAGATAGGTGTGTGCCTACACCTTAAGGCACACCACCATTCCCTTCCCAGACCATTCCCCTCGCAAGAATGTGGGATCATTCATCATTCCCTCAAGGACACGGGCCTTACAACCAGCGGAATTTCGGGAAAAGGTACAACTGTAGGAGTTGTTGGATCTGGGATTCATCCACCCGAGTACTTCACCGTGGGGAGCACCGGTGTAACGACCCGTCCCGGGAGTCGGGATTAGTGAAGTGATTAGTAACGGATTAGCAAGTTAATCGGTGGTTAGTTGGTTACTTTTGGACCTTTGGCGCAGAATGACGATTTTGCCCCTCGAATAGGCAAAATGTTGACTTTTAGTTCAGACGGTCAATTGGGCATTGACCGATGACCTTGACGTAGTTTGGGACATCACGAGTCCGTAGACAGGGGGCACGCCCGATTCCGACATCCGAAGAGGAAGTTATGATGTTCAGAAGGTTGAGGGCACTTTCGTAATTTGGTTAAATAAAGGGAAAAAGTTGACTTTTTGTACGACAAAGTGTTTACACGTAAACCGAGGACCGTTAGATAGATCTCGTCGTCCTGAGTACAACGACAGGCGGCATGCCTTGATTGGGCGTTGGACGAGTGAGATATGGGTCTAGAACGACTAAGGGTAAAATTGTAATTTGGACATTTAGGGGTATTCTGGTCTTTTGTGCCTTGGGATGCGTGCAAATCAGATTAGGACAAGTGTACAGAGCTGGTTGGATATTTTTGAGTTTGGGACCACAGGATTTGGACACGTGGGCTGTGTCTAGTGGCTTCTAGCCACTTTCATCGTTCAATTAAATCTGTTTGGGTTTGTTTAAACCGTGCATTGGGAGAGAAACAGAGACTAAGACTGAGAGGAGAGATCGTTCCGATTGAGTGTTGTGGGAGTGTTGAGGGAATTCTGTGGTGTTTGAATGAGAGTTAGGAAGAGTGTGTGATCGTGTTTGTGAGGATTTGGGAGTGACTGTGTGTGTGAGGTGAGTAGCAGACCAGAGAAACAGAGAGGGAGTTTGGTGGTGGTGCTGCCGTGCTTGATCAATCGTGGCTACTGGTGGTGTTCAGAGGACGGAGGAGGACCTGAGGAGTCGAGTGGACCCAAGGGAACGCGGCGGCGAGCACGGCGGAGGCTAGAACGACGGTAAGGTTTCCTTATCCTATGTTTTTCAGTTTAGGTTCAAACATAGAGTCGTGAGTTTTGAGGTCGAGTCGAGCAGTCCTATGAGTTCTAATAGACTTAGGAGGTCCCTAGGAACTGTTTTACCATGCAGCCGTGACGGGGGGAAGACCTGGTGGCTGGGAACAGAAACATGGGTTTTGGATGGTTTTTGCTTCGAGCTTGGGAGGTGAGTTGTGGGCAGTAATGTCGAGTTTTTAGGACTGGAATTTGTTGCTAGGATGAGGATGAAGCTTTTGGTGGAAGTAGGATTGGAAATGGACGGAAGACGGCGAGGAACCGGTCACGCCGGTTCAGACTGGGTGATTGTCGAGGAAGACGATGAATAGTACCCCCTGTTGCAGGCGCGTGAAGCCCACGCGCAGCCACTTTGGGAGCGCGTGAGGGCACGTGGGGCGGTTTCCGGGGAAGTTTCCAACATGGTTTTTAGTCTAATCGTTGTAACAAACCTTTTGGGACAAGTTTCGAGACGATCGGACATCGTTTCGGGTTAGTTTCGGGTGTTCGACGGTTTAGGGTTCCGTTTAAGTACGTTTAAAAGTCCGGGAAAATTGGGGAAAATAGGAGAAGCTTAGTTGAAGTGTTAGTGACTCGTTTTGGTGACTTGTGACAGGTTGGGAAATCCCTGAGGCGACTGAGGAACGTACGGGACGCGAGTGACATGCCCGGGAACTGTGAGTGGACTCTTTCTTTCTAACCGAGCATGCATAACTGTTTTTATCTACTTGTCTTATGGTTTTAAATATGATTTCATGATTATTGGTTACTTTATATTTGTTTTGCGAAATGGTACGTTTTCGAGGCGTTTACGTATTTCAGCACATTTTACGAGAAATTCTTTGGTTATGATTTTGATGCGATGTTTTTGGGGTTTCAATCTATAATTGGTTTTCAATGATTATAAATGGATTTTGAAACATGATTCGATAAACAAGGTTTTCAGTTTTAGAATCGGATTTCGAAAAGCGAGATTTGGTTTTAAAGCTGGGAAAAGGGATTTCCGGATTTGGGTTCGGAATGACGGTTCTGAATGCCGGAAGGGCTTCAGGATAGTGATTTCGGATTCGGGTTTGGATATGGATTTAGAAATGGTTTTCAAACGGTTTTGGATTGGATTTTTTGGATCTGGTTATTGGGTTTAAAGACCCGGATTATGATTGACGGGGGACGGGCCCGGATTGGGTTTAAAGACCCGGATTGAGTTTAAAGACTCGGGAGTTTAAAGACTCGAATTATATTGAGGCCTGGATTGAGTTTAAAGACTCGGATAGATCCAGCAAGTTTGATCGGATGATGACAATGGTATTTTATGTTTTATGATACTGTTTCCATGATGATTACTATGCTTTATAAATGTTTTCATACATTGGGTTATGCATGCATGTTTTCAAAACGGAGGGCAAAACCTTGGTTTGTTTATTAAACTGTTTTTGAAACTCGTTTTATTTCTAGTCCACTCACACCTTCTGGTTTTTAAATGCCCTCCAGGTCGTGGTGATAGCGCTGGGGTTGACATTGAGGCAGAGTCAGAGGCATAGAGCGTGCATAGAGTTATCTCGAGATATTTCCGGTGTTTTTTTGTTACGAGCTTTTCCGTTGTGCGTGTAGTTCACTTTTAGTTGGATTTCTGTTTACCTTGTTTTGTACTATGCTCTGTATGACTGTTGACTTGTTGGATTTGAAATTCTCCCTAGTCTGGCAATGTAATTCGTGGGTTTTTGTGAAGCTGTTTCGGTCTTTTGTGTTGGGTTGTCAGACGGGAGCAGGGTTCACCTCGGTTATCGTGGTAATAATCGGGGTGGGTCCTGTCAATCGGTATTGTTTGTTAAGAAAAAGGAAGGAAGCTTATGGTTATATGTGGACTATCGGCAGCTTAATAAGGTGACGGTAAGGAACAAGTACCCCCTACCCAAGATCGACGATTTGTTCGATCAGTTGCGTGGAGCTAAGTATTTTTCCAAGATTGATCTTTGCTCTAGATATGGACATTACGAATTTCTGGTAATTCCATTTGGCAGACGAATGCACCAGCTGCATTCATGGATTTGATGAATTGGGTGTTGTGAGCATACTTGGATAAGTTTGTGATAGTCTTCATCGATGATATCTTGGTCTATTCGAGGAGTGCCAGGGCACATGAGAAACATCTGAGATTGGTTCTGGGTAGATTAAGGAAGGAGCAGTTATATGCTAAGTTGAGCAAGTATCAATTTTGGTTGAACAGTATCAGATTTCTGAGGGCATATCATATCGGCTGAAGGGATTAGTGTGGACCCTCAGAAGACAGAAGCGATAACCAAATGGGAAAGGCCAAGGACAGTTACCGAGGTACAGAGCTTCATAGGATTGGTAGGATATTACTAGCGATTTGTAGAGGGTTTCTCTACCATCGCAGTCCCTTTGACTCGATTGACCCGAAAAGGGGTTAGGTTTGAATGGGATGATCAGTATGAGCAAAGGTTCCCGGAATTAAAGAGACGACTGACTACTGCACCAATTCTCGCACTTCCAGATAATGATGGGGAGTTTAAGGTGTATAGCGATGCATCACGACAAGGTTTGGGTTGTGTATTGATGCAACATGGTAGGGTGATCACTTACGCCTCGCGACAGTTAAAACCACATGAGTTGAACTATCCCACTCACGATTTGGAGTTGGCAGCAGTGGTTCATGCTTTAAAGATTTGGAGACATTATCTTTATGGGGAGACGTGCTGGATCTTCACCAACTATCAGAGTTTGAAACATTTATTTACTCAACGGGAATTGAATTTGAGGCAGTGACGGTGATTGGAATTGATCAAGGATTCTGACTACACAATCGAGTATCATCCAGGCAGAGCTAATGTGGTAGCGGATGCATTGAGTAGGAAGTCAGTAGGGTCGGTAGCACACTTGAGGATGGTGTATCTACCATTGCTCAAGGAAATCCGGAAGAATGGAGTCATGCTTGGAATGGATAACGTTGTTGGCTAGTTTTCATGTACGCCCAATCCTAATTGATCAGATAATTGAGGCTCAATTTCAAGATCCTACACTGTGTGCTTATCGAATTGAAGTTGAAGAAGGGAATTGACAAGATTTCGCTATCAGGGATGACTGAGCTTTGGTTAAGCAAGGTCGTATATGTGTGCCTGCAGTGGCATAGTTGAAGGCAGAGATTATGGAGTAGGCCCACAGTTTAGCTTATGCTATGCATCCAGAAGGAACGAAGATGTATCGTACCCTTAGGGAGTATTATTGGTGGGCAGGAATGAAGCGGGATATTACTGAGTTTGTCAGCAGGAGTTTGACTTGTCAGTAGGTGAAAGCAGAACGGCAGAGACCGTATGGAGCTATGCAGCCACTTTCGATTCCAGAGTGGAAGTGGGATCACATCACCATGGATTGCGTATTTTAACTGCCAAGGACCCAGAGTGTTTATGACGACGTTTGGGTGATTGTGGACAAGTTGACGAAATCAGCACACTTTCTGCATGTACAGGTGATTTTCAAGCCTAATCGATTGGCACATTTGTTTGTGAATGAGATTATTGGACTGCATGGTACGCCTGAATCTATTGTGTTGGATCAAGATCCAAGATTTACTAAGAGATTTTGGAGGAATTTGCAGAATGCTCTTGGTACAACCCTACATTTCAGCACGGCTTTCCATCCGCAAACTCACGGTCAGTCTAAGAGGACGATTCAGACATTAGAGGATATGATGAGAGCGTGTGGAAGACAGTTTCAGGATTCTTGGGATACGTTTTTGCCTCTAATGGAATTTGCGTACAAAAACAGCTACCAGGCGAGTATTGGGATGGCACCCTATGAGGCATTGTATGGCCAGCAGTGCAAGACCCCGACGGAGGTAGACGAGCGGGCCGTTTTGACGCCAAATTTGATGGATATGACCTTGGAGAGGGTCCAGATTATCAAGGAGCGGCTGAAAGCGGCGCAGGGTGGCCATAAAAGTTATACTGATAGACAGATCAGGGATCTGGAATTTGCTATTGGAGATTGGGTTTTTTTGAAATTGTCTCAGTGGAAGGGAATTGTGAGATTTGGTCGATATGGGAAGCTGAGTCCTCGTTATATTAGACCATATGAGATCACCGAGTGGGTTGGTTCGGTAGCATACCAGTTAGCTTTACCTCCAGAATTTGCGAGGGTTCATGATGTGTTCCACGTGTCGATGTTACAAAAGTACGTGCATGACGATTTGAATATCTTACCAGAACAGGCATTGGAACTGAGGACCGATTTGAGCTTTGGGGAGCACCCAATGCAGATATTGGATTGGAAGGACAAGGTTTTGAGGAACAAGACTATTGCCTTGGTAAAAGTGCTGTGGAGGAACCACGACGTGGAGGAAGCCACGTGGGAGCCCGAGGCCGAGATGAGAGAGCAATATCTGCATTTACTTGAGTGAATTTCGAGGACGAAATTTTTGTAAGGTGGGTAGATTATAATGCCCCGAACCATAATTTAATTGTAAATTTGGATAATTAATGTAAAATGACTATTTTGCCCTTGGTTGGGGAAAATGTTGACTTTTGCCACGGACTATATTTTGGACTTTGACCAATGACCGTGACATAGATCGAGACGTCACAAGTCCGTAGACAGGCAGCACGCCGAAATCAGAGACCGAACGGGAAATTTATGGTCAAGGACGCGAAAATGGCACTATACACGAAATCCCGAGAACTTCACACTTGGCAGGTTCTTATTGGATAAGGGTAATCTGGTGGGACCCTTGGATGAGTGACAAGTGTCACTCATCCCATTGGTGGGTTTCCCCATGCAATTGGATCAGTTTAGGGTTCCATCTTCATCATCTTTTCTTTTATTTCTTCATCTGTTATCATCCCCCCATCTCACAAACTCTCTCAAACTCGTGAAACAACGAAGTACCACACCACCATCTCCCTACTCTACCTTCACTTCATTGATCACTACTGAGGCTGTGAGGGATATCTGAGGGAGCAGACGAGCTGACGGCGAGGCTGTACACGGCGGGGATCACGACGGAGAATTGAGAACCCGAAACACCATTTATTTTCCAAAAATGGAACTTTTATTTCTAGCGTGTGTTGAACGATCTAATGGACCCTAAACTGTTCTAGAGACCCAGACGATCTCATTGGATTTGGTTGGAGGAGCTACGATGGCCAGAGCTGAGAGATATCGACGGTTGAAGTTTACAGTTCACTATTCATCCAATTTCAGGTAGTTTTTAGACCGTGTTTTCTAGTTTTGATCATACAGATCTCTTAGTTAGGTTGAGACGATCGTATAGGGAAAAATCAGATCGAAAATGGTTGAGGGATAAGGACAGAGACGATGACATCATCAACCGATGTCATCACTCTGTCAAATTGTCAGACGACGTGGCCCAATAGGATGATGACATGTTTCACATGTCAGTGCATAGTCAGCACTGACATGTTAGTGATGTGGCCTAATCAGTGGCTGCCACGTATCACTGACATTTTAGTGATGTGGACCAACTCGTAGATGACACATGTCACTTGTCAGTCTGATAGGTGTCAAACTTGACACTGTTAGATGACGCCAGGCGGCTGACGTTAGAGTTGACTTTTTGGTCAACGTTGACCACGAATTTGACCCTCACGTGGAGGTACATGGGCACATTTTTCGAGGTGGGACCAGTGCCATGTTAAAGGTTTTGATGATCTGGATCCAATGGTGGTGGTTTCGGGTCGATCAAAGATCGTTTGATAGGTCAAAATGAGGTTTATATCCTCAAGAAGCATGTTTGGAACGCGTTTCCGGGCTGGCACTGTTCCTAGGTTTTAGATATGAGTTTATAGAGACCATTAGTGATCTTTGGATATGTTTTGGACAGGTCAGAGACTGTGATATAGCTTCATGACAGGTTTTAGGCGTTCGATTAAGCAGTAGGACAGTACTGTGAGTGGGTCTTTTGGTTACTAAACTGATTGCATGTATAACTGTTTTCATTACCCTATATTATATGATTGTGTGTGTCTCATCTTGGGTTGTAGTTATGTATTATTTATACGTATTACACTATTTTGGGCATGTGACCCGTTTAGATATTATGTTGTTGGTTTTGGAGTTATACATGGATGTCATTGGTTCATACTATTGCACTGTATATATTGACCATATGGATTACTGTCTCCTCCAGTTATTAATACCCTAGAGTGGTCACGGTGCATTGCCTGCGAGGGGTCATGCTACGTAGCGACCAGACTGTAGGGTGACTCTGGAGCAGGATTGCTAGTATTAGACGTCTAAGACGTTATACATCTGGGATGTCATACCCTGGACTGGGTTAGGGGATAGGACTCTGGATTGAGACCCCGGGCGGCACCCGTAGCCTTAGGACTGTGACCTTATTAGACGTCTGGGACGTCAGACATCTGAGATGTCATGGTTGGGAGATACGGTGCAATACGATTATTGTGGATATATTATTATTATATTGTGTGTGATTATATGATGTATGATTCGGTTATTATTATATATATTTTGACTCAAATGCATGCATGATTTGAAAATGGAGGGGGTAAAACAGTATTTTTACTATTGATTATAAATGGTTTGGAATATCCTTTATTTTGAGCCCACTCACACTTTCATTGTTTCCTTGACCCCTCCAGGTCGTGGCCCAGAGGTAGAGGCGGATCCCGAGGTTGAGACATAGTTATTTATTGTTGCGTACCTAATAACCCACTGCTGGGTAGGTCGAGCACCATTTTGTAAAACAGATATTTGTGCTCGCATTTTGTAGTGCTCTCTATCCCTTGTCTAGCACTGTAGAACCCCTACTCGGATCTAATTATGTTTAAACTTTATGTTGTGAATTATTAAACTCATTAAGGGCATTTTGGTCATTCTTTGGGATTGTGTCAGACGGGGGCAGGGCGCATTCCCATATGGTCCCTGGTGGATCTGGTGGATCAGGATGAGTCCTGTCATCAATAGTCAAAACCATAGAATTTTTTGACATATTGGACCCGAATGTGATAAGAACGTTTTCCAGTTGAAGTCAGTATTTGAGTTTTGAGATTGTGAAAGGCTTTATGTCGGATCTGACGTGTATAGTAATATTAATTAGAGTAATTTATGCCCCAATAACATTTATCGACTTAATGAAGAAATAGTTGTATATATTTTTAACAAATGATAGTTTTGGAAAATTAGTAGAAGTCTTTGGGGCATGTGATACCTGTAGATCCGTATCCCCTCCTCTCCTAAGTAAAACTGAGATAGTAATTAATGGGATTGAATCAGAAAGAATAATGGAGAGTAAAGAAGTGTTGAATTGGTAGGGCACTACAAGAGAGTTTTTTATGATTAGAGAGAGAATATGGAGATTATTGCATGTAACCATGGGATTATGGCTATATTAATTGATATTAAGGGTCAAAGATTTGTGCAATTTGAAACTTGAATTTTTTTTTTTTTTACAATTTAAGATATGAAAACATGATTGTTGGTAAATGGAGTTTTATTTTAGTAATCCTTTCGAAAGGGAATCAAAAAGTTGAATAAAGTCAATAGCCTGATTTAAGTATGGAACTAGGATAAGGTTATGCTAAAATTTTGAGGACGAAATTGTTTAAGGGGGGTAGGTTGTAATGACCCAAAAATTCAAAAAAAAAATAAAAATAAGAAAACTTAAGTGAAACAAACGATTTTTCCCCTAAAAAGCAAATGTTGACTTTTTAATCATGACACTTTTTGGACATTCTGTGAGGACCATTAGGTGGGCCTCAAAATTCTGAATCCGTAGATAGGAGGTATGATGAAATTAGAGATTGAATAGTTTCGCTATGAGCCAAAATGGACTAGGGAAAAAATAGTAATTTTCACTTGAAGGGTATTTTAGTCATTTTGCTAAGGAGATATTTTGGAGGTGACACTTGTCTAGAAAATTCTAGACATTTCCCTTCCTAATTTTCCACCGACCTAGTATACTATTTATATGTGAGGTGTATGTGTGTGATAGGGTTCGGTGGAGTATGGCTGAAACCATGAAGGAGGTGGCTCGTGAGAGAAAAACTAGAGCGAAGAGGGAGAGAACCAAGGAAAGAGAAGGAAAGAAGAAAGAGTGAAAGAAGAAAGGAAGAAAAACAAAGAGAAAGCAATGGAAGGAAAGAGCGGAGACAAAACCCGAAACCATCGTTTTGGGTTCTTATCTTTGGGTCTTCGTTTCAGGCTTGAAATCCAGTATTTTTTATGGTCTAAATATCACTACTTTTCTATTGATAGAAGTTCCACTAATCAAATCAATATGTGTCAAAGGGTTATGTCATCAATGTCTTGATCACTTGAACTTTATTGATCTAACACGCTTAGCTAAGAAAGAATGGGCTAAAGGACTTCCTAAACTCAAGAGAAATGCTAATCATGTGTGTGGACTATGCCAACAACTTTGCAAATAAACCAAGTCATCTCATCCTAACATTGCTCATATCACTACTTCTAGAATATTTTAACTCCTGCACACGGATTTGATTAAAACAATTTATGTTCTATCACTTGGTGGGAAGAAATATATCTTAATTTTTGTTGATAATTATTCAAGGCTTTCTTGTATGTGCTTTCTAAAAGGAAAAAATAAGACATATACTGAGTTTAAAACTCAGTTTAACCAATTACAGTCTATGTAACACCCCAGATATTCGAGAAAAATGAAATTTTGGAGAGATTGGGTAAAATGACAATTTTGCCCCTAGTAAGTAAAAATTGACTTTTTGATCATGACATCTTTTAGGAATTATGAAAAGACCATTATGAAGGTTTCAGGATCCTGAATTTGTAGGCAAGCAGCACGCCCAAATTGAAGAACGTATGAGGTAGATATAGGTCAAGAACAGCCAAGGGAATTTTGGTAATTATGCTTAAGAGATATTGTTTGATGGTGACACTTGTTCAGACTATTCTGGACCTCTCCCTCTCAGTTCTCCCACCAACATGCTACAATAATATATAGGGTGAGAGTGGTGTTTTGAGGTGTTTGGGGGAGGAAGGCTGAAAATGAAAGAAAATAAAATGAGAGAGAGATCAGGGGAGGGAAAGAAAAAGGAAGAGGAAAATAGGCAAGAAGAAAATAAAGGAGGAGGAATTGATTATGTCTGGTGGATGAAAGGAAATGGGCAAGGTGGAAACTGGGGAAAACCTGAGAGGTCCATTTTTGGATATTTCGGGTTTCCTAGTTTTGAGTAAGGAAACACACTAGTAGATGGTCTTAACGAACTTTTGGAGGACCTACAACCGTTCTTCGATTGATGCGGATAAGTTTAGAGCCTGGGAAGGCCGTAGCTAGGAACATGGCACCATGGCCGAAAACCTTGAAGGTTGGAATGCACAATCGAGGTAAGGTCTCATGATTCTGAAACCATAGATCATTTTCTGGGCTTAAGACGATTTGGTTTGGTGAAGAACACAAAATAAATTGATGTAAAACAAAGGAATTACAGTCGGGTCAAGTCGTCGGGTTGGCCGACCCGGTTTGCATACCCCCGAGAGGTTGAAGACAGCCTCTGCACAGGCGCGTGTGGGCCACGGGCAAAGGATGTCCTCATCCTCTGACGGCGCGTGCGGGCGCATTGGCCGGAATTTGGAAACACGATCAACATGAAAAGTGTTCAGCTAGGTTTTCTGAGTTTAATGGTTCAAGAGTTGGTTTAATTGGATATCATATGAGAAAGTTATGCTCGTTCAAAGTGTTTTCGTTTTATTTATATTTTCCTAATTAACCTTGGAATTTTTAAAATAAGGTTTATTTTATAAGTATTTTGTGTCTTTAACACGTGATGTTGAAGGAAAATGGTGTGTTGCACTTGAGAATAGGGTGAGGATATAGGATTACATTTTTAACCATAAAGGTTGTTAAGGGTTTACATACATAATAATGTTAGTAGTAACCATATTCTTGTGTTCCATAATGTTATAAGTATTTTGTGGCATTAAATAACGTTGTATGTGATCTATATGTATGTTGATATATATATATATATATGTAGTTAAATCTAATCTTGTGTGAACCCGTTGATATTTATTAAGTCCTATAATAAAGATATCCATGAATGAAGATTTCCTTTAAATCACTAGAATAAGGTGGATTAACCAGTAAATTGGAGTGACATAGGTGGATAGCTTCGGAAACCTGATAAAGTATAAATGTGAACCTTTAACTAAGTTAAGGGAATAATGTGTATGATTTGGTAGGTATTGTAAGTATGGGTTCATTTGTGAGAAAATTGAAGTGTACAAGCATAGGTGATGCTAAAATATTACATATTGATTTATGTGCTAGAACTTGGTTATGATTGAATAATTGTGGTACCACTAACATGAGGGTACAAATATACGATGAAGGATTTATTACAAGGGTAAATTAGTAATTCTCCACTATTTTTCCGGGGTTAATGGGTTGGACATGGGCGGTAACCCCGCAAGGTGGAATTAATTTGGTTTATTTAATAATGATTTGAACCAGGTTAAAAATTGTAAGATCCCTTATCTGACAAGTGGTTGTCAAATGGGAGCAAGACTGGTTCGGTTTTTAGGGTAGTTAGGGACGGGGCCTGTCAACTTGGTACCAAAGCGTAGGTTTTAATGTTCTGCCTAAGATTTGAATATTTAGTTTTACATGGAAATTACTCGATGATGCGTGTAGTATGATTTTAAAATGTTATGCATTAATTGATTTATGTTTCTAATGTTGATTAACCATAATTTAAAACGACTCTCGAATTACTTTTTACGCGGTTTTGTGCAAAATGTATATTTGTGCGTAGGTCCAGGCTTCAAAAAGTGGGGATTTAGTTTGTGGAATCAGTATGATTTTGGTGATAATTGGTTGATTATGGAATTTGGTATTCATATAATTACCAATGAGTTTCGGGAATCTTAAATGTTATTTCGTAGCTTATATATCGATTGTGATTCTAAATTAAATTAATTATTTTATGAAAATAGTTATGCTTCGATGCATGTTCTGCAAAGTCAAACGAAAATGTATTTTGAAATTAGTACAAAGTTGAAATGTGGATAATATGGTTGTGATTCAAGAAACAAATATATATTGTAAATATATGTTTTTCGTCAATATGAATAATTGTGAACAGGGATTTGGGAATATTAGTTGGTACTCGAATAGCTATGTGAAGTGGTGGATGGTTAGTCTCCAATGGCAAGGTAATGTCCCGTAATTTGAGCCTTTTGTGTTAATTATTTGGTATGATTTATATGACGTTAAACTGAATTTTGGTTTTCAAAATACTCGTTACATGAAATTTGAGATATTGGTGATGACCTTGATCCGAATTTTACGATGATGATTTGTCTTTGTGTTATGTGTGACGAGAGGATTTAAATATGCATTAAGAAGTAAGGATAACGAATGGATTCTGTGAGACTAATTTGAAATCAATTTTAAATGGTTATTGATGATTTTAATTTTAACTTAATTTAAACGCACATTTTACGAGGTACATGCGCATTGTGCTGGGTTTATATATAGATTTCATCTAAATGTTTCGGCTTGTAAATGAGATGTATGTTAACATAATTTGAAGAATGTTCCTATGTTAAGTCATGACATGTTAATGATAGGGCGATGGTATGATGATGGTTACATGTAGACACGGTAGAGATGATAATTGAAAATGGTTATGCTTAGTTTCCATGGGTGACGTGGAATCATCATCCTATGCTAAATGGTTGAGTGACGTGGTTGACACCCAGATGTTGTATCTATGGGTGGTCACTCGGACGTCGAGCTGGGCTCCTTAGTTTCCGATTGGTTATATGATATGATGTTTGGCCTACCGGTAGTGTCATATGGTTATGTGTGTGACACCTAGATGTTGTATCCCTAGGTGGTTACTCGGATGTTGTATCCCCGAGTGGTTCAGATGTGTTATTTGTGCTTAGATGTTGTCTCCTTGAGCAGACACTCGGATATTGTATCCCCAAGTGGTATGCTGGCTAGTAGTATAGGGATAACCCGGGAAATGAGTTTTGGAGTAATGCACTATGCATAGTGACATTATGCATTGAGTTGAGTAGATGAGTACTTGATTGGTGAGCCTGGCTATAAGGATACAAAATGAGATGAGGAAATATGGAAGATGGGATCAGTATGGTTAGAATGACATGTGTGGAACCCAAAATCACCGGAAGAATGTGGAGCTACCACGTGGCCCATAATTTCTGAAATGACCAAATTTCCCCTGGTAATAAATACTTAAAGCCCAAGCACCGAACATGGCTCAAGCCCACAATGCTTACATAGCCCAAATATTGGGCCCCAACTGGGATGACACGTGGAAGCCTCTCACCCTCGATCTGCATAACATGTGTTAGCGTACAAATCAAGGAGCATTTGTCCCACATCGGAACTATGGAAATTGAACATCCCACTCACCCCTATATAAGGGGAACACATTTCCCAATAAAGGTAATTTTGTTCAATGATACTTAAGCTCTTGAGATTTCTCTTTCGAAGCTGGCTTAAGCATTGGAGCGTTCTTGGTCGAACACCCCCCAGGTCTCGATCATTGAATGAACGATAGCTTACTTTTTACTTGTTTGCAGGGATCCTTGAGTCTTTTGAGTTGAAAAGATGAATTCAGCTTCAACAATTAGTGCTTTCATTGAGAGCTTAAAGCTATTCAAGAAGAATCTCTCACGATCGTTCATCGTTCATAACGTTGTTCGAAGATCTTGAACGTGTTCATCATTCGACAACAATTTTCCACTCAAGATTCTCTAGATGAGCATGGTTAGGGTTCGACGATCCGTTCGTTCAGCAGGAGAAGGTGTTTCAGCCTCAACTGCTCAGACAAGGAATGAAGCTCACATAGAGACTCCGGAGGAGCGCCCAATTCGTCCCCAACGTGTGTCCATTGAAGCACCCATGGAGACGCAGGGAATGATGCCAACCTTCAGCTTCGGAGCAATCCCATCTCCAACAAACCAAGTGTTTGTGCTAGGGGAAGGAACTTCAACCTTACAGCAAACAAGCAGGCGGATGGTGGGAGGAGCATCAAGGCAGAGTCAGCCCACTGCAAACATGGATCTGCGGGACTTCCTAGATGGGCGCCACGACATCTCAGGAGGATTCACCACCAACCTTCTCAAGAGAACTTGGCACAACAAGTAGAAAGGTTGAGAAACCAAGTTCAACTTCAGTTGGAGTTCTTGTAGTAACTCCTGGCAGAAAGAACAACCCAAGAACCAGAGAGACATTCCACTTCGCGTAGATGACAAGAAAATGTTCCAAGGCGACTATGGAAGGAAACAGTCCGATGCCAAGCAATATCTCGGGACACCTAGCTAGGTGACTCCGGTGAGGAAAGTCACACCCGCAGAGAAAAGAGTCCACAATGCCCAAGGCCATCAGTACTTGAGCTGCTCGGAAGTAGGGTCGGGATAGCTTCACGGGAGAAACGCTCATATAGGAGCAGAAGGGAACGTCAGATTCCACATAAAGCCCCAAGAAAATCTTCCCATGGTAGTGAGGGGGAAGATGAGGCTTACTCACCAGCGCTACCTCAGAGGTCAAAGGGAGAGGCTCGAGGAGGTTCCCGACGGATAGCGCGTAATGACTCACCGCCTCAGTAAGGTGCGCTACGAGCTAATGACGTTCAAAGAATGTTGGACCAACACCTTCGAATTCAACGAGGTGTCGATCTAAAGGATGATCTGTGTCGATAGATTCAGCTGTCCACACCCTTTGTGAGGGATATTGAGGAGGAGCCATTCCCTCAAAGGTTCGCAACGCCAAACTTCAATCCATTCAAAGGGAATTCTGATCCAATGAAACACATAGACTACTACCAGGGAGTTATAGTCCCCTACAGTCATAACGATGCACTCATATGCAAGGTGTTTCAAGCCTCCCTGCAAGACCAAGCCATGTCCTGGTTCAATCATCTCCCCCGGAGGTCGGTCGCTTCTTTTGAAGATTTGGCTCTGGCATTCGTGAAGGAGTACTCGCAGCTTCGTACAATTGAGGTAAAGGAAGACTATCTCTTCTCTATCCGTAAGCGAGCAAAAGATAGCCTCCGCAATACATTCGGAGGTACTGCGAGGAAAAGTCTCAAATTGTTGGTTGCAGTGACCTTGTCGCGGCAATGGCATTCAAACAAAGGCTTCCCCGGGACAGCCAGCTCTACGGAGACATTGTCATGAGCAATGCACGAAGTCTCACCAAGATGATCTATCTAGCAGAGCGTCATGCATGCTGGGAGGATGAAAAGAGTGTTGCACCTGCGCTAGATCATACCGTGACGAGCGAGAAAGCCTCCAAGCCAACATCACCGCGCAAAGAGAATGTTAGTGGCAAACTTTCCTATGAGGAGTTCAACAAGCGCAAGGCGAACCAAACTCCAAATGACTCAACCAACGAGAAGCCTAAATTGCAATTTTCAATACCAGTCCACCAGATTCATAATGAGATCAAGGACAAGACTTGGTTCAAAAAACCAGGACCCGTCAAGGGCGATCAGGAGAAAGCTGACCAAACCAAATGGTGCGCCTTCCATGAATGTTATGGGCACAATATTAGCACATGTATATCTTTTGAAAGATATCTCCAAAATCTCATGGAGGAGTCACATTGCACAGACTACATCAAGAAGTAGACTGCAGATCACATGGAGAACAAAGAACCTAAGGAGCCATCGTCAAAAGTGATCCGCATTAACTAGCTACATGTCAAAATTAGAGAGATATAGAAATCTATGAAGCTTTCAATTTTTCTTTTCCAGTTATTTTCTAAATTCAAGTAGCGTGTATTTGAATTATTAATAAGATTGAAATTTTTTTCTGAATTCATACCAACATGTTTGTACAATTTTTAAAACTTATACCCTCTAGTATCAAAGCCTTCGACATCTAAGCCTTCGCCCTGCAAAGCATCTAATGTAAGACCCTTATCCTGGAGGGAACGGTGAACGATCCCACATTCCTACGAGGGGGGAATGATCTGGGAGGGGAATAGTGATGTGCCTTAAAGGTGTAGGCATACACCTATCTAGCACGAGGCCTTTTGGGAGCTCAGTGACTTTGGGGGGGCTTGGAACCCCAAAGTTAAGCGAGTTAAGGCTGGTGCAATTCTATGATGGGTGACCCCATGGGAAGATGCACCGTGAGCTCCCGAAAACAAAACCGTGAGGGCGAGGAGACCCAAAGCGGAAAATATCATGGTAGATGAGTCGGGTTCTGATAGAGGAGGGTCGGGTCCTGATAGTATGGTATCAGAGCCAGATCCCGACCAGGAAGTGTGCCAGTGAGGACGCTGGGCCTTAAGGGGGGTGGATTGTAAGATCTGTGTCTTGGAGGGAATGGTGAACGATCTCACATTCCTGCGAGGGGTGAATGATCTGGGAGGGGAATAGTGGTGTGCCTTAAAGGTATAGGCACACACCTATCTAGCACGAGGCCTTTTGGGAGCTCAGTGGCTATGGGGGGGATTGGAACCCTAAAGTTAAGCAAGTTGAGGCTGGTGCAATTCCATGATGGGTGACCCCCTGGGAAGTTGCACCGTGAGCTCCCGAAAACAAAACCGTGAGGGCGAGGAGGCCCAAAGTGGACAATATCATGCTAGATGAGTCGGGTCCTGACAGAGAAGGGTCGGGTCCGGACATCTAAGCCTTTACCCGACGAAGCATCCAAGCCTTCGCCCTGCGAGGCATCCAAGCCTTCGCCCTGTGAGGCATCTAAGCTTTCCTCATGCGAAGCAACAAAGCCTTCGTTATCAAAACATCCAAGCCTTCGCCCTGTGAAGCATCCAAGCCTTCGCCCTGCGAAGCATCCAAGCCTTCGCCCTGCGAAGCATCCAAGCCTTCGTCCTTGAAGCATCCAAGCTTTCGCCATGTGAAGCATCTAAGTCTTCACCTTGCGAAGCAACAAAGCCTTCGTCATCGAAGAATCCAAGCCTTCGCCCTGCGAAGAATCGAAGTCTCCGTCATACAAAGCATCAAATCCTTCGCCCTGTGAAGCACCCCAGCCTTCATCATATAAAGCAACCAAGCCTTTGCCATGTGAAACATCAAAGTCTTCGCTTTTCAAAGTATACAAGTCTTCGCTATGTGAAGCATCCAAGCCTCCACCATGCGAAGCAACCAAGCCTTCGCCATGCGAAGCGACCAAGCCTTTGCCCCGCAAAGCACCCAAGCTTTCACCATGCGATGCATCTCAACCTTCGCCTTGCAAAGCACTCAAAGCCTTTCGCTAGGAAGCACTCAACGCCTACCACTAGGAAGCACTCAACGCCTTCTGTTAGGAAGCAGCCCAAGTCTTCCTCCTGAAAGCACTCCGAGTCTTCCACCAGGAAGTACTTCGGGCCTTCTTTTAAGACGTAAAAACCCTTCCCTAAAGGCAACACAAAAATAATGCTGATCTAGTTAGCAAAAATCCACTGTTGGACGTCCGTGGCTACAACGGGGGCATCTAATGCATGTGTTAGTTTGAAATTCAATCAAAACGGTTAGCATAATTTTGCAAAGAGACTGGACACTGGGATCTCAAAATTCTTCATAAGTAATGTATTCATTTATTCATTTGAATGATGGTTAGCTAATCACATCTCGATCGCTCAAACTAGTTATTCAGTATAAGAATGTAAAAACAATAATCAACATACACAAATGAAGTAACTATGGATGCAAGTCTTCAAAACCGAAGGTCCTTCGAAACTCTGCACACTCTTCTACTAAAGGTAGGGACATGTTGTCGAATGATGACTCTCCGTGTCTAGTTCAACCTACAGTTCTTTTATGGTAATCCCACTCCGACTCTTCATACCCAACTTTTGCGATTTATCTTCCTTAAAGAAAAAAGTTGTGGGGGCATGTGAGGGTAGCAAGCAACCAGCTCTCAAATTTTGGATTTCAACATCCAACCATTTGACTTCCTCTTTAGAGTTATGCAAGTGTTTGCGCAGTTGGAACAAGCCACCTGCTAAGTTGTGACATGCCTCATACCAGATGATGAGACACCTTGTCTTCTTTTCTAAAAGCTTCGATGTTGGCTCCACCTACACTTGAAAATGACAAGTCCGTATTTTAGCTGCCAGACACCACATGCATGGTCATTGGAAGTACACCTAGTGCAACACTTTGAGCTCCAACTAGGCCTTGCTTTACATTCCGTCGTGCCTTGATCCTCGTGTGTTAGGTCCTTCTATCTTCGAAGTACCATATGCATGGTCCACCTCCAAGCTTTCTTCCATCAGTTACGTAGTAGCGTACACCATCTAGAGCTTCACAGGGGGCATGATTGATCCTCCGTCTTTATGCTCCATGTTGCAGCCACTCCATTTTGAGCTCAATAGGACCTAGAATGTCAGGTCACTAAAGGTCCTTCGTTAGCTAAAACAACTCCTTGAGATGCTTCATTCACTTTATGGCACCACATGCACTTCTCCTCACTTCGTGGGATACCTTGCCTCGCCTTGTACTTTGGCATGTATCCTCTTGCGTTTTGCCTAGCTTAAAGTCATAGGGTACCTCGCCTCTTGTGGATGAAAGCCTAGACAGGTCATGGTGCACCTTGCTGCCCATGTGTCAAACTCTTCTATCCACCACGCTCCGAGTGAATGGTCGCTGGGAAGAACACCTCATGTCATTTGGCGCATCACCTCCTGCTCCAACCTTGCCTTGCCTTGCATTGTGGCACGCTAAGCCTTGGATGTAGAATACCTCGCATCATACTTGCAGCATGTCTCGTCTTGTAGTTGAACCATGCCTCGCCTCGATCAAAGAATGAAATTTTGTCCATCGGTTGGACTTCGAATTTCTTCCCCTGTCGTTCTTGAGTGCCTTCATGGATGAGTACTTATCGCAAAGTTCTGTGAGCACCCCTTCTGGAAACGCATGTTTGTTGCGGACCTTCTAGGACTTGAATTCTTCAGCTCCCTCGAAGTCTGTATACTTCCCACGGAACGGATTCTCACTACTAGAGCCACCTTGCTCCCACAATGCAAGCCTACTAGGTCTCACCAGAAGTGCAACTTGACACATCTTGAAATGATCGTCTCTAAAAATAGAGCTTAGCGCCACTTAAACTGCTGCAATTGGACTCATACAGCTCTTCGAATGTGCAAAAATGTAAAGCTCAACAATTAAAGAAATAATCAAAAGTCTCTCGGACAAGTGTGGAGCTTACTGCAACATCAGAGACTCCTAGATAGAGGTACAATGAAATTGAAGATCAAGCGGAGTCCTACTCCCATATATAATTTATTGGGACCACAATAAAAATTACATCCATTAGGATTCCTTGAATTCCTAAGCGATGTGGGGGCATTTGTGGAACCCAATATCACCGAAAGAATGTGGAGCTACCACGTGGCCCATAATTTCTAAAATGACCAAATTTCCCCTGGGAATAAATACTTAAAACCCAAGCACCGAACATGGCTCAAGCCCACAATGCTTACATAGCCCAAATATTAGGCACAAATCGGGATGACACGTGGAAGCCTATCACCCTCGATCTGCGTAACACATGTTAGCGGACAAATCAAGGAGCATTTGTCCCACATCGGAACTATGGAAATTGAACATCCCACTCACTCCTATATAAGGGGAACACATTTCCCAATAAAGGTAATTATGTTCAATGCTACCTAAGCTCTTGAGATTTCTCTTTCGAAGCTGACTTAAGAATTGGAGTGTTCTTGGTCGAATACCCCCCGAGTCTCGATCATTGAACAAACGATAGCTTACTTTTTTTCTTGTTTGCAGGGATCCTTGAGTTTTTTGAGTTTAAAGGACGAATTCAGCTTCAACAACATGAAACAAGTTTACCTGGATATAGTAGGGATTAATTCCCGACTTATTAGAAGTTCCTATTATTACGAAAACTGTGTTGAGATACCTTTTGTGTGGGAACTTGTGCGAAGCTTTTCTGTTATTCTTGTGATATGTTTGGTTTGAAACTAGATTTTCAGTTATGTATATTATTTTCATGTTGTGGCATTTCTTTTTCATCAAATCGTTTCCACTATGAAGATTGTGGATAACCCTCCTCGAGGATGGGTTGGTTATGCATGAAATTGCGTGATGTGAAATTGGACTAGGATTGGATGTGTATAAATTGTTTTGCTAGTATTGAGTTGATTATTATGGTGATTTGCGTGCTAGTTGTCATGACTTCTGATATTTTATGACATGGGATTTTGTGATATTGGATTTTGGTGGTGATTTTTTTTTTCAAATATATTTCAACGACTCGCTTCACGGAGTTCGTGATTGAGTTGTGCTTTGGGGTTGGGCCCAAGGTTCTGATTATGAATAATGAGTATGTGTTTCTCGATGTTCGTGGTATATGAAATGTTATAATAACTGCCTGGATGGAGATTTTCATAGGATTGGAAAGTGATCTGTTAGTCGGTCAGGTTTGGTAAGGAATAAGGGTATAACTTGGTGAATTGATAGTTGATGAATTGTCGTTTATTATTCATTGTATGTTTATTAACAGGGCCGTAAATATAGCTTGGTACTAAGGTTAGTGAGACACAAGATGGAATGATTGTGCTTGAAGTTTAATTGTTCAATCAAAGTACGAAAATATAATGCTATGGTATTAAGTGAAAATGGTCTGTGGTGACTTATGAGGGTAATTATGATAAGGAAATGTTATGATGATGATAACGTTATCATGATACAGATATAGTTCGACATGAGGTGTCGAGAACTTGGTACTTACATAAATGAAGTGTTAGGATAGAATTATTGAGAATTAACTTGATTACAATTTTACATGATAAATTAAATGAATATTAATTTTGTTTGTTTTATGAGTATTTTATATGCATTCGGGGTCCTGAACTTGGTCACCTTTCATTTAATAGTTTTACATGCATATATATATATTGAAGTATGATTAATGATAACCCGGATTTGATAAACGGTTGCATACGTACGATGGGTTAGTTGATGATTTCATAATATTTGGTATTAATTGGGGAATTATTCATCAGTTTATTAATTATCTGTTATGTTCAGAAACTAGGTTACATTAAGATTTGGAATATTAGCAATTGGAATACTAGCAAAGTATACCGGTGAATTCTGATGATTTGGACACAACTCCCCCTCCATGGACTTAACTCGTGGCCCATAAAAACCCCTACTTGATAGCACTCCCGCAACCTAGCCTTCAAGTCCTCAATCAAGCGCTAGGGATGGGCATAATTATCCATGGGCATGGGTACCCATGGGTATTGTTGAAATGGGTAGAAATTAGATGGGTAAAAATTTACCCATCATCTAGTGGGTAGGGTGAGGGTTTACCCATGGGTATTGAGGGTTTTTAATACCCATCAAATTCAAAGTATATTCTTTATCCATTCTTCAAATTATTTATGAATTTTTAACACTTTCTTCCCTTTACTAATTTTTTTCTTTCTATTCTTACTATTATTATTATTTATTAGGTATTATTATTTAAAATTATTTTATTTCAATTAAATATAAGTTATTTCATTTTTCATCAAAAAAATTATACACAAAAATGTTACGAATTTATATTAACATCAATTTTTTTAAGAACTTAAATAATTCATTTTAAATGATTTAACAAAAATCAACGTAAACTATATGAATTTTTAAGATTTCATAACCATGAAATAATTTAAAGGGAGTTTTATAAAGTCTTAAAAATTGTTTATAATAAAATTTCTAACGATTTTTTTTTTCAAGTTTTGAATTCCATTTCGACATTTACTACTCATTCTTCATTTAATTGGAAAGTTTTTGGAGTCAAATTCTCAAATAACTCATTCACTAGTCTTATTCAACTCGACAAATTTTGATAATTAAGGATAGAAGGGTAAATTGGTCATTTACTAATTCTCACTTTAAATTTCAAGACGGATTGTAACAGAGACTCAAATTAAAATTGAGAGGATTTGAAAAAAATGAAAAGCAAACGAAATTGAAAAGAAAAAATATTAGAAGTTAAAAATAAAAAGTTGAAGACAAATGAAAGTAAAAATAGAAATAAAAAATAAAAGAAAAATGAAAAGTAAAAAGAAAAATGAAAAGAAAAATAAATTCAAAAGGTATAAAAAATTAGAAGTTAAAACAAAATTAAACACAAGGAAAAAAAATTGAAACCAGAAAATAAATGTAAAATGTCATGGGTACCCATTACCCAATGGGTAGGGTTTGAGTAAACCCTCAAAAATTGAGAATGGGTCTAAATGGGTATAAAACCCATTTGTACCTATGTAGGGTAAGGGTTTACCCACACCCTCAAAAAAACTCATTTGACCATCACTATCAAGCGCTGGACAAACCAGCTTTCTTTCTCTAATGTAATAACCCGTTTTGGACACAACTGTACCTTTCCGTCACAAGATAGCTAGATGAGCCTGATAGTGGCTTGCGCCACTCCAGCTACACTATACCCTCACAATCTGTTTTTTATTTATTTTATTTTATTTTTATCAATAGCAATACCAACGTTGGCATCATTATGTCTCATATTCACCCTACATTTTGGAAAACTCTACCACATGTTTCTCTTTTATCAAAAGATAATTTATTAGCTACAAGTTGTTGAACTTTCTTTATGACCAAAAAATGTACTTAAATTGAGGATGGAGTGAATATAAAAACATGTCGACTTTAAGTAAGCAGATTTATTATTTATAACTCCATAATTGATTTATCTAAAGTTTTCCTTTAAAATTCTCGAAGGCTCGAGATTTACTTTTCGTTCAAGAACATTTTTGGGAGTATTCTTCGCACCATTACGTAAAGCGTGAGCTTACAAGTATGTAGGCAAGTGGCATGCAGAAATAAAAGTTCAAATGAGAAAATTACGAGTCTAAAACGGTCGAGACGTATTGATAAATTTAATAAAGTTTAAATAATGAATTCATTTGTCTCTCTCCTCCTCCCATCATTCCATGCCCTTTCTCTCCCCTCTCACAACCCTTTTCGCTTTCTCTATCTTGTGAGAAGTTTCTCACGAAAGTCTCACTACTGACGCCATTCGACGGTGACCTAGGTCACCACACCACCACGATTCTCTTCGTCTTTCCCTTGCAAGCACAACCATATCATTGAAAGAGGCTATCAGCCCCCATATGTGGCATAGAACACGGTGGAAGAAATAGGTCATCACAGCTTTCGAGGTAATTTTCTATCATCACGAGCACAAGTTCATGTTTTGAACTTTAGTTTTGAATTTTTGGGATCAAGTAGATATTTTTTGGCTATTAGAACGTAAGATTTCGTGAAAAAATGGAGATTTTGGAAAAACTCCAGCCAATAATGGCCAATTCTGGCCGGCGACGGTGAGAGGGTGAGTTGGAGGTAAGGGGAGGTTGAAAGCTGCAGTCACACCCCTAAAATCGGCAATGACGCGTAGGAACACGTGGGCCCCTCCCTCAGCCTCCAACGATTACCCTTTGTCTATCTCGATGTTCCAAAACGTTTGATCCATGGGAGATTGTTTATGTAATACCCTGGACATTCAAAAGAATAGAAATGACCATTTTTCCCCTAAGAAATCAAAATGTTTCCTTTTTTATAGGGATATCTTTTGGGAATTCCGAGAAGACAATTATGTAGGTCTTGAGATCCTAAATTTTTAGACAGGCGGTACGCCAAAATCGGAGGTCAGATGAATTTGTTATGGGTCAAAGATGTGTAAAGGTATTTTGGTAATTTTGCTTGAAGGGTATTTTGGCAAATTCGCAAAGGACCTAGAATACCCTAGAAAACCATAGAATATTCTACATCTTTTCCCTCTAAAAATATTCTATCCCACCAACTTAAACATGCATTATTTGTATATGTGTGTGGGTGCGGTTTTGAGGAGTTCGGGGGTGATGAACCGTAACTCACCCAAACCCCATGAACAAATAAAACCACGGGGGAGGAAAGATGAGAGAGTTATAGAGGGAGGAAAGAGAACTAGAGGAGTAATAAGATTAGGAAATGGGGAGAAAGAAACTGGAAAAAAAAAACATAGAGGAGGCGCTAAATTCAAAGAACTTCCATGACCGTGAAAACCCATAGATGGTCATAGGCTGCCGTGATGATTTGTCGCGTTGTGGTGGCTTTTTTAGGGTCCTAAAAGGTTAAGAAAACTCCTAGGATCATTCTGGAGTGAGAAAGCATGGTGGTGGACGTGGGGAATAACTCTGCAAGAAACTGGAAAATTGGCTGAAATGTCAAGGTATGATTCCCTGCGTTTTAGCCTTTCATTCTTAGTTCTAAGATCATGGATCTTCTTCTGGGATAACTTAGAATAATTTTGACCTAAAAGGGGAAGAAAACAGTGAGTCTTGAGTGAAATACGGCCGGGTCGGGTGGCCTGGTCGGGTGGCCTGGTCGAGCGACCCGAGTTGAAGACCCAACTCGAGGTAACTAGTGACATGGCCACACGTGAGGCTCACATGTAGAGGCCTTTCAGTGGTGCGCGAAAGCGCGTGCGACCGCTCCAGATGGTGCAATCAACATGGAAGTTTCTTTTCCTGAATTACTGAGTTCAACGATATATTGTTTGAGATAATTGGCCATTGAATGAATAATTTGTGCTCGTTCATAGTTTATGTGTTATTTAATTGTCTTTAATTAGTTCTAAAGCTTGGGTATATTCATGGGTTCCACTATTTACCAATTGGGTCATGTTTGAAGTGTCTAAAATGATTTATATGTTAATTGAAAAGTATAAGATTACATGTGTTGATGCACGAAATGTGCCAACTTAGGGAGCAAATGCTGCTCCGCCACATGCCCTGTTTGAACCTGAAAGAGGAAAGAAACTGGTTGGTCGGTGAGAGTATAGGCACCGGTGTGGTACCAGCCCAAAGGTACTCCGACGCCCAAGTCAGAGGTTGGTATGAGGTTTAGGGAGGTAGCAGAAAGTATACTGTAAGAGTAATAGTAAACAGTTAATTGCTTAGTTACCTTTGTACGACAAGTGGACCCCTTTTGTATGGGTGCGGCGAATATAATATTTGTATTTTCCGATGTGGGACAAATATCAATTCGCTGTGGGACGGACACGTGGAGGTGCCATCCAGACCGAGTAGGACTTGTCCATGTGAGTGGGCCTGGGCCCCTTGGGCTTGTGGTAGGTGGTGGCACTGGGCCGACCGGTCGGTCTGGGCCGCCGCACCGACCGACAGGAGCTGGTCCTCTGGAGTCGGCTGGTGGCATGGTTTGAAGAGGGTTGGGCCTCTAGGTCGGTCTGGGCCGATGCGCGGAGCCAGGTAGAGGGCTGGGCCTCCAAGATTGGTCCGAACTGGTGTTACTTCAGCGATGGGCTGGGCCTGTAGTCAATATGGGCTTCAAGCTCATTCTAGGCCGATAGGGTATGAACAGAAATCCCCTAAGTTCGTGATCGAGGTGGAATTTCTCGGTTGGGGACTTGTAAAAAGAGAGCCCCAGACCGGATGTACATGCCCTCAGTCCCCTAAGTCCCCTAGGCGAGGGATTGAAATGAGCAGATGCGCTGGTGACAAAGTGGGGGTGGTAGACCGAGGCGCCATGATTCGGTCGGTGTGGGCGGGAGAAGACACTAGTAGGTGTGGAAGTCGAGGAGCCACCTACGCCACGGGTCAGCGGACGTGACAGTTGAAGGAATCGAGGAGTCGTCTGTGTTGCGTGTCAGTTGGTATTCCCGGTCGTTGGTTGTCAGCGGCATTTATGGTCACGCGTGCTGCGTGGGGAACAGCTGTCCAGGGCAATAAGTGTCACGCGGAACAAGGCGACGCTTCGACTACCGACCCGGGCCTATAAATACTGGGTGAAAAAAGCATTTTTACCCTTTTTACCTTCGTGCAAATTGGTGGTGTGTGCGTTGTCTTTGGTGTAGGCGATTTCCGGCGAGGATTCAGATAACCTGTCACGGCGGTACAAGCTCCGGCGAGGACATTGTGTCTGCGAAGCATAAGGTAAGTCGTTCTTCTCCCCCATTGGCTTGTTCTTTGCGGTTTTGCTTGTTTTATTTATGGGGAATGAACTGTGGATGAACCGGGGTTCGGACACAGGTCAATCCTGGTAAAACACGGGTCGGTGTTCAAGAGTGTGTTTTTTGTCTGTATTCCCTGCTAGCAGTGGTGCGATGTCTGAGAGGGATAGCCAATCAAATGAAGTGCAGGACTACGACGAAGGGGAGCAACAGAGCTCCTGGGTGGACAGAGGCGTTTCAGTGGAGGGTACACCGTCGAGGCGTGAGGCCCAAAATGCTGCCAGGGGTGATCAGACCGGGGTGTCGGCGTCAGGTCGGTCGAGGGTGGGGAAAACCCCGACTAGTAAGAGGGGGACGGCCAGTGCGAGCACGGCTCGGGCCGCTGAAAACCCTACCGAGGAGGCTGACACGGTGGTGTGGTCGATTGACGCCTATGAGAGTCAAGAGACTGAGGCCTCAGTGAAGAAATTCCGGTCGGCATGGGGCGTACCGGAGGACGTGGAGATGCGGGTGGTCGGTCCCACCGAGCTGCCCAGTGAGGCTCCAGAGGGATGGGCCTTGCTCTATACCGAGCTGTTCAGCCACGGCGTCCGGCTGCCACTACACCCATGGCTGAGGAGGATGGTCCGAGGGTTGGGCGTGGCCCTCGGTCACCTGAACCCGAATGTCTGGATCATTCTGGTCAGCCTGTATGCGGCCTTAGCCAGAGCTGGGGAGAAGTCACCGACCTACGCCCAGGTCGTCCATTTGTACGAGTTTGAGCAGCAGCAGCAGAGCACAGGCTGGGTGCATCGGCCCACTTGCCCTTGGCTTCACTGAGCTGTGTTTTCAGAGTGTGTTTGATGATCTTATTCACAGCTTCGACCTGTCCGTTGGACTGAGGGTGAACGGGAGAGGAGAAGCATAGACTGATTTCGTACCGAGCGCAGAATGCTCGAAAACAGGCATTGTCAAACTGTTTCCCGTTGTCGGTGATGATCGTATGTGGGAGGCTGAAACGGCAGATGATGTTCTGAAAGATGAAAGTTTCGATCTGAGCAGTGGTGATGGAGGCGAGGGCCTTGGCTTCGACCCACTTGGTGAAGTAGTCAACTGCAACGACCGCATACTCGGTCTGTCCCTTACCGGTTGGAATCTTTCCGATGAGATCAAGCCCCCACTGAGCGAAGGGCCACGGGCTGAGCATTGACGCCAGGTTCTCGAGCGGAAGCATTATGAACGGGGCAAAGCGCTGGCACGCGTCACAATGCCGAGTGAGGTCGACAGCGTCAGCGTGCATGGTCGGCCAGTAGAACCCTTGGTGGAAGGCCTTGTGGGTAAGTGATCGGGGGCCTGAGTGATTACCGCAGACGCCGGCGTGGATCTCTCATAGGAGGAGTTTCCCGGCTTGCGAATCGATGCATTTAAGCAGCGTAAGAGTGGAACCGCGCTTGTAAAGCTGACCCGTGATGAGGGTGTACCGGACAGCCTGTCGGGGAATTCGCTTGGCCTCGAGCCGATCGGTTGGAAGGCTCCCATCGGTGAGGAAGTGGATGAGGGGGGCCATCCAAGTGGAGCTGGTGTTGACATAGTGTACCGAGGTGGGTGAGGTGCTCGACTGGTGTAGAATCTCCACTAGGACTTGCCGACCGGTCCGCTCGTCCAGAGAAGAGGCAAGTCGGGCTAGAGCATCGGCATGGCTGTTTTTGGATTGGGGGATCCGGGTGATTGTATGGGCATGAAAACTGCCAAAGAGGGACTGAGCCAACGCCTGGTACTGTGCCATGGAGGTGTCCTTGGCCTCGTATTCGTCGTTGACCTGGTTGACCACAAGCTGTGAATCGCTATAAACCTGGATCTGCTCGGCCTGCAAGTGTTTTGCCAGACGGAGGCCGGCGAGCAAAGCCTCGTACTCGGCCTCATTGTTGGAAGCCTTGAACATGAAGCGAAGTGCATACTCCAGTCGGTATTTGTCCGGGGTGGTCAGGACAAGCCCGGCTCCAGAGCCACTATGGCACGCCGAGCCATCAACATGGATGAGCCAGGTGGGTCGGTGCTCGTCCAGTGCTGGCCGGGAGGCCGAAGCCTGTTCAGTGCTGGCATGGATTTCGGGCTCGACGGACGGGTAGGTGAACTCAGAGATAAAATCGGCGATGGCCTGCCCTTTTTCCTCCGGTCGGGGGGCGAAAGTGATGTCAAACTCGTTGAGCTCAATGGACCATTTGAAAAGCCGATTGGAGGTGTCGGGCTTCTGCAACACTTGGCGGAGTGGGCGGTTGGTCAGGACGACGATCACGTGGGCCTGAAAGTACGGTCGGAGCTTCCTAGAAGAAGTGATCAGAGCAAAAGCTAGTTTTTCAAGGTCAGTGTACTTGGTTTTCACGTCTTGTAGTGCTCGGCTGACATAGTAGAATGGGTGTTCGGCGCCCTCAGAGCGTCTGATGAGGACGGAGCTGACGGCGGAGCTGGAGACCGACAGGTACATGATGAGGGTCTCACCAGTCTCAGGTCGGGATAGCAAGGGCGCTCGGCTCATGTATGCTTTGAGCTCGGTGAAGGCTTTGTCGTATTCCTCGATCCAGGTAATGTTTTTGGACCGAGCCCTGAGGGCCTTGAAGAAAGGGACGCACTGGTCAGTTGCCCTTGAGATGAATTAGGTCAGCGCGGCGACTCGGCCAGTCAGGCTCTGGATCTCCTTCTGGGTCTGGGGGGCCTTCATATTCAGGAGTGCCTGTATCTTCTCGGGGTTAGCCTCGATGCCGCGCTAGCTGATCATGAAGCCGAGGAACTTTCCCGAACCGACCCCGAACACGCACTTCACAGGGTTGAGTCGCATCCGAAACTTTTTCAGGACCGAGAACATGCGGGTGAGGTTGGTGATGTGTTGGTCGGCCGTCTTGCTTTTTACCAACATATCGTCCACGTAGACCTCCATGGTCTTGCTGATCTGATCGGCGAACATGTAGTTGACTAATCGTTGGTAAGTGGCCCATGCATTCTTTAGGCCGAAAGGCATCACTTTGTAGCAGTACAGACCCTGGTCGGTGCGGAAGGTGGTGTGGATCTGATTCGCGGGGCGTATGAAGATCTGATTGTATCCCGAGTATGCATCCATGAAGCTGAGGAGCTCGTGCCTGGCTGTGGCGTCTACCAGCTGATCGATCTTAGGCAGCGGGAAGCTGTCCTTGGGGCATGCCTTGTTCAGGTCGGAGAAGTCGATGCACATGCGCCACGCCCCTGAGGGCTTCTTTACCAGGACCACGTTTGCCACTCAGACGGCATATACGGCCTTGCGGGCGAAAAGGATGGTACTGAGCTTCAGAATTTTAGCCTTCATGGCCTCGGTCCGCTTGGCGTCGTATATGCGCCACTTTTGCTCCATAGGCTTGAATTTCGGGTCGATACTAAGTCGGTGGCAAATGACGTCTGTTGAGATGTTGGGCATGTCTGCGTAAGACCAGGCGAAGACCTCTGCATTCTCACGCAGGAACTTGATCAGGTCGGCACGCAGAGCTGGGCTCAGTGTGGTGCCAATTTTGACCTTCTTGTCGGCGAAATCGTGCGAGAGGGCGATTTCTTCTACCTCCTCGATCGGTTGAGGGTGCGGCGTGGTAGAGTGGTCACGGGGATCTTCGATCGGCCTGTCCCGTAAGTGTTGGGCGACCTGGGGATCAACCGAGTCGGCCTCAAACGCGAACTCGACAACAGCTAGGGTCTCCGTGGGCTGGGTGATAGCTTTCCCAGCAAGAGTGGTTGAGTTGCAGGTCCGGGCTGCCATTTGGTCTCCACGAACTTGTCCGACGCCCATGGGGGTCGGGAACTTCATGAGGAGGAGATGGGTGGAGACAACGGCTCAGAGCTGGTTGATAAGCCCCCGGCCTAGGATGACGTTGTATGCGTTCGGGCAGTCAACCACGAGGAAAGGTGCCAGGACGGTTGCGCGCTTCGGGTTCTCGCCGACCGTGATTGGCAGGTTGATGGTTCCGGTCGATACTATGGAGTCCCTGGTAAAACCGAACAGTGGGGAGGGGGATCGGTCTAGCTCGGTCTCCTTGAGTTGAAGCTGTTTGTATGCCTCTATGAAGATGACATTGACCTAGCTGCCGGTGTCAACCATGATCCGCCCGACATCGAAGTTGCTGATGATGGTGTAGATGACGAGTCATACGGGTAGATCACCCCTGTTCCTCCTCCTCCAAGAAGGAGATGGCTCCCAACCTGTTCGTGCCACCTTCTGCGCTCGGCCGTCCACCACCTGGAAGACCTGTTGGTTGTGCTTCATAGTGCGAAGGAAGTCCTTTCTGGCCCGGTTGGACGCCAGAAGTGAAGAGATGGATGGGCCCCCGGTTATGGTGTTGATCTAGGGGTGTCGAGGCTGCTGCTGAGCGTTCTGCAAGAACTCGTTGATCTTGCCGTCTCGAACCAAGGCCTCGACCAGGTCTCGGAAGGCCACACACTGGTCGATGATGTGGTCGTTGTACTTGTGGTACTGGTAGTAAACGCCAGTGTTGTTTGCCTGTCGGCCCGCGCTGGGAGTCCAGGTAGGCTTGGGGATCATGCCCTCCACGTTCATCAGTACGTTCTCATACGACGTGTTTAATATCGTATAGGTTTCGTACTTGGACCGAGGATGGTGGCGCTCGGTGCGCGGCTCGTTGGGTCGATTGTCTTGCTGACCCTGTCCGTGGTGAGACCCCTGGTGGTTCTGGTTTCTGCCCTTCTTTCCCGAGCCGTAGGAGGGAGTGTAGTCTTTCCTCTTACCACTCGGGGAGTTCTGATGCTGGGTCTGCCCGGATGCGGCTTGCTGGGGGGCCGACTGTTGCTGGTTGTGACTCGGTGTGTAGGTGTCGACTGAGTCCCCAGTGTTGGGTCGATATGTGCTAACCGTCGTCAAGGAGACCGAGTACCTCGGGGGAGGTGTACCTCGGGGGAGACCGAGTACCGAGTATCTCGGCCATATCGCGTTGTAGCTTTTCCAACGCCCGGAGTACCTCGGGGGAGGTGTCCCTTGGCCATCGGCCGGGTGCGAGTGTGACTTCTCCGTCCACATTGTCCTGCATGCTGGCGAATGGGGAGGGTAATGGTGTTTTAGGCTCGGTAGAATGAAAGGTAAACTTAGTCAGATTCCCACAGACTGCGCCAAACTGTTGATGCACGAAATGTGCCAACTTAGGGAGCAAATGCTGCTCCGCCACTTGCCCTGTGTGAACCTGAAAGAGGAAAGAAACTGGTCGGTCGGTGAGAGTATAGGCACCGGTGTGGTACAGGACCAAAGGTACTCCGACGCCCAAGTCAGTGGTCTGTTTGAGGTTTAGGGAGGTAGCAGAAAGTATACTGTAAAAGTAATAGTAAACAGTAAATTGCTTAGTTTCCTTTGTACAACAAATGGACCCCTTTTGTATGGGTGCGGCGAATATAATATTTTTATTTTCCCGATGTGGGACAAATATCAATTCGATGTGGGACGGACACGTGGAGGTGCCATCCAGACCGAGTGGGACTTGTCCGTGTGAGTGGGCCTGGGCCCCTTGGGCTTGTGGTAGGTGGTGGCACTGGGCCGTCTGGTCGGTCTGGGCCGACGCACCGACCGATAGGAGCTGGTCCTCTGGAGTAGGCCGGTTGCATGGTTTGAAGAGGGCTGGGCCTCTAGGTCGGTCTAGGACGACGCACGGAGCCAGGTAGAGGGCTGGGCCTCCAAGATTGGTCTGAACTGGTGTTACTTCAGCAATGGGCTGGGCCTGTAGTCAATATGGGCTTCAAGCTCGGTCTGGGCCGATAGGGTATGAGCAACATGAAACATAAATATTGTATTGTTCTATAATTTTTATGGTAAATTGTCCACTTTGAAATATGAACTAAGTATAATGATGTAAATGGAAGGTAGTGTTGGCTGTAATCAACGTATGTGTTTTATGCTGGTGTATAGCTAGTAGAACTGTGTGTAAGTAAATAAGTTGGTTTGTAACGAGGAAATTGTTAAATAAAGATTACTTTTAAGGTGGTTTAATTAACAGAATAATAGTTTATGTTAGAAATAAAAGTTATTAGACAACTTAAAGATTTATATTTTATAGAGTGGACCTGTTAATGTAGACTGTTATGTATTAAGATCGTAATAATTTTATCGTATACTATTTGAATTTAAGATAGTATATATCGATAATACTAATTAACAAAAGAAAGGTCTTAATTAAGGACAAAAAGATAATTTTCGCCACTCAACGAGGTTAGTGGGTTGGACATGGGCGATAATCCCACTAGGTGGAAATAATTTGGTTTATTTAATAAATATTTGAACCGAGCTAAAATTTGTAAGATTTCTTGCCTGAAAAGAAATTGCCAATGGGAACAAGACCGGTCTGGGTTTTATGATAATTAGGGACGGGTCCTGTCAACTTGGTATCAAAGTTAGGTTATTAAATAAATTATTTTTCTGAGATATGTTGCTTAAAAACTCAGTTTAGAAATTGGTTTGATTTACGTGAGAATAATTTAAATGTTGTTTTTAATGGATCATTGGTTGGTTCGGGAATCTTAAGAAAATTACGAGAAAGCAAAATTGTTATGGAAATCATTTTACAACCTATTTTACAAGATTTTTACGACCTATTTTACAAGATTTTTACGAATATTACGTCAGGATTCTAGGTTTTGAAATTATTTTTGATTTTTTTTAAGGAACAAATAAATGATGAAATAATTTAAATATGATTTTTTATAAATAGATAATTTTTGGGAAGTTATTAATGGTTGATGCACGTTAGAAAATGATTTTGTTGACATTATTTTAATATACGAGTTACGAGAAAGTGATTAGTTTTATGAATTTCTATATAATTCTTAAAATGTGTTTTATAATTAAAAATTTGGTTCGATTTGATATACAAGCTCTGGGTTTTGAATTATCAAAATAATTTTTGAATGTAAATTTGGAGCTTAAAATATGAATGATAATAATATATGTTGAGCATATAATGATAATGATGGGATGATGTATGATGATGCAAAGACATGATGGTTTAAGTGTTAAGAAGTTAAAATTGGTTTTGCAATTTGATTCAGGTTCTGAATTTAGTTTGGGTTATGGAATTTGGTGTTTATATAATTACCAATAATTCTTTGGAATTTTAAATGTTATTTCGTGTTTTATATGTCGATTGTGATTTTAAGTTGATTACTTTTATGAAAAGAGTTAAAATACATGTTATATACGATTTTATGAAAATGGAGTTGGATTTAGTTATGGATTTCAAAACGATGTTTGGATCGTTATGAATAAGTACATGCTGAAAAGATTGGCTTTAAGTTTTAACTATATATTTGATTATTGTTTTGGAAATAATTAAATGCTTGGATGCACGTTCTGGAAAACGAAAAATGTGTTTGAACTTAAGTATAGAGTTGAAATATGGTTAAAGTGGTTGTGATTTGAGGAATAAATGTATATTGTAAACGTATGTTTCTTGGTATTATGAATATTTGTGTGCAGAGATTATGGAATGCCAGTTGATACTCGGATAATGTACTCCGAGTAGCTATGTATAGTGGTGGACGATCTCAGACGTCGAGGTAATGCTTCGTAATTCTAGAGACCGGTATTATGATGGGTAGTCTCGAACGTCGAGGTAATGCTCCGTAATTCCTGAGACTAGTGGGTAGTCTCAGACGTCGAAGTAATACTCCGTAATTCCTGAGGCTAGGATCGTGACTCATACGTCGAGCTGAGCTCTGTAATTCTTGAGCCAGTCTACACTCAGACGTTGAGCTGGGTTCTATAATTCCTGAGTGGTATCTACCGATAGAGAAAATGTAACCCCTAGAGGAAAATTGACAATGCCCAAACTACGCAACAAATTAAACACGTAATTCGAGTATTATGCAATTTAAACCCTTTTTGTGTAGATGTAGTATTGATAAATAGGGATAGTTCTTAACCAGGGAAATTATGGAACATTAATAATGTGTTAATGGGAAAGAATAATGAATTAAAGAATAATGAATTAAAGAATAATGAATTAAAGAATAAAATAATCAAATAATCAAATAATTAAATAATCAAAGAATCAATAAATTAAAGAATAGAGGAATAAGAGAATAAAGATTAATGAATTAATGAATTAAAGAATTAATGAATTAATGAATTAAAGAATTAATGAATAAAAGAATAAAAGAATAAAGAATTAAATGGGGGGCTTTGAGGGAGTGTAATCATTCAAATACAAGTAAAAACATATATGAACTAATTCTATTTCTACTCTAACTTATGTACAAGTGACCTTCTTAAAACACATATCTTACCAACACTCTAATAATTGTAAATATTAAAACAATCACGAAATTTTACCTTAATCGTTTCAATTATCTTCATACATTTTTCAATATTATAAATGCACCGACAACGGCCGACACTTACAATATGATTTACCTTTTATTTTTTACTGAATGCACCGACAGCGATCAACATTAAGTCTCTTCAATTCTACTCTAAGTGCACCGACAGTGGATAAAACACTTAATATCAAATTGAAGTATGAAGCACTAAAATGTATAAAATAACTAAGATTCATAAAGTAAGACACATGGAGATTGCATTAAACACTTACAATTATTAGCAAGAAAATACCACACATATATTGAACTATAATCAAAACCAATAACAAAAATAAGAGTTTAAGTAAATAGAGAGCAATTGTTACACTTTCAAGGTGGGTGAAAACAATGGATTGTTATTCACACGGTTCTCCGACAGCGGACGGAACCTTATGAAGATGGAGGAAATAAACACGGGAAATATGGACTCAAACTCTAAACTTTGTATTGGAAATATTTTGCCAAAATTTCTCTTAAGGAAGGCTCAAATGTGTGCCTCTAAGAAGTGTCCATAACAAGTGAAATGAACCCCTATTTATAGGGAGAAAAATCAAATTACACTCTAAAAAATAAATAAAAACAAATAAAAATTACAATAAAAATATTCAAAAGTGTAATGATGAGATTGGGTGGTTTTTGGGGAAAAGATGTTAAAAAAACAAAAAAAAATGTTCAATAGTGCTGCTGGAAAGGAGCTGGCAGAAGCCAGCTGGAAAAGAGCAGAATATTCGGCCAGCCCAGGCTGGAAAAGAGCGTTGTGGCCGGCAGGCTTCGCTGGAAAGGAGGGAAAATAGTTCGGCAGGGGCGCGCTGAAGATGAGGCTTGGCATTCAGCGCACGCACGTCGAAGGTGGAAGTCTCGTTCGGTACACGCGTGCCGAGAAGATGGAAGGCGCTTCGGTACAGGGCCGCTAGCTGATCGCGCCTTGGGCTGAGCGGAATGACTGTGCCTGGGCCGCGCGGGTTGGGCCGTAGGACACAGGCCTGGGCTTTGGCAGCAGGCTGGGCTGGATTTTTAATTTAAAATGGATTTGGGCTGTAGAAATAAAATGAAAATTAATTTATAACTTAATTAATATTTCCACCGAATTTCGTCCATAATTTCTTCGTTATAATCCCGATCGAGATGATTCTTTCGCCAAAATGCTCCAAATTACAAACTTTATTTATTTAAACAAAAATTACACAAAATAAATTATTTTATCTAATTATTTATTATTTTAATATTGAAAGTCAAGTATAAAGGGTATAAAATAATATAAAATAATGCTTAATTAATGACCTATCAAATACCCCCACACTTAAACTTTGCTAGTCCCTAGAAAATACCAAAACTAAACTACAAATTCAAAATAATTAAACCTTAACCATTTGTCTCAATATTTCATTATTATCATGACATAAAAGATTTTCGCTTAAAACATTTAAGCATGTGGAATTCAAGAGTTAATACATGGTAACAAAATGTTTCAAAACGTAAGATAATGAGTAAATATGGTGAATTGGATCTCAACATAAATAAAACAAGTATGAATCAACTCACAAGAACATACACTCATAAATTCACTGAATTTTGTAAAGGTTTGTGTTTGCACTCAAAATATGTGAGAGAAATGCTCACATAATAGATATGAAGTACTTTTGCAAAATTTCAAACAAACACCTCAAGATAAAAACAAAACATACTTGCACAAATGAACCAAAACCATAAGCTTACTCAAGTGATTGACTCCACTAATCAAAATTTACCATCTTAAGGATCATAAGGTCTTTAAGAAGGTTGTAATGGTTCTAAGTTTATAGGTAGGGATAATATAGGACAAGTGGTGCTCAATTCGTTCCAAAAGTCCATAAACTCCCAAAACGTATCATAACTTCCCAACCTTAGTGCAATGATGTCAGTAATCCATCCCTTTGAACACATGTCTAATTCCATCATGTTGGGCCTCACAATCATTCTTTATGTCGGATTTACAAATGTAAGAGACTTAACTCAAACATTACATAACCAAACCTTATTACCTTGATAGAGACTCAATTTTGTTTTTTTTTTTTGGTTTTTTTTTTATATCAAGGTAATAACATGTGTCAACAATACAACAAAACTTGAGTAGGTAAATCCAAATGATATACTTAAAAGTCTTTTAACATCATCATTTTCTCTTCACACAATATTTATGTCTTCAACTGAGTTCTTGAAACAAGGGTAAAGGATGTCTATACTAAGTTCAAGTGATTAGATAATTATGGTGATGAAAGAAAGGCTTAATGTGGGCTCAAAGGGGTTAAAACTAAGGGAGGTCGCAACTTGTGCGCTCAAAATAGGGAACATGGATGTTTGAATTTATGGTGTTAACCCTAATTCCTTAATCATATCCAAAATAAGAGAGTTTATTTACCTAAAAGCTTTGAAAATCACATAGAATAAGTTCTAGTACTCTAGAGTTCATTAAAAGCTATGACAAGCAATTATAAGGCATATGTATATCAATTTTTAAAAAAAAAACTTATGAATCACTCATCATAGATGTATATAAAGTTCTAAAGCTCATACTTATCTTATTATGCTTATTTATCTACCAATTTACATGCATTATCTTCAAGTTATAACACTTAATCACAAAATATTAACAAATAAATTCAAATTGTAGTGAATATCTTTATGGCCATAACATATTCATTTTTGTTCCTTTATGACATTGACAAGTTAAATGGCAACTTAAGACTCATAAAAACACTAAGTTAAAACAAAAAGATTCAAGAAAACAATAAAAAAAATTTTTTGCCAAATACTTAATAAACAATTCAATTGCACAAATAAAAATTGTAAACCATTCCCCCACACTTAAATTCTACATTGTCCTCAATGTAAGCAATTAGAAAGTAATTGAACATAGATTTAAGATAAGGAAGTTGATTTACGAAAATGAAGTAAGAAAAACATAAACAAAGTAAAAGAGAGTGAAGGGTTGAAAGAAAGCAAATTTGTGTTGATGACTCCTTCACAACTCGAGAACACATTGGATTGCCTTCCAAAAAGCGCTTGAAGTTTAACGTCCATCCAGCCTAGACCAAATTCTTTATTCTGTTCATCTGATGGGACGTCGCAGCACTCTTTCTGACTCCACATCGTGTTCTCCAATTGCCTCGATGTAAGGCTTCAATCGGTGGCCATTGACCATGAACTCTTTTCCCGTTTCAATGCTTTTGATCTGTATGGCTCCATGGGCAAACACATTAGTAACAACAAAAGGACCTACCCATCTGGAAAATAATTTACCTGGAAAGAGTTTAAGTCGGGAATTGAACAACAAAACTTTCTGGCCAATGTCAAACGTTTTACTCTTGATCTGTTTGTCATGAAATGCCTTAGTCTTTTCCTTGTAGATCAGAGTGTTTTCGAATGCATCATTTCTGATCTCCTCAAGCTCAGCTGGAGCTTTCGATGCAACCCGGCGTCATCTAACTTGATGTTGAAAGTCTTGACAGCCCACTATGCTTTATGCTCTAGTTCCACTGGAAGGTGACATGCTTTACCGTACACCAACCTATAGGGTGACATTCCTATAGGTGTTTTGTATGCCGTCCTGTATGCCCAAAGTGCATCATCCAACCGTTGGCTCCAATCCTTACGATTAGGACCCACGGTTCGCTCTAATATCTTCTTGATCTCCCTATTACTGACTTCAGTCATTCCACTCGTTTGAGGATGGTAAGGTGTAGAGACTCTGTGAGTGACATCATACCGTTTCATTAAAGCTTCAATGGTCTTGTTGCAGAAATGACTTCCTCTATCACTTATTAGGACCCGCGGGATCCCAAACCTGGAAAGAATGTTAGTTCTGAGGAAATCTGCAACAGTTTTAGAGTCATTAGTCCTGGTGGCCTTAGCTTCCACCCATTTCGATACATAATCAACAACAAGTAAGATATAGAGATAGCCATTAGATTGAGGAAATGGACCCATAAAATCGATACCCCAAACATCAAATATTTCAACGGTTAGAACATAATGTTGTGGCATTTCAACCCTTCATCCTAAGTTTCCTGATCTCTGACATTGATCACAGGCTAAGCAGAATGAATGTACATCTTTAAAAAGTGTGGGCCAATATAGTCCAGATTCTAAAATTTTGAGTGCAGTTTTTCTAGATCCAAAGTGGCCTCCACAAGCATGGTTATGGCAGAACTCTAGGATTGACCTATGTTCAATATCAGGGATACATCTCCTAATCAATAAATATGCACAGTGTTTCCATAAATAAGGTTCATCCCAAACATAGTGCCTAGCATGCTTCTTGAGTTTATTTTTTTGTGCACGGGTGAGAATGGTGGGCAACTGCTTGGTGACTAAGTAATTGACAATATCAGCATACCAAGGAGTACTTGTCAGGACCCACCCCGGTTTCACCCCGAAACCCGAGGTCAATCCCGCTCCCGTCTGACTCCCCGACACAACACCCAAGTAAAACTCACTCAAACCCAGTCAGACGCAGGAGTAATTAAACAACATATCTCTAAGTTAAAGTTTACAGAGCATAGTTCGAAAATACAAGGAATTAAAAACCAAGAAAGTTACACGCACGCGGAAGACTTTGAACTATTCCGGGGATCCCTCACGTCACTTCTATGCCTCGGACTCTGCCTCGACGTCAAAACCCCGCACTAGCTCCACAACCTGGAGGGCAATTTTAAAAAAAAACCAGAAAGTGTGAGTGGACCAGAAAGTACAAAAAGTTCAAAAACCATTTCATATAAAAACCGGGGTTTTAGCCCTCCGTTTTGAAACCACATGCATAATCGACACACATTTATAAAATAAGCATCAAAAAACATCATAAGAAACAGAAAGACTATAAAACAGTTATGGAAAACATGGCATGAGTATCAAAACCCGAAGCATAAACCATAAAACTCAAATCATCATTTCCCGATCAAACCTGCTGGACCTATCCGAGTCTTTAAACTCCCGAGTCTTTAAACTCAATCCAGGCCTTAATGATATCCGAGTCTTTAAACTCAAGGCCTACGGGGGAAATCAATATATCCGAGTCTTTAAACTCCCGAGTCTTTAAACTCAATCCGGGTCTTTAAACCCAATCCGGCCGGTCCCCCGTCACATATATCCGGGTCTTTAAACCCAATATCCAGATCCAGCAAATCCAATCCCAAAACCATTTGAAAACCGTTTACCAATCCATATCCAAACCCGAATCCGAAACCACTGGTCCGATGCCCTTCCAGCATCCAGAACCGTCATTCCGAACCCAAATCCGGAAAATCACTTTCCAACTTTAAAACCAAATCTCGTTTCCCGAAATCCGATTTTAAAACTGAAAACCTTTAATCATCAAAAGCATTTATCTTTCCAAAATCACCCTTTTCGTAAAACATGCTAAAACCGTCTTTTTCTCGAAAACCGTGCAATCACGTACAATCATCATAACACAGTCAAGATCATAGATGTAAGAGTAAAATCATCGAAACGTATAGAAAAACAATTATGCATGATCGAGTTTAAGGAAAAGGTCCACTCACAGTACTGAGCCCTACTCGCGTCCCGAACATCCAGCACGTTCCTCGGCTTCCTCGGGAAATCTCGATCCTGTCCACATTCACCAAATTACGTCACTAACACGTTCACGAAAGTTCACCTAAATTTCCTCAAAATTCCCCGAACCGAAGACCTAAAACTCGAGACCCTAAACATGCACCCTCGCGGAACTAAACTCAAACGACGTCCGATTGACTCGAAACCAGCTCCATTGAACTCACCACAACTCCTAGACCAAAACCCATGTTCCCCGTTTTCCCAACCGCCGCCGCACGCGCCCCCACGCGCCGCCCAAAGTGGCTGCGCGTGGCCCTCACGCGCCAGCTACAGTAGCACCATCAACCTCGACCTCACTGTGCTGAACCGGCCGCCGTGGATTGAACCGGCGAGAAGCATTCTCCACCGTCCGGCCACCATTTCCTTCCCTTCTTTCACCCACAGCTTCGTCCAGACACCACGAATCCATTCCTCAACTCCTCTTGGTTCGATTCGACTCCCAGCTTCACGACCGAAGCTCGAACCAGACGGCCCTCAAACCCCTGTTTCACGATCCCTCTGCTCCGGTCACCTCCCGTCACGGTGGCGACACCAGACAATCCCTAGGGCCTTACTGAACCTAGACCAACCCTCCTATACTGTCGACTCAGCCCCAAACTCGACGACTTTGGGTTTGAAGTTCACGGCCGAAACAGAGCACACAGGTACTCCCGTTGTGCTGACCTCCGCCGTGTACTCCTCCGTCACGACTCCACACCCAATCGATGCGTGGGCCCTCCCTGAGTCTTACTCTAACCTCCACTTCCCTCGACTCTCGCCCTAGGTCCACAACTTAGCTTCTAAACCCAAATGACACAACAGAGCAAAGAAACGGGGGGTGAGGATTTACCTGTCCTCCTGTCGCCGTCGTGAGCTCAGCCGTGTACCACGATGTCCAACAAGTCCTCTGTACTCCTCCCAGCCTCCTCTTGACTTGAATTGAGTCACCTCACGGCACAACCACCGTCTCTGCCTCACCGTCTCTCTGTTTTACCCAAATCTTCGCTGCACCACCGCCGTGCCGCCGTGCACGATTGCACCACCAAATCACGACCAGCAGCCTCCTCTTACCTCCCTGTTCCTCTCTCAATTCACTCCTCACTCCCCCTGGCACAGAATCACTTGATTGCTCTCACTCTTCTCACCCTCTGTTTTCTGTTCTTCGAACACACGAACAAACACGGATGCACCCAATTAATTAGGACCGTGACTACACAGGATTCTCCCAGAATCCTCTAGCCCCCTGCCATGTGTCACCATCCACTCAACCCTTCTCCCACCTGGTTCAATCACAACCCTCCATTCCTTCTCTCTCTGCACAGATCCCCAGAAGCCAAAAAGACTAAAATACCCTCCTTTTTAACTCATTTTTACGGTTTTGTCAAAACTTCCTAAACCCGTAACTCTCATCGCATAAGTCCGATGAATACGTGCCGCCTGTCATCGAACTCAGGCCGTCGCAAGCTATCTAACCATGCCAGGTCAACCTACCAAAACCCGATTATGAAAAAAAAATCAACGTTTCCCCCTAGTTTACCCAAATTACGGTTATGCCCTCAACCTTCCGAACATCACAACTTCCTCCTCGGATGTCGGAATCGGGTGTGCCACCTGCCTACGGATTCGTGACGTCCTAAACTACATCCTGGTCACTGGCCAATACCCAATTGACCACCCGAATAAAAGTCAACATTTTTGCCCGGACCAGGGGCAAAATCGTCAGTCTAGGCTCCCGGACCTTTCGGAACCACCTAACCACTGATTATCCTCACTAATCACACCTTAATTAGTCTACTAATCCCGGCTTCTGGGACGGGTTGTTACAATCTACCCCCCTAAAAAGAATTTCGTCCCCGAAATTCCACAGCTAGTTCCCGACACCTAGGGTCTCCTACCCGGTAATCAACACTAGGTCAACAACAACCTCTCCTGGGTTTCCTGTCTATCATCTCCACCTTGGGTATTTCACACCAACTCCAACTACTGCTACCACGACCAACTCTTTCTTTGGAACAACTATATGGTGTACGCAAGGGAAGCTCTATGAATAGAAAACAAAGGTATTATAAAATACCTTATTTCAGAGTACCCGACAGAAGTCATAGAGTACATCCTCGTATACAACCACCCTACCTTCCCGAACCAACTTGACTACAACCCACACAATCGACCACCCATCTCCCTCGGCTGCTAATTCGGCCATTATCGGAATAAATCTACAAAGTCCTAAAGGCAAACTCTAGCTTGTGGGTTCTCTCCTTCAATAACCTCATATCGATCAATATAGTCACTCCTTTCTTGTACCTTCCGGCATCCTACCACGACAGCACTCCCCAGTACACCTAGGGAAACTCCTTCTAGACTCTACCCTGGGATCCAACAACCAAACCTAAGTACAGCACAACCAAAGTAAGATAAGTACCTGTCCCCGCCTCTGGTGTCGACTGACCCTCCTGCTGGGTCATCGAGAACATCCGGGCCTGAGATCCCGACGCTCTACCACGTCCCCTCGAACTACTAGTAGCAGTGCCACCACCTCTTCTCGGACTTGCTGTCCCTGACGCCGTACTCTGTCCGGACTCCGTTACTCCTCTACCTACACCACCTTCATGTGGCAACAGTGGACACTCACGTCGGAAATGACCTCGCTCCCCGCAGTAGAAACACACATTCCAACCTGGTCCACTGCTCGGTCTCCCTGTGGACGCTACCGATGTCGCACTAGCTTGCGGAGTCGGCGGTGCTCGGTAACCCCAGAATCCTGAACTCTGAAAACTGCCAGGTCTACCAAAACGATCATCGCCCGACGATGACGCTCCACCGAAGTTACCCCTTTTCGGTGTCCGCTGGCTCGAAGCTCCAGGAATAGATAGTTCCCGGCGTCGCACCGGCAAATTAGCCTCAACCCTCACCGCAGCATCCGACAAGTCTCGGAGGGTAGCAAAAGAGCCAGCCGTTACAATGGCTCGAATCTCGCCTCGCAGGCCCAACTCAAACCTACGGCACTTCTCAGCTTCAGTGGCCACAAAAGCAGGAGCAAACCGAGACAATATCTGGAACTTCCGTTCATACTCAGCCACTGTCATATTCCCTTGCTGGAGCTGCAGAAACTCCGCCTCCTTGGCATCCCGGAAAGAACGAGGATAATACTGCTCCAGAAACCGTTCCCTAAACGTCTCCCAGGTCACACTATGGGCATCCCAACCAGACAACTCGAGGGTATACCACCACTCGTACGCCGTGCCATCTAGTAAAAATGTAGCCAACAACACTCGCTCCTCCGGCGGACAATGCATCACCGCAAAAATCCGCTCAAGTCTGGTAATCCACCTCTGGGCTTCCTCAGGATCAGCCCCACCGCTAAACGTAGTCGCCCCGAGCCGTTGGGCTCGCTCAATCGTAATACTCCCCGTCTCTCTTGCTACTTCTTTAGGTTGTGGAGAGGGTCTACGTCTCGGAGGCATCGTCAACCGCACACTGAAAGAGGCATAGAAGTAGTCAAATAACTAAAACACAACCAACAAACCCCACAAACCCGACAAACCTATGCTCTGATACCAATTGTCAGGACCCACCCCGGTTTCACCCCGAAACCCGAGGTCAATCCCGCTCCCGTCTGACTCCCCGACACAACACCCAAGTAAAACTCACTCAAACCCAGTCAGACGCAGGAGTAATTAAACAACATATCTCTAAGTTAAAGTTTACAGAGCATAGTTCGAAAATACAAGGAATTAAAAACCAAGAAAGTTACACGCACGCGGAAGACTTTGAACTATTCCGGGGATCCCTCACGTCACTTCTATGCCTCGGACTCTGCCTCGACGTCAAAACCCCGCACTAGCTCCACAACCTGGAGGGCAATTTTAAAAAAAAAAACCAGAAAGTGTGAGTGGACCAGAAAGTACAAAAAGTTCAAAAACCATTTCATATAAAAACCGGGGTTTTAGCCCTCCGTTTTGAAACCACATGCATAATCGACACACATTTATAAAATAAGCATCAAAAAACATCATAAGAAACAGAAACACTATAAAACAGTTATGGAAAACATGGCATGAGTATCAAAACCCGAAGCATAAACCATAAAACTCAAATCATCATTTCCCGATCAAACCTGCTGGACCTATCCGAGTCTTTAAACTCAATCCAGGCCTTAATGATATCCGAGTCTTTAAACTCAAGGCCTACGGGGGAAATCAATATATCCGAGTCTTTAAACTCCCGAGTCTTTAAACTCAATCCGGGTCTTTAAACCCAATCCGGCCGGTCCCCCGTCACATATATCCGGGTCTTTAAACCCAATATCCAGATCCAGCAAATCCAATCCCAAAACCATTTGAAAACCGTTTACCAATCCATATCCAAACCCGAATCCGAAACCACTGGTCCGATGCCCTTCCGGCATCCAGAACCGTCATTCCGAACCCAAATCCGGAAAATCACTTTCCAACTTTAAAACCAAATCTCGTTTCCCGAAATCCGATTTTAAAACTGAAAACCTTTAATCATCGAAAGCATTTATCTTTCCAAAATCACCCTTTTCGTAAAACATGCTAAAACCGTCTTTTTCTCGAAAATCGTGCAATCACGTACAATCATCATAACACAGTCAAGATCATAGATGTAAGAGTAAAATCATCGAAACGTATAGAAAAACAATTATGCATGATCGAGTTTAAGGAAAAGGTCCACTCACAGTACTGAGCCCTACTCGCGTCCCGAACGTCCAGCACGTTCCTCCGCTTCCTCGGCTTCCTCGGATTCCTCGGGAAATCTCGATCCTGTCCACATTCACCAAATTACGTCATTAACACGTTCACGAAAGTTCACCTAAATTTCCTCAAAATTCCCCGAACCGAAGACCTAAAACCCGAGACCCTAAACATGCACCCTCGCGGAACTAAACTCAAACGACGTCCGATTGACTCGAAACCAGCTCCATTGAACTCACCACAACTCCTAGACCAAAATCCATGTTGCCCGTTTTCCCAACCGCCGCCGCACGCGCCCCCACGCGCCGCCCAAAGTGGCTGCGCGTGGCCCTCACGCGCCAGCTACAGTAGCACCATCAACCTCGACCTCACTGTGCTGAACCGGCCGCCGTGGATTGAACCGGCGAGAAGCATTCTCCACCGTCCGGCCACCATTTCCTTCCCTTCTTTCACCCACAGCTTCGTCCAAACACCACGAATCCATTCCTCAACTCCTCTTGGTTCGATTCGACTCCCAGCTTCACGACTGAAGCTCGAACCAGACGGCCCTCAAACCCCTGTTTCACGATCCCTCTGCTCCGGTCACCTCCTGTCACGGTGGCGACACCAGACAATCCCTAGGGCCTTACTGAACCTAGACCAACCCTCTTATACCGTCGACTCAGCCCCAAACTCGACGACTTTGGGTTTGAAGTTCACGGCCGAAACAGAGCACACAGGTACTCCCGTTGTGCTGACCTCCGCCGTGTACTCCTCCGTCACGACTCCACACCCAATCGATGCGTGGGCCCTCCCTGAGTCTCACTCTAACCTCCACTTCCCTCGACTCTCGCCCTAGGTCCACAACTTAGCTTCTAAACCCAAACGACACAACAAAGCAAAGAAACGGGGGTAAGGATTTACCTGTCCTCCTGTCGCCGTCGTGAGCTCAGCCGTGTACCACGGTGTCCAACAAGTCCTCTGTACTCGTCCCAGCCTCCTCTTGACTTGAATTGAGTCACCTCACGGCACAACCACCGTCTCTGCCTCACCATCTCTCTGTTTTACCCAAATCTTCGCTGCACCACCGCCGTGCTGCCATGCACGATTGCACCACCAAATCACGACCAGCAGCCTCCTCTTACCTCCCTGTTCCTCTCTCAATTCACTCCTCACTCCCCCTGGCACAGAATCACTTGATTGCTCTCACTCTTCTCACCCTCTGTTTTCTGTTCTTCGAACACACGAACAAACACGGATGCACCCAATTAATTAGGACCGTGACTACACAGGATTCTCCCAGAATCCTCTAGCCCCCTGCCATGTGTCACCATCCACTCAACCCTTCTCCCACCTGGTTCAATCACAACCCTCCATTCCTTCTCTCTATGCACAGATCCCAAGAAGCCAAAAAGACTAAAATACCCTCATTTTATACTCATTTTTACGGTTTTGTCAAAACTTCCTAAACCCGTAACTCTCATCGCATAAGTCCGATGAATACGTGCCGCCTGTCATCGAACTCAGGCCGTCGCAAGCTATCTAACCATGCCAGGTCAACCTACCAAAACCCGATTATGAAAAAAAATCAACGTTTCCCCCTAGTTTACCCAAATTACGGTTATGCCCTCAACCTTCCGAACATCACAACTTCCTCCTCGGATGTCGGAATCGGGCGTGCCACCTGCCTACGGATTCGTGACGTCCTAAACTACATCCTGGTCACTGGTTAATACCCAATTTACCACCCGAATAAAAGTCAACATTTTTGCCCGGACTAGGGGCAAAATCGTCAGTCTAGGCTCCCGGACCTTTCGGAACCACCTAACCACTGATTATCCTCACTAATCACACCTTAATTAGTCTACTAATCCCGGCTTCCGGGACGGGTTGTTACAGTACTTCCCTCGATTCTGAAGAGTTGTTCGTCCGGAAACATCTCTTGAATCGCCACAGGATCTCGTTCATGTGCTATGCGACTCAAATGGTCTGCCACCACGTTTTCTACACCTTTCTTGTCTTTAATCTCGATGTCAAACTCTTGAAGAAGAAGAATCCATCGGATTAGCCTTGGTTTCGCTTCCTTCTTGGCTAGGAGATACTTCAATGCTGCATGATCAGTGTAAATAACGACTTTAGTTCGAAGTAAATAAGAGCGAAATTTATCTAAAGCAAACACAACAGCAAGAAACTCCTTCTCGATAGTGGTGTAGTTCATTTGGGCATCATTCAAAGTTCTGGATGCATAGTAGATGGCGTAGGGCTTCTTGTCCCCACCTTTGTCCGAGTACAGCATCAACTGCATAATCAGAGGCATCACACATTAGTTCAAAGAGTAAGGACCAATCCGGGCCACAAAGAATGGGTACAGTGGTTAAAAGATTTTTAAGCTTCTCAAAAGCTTCCTAACAGTCTGCATCAAAGACGAAGGGTGTCTCCTTCTGAAGCAGTCGGCACAAGGGCCTTGCAATGTGGGAGAAGTCTTTAATAAGTCTTCTGTAGAAACCTGCGTGACCAAGAAATGAACGGATCTCTCTCACTAAAGTGGGAGAGGGTAAGTGGCGCACAATATCAACTTTAGATTTATCAACTTCAATTCCTCTTTCAGAGACAATATGGCCTAAGACTATCCCTTGTCTAACCATGAAATGACATTTTTCCCAGTTAAGTACTAGATTAGTTTCGACACACATTTGTAAGATAAGTTCTAAGTGTTCTAAGCATGCATCAAAACTAGCCCCAAAGACACTGAAATCGTCCATAAATACTTCAATTATTGTTTCGACATATTCAGAGAAAATATAAAGCATGCATCTTTGAAAAGTACCTGGGGCGTTACATAAACCGAAGGGCAATCTGCGGTAGGCAAAAGTGCCAAAATGACAAGTGAAAGTTGTTTTGTCTTGGTCATTTTGAGCGATACAGATTTGATTGTACCCGGAATAACCATCAAGAAAACAATAATAGGAATGACCTGCTAACCTTTCAAGCATTTGATCAATGTAGGGCAAAGGGAAGTGATCCTTCCTAGTTGCTTTGTTTAGGCGTCGATAATCTATGCAGACTCTGTATCCGGTCACTGTTCCCTGGGGCACGAGCTCACCTTCGCTGTTCCCAACAACTGTGACTCCACTTTTCTTCGGGATTACTTGGACTGGTGATACCCATTTATTCTCTGAAATTGGGTAGATGACACCACAGTCCAGGAGTTTGATGACCTCTTGTTTCACGACTTCCATCATCGGAGGATGGAGGCGACGTTGGGCTTCACGAGAAGGTTTTGCATCATCTTCTAGCAAGGTTCGATGCACACAGGTTGTAGGGTTGATTCCCTTGATGTCTGACAGAGTCCATCCAATGGCTGTCTTGTACTTCGTCAAGACCCGTACCAATCTGTCTTCCTGTGATTTGGTTAATGCAGAAGACACTATGATGGGTGGAGTGTCGTCCGGGTCAAGATATGCATACTTCATGTGGTCAGGCAAAACTTTGAGCTCGAGAATGGGGGCTTGAACCACTGAAGAAGGAGTGGCATTAGTACTAACTGGAAGTGACAAGGGTACCTGATGATTTACCATTCTTGGGGCCTCATTTAGGGTCATGACTTCATCCCAAATTCGAGGCTCTAGTTCGTAATCCATATCTTCAACCAAGGCGTCCCCCGATTGCGTTAGGCCAACTCCTTCCTGGATTATCATGTTGAGCGTGTCGTCTCGAATTGACTCAAGATGTTTCTCTCTGAAAGAAGTGCACACGTGAACAGAAAAAGTAGTTTGAGTTGTGGAACTAGGGTACCTCATGGCGTTGAAAATGTTGAAGCCAATTTCCTCTCCATCGATTTCCATAGTTAATGTACCATTGAATACATCAATCTTCGTTTTGGCAGTTCTCATGAATGGTCTTCCCAACAACAATAGTGAAGCTTGATTCGTAGGGAATCCTCCATGTCTAGGACATAAAAATCCGCGGGGAAAATGAGCTGGTTAACCTGCACAAGAACATCTTCGACGTATCCCTTATGATACACATTAGAACGATCGGCTAATTGAATGATAACATCGTCATGCTGTAGTTTATCTAAACCTAGGGCAACATGTAGTGAATATGACATAACATTAATGGATGCACCTAAGTCTAGCATGGCTTTATCAAACGACTTGTTACCAATCACGCAGGGAACAGAAAAATTCCCTGGGTCCTTCAACTTTGGGGGTAGCCGACGTTGGATTACAACAAAAACTGTAACGACCCGTCCCAAATTACTAGATTTGATTAGTGACTAATCACGATTAGTGAGGTTAATCGGTGATTAGTTAGGCGAAATCGGACGAACGATGCAAAATGACTGTTTTGCCCCTAGACGTGGCAAAACGTTGACTTTTCATTTGGGTGGTCAAATGGACTTTGACCAATGACCGTGATGTATTTCGTGACGTCACGAGTTCATAGATAGGTGGCACGTTCAATTCTGACATTCGAGGAAGAAGTTGTGACGTTCGGAAGTTTAAGGGCATTTTGGTAATTATGGTTAAAAGGAGGCAAATAGTTGGCTTTTAACCTAGGAGGTCCGATGGCCAAGGGCTGAGAACCATTACGTAGATTGGGACGATATGAATCTGTAGACAGGCGGCACGTCTAATTCGGACGATCGACGGCGAAGTTACGGTTCAAGGAAGTTTCGGGGAACTATTGCGCGAATTACGAGACGAATGTCACTTGGCAGCTAGTGGGCCCAGATATTTTAAGGAGGCCCAATGGATGAGTGACAAGTGTCACCCATCCACTGGCCAACCTGATTCAGTCATGCATCTTCCTCGTGCATCTTCATTTCCTCATTCAAACACAAGCCCACCTGATCTCATTTCTCACCAAACCAATCCAACCCAACCCCAGATGAGCATGCCTGAGAGACCAGAGAGTGTTGTGTGAGACGGAGGACGGCTGCAGGGAGCTGGAACCGCTGGGGACGGCGGCGTAAGGAGGCAAACCCGAAGGTATGGCTCGGTTTTGGTTTTTGGATCCATAATTGTGTTTTTGTGGTTATACTTGATATTAGACGATTAGGATGGGCGTAATTAGCTATTAGGGTCCTAATGGGATGGTTTTGGGAAGCTTTGGACGGCTGTGAAGCCATGGGTGAGTTTTGGGAAACTTGAACCGTGAGGTTCAAATTGGAACTATGGGTTTTAGGATGTTTTAACTAGTTTTAAGGATTGGGAATGATGGGAAAAGAAGAAATAGGAATTATAGGATTGATTAGGGACAAAACGGACGAAAAATGGGGATTGTATGGGCCTGGACCGGTCACGCCGGTCCAGCTGCAGAGATTGGACTGAACCGGCAAGGAGGTTGAAGATGATCACTGTTCACCGGCGCGTGAGCCCACGTGCAAGGCCCTTTGGGCGGAGTGTGGCAGCTCATGGTGGGGAATCTGGATGACAGGACCCGCCCCGATCCTCATGGGACCACATGGGGACGTGCCCTGCTCCCATCTGACACCCAAAATAACATACCAATTTTAACCTCAAACGTTCAAATGCATAGATAACCAAATTAAAGTTTTACATCAAATCCGAAATAAACAGATGTCAGACAAGGGATGAAATCCAAAATTACAAGTTGCGAGCACGACTCTAAAATAAACCTGCGGGCAAACCACCCAACAGGAGATCAGGTACGCGGAAGTAGATCTATGCCTCAGCCTCAGGATCCTCCTCTACCTCAGTAGCACAGCCAGGAGGGGTTACCAAAACATTAAGGGTGAGTGGGCCGAAACTCAAGTTTATAAAACCATTTAATAAGTAAAACATATAATTTACCCCTCCGTTTTCCAAACATGCATGCATCAGAATTTAAAACCATAAATCATATAGTATGAACCATAAGGCATGTAATAAAACCATAACATAATTTTAGCCACTGCACTATACACTCCAATCCTGACATCCCCGATGTCTGACGTCCCTGACGTCCAATAAGGTCACAGTCCCAAGGCTACACGTGCCACTCGGGGTCTCAATCCCGAATCCAATCCCCGAACACAGTCCGGGTACGGCATCTCAAATGCCTAGCGTCCTAGACGCTCGACGTCCCTGACGTCCAATTATAGCAATCCTGCTCCTGAGTCATTTTAAGGTCCGGTTCCTCCGTAGAATGACCCCTCGCAGGCAATGCGCCATGACCACTCCGGGGGTACCACATCCGGAGGAGACAGTATCACAAGAATGGATCTATACAGTGTAGTACCAAATACATTTTATTGATATCCACATGCAAAACATATATATATACAAGATAAAATCCAAACCGATCTTTAAGTTTCATCAGACGGGTTTCAAACCCAAATACCGTGAAACGTTCCATAACCATAATTTCAATATCATCAAAACCGTTTCATGATTACAGCATGTGAATTTAAGTAAATCAGAAAACATTTAAGCATGTAAGGGTTTAATGAAATCGGGCCCACTCACAGTACGATCCCGCGGTGAACCTGCGCGTACGAACTTCTACCGGGATTAACGTACAATTCCTGTCAGTCCAAATCACACGTAAGGGTCACTATTAGTCTTACACACTTATCCAAAAGGTCCGAAATAGAAACCGGCTCAGGGAAACCGTCCAATACGTTTCCCGAGACAACCGGCCCTAAACTGACCCTCCTAAACTATCTCAGATCAACATGGTTAATTCATCAAAAATGTTCAGAATGATGAGAGGAACAAAAGTCATGTTGATCGTGATCGGAGATAAGGTTCAACGCGCCCTCACGCGCCGCCCAAAGTGGCTGCGCGTGAAAGTCACGCGCCTGACACTGTAGCTACAGTGTCACCACCTTCACCAGTTTATCTGTAATACGGGCCTGCCACCTGCGGCTTGACCCGGTTGATTACCCATCAATTCCTACTCGATTTCAATCCAATTTGATCCTAACATGTTTATTATTCTTCCAATTTAAGTTCTGATACATTAATCAACCTCGACAAGTCCCCAATCGACCCATCGACCCGTGATCAACCAATCGGGTCAATCACCAGAACTTCCTAGTTTCTAATTCAATTTCCAATTAACTTCACAGATAGCATAATAGGATCAAAACGACCTAAAATGAACGATCAATTGTGTCTGAAAGTACCTGAAGGTTGTCGTCCCAAGCTCTGCGATTTCTCTGAAAACTGCAGTTACCGTCCCAGCTCACCCGTGGCTGATGGCCTTCGATTTCGATGTGGATAAGTTCCAAATACTCCCAGAAGACTAAACCAGGCTTTGGTTTGGTCCAACAATCACCAGAAATTGAAAACCCGATTTCCCTCCAAAATTTCCCGAAATGGTTTCTCTCTTGTTCCTCACCTATTTTCAGTTCTTTCAATTGCAAAGTGAAGCTCATTCACTTCTCAATCAGTTTTAAACAATTCAAGCCGTCCCAGAGGCTCGTCGAAGCCTTACTGTCCACTGAATTTTGTTCCCCGAAAAAGCTTCGAATCTTCATTAATCAAATCGACCGTGCAGGGTGGATGGTTCAGGCCACGTTCTAAAGCATAAGACACACCTTTCTTTCCAGCACACACTTGCATAAACAATTGCGCACTGAACCACCGCACATGGTGGTGCCGTCCATGGTCCCCCGCGGTTGCTACAGTAACCAGGGCAAAATGACCAAAATGCCCTTGGTTCAAGTAATTACCAAAATGCCCTTGGTTCAAGTAATTACCAAAATGCCCTTGGTTCAAGTAATTACCAAAATGCCCTTCACTTTCTAGACCCGTAACTCAGTCATACGAAGTCCGATTTCGGCGTGCCGCCTGTCTACGGACTCAGGGCATCGAGACCTACCTAACGGTCCTTGAGTCATGTGAAAATTAGTTGTCAAACGAAAAGTCAACATTTTTGCCCCTATCGTCAAATTACGGTAACGCCCCTAAACTTCCGATAGTCATAACTTTTACCCTGATCGTCTGAATTGGACGTGCCACCTGTTTATGGACTCGTGACGTCCCAAACTACGTCACGGTCATTGGTCAAAGTCCATTTGACCCTCAAATCAAAAGTCAACAATTTGGTCATACCAATCACAAGGGTAAAAACGTCAATTCATACATTAAATCACATTATCATAATCCTAGAATTTCCGAGGTGTTACACTGGAGGTGTCTTCAACATACAAAATCATCTATTTGATGTAACGAACATTTTGGGACTGGTTTCGTGTCGATCAGACATCGTTTCGATAGGTTTCGGGGTGTCTGAAGGTTTAGGATCGGTTTTAAAAATAGTTAGAAAATCGGGAAAATTATGGAACTTCAATGAGAGGTTAATGAGGCTATTAGTAACCCTCTAAATGAATTTGGACAGGTTTGGAAATCCCGGTGGTGACGATTGGCTTGGGAGAGCCGTATGGCACGTAAATCGAGGCGGCAGCTCGGACGGTCTGTGAGTGGACCTTGGTTTCTAAATTTGTGCATGCATAAATGTTTATTATATGTTTTAACACTTGTTTGTGATTCCATGAGTGCATTTGGATGTGTGGTTACGTATAGGCACGTATTTCGAGATTTCGGCCCTATTCGGTGCCTATACGGGTTTGCATTTCTTTATTGGTTTAAACGAAATGGTTTTGAATTTCCAAAAGGATAAACTCGGGTATGAGACCCATTTGGTTTGGTCTCGGGAATATGACGCTATTGATGACCTATGGGTCTGAATCGTGGTCACGACGGGTGCTATGTGCACGGCGATCGACGATAAGACGCTCGCCTCCTGATTGGGATGTGTTCCTTTCGGAAAGGTCACGATGCACGGTTCGTGGTCGGGCAGCCTGGGGAGGCTCGAATTCAGAGTGCTGACGGTTCAGGATAGCGATCGGTGATGAGTGCACCATGATCTTGTGGTGGTCGCGTCGGTTGATTCGTTCACGGCGACATACCAGGATTGAGGGTGGTCCTGGATGGATGGTTGCACGCATCACTATGATCGGAGTCGTGAATGACCCTTAGATATCGGGCACGATGCCCAGCTGATATCATATGTTCGGGCATGAGACCCATTGACTTTATGGTTATGATTTCGGGTCAGGGACCCAGATGGATTTCCAAGTTCATGGCGGTTTATGGGAACCGGCATGAACCCTGGAAAGGTCATTATGGTACTTGACGGTTTATGGGAACCGGGCATGGAGGATATTACCTATATGTATATATATGGATCATGACGGTTCAGGGGAACCGAGCATGAATATTTATGTTATGTATATATATGTTCATATACCTTCCTTTTCTTCTATTACCTCCTCCGGGGAGGGTCGTTGGCCTGGGTGGACCCCCGAAGTAGTCACGAAGCACCGACTGAGTGGATTCACCCCCCAGTTGGGTTCCTTACTCTCAGGAAGGCTATGATTACTATTACCTCGGCTAGGATCAGTGGTCTGCGGACATTGACCTTGACTTTGAGAAGACTCGGATTGAGACCCGAGTAGCACGCGCGTAGCTTTGGAAACCGTGACAGGATTGGTTGTGTGAATTATATGTATAGATATGGATTATAATATGTGATGTGTGGTTACACATGATTTGAGCGGTGGCTCGTGTACTTGGTTTCATGATGGTTTTTGGGCTGAGTCCCGTATGGTTTTGGGTAGTGGCCCATATGGTTGAATCTTTATGATTCTTTGATATGTGGTGTGCACAGGTGTGCATAGGATTTGAGCAGTGGCTCGTGTATTTGGTTTCAGTATGGTTATGGTTTTGGGCTGAGTCCCTTATGGATTTGGGCAGTGGCCCATATATTTAATTTGATTATGGTTTTGGGCTTAGTTCCCACATATGGTTCCATTTGGTTAAATGGTTTTCGAATGCATTCATGCTTTTTAGTGAAGGGTACAAATGTCTTTATGGAAATGTTTTTATAAACTTTTGTTTTGTCCACTCACAGCTTTTAATGTTTTGACTGCCCTTCAGGTTGACATTGGACGTGGACTGTAGCAGAGACCGAGATATCACATAACTCCTCCTGATCCTGGCGTACTCTGATAGCCGGGGAGGGCAAAGGTCAGAAATATCCCTTGTCTCACACTCCGTGTCAGACGGGAGCATGGTCATCTCGCATTAATCTCGGGGGGATTGGGATGGGTCCTGTCAGAAACTGTTTTACTCACCATCACAACCTCCTTCTCCCTCGTTTGGCGCCTTGGAGTGCATAACTCTTTCAGAAATTTTGCGTATTTAGGCACTTGTTTGATGACTCGATCAAGGGCATGTTGATTTGCACCCTTTTGAAGATTTCCAAGATTTCCTCATCGGATTCATCCTTCTTAGATTTGGAAAACCTACTTAGAAATGGTGCATACACAAACGGGGAATTAGTAACAACCGAACTTGAAGGGATTGGGTTATTACCTTATGTGTGGGTAGGTTGAACTGGCGGTTGTGGCGTGTTTATCTTAGTTGCCACCTTGTGTTTTTCAGCCTCAGAAATGGCTGGATCTGGCCCTATTTCCCCAAGCACTTTACCACTTCGAGTGATAATCTCATTGGCTTCAGGTCTTGCATTCGGGTTGGGTGTAGGTTGAGGTGGAAGCACCCCGCTAGCTTGGATCTTACCCATGAAGTCCACGACCTTGCCCATTTGGTCCTTGAGATCAGCTATGTCTTTCTGTTGATTTTGCTGACCTGTGACAAGAGCCTGAGTTGACACCATTAGTGTGTGTTGCCCTTGGGAAAGAGTAGCTAGCATTTTATCATAATCAGGATTAGAAGATGAAGAAATATGATTATTTGCATGATTATGAGAAAATTTAGAAAATGGGACCGGGGGCCTTGGTTGCCATGTGGGCCTTGGGAAATGGTTTGGGACACGATTTGGGCCGGTTGACGTGTGCTGGGGGTTTAGGATATTGTTCGGATCTCTCCAACTGTAACCTTGGGTCCTTGGTCCTCCTTGAAAGCCTCCAATGGCGTGTGCCATTTCAATTTCGGGGTCTTTCTCCCTCGCAGTGTAGGGACATTGCTCCTCAAGATGGCCTTGAGAGCATATGGAACAAACTGGGGCTACCTGTTTCTTTAGTTCTAATATATTTGAAAGCATAGAGGTGATCTTATCTAACTTAGAATCATTTATAACATGGGAACTCATGATAGGTCCTCAAATAAGCATTATTTTGCATTATTTTATACCCTTTATACTTAGCTTTTAATATTAAAATAATAAATAAATAGATAAAATAATTTATTTTGTGTTATTTTTGTTTAAATAAATAAAGTTTGTAATTGGGTGCATTTTGGCGAAAGAATCGTGTCAATCGGAATTTTAACGAAGAAATTATGGACGAATATCGGTACGAATTTTAAATAAGTGAATTAATTCTCTTTTAAAAAACTCTGCAGCCCAAAATCCATTTACAAACCCAGCCCAGTCATTCACATCAACCCAGTCCAAGATCAGCACATGGCCAGCCCGCCAGCAAGCCGCCAGCCCAGCCCGTGCGGCCCAGAAGCAGCCCGCAAACCCAGCGCATCAGCCCATCTTGTTTCAGCCCTGCAGAGAGCTTCGGAGCACGCCTACCGACTCCCCGTCCAGCAGTTCGGCGCGCGCGTCCCGAGGAAGGCAGCCCAGTTCAGTTTCTGCCCGTCGAAGTTCTTCTCCTCCTTTCCAGCGCATGCCACCGTCATCCCTGCTCCAGCTCAGCGCACTCTTGCCGGCCACTATTCCACTTTCCAGCTCCCTCTCACCGAATTTTGCCCCTTTCTTCAGTATTCTCTGCCAAAAATCCACCAGCAGCAATTTAATGGATTTTCTTGCTGTTTTTCAAGCTTTTCCTTTGTTTTTTTTAACATCTTTTCCCCACAAACACCACCCAATCTCATCATTTCACTTTTTAATATTTTTATTGTAACTTTTATTTGTTTTTGTTTATTTTTTTAGTGTAATTAGCTTTTCCCCCCCTATAAATAGGGGTTCAATTCTTGTATTTGAAAAGCCCCAATAAGTTTCATTCTTCCATTTCTTTCTTAGTTCTTAGTTCTTAGTTCTTAGTTAGTTCTTTTGTTTCTCTCTTTTGAGAGACATTTTTGGGGACCATTTTAACTTCTTGTAGATTTTCTTATTAATTAGCTTTCTTTTAATTCTTGTTCTTAATTTATGTTATTTTTATTTTTCTTAATTTCATTTCCTCTTTACTTTGTTCTTGTGATATTTCTTTGAGATCTCTTAAACACATTTTTATGCTTTCCTTAAGAAATACCTAGGCCAAGTAATTCTAAGGCAATTCAAGAGTTTTAAGACCGAATTCCTCGTATTTCTTCTTCCATCTTCACAAGTTTCCTGCCGCTGTTCGGTGATTCTTGTGAAAATCCATACTTCTCTACTTAAATTCTTGTTATTGTTATTGGTTTTACTTATAATTCAATATATGTGTTGGTATTTTCTTTCTAACATTTGTAAGTAAGAATGCAATCTCCATGTGTTTTACTTTTTGAGTTTCTTTTACTTCATATATTTTAGTACTTAAACTTCAATTCGAAACTAAATGTTGATCCGCTGTTCGGGGCATTTAGGATAGAGTTGAAGAGATTTAATGTTTGATCGCTGTTCGGCGCATTAAATCACTTATTTAAGGTGAATCATATTGTAAGTAATAATCCGCTGTTCGGTGCATTTATAATATGAAAAATGTATGCATGTATTTGAGATGATTAAGGTATGATTTCGTGATTGGTTCAATATGAGCATGATGTTAGAGTGTTGGTAAAAATATGTGTTTGAAGAAAATTCACTAGTACAAAGGTTAAAGTAGAAGTAAAATTAAGTATTTAATTATTTTTACTTGTTTTATTTATTTTATATTTACAACTCTTTTCAAAACCCCCCTTTTCAATTCTTTATTCTTTATTCTTTTATTCTTTATTCTTTTATTCTTTTATTCTTTTATTCTTTTATTCTTTTATTCTTCTTTTCTACTTTTAGTTTATTATTCTTTGATTCTTTCATCTCTTTATTCTTTTATTCTTTAATACTTTTAGTTTATTATTCTTTGATTAGTTAATTCTTTAATTCATTTATTCTTTAATTCTCAATTCTTTTATTCTTTAATTCATTAATTCATTAATTTGTTAATTATTTAATTATTTAATTCATTAATTTATTCATTATTCATTTATTCATTACTCTTTCCCACTAACACATTATTAATGTTCCCTAATTTCCCCGGTTAAGAACGATCCCTATTTACCAATACTACATCTACACAAAAAGGGTTTAAATTGCACAACACTCAAATTACGTGTTTAATTTAATGCGTAGTTTGGGCGTAGTCAACTCACCTCATGTACCTTTCTAGAAATTGGATCGGCACCTTCGTATTGTGCATCATTGAGTGCACGGCTTTCAAGTAGTGCACGACCATCTACTAGGCTCCGAGCTAAGAAACTTCCATTAGCTGCAGCATCGAGTAGTCATATATCCTAACCCTTGAGTCCTTCGTAAAAGTAGGTTAAAAGATAGCCTTCTGTGATCCCGTGAGTAGGGCATGAAGCACAAAGTTCCTTAAACCTCTAGTAGTACTAGCTGAAATTCTCGTCATGCTCTTTCTGCTTGATTCCAGTGATCTCTTTTCTTAAGACCATAATCTTTGAGGTAAGGAAGTACTTGGTAAGAAACTCATGAACCAACTTCTCCCAAGAGTCAATATGATTGGGTGGGAGACCCAAAAGCCATACCCGTGCTCTATCTTTCAAGGACAACGGGAAAGCTTTCAGCTTCATGATTTCCAAGTCCGCATCATCCGGACACATACTACCAATGATGAATTGGAACTCCGTTAAGTGTTTGTGTGGATCTTCATTTCTTATTCCACGAAACTTGGGTAGCTGATGAAGGACTCCACTCTTAAGCTCAATATCTTTCTTGTTGGTTCTAGGCTCGGGATACTGGATGCAGAAGTTTGTAGTGCCATTTGTGTTTGCACATGTCTGCTCTTGGATACTCAGGTTTCGTGCCATGGCTATTGGTGTTCCGAAAGTCTGTTCTTCTTCTGAATTACTCTTCTCACTTATGGACTCACCGATTATTGGGGATGGAGGTCCGGATGAGCCGGCTTTCTTAAGTGCGTCTCTGAATGTTGTGTTGCTTGGTGAGATGTCAAGTTGTCTTCTCAGCCGATCAAGCTTAGATTGATGAGCGCGCATTCATAAGTTTGTACCTATATTTAAAACAGAACACTAAGTTAGAAGGTGAGTATACACAAGTAAGTAGCTAGTGAAAGTTAATTAAAACAAGATAGTTGTTACAAAAGTTTAGTGTTAGAAATATAAGTTAAGGAAATCACAATTAGCAAGAAAATGTGAGGTGTAACAGGTATGACTGCAAAAATTTAAACCGGAATTACATATGCACAAGAAGAGATAATAAGAGTATAAGGGTAGAGATAAAGTATCACATAAATAGAAACCAGAATTAACAAAAAGTCACGTTAATGGAAAGAAAGTGCACAAGTTCCAAATGCAAACTAATAATCAATAAGTAGAATTTTAGAGTGTCATGAATAATTTTCCCCTTCCGTTTCTCATGATGCTTCCCCGGGCGTACGGCCTGTGTGTACTGATAACCACCATTCCACCATTCAACATTAATCATGGCCAGTTGAGATAGATGTAACGCGAGAAGTAAGAATAATTTCGAGAGCACCCCGAGGCTAACTTGGCATATACTCTATTGGTGTTCTCTTTCTTAATCCAAAACTTGTCACCAGTCATAACTCTCCTAGACACCATGATCAATCCAAATGACGATTTAGTGAATTAACAAACCCAATTTAGTGAATTACCAAACCCAAGTGTTTACGAACTCCGCCCCAACCTCATGTCCATAGATTCGAGTCTATGTTGTGTGGTGATGAAATCCACACATCATGAAGGGTTAAGGAGAAAGTAAATAAGAGGGGCACTACCTGTTCCCAAAAGTAAGATTTTGAAGAAAAAATGGCTCTTAGATTCATGCAACTCTAAAACATTTAATAGGAAACAATATTTACACTTTAGGAAATTCAAAGATAAAATAAAGTTTCTTACTTTTTTTTTTAATTTTTTTTTATTCCGAAATTTTTTTCATTTAAAATTTAAAGTTTAACAAGACATAAAAAAACAAATAATTACATAAGAATAAAATAAGTGTAAATATAAAGTTAGTGGAACATAAAGTTAATGGAATAAAATTAATGGAAAAGAAAGTTAATGGAATAAACTTAAATTTAATGAAATAAAGAAAAAGTTAATGGAATAAATTTAAAGTATGAACATAAAGCTAATGGAATAAAGTTAAACAAGTATAATGGAATAAAGTGTAAAAATAAAAGTTTAACACATTTACAATATGTAAACATTATTCACAAGTATGAACATTTTATATATAAACAATTGAATACATACTAACTCATTAAAAATGATTTTTAATTTCCCCGGCAACGACGCCAAAAATTGACAATGCCCAAATTACGCATCAAATTAAACTCGTAATTCGAGTATTATGCAATTTAAACCCTTTTTGTGTAGATGTAGTATTGGTAAATAGGGATCGTTCTTAACCGGGGAAATTAGGGAACATTAATAATGTATTAGTGGGAAAGAATAATGAATAAAAGAATAATGAATAAATTAATGAATTAAAGAATAAAATAATCAAAGAATTAATTAATCAAAGAGTTAAATAATAAAAGAATTAAATAATCAAAGAATCAATAAATTAAAGAATAGAAGAATAAGAGAATAAAGAATTAATAAATTAATGAATAAAAGAATAAAAGAATAAAAAATTAAATAGGGGGTTTTGAGGGAGTGTAATCATTCAAATACAAGTAAAAACATATATGAACTAATTCTATTTCTACTCTAACTTATGTACAACTGACCTTCTTAAAAGACATATCTTACCAACACTTTAATAATTGTAAATATTAAAACAATCACGAAATTTTACCTTAATCGTCTCAATTATCTTCATACATATTATAAATGCACCGACAGCGGCGGACACTTACAATATGATTTACCTTTTGTTTTTGACTGAATACGCCGACAGCGATCAACATTAAGTCTCTTCAATTCTACTCTAAGTGCACCGACAGCGGATAAAACATTTAACATCAAATTGAAGTATGAAACACTAAAATGTATAAAATAACTAAGATTCATAAAGTAAGACACATGGAGATTGCATTAAACACTTACAAGTATTAGCAAGAAAATACCACACATATATTGAACTATAATCAAAACCAATAACAAAAATAAGAGTTTAAGTAAATAGAGAGCAATTTTTACACTTTCAAGGTGGATGAAAACAATGGATTGTTATTCACACGGTTCTCCGACAGCGGACGGAACCTTATGAAGATGGAGGAAATAAACACGGGAAATATGGACTCAAACTATAAACTTTGTATTGGATATATTTTGCCAAAATTTCTCTTAAGGAAGGCTCAAATGTGTGCCTCTAAGACGTGTCCATAACAAGTGAAATGAACCCCCTATTTATAGGGAGAAAAATCAAATTACACTCTAAAAAATAAATAAAAACAAATAAAAATTACAATAAAAATATTCAAAAGTGTAATGATGAGATTGGGTGGTTTTTGGGGAAAAGATGTTAAAAAAAACAAAAGAAATGTTCAATAGTGCTGTTGGAAAGGAGCTGGCAGAAGCCAGCTAGAAAAGAGCAGAATATTCGGCCGGCCCAGGCTGGAAAGGGGCGTTGTGGCCGACAGGCTTCGCTGGAAAGGAGGGAGGACAGTTCGGCAGGGGCGCGCTGAAGAGGAGGCTTGGCATTCAGCGCACGCGCGCCGAAGGTGGAAGTCTCGTTCGGTACACGCGTGCCGAGAAGATGGAAGGCGCTTCGGTACAGGGTCGATGGCTGATCGCGCCTTGGGTATATTCATGGGTTGCACTATTTACCAACTGGGTCATGTTTGAAGTGTCTAAGATGATTTCTATGTGAATTTAAATGTATAAGATTACATGAAACATAAATATGGTATTGTTCTATCATTATTATGGTAAGTTGTCCACTTTGAAATATGAACTAAGTATAATGATGTAAATGGAAGGTAATGTGGGCTATGATCAACATATGTGCTTTATGCTGGTGTATAATGTAAGTAAATAAGTTGGTTTGTAACATGGAAATTGGTAAATAAAGATTACTTTTAAGGTGGTTTAATTAATAGAATAATAGTTTATGTTGGAAATAAAAGTTATTATAGACAACTTAGGGATTTATATTTTATAGAGTGGACCTGTTATTGTAGGTTGTTATGTATTTTAAGCTCGTAATAATTTTAACGTATACTATTTGAATTTAAGATAGTATATAGCATTAATGCTAATTAACAAAAGAAAGGTCTTAATTAAGGACAAAAAAGTAATTTTCACCACTCAACGAGGTTAGTGGGTTGGAAGTGGGTGGTAACCCCCCTAGGTGGAATTAATAAAGATTTGAACTGGGCTAAAATCGATAAGATCCCTTGTCTGATAAGAAATTGCCAAACAAAAGCAGGACCAGCCCGACTTTTATGATAATTAGGGACGGGTCTTGTCAGTTTAGCTGCTTCTTTTGTGTATTGTTTTGATCTATTTGAATGTGTTTTTAGAGCGTGTGAACTACCGGGGGCAGGGAGTTAGACGTAATAGTTTAAAAGTCTATTTATTAATATTACTTGCCTTGTGTGCAAGGCTTTACGATAATGGAGAGTTTGAAGGGTCGTGTAGTAACCTTAAAGGCTATGCTAACCTTTGAGGTGTTTCTAAATGGAAATATAGACAAAACTTGTGGGGACTTTCGAGGATAAGCACCTTGAAGTACGTGCAATTGTGGACTGTCGGGTAATTGCTCCCCGACGTACTGTGAGTGAACCCTCTTCCCTAAAGCTAGGATTATGTAATGTTATGTGATTAATTAAATGATGAATGTAATGTGATTTGAGTGTATATGTATTGAGTTGCGGTGAATATACTTGGTTATGATGCTTAGGGATGTTGGTTTTGTTATATTTTTTTGTGATAGAAATCCTATACGATGACAAGAGTTAGATTTAGATCTTGTCATATGAGTGATATTTTAGCTTGAGGGTACTAATCTCAATGAAATCGTACGCATAAATAGGTTGATATGAACTATACACTATGCCTAATAATTAAGGATTGTGAATCCTATGATCAATAAAATACTCTAAAACGAGTATAAACTAATACTATGGCATCTCGAAGGTTGATTCTGATATCCAAATTATGATATCAAATCAGAAGTTGGGAGGGGAAATCGATATGAAACGAGGAATATGATTATTATGACAATCAGAACATATTGGATATATCATCGACATGCTATCACCGAGAAGTCATGTTAATCTAACACATGAGTTAGTGATTAAGATGTTATCACCGATGAGTCATAATGGCTTAGCACATGAGTCAGTATTGATATGCTACCACTAAGGAGTTATTGTCAGGACCCACCCCGGTTCCACCCCGAAAACCGAGGTAAATCCTGCTCCCGTCTGACATTCCGACACGCATAAAAGGAAACTCACTCTAAACCACCAAAGAACATAGTCAGATACAGGAGAAACTATATAAAACATCCTGAGGTAAAGGTTTACAGAGTATAGTACTGAATACAACAGAACGAAAATTGGTAACTATATACACGCACACGGAAAATTTAAACACTCCGGGGTCCGCTCTCGTAACTTCTATGCCTCAGACGCTGCCTCGACGCCGAAATCCCGCGCTAGCTCCACGACCTGGAGGGCAATTTAAAACAGAAGGTGTGAGTGGACCATAAATAAGAAAAGAAGTTCCGAAAACCATTTCATAATAAAACCAGGGTTTTATCCCTCCGTTTTAAAACCACATGCATAACCTAGTTACTGAAAACAATTATCAATCACGTAAACCTCATCATAAGAACAGAAACACTATAAAAACAGTTGTAGAAATCATATCATACACATCATAAAAACCGTATCAGAAAACATAAGTACCAAGTCATCATTATCCGATCAAACCTGCTGGACCTATCCGAGTCTTTAAACTCAATCCAGGCCTCAATATCCGAGTCTTTAAACTCCCGAGTCTTTAAACTCAACAGGCCTACGGGGGAAATATCAATATATCCGAGTCTTTAAACTCCAGAGTCTTTAAACTTCATCTGGGTCTTTAAACCCAATCCGGGCCCGTCCCCCGTCAAATCAATATCCGGGTCTTTAAACCCAATAACCAGATCCAGCAAATCCAATCAAACCATTTGAAAACCATTTCAAAATCCATATCCAAACCTAAATCCGAAATCACCGGTCTGATGCCCTTCCGGCATCCAGAACCGTCATTCCGAACCCAAATCCGGAATTCCACTTTTCAACCTTAAAATCAAATCCCGTTACCGAAATCCGATTTCAAAATCGAAAACCCTTTAATCACCAAATCATGTTTCAAAATTCCTTTATGAACAGTTAAACCACTTATCCATTGAAATCCCAAATCCATAACATCATATTCAGAAATCACACTTTTCCTCGTAAAACGTGCTGAAAACCGAACTTCCTCGAAAAACGTGCAATTATGTAAAATCAACAAAGCATATCCGATAAACATAAAATCATAATTAAAACCATAAAATAAGTAATTAAAAGCAGTTATGCATGCTCGAGTTTAAGGAAAGGGTCCACTCACAGTACCGAGCCCTCAATCGCGTCCCGTACGTTCCTCAGCTTCCTCGGGCAACCCCGATCCTGTTAACAACCACCAAAGTACGTTACTAACACGTCTACGAAAGTCTACCTAAGTTTCCCCAAAAATCCCCGGATCTTAAACGAAACGAACCGGAACCCTAAACCTTCGACCTCGCGGAACTAACTTCAAACGACATCCGAACAACCCGAAACCAATTCCATTAGACTCGTCACAACACCCAGACTAAAAACTATGTTGACCATTTTCCCAGCCGCCGCCGCACGCGCCGCCCAAAGTGGCTGCGCGTGGCCTCACGCGCCAGCTACAGTGTCACCAGCAACCTCTGGTCGACCCAGTTCGAAACAGTCCCTGCAACTTGAACCGGCGTGACCGGTTCTCCGCCGTGCCTGCACCAAAACTGCTCCTCTCTTCACCATCTGCTTTGTCCCGTCCTAAGGAACTCATCCCCCTCACTCTAACACCTCGACTCAGCCTACAACCCATCGACTCAAGCTCGAACAAAACTCGAACCAGTCCCCTATTTCACGATCCCGCCAACCCGGTCTCCCCCCGTCACGGTGACTGTCTTAAACTCTTCCTAGAACCACACTGAGTCTTACCCAACTCACCAAAACCGTCGACTCACGTCCAAAAGCCACGACTCAACGTTTGAAGCAAACGAAAAAACAGGGCACATCGGTACTCTCCGTCGTTCCAGCCTCCGCTGTGCACTCCTCCATCACGGCTGCACAACCAGCAGCTACCTAGGACCCTACTGAGTCCCCCAGACCTCACTAGACTCCTTGATTCAACCCCAAAAGCTACAACTTAACGTCTGAACCTAAACGGTAAAACAGAGCACAGAGAGGAAATTAAACAAATTACCTATGTCCTGTTCTCCACCGTGAGCTCCGTTGTGTCCACTGGGTTCCTAAGGCTCCACTCTCGTCTCTGACCACCACCAACAGCTTTGATTGATCGACCATGACAGCACCACCACCCAAAAATCCTCACCTCTTCTCTGTTTCCTCTGATTTTCCCGTGACTCTCAACTCCCACACACACAACCACACCGCACCTTCTAACCTTCTCCCTAGCTTTCCCACAGTCTCTGATCACTCACTCCCTCACCAGAACACACCAACACTCCTGGCCATCGTCCAATTTCCCTCAGTCTCCCCCTCTGTTTTCTGTTCTTCGAACACACACACAGCACACACCTGCACGATTACCCCAAATAATTGGACCGTGCACAAAATGCTGGAACCCTCTAGTTCCCCTACACGTGTCACCATCCCCTTAGCCTTCTCACAAGTGGCTCAATCTCAGCCCTCCATTTGTCCCTCTCTGTTGCACAAATCCCAAGTGCAAAAGACCAAAATGCCCCTTCTTTTAAAGCCAAAATTACCATTATGCCACTACCTTTCTAGACCCGTAACTCACTCATCGTAAGTCCGATGAATACGTGCCGCCTGTCGTCGAACTCAGGACGACGAGATCTATCTAACAGTCCTAGGTCAACGTACCAAAACCCGATCGTACGAAAAGTCAACTTTTTCCCCTATTTTCGCTAATTTACGGTTATGCCCTCAACCTTCCGAACATCATAACTTCCTCCTCGGATGTCGGAATCGGGCGTTCCACCTGCCTACAGAGTCGTAACGTCCTAAACTACGTCCTGGTCATCGGTCAAAGTCCATTTGACCGCCTGAACTAAAAGTCAACTTTTTACCCAAACTAGGGGCAAAATCGTCATTCTAAGCTAACGACCTTATTGGGACCAACTAACCCCCAATTAAACTCACTAATCTCACCTTAATCACTGTCTTAGCCCTAATTTCAGGGACGGGTCGTTACAGTTATGCTGGATTAGTACTTGAGTTTGTGTTGTAATACTACAGCCTACTACATGTTGGCCTACTGCATGGTAATGTGTTAGTCATGAGTCATGTTAATTCATATGGTGTCATATGTCAGTGTCAAATCATAGTGTGCCCACATGATGGTCAGTGGTGTCGTACCTGTTTGTATACCACATACCAGTCCTCTACGTGATCATCCACTTGCAATCGCTCTATACTAGTTAAATAGCACTAATCTTTCCTCGAGTCCTTATGTGTATATGTGGTCCCAAGACTCCTAGGGGGCTCGTGGTGATGGTGCTTGTACCTAATCATTCCCATGGCCAGGGTACAAGAGAAGACATAGTCATGTCATGTATGGTGATTCGTGTGGCTACTGTGCCATTGGGATACCTGAGATGGTTAAGCCGTGATGATAGCCGAGGGATATACTGGCTTATGTTGATATGATAGCTGAGGATTTTTTCGGCTTATGACGCTATGTGGTTCGGCCAATTTATGATTGTATAATAGTTGAGGTTTATGCTAGATTATGATACTATGATAGCCGAGGATAATTCCAGCTAGCAGAGGGATATGCTGGCTTATATATGATTCAACGATAGTTGAGGATTATGTCAGCTGTTGTTATATGATGTAAGATCTGTTAAGCTATGAAGTTGAGATTGGCTGGCAAGATATGTTCGTTATGGAGGTTAGTGGGTACGGGGTGGGTGGTAACCTGAATAGTCGAACAATGATTTGTACGCACGAGTACAATATATGAGATAAGTAAGGGTCAAACCATAAGGACTGGTAACAATTTAATAAAATGAATGAATTGATAGATAACTATATAATGCACACACTCTCTACCTGAACCTATGACACTATATACACAACAGTTAGTCTCTCACTATGCAAGCAACTAATATGGAAATAAACTAGTCTAATGACTTGGAATGCAAAGAAGAGTTTGTAGTAATATAATGTTTACAAACTAAAAATATATACAACCTATGAACTAACTCAATAGACTGAATGCGGCAATTCCAGGCACAACTTATTTCATACTTTCAAACCTAAAAACAATTATTGGGGTGGTTTTGAATTGGTTTTAGAAGATGGAAATTAGAGTAGAAAATAAGACAAAATTGAAAGAAATAAAAGAGTAGACAAAAGCAATACAATTATTGAATTTCACAATGAACTACAATGAGTTAAGGCATGAAATCCACTCTAAACAATCATGAAATAATGGCATGAATGTCTAACATCTCAATTTCAATGCACAACTAAGATGTTCACATATTTAGCATGACATATAACTAAATTGTATTAATTCTCATACTTAGCATGTTAGATGCATGTCATATACATCAAACCTATTTCTCTAGGTGCAACCTGGCATGACATATACATAGATTTATTAGCAATAAATTTGCTAAGAACAAAGAGAATTATGAACATCACATAAATCCTAGAACATGGCATCTATCCTAAATTTTTATAAAATCAGTTTACAAAATTAAATCTTAACCTAACCACATGTTGCTAATGAATGAAAGAAGATATCGTAGTCATCCTAACATTCCCAATGACAAGTATACATTGACAAGGTAGGTAGCTTGTAACAAATGCTTGAAAACAATAAGAATGGAAAACTGATTTATTTGCAAAAATAAATCGGTAAACAAAAACGGAATCATAACATTAGTTTAATCATGTTTAGGGCTTTAAAACAACCATAACTATTGCAAGACTGCTCCATAAACTAATTCCCATATTTATAGGTGTAGAATTCATTTGAAAACAACCACGTTCATGAGGTTTAATACCATTTACTGCCTTGAATTGATCCCTATTCATAACTTATCATAATAAGCATTGAGTGTAGGTTTTGAAACAGAAAGCTGGCAATTTTGAAACTGAACAATGTCCCTTTATGATATGATAACTCCTTGAAGAAAAATTTAAATCACAAGCTGTCAAAATCATATGAGACTAGACTTCCAGGCATTTGCAACTTATATTGCCCATTTTCTAATTTGTTTTGAGAACTTCGGGAAGAAACTCACAAGTTGGGTATTCTGCATAGAGCACTTTAGGCTGATCTTGGGACACTTTTGAGCTAGGGAATCATCTTGAGGTTCATGGGCTTCAAATAATCATCTTGAGGTTGATATATATATATATATATATATATATATATATCAATATCATGAGTTGTCTTCACACTTGAAGAGTATGACTAAATATATGCTCGTTGTGCATCTGTCACTAGCCATAAAATAGTCCTAGTAAGTTTTGAACTCATACTAGTTAATAAAAGTTCATATTACATATAAAATTTCAAGTTACCTTTTTTCGTAGGGAATATATTTTTCTCATTTATATTTATATTTTTGTTAGTTGTCTGATTAAGTAAATTACAATAAAATTAATAAAATAAAAACAATTGAGAAGTGAAGAAGAAGAAAAACATAATATAAAAATCATTTTCTTTTAATATTATAAGTGAAACGGTAATGTATCCTATTCACCGATGAAATTTTGTATCGTTGAAAAACAAATATTACATTTGTGACTTATAACAATATTACTCAATTATTCATGTCAAGTTGAAGCTGCTAGAGCAAGTCTAATAGTAAAAGTAAGGCCGAGAGGTTAGAGGTAAAATTTTGCCCTTTAAATAACAACATTTTGCCTAATGTTATTTTATGGTGTTCTAATGAAAAAAGATAAGAGTTAAAATTTCAAATTTTTATGATTATTTTTTTGAAGATAATAATTTAAAAATCTTATATAATATCTCTGAAATATTATCTTAATGAGAAAACGTAAATTGTTATTTAATTTTTATTTTATAATATATTAATTAAAAGATGAGTAATTTATAGGAGTAAGAAAAGTTAAAAAAAAAAATTGTTAGTTTACCAAATGGCTACCATGTGGCGCCATCCTATTGGCCTTAAAGAAAAGAGCCATAAGAGTCCAACTCCATGCACATGGGATAGTAGGCCATGGATCAAACCAGCTAACATAGGGGCAAGGCTAGCCTCAAGACTTTTCTTTGCCTTGTCCAAATTTTATGTTCTAGAACCAAAAAGGACAGGTTGTGGTTTGTTTGATGGCGAGTCATTAGATTTCCGAGCAAACATCATTTTATACCCAAATATTTTATGATTAATTTCAAAATGAACTATTATGTTTTAAATTTATTATTTTTATTTTATGTGGTCCATTTTAAAATTGGCTCTTAAATTTTTAAGATGTAAAGTGATATTTGTCTTAAATTTTACGCGAAGTTCATTTAACCGTGATGTCAATTATCAATCAACATACTAATCTCTTTTAGTTTAACTTTTATTTGGCACATAAATAATGAGATTCTGAAAAAAAAATTAACTCAAATAATTTTAATACAAGAGCTGATCTAAGTAGCTAAAATAAAATAACAATACTGCTTAAAATTATAAACAAGTTTTCTCATGAAATAGCAACACTGACATTCTCAATAATATTTGTGTTCTGCTACTTTTACCCGTGTTCATTTATGTTAAAATTTATTCCATTTTTTAATACAAAATAAAAATGGAGCCTTTTCATACTAATTTTACTTTCAAAATGTCTAACTTCAAAAAAAAAAAAACAAAATTACATTATTATGACGATACTTTGAGCATTGACTTTATAATTTATAAAATTTAAATTAGGGACCTTCAACTATAATCATGGATGAAAATATTTGTGTTATATTCATGGATATAATCATGGATTTTGGCATAAATATAGGTGAGGAAGAAATAACTATGATATCTTTGTGGATGTTTGTATTTTTGAAGTCTCAACCTAAAATAGAAGGGAAAGAAAAAATTCCACGTAATTTTCACATGTATTGATATTATGTGCAAATTTTTTGCCAAAATTAAATTTTAAAATTTCAAAATTTGGACTAGCTCTATGATATTTTTGCTAATCATTAATATTAATAAGATTGATATCGATGTCAAAATATTGGTCGATATTTTCAAATTTTTTTTTCCTTTGGTAAAAGAGGACGTTTTCACCATAATTTATAATACAAGTGTGAGAAAACCCCATTGCAAACATCTAATAATAAGTAGAATATTAATAAACATTTTATTGAAGTTTCTCTTTTTCGTGATAACTTATAAAATTGAAACCCAAAAATGACATTGTTCTAAACATTACAAGTACCATACAATACGAAGACACGTGTCGAATATCCAAAGATTCCATCAAGTTCATGCCAAATCAAGAAGGATATCACCTTCCGATTAGAAAAACATATCATTCTTAAAAAATAATAATAATTTGCAAGTGACAAAACAGAAGGGGACATCGTAGGGCGCACCTAATTTGCATATTCTTGCAGCGCATGCGTCTCTAAAACGTGATAAAATAAAATAAAGTAGTGTCGTCTTGTCATGTGATTCACTCGTCCATCGGAACCTTCATTCAGATATCATGCCAGCTAAGCATCTTCCTCTCAGCACGCACTTTCCAATCAAATTTTTACACGTCAGATAGATAAGCAGACAGCTGAAACACCGAAATTCAGTACCACAAGCTTCTTATAGAGAAATCGGTATTAATCGACGAAGATATCAATATCAACTAATCAAATTTATAGATATTTCGTCTTAAATATCGATATCGATATTATTGGGTGTCAATAAAAATACCGAAAATTCGATCTAAAAGTTAGAAATTTGGAATAAAATTTAAGTACCCAATAATGATTATATAGAACTAATAAAAACTATAAAATGATTTTATTATAATAAATATAAGATGAATAATATGATATAATAGAGTTCTGCCAATCACTAATAATATAAAATTTTAAATATAAATATAAATTAAAGTAAATTACTATAATTGAATCTTAATATAATTAAAAACATAATAATAAGCATAAACAAATTTCAATGAAGAAAAATTATAAAATGAGTAAAAATATTTAAAATCAATGAAAAAATAGAGTCAATCTTTGTTCAAAAATTGGAAAGAAATGATATATTTAAAATTGGAAAAAAGGACAAATAAAATTGAAAATTTGGAAAAAACGAAAGAAAAAAATAAAAAAAACTCAGTAGTGTGCCTCGCTGGCTTTAAACCCAGGACCTCAGGTTTTTGAGGCAAAACCTGAACGAACTCGGCTGGCCCAGCCTAATTGAAAATATAAGTACTGATAGGACCCATCCCAATCCTCCTCCCCCCCCCCCCCCCCCCCCCCCCCCCCCCCCCCGCCCCCCCGGGATTAACGCGGGATGTCCTTGTTCCCGTCTGACACGAAGTGTCAGACAAGGGATATTGCCGACCTTTGCCCTCCCGGGCTATCAGAGTACGCCAGGATCCGGAGGAGGTATGTGATATCTCGATCTCTGTTACAGTCCACATCCGATGTCAACCTGAAGGGCAGTCAAAACATTAAAAGCTGTGAGTGGACAAAACAAGAGTTTATAAAAACATTTTATCGAAGACATTTGTACCCTTCACTAAAAAGCATGCATGCATTCGAAAACCATTTATCCAAAAGAAACCATATGTGGGACTAAGCCCAAAACCATAATGAATTAGACCATACGGGCCACTGCCCAAAACCAGTGTAAACACACATCATACATCATATATCATATTTATATCATATACACATATAATTCACACAACCAATCCTTTCCACGGTTTCCAAAGCTACGCGCGTGCTACCCAGGTCTCAATCTGAGTCTTCTCAAAGCCAAGATCAATGTCCGCAGACCACTAACCCTACCCGAGGTAATAGTAATCATAGCCTTCCTAAGAGTAAGGAACCCAACTGGGGGGTGACTCCACTCAGTTGGTACTCCGTGACTACTCCGGGGTCCACCCAGGCCAACGACCGTCCCCGGAGGAGATAGAACAAGTAAAGGAAGGTATATGAACATATATATATATACATAACATAAACATTCATGCCCGGTTCCCCTGAACCGTCATGATCCATAACATCCAATCCGTTCACATACATATAGGCAACAACCTCAATGCCCGGTTCTCATAAACCGTCATGTACCGCAATAACATAACCATGCGCGGTTCCCATAAACCGTCATTTACCAGAATAACATAACCAGGGTTCATGCCGGTTCCCATAAATCGTCATGTACCACAATGACTAACAAGGGTTCATACCGGTTCCCATAAACCGTCATGAACCTGGAAATCCATTTAAGGTTCCCTGACCTGAAATCAAAACCGTAAAGTAACCTGGGTCTCGTGCCCGAACATAGGACATCAGCTAGGCACCATGCCGAAATCTGAGGTCATATGCCCGAGACAAAACCAAATGGGTCTCATACCCGAGTTTATCCTTTTAGAAATCCAAAACCATTTCATTTAGACCAATAAAGAAATACCGACCTGTATAGGCACCTTATAGGGTCAAAACCTCGAAATACGTGCCTATACGTAACCACATACAAATGCACCCTTGGCATCATCAAACATGTAATAAAACATATAATAAACATATATGCATGCACCAATTTAGAAAACAAGGTCCACTAACAGACCGTCTGAGCTTCCGCCTCGATTTGCGTGTCATACGGCTCTCCCGAGCCAATCACTATCACCGGGACTCCCAAACCTGTCCAAATTGTAGTAGAAGGTTACTAACTACTTAATTAACCTCCTACCAAAGTCCCGTAATTTTCTGGAATTTTTAACTATTTTTAATCCCGATTCGAAACCTTTCGATGCCTCGAAACATATCGAGACGGTGTCCGATCGACACGAAACCAGTCCCAAAATGTTCGTTACATCGAATAGAGTGTTTCACATGTTGACAACACTCCCAAACAGTGTCTCACGTGCCCCCCACGCGCCCTAGGTAGGGCTCCTGCGCGTGAGACCACGCGCCCACTGTTCACCCGTCTTCTACCTCAGTCGAACCCGGTTCGACTGGTTCGAACCAGACCGGACCGGCTCGACCGGTTCATCGTTCAAAACCATCCATTTCTACTCCATTTCGTTCCTTTTTAATTCTAATTTGATCCTAACATCAAACCCTAACTTTCTAACAAATTAAAAACCGAAAAAACCACACAAACTCGTTCCTTCCAAGCTCGGCCATGGCGGCCGTGCATTCCTCCGCCGTTCACGGCCACTCCCGGCCGTCCTAGGCCTCGAAACCAATCCCAAACTTCTCCCTAGGTCCCCATAAACCTTACCCAATTAAAGGAATCGAGTAAAACCCATTAAAACCCAACTTCGAATTTTTAAATATTTTTTACCTCACGGTCGACTTCCTCCTACCGTGGCCACCGCCGTCCCCAATCGTGGCTTGCCATCCTCAGCCTCTCACCACCTCCTCACGGTCATATTTGTGCTCAGAGGATAAATGACGGTGAGGTGTGTGTGGTGTTTGTGTGTTAGAGAGAAAATGAAGAAATGAAGAAAATGGTGGGTTTCGGGTTTTGTGAGGAGATGAAGAAATGAAGTTTGATGAATGAGGTATTAGATCAGATGAGAGAGATGAGATGGATGGTGGGGATGCATTTGTGTGATGAAATGGAGGGCTAGAATTTAGTGTTTAGGAAGATTAATTATAAAATAACAATTATATTAATATTTAATTAAGTTAGATCCACTTTTTAGGGGATTGACCAATGGGATGAGTGACACTTGTCACTCATCCATGAGACCCACTCAAAATATCTGGCCAATCAGAATTTGCCAACTCAGTCCCGCCTCGAAGTACGTGCATAGTGAAATCGAAATTCCGTGACCTATAACTTCCCCGTTCGAAGTCCGATTTCAGTGTACCGCCTGTCTATGGATTCGTATCATCCCGATCTACGTAACGGTCTTTGGCCCTCGGCCATTGGACCTCTCGGTCAAAAAGTCAACATTTGACCCCATTTATCCAAAATTACCAAATTGCCCCTAAACTTCCGAACGTCATAACTTTCTCCTCGAACGTCGGAATTGAACGTGCCACCTGTCTATGAACTCGTGACGTCACGGTTATCGGTCAAAGTCCGTTTGACCGTCCGAACGAAAAGTCAACATTTTGCCCATGCCCAAGGGCAAAACGGTCATTTCGTATCGTTCGTCCGATTTAGCCTAACTAATCACCGATTAACCTCACTAATCGTGATTAGTCACTAATCTAATCTAGGGATTTGGGACGGGTCGTTACAACCTTCCCTCCTTAATTAATTTCGTCCTCGAAATTCCAACTGACCTAATCCAACCGTTCTTCCCTCCTTAATTTATTTCCGTTCCCGAAACTCCAACTATCATGATTCCACAACCACCTCGTGGAAATAATTCACGTGTACACTCGTACACCCACTAACCAGAATAATACTCGTCTTCAACCAGACGTACCACTAACACTCTCGTCGTATCAACTACGTTCGACCACGTCGAATGACAGTAGCCATACGTCCCGAATTGACACCACATGTCAAATATACCATTTTCGTTGACACAGCAACTCGACGATTCCTTCCTCAATCACCAACCTATCCTGACGTCTGCTCCCACTGGGAGTCATCAGACCTCAAACAACGATCCACACTAACACCTCCTACAACCATCACCACTTTACAGTTATCAGTCGAAAACTGACACTATACTCACTTGTGGTTACACTAACCACCAACTCACTCAACCTGAGTAAACACTTATCAACAAAGCATTTCACTCGACCTGTGTGTAACTAGACCCATCAGAAATACCATGACCCAGTGCACAGTATCCAACGTCTAGTTCACGACCTCGACTAATCCAATGGTATCAGAACCAATCCGTCTACCAACACGCTCACCAACGCACCCATGGTATAACCTATATACAATCACCAGGCACGACAAGTCTGCCCAGTATCGTACCTCGAATAACGTACAAGGTACGTACATCTATCCATCAATCAGTCTACAACCACCTAGGTCGTAGCCAATCACGTTTCAATTATGGAGTTCATCTGTCCGATCCCGGACTAGACAAATCAAAACTCCAACCCATCATCTATTTCCAATCCGAATCTGAATCCGCAGTTTCGTAAGAAATCTCGAATCCAAACCCAGAAATCATATCCGTAACCATGTCCAAATCTGAATCCGAAATCATCAATTTGTAAGCTAGCATTTGGAATAACCATTCCGAACCCAAATCCATAAAAGGAAATCCAATGTCAAGCTCCAGAATCAAATCCTGAATCGTCACCCAGAATTCGATTCCAAAACCCAAATCCAGAAATCCTCTTTCAAGTTCCAAAATCAAATCCTGAATCGTCATCCAGCAATTTGATTCCAAAACCTGAAATCTCGTTCACGTCTACCGAGACGCATCAAAACCGAACCTATCGGTTACCTGCTCAACGGATTACCACATTATAATCGATTGCCTTCATAGGGAAGCCAATCCCAACATCAACATAACACTAAGTCTGACAAAATCTGACCTCGTCAGACACCTACTCGCTCGAGTTACAAGCCATATGGGATTTACCTCGAAAAGAAGTTTAGTCCCATCATCCTCAACTCAACATCCAAGTAAGAGCGATAAACTCTCCACCTATCTGGATTATCAAGATCACGATCCAGATCCATCACTACGTCAACCGACCATGAACGTCACGATCGAGAATCGTCACAATGTCCAAGGTCCACAACATCACAATCCTGATCCACATCGGGATCCACATAAGCTTACTCAGCTAACAATCCACCTGATGACCCAAGACAATTCCCGGGTTCACCAACCAATACACGACCAGTGTACTAGTGGCAACCAATAACATCTACATCATCAACATCATCTACCATGGTAAAACCTGAGAAGTCACCCAAAATGACTTCGAAATACCCAATATCAATGCGGAAAACCCGCATTGCTCGTGTCACCTCAATCACAACCTCTCGCGATTCCGAAGTTCCAACTAGATTGGGAACAACATACCCGGACGTCAACCACGTGTCCCCTAACCAATTTGACTCTATCTGAGATCCACTCTAGGACCACAGATACCGATCATAAGCCCATCACGTCAGATGTGACTCAACGTCATCACAATCACCAGTACCAGCACCAGCGCTAGTACGAGCACCAATGCACTATCACCTGCACTAGTATCATCACACATGCATCCATACTAGTAGCAGCACACTAACACCAGTATCAGTATCAGCATCAGCACACAGGGTACAAATCTGATAACCCTGGATCTCCGCTCATACCGAGCGACGACCCCGTACCTCTGCTCGAATAGGAGAAACTCTACCTCCATCGTGCCCAACTCTGGGTACAGTCACCCTGACAACTCATACAGGAAAATGAAACATCACCTGAACGTCGCCGATCCCCAACAACCGTAACTACAACCACTCTCGGTAGTAGCGTCTGACATAGACTCGTGCAGACCTAACCACTAGACAGCGCTATCGAGATTCGCATCCAACGGAATCAACCGTTTGTACTAACTACTCCGTATCCCACCCAGGGATTCCATCGACAAGTACCAACCCTGATAACTTGTCCAACCGAACTCTAACTAGTCGTAACTCGACTCAACCAATGTCGTCTACCAGGTCATCCATACCATGACTTAGTTGCACCAACTATCCATCGCAACTATGAGCGTGACAACCAACTGGGTCTAACCGATAAGTACAACCCTGACTGCAGAGTGCACTCCCAACACAAGCTGACATGACTAGACCGACTAACGAATCCAAATCCGAATAGTCGTCCAAGTCAAACCACTTGTCAACTCACACACATTTCTGAACCATACACCCAAGGTAGGGTTCCACGATCACACCTAGAGTTCCACTGAACCCAACTGTATAAGGCAGAATAATCCATAATCTGACCGACCCCGCGGTCTTGACATCGAAAGGACATCAATCCAACTAGGATTCCTCGAATCCGACTGCCCCCAACAACATGTCCATCTAACTCAACATCCAAGCAGTCGTCAGAACCGATCCTACGACATCGTGGAAGACGATCCCAACTAACCGTCTCACGATCAAAACTCGAAAGTACCGTTTACGTTCATCCTTCCATAGCGTCCCACACTATCAACCCTGACAGAACTATGGCAACCCCGGCATCAAGTGTCGAACCAAAACATTTCTCGATCCAATCTTAATAACTATCGTATTGGCATCCCACTATCAGGTTGACCACGAACTGTAGCCCATTGAGATATCACATCCTCGACCTGCGTACGGAGTATTGCGCAAAACGCTATGGAATTCAGAGTAACATGAGCAACCCTGCTCTGATACCACGCTGACAGGACCCATCCAAATCCCCCCCGGGATTAACGCGGGATGTCCCTGCTCCCGTCTGACACGAAGTGTCAGACAAGGGATATTTCCAACCTTTGTCCTCCCGGGCTATTAGAGTACGCCAGGTTCCGGAGGAGGTATGTGATATCTCGATCTCTGCTACAGTCCACATCCGATGTCAACCTGAAGGGCAGTCAAAACATTAAAAGCTGTGAGTGGACAAAACAAGAGTTTATAAAAACATTTTATCGAAGACATTTGTACCCTTCACTAAAAAGCATGCATGCATTCGAAAACCATCTATCCAAAAGAAACCATATGTGGGACTAAGCCCAAAACCATAATGAATTAGACCATAAGGGCCACTGCCCAAAACCACTGTAAACACACATCATATATCATATTTATATCATGTACACATATAATTCACACAACCAATCCTGTCACGGTTTCCAAAGCTACGCACGTGCTATCCAGGTCTCAATCCGAGTCTTCTCAAAGTTAAGATCAATGTTCGCAGACCACTAACCCTACCCGAGGTAAAAGTAATCATAGCCTTCCTGAGAGTAAGGAACCCAACTGGGGGGTGACTCCACTCAGTCGGTGCTCCGTGACTACTCCGGGGTCCACCAAGGCTACCGACCCTCCCCGGAGGAGATAGAACAAGTAAAGGAAGGTATATGAACATATCTATACATAACATAAACATTCATGCCCGGTTCCCCTGAACCGTCATGATCCATAACCTCCAATCCGTTCATATACATATAGACAACAACCTCTATGCCCGGTTCCCATAAACCGTCATGTACCACAATAACATAACCATGCCAGTTCCCATAAACCGTCATGTACCAGAATAATATAACCAGGGTTCATGCCGGTTCCCATAAATCGTCATGTACCACAATGACCAACAAGGGTTCATGCCGGTTCCCATAAACCGTCATGAACCTGGAAATCCATTTAAGGTTCCCTGACCTAAAATCAAAACCGTAAAGTAACCTGGGTCTCGTGCCCGAACATAGGACATCAGCTGGGCACCGTGCCCGAAATCTGAGGTCATATGCCCGAGACAAAACCAAATGGGTTTCATACCCGAGTTTATCCTTTTAGAAATCCAAAACCATTTCATTTAGACCAATAAAGAAATACCGACCCGTATAGGCACCATATAGGGCCGAAACCTCAAAATACGTGCCTATACGTAACCACATACAAATGCACCCATGGTATCATCAAACATGTAATAAAACATATAATAAACATTTATGCATGCACCAATTTAGAAAATAAGGTCTACTCACAGACCGTCCGAGCTGCCGCCTCGATTTGCGTGCCATACGGCTCTCCCGAGCCAATCACTATCACCGGGACTCCCAAACCTGTCCAAATTGTAATAAAAGGTTACTAACTACTTAATTAACCTCCTACCAAAGCCCCGTAATTTTATGGAATTTTTAACTATTTTTAATCCAAATTCGAAACCTTCCGATGCCCCGAAACATATCGAGACGGTGTCTGATCGACACGAAACTAGTCCCAAAATATTCGTTACATCGAATAGAGTGTTTCACATGTTGACAACACTCCCAAACATTGTCTCACGCGCCCCCACGTGCCCTAGGAAGGCTCCTGCGCGTGAGACCACGCGCCCACTGTTCACCTGTCTTCTACCTCAGTCGAACCCTGTTCGACCGGTTCATCGTTCAAAATCATCCATTTCTACTCCATTTCGTTCCTTTTTAATTCTAATTCGCTCCTAACATCAAACCCTAACTTTCTAACTAATTAAAAACCGAAAAACCACACAAACTCGTTCCTTCCAAGCTCGGCCATGGCGGCCGTGCATTCCTCCGCCGTTCACGGCCACTCCCGGCCGTCCTAGGCCTCGAAACCAATCCCAAACTTCTCCCTAGGTCCCCATAAACCTTACCCAATTAAAGGAATCGAGTAAAACCCATTAAAACCCAACTTCGAATTTTAAATATTTTTTACCTCACGGTCGACTTCCTCCCGCCGTGGCCACCGCCGTCCCCAGCCGTGGCTTGCCATCCTCAGCCTCTCACCACCTCCTCACGGTCATATTTGTGCTCAGAGGATGAATGACGGTGAGGTGTGTATAGTGTTTGTGTGTTAGAGAGAAAATGAAGAAATGAAGAAAATGGTGGGTTTTGGGTTTTGCGAGGAGATGAAGAAATGAAGTTTTGATGAAGGAGGTATTAGATCAGATGAGAGAGATGAGATGGATGGTGGGGATGCATTTGTGTGATGAAATAGAGGGCTAGGATTTAGTGTTTAGGAAGATTAATTATAAAATAACAATTATATTAATATTTAATTAAGTTAGATCCACTTTTTAGGGGATTGACCAATGGGATGAGTGACACTTGTCACTCATCCATGAGACCCACTCAAAAATCTGGCTAATCAGAATTTGCCAACTCAGCCCCGCCTCGAAGTATGTGCATAGTAAAAGCGAACTTCCGTGACCTATAACTTCCCCGTTCGAAGTTCGATTTCAGTGTGCCGCCTGTCTATGGATTCTTATCATCCCGATCTACGTAACGGTCTTCGACCCTGAGCCATGGGACCTCTCGGTCAAAAAGCCAACATTTTATCCCATTTAACCAAAATTACCAAATTGCTCCTGAACTTCCGAACGTCATAACTTCCTCCTCGAACGTCGGAATTGAACGTGCCACCTGTCTATGAACTCGTGATGTCACGAACTACGTCACGGTCATCGGTCAAAGTCCGTTTGACAGCCCAAACGAAAAGTCAACGTTTTACCCACGCCCAAGGGCAAAACTGTCATTTCGCATCGTTCGTCCAATTTAGCCTAACTAATCACCGATTAACCTCACTAATCGTGATTAGTCACTATTATAATCTAGGGATTTGGGACAGGTCGTTACAAGTACCGTATAATATATAAAGTATACAAACTAACACTCTTAATAGTCGTCTTCTTCCTCCCGCGGTCTGCGATTCGGGTTTTTCGACCCGCGCGGCATGACACGACTGGAAATCGATGGTTTTACATCCGATTGTCACGAAATTTGGCCCAATCTCGATCATTTTAATCAAATAATGAGATCTATGGGCTTAAAATAAGATAAAATGTCGAAATTTCGCTCAATTTCTTTCTCTCCTCTTATATGCCGCTGGTCGGAAATAGCGAAATATCGACCAATATATCGGCGATATTTCTGATATTTTCATCACTGTCTATACTACACTAAAATCTAGAATGTGATGGTGATGTCTTTATTTCATAGATTAAGTGGGCAATTATCACGTTGTCTTTTAACTTTATAGTAAATTCCTACTTAATCTTTTAAAAAATAAAATTATGTCATAAACTCTTCCAAACATGACATAGTAACTATAACGACCCGTTCTGAATTCTGAGATTAGATTAGTGACTAATGAAGAATTAGTGAGATTAATCAGTGATTAGTTTAGTGAATTCGGATAGACGGTGTGAAATGACCATTTTGCCCGTAGAATTGGGCAAAATGTTGACTTTTGACCCGGGGAGTCAAATATACAAGGACTGATGACCGTGACGTAGATCGAGACGTCGCAAATCCGTAGACAGGCGGCACGTTGAAATCGAACATCAAACGGAGAAGTTATGGTCAAGGGAAGTAAAATTGGACTATTCACGCATTTCGAGGCGTAAATTATATGGCTAAATCTGATTGGCTGATTTAATAATGTGGGGCCCTTGGATGAGTGACAAGTGTCACTCATCCCATTGGCCATCTCCCCCAATTTGTGGATTTAAAGGTGATTGGATAGTTAGGATTAAAATATTATTATTTTTATTATTTTATGTTTTCCCTCACCCCTCTCTCTCACTCCCAACTGTCCATATCTCCCAATTCATCCATCCTCCTCGTCCATTCCATCTCATCTGATCATCATCATCAAATTTCATCTCATTCTTCTCCAAAACCGTGCACCACCATTCTTCCTAAACAAATACACAAGGATATACCACCTTATTTCCCTAACATCTTCTGTGATCACTGAGAGACCGTGAGTGAAGGACTGAGAAAGGAGGGACTGATGGGACGACGAAACACAGCGGGGACCCACGACGGAGGTAAAACCCGTAACCCGTGTTTGACCCAAATTTGGAAGCTTGGTTTTGACGATTTTTTTTTAGTTTCTATTGATCCTAACGTGACCTAGGGACCAAGGCGACTATGTGGGGATCATTTTCCAAGGAAATGGGTGGCTGGAATGGCTGGGAACAGAGCTCAAAAGTCGAGCTTGTTGTTTAATCATCGAAGGTGAGCTTCTAATATGTGTTTTGTGTTTTTAAACCCATAGAACTCTAGGCTAAGTCCAGACAAACATATAGGAAGAAACATGAGTTAAAATGGAATTGAAACAAAGGAGAACCAGCTGGATCGGTTCGCCAGTTTGGTCAAATCGGAAAACCAGGTGGACCGGTTCTGCGAGAGGTTAGGGATGACACTGTAGCAGGCGCGTGGCTCCCAGCCCAATGCCTTTGGGCGCCGAGTGAAGGCGCGTTGGCCCACTTTTCGAGGCACGAACAACATGTAATTTCATCCTTTTGCTGTTACGAACATTTTGGGACTAGTTTCGTGTCAATCGGACATCGTTTCGATATAGTTCAGGACATCCGAAGGTTTAGGATCGAGTTTAAAAATATTTAAAAATTCGGGAAAATTACAGGGCTTCAATGAGAGGTTAATGAGGTTGTTAGTAACTGTCTAGTATGATTTGGACAGTTTTGGGGGTCCCGGTGACCGTGATTAGCCGAGGAAGACTTATGGCACGTATATCGAGGCAGCATCGTAGAACGGTCTGTGAGTGGACTTTGTTTTCTAAACTAAGATGCATGCATAACTATTTTATATGTTTTACATATGTGATTTCTATGATGATGATTGTGGTATTGATGATTTACATATTTGCACGTATTTCGAGGTTTACTGTAACGACCCAGATTTTCGTTATTATTTAATTTATGGAAATTATATGTAAAATGACCATTTTGCCCCTAATCAAGGAAAAATGTTGAATTTTCACCTGAAGAGTCGCACGACTTTGAACCTTTGACCATTTCATAGATCGGGTCGCCCTAAGTTCGTAGATAGGTGGCATGCCGGATTTGGAGACCCGGAGCGAAAGTTACGGGTCAGGGATATTACAGGTTACCATTGCGTTTTTCGAGAATCAATACAAGTGGATTGAACTGATTGGTCAGATTTGGAATCTTGGGCCAATTAGATGAGTGAAAAATGTCACTCATCTAACTGGCCCAAAAGCCCAAATTATTGGGTGCATGAATCAAGCCTTCTTTGTCTCTCATTTTGCCGTGAAACCCATTTTGCATACAACCAACATCCATTTTCCTTTCCCGTTGATCTCTCCCAACCCAAATCTATCTCTCGACATCAGTGAACATCATTCTCATCATCACCGTCCTTACTGTCGTCAACCCCAGCCACCTGCAACCACCACGACCACCCAAACCGCTACAGGCAAACAAACTCAGGGACTTCGATCGTTCAACCCACATCACCTACCTTCACTCTGGAGTAAAACTGGGAACACAGAGACGCCAGGAAGACAGATTGAGGCCCCCGCGAACTGGTTAGAGAAGAAAGGACAATGGGACACGGCGGAGGAAGAAGCTGAAAACTGGGTAGAGCTTCTTCGACTCAGATGTAACAAACCCGACTCCCTCTCTTGATTCTAAGGTTATAGATTTGTAGAATAGACTGAGACGAGTCCGTAGGAACCAACCGTGAGGAAAATGGTGACCAGAAGAGGGATTTCTAAACAGGCCAAGACCATGGGTCACGGCGGCTCCGCCTCTGGTTTTTCAGTAGGAACCAACCGAGCCACACTGCATGTTCTCGGTAGTGGCCAGTCGAACGGTAGCCTAGGTCCTCGGTAGGAATCCACCGAATGACAGAGATGATGACGTCATCATTCTGACACCATTCTGACAGCATGATGATGTCATCTTGTCAGAAATGTCAGAGCAGGGACCAGTCAGGGATTGACATGTGTCGTTTGACACATGTTAGAGGGTGACGTCATGCTGACGTCAGCGTTACTGTAGCAGTGTTGACCACGTGTTGACTAGGCACGTGGGGGCACATATGAACAATACTTATTATGGGGCCAATACAATTTTCAAGGTTTCGACAATACAAATCCAATGGCTGTGGTTTCGTGTCGATCGGGGATCGTTAGGTTGGTCAAATTGAAGGAATTAGCCTCGGGAAGCGTGTTCGGAGCGCGTTCCCTGGCCGGTTTCATTCTAAGTTTGGATGCTAGACCTAGTAGGGTCAATTAGTGACCCTTAAGTATATTTGGGCAGGTTCGAACGTTGTATTTACTTCAGGACAGGTGTAAATGGTTCGTTAGCGCATCAAGGACTGGCTATGAGTGGACTGATGATTTTATAACTGAATACATGCATAACTGTTTTACTTGTTTTCTAAATTGTTTTATGCTAAATGTTTTATGATGTTGGGATTTGAGAATTGGATCACGAATTTCAAGAAATGTACAGATTTACGTGAAAATGGTCGTATCGGGTCTGAGACCCATTTGACGAGTGTTGACTCGGATTTGAGAGAGTCGACGGTGTTTCAAAATGAATTGTGAACTATTGAATGTATTGATGATTTGAGACTTTTGACCTAAAGATTTGGTTTATAAAGAATTATGGGTAAAGGTTTTGACATGGTTTAAAAAGATGGCTTTGCAAAGGTTTTCAAACGTATATGTATATACCCTTCCGGCTTGCGGATTGGTCTCCTCCAGACGTCGACCTGGAGGGTCACGATCCACTGACCAGAATGGGTATCCCCATAGGGAAACCGTTCCAGGAGTGGGAGATTGTGTTGTGGTCCCGGACCAGATTCCAGAGAGATACTAGAACTAGATCCGGGATAGAGCTCGGACTAGGTTCAAAGATAGAGCCTCCCAGACAGAGAATTCCTGGGAGTAGACTCGGAGTGAGACCCCGAGTGGTGTGCATACCTTTAGATATGAATCGTGACCATTATCGAGGATTTGTTCCCTAGGGGCTGTGTTCCCCGAGTTGGCGTCGAACTTGCCTTCGATGCTGAGGAAGAGATTGTGGATACATAGCTACATTTGAATTGAGGTTATACGTGCCCAGATGTATTTTTGTATAGATATACGTATATGTATAGAAATGTTATATGTTTTTATAATTGATCGTATTTCTATGTTTTCTACTGAATGCATGTATGTTTACAGAAACGAAGGGTCAAAATATATATATGTTCAAATGAATTTATAACTGCTTTATTTTTGGTCCACTCACACTTTGAATGTTTTCTTGACCCTTCAGGAGAGGAAACCGAGGAGGGCATTGACTCCGGGGCCGAGGTATAAATATCACTGTTGCGTTTGGACCACCCTGAGGGGTAGGTGTTATCTTTATTTGTATTAGTACGAACATAATGTTCATTTTCCTTGTCTGACATATTATAATATTAAACACACATGTGTGTATCTAGAACCCCCAATAGAGGTATTTGTGTAATAAAACCCTCGGAAGGGTATTTGTGGTACTTTGGATTACTTGTCAGATGGGAGCAGGCCTTCCCTAGTGGTCCCCAGAGGGAAAACTAGGCGGGTCCTGTCATTTACGATTTTATACTGTGTTTATACGTGCTTGCATGTCAATAATGTATTGATGAACGGATTTCGGATTTGGAAATATGGAATCGAGCTTGAGACCGATTGATTTACGAACTATCAGACTTGGAGTCCATTTGATTTCATAAGGCATCGGGTCGGGGGCCCAATTGGTTTACATGATCGGCCTTGAGGCCCATTTGGTTTACGAAATCAGGCATGAGACCCAATTGTATTTAATGAATGTGATTTCGGGTCAGGGACCCATAAATGGACTTGGATAAATGGATTTGGATTTGGAAAAAGTGGATTTCTAGATTTATGACGGGTTTATGGAAGACCGGGCATGTACCCTTTGAAAAGTTTGAAAGGTTTTGAGAATGATCGTGAAATGGTTTTTCATATACCATCTTTTTATTTATGGATTGTCTCCTCCAGGGAGGGTCGTTGGCCTAGGTGGACCCTAGAGTAGTCACGACGCACTAATTGAGTGGAGTTGCCCCCACGAGGTAACTTACTCTCAGGAAGGCATTATGGATTATAACCCCCAGGGAGGGTCATTGATCTGCAGACATTGACCTGGGTGGACCCTAGGGAGACTTGGGATTTAAGACCCCGAGTAGCACACGTAGCTTTGGAAACCGTGAAAAGATTGGTTATATGGTATTTGGTAAACATGATTTATTGGATTTATGAAATAGTATTTTTGTGCCTACGAATTTGTATTTTTGGATTTGGGCAGTGGCCCACTTGGTTCTGGATATACGGATTTTGGCATTCTATGGTTTTGGGCTGAGTTCCCACATATGTTTGGATTTATGGTTTTTGGGTTAATACCCTAATAGTTTATTTACGTAAATGGTTTGATTACTGTTTTTCGGCTACATGCATATTTTTTAGTGAAGGGTATAAATGTCTTCTTATGAAATGCGTTTTCGTAAACTATTGATTTTCGTCAACTCACAGCTTTTAATGGTTTTAATGTACTTTAGATTGATTGTGGATGCGGGCTGTAGCAGAGACCAAGACATCACACTCTTCCACTGATCCTGTCACACTCTGGAAGCCCCGTTCGGGTTGAGTTTTCGAGTTATCCCTTGTTTGACACTCTGTGTCAGACGGGAGCATGGCACATTCCGTGTTAATTCCAAGGGGATTGAGATGGGTCGTGTCATTGACATTTCCATTAAATATTTTTGTTTTAACATTCGTTGGATGTTGACATTGCGTTTGGAGGTTTCATCTACCAATGTTATTGGTAAAATGGGCAAATAGAAATATATGTCATTTTAATTGTAAAACTTGTGTCTTGAGAAGAACGATGAACAATCTTACATCGCTCAGGGAGGAAAATGTGAAGTGTTTTATATGTGTATGCATCTTCCTAACACGAGGCTTTTTGGGAACTCACTGGATTTTTGTTTGGTTGGAACCCCAAAGTTAAACATGTTTGGGTTAGAGAAATCTCGGAAGGGGTGACCCTCTAAAAAGTTACGCGTGAGTTCTCAGAAACAAAATCGTGAGGGCATGGGCCCAATGTAACGACCCGTCCCGGGAATTAAGGTGTAGACCATGACTAAGATGGGATTAGTGAGCTTAAGTGGTGGTCAGTCAGTTATGATAGGTCTGGTAGCGTCGAATGACGATTTTGCCCCTAGTTAGGGTAAAATGTTGACTTTTAGTTCGGGCGGTCAAATGGACTTTGACCCATGATCGTGACGTAGTTTGGGACGTCACGAATCCGTAGACAGGTGGCATGCCCGATTCCGACATCCGAGGAGGAAGTTATGATGTTCGGAAGGTTGAGGGCATAACCGTAATTTGGGTAAAGTAAGGGGAAAATTTTACTTTTGTTACGATCGGATTTTGACACGTTGACCTAGGACCGTTAGATAGATCTCGTCGTCCTGAGTTCAATGACAGGTGGCACGTATTCATCGGACCTAGGATGTGTGAGTTACGGGTCTAGAAAGGTAGGGGTATTATCGTAATTTTGGCTTAAAAGAAGGGCATTTTGGTCTTTTGCACATTGAGATTTGTGCAACAGAGAGGGGCAAATGGAGGGCTGAGATTGAGCCATTTAGGAGAGGAGTTGTGGGATGGTTGATAGGTCATCAAATAAGCATTATTTTATATTATTTTATACCCTTTATACTTAGCTTTTAATATTAAAATAATAAATAAATAGATAAAATAATTCATTTTGTGATATTTTTGTTTAAATAAATAAAGTGTGTAATTTGGAGCGTTTTGGCGAAAAAATCGTCTCGATCGGAATTATAACGAATAAATTATGGACGAGTTTCGGTAAAATTACACTAATTAATTATTTTTATTTTGCAGCCCAAAATTCCAGATTATGTAAGCCCAAAACGGAAGCCCAGAGGCAAAGCTGCCAGCCCAAGCCGCGAGCCCACTCAGGTCAAGCCTTCACCTGCGCCCAGGCCCGTGTCGTTCAGCTCCAGCAACCAGCCGTGCGTCCCAGCTTTCCTCTGCCCAGGCCCGCGTCGCACTCACCCGCCTGACCCAGATCCACAGTCGCCTGCACGCCCAGCAACCCGCCAACTGCTCTTCAGCCCACTTGCGTGTTTTATCCAACCCGACTGCGACAGCCCACAGAACCAGCTCCAGCCCATTCCGCGCGCTCAGCCCAGCTTCACCTGCCCGCTCACTTGCTCGGCCCGTACAACTGCACGCCACCTACCCGCCCAGTAGCCCATGCGCGTCTAGCCCATCTGCCACTAGCCCTTCTGCTGCTCTGATTTTCCAGCCACCTACCCAACTATTTACCAGCCCACTCCACCTAATTCCTGCTCCAACCCATTATTTTCTGCAAACCAACCCCCCTTTCATCAGTTTTTCACCATAATTTCTGCACAAATTTAGCCCAAACCATGCCTAAAATCATCATTCATCATCATTTTTCATCATTTATTTTTGTACTATTTTTATATTTTATTTTATATTTTATTTTTAGTTATTTTAGGCCTCCCTCTATAAATAGGGAGGCATTTCACTTGTAAAAGGGTCCCAATTTTTCCCTTTTTTTTCTCTCTTTAGTTTAGGTTTTATTATTTTCTCTCTAGTTTCTCTTCTATTAGTTCATTCTTTCTTTAATTTTGGCGACCATTTTAGCTTCTTTTAGATTATTTATTTAATTAGCTTTCTTTAATTCTTGTTCTTAATTTATATTAATTCTTAATTTCATTTCTTCTTTACTTTGTTCTTGTGATTTTTCTTTGAGATCTCTTAAATACATTTTTATGCTTTCCTTAAAAAATACCTAGGCCAAGTATTTCCGAAATAATTCTAGAATTGAAGTCCGTATTCTTATGTTTTATCCTCCATCTTCATAAAGTTCTCGCCGCTGTTCGGTGTTCTTTATAAATAACATTCCATTATTTCCATCCACTTTCGGAATCACAAGCTGTTCTTGGGTTCCGAAAGTGTAACTTTTCTCCATTTACTTAAATTCTTGTTATCGTTTTGGTTTTACTTATAATTCAATATATGTGTTGGTATTTTCTTTCTAACATTTGTAAATGTGAATACCATCTCCATGTGTTCTACTTTTTGAATTTCATCTACTTCATATGTTTTAGTGCTTAGCCTTCAATTTAACGCTAAGTGTTTATGACCGTTGTTCGGTGCACTTAGAATAGGATTGAAGAGATTTAGATGTTTGACACACATTGAAATCACAAACTTAAGGTGAATCGTATTATAAGTGTTTATGACCGCTGTTCGGTGCATTTATAATATTGAGAAATGTATGCATGTATTTGAGATGATTAAGGTAGAATTTCGTGATTGGTTCAATATGAGCATGATGTTAGAGTGTTGGTAAAAATATGTGTTTGAAGAAAGTTCACTTGCATAAAAGTTAAAGTAGAAGTAGAATTAAGTTCTTAAGTATTTTTACTTGCTTTCTTTATTTTATGATTACAATCTTTCAAACCCCCCATCTAATTCTTTATTCTTTTATTATTTAATTCTTTATTCATTAATTCTTTTATTATTTTATTCTTTTATTCTTTAATTATTTAATTCTTTAATTCTTTAATTCTTTAATTAATTATTATTTAATTAATTATTATTTAATTATTTAATTGTTTAATTGTTTAATTGTTTAATTCTTCAACTCATTATTCTTTTATCATTCATTATTCTTTCTCACTAACATATTATTAATGTTCCCTAATTTCCCCGGTTAAGAACGATCCCTATTTACCAATACTACAATTACACAAAAAGGGTTTAAATTGCATAACACCCGAATTACGTGTTTAATTTAATGTGTAGTTTGGGCCTTATCAATGGTGACACATGCTAAGGGCCTAGTGGGTTCTAATGTGCACGGCTCCAAGTATTTTGGCCGTGTAGTTGTGTGAGTGTTCAAACAAGTGAGAAGCAGAGAGTGAGATTGAGAGGAAATTGGACTGTGATCGTGAGAGTTTATGTGTTCTGGTGAGTGAATGAGGAACTGGAGATCGAGTGAGGGCTGCTGAGTGAAGGTGAGAGAGCAGTTGTGAGGGAATCAGTGTGTGTGTGAGGTGTGAGTTGCAGAAAACAGAGAGGGTTGAGAGGAACTTGAGTGGTGGTGTGACCGTGTATTGAATTAATTGGACTCGAGAGGAGGCTAGGACGGCCCTGTGGATGTCAGGAAGTACGGTGGCGAGCACGGCGGCGATCGACAGCAGGTAATTTCCTAATCCCGTTTCTATACTCTGTTTTGCCGTGATTTTCAAAGGGAAAGTCGTGGGTTTAGAGGACGAGTCGAGAGTTTTGGGGAGTTGTGTGAGACTTAGTAAGGTCCTAGGAACCGTCTATGGTGGTTGCCGTGACGGGGGAGTGGCTCGTTGGTCGGGAGGAAGAACAGGGGATTGATCGGGTTTTCTTTCGAGTTAGGGACGAGGATATATGGGATGTGTTGAGGTGTCTGGGTGAAGGGAATGAGTTGTGGAGATTGGACGATGAAGATGGTGGAAAGAGGAGCAGAATTGGTGGCGAGACGGCGGAGAACCAGCTACGCCGGTTCGAGTTGCAGAGACCGGTTTGAACCTGGTCGACCAGAGGTTGTTGGTGACACTGTTCACGCGTGTGAGTTTCATGCGCAGGAGCTTCTAGACGCGCGTGGGGGCGCGTGGGGGCCCGTGAAGGGTAGTGTGGGGAAGTGGGGAAGTATCCAACATGACTTTTAAAATATTCGATGTAACGAACATTTTGGCGTTGGTTTCAAGTTAATCGGACATTGGCTCGATATGTTTCGGATTGTCCAAAGGTGTTAGGCCTCGGCTAAAAATAGTTAAAAATACGGGAAAAATATGGGGTTTTAGTATGAGTATCGTGAAGTAATTAGTGACCTGATATTGGGATTTGGACAGGTTCAGGAAAGCCGAGGATAGCGAATGGCCGGGGACGGCGTAAGTGCCCGCGTATCGAGGCGACGTTGAAATGGTCTGTGAGTGGACTTTGCTTTCTAACTCTTGATGCATGCATATATGTTTTTATATATTTTTATACTTGATTCTATGATTCGATTTATGATTGTGATGGTTTGTGATTTTTGCACGTTTTTCGAGGTTTTAATAACTATCGTGATTTGAACCTGGTTTTAACGGTTGATTTCGGGATTTGAAATATGGTTGGATTTCAAAGAAAGTAGAAGGAATTTGGAAAGTATTTTCGGGCTTAGGGCCCAGTTTAAGTGGTTTTGAGAAACATGATTTTGGGTTTTGAATCAGATTTTCGGATGATGATTCGGGAGTCGATTTGAGACTTGAAATGTATTTTCGGGTTTGGGTTCGGAATGATTATTCCGGATGCTGGCTTACGGAATGATGGTTGCGGACTCGGATCTGGAAATGAGGTGGATATGATTCTGGATATGGATTTCGAAATGGTTTTCAAACGGATTTGGATTGGATTTGCTGGATCTGGTTATTGGGTTTATAGACCCGGATTATATTTGACGGGGGACGGGCCCGGATTGAGTTTAAAGACTCGGGAGTTTAAAGACTCGGATAGATCCAGCAGGTTTGATCGGATGGTTATGACTATGGATGAGAATGTGGCTTTAAATGTGTTTTGGGTTTTCACTGAGATGTGATGACGATGTTTTGGACAGTGGCCCAGATGAAAGGATTTTCGATGGTTTTGGGCTGAGGCCCGGGATTTGAGGAAAAAGAAAAATGTGTTTGATTTTTCTTATATGGTTTTATGACATGGAATTGATATGCATGCATTGGTTTTTAAAACGGAGGGTATAAATGTATATGTTTTCTGGTAACTGATTTATTAAACTTAAACTTTATTTTCGTCCACTCACAGTCTTTTTGTGTTTTCGATACCCTCCAGGTTGTTGCGGCACGGGCTGTTGGTCGAGAGAGACGGAGACATCACACGTACGTTCCACAGTAGACTCTGCGCACTCTGGGAAGTTCGGAAGTTTCTGGACGGTCGGATTGGAACTCCCTTGTTTGATTTACGTGTCACACGGAGGTTAGACGTTTGTTTGGCCCTTGTGTCATGCGCAAGACAGACGGGAGCGGGGTTTAGCCCTTAATCCAGGGGGATTAGGGGTGGGCCCTAACACCCAAAGTAGACAATATCGTTATAGGGGAGTCAAGATCTGACAGAATGGTATCAGAGTTGTACCCTAACTAGAAATGTGCCACTGAGGACGCTAAGTGTAACGACCCGTCCCTAATTAGCGGGATTAATTAAGGGTTAATGACGGATTAGCTAGACTAATCGGGGATTAGACGAGGATTAACGGATGTTCAGGGAGAAATGACGATTTTGGCCCTAGAATGGGCAAAATGTTGATTTTTCATTCGAACGGTCAAATGGACTTTGGCCGATGACTGTGACGTAGTTCGGGACGTCATGAGTTCATAGACAGGTGGTACGCTCGATTTCGAAATCCGTGGAAGAAGTTATGACGATCGGAAGTTCGGGGGTATTTAGGTAATTTGGTTGAATAGGGGCCAACAGTTGACTTTTGACCCAGGAGGGTAGATGGCCGAGGGCCGAGGACTATTACGTAGACCAAGATGATTTGAATCCGTAGACAGGCGGCACATTGAATTCAGACGTTCGACGGAGAAGTTACGGTTCACGGAAGTTTGAACGTACTATTGCACGTTTTACGAGACGAGGAATTTTGGCAACAAGTGGGGCCCAGATATTATTGGACAGGTCCAATGGATGAGTGACAAGTGTCACCCATCCATTGCCCAGCCCAAACAATTCATGCATATCCATCCCTTTTCATTGTAATCGACCATTTCCACCAAACCCGATAAAAAACCTTCACCCCAAATCCAAACCCTTCAACCCTATGACCAGTTGTGAGACCCAAGAGAGTGAGAGGAGGACTGAGCAAGGTGGTGGCCGGTCAGGAACAGCGCTGCCGTGGATGACGGAGGCCAGCCCGTGCAAGGTATCGGTTTTAACCGATTTTCACCATTTTTCAATTCTAATTATTATGGGCCATTTTGGGTGGTTTTAATAAGTTAAATAGGTTGATAGGGTCGTGTTAGGATGTTTTTGAGGAAAGTTGGAGGTTGAGAAACCCCTGGGTAGGTTTTGGAAAAATTGGACTATGAAGAAAAGTTAGACTGGTCGGGTTTTGAAGGTTTTAGAGGTTTTAATTCATAGTTTCAAGTTCCTAGGACCAAAACAAGAAGATTAGGATTGATTAGGAAGGAAAACGATGAAGACTGGACAGGGTATGAAGCTGGACTGGTCACGCCGGATCAATTTGCAGAGAAAATCGGGTCGATCGGTTCGAACCGGCCTGACCGAGGAGGAAGACGATTGTAGCCCGACGCGTGAGGCCCACGCGCAGGGCAATCCCAGGGCGCGTGACGGCATGTGGCAGGAAATATGGGGAAGGTTCCAACATGTCAAATCCTCTATTCAATGTAACGAACATTTTGGGACTGGTTTCGAGTCGATCAGACATCGTCTCGATATAGTTCAGGTTGTCCGAAGGTTTCAGTGCGAGTTTAAAAATAGTTAAAAATCTCAGAAAATTAGGGGGCTTTAGTGAGGGGTTAATTAAGTATTTAGTAACCCTCTTAAGTGATTTGGACAGGTTTGGAGGTCCCGGTGACGGCGATTGGCCCGGGAGAGTAGTATTGCACGCATATCGACGCGACATCGCGGACGGTCTGTGAGTGCATTTTCTTTCTGAAATCGATGCATGCATAAATGTTTTATATATGTTTTAATGTATGTTTTGTGATGCCTTGAGTGCATTTTGGTGTGTGTTTACATATAGGCACGTACTTTGAGGTTTTCGGGTTTTATACTTGCTTATATGCCCTTATACTTTCAGTTTTCATGAAACGGTTTTGAAAAGGTAAAATCGGGCATGAAACCCATTTAGATTTGGTTTTGACTCGAGCATGAGACCTTATTGATGACCTAAGGGTCTGAGTCGTGACCGCGACGGGTGCTGTGTGCACGGCGACGGAAAACTTGATCACCTCCGAATTGGGATGCGTTCCTTCCGAAGAGGTCACGATGCACATCCTGTTGTCGAGCAGCCACTGAGGCTCGACTTCGGAGTGCTGACGGTTTGGAGGATCGATCGGAGACGTGTGCACCATGGTCTTGAGATGGTCGCGACAGTGATGTGTTCACGGCGACATATACCAGGATAGAGAGCGAGCCTGGATTGATGGTTGCACGCATCGCTATGATCGGGATCGTGACTGACCCTGAGATATCGGGCTCGATGCCCAGTTGATTTACAAGTTCAGGCTTGATGCCCAGTTATTGTGAAATCGGGCTAGAGGCCCTGTTGAGTCCTATGTTCGGGCTGGAGGCCCATTTGATTTGTGTTATCGGGGTGTGAGTCCCGTTTTATGGTTTTTCTATATTAGTATGTATATACCCTCCTTACGAGATTATTGATTGGTCTACTCTAGTCGCCGACCTGGAGAGTCACAGTCCATAGACCAGAGTGGGTATCCCCATAGGGATCCCGTTCCAGGATTGGGCGTTATGATGTGGTCTCGGACCAGATTCCGGAGAGATGATCGGATTAGGTCCGAAGATAGAGTCTCCCAGAAGGAAAATTCCTGGGAGAAGACTCGGAGTGAGACCCCGAGTAGTATGCATACTTATATATATATATATATATATATAGACCCCGAGTGAGACCCCGAGCCTCCCATAAAACGAGTGTGAGTCCCGTTTTATGGTTTTGCTATACTAGTATGTATATACCATCCTTACGAGATTATTGATTGGTCTACTCTAGTCGTTGACCTGGGGAGTCACGATTCATAGACCAGAGTGGGTATCCCCATAGGGATCCCGTTCCAGGATTGGACGTTATGATGTGGTCTCGGACCAGATTCCGGAGAGATGATCGAATTAGGTCCGAAGATAGAGCCTCCCAGAAGGAGAATTCCTGGGAGAAGACTCGGAGTGAGACCCCGAGTAGTATGCATACTTATATATAGAGAGAGACATCGTGACTATATCGGAGATGTGTTCCCTAGGGGTTGTGTGCACCGAGTTGGCATCTTCTCCAGAAGTGCCTAGGATGGGTTATATATGTATATATGTATATGTGTAAGAGTTTTCAGTGAGACGACGTTGGGATGAGACCCACGCGTATTGGTTTTAGGCTGAGACCCATATCAGATGGCTTTGGGACGAGTTCCCACTTATTTTTGGTTTGGGCGGAGGTCCCATGTATTGATTTAAGGATTTCGGGCCAAGGCCGGACCAAGGCCCAAATGGTTTGATGGTTCATGACGGTTTATGGGGACCGGACATGAACCCTAAAAATGATTTTCGAATGCATGGTTTTTAATGAAGGGCATAAAAGTCTTTTATGAAATGTTTTTATAAAATATTTGTTTTGTCCACTCATAGCTTTTATGTTTGAATGCCCTTCAGATTGATCGCGGATGCGGCTGTATCAGAGACGAGACATTCACATTCCTCCTTCGGATCTTGGCATACTCTAATAGCCCGGTTGGGCAAAGGACGAAAATATCTCTGGTCTAACACTTCGTGTCAGACGGGAGCAGTCACGTCCCACGCTAATCCCGAGGGATTTGGGACGGGTCCTGTCACTAAGCCCCCAAGGGGAGGGTGGATTGTAAGACATATGTCTTGGGAAGAATAGTGAACAATCCCACATTACTCGAGGAGGAAAAAATGAATTGCTTTTATGATAGGACCCATCTTAATCCCCCTGGATTATCGTGGGATGTGCCCTGCTCTCGTCTGACACCACGTGTCAGATCAGGGATAAAACCATAACCCACTCGAGATTTCAAGAGTACGCATCAATTTCCAGAGTACGCAAAGACATGTGATGTTTCAGTCTCTACTACAGCCCGCGACCGCGATCAACTTAAAGGGTATCAAAAACATTAAAAATTGTGAGTGGACAAAAAATAATCAGTTAAAAAACAATTTCCGAAATAACCTTTATACCCTTCACTTAAAAACATGCATGCATCTGAAAACAGTATCTCAAATACTTTCTTAAAAACAAAACATATTTCTTTTCAAATCACTAAACAGTGAAAACATTTATCAAAACAAATCAAGTTTCTCATATAGGGTTTTAGCCCAAAACTAAATCACACAGGGTTTTTGCCCAAATCCAAATCACGTAGGGTCTCAGTCCAAATCCAAATCACGTAGGGTTTCAGCCCACATCAAATCTCATAGGGTCTCGGCCCAAATCAAATCTCATAAAACATCTCAATAGGGCCTCTATCTGAAACATAGACTCACATACGGAGTCGTATGAAAACATGATCAACCAATCTTCATTATCCAATATTTAACAAATCATCTCAATAGTCACGATGTCAATGCAATACGTGCGACTTGAGATTACACGTCTGAGTATACACCCAGGATCTACGACGTTTGAGTGATATCGAACTCAAGATCAGAGCCCCTGGCTCGACGTCTGAGCGATGACATTCCCAGGCTTGGAGCCCTTGGCTCGACGTCTAAGCGATGACATTCCCAGGCTTGGAGCCCTTGGCTCGACGTCTGAGTAATGTCTGTCTCTCACACTCCTGAGCCCGAGCCTCCCCTTGTAGCTACTCACCTATAGGAAGTGTAATCGTGACATCTCCAGGATTTACGACGTCTAGAGGCTACCGTGCCGAAATCTACGACGTTCGAAGGGAACAATCACATCAGAGAGGATGATAGTGTGGAAAAAAGTTCACAAACATTTGTATCTCAAATCATCTCAAAATATCTCAATGGGATTTACGCCCGAAATATAGTTTCATCAAATCACTTTCCACAAAACCATCATAAAAACAGTATCTGGAAATACTTCACAAATTCAGAATTCATCAAATGCTATCAAATCAAATCTCGTAAATCCTCAATAAGATCGTATACCCGAAATCTCATATTATAAATCTGAATTGAATCCAAGAAATCCCCCAGGTTAAATCGCCAAGCCCGGAACGGCTTCCTTCCGGATTGTTCGACTAATAATAATTACACTTAAAAATTAGTCTTTTTATTAAGCTCCAACTCTGACTCCATCTTCCACCTTGAAAGTCGTGGACTTGTGCTGCTCTACAATTGTGATTTGTCTGAATAAGTGAACTTGTCAAGGATCTGGAGGCTACTACTTAACTACCTAATGCAAAGCTCTTTTCTTTTCTACGTTTGTCAATACCGGGCTATTGCTATTTTTGGACCTTTGTTTTTTCCTTGCTTAAGGTGGCAAACAGACAACTTTAAGAGGGAGGGGTTGAACTTAACTTGAAGCCTCCTAGGCTTTTAATTTCAGACCCGATTTGGGATTGTTGTTTGGTTGGTGACTTTAGTTTTTGGGCAGAGTTGATGTTTAAAGGTATTAATGGTTCTTTTGGATGCAAACTCCGTGTTCTTAATCTGTAAAGATGCAGCTGGAATTGCAGGTATCGTTATTCTCTTCATCCTTTTCTTTTTTGAATTTTGGGTTTTGCTTGTGAGGATTGTTTGAATTGTTCCTGTTTCACCCTTTGATTTTGCCTAAACAATGAATGGAGAAAATCCATTAAGGTTGAGGATCTTTTTGGTTTTTGTTCTTCATGCTTCAATTTCTCTTTGTTCTAGCATTGTTGTAAAAGCAAAGGAAGCCGTTTTTTGGTTTATGATAATCCCATAGGTTAATTTTTGGGGGAAAATGGTGGCTCTGCTGAATGAAGGATGTGGAGATTGTTGATTTCTAGTCAAGTGGGCAAAAGTCTTCATACTGGTTCACATGTCCACATTATAATTTGATTTTAGGAGTGTTAATTCAAAATCGTTATCCATCAAGAGTTATTAAATTGGAAAAGGCATTCATGTTATCTTATAGTGATTAGAGAGAACTATAAATCTTTGAAACCGATTGTTGTGCATCTTCAAAACACAATTTTCTGGGGCCCCTGGTTTTTATGTGAAAGTCAATGCATTAGCAGTGACAAGAACGCAGCTTGATTATAGTTTCATGTGTTTTTCTTCATTGGTTTCTGTTTAAAATGTCTTCTTTTGCTCGTCCTTGATTGGTTTCCAACTGTGCATAGTAATTACATTCGAATGTTAGGTTGACTGAAAGCTTTTGTGTTTTCTGCTTACTCTAAACTAAGCTGTTGAACTCAGAGACGGGGGATGCTGGATACTCCTCAAAACTGCTGCCATGTTATAATGTTTGAGTTCTTGAACGACAGATCTGCATTGTAGATGTTTTAGTATCAGTTTCATATATTCAAATGCCACTAATTTGTGGCGGACTAAACAGAATGTTGGTACTAGACTACGATTTTAAGTGTTAAGGCTGGGACATTTGAACAATTTATGTCTTCGAATTTCAATAGGAAATCTTAACAAGAATTCTTCCCAACTGTTTCAAATTCAGATGAAGCCTCAATTAGCATTTGGAATTTGGGATAAGCACATACATGTATGCACTATTGTGTATCATCCTTGTAGTGTGATGCCTGTCAGGGTCATTTTTGTCTATGCAAACCCTCTCACCACTGCTAGTCGTGTCGACTTGTGGTCAGCGCGATCAACAACCTGTAATGTGCTGTGATGTCTCACATATGTGGGCTTCCCAATTAAGCTTATTATTAATTTTTGTTTCAGGGAACATCTTTGCTTTTGGGCTGTTTGTTTCACCAATGTAAGTTTTATCGGTCTTGGTAATACTTTGATGTCAGAAGGTTTGCGTTTTATTTACTGATCACTTTCTATTTTAATGACTTAAATTTCTTACTTTCAGACACACATTTCGAAGAATTATTAGAAACGGTTCCACTGAAGAGTTCTCAGGGCTTCCATACATATATGCCTTATTGAACTGCTTGATCTGCTTGTGGTATGGAACACCTCTTATATCTTCTGATAACGTGTTGCTAATGACAGTCAATTCCGCTGGTGCAGTGTTTCAATTAGTCTACATAACCCTCTTCATATTATATGCTGAGAAATCGAAAAAGGTTACACATCTCTTTGAGAGTACTCACAATCTTTGCTTCTGATGAAGCTTCTGAAACCCTTTTATGTTCTAAGCTCTTTGTGTTGCTTCCAGGTGAGGATGCTCGGATTTCTGGTGGCAGTTTTTGGTCTATTTGCAATCATAGTGATCGGGAGCTTGCAAATTAATGACCTTGTTATACGCCAGTTGGTTGTTGGGCTGCTCACTTGTGCTTCTCTTATATCAATGTTTGCATCTCCACTGTTTATAATTGTAGGTTCATCCCAAGCATATGTTATCCTTTCTTCATTGATTATGTTTCTGTTACTTTATTCACTTTGTTATACTTTTGCAGAACTTGGTGATCCAGACAAAGAGTGTCGAATTTATGCCATTTTATCTCTCCCTTTCCACCTTCCTAATGAGCACCTCCTTCTTTCTTTATGGACTTTTCAATTATGATCTCTTCGTTTATGTAAGATTCTTCTGCCCATTTTTGCGATTTTTTTACAAGCATATTTGGACTGTCAATTCAGAATAGCATTCCTAGTTTCTGATGTATAACGGTTTTTTTCTGCTTGAATTTCAGGTCCCTAATGGGATAGGAACAATTTTGGGGATCATACAATTAGCGTTGTACTTTTACTACAAGGATTCAAAAGAAGACTCCAAAGAACCCTTAATAGTTTCATATGCGTGAACAAGTTTTTCCAAAGCTATCATGTGTTTTTTTCTTTGAAGTAAGTGTTTTATTCTCCCTATTTTATGTCATTCTGGACGTCAAATTTATCAAAAATAAATGATATGATCAGATTTTTATGCCAAACCTTACAAATTTATCCCTGACTATCCTTTTCACATTTGTTAAATAGGTGAGAGAGCAAATGTTATCTTGGCATAACAAGGCAAAATGATTGAAGTGAAGAGTGGTGTGTGATTACCTACTTCAAAACTTAAAGTATGTTCTTCATCCTTTTGAAGCTCCTCTATGCCTTATTCGGTCTCCCTCCCTCCATCTTCCGTTGTCTACCTGTGAAATGCATCTTCATGCATCATAGATTGTGGAAAAGTTTGTCAATCTATTTCTTGCCATGTTAATCTGTATTATTTGAATTTGTACGAGTACAAGAATGTTATCGTTTCATCTTTCCTACATTTCTACATCCAGTTGAAACCTGAAACGCCCCTTTTATATGGCTTTAGATAGTAAGGGTCCACATATGTAATGCACCCTATTTGCCGTACAATCAATACACTGCCGGGTGTCTTCAATTTCAATTTCCTTTCTCAGGTCCTTTGCAGATCTAATTTGTGACTCTCTGATTATATTTGTACCTACCTGCTTTAGAATGAATCATGCATTGAGTTTCTCTTCACGCTGTGTTGAAGATTTCATGTGGTATTCTGATTTCTAAGCTTTCTTGTATGAAGCATTAAGGTTAACATGTTTAACACATTTTGCGGAAACAAGTTCTTGCATATCTTTACTGCTAAGCTTTCGGAGAAATTTATTGGTTAATCAATGGAGTTTCAAATCTGAGAAATTTGTTATAGTTTTTCGTTGTACATGGCCACCATTTTGCAGCAATGCATCGGTAGAGATTTCCACTCCTATTTCTCTCTCCCGTTGGTATTTCGCTTACTCGATTATCAAAGCACATAAGTAGAAAAAAAAAATGAGAGAATGAAAATCGTGCGCTACGTACGTGTAGCTTTCTTCCCCTTATATTTCACTGTCATTGTCTGCATTATGTTGTACAGCACCTTTAGTGATATGTAATAGCTAATTAAATTCACATGGTTGAATTCAAGTTCATGTCTTGTCTGTTTTTTTTTTTTGGCATGAAGCATACGTGTTGTGCTGATTTTTCCTTTGTCAAAATGTTGGGTTGTCCCGCTTATGTAGGTGCACCTAATTAAAAAGTAGCATATAATTGCTCATCATGAAAAATGAAAGGGAAAAAGTCTTCATAAAATGCGACAACTGTGCACATAAAGGGTGATTATATATATTGCAGAAGCTGACTGGTCCACATTACGTTACAAATGAAACCTTCTATCACTATCAGTCTGTTGTAAAAACTATTTAAAACATTAGTCTGTAAAGAAAATTACAGCAAGTCCCTCAAAGTAGTTCTTGTAACACCACCTGTCTTTTCCTGCAAATATAAACAAAGAACAATTGGTGATTGGGAGGGGGAAAAAAAGGGAGCAGACAGAAATTAAGGGTACGTTTGGGTCTAAATTTACAGAGAGCAGACAACATAGATAATTCTCTGGTTTTACATAATTTCTATAAGAAATCACCTATAAGCAGGACAATGTGGAATTGGATGAACAAAATTACAGGCAATTAACAGACTTCAACCATCTACCGATACAATTCACTGTTTTTATGCAATCGTGTCTTAATTTCAATTCCAATGCAAATAAGAGAATTTAAATTTGGAACATCATATGTATATATATATGTGTATAGAGTATAGTTAAGCAACATTTATTTTTATCCGTGTGCCCACCCAAAAACATCCAAAAACCAACTCCATCTACTCTTGGAGAAATGATTTACCTTGTTATTGGTAGTTTGGTTGTGGGAGTTACAAAGAGGGTGGCCTCTTTCATCATAAAGAATCAGCCCACTGAATCTTGGAAGCTCACATTTCTCCCCCATGAGTATCGGCCTCTGCCACACAGGAGAATCCGAGTTATGACTACGCCACCCCACCGCCGCCGCCATCTCAACCTCACCAACCATCTTGTCGAGCAGCGGTCGCGGCGTCTCTCTCCAGCTCTCGCCCAGCTGCCTGTTCTCCTCCCACTTGCTGCCCCTACTCCACCGCACCGACCCTGCCAACACCCTCTTTATCGACCCCCACCCGCAACTTGGCTCAGACGACGTCGTCCACTTGGGACCCATAATAATTCTCTCACTCTGATGAAGATCTTGCAGGCTGCTGCTGAGCTGCTGCTCTTGCTTTCTCTGAACCTTTTTAATCCAAACCGTGGTGGCCATGCAAAGAGCAATGACGGCAAAGGCAGTAGAGACCAACAGGAGAAAGGCTTCTTGGGTCGATGGCTTCCACCTGGCTTCTAAATTCCACAGAGCGTCCATATATGAGCTACCTATAGCTAGGCTTAATAATTTCTTTTTGTACGTATAACGTACGGTATGAGAGAGTGTTTTGAAAGGTGTAAGGGAATGAATTATATCCGGGTATAATACTATTACATAGCAAATAGCTAGAAAGGTGAAAGTCATAATAGTGTACGTTCTCTGCATTGATGGAATGGTTTAGGGTTCACGTGAGGTCCACCGCTAGCTGGGGGGTTTGATTGGTTATTGGTCCATGCATGCATGACTAGCTAGGGTTTGCTGAGGAGGGGGATCATGACTCATGAGGGCTAGCTCGTGCTTTGTTTTTTTTAGGTTTTATATATATATATATATATATATATATATATATATATATATATATATATATATATAACCGTTGGGGAAATAAGAATACGAATATATGGCTTCACCGTTGGAGGATCGTAATTAAGGACGGTCACGAGGTCTTCAAGGTTGTTATAAACACTATATTAATTAAACATGGCCTCTCTGAGAGTACTCTAATAATAAGTTGCATGCATGGCTAGCTATAGCTATACAAATTGAAAGATTATTTGACATTTGTTGGTTGTATATGTGACATGATCATCGTAGTTAGTAAGGTCATATAATCATATATGCTAGCTGGACTCAATGAAAGGATATAAATGTGTTACATAAATGCAAATTAAACAAGGGCTGATGAGAGTGTCAATCTCAAAAGTTTGTTCCTAAACATCGACTACTCAACCATTTGAATGTGGTGGTTCCATCCACCTTATGCTTGCCTTCTGCTTGCATTAAGTGATGTTTAATTTTATTAATTTGGTACATGTGGTCATAGGTGGACCCAGCAAGGGGCAAGGAGGGTCACTTGACCTTTCGGTAACCGAAATACCCTTCAGGAAAGCAAGATCTTGACCCTTGCCTTCTCTTCGTTGCACCTGGGAATGGTGCATATCACATGTTCGATAAAATGCATATGAGGGAGGTGCTCTAATCTTTTAATTTTTTTTTTTAAAATTACGCCAAAACGACACTATTTAATTATGTAATAATGACAATAAATAGAAGATAGGTAATCCAATCACATCATAACACCTACAAGATGACCAATAAGAAATCAACACGGGAGCATCTGTTTTCTGCATCTCTTCTTAGTGATATGGTCACACCAAATTAGTTTTTTTTTGTTTTACTTTCTTGATAAAAAAAAATATGTCTTAAAACATTCTCTTAGATTAGAGCTAATAATTCATTTAGTTAGCTCAATCCAAGGCATTTTAGTAATTTTTAGCTAAAAATTGGCTAAAAATTCAATAATGTTTTGAACTTCTGATAAAAAAATTGGCTAAAATCATATACTTCCCATAAGTTCAAATTATAGTACATTTTGAACATCTAACTAGCCTACATTTTGTCCCTTCATAATGAAAATTATTTATATATTGACCCTCCTAAAAAAGATTTTTGGGTCCGCCCATGTATGTGGTTGACATGTTTGAGATATAATTACTACAAGAAAAGATGGTTTGCAAGTTCGAACTTTGCTCGATGGAAGTTATTTCGCCGTTAAAAATGGCTTTGCCCGGCGATGAAAAAAGACTCGCCAGACAAAGTCTTCGCGGGAAGATTTATGTCGTTGGTGCACAAAAATGGAAAATTTTGCTCGGCGAACCCACAACCTCCGTCGGAAAAAGTCGACTTAATGACGAGTTACCTTCGCTGGGAAAAACCTATCGTTGATTGAAATTTGTCGGGTGACCCAGTTTGAAGAAACCAGGTCTGGTTAAAGGTAGAAGACGGTGAATAGTAAGGCACGTGGCTCCCATGCGCAGCCACTTTAGGCGGCGCGTGGGGGCGCATGAAGGGAATTTTTGAGGTGACGTCAATATGAAAGTTATAGTATTCGATCATACGAGTCTAACGATACAATTTTTGAGGTGATCGAACATCGTCTAGGGGCAGTTTGGGCTGTCCGAAGATTTATGGATCCTTTTAATTCGTTTAAAAATTCCAGAAAATTTTAGGATTAAATAGTAAGTTAATTGAGTTGATTAGTAACCCTTAGAAGTGATTCTTAACAGGAATTTGTGTTCTCGAATATTACAAAAAAAAATGTACGGTTCGATTCAGTTGTATATAATGTAAGACCCGTGTCTTGGAAAAAACGGTAAACATTCCCACATCGCTCGGGGAGAGAAAGGTGAAGTGTTTTATATGTGTGGGAACATATCTTCCTATTACGAGGCCTCTTGGGAGCTCACTAGCTTTGGATTCCTAGGGAACTCCAAAGTTAAGCAAGTTTGGGCTGGTGTAATCCCAAGATAGGTGACCCACTGGGAAATTGTGTGTGAGCTCCTAGGAACAAAACCCTATGAACGGAGCTAGTTGAACCAGTGAGTCTAAAGAGGACAATATCGTGCTAGGAAGAGGGACTCAGGTTGGACCCGAATGACAACTCTGATCTAAGCGAGGCCTTTTGGGAGCTCACTGGAATTGGGTTTGGTTGGAAATCCAAAGTTAAACAAGTTTGGGAGGGAGCAATTGACAGGACCCATCCCAATCCCCCCGGGATTACCGTGGAATGTGCCATGCTCCCGTCCAACAAGGGGTGTCAGACAAGGGATAACCAAAAGTTACTGCCCAAACGGGGCTTCCAGAGTGCGCAAGGATCGATGGAGGAGGCGTACAATGTCTCAGTCTCTACTGCAGTCGAATCCGTGATCAACCTGAAAGGCATTAAAAACCAAAAGCTATGAAAGGACGAAAATCATTAGGTTTATTAAACACAGTTATAAGACATTTACGCCCTCCAATAAAAACGTATGCATGCCACGAAAACCAGTAACCAAACCGTTTGTTCAACCAAGCCATTAGGGCCTTAGCCCAAAACCATTAACTTAAAACCAAGTGTGGGAACTCAGCCCAAAACTGTGGAATACCACTACCAGACATATTAAAACCATGTGGGCCACCGCCCAAAGCCATAAACATAAATCCATAAATCCAAAACCATTTAGAGTCCCCGACCCGAAATACCATAACATAACCAATAATCCATTTTTACCACATAGCACAAATCCAACCGAAAGCCATTTCATAGATTCATTAATCCATATTTACCATTACCATCGCCAGCATCCCAGATGCTTAGCGTCCCAGACGCTTGACGTCCCAGACGTCATATCTCACGATATAATAAGCGACGCGTGCTGCCCGGGGTCTCTCCGGGTCAATATCTTTGACATCACAGATGTCTGACGTGCCTGACGTCAATCATAGCAATCCTGCTCCTGAATCATTATACGGTCCGACAACTCCGTACAATGACCCCTCGCAGGCAATGCACCGTGACTTCCCCAGTGTCCCAGACACCTGGAGGAGACCATCATATATCCTTGTATCCAGATGGTATATGGAAAACAGTTTTATTAAATCATTTCACAACATTACAATGGGCCCTGCCCGAAATCGCCATAAAACATCACAATTCCATTTTAGGGTCCCTGACCCGAAACCACATTTATTAAACATAGGGCCCCTGACCCAAAATCATATTTATACCCCAACTGGGCCCCATGCCCGATTTTGTAAACCACTGGGCCCACGACCCGATTTTATAAACCACTGGGCCCACGACCCGAATTCGTAAATCAACTGGGCCCCTGGCCCGATAATATAACTCAAATGGGTCTTAGCCCATTTTCATAAACAACTGGGCCTCTGGCCCGATTTCATAAAGCAATTGGACCCTGGCACGATTACGTAACTCAAATGGACTCCAAGTCCGAGGATTCCAAACAAGTGGGCCTTAAGCCCGAGTTTATCTTTCCAATTTTAAAACCATTTCATGAAATCATATCCAAAACCATAAACATGGAAAATCCGCACAGAACCGGAAAAACCTCGATTTACGTGCAAGCACGTAAATCGCTTCGAAATACTTGAAACCGTCTAATTTACCAACATCCAAATCAACATCATACAATCACAATCATAATCCATATAAAACAGTTAAGCATGCATAGAATTTATAAAACCAAAGTCCACTCACAGACCGTTTAATGGTATGCCTCGATACGCGTGCCATCGGCCCTCCCGGGCCACACCACTATCACCGGGACTCCCATTCCTGTCCAAATCACATTAGAGGGTCACTAACCTCTTCATTAACATCCTATCAAAGTCCCGTAATTTTCCCGAATTTTTAACTATTTTTAAACTTGATTTAAAACCTTCGGACGTCCCGAACAAAATCGAGACGGTGTCCGATCGACACGAAACTAATTCCAAAATGTTCGTTACATTAAATAGGACAAAAGTCATGTTGACCTCACCTCGAGATTCGTGCCCACGTGCCGTCACGCGCCGCCGTGAGTGGCTGCGCGTGAAACCCACGCGCTTGCTACAGTGTCATCGTCCTAACCCGTATGTCTGATAAACGGGTCATTTTGCCCGCGTGATGACCCGGTTGGTTTCCTATCAATTCAGCCTTAATTCCTTCAATTGATCATTCAGTTAGTTTCGTATTAAGTCTAATTAAAGGTCTGCAACGTTGATTACACAAAACCTTACCTAAAATCCATCGATTCGACGATGATCAACGAAGAACACCCGTCACTGTTCAATCTTCGAATTTCCACATTGGCTGCTGATTTCTTCCAATTGATGCACCCAGAAGCATCACTGGACCATGAGAAACATTTTCCCTTCATCAATTTCGTCGTTTGATCACTAAATGATCACGACTCAACCTCGATTCATGCTCATTGTTACCCGGTCTGTTCAGAGCCAAAAGGGCACCAATTTCCTTCATTCTTTCGACGAAACTGATCATGGCACTCCCAGAAAGCTCGAATTGAGCTCCATTTCGATCCTCAGAGACTAACTCTCAGTATTCGAATTTTCCCCCCAAATTTTCTAATTTTCGATTTTTGATTTCATCCTCCCTCTCTCTGTCCCGTGTGTTTCTCTCAATTAAATCAGTCTCACTAATCACTCAGTTTCTCAATCACGAGCTCAGTAATGGAAGAGGAATGGTGGACAATTTCAGACTCAGTTTGGTTGTACACGGTTAAGAAAACCCAAGGGAGATTAATCGGGGGTTAAGGGAAAATTAAATATAATTAATAATTAATGGAACACAATGATCATGTCTCCCTAAAACATGGATCAGATGTTTGGGCATAAAACAAGGGATGGGTGACACTTGTCACTCATCCAGGTGTGCACTGTCATCAGTTACTATTCATTATTTTATTATTATTTTAATCGGAGTCTCGGTTCGTTAATTCGTTCCCGTGATCACAACTTCGTCGTCGGAACTCCGATTTCGGCATGCCGTTTGTCATTGGATTCGTATCGACGAGACCTACGTAACGGTCCTTGGCCCTCGTCCATCGGACCTCCCGGTCAAAAAGTCAACATTTGGCCCCTAATATGCCAAATTACCAAAATGCCCCTCGACTTCCGAACATCATAACTTTCTCCTTGAATGTCGGAATTGAACGTGCCACCAGTCTATGAACTCGTGACGTCCCGAACTACGTCACGGTCATCGGTCAAAGTCCGTTTGACCGCCCGATCAAAAAGTCTACATTTCGTCCACGACTAGGGGCAAAACGGTCATTTTGCACATTTTGTCCGATTCCGCCCTACTAACCACCGATCAACCTCACTAATCAAGATCAGTCACTAATCCAATCCCGGAATTCGGGACGGGTCGTTACAACATTCCCTCCTTAATTAATTTCGTCCTCGAAATTCCAACTGCTCTAAACTCAAATGTTCTTCCCTCCTTAATTAGTTTCGCTCTCGAAACTCGACCACCCTGATTCCACAAACACCCCGTGGAAAGTGGAATCAACCTCGCAACACGTGTACACCTGTACATCAGCCAATAAGACAAAACTTTTCTGCACTCAACGTACCACTAGTACTCATAACGCAACGACTACATTCGACCCCGTCGAATGACTGAAACTACCCATTTTGATTTGACACTACTTGTCCAATCAACCCTTTCGTTGACGCAACAACTCGACGGTTCCTTTCCCACTCACCAATCTATGTTGACACATCCTGACAATCTGTCACCACACAGTTGTTGTCAGTCGAAAACTGACACTAGACTCACTCGTGGCTACACAAGCCACCAATTTACTTGACTTAAATATACACTTACCGACATTTCACCCGACTCGTGTGTAATTAGACTCATCGGAAATACCATGACCCATTGCATAGTAATGTCCGGTCCACGACTAATCCCATGGTATCGGAACCAATCCGACTACCAATACGCTCACCGACACACCTCGGGTATAACCCATCGACCAGACTACAACCACCTAGGTTATAGCCAAACACGTTCCAATAATGGAGTACATTTGCCCAAACCAGCATGAGACAAAACGAAACTCCACATGTCATCTAGTTCCAAGTCCAAATCCGAATCCGCAATTTCGTAAGAAATCCCGAATCCAAACCCAGACATCACATTTTAATTCATGTCCAAATCCGAATCCGAAATCATTATTCCGTAAGCTAGCATTTGGAATAATTATTCCGTACTCAAATCTGGAAATCCATTTTCAAGTTCCAGAATCGAATCCTGAATCGTCACTCAGAAATTTGATTCCAAAACCCGAAATCTCGTTCGTCTACCAAAACACACCAAAACTGAACCTATTGGTTACCAGTTCAATACATTCGATTGACTTCATAGGGAAGCCAATCCAACCTCCACACGTCTAAGGTTGATAAAATCCGACCACGTCGGAAACCTATTCACTCGAGTAAGATACCATACGGGCTCCACTTCGAAAAGAAGCTCTGTCCCGTCATTTACGACTCACATACCCAAGTTATTATCGATCCTTGTCATTCCACCTAGGAAAAACCAAGGATGATCCACATGATGACGTCAAAACTCATCCTACGTGGATGCAAACAAAACTCGCTGCACTCACCACGCCATGTAACCCAACATCGTCTGCCACCAAGCAGAAAATGAGAAATCTCGTTTGCCTAATTTTGAATACGCAACTCCTCCTGATGACCCCAAAACACACATGGGCCCACCAACCAATACACACTCAACGTACTGGTAACTACATTCAACGTCTTCCAGGGCAGAAAATAAGAAGTCAACCCCAATGACTTCAGAATACCCATCACCAATGCGGAAACGAGCACTCCTCTCATCCCACAGTCACAACTCTCCTCGAAAATAAGGTTCCAACCATGTTGGAAGCAGACCTACTCCCAACGAGATGTCAAGTCCAACCACTGGACTCCCTACATCCTCAACTCACTTGGACAACCACGTGTCCACAATCAATCCGTTATTGTTTCGTTCGCACATCCCAACCTTTACAGGTTCACACTCGGTTTCCCAAGTTCTCAATTACAAATCCCCACATCAATACCACCAATGGTTTTCCTCGTCTTTTCCAATTCCAACCATTTCCTTGTCCTTTCTAGAGATATTAGAAACATACAATCACACCAACCTCGGAGTTGCCAACAACTCCCCAAATCCACTAATTCTCATGACGTAGGGGACGTCATCCCAAGATTCCTCAAGTCTCAATTATATATATATATATATATATTATATCCACTCATCACTTGTCATTTTACCACTGTCGGGACTAATCCCAACACATCACAATCTCAACTGGATCCCATCCAGTCCATCACTCAACCATTACCAAATCTCAAAGACCGAACCTATGTCCATTATGACGGAGTCACACCCCAACTCGTGGCTCGTCGGCATCCCAATCACCGACACTAGCACCAGCGCTAGTACCAGCACCAACACACTATCAACAACACTAGTATCAGCACACAGGCATCCATACTAGTATCGGCACAAAAGTACCAACATACAAACATCCATACTTGCACACCGTGTGCAAAACAGACAACCCTGGATCTCCGCTCATACCGAACGACGATCCGAACCTCTACTCGCACCCCACAACTATGGGTACCACCTTTCTAACAGTTCACATCAGGATAATGAACGTTCCCTGAACTTCCCCTGATCCCCAAGTATGGTAGCCACACCAAATACCCTCGATAGCCAGTCATCTCCACATGACTACCGACCGACGGTCATTGCTATCGAGATCCGTATCCACACATCACACTACTACCCGGTCTAACTCGGGATTCCATAATTTATCTCAGAACCCGTAGATCGAATCCCATAGTTCTACCTAGACTCACTAGAGTCATCCACGTGGTCATCCATGACCTCAGCCGCTCGTCGCAGCACAAGTTCCCATCCACTAGTCACAATTAAGGTTTACCTTTTTAATCCAACATATGTTAGGGTTCCACAATCACACCCTATGGTTCCACCGAACCAAACAACTCTCTATAAGATAAAATCCACCACCTGACCAACCCCGCGGTCTAGACATCGTATAGACGTCAAATCTAATCCTACCACCAACTCAATGTGGGTTCCACCACTTAGGTCATCGGCCAACTCCGATGTACCAACATCCCTCGCACTAGCAATCACCACTAGGGTTCACATTTTAGATCATTACTCAAATGAGGTTCCTCGAACCTGGCTGCACCTAGCAGCACAACAATCCAATATCACATGACCGAACCGACGGTCCCACAATACCAGTTCATCACAATCAACCCCACTTGGGTCCAATCACATTAACGCACGGCGTATCGGGCCAAACACACTCAATCCGCGATTGAAACCCCAAACTATCTATCAGGTTTAACAAATTGCAGCCCAAAGAGACATCACACCCTCGACCTGTGCGCACAAAAAGAGCAACCTTGCTCTGATACCAAGTTGACAGGACCCATCCCAATCCCCCCGGGATTACCGTGGAATGTGCCCTGCTCCCGTCCAACAAGGGGTGTCAGACAAGGGATAACCAAAAGTTACTGCCCAAACGGGGCTTCCAGAGTGCGCAAGGATCGATGGAGGAGGCGTACAATGTCCCAGTCTCTGCTGCAGTCGCATCCGTGATCAACCTGAAGGGCATTAAAAACCAAAAGCTGTGAGTGGACGAAAATCATTAAGTTTATTAAACACAGTTATAAGACATTTACGCCCTCCAATAAAAACGTATGCATGAAACGAAAACCAGTAACCAAAACGTTTGTTCAACCAAGCCATTAGGACCTTAGCCCAAAACCATTAACTTAAAACCAAGTGTGGGAACTCAGCCCAAAACTGTGGAATACCACTACCAGACATATTAAAACCATGTGGGCCACCGCCCAAAGCCATAAACATAAATCCATAAATCCAAAACCATTTAGGGTCCCCGACCCGAAATACCATAACATAACCAATAATCCATTTTTACCACATAGCACAAATCCAACCGAAAGCCATTTCATAGATTCATTAATCCATATTTACCATTACCATCACCAGCATCCCAGATCCTTAGCGTCCCAGACGCTTGACGTCCCAGACGTCATATCTCACGGTATAATAAGCGACGCGTGCTGCTCGGGGTCTCTCCGGGTCAATATCTTTGACATCACAGATGTCTGACGGCCCTGACGTCAATGATAGCAATCCTGCTCCTGAATCATTATACGGTCCGGCAACTCCGTACAATGACCCCTCGCAGGCAATGCACCGTGACTTCCCCAGTGTCCCAGACACCTGGAGGAGACCATCATATATCCTTGTATCCAGATGGTATATGGAAAACAGTTTTATTAAATCATTTCACAACATTACAATGGGCCCTGCCCGAAATCGCCATAAAACATCACAATTCCATTTTAGGGTCCCTGACCCGAAACCACATTTATTAAACATAGGGTCCTTGACCCGAAATCATATTTATACCCCAACTGGGCCCCATGCCCGATTTTGTAAACCACTGGGCCCACGGCCCGAATTCGTAAATCAACTGGGCCCCTGGCTCGATAATATAACTCAAATGGGTCTTAGCTCGTTTTCATAAACAACTGGGCCCCTGGCCCGATTTCATAAAGCAATTGGGCCCTTGGCCCGATTACGTAACTCAAATGGACTCCAAGTCCGAGGTTTCCAAACAAGTGGGCCTCAAGCCCGAGTTTATCTTTCCAATTTTAAAACCATTTCATGAAATCATATCCAAAACCATAAACATGGAAAATCCGCACAGAACCGGAAAAACCTCGATTTACGTGCAAGCACGTAAATCGCTTCGAAATACGTGAAACCGTCTAACTTACCAACATCCAAATCAACATCATACAATCACAATCATAATCCATATAAAATAGTTAAGTATGCATAGAATTTATAAAACCAAAGTCCACTCACAGTCCGTTTAACGGTATGCATCGATACGCGTGCCATCGGCCCTCCCGGGCCACACCACTATCACCGGGACTCCCATTCTTGTCCAAATCACATTAGAGGGTCACTAACCTCTTCATTAACATCCTATCAAAGTCCCGTAATTTTCTCGAATTTTTTAACTATTTTTAAACTTGATTTAAAACCTTCGGACGCCCCGAACAATATCGAGACGGTGTCCGATCGACACGAAACCAATTCCAAAATGTTCGTTACATTAAATAGGACAAAAGTCATGTTGACCTCACCTCGAGATTCGTGCCCACGCGCCGTCACGCGCCGCCGTGAGTGGTTGCGCGTGAAACCCGCGCGCCTGCTACAGTGTCATCGTCCTAACCCGTATGTCTGAAAAACGGGTCCTTTTGCCCGCGTGATGACCCGGTTGGTTTCCTATCAATTCAGCCTTAATTCCTTCAATTGATCATTCAGTTAGTTTCATATTAAGTCTAATTAAAGGTCTGCAACGTTGATTACACAAAACCTTACCTAAAATCCATCGATTCGACGATGATCAACGATGAACACCCGTCACTGTTCAATCTTCGAATTTCCACAATGGTTGCTGATTTCTTCCAATTGATGCACCCAGAAGCATCACTGGACCATGAGAAACATTTTCCCTTCATCAATTTCGTCGTTTGATCACTAAATGATCACGACTCAACCTCGATTCATGCTCACTGTTACCCGGTCTGTTCAGAGCCAAAAGGGCACCAATTTCCTTCATTCTTTCGACGAAACTGATCATGGCACTCCCAGAAAGCTCGAATTGAGCTCCATTTCAATCCTCAGAGACTAACTCTCAGTATTCGAATTTTCCCCCCAAATTTTCTAATTTTCGATTTTTGATTTCATCCTCCCTCTCTCTGTCCCGTGTGTTTCTCTCAATTAAATCAGTCTCACTAATCACTCAGTTTCTCAATCACGAGCTCAGTAATGGAAGAGGAATGGTGGACAATTTCAGACTCAGTTTGGTTGTACACGGTTAAGAAAACCCAAGGGAGATTAATCGGGGGTTAAGGGAAAATTAAATATAATTAATAATTAATGGAACACAATGATCATGTCTCCCTAAAACATGGATCAGATGTTTGGGCATAAAACAAGGGATGGGTGACACTTGTCACTCATCCAGGTGTGCACTGTCATCAGTTACTATTCATTATTTTATTATTATTTTAATCGGAGTCTCGGTTCGTTAATTCGTTCTCGTGATCACAACTTCGTTGTCGGAACTCCGATTTCGGCATACCGCCTGTCATTGGATTCGTATCGACGAGACCTACGTAACGGTCCTTGGCCTTCGTCCATCGGACCTCCCGGTCAGAAAGTCAACATTTGGCCTCTAATATGCCAAATTACCAAAATGCCCCTCGACTTCCGAACACCATAACTTTCTCCTCGAATGTCGGAATCGAACGTGCCACTTGTCTATGAACTCGTGACGTCCCGAACTACGTCACGGTCATCAGTCAAAGTCCGTTTGACAGCCCGATCAAAAAGTCAACATTTTGCCCACGACTAGGGGCAAAACGGTCATTTTGCACATTTTGTCCGATTCCGCCCTACTAACCACCGATCAACCTCACTAATCAAGATTAGTCACTAATCCAATCCCGGAATTCGGGACGGGTTGTTACAGCAATCCCATGATGGGTGACCTACTGGGAAGTTGCGCTTGAGTTCCCAAAAACAAATCCTTGAGGGCTAGGCCTAAATTCGACAATATCGTGCTAGGGGAGGTAGGTCATGAAAGAATGGTATCAGAGCTAGACCCTGATCAGAAGTGTGTCAGCGAGGACTCTGGGCTCCAAGAGGGGTCGATTGTAAGACCCCCGTGTCTTAGGAAAAACAGTGAACATTCCCACATCGCTTGGGGAGGGAAAGGTGAAGTGCCTTATATGTGTGGGCACATATCTTCCTAGTACGAGGCCTCTTGGGAGCTCACAGTCTTTGGATTCCCAGGGAACTTCAAAGTTAAGTGAGTTTGGGCTAGTATAACCCAAGATGGGTGACCCACTGGGAAGTTGCTAGCAAGCTGCTAGGAAAAAAACCATGCGGGTAGAGCTGGTTGGACTAGTGAGTCTAGAGGAGACAATATTATGCTAGGAAGAGGGACTCGGGTTGGACTCGAAGGGCAAATCTGACCTAAGCGAGGTCTTTTGGGAGCTCACTGGATTTGAGTTTTGTTGGACCTCCAAAGTTAAGCGATTTTGAGTTAGAGCAATTCCAGGATGGGTGACCTACGAGTAAGTTTCGCATGAGTTCCCAAAATCAAAACCGTGAGGGCTGGATCCAAAGCAGACAATATTGTGCTAGGGGAGATGGGTCATGACATATAAGGTACGTATGAGCGGACTTTCATTTTCCTTAAATCTTATGCATGCATATTTATGTGTTTTAAACGTGTTTCTATGTGTCGTTGATGATGATTGGGTGATTGGAATTATAATATGATTTTTGGTATTTTTGTATTTAATATTATTTTATTACTCGTTTTACGAGGTTTTCATAAGTTACGTTTTGAGTTCCGATTTGATTATGGTTTCGAATTGAATATGATTTATGACATGGGATTTGAGATATTGACTTTTTTGGTGATTTTTATATGATTTTGGATGGGTTTTCGAATATGTGGTTTGATGGTACGTTTTACGGAATTTCAATTGAAATGTGTTTTGGGCTTAGGCCTGGGATGTTGGATTATGGTTTGGATTGTTAGGTTGATATGAATGTGCGTTTCTTCCTTATTTGTGATGTGAGATGTTATGATGATTGTGATGGTGTGAGATGTGATGTGGAGACCTTCTTCGAGATGCCAGATTATTTGGATGGTCTCGGACATCGAGGTAAAACTCCATAGTTCCCAAGACCGATAGTTTGATGGATAGTCTCAGACGTCGAGGTAATACTTTGTAGTTCCCGAGAGTTGTGAGCAGCCTTAGATGTCAAGGTAATGCTTCATAGTTCTTGAGACTAAGACCTGACTCAGACGTCGAGGTAATGCTCGGTAGTTCCTGAACCGGTCCACACTCGGACATCGAGTCTGGGGCTCGGTAGTTCCCGAGTGATAGTAGCCTATCAGTCACGTGTTACAAGAATCCATTGCCTGGCAGAATGTCGAGGGTACACTTGGTGTTTTAGGTTTCTTGTCAGACGGGAGTAAGACCCTGTTGTGGTTCGGAAGATGTTTTTCGGGTTGGGTTGTATCATGGGTCTAGGAATGTGTAATATGTCCTCAATTTGTGAAATTCCGTAGTCCAATTTCAAAGGGTGCGAGTTTGAGTTTTGGGCTTCCGGATTTGAGACATTCTTCCTCGACTCTTCCTCCAGTTTTCTCCCTCTTATCATTTCTTTCCTTTATCTTCTAATTCCCTTCTCTATTTCTCTTGGTTCTCAAGTTAAGATCGAAGCTTGATAGGTTTCCCATTTTTGAACACACAACACACACACACACACACACACACACCACATGTATACCAACAACACGCACACATGGCCAACATGGCGCCACTAATCCTAGCCAAAGGGTGACATGTGTCACTCAATCAAAAAGATGAGTTACCACAGCCGATGACTCAACAAAGTAGAAAAAAAAAATACCAAAATGCCCTCAAAGTCTAAATTTTCAAAATAGCCATAATCAATTCGAACCCAGAAAGAATTCATCCAAACTCTGATTTCGAAGAGCCACCTGCCTACCATCGTCACAATCTTCCCCCCATTAAGGAATTTCGTCCTCGAAATTCAAACCAGTCTATCAACCAAACGTAATCCTCGAGACTCGGTAATGTCTCGGGTTCCTTCCTAAACCCTCATTAGACATTCTAAAAAATAACTACTATCTGGACTCCCCGACTCTTCTCGAGTTCTAATATGAAATTCCACATTTGGAATAATAAATAATATCGCCCAATAGGAACATAGCTACACTTACAACATCATACAATATCAGGCCTTGCACGGGGCTCGCATCTTGGAGGCATGATGAGGCAAACCCAAAATAGTACCACAATGCTCTGATACCAAATTGACAAGACCTGTCCAATAAACACTTTGATAACCATGTCTAGACCTGCTCCCGTCTAACAAATCTACCGAAGTTCCGAAAATACCCACAACACATGTCAAACAAAGGATAATCGTACTGATATCCCCTTATGCATACGTCTCTCGATCAACCCCGGTCTTTGTGCTACGGCCTAGAGAGTCATAAAAAAAAAAATCAAAGGTGTGAATTGAAAAAAAATAAGCATTTAAAATAAGTTTCGATAAAAATAAACCATTTACCCGTCCAGCTTAAAACATGCACGCATAGAGTAAAAGATGAACAACTGGATTTCAAATTAAATCACATGGAAACATTTGGTCATAACCAACAGCATCAATCACAACTAATCATTAATATTCAAATAAATCACAACGATCAAATAACACTATGCGTAGGCAACCACCAAGTCACATTTTTGGGATCATACGCATTTGAGTAGGACCCCCGGGGTTAGTCGCATTTGGGCGAATACTAACATCCCCAGGATCAGACGCATCCAAGTAATGCCCCCAAGCTCAGTCGCATCCGAGAATACCACGTAAAATGAAAAACAACTTATAAAGCCAACCACTATGCGTTTACATAATCCTTGACTTAAAACCAAGTCAAAACCATTTCTAACAAGGTCTGAGCCCAAAATACCGTTTTCACAAAAATCCGTAAAACTGTGTCAAGAAATCAATAAATAGATCCATAAAAATAACAGTTAATGATTCCAAATCAATTCTCAAATCATGCAATAAATCATATAAAACATTTAACTATGGATGCATCACAATTTATAACACATATATTCACTTATACACTGTCCACGTAGTTTGATTTCAAGCTGTACGCTTCTTCGTAAATTCCAGGAATGACCATCCTATCAAAAACCACCACTAAGGGTCACTAACATCCCAAGTATTCTCACATTCAAATTCCCTATTTTTTTGGGGATAAAATACGCACTTTAAAACATAACATAACAATTCGGAAACCCCAAATTATACTGAAACAGTATCTGATCAACTCGAAACCTGCCCCAAAAATGTTTGTTACATCGATTGCATTAAAATTCATGTTGACCACACCTTGAGGGACCGTCCTATGCACCTCCATGTGCCACTGTTACCTTTCTGCGCATGCGTCTCACGTGCCTTGCACAAGTCACCTTCAACCTCTATTGGGTCGACCCGCGGGCCAGGCGTCTTGACCCAAGCCAAAATTCTGCAAAGCCTGTCCAATTTCCACAATTCAAGCATCTAATCAAGTCTAATGGTATCTAGAAATAGTTCTAAGATATTAGAATGCCAAAGTCTCACCTCCAATTCATGACCCAATTTCTATGTTTTTTGCCAAAGTTCCAGCTGACCAATCTAGGCCTTCTCACATCTAATTCTATCAAATTTCATCGAAATATTGATGACATAGGTCTAGAAATGTGTAATACGCCCCCGATTTGGTGTTTCAATTTGTAAAATTCCATAGTCTGATTTCAAAGGGTGCGCGTTTATGTTTCGGGTTTGAGACATTCTTCCTCGGCTTTTCCTCCAATTTTCTCCCCCTTATAATTTTTCTCTCTTCTAATTCCCTTCTCCATTTCTCTTGGTTTTCAGGGGAAGATCGAAGTTTTATAGGTTTCCCATTTTTGAACATACAACACACACATCACACATATATCAATAACACAGACACGCGGCCAACAAGGTGCCACTAAAGGTGACATGTGTCACTCAATCAATAAGATGAGTCACCACAACCAATGACTCTACAAAGCATCAAAAAGTTCAAAATGCCCTCAAAGTACAAATTACCAAAATACCCCTAGTCATTTCAAACCCATAACAAATCTGTCCAAACTCTGATTTCTACGTGCCACTTGTCTACGAACTCAGGGCTCCGAAACCTACGTAACGGTACTCACAAAAGGCTAGAAAGTACGCAAAAAATTCAACTTTTGACCACGTAAAACAAGGGTATAAATGTCAATTTTCTTTCAAATTCTCAAAATTACCTTTTACGAATTTCTCGGTTGTTACAAGCTCCCTGCGCGCTGTCAGTTCCTTTCTGCTGATCAGCTCGCGGGTGAAGGCACACGCCTAGAATTATTTTTCTTGCTAGCTAACCATTGGATCCCATCCGCAGACAAATCACCTATTCTGTCATACCTGTATACCATTTTTTCACATTTTGGTTACATGTTCTTCAAAACAATCTCAACAACTATTACACACTATCTGCAGTACTATTCTCAAAACACAAAAATGAGAAAACAAAAAAAAATATTTCACGTTACCACAAAAGCCTTGACCACTTCACTCTTTTTCCGAACAACCACATTCTTTTTCATCAAAGCAAAACGGAGGCAATGATTCAGATTTTGGAGATGAAGTTGACCATCCAACCTTCAAATAGAAAAATAAACCTCATGCCATTAATAATGGAATTAATTTCAAAATAAATGTAATTAATAACCATCAATGAGAGGTTTAACTCTATAAAGGTTTTGGTCAAATGGAATATTCATTTCATATCACACATCAAGTCCAATACATACATGTATCATCTTGATTTTGAACTCAACAAATTTTCCCAACTCGGCTCCCAGCATGATCAACAGACTATACCAAAAATGTAAATCCCTTAGGATTTCCCGAATTCCAAAGCAATGTTGGGGGGGGGGGGGGCATTTATGGAGCCATAAATCACCGGAAAATTGTGGAACTACCATGTGGCTCATAAATCATATAATGTCCAAACTGCCCCTGGTAATGACATTAACTGCTCACAGACACCCACATATTAAATAATACATTCACTAAATAATATATTATTTAATTGGATTAAAGCCTCAATAATATTAATATTGTCATCGAGAGTTAATTGTCATTATTATTCTTAATAATGAAAAATTATTATTGATATTAAATTATTATAATTGTCATCATTATTCTTAATAATGAATTGTCATTAATAATATCATTTATTAAAAATATATTATTTATTAATTACAATATCTAGTGACTAATCAAAAACACTCCACTACTCTTAATGCTTCCCTATAAATAGTAGAACTCATTTCACTTTCAAGGTAATTCATTCTTCGTTTTTTTAAGTATTTCTAATTACTCTCTCAAAACTTACTTAAGCATCAGAGCATTTTAATTGAACAACCCCTTTGGGGCTTCAATCTTAATTTCAACTATCTCTTGTTTGCTATTTGTAGGGTTGTGAAGACTTTTCAAGGTAATTACGATTTCTGTTTCAAAATTCACATCATAGGATGCAAAAACGAGGGGAAAATGAGCGAAAGTAAGCTCGAAACAGAAGATCACATGGCGTGGCGTAGGAAACCTATGACCCAAAAACCAAGCCTACCTCACTTTTGCTAGGCATGTCTAAAAGAGCTAGGGGAAACCTTTTAGGGCTTTTAGTAAGCAGAAGAAATATACAATGGCTACCTAGTTAGGATTGAATAGAAAGAGGCTTTCCAGCCTCTATGAATAGAGGCACAACCCAACCATTAAGAAACTACAACAAATCTAAGAACGCTACAAATGTAAAGAAAAGAGCATCTACAAACTTAAAGACATTAATTCAAGCTTAATTAAAAACTCAATTCATGCCTATCGATACAAAGTAACATCACTTCAACCACATTAGGTTTTCGAGCCACCATCTCCAATGGATCCATGTATAGTCACGGTGACCTTTTTGGAAACTATGACTTACAACAGCTAAGCAATATTCTACCTAGCTGGCGTAAACACCAATATGCTACTGAAAACATTCGAAAATTCACTCCATCGACAACCATCATCTATAAGCATTGATGAAAATATCGACACTATCGCTGATATATCGGTTTTTTTTTTGCTGGCAGCACGTAAGAGGGGGGAAGAAATTGAGCGAAATTTCAACATTTTCCTTGTTTTAATCCCTCAGATCTCCTTATTTCATTAAAACGATCGAGATAGGGCCAAATTGCATGAAAATCGAACGTAAAACCATTGATTTTCAGTCGGGTCATGCAGCCGGGTCAAAAAACCCGAATCGTAGACCCGCGAGGAGGAAGAAGATGACTGTTAGATGTTAGTATGTTTACTTTATATATTATTTGGTTGCTTATGCTTTCAATTAGGCTTGTTTAGCCGAGTTGGTTGTGTCTTTGCCTCAAAACTTGAGGGTCCTGGGTTCGACCCACAAGATGCACACTACTGAGTTTTTTTTTTTCTTCCAAATTTTCAACTATATTTTCATTTTTTCCAATTTTAAATATATCAATTCTTTCTAATTTTTGAACAAAGATTAACTCTATTTTTCATCCTTTTTTTTCCAATTTTAAATATGTTTACCCATTTTATAATTTTCTTCCATTGAATTTTTTTATGCTTATTGTTGTGTTTTTAATTATATTAACATTCAATTATAGTAATTCACTTCAATTTATGTTTATATTTAAAATTTTATATTATTAGAACGCTATTATATCATATTATTCATTATGTATTTATTATATCACAGTCATTTTATAGTTTTTATTAGTTTTATATAATCATCATTGGGTACTTAAGTTTTTCCCAAAGTTTCATTCTAAATTTCCAACTTTTAGACCAAATTTCCGTCATTTTTGTTGACTGTAAACGATATCGATATCGATATTTGGGGCGAGATATCCGTAAATTTGACTAGCGATATATCCGTCGATATCGATATGTTCATCCTTGCCTATACGCATAACATAGGTCAAGTCATGAATCTTTATCTCTCTGAACTCTTACATTTCCAGCTTGCATGACACAAACTACTCATGATAAGACCATTATTGTAAAAGAAAAGTAGCACGATTATAACCTTCAAGGAGTCATTAAACCATCAACAGAGAACAAACTTCTAGCACCACCACCCGGCAGAGATACTGGAACAAATTGACATAAATAACAAAGAGAAACGACACGATACAAGGAAGAGTACAACACTTCTCTTAGAAAATTCTTGAATACCACGTTTTTGTAGTAACCACTACCAACAATTTTCCTCCATACCCACCACACTAACCCAATCTCCAATTTGAGTAGTGTAGTTGCAGTTGCCATCATGGTTGTCACAGCCTTAAGCAAGATATGTCTTATCTACTAGCAGGATGCACCACCACCGCAACCGATAAAAGCAACAATCAACACTTAAGGTTTAATCTAGACCTCAAACACTAAATATCTCCACATCAAATCTCACACATAAGCAACAACATCGAGAGCTACGAACATAGCCATCGCTCCGCAGCTAGGCAGAGATGTCAACGCTACCACCTAGCCCAAATTACCTGCCTTTAGGGAAAAGATGACGCTAGCTGCCATCATCACCCACAAGGATATGGGGAGTAAGTGAGAACCTTATAATAAGAAGGAGAGCAAAAGAGTGAGATGGAAGGGGTATGGAAGTGGAGGTTAACTCTAGAGCCACCATTAGTCGATTAGGATCTAGAAAACCACCGCCCTATTATTTTTAGAGCCAGTACTTTGTGATTCTAGAGAGACGACAGAAAGGACAGGACCCTTTCCGAATTTCAGTCTTGAAATCCCTGAGAAATGCTATTCACGACTAACAAATCCAAAAAAAAAAACTTTTCAAAATTACCCTTATATTGGAAACCAAAAACTTACGCTTTTGCCAAAATTTTGAGAGAATCTCCCTAGATAAAGGGATCAAACTAGGCACGAACCTAGGATCTAAATACAAGGTGGGCTAAGTTTTAATGTGAAAATTTAGCAAAACTTGACGATACAAGTGAATTTCATTAATAAGAAGAAAAAAAAGATACATGTAGGAGTAGGAGGGAGGTGTAATGAGTTTTACCTCTGAAAATGCATACTATACATAAAAAGTCAAAGAAAAATAACGAACTCGAAAATAATCATGCAATAGAATATAATAGAAAACTACTTAAATTGTACCCTACGAGTCTTCAAGGCACTAAACTCATCAATTATCGAATCTATGTCGATGTTTTCAACAAGTTCCTTTTCTATGTTAAGAATCATACAATCTCCAAGAAATTCATCCTCCATCTTGTTTCGAAGCCGATTTTTAATGATTTTCATAGTCGAAAATGCACGTTCTGTTGTAGCTGTAGACACAGGGAGAGTCAATACTAGTCAAATTAATCTTTCAATCAAAAAATATATCTTCCTTGATGCAACAAGTTCTTCACATAAGTTAGAAAGAGAAGACATATTCAAAAATTGTGAAAGATCAAAGATCTCATACTCATAATGCTGCAATTGCTGTCTTAACAAGCGAATGTCATCATCTTTGAAATCTCCAGGATATAACTTCTCTGCCAAATTACATATCTTCTCAATGTCAAATGATTTGAATCTGTCACGAGGATCTAATGATGAGCCAAGACTAAGGAGTTCCACTACTTGCTCACTGAATCTACCTTCTAACTCACTTAATTGATAATCTAGTACACCATGAAATATGTTGATTCGAAAGTAATGTTAAATTGTAATAAAGTCCTTTTGTTGACAAGATCGACCTGTACCTTCTATATATGGGGCATTGAAATCGGGAACGCTTGTATCTTCTTTTTCACAAAAAGATACCACCATTTGAATGAAAACAACCCAACCATGTTGTCTCATCTTTAGAAGAAGAGACTTTGTACTTGAAACCAAGTTCATTGCATTTACAATGTCTTGAGACTTCGATTGCAATTGTTTACAAAGAACATTAGTGATGCCCATAATATTATCCAACAAATGCAAGTTAAACACAAATTCAAAAGATCTCAAAGCTTTATACGCACCTTTAGCTTCCCCACGTACTTTGTTGTTAAGTCCATTCATTTCCATGTATCGAAGAACTGCACTGGTGAGGTTAAACAAAACAATCAACCTCCTAATAGATTCAAAATGAGAGCTCCAATGAGTAGCTCGAGCTCGTTGCAAAGTACATATTTGATTAGCTCCTAAACCAGTTTCAATTTCTCCAGAATCAAGTTGTTCTCCAAGTTGAGCTTCTTTAGAACATTTTAACTCAGAAACACGTTTACCAGAAGATGTAACAATATTCACAATATTAGTCAATTATGAGAAAAATAGATAGATATCAGAAACATCTTTAGCTGCTGCCTTCAAACAAAGTTGGAGGCGATAAGCAAAACAATGTACATAATATGCATATGGACACTCTTGAAGAAATAATGCTTTTAGTCCATTCCATTGAACCCGCATATTACTAGCACCATCATATCCTTGGTCATGCATATTGCTCACTAGAAGCTCATTTTGAGAAAGCACATTATCTATCTTTAACTTGAGAGTTATAGCACAAGTGTCTTCAACACTTACCACATCAAAGTATCTTTCACGAACAACACCATCACAATCGACAAATCTTAATATAATAGCCATTTGTTCCTTACTAGATTCATCAAGTGCTTCATCAATAAGAAGACAAAAAAAGCCACTACCAATTTCCTCAGGAATCTTCTTTCTAACTCTATTAGCAAGAATATTCAAGATCTCTTTTTGAATCTTTGGTAAACGATAGCTAGCATTTTGGGGAGCTTCCAATGCAAGTTTGGCAAGTTCCTCATCTATTTCCTTGTAAGACTTTACTACCGCAATAAAATTTCCATGATTTGAGGAGTTTATAGATTCATCATCACCTCTAAAACCCAATGCTTGTTTGGCTAGTAACTTCAAGGAAACTATGGCGGACTTAAGTCGCAACCTATTGTTTTTCACTTGTTGTAGAGATTGTGAATTCATTGCCCTTTCGATATGCCCACTTGTTCTTGGTAAATTATACCATTTTTGCATAGCACCATTGTGAGGTGACGTAGAAAGACCCACATGCTTTTCAAGGAAACATTGGTTTTTGCCACCACCAACCCTTTTCCAAGAATGAAAACCTTGAGAAATAAATAAAGAATGACTTGGTGGACTACTATCGAAAACAAGCAAGGAAAACAATATGCTTTGTCATTTTCAATTGAGTATTCGAGCCATAGAAATTTGGAGAACCAACCTCTTTGGAATTGACAGAATTGCCTCCCATCAAAAGTGTGTGGGTACTCAACCAACTCGGGTTGGTATGGCCCATTTAATATATATTTTCTTCTAACATTATCCCGTTCGTTAAAGGGATATGTCGATATTGAAGGACGTTTTACAGGATCTCTTTCAGGATAATTGGTCTCAACACTTTCAATTTGGTGATTGGCTCCCGGTGACTCAACTCTTTGGGACTTAGAAGGTTGTTGCTCATAGTCATCATCATTCAAAGTTGGAGAAGGATGTGGATTTGATGATTCTTCCTCATTCTTTTTTGTAAAATATGCAAGAATGTTCTTTTTGACTTGGAATTTTTGGATTGTTTAGACATAACAAATGATGAATGATAACCTATATGACATATGTGAGATATGAAGCTAATTAGTATGCAATTTATATGCATTTAACATATTTATAATCTAATTCTCAAAATTTAAGAACTAAAAGAATAATAAGAAGTTGTTACTTTATCAAAAAGATTGCACATACAACAATAAAAACCCAATATACTCCATAGTCCATAAGGGCCACAAGTCCACAACACAATCCATTATCAAAAATTACTAACTTGCTTAAATAATTTATTTGAATATTAACTTAGCATAAAACTTAATAATTTATTTAGGTTCATCAAAATCCTTGCAATAACCCACCAAATCTAATCCGTAAATAAAAAATCCCTAATATGTAGAAGTCTAAATTAAAAAGTTGTTATTTTATCCCACATACCACAACACAAGATTGCACATACAACAATAAAAACCCAATATACTCCATAGTCCATAAGGGTCACAAGTCCACAACACAAACCATTATAAAAAAATTATTAATTTGTTTAAATAATTTATTTGAATATTAACTTAGCATAAAACTTAAGTAATTTGTTTAGATTCATCAAAATCCTAACAAGAACCCACCAGTACTAATCCCTAAATAACAAATCCCTAATATTTGGGAGTCTAAATAAAAAATAATAACAATGAAATAGTAAAAAGAAAATAACAAACTTACTAATTCAATTGGAAGAAGATGATTGGATGAAATAATTGTGGGGCTTGCTTGAAAGGCACTTGCTTGAACTTCAATGATGGAAATGGTCACATGTTTCCTAATTCCCTGCAAGTAGCCAAGCAAATGATTGGGAAAAAAGGGAGGGTTTTTTGTTTTGATATTTTAGGTTTTGTTTGGGGAGAGGCGGAGAGCTACGTGGGGAAGCTCAAAAGTGAGGGAGGGTTTTTTTGTCTTCAGTCACAAATTCGGGTGGGCTACTAATACAAGGTAGGCAGTTTTTTTTTTTTTTTTTTACATATGGGCTACTAATTCAATTTGTAAAATACTCAGGTGGGTTTCAGTCCACCTCAGCCCACAAGCTGGCCCGTGCTTGGATCAAACCATAAATTTAGCCTGTCAAACAAAATCTAAGTCAACCCGTAAGGGTATTCAGAGCATCCTAGGGCTAATTTTAAATTTACAAGTTCCAAGGAAAATCCAACTAAGCGAGATCAGCAACAGAAGATGATGCTTTGTCCTAGTTTCGATGTCTCGTCTCGCTATGGCCTAGATCCATATATGTTCATTAATACAACTTATCATAAAGCCATTTCTCTATTAATTCAGGATCACCCTTGCTATTACACATATTCCCTCATAACTTCCCTGATGTACCAGGAAAGGAAATCTAACACGGGAACTTATCCCCTGACACACATGTCTAAAACTACCTCAAAGACATGCGATGGAAAATCTGGTCGAAGCCAATATCTCTCTGAACACATGACAAAATTCTCTATGTCATGTGTCCGGGATATTCAATAAAGCCCTTACCTCACCAATCATATGATGGAATGTTTCACATCATAGCCAATACCTAGCCAAACATTTGATGTAATCCTCTATAACATAGCCAATACATTTACATTTATGAGCATATGATGGAATACTCTACCTCATATGTCGAAGAAATCCAGGCTGAGACCAAAAACCATAAATTCGGGTCATAGCCCAAACCACAAAACTAAGTCGATGCCCAAAACATGTAACTGACACAAAACCCTAAACCATTAAATACACGGGTCAAAGCCTAAAACGCTAACCAGAGCGAAGCACAAAACTATGTTTCAAAATTTGAAAATATAACAACTACAACAAAATTAAAAACACTAACTATGCATGCATTATTGACAGGACCCGTCCCAACTGGACTTGGATAACCGTGTCCGGTCCTGCTCCCGTTTGACAAGTCAACTGAAGTCCCGAAACTACCCTTTAGCACATGTCAGACACGGGATAACTGCACTGATTTTCGCTCATGCCTCCGCCTCTCGATCAGCCCCGAACATCGTGCCACGGCCTGGAGGGTCATCAAAACAAAGGTGTGAGTGGACAAAAATAATATCTTTTGAAAATACATTTCAAACAGACCATTTACCCCTCCAGTTTATCAAACCATGCATGCATAGGGTTAAACACATGAATCACATGCTTTCAAGCTAAACCACATAACAAGTATCAAATCCGGGCTCTCAAGCCAAAACATATGAAAACATAATCACCTGGCCACATAGACCAGAACCCGTACTCAATACCAGTACGCAATCACAATTAACATCAAACAACACTATTCACAAGTGCATAATCAATCAATCAATCAATCCATTCATCAATCAATCCGCACTACTCACAAGTGCACAATCAATCACACAATCACATCCGCACTACGCGTAGGCCAACATCCAGCCATATTCTCGAGATCAGACACATCTGGGCTCAACCCTCGGGCTCAGTCACATCTGGGCGAACACATCCCCAAGCTCAGACACATCCGAGTGGTACATCCAGGCTCAGTCGCATCCGAGAAGCTGGCTTACCATAGAAACAACTAACAATCATATCCCCCAAGCTCCGGTCGTCTGGGTGATCCCCTAGCTCCTATCGTCTGGGCACTCACACTCATAATGAAAACCATCTCAGGATTACATCCCAAAACATTTCAATCCAATCCTTGACTTCAAACCAAGTCAAAATCATTCCCGACCGGGTCTCAAGCCCCAAATACCATTTTGACTCCGGGCCTAGCCCAAAATATCACTTGCACATTTCTCATAAAACGTGCCTGAAAGACCGATTAAAACAATCATTAAATCACAAGTAATCATGCCACATCATCAGGACATCATTGCAACTCAAATCATACAATCAATCATGTAAAACATTTAACTATGCATGCGTATCAGTTTATAAAATAAACGTCCACTCACACACCGTCCAAACCGCTCACTTTCAGAGCTGCACACGTTTCCGTAATTTCCGACATTTTCCAGGAATCTCGAACCCTGTCCAAAATCATTATTCAGGGTCACTAATGACTTAATTAACATCATATTAATTTCCCATAATTTTTCAGGAATTAAATATTAATTTAAAACATAACATAAACCTTCAGGCCCTCGAAACAATATCGAAACGGTGTCTGATTGACTCGAAACCAACTCCAAAATGTTCGTTACATTGCATAAAACAAAAGTCATGTTGAACTCACCTCGGGAATCGGGCCCACGCACCCTCACGCCCCACCGTGAGTGGCTGCACGTGAAACCCACGTGCCTGCTACAGTAACCTGCACAGTCTCCTTCCTTACCCGTTTAACTGATAAATGGATCCTGCGACCCGCGTGCTAACCCGATTCAATCTCCATCAATTCTGCATCCATTTCGACAATTAAACCGTCCATTAAGATCTTTATTCATCCAATTAAGGTTCTGTAAATCCAATTACGTGAAACCTTATCTTAATCCAATCGAATCAAACTCGACCATTCGAAGAACACCTAACAGTGTTCATCGTCCAATCTCCATAAATTCTTAGTGTTTTCTTTCAATTGATGCATCAGGAAGCTTCGTGGGATCCTAATGAACATATTTTCCAATTCAATTTTATCGTTCCATGTCTTCAATCCATTCGACTCAAGCTCGAAAATCCAAAGTTCTCCCCTTTTTTTCTCTAAGGCAAAACGACCCCAATTCGCATCAAATTTGAGCTGATCCTAATCGAATTGATCCCAGAAGGCTTAATTCAATCTCAATTTGAAGCATCTCGAGCTCTAAATTCAAGTTCGAATTTTTGAAAGGTATGGCCTTCACGGGTTTGGGTCCTCGGGTTTCTCTGGGGTTTTCTTCCTCTCTTCTCCTCTCATTCCCACTTATTTTTCTCTGTAAATTCGTCCCATCGTCTCAGGTTTCACATTTAGGTTCATTCATCAATAAATTTGATGAATTTAAACGAGGGGTGGGTGGTTCTTTTTGTTATCTCTATCATTGTTCAAACACGACACACAAACAGGCCACCAATCCTCCAACTGCAGTGACATGTGTCACTTACTGGACTGAGTGAGTCACCAATCACTGCTGAGTAGCCAATTCCATCCCAATTTACCATTTTTCCCTTGCCTTAACAAATGACCAAAATGCCCCTAATATTCTGAGGTTCGTAACTTTTCCGTCCGGACTCCGATTGACGCATGCCGCCTGTCTACGGATTCAGCGTCCCGAGACCTATCCAGCACTCCTTCCGGAAAGTCCAAATAAGGTCCCGATCAAAAAGTAAACTTTTGGCCCTCAAAATTAGGGGCAAAATCGTCATTTCTTTCCAATTTTTTCCAATTTTTCCTTTTTCGAATTTCCGGGTCGTCACAATTATAAATTAGAAAACAAATTCCACTCACCAAATGCCTAAGCAAGCTTAGCGGTGTATTGCCTTGTCCTTTACAACCTCTGGAGCCATCATGCTTGTCAAAGTGACGTCTGACACCAATAGATGACAATTCTATGTCATAAACTGGTATTCTAACCCCCGTAGGCCTCACACATCCTTGAACGGTCCTAACTAGCTTAGAAGGCTCAAACGAGCCCTAAAACAGCTTCAAACAAACCTAAAACGTATCAATATAACTTCGAACTGCCCAAAAACTTGCGTCCCTCATCGGTGTGGATTGAAAACTGGCCCCATGCGCTAGCAAAGGGACAAAATAAGGTCCCACGCCCTACCATGCACTCCCACACTCCCTCCACATGTATAGTGAAATATTTTGTTGCCTTGATATTCTGACGAAGTTGAAATATTCCATCAGTTTAATGGTGTTAGCCTCCATCACCTTTTCAGTCAGATTTAATAGAATATGCTAAGGGTATTAGCATATTTAGTTAAAGTTGAAAAGGTCAGCCAACATATTAGAGCTGTCATGATCAGTGGTTGAACTACTAGTGGAAGCGACTAGAAATTGCCATTTTAATTTGGCGCTATTTTCGAAAAAAATTCAAATAATTTGTGACAACCATTTTTCTTGATCTACTAGCGTAAACTCATTCACTCGAGCCCATAAACTCGAATATGAGGTCAAAAGTCCGGGATCTTACCTTTGGTGGCCTGAAAAAGTATCAAGAAGTTTTTAGTCAAACTTTCAATTGTTGATCCTCCATCTACGGTTGCCCTTAGGTATTGTGGAAGGTATGGTTGTGCTCATGAGGTCGAAAGGAAAATGATGGTGGTGGTTGGGTGTCTTGAGTCGGCTGGAAAATGTGGTCGATAGTCGTGGTTTCTCATGGCTTCACGAAGGGAAAAAAAGAGTGAATGAGGGAAGAAAGAAAGCGAAAACTAGCTAGTAATGCGAGAAGAGAGAAATGAAAGACTTAATTAATATGGCTTGTTAAAATGACCAACATTCTCCTAGCCATTTTAGACATGTAACTTCCTCGTATAATCTTCGATTTTTGCGTGTTGCCAATTTAGGAACTCATGATTTCAAGACCTATGCAATGATCTTTAAAAAAAAAAACCTCCAAAGTATTTCTCAACAAAAAGTGACTCATGGATCCCCTAACACTCAAAGACAAAAATGTTATATATCAAATAATTTATGAGTTTAATCTATATATAAAGCCAAAAGGCCATTTTGGTCATTAGAATTTCAAAAATACCCTTGCAAAATTAATTTATTCAAAAATTAATAATTTAATAAGTGAGGCCAAAATAGTAAAAATAAAATAAAATAAATTAATGAGTAATAATATATATATATATATATATATGTATGTATGTATGTATATATATAGCACATAGTTGAATTTAGTAAAATTTTCAATTAACCCAAAAAAGTCCTTGGTTGAAGAAAGTTTTAAACAAAAGACAGTCTAATATTCTAAGGGTAAAATGCTTAAATGGATAATAAAATAAAAAAAGATATAAATATTTAATTGATGTAATATTTTCTGATTTTAAATTAATCAATGTTATTGAACTTATTCTTCATTTTTGGTTATCAGAAGTATGGGTGGACACAGTTTGAATCGATGCGAATATCGTCCAAATCCAAACATTATAACCTTAATACTTCGATACAGTTTGAATTTTCAAAAAATAGAATTAAAATCATTTCAATTCAAACTGTTATCATCAGTTTGATTTGGATCAGTTTGGATAATTTATGCATCACCTTTTCATGTAATTTGTTCACTGAAAATACTCCTCCAAAACATATTTTTCCCCCCAAAAATTTCACAAATCTCCTTAATATTTCATTTATTCATGACATCAAGATTTTATTTATTCACTTGAATATTCCAATCATACAAATCAAAAAATTAAAATTTTAAAGAATTTAAAATTCGAAATTTGAAGGGTTATGTTTAAGAAAAATTATAAATTCACAACGCATAATGGGTAAGGATTAAGTGACGTAGGATATGTAATTAACACTAACATTAATAATTTAATATATTAAAAAATGAAAAGTATTACTAACAAATATAAATAAATAAGAACCTTATGTCGTACGATTTTCCACTACCAAAATTCAAGAATTAAACTATATGTCATACGATTTTCCACCACCAAATTCAAGAATTAAACTATATATATTTAAATAAATACAAATAAAATAATAATAGGAATTATATAAAAATTAAAATAATATTTATAACAATAAATGTCATTTTTTTACATAATTTAAAATAAAATAGAAACTTATAATGGAAAGCTAATCAGTCGGGAGCAGGTAGGCCGTTAGTCTTCTGGGCAGGCTATTGGACTGGGTCGTGCAGTTATGAGTCAAGGTCATCTAGCCCATGCTTACCCATTCAGTTACGTACTAAGGTGATGTGGGCTTGGATTCGCTCATTTTGAGCCTGCATGCGCCCGTTCTGGGTCTTGATCTCTGCATTTTCAGCTTGTCGTCTCCACATTTTTCTTTAGTTGCAAGACGTTCATGGGATTGGCTCCACGAGAAGAACTCAAATATTGAAGCGAGACATCCCGAGGTAGCCCTTACCCTGACCCCACCGAACAACCTTCCCAAGAAGCCTACCAAGTTGGTGCTCCAAGATGGCCATCAACCTCTTGGGATATGATCGCAAGTCCTCTAATGAGACCTTGGGGTTGTTGTTATGTCAACTCGTCCCCAGTCTCTTGGACATCTTGCACCAGCGCTGCCAAAAAATTGGAATAATTATTAATTATAAAGCTAATTAAATATGCAAAAAATAAACTTACGTGAATAGCGTCAGCCACCTAGTTGCCCATACTAGCGTAGCCTTAAGGTATCCAATTCTGGGAACAGTTACCCAACCGTGCGATGAGCCTAATGCAGGGCTAGCAAGGATTGCGATCCCCTATCGAGATCGAATTTCTTCACCCTCTGGTTCGCCTTATTGGCCCTTGATTTTTTTTGCACAGTAGTAAAATCAATCATTATTGTTCCAAAAATAAAACAATATAGTAAATAAATAAAGAAGTGGAAAAAAATAAAATAACATATATTAAAAACTCCGAGAACACGAAGTGGTCACACTTCAAGTTCCACCCCTCCTCCTTAGGCCCATGCAACTCCTCCAGGGGATTTGCATGAGCTACATATGTGGAACTCCAGCCTTTGTTGTATTTGTGGAGCTTGAACTTCCAATCGGCGCAATAATTTTGGTAGTGGAAGTTTACGTGGGCCATGAGATCGGCGTCATTCTAGTCCCACTCAACAACTAACCAATATTACCAACACTCTACTAAAAACATTCGAAAATTTACTCCATCAACAACCATCACCCACAAGCTTAACATAGGTCAAGTCATGAATCTTTATCTCTCAAAACTCATACACTTCCAACTTGCATGATGTTGAAACAGAATTCATCCTTTAAACTCAAAAGACTCAAGGATCCCTGCAAACAACAAACAGTAAGCTATCGTTCGTTCAATGATCAAAACCCAAGGGGTTGTTCGACCAAGAACGCTCCAATGCTTAAGTCAGCTTTGAAAGAGAAATCTCAAGAGCTTAAGCAGCGTTGAACAAAATTACCTAGAAAGTGAAATGAGCTCTGCTATTTATAGGAAATCCTTGGGAGCCTCGGAGCGTTCTGATTAGTCGGTTGAATTTGTAATTAATAAATAATATATTAATAATAAAATATATTATTTAATAATTATAATAATTTCTCATTATGATAATAATGATAATTATTGTGATTTAATATTAATATTAATTGTCTGTTACTAAGAATAATGACCATTAACTCCCGGGAGAATATTAATATTATGGGGATTTTTAACCCGATTAAATAACGTATTTAGCTGCTAAATAGATTATTTAATGTGTGGGTGTTTGCAAGTCATTAGTATTATTGCTAGGGGCAATTTGGTCATTTCGAGAATTATGGACCACGTGGCAGCTCCACAATTTTCGGGCGATTTTGGGGTTAACAAAGGAAGGTTCGTGCGGTCTTATTCAGCTGGAAAAGAGTTTGGTGCAAAGAAAAAAAGGAGCTAACTGGTCGTGAGAAATTTGGAGAAACATCGGGGAAGCTGATACGTCAAACTCAAAGAGTAGGTAAATTGTTTGTTTATTTTTTCTCACTGTTTATTGGCTTTCTTTTTGCTTTTGTCAACAAAAAATGAAGTGAGGGAGCTTGAGAGGTTGCACATGGGTTGGCTTGGGCTGGTGAAATGAAGAGGACAAATGGCGATGCTTGATTGGTGGTACAAAAGTGGTGCCTAGCGTGCGCGCCACGCGGCGCCGCATGATTGGTCAACTAGAAATCATGTAAGGCATCATGTCGGCGTGCCACGTGGAGTGAGCCAACTGGTTGCAAACAAAATGGAGGGCCATGCCACTGTCATGTCTGCGACATGTGAATGCTCCTGGTTGGGCCATCTGCGAACTTGTCAAGCGCGTGCGGATGATCCCCTACAGCCGCGAGTCGGGCGCAGCTGAAGCAGAGCTTTGCGGTGCAGAACGCGCCACGTGTGTGACATGAGCTGGTTGAAGTGACCACGAGTCATGCTTCTATTGGCGGTGAGGCTAGAGTTGCTGGAGAGGCAACATGTGGCGGGCGCCAGCTGGGGGTTCTTGTGGTGTTGGTGACCAACGGATGAGGACAGGGCCCCTGGTTTTGAATTCATTCACTCTTTGGCTGCCACGTGGAGAGATCTACCGGGCCTGTGGAGAGATCCATCCACTCTTTTGCTTTATATATATTTTTGCTTGCGTATAATACATATTATATGTTTATATATATTAGATATATTTCTATTTGAATTTACTATGTATATACTTAAGTGCTTTGACCTTTTTTTGCAGGTGTACGTATATGTACATTTAATATACATATACATATTAATATATTAAAATGTGCATTTAATATATTAATGCTATTAATATGTATTTGATAATAACATATGTATTTTGAATTACGATATGTGTATATATCCTAATGTGTGTATATTTGTAATATATTTGTTTTGGAAACTAATAAATTTGTTCCTTTACTGCAAGTGAACACTTCTGCTCATTTCGGGAGTTCAGGACGTTCGTTGGCTACGATTCAAGCGGCATCCATCTTATTTGTTCGAGGCGGTCATTTCAGGTTGCACCAAGGTGCACTCCTGGAGATACATAGCAGGCTCGCATTGTGGGAGCAGGGTGGCTCGCGTAGTCAGATTCCATTCTGACGGAAAGACAAAGACTTTGAAGGACCCGAAGATTTCCAATCGTGGAAGATCCATAACAAACATGGATTTCCAAAATGACTACTTGTAGAGCTTTGCGACCAATGTTCCTCCCTGAAGGCTCCCAAGAATAGCAGGGGAAGGAACCCAAAAGCTAGTCGATGGACCAAATTCCACCCCTTGAGCATCAATTGGGGATTCAGATTCCCATTTTCGAAGTTTTTCTCCAGAATCCTTAGTCAGATGGGTTGGTCTCCTGCTCAGCTGGACGTTGACTCTTATAGACACATCATGTGCTTTGAGAAGCTGAACGAGTTTTTTAGATTGGAGCTTACTACTGAGGAATTCTGGCACTGCTACTCCATAGTGCATGACGGGCTCTCCGGTGGAAGTCTTACGCAGGTCATCCCCAAAGTTGAGTTATTCGTGAACACTGTATTTACCGATGGGGCGTATAGACAGAGCTGCTTTGAGGTAGGAGGCACATGGGACCGCAAATGTAGTGGAAACGTGAGGATTGCATCTCGTTTTCGTACTTTCGATGAATTGTACTCAAATTTTGAGAGTCAACCTGACCTTACGAAGATTAACAGAGCCCTGAAACTTCCTCCTGAGTTTCGTGAGATGAGCTGGCTACTTTGCTCGTCCATAGATTCTGATGGCGGTAGACCCTATGCTATCTTGGTCAAGGAATGGTTAAGTGTTTCACTACGTCTAAAGAGAGCTGTCAATCAGAAGAATAACCATAGAGAAGGACTCGCTGTACACCCACCCCCCCCCCCCCCCCCCAAATAGAGTAAATCAGGTTCTGAAATGCATTCTCAAGATGTCCCAGACTCCACACCCTGTCATGCTAGCCCAACATGAGCATCCAGTAAGCACAGAGCCTTATACAATCCTTCAGAGCAAGCAGCTGACCCTTCCAAGAGGCTGAAAGCTATCTCTACCCCCCCTGAAGTGATTGAAGCACTGAGGGATGATGGTTCAGAATGTCTAGAGGAGAGGGCACAAACCATTTCTAGGACTATGGACATTGAAGCTACCCCTGAGATTGCAAAAATTACGAAGGTAGTGCTACATGTTGCGTATGATAAAATTGACAGAGGCCTCAGGATCGCAAAAGCGGGGGCTCGCAAGTTGGTCGACATACTCCTTGGGCAAGCTTGTCTGGAAGAGGAGAATAAGCGAATGAAATCAAAGTGTATCCGCCTTCGAGAGGGTCGCGACCATTCCACACGAAAAAACAATGTTAAGGTGGGGAGAATTCGTTCATTGGAGATCAAGGTATGCAAGCTGGAGACAAGTCACGCAGAAAAGTCATTGGTAGAGACTGAGCGCGACACTACCCTTAACGAGTCTGTTTTGCTGCATAGGATTTTGCATGATTCTGAAGAGACAGTCAAACTCCTGGAAGCTAAAATCCAAAATTTGAAAGCTGATTACTCGCTACCACCATATGCCCCCACAACTTTGTACTTTAAGGAAATTGAAGTGCAAAAATTGGGTACGGAGAGCTGGAGCAGGATCACTACCAAAGAGCGGAAGCTTGAACTAGAGATGGAGCTTAAGGCTGAATCTGAGCCAAGGGACGAGGCTAAGAAAACAGATGTTCTTAAAACCGGTGAGTCACCTGACGACGTTTCCCTACTTTCAACAGAAGAGTGGGTAAACTTTCGAAGGACCATGGGCTTTGAAGACTTGCATCCATAGTTACTTTATCTGTGTATGTTGATTATCGCATTTTCATTTTTGTACTGAATAACTGGTTTGAACAATCGAGATGTGATTAGCCAACCATCCTTCAAATAAATAAATGAAAATGATATTTATGAGGAACTTTGTGCTCCCGTGTCTTTTACTAACTGTCTTGATGTATCCCAACTTATTCGCTCATCAAATGCCCCCGTTGTAGCCAGGGGCATCCAACACTGGGTTTAGCTAACTTGGTTAGCATTCGTTTGGATGTTGCCTTCAAGGAAGGGCTTTTGCTTCTTAAAAAAAGGCTTGAAGTGCTTCCAAGAGGAAGACTTTGAGTGCTTCCTGGTGGAAGGCTTTAGTTGCTTCCTAGTGGAAGGCTTTGAGTGCTTCCTAGTGGAAGGCTTTGGGTGCTTCTTAGAGGAAGGCTTTGGGTGTTTCCTAGTGGAAGGCTTTGGGTGCTTCCTGGGGGAAGGCTTTGCAAACAACGTGATTAACTTGAGAATGACTTGATAACTTTATTAATATGTTGAATAAAATATTCTTGAAAAACAAAGCCAATGTTTAGAACAGAACTAAAGCTAGTCTAGTCTTAAGGTCGTTCTATACATAGTACTTTATCAGATGATGAGCGTTCATGGAACCACTCACCAACTTCCCGTCCATGGTTTCCAAAATGTAGCTCCCATTTCCTCCTACTTGGTAGATTCAGTAAGGTCCTTCCCATGGGGACTTAAGTTTTTGAGAGCCAGGACGATTCGGTGTTGCGAACTTCTTCTTGAGAACAAGGTTACTCGGGAGGAAGTGTCGGATCCTTTCCTTTTTGTTGTAAGAACTTCGGACTTGCTGTTGGTAGCTGAAGATGCGCTTTACCACTTGCTCCCTTAATTCCTCACTGAGGTCAAGAGAAGTCCTTAGAGCTATGGAATTGACAACTGGATCATCAAGCTCGGTAAAAGGTGCTGGCACAATAACATGTGGTGGTATGACAGGGTTGGTGCCATTCGCAAGAGTGAATGGAGACTCTCTATGACACAACCCATCCCAATCCCCCCGGGATTACTATGGAATGTGTCATGCTCCCGTCTGACACGAGGTGTCAGACAAGGGATAACCAAAAGTCACTGCCCAAACGGGGCTTCCAGAGTGCTCAAGGATCGATGGAGGAGGCGTGCGATGTCCCAGTCTCTGATGCAGTCACATCCGTGATCAACCTGAAGGGCATTAAAACCAATAAAAGCTATGAGTGGACGAAAATGAACAAGTTCATAAACACATTCATAAAGACATTTATGCCCTTCATTAAAACGTATGCATGCATCGAAAACCAGTAACCAAAACATTTGTTCAACCAAGCCATTAGGCCTTAGCCCAAAACCATAACTCAAAACAAGTGTGGGAACTCATCCCAAAACTGTAGGATACCAAATCCGTAAATACAAAACCAAGTGGGCTACTGCCCAAATCCATAAACATAAATCCAACTGAAAAACCATTTCATAGATCCAATAGTCCATATTTACCACATAAGCATCTCCGGCATCCCAGATGCCTAGCGTCCTAGACGTTTGACGTCCCAGACGTCATATCTCACGGTATAATAAGCAACGTGTGCTGCCCGGGGTCTCTCCGGGTCCATATCTCTGACATCCCAGATGTCTGACGTCTCAGACGTCTAATCATAGCAATCCTACTCCTGAGTCACTATACGGTCTGGAAGCTCCGTACAATGACCCCTAGCAGGAAATGCACCGTGACTTCCCCAGTGTCCTAGACACCTGGAGGAGACCATCACATATCCTCGTATCAAGATGGTATATGGAAAACAGTTTTATCAAATCATTTCACAACATTTCAATGGGCCCTGCCCGAAATCTCCATAAAACATCACAATTCCATTTAGGGTCCCCGACCCGAAATCACGTTTATGAAACATAAGGTCCCAGACCCGAAATGACAGGACCCGTCCCCAAAGGACAAAGTTAACCGTGCCCGGTCCTGCTTCCGTCTGACAAGTCAACTGAAAGTCCGAAACTACCCTTCAGCACCTGTCAGACAACGGATATTTGCGCATGTGCCCGCTCATACCTCCACCTCTCAAATAGCCTCGGTCATCGCGCCACGACCTGAAGGGTTAATAAAACAGAAAAGGTGTGAGTGGACAAAAATAACCTCTTATAAAAACATTTGCCAAAACACATTCTTACCCTCCAGTTTTCACAAACGTGCATGCATATCATAAAACATGAGTAATAGTATGAAATTATTCAAGTATGAACAGTGGACCGATAAAATCAAAATACGTTTTCCCATGGTCCATCAAAACTCATGTTCACCAATTCAGTTCAAGTTATAAAACAGCAAATCCCGGCTCTCAGGCCAAAACATGTGAACACCATTACCTGGCCACAAAGACCAAAAACCCGTACTCAAAACCGGTACGTAATCACAAACATCATGTTTCTAAATTCCATGACCACATTTTCCTTGAAACTCATTTTTATCAAATCAATTTAATATCTCAAAAAGTTCACAGTTTCCTTAAATCATTTCAACCGCTAAACCACGGTTTCCTCAAAATCGTTTTCCATAAACCACGAGACTTATTTCCATATCTTGTTGCTTAGAGTCACGTTTATCTCTACAACGCGTGCAAATCAATAGGCTCAAGGACCGCTCAAAATCTGAGCATCTGCTGCTGTGAACACATCACCAGTCAGCAATCCGTCGCTGTGAAAACCTCACCAGCCGACGATCCGGATCTCGTGAACACATCACCTACCGATCCATATAATCCAGCACATCTGATCTGAGTCAAGCCTCCCTCGGCTGCTCGACAAAGATCGTGCTAGGTGACCTCTTCGGGGTAAACACTTCCATCCCGAAGGCGAGCGTTATCTCCAGGGTGCACTCCGGGGAAAAACATATTTTCTCCCGAAAACCCTAATTATCCGCAACATATCATCATCACAAAAACCAGTGAAAACAGTTGCATTGAAAACCAAATCATTTACAATACAGGGTCTCAGCCCCAAGTCCCGATTTACTTTATAAATCCAAAATCATCAATATCATCATGTAATCACATGGAAATACAAACCCAATCAGAAACACAATTCCATTGGGTCTCAAGCCCAAAATATCATTTTCACGTAAATCCGTGCAACCGTAAACCCGAGTTGCCACGATCACGTAAATCCATAAAATCAATCACTGACTCATAATCCGAGTCCAAATATCATTATTTACTTGGGTTCTCACGCCCATAATATCATTTTTAACCAATTTCATGATTTCTCGAAAATCGTGCCAGAATATAATATAATAATCATAAAACCGAGAAATCACCGGATTGAAACATCAATCATGCAAAAACATATAGAATCATATAATAAAGCATTTAAAATCATGCATGCATCACGGTTAGAAAACAAAGTCCACTCACACACACCGTTCAAAACGGTTCGTTTTCGAGCTGCACGTTTTTCCGTACATTCTGGAAATCACAACTCCTGTCCAAAATCATTATAGAGGGTTACTAACATCTCAAAATACTTCATATAATTTTACCCCAATTTTTCCGGAATTTATATATGTATTTTTAACGTAAAACAAAATTTCGGATACGCGGAACATTAACGAAACGATATCCGATTTCATCGAAACCAACGTTAAAATGTTCGTTACACTGAGAGCATCAAAAGTCATGTTGATCGTACCTCGGGATTCTCACTCACGCGCCCCCACGCGGCGCCGCAAGCGGCTGCGCGTGGAAGCCACGCGCCAACTACAGTACTGTCGTCTCAACCCGTTTCTCTGTAAAACGGGTCCAGTTGGCCCGCGTGATAACCCGGCTTGTCTCCTATCAATTCGATACTAATTAATTCAATTGAGCATTCAAACAGCTTCTATTTGAATCCAATTAAGGTTCTGTGAAGTCAATTTCACGAACACTTACCTCAAATCAGTCGACACAAACTCGATTATTCGAAGAACAGCCGCACACTGTGCAAAGATGGAACTTCATCAATCTCCAATGTTTTCCTTCAATTGATCTTTCTAGAAGCATCGTGGGATCCTCAGGAACATAATCCCCAGTTCAATTTCATCCATCGAAGCCTCAAATTCCTCGACTCAAGGTTGAAATTTCGAAGATCACGTTCCCTCTGTTCTTGCTTAAATCGACACCAATTCTCTTCGTTCTTGTTGCAGATCGACTCGTATTGTTCCCAGAAAGCTTACTCGAGTATCAATTTCGATCCACACGGCCTCAAACTTGAAATTCAGATTTCCCCCCAAAATTGATAATTTTTCGATTTTTGATTTCTAATTCTCCCTTTGTCCCCGTAATTCCCTTGTTAAATCTGTCTCTCAAAGCTCTCAATTTTCTCTTCAAAACCCATTGTGGAAGGGAGCTCAATTCTCCCAATTTTGATGTTCAATGTTCACGGTTAAGACAAAGAAGATGATTAATGGTGGGTTAAGTGTAATTAACAATTATAGAACATAATCATGATGTTAGGAGGGAAACATGGATCAGGTTTTAGGGCTTAGATTAGGGGATGGGTGACACTTGTCACTCATCCAGGTGTGCATAGTCCCTAGTTACTATTCATTATTTTATTATTATTTTAATCGGAATCCCGGTTCGTTCGGTTAATCAATTCGTTCCCATGACCATAACTTCGTCGTCGAATCTCCGATTTCGGCATGCCGCCTGTCATTGGATTCGTATCGACGATACCTACGTAACGGTCCTTGGCCCTCGTCCATCGGACCTCCCGGTCAAAAAGTCAACATTTGACCCCAATTGACCAAAATACCAAAATACCCCTCAACTTCCGAGCATCATAACTTTTTCCTCGAATGTCGGAATCGAACGTGCCACCTATCTATGAACTCGTGACGTCACGAACTACGTCACAGTCATCGGTCAAAGTCCGTTTGACCGTCCGAACTAAAAGTCAACATTTTGCCCACGACAGGGGCAAAACGGTCATTTTGCACAATTCGTCCGATTTCACTCAACTAATCCCAGATTAGTCATTCTAATTCATAATTAATTAATATTCAATCCCGATATTCGGGACGGGTCATTACACAAAATCACATTTATAAAACATAGGGTCCCAGACCCGAAATCACATTTATAACCCAACTGGGCCTCATGCCCGATTCTGTAAACCACTGGGCCCACGCCCGAATTTGTAAATCAACTGGGCCCTTGGCCCGATAGTATAACTCAAATAGGTCTCATCTCGATTTCATAAACAACTGGGCCCTGGCCCGATTTCATAAAGCAATTGGGCCCCCGACCCGATTACGTAACACAAATGGACTCCAAGTCTGAGGCTTCCAAAACAATTGGGCCTCAAGCTCGAGGTCATCTTTCCAATTTCAAAACCATTTCATCACATCATACATGAAACCACAAGCACGTAAAACCACAATAAAATCATCAGTCTCGATATACGTGCAATACAGAAAACATCTCGAAATACGTGCAACATATGTGAAATCAATAATCACAAGCATCATCATGGAAATCACGTATATAAAACATATAAAACCGTTAGGCATGCATAGAATTTATAAAACCAAAGTCCACTCACAGACCGTCCAAACGTTGCGCCTCGATAAGCATGCCATAGGCGTTCCCGGGCCATAACACTATCACCGGGACTTCCAAACCTGTCCAAATTACATTATAGGGTCACTAACCCCTTCATTAACCTCCGATTAAAGTCCCGTAAATTTTTCAAATTTTTAACTATTTTTAAACTCGATTTAAAACCTTCGGACGTCCCGAACAATATCAAAACGGTGTCCGATCGACACAAAACCAATCCTAAAATGTTCATTACATTAGATAGGACAAAAGTCATGTTGACCTCACCTCGAGATTCATGCCCACGAACCGTCACGCACCACCGTGAGTGGCTGTGCGTGAAACCCACGCGCCTGCTACAATGTCATCGTCCCAACCCGTTTTCTCTGCAATTCAGGTCCTACAACCCCCGAGACGACGCGACCAGTTTCTGTCAATCCAACCTCAATTCTTTCAATTGAACATTCAAACATCTTCGTTTTAAGTCCAATTACAGTTCTGTAATCTTAATTTTACAAATCCTTACCTCAAATCAAACGATTCAAAGATGAACATCGAAGAACACCTGGGTACTGTTCCTGCTTCAAATTTCATCAATGCCATCTGATTTCTTCCAATTGATCCACTCATAAGCTTTATTGGACCATGAGAAACTCATTTTCGAGTCCAATTTCATCGTTTAATTCCTCTAGAATCACGACCCAACCTTCGATTTTGCTCACTGTCGTCAGGTCCGTTCAGAGCCAATTAGCCACCAATTTTCTTCGTTCTTGATGCGGATCGACTGGTAATGACCTCAGAAAGCTAAATCAAGCTTTAATTTCGATCCTCAAGGCTCGCAATTTGAATATCGAATTTTCACCCTAAAACTCAAATTTTTCGATTTTGTTTCCAGTTCCCCTCTCTCTGTCCCTCGTGTTTCCCCAGCTAACTTAGTCTCCTTAATCTCTCAGTTTTCCTCTCAAAATCAGTTGTGGGAGAAGACACAAGTCTCTCATCTCTCATGCTCTGTTTCTTACTTCCTTCACGGTTCAAAGAAAGAAAAAGATGGCTGATGAAGAATGATGAAAGACAGTGATGATTAGGAATGATGAAAGACGATTAAAACGGATTAAGGGAAACATGTTCCACAAATTAGGGCCTCAATCAAGGGATGAGTGACACTTGTCACTCATCCAGGTGTCCACAATCATCGGTCACTGTTCCATATTTTAATAATATTTTATTCGAAATCCCGGTTCGTTCAGTTAATCGATTTCATTCCAGTGACCACAACTTCGTCGTCGAACCTCCAATTTCGGCATGCCGCCTATCTACCGATTCGTATCGACTCGCTCTATGTAATGGTCCTTGGCCCTCGGTCATTGGACCACCCGGGTCAAAAGTCAACATTTGGCCCCTTTTAAACCAAATTACCAAAATACCCCTCGACTTCCGAACGTCATAACTTCTTCCGCGAATGTCGGAATCAGACGTGCCACTTGTCTATAAACTCGTGACGTCCCAAACTTCGTCATAGTCATCGGTCAAAGTCTATTTGGCCGCCCAAACTAAAAGTCAATATTTTGCCCACGTCAAAGGGCAACACGGTCATTTTGCACATTTCGTCCGATTTCACTCAACTAATCCCAGATTAGTCATTCTAAACCATAATTACTTAATATTTAATCTCGATATTCAAGACGGATCGTTACACTCTAGTTGCATGACGTGGAGTTGTGCGATAAGCCCATAACGTGCCATCCAACTCTTCTTCCCACAAGCTTTTTTTATCGTCGAGTCGCTTCTTGATACAGTCGAGGATTATCTTGTTGGATGCTTCATCTTGGCCATTGCCCTGGGGTAATAAGCAGTTGAAGTGAAAATGCTTTATCTTCCAAGACTCAAAGAATTCGTTGATTATGGCTCCAGTGAATTGAGTTCCATTATCTATTAAGATGACCTTGGGAAGTCCAAATCGGCAGATGATCTGGCTCCAGATGAACTACTGAACATCAGCTTGGGTAATGTTAGCCAAGGCCTTTGCTTCCACCCATTTTGTAAAGTAGTTGGTTGCGAAAATTATATACTTTTTGCTTGGGACTGGTGTGCTCGGCAGTTGTCCAACGATATCAATTCCCCATTACATGAATGGCCAAGGGCTCATCTGAGCATGCAATTCTTCTGGCGGGGCCAATTGGTTAGGTTTGAACCTTTGGCATTTGTTGCATTTCTAGGCATATTGCAAAGCTTCCTGACATAGAGTTGGCTAGTAAAATCCCGTACTAAGCATATTTTGAGCAAGCGACCTTCCACCAGAATGATTCCCACAATGACCTTTCATGAATTTCAGCCAAGACTTTCAATGTTTCAGGATGCCTCAAACATAGCAAGTTTGGCCCTGTGAAGCTCTTTCAAAAAATTCGGCCCTTGTCAACATAGTATCGTGCAACCATTATCTGGATTTTGCGGGCCTCTAATTGTTCATCCGAAAATGTGCCATGCTCTAGGTAGTTGATAAAAGGGTCGTGCCGACTCGGAGATGAATCAAGTTGTCTTACCTCAATCTCCTTAACATCAATGTTTCGATGCTTGAGATACTCAATCGGGATTGAGCGCTTGAATCAATGGTCAAGTGATGACGCTAGATTTTCCAACGCATCTGCTTGTGCATTTTCAGCTCGTGGAAGTTGATGAAAAGTGAAGACCGAGAAAAAAAGCAAGCATTTCCTGGGCCTTGTTGTTATATTTGAGCATCCTTGCATCACACACAACATATTCACCAATCAATTGGCTAGTGATCAGCTGCGAATCCGAATGAATAGCGTGTTTTTTGACTCCCAACTCCATACCGAGTGCGAACCCACAAATTAAAGCTTCATATTCCGCTTCATTATTAGAGGCTTTGAATCCAAACTGTACTTCTTGCTCCATTATTGAGCCATCAGGAGTAATGAGGACAATCCCCGCTACTGCCTCCCTCTAGTTCGAGGAACCATCAACAAAGAGCTTCTATAGGAGATTGGGCGTTGAGGGTTGCAGAGAAGAGGAATTGCCGCCTTAACCTTGCGACATGGAAGTGTCGGCGGCCCTGGGAGCTTTGTCAAGTTCTTTTCCATTACTTCCATCCATTGATGCTGGTGTGAACTCCACAACAAAATCTGCTAAGGCTTGGCCTTTGACAGCCGTTCTAGGACGATAGAGCAAATCATGCTGACTCAACTCTATGGCCCATTTCATTACTCGCGTCGAAACATCGGTTGCATGAAGTAACGAACGAAGTGGAAATTCTGTCATGATAATTACCCGATGAGCTTGAAAGTACAATCGCAGCTTCTTTGTGGTAACCAATAATGCCAGAATCAGCTTTTCAAACTTCGGGTATCGGGTCTCAGCATCTAGGAGGGCTTTAAATGTGTAGAATGCAGGCAACTGAATGCCATTCTCTTCCCGGACAAACGCGGAGCTTGCTGCGACATCAGAGACTCCCAGATAAAGGAACAGGTTCTCATTATCCTTAGGTTTTGACAGCAGTGGTGGGGACATCAAGTAGGTCTTGAGATCCTAACATGCTTGTTCTTAACTGTCATCCCACTTATCTCTGGATTCCTTCTTTACTACTTGGATGAAAGGTCGGTACCGATCAGTTGACTTGGATAAGAATTTGTTCAGTGCTGCTGCTCGACCAGTGAGACTCTGAATCTCTTTTAGACTTGATGGGGATTTTATCTCGAGAATCGCCTTGATTTTCTTTGGATTTGCCTCAATCCCACACTGGGTCACAAGGTAACCCAAGAACTTCCGTACTGAGACCCCGAAACTACAGTTCAGAGGGTTGAGCTTCATCTTGTACCTTTTCAGTAAGTTGAAGGTCTTTCGTAGGTTGGTGATATGATCCCCTCGTTTTCACCTTTGACCATGATGTCGTCCACATAGACCTCCATGGTCTTGCCGATGAGATCTTTGAATATCCAATTGACAAGTCTCTGGTACGTTGCATCTACATTCTTTAGGCCGAACAGCATGACCTTGTAGTAGTACACACCTCGGTCGAAGACGAATGCAGTTTTGTCTTTGTCCTTTTCATGCATGAAAATCTGGTTATAGCCCGACTATGCATCTAGGAAGCTGAGGAACTCATTGCCTGCAGTAGAGTCCACTAAGAAATCGATTCTGGGTAGGGGATAGTTATCTTTCAGGCATGCGAGATTGAGATCGGTGGAATCAACACAAACTCTCCATCGTCCTACTTTCTTCTTCTTGACAAGTACGACATTTGCTAGCCATTCAGAGTGCGAAACTTCTTCAATGGATCCAGTAATGAGTAACTTGTCAATCTCTTCTTGGATGATTGCAATTATCTCAGGGGAGAAATTGCGTATTTTCTACTTGATCGGCTTGTGGTTTGGATTGACGTGTAGCTTATGGCAAGCGATGGTAGGGTCAATCCCCGGCATGTCAGATGGTAACCAAGCAAAAACTTCTTTTTCCTCACGCAGGAAAGCAGTGATTTCTTTTTTTTCTTTATCACTCAACCGAGCACCAATGCAAGCATGTCGCTCATGATATTGATGGTCAAGCTGAATGAGGGTGACGTCATCCTCCAGTTGCCATCCTTCTGGAGTTGGCGGTTCCTCATAAACGTCTGGATCTTGACTCGTGATTAGTTGCTATTTAGGAGACGAAGAAGAAATTTTGCCCCCAACGGATGATCCAACCTGGGGAACAAACTCAGTCTCCTTGATCTCTTTCAGCCCTTCGGTGAGGCACCGTCGAGCCATCTCCTCATCGCCATTGATCTCCCCAATACCTCATCGCCATTGATCTCCCCAATTCCTCCTCTTGGGATTAGGAATCATATCTTCTGATAAAGGCTTGACATGTTAGCGAGGATTTTGTGAAGCCATGGTCTTTCCAGAATCCCATTGTATGGTGAGTACTCGTCCATGATGTAGCAAGTCTAGGACGTGACAACGGGATCAGAGTGTACGTCCAACTGGAGTGTGCCTACTGTCATGCTGGTTAACCCATTGAAACCTCGAAGCAGGATGACTCTTTTTGTTGTGAGGCTTTCCAAACCCATTTTGTACACAGCATCTAGGCTTAGGATATTTACTGTGCTTCCTTCATCTATGTGAACCCGATCAACTTGAGCATGTGCAATCTGGATTGACACGACCAGAGCATCATCGTGCGGCCAATCAAGCCATACCTTGTCCTTCAAAGAGAAACCAACGACAAGGTCGTTGGCCATCCCAAGGGTGGTGACATCGGAGACCTCAAAGACGGCTAGTGCATCTCGAGACGGCTAGTGCATCTCGAATCTTTCTTTTCTTCAGTTTGGAAGTGATTCCCAGCAACTCTGATTCTGCGATGATTGTGTTGATGCGTATCATCTTTATTGCAGGCTCCTTCGGTCCTTTGTCTGCGGGTCGATCCACAGCCTTCCCTTTGACATGCTCGGTGCAATGTCCCTCTTTGATGAGATTCCAGAGATATCTCTTGAAATATATGCATTTCCCAATATTATGCCCATAACACTCGTGGTAGGAACACTACTTCGTCTTATCCGCCTTCTCTTGATCACCTTTGACCAGCTCTAACTTCTTGAACCAGGGTTTGTCTTTTATCTCATTGTGGATCTGATGGACTGGCAAAGATAACTGCAAATTTGGCTTTCCCACAACCGGAGTTTGGGAGGGCTGACTCGCTTTGCGCTTGTTGGACTTTCCAGACGCAAAATTGCCATGGGACTCATCCTTATTGGAGGCCTTCTCGCTCACCCCAACATAATCCTGTGCATGGGTGGTATTCTTCTCGTCCTCTCAGCATGCATGTCGCTCTGCCAGAGAGAGCATCTTGGTGAGACTTCGTGCATTGCTTATGACGATGTCTCCGTAGAGCTGGTTGTTCCGGGGAAGCCCTTGTTTAAACATCATCGCAGCTACACGGTCACTACAGCCGAAAATTTGAGACTTCTCCTAGAAATATCTCTGAATATACTGTCGGAGAGTCTCTTTCATTCTCTTTCGGACAGAGAAAAGATGGTCATCCTTTACTTCGACCGTCCGAAGTTGTGAGTACACCTTCACAAACGCCAAAGCTAACTCCTCGAAAGAAGCAATCGACCTCCGGCGAAGGTGATTGATCCATGTCATGGCTTGGCCTTGTAGGGAGACTTGAAACACTTTGCACATGAGTGCGTCATTGTGTCTATGGGGAACCATGACCCCCCAGTAGTAGTCTATATGCTTCACTAGGTCAGAAGTTCTTTTAAACGGACTGAAGTTTGGCATCGTAACCTTTGTGGGAATGACTCATCCTCAATATCCCTTACAAAAGGTTTGGATAGCTGAATTCGACGACGCATATCGTCTTCTAGATCACCATCACGTTGAACACGAAGGTGTTGGTCCAACATCCTTTGAACATCATTAGCTCATAGTGCACCTCGCTGAGGTCGTGAATCATTAGGTGCAATCCGTCGAGAACCTCCTCGAGCCTCTCCCCTTGACCTCTGAGGTAGCACAAGTGAGTAAGCCTCATCATCCCCTTCACTGCCATGGGCAGATCATCTTGGGGTTTTATGTGTGGTTTGACGTTCCCTTCTGCTCCCATGTGAGTGCTCCACCCGTGAAGTTGTCCCGACCCTACTTCCAAGCAGCTCATGTACTGATGGCCTTGGGCGTTGTGAGCTCCTTTCTCTGCGGGTGTGACTTTCCTCACTGGAGTTACTTAATGAAGTGTCTCGAGACATTATTCGGCATTAGACTGTTTTCTTCCCCATACGCCTTGGAACATTTTCTTATCTTCCACGCAAAGTGGAATGTCTCTCCGGTCTTGGGCTATTCTTTCTGCCAGCAGTCGCTGCAAGAGCTCTGACTAAATTTGAACTTGGCTGCTCAACCTTTTTACTTGTTGTGCCAAGTTGTCTTGAGGAGGTTGGTGGTGGCTCTTCCTTGAGATGTCGTGACGCTCATCTAGGAAGTCGCGCAGATCAATTTTTTTTGTGGGCTGACTTTGCCTTGATGCTCCTCCTATCAACTGCCACTTATTTGTTGTAAGGTTGAAGTTTTTCCCCCTAGCGCGGGCACTTGGGTTGTTGGAGAAGGGAACGCTTCGAAGCTGAAGGTTGGCATCCTTCCATGCTTCTCCATGGGAATTTCTATGGACACTCATCGGGGTCGAGTTGGACATTCCTCTGAAGTCTCTATGCGAGCTTCATTCCTCGTCTGGGCAGTTGAGGTAGAAACACCCACGTCGGCTGATCGAACGGATAGACGAACTCTAGCCATACCGAGTTAGAGAATCTTGAACGGAAATTTGTTATCCAACGATGAACAACGTTATGAACGATGAACGATGAATGATCATGAGAGCTTATTCTTGAATATCATCAAGCTCTCAATGAAAGACCAATTTTTGAAGCAGAATTCGTCCTTTAAACTCAAAAGACTCATGGATCCCTGCAAATAACAAATAGCAAGCTATCGTTCATTCAATGATCGAGACCCATGAGGTTGTTCGACCAAGAACGCCCCAATGCTTAAATCAGCTTTGAAAGAGAAATCTCAAGAGCTTAAGTAGCGTTGAACAGAATTACCTGGAAAGTAAAATGAGCTCCGCTATTTATAGGAAATACTTGGAAGCCTCGGAGCGTTCTGATTGGTCGGTTGAATTTGTAATAAATAAAGAATATATTAATAATAAAATATATTATTTAATAATTATAATAATTACTCATTATGATAATAATGATAATTATTGTGATTTAATATTAATATTAATTGTCTGTTACTAAGAATAATGACAATTAACTCTCAGAGAGAATATTAATATTACGGAGAGTTTTAATCCGATTAAATAACATATTTAGCTGGTAAATAAATTATTTAATGTGTGGGTGTCTGCAAGTCATTAGTATTATTGTCAGGAACAATTTGGTCATTTCGGGAATTATGGGCCAAGTGCCAACTCCACAATTTTTGGGTGATTTTGGGTTTCACACATGACATATACAACTTATGAAAGACCAATATTATAAAAGAAAAGTAAGCACAACTATAACTACAATGAGTCATTAAACCATCAGCAGAGAACAAAATTATAACACCACCATTTGGCAAAAATACTGGAACAACTTGACACAAATAGCCAAGAGAAACAGCAAGATATCAAGGAAGAGTACAACACTTCTCTAGGAAAGTTCTTAAACACCACGTCTTTGTAGTAACCACTACCAATAATTTACCTCCATACCCACGACACGAAACCGGTCTGCAATTTGAGCAGTGTAGTTGTAGTTGCCAGTAGTTGCCATCATGGTTGTCACAACCTTGAGCAAGATGGGACTTATCTACTAGCAAGACGCACCACCACCGCAACTGATAAAAGCAACAATCATCGCTTAAGGTCAAATCTAGAACTCAGATACCAAATCCCTCAACATTAAATCTCACACATTAGCATCAGCACCGAGAGCTACGAACATATTCACCGCTCCGCAGTTAGGCAAAGATTTTGATGCTACCACCTTGCCCAAATCACCGACCTTTAGGGAAAAGATGATGCCAGTTGCCACCATCACCTACAAGGATAAAGGGGGAGAGAGAGATACAGAACCCTAGGCTAAGAAGGAGAACATAAGAGTGAGATGGAAGGGGCATGGAAGTGGAGGTTAACTCCAGAGCCTTTATTAGTCGATTAGGATCCAGAAAACCCCTGCCTCATTATTTTAGAGCTAGTACTTTGTGATTCTAGAGAGAAGACAAAAAGGACATGACCCTTTTCCAAATTTCACTCTTGAAATCCCTGAGAAATGCTATTCACGATTGAAAAATCATAAAATTTCAAATCTTTTCAAAATTACCCTTAATATTGGAAACCAAAAACTTACACTTCTACCAAAAATTCAAGAGAATCTCCCTAGATAAAGGGATCAAACCATAAATTTAACCTATCAAACAAAATCTAAGTCAACCCGTAAGGGTATTCAGAGCATCCTAGGTCTAATTTTAAATTCACAAGTTCCAAGGAAAATCCAACTAAGTGAGATAAGTAGCAGAAGATGATGCCTTATCCTAGTTTCGATGTCTCGTCTCGCTATGGTCTAGAGGGCGCAAAATCAAAACGAATATGAGTTGATAATAGAACCAAAATAAAAGCACAATCAAGACAATTAATTCAGGATGACCCTCGCCACTTACACATATTCCCTCATAATCTCTCTGATGTACCTAGAAGGGAAGTCTAACACGGGAACTTATCCCCTAACACACATGTCTAAAACTATCTCAAAAACATGGTTGAAGCCAATACCTCTATCAACACATGACAAAATCCTCTACGTCACGTGTTTGGGAAATTCAATAAAGCCCTTACCTCACCATGCATATGATGGAATGTTCCACATCATAGCTAATACCTAGCCAAACATATGATGGAAACCTCTATAACATAGCCAATACATTGCCGAGCATATGATGGAGTACTTGACCTCATATGTTGGAGAAATCTAGGCTGAAGCCAAAAACCATAAATTCGAGCCATAGCTCGAACCACAAAACCGAGTCGAGGCCCAAAGTATGTAACTAACACAAAAATCCAAAACCATTAAATACACGGGCTAAAGCCCAAAATTGCATAACCAGAGCAAAGTGCAAAATTGTGAATCAAATTTAAAAAATATAGAAATTACATCAACATGTAAAAACAATAACTATGCGTGCATTATAAATTAGAAAACAAAGTATACTCACCAAATTCTTAAGCAAGCTTAACTCTGCCCTGTCTTCTCCTCTGCAACCTTCGAAGCCACCATGCTTGTCAAAAGTGACGTCTGACACCAATAGAAGACATGCCCTAACTAGCTTAACCCTCGTGGGCCTCACACGTCCTTGAACGGTCCTAACTAGCTTATAAGGCTCAAACATGCCCTAAAATTGCCTCAAACGGACCTAAAGCGTATAAAAACTGCTTCAAAATGCCCAAAAACTTGCGTCCCTTGTCGGCGTGGATTGAAAATTGGCCCCATGCGCCCGTGAAAGGATGGCATGAGGCCCTACTTGCTGCCATGCACTCCTACGCTCCCTTCACATGTACATGGAAATATTTCATCGCCTTGATATATTTTTGGTCAGATCTAACAGAATATGCTAAGGGCATTAGCATGTTTCGTTACGGTTGAAAACATCAGCCAACATATTAGAGGTGTCATAATCAGTGGTTGAACTACTGGTGGTAGCGGCAGAAATCGCCATTTTAATTTGGCCTTATTTTCTAAAAAATTCAAATTCTTCGTGTCAACCTTTTTTCTTGATCTACTAGCATAAAATCATCTACTCGACCCCATAAACTTAAATCTGAGGTCAAAATTCTGAGATCTTACCTTTGGTGGCCAAAACAACCATAAGGAAGTTTTCAGTCAAACTCTCGATCGTCGATCCTCCATCCTCCATCTATGATGGTCCTTAGGTATTGTGAAAGATATGGTTGTGCTTGTGAGGTCAAGAGGAAAAGATAGTGGTAGTTGGGTGTCTTGAATCGGCTGGAAAATGTGGTCGGAAGTCGTGGTTTTCATGGCCTCGCGAAGGAAAAAAACAGAGTGAATGAGGGAGGAAAGAAAGCGAAAACTAGCTAGTAGTGCGAGAATTGAGAAAGAAAATACTTAAATAATATGTCTTGGAAAAATGATCAACATGCCCCTATTCATTTCAGGCATGTAACTTCCTCGTACAATCTACGATTTTTGCGTGCCGCCAGTTTAGGAACTCATGAGTTCGAGACCTATGCAATGATTTTCGAAAAGTACTTCCAAAGTATTTCTCAATAAAAAGTGACTCCTGGTTCCCTTAGCACACAAAGGAAAAAATGTTATATATCAAATAATTTTATGAGTTGAATCTATGTATAAAGCCAAAAGGCCATTTTGGTTATTAAAATTTAAAAAATACCCTTGTAAAATTAATTTATTCAAAAATTGATGATTTAATAAGTTAGGAAAAAATAGTAAAAATAGGTTATATTTTTAATAATCCCAAAAATATTTTTGCTTAAAAAATTTATTCAAAAATTAATAATGTAATAAGTGAGGCCAAAATAGTAAAAATAAAAGTATATTAATTAAGCAGTAATTATATATATACATATATATATATATATATGTATTTGTGTGTGTGTGTGTGTGTGTGTGTGTGAATGTATAAAACACATAGTTGAATTTGGTAAAATTTTCAATTATCCGAAAAAAGTCCTTGGTTGAAAAAAGTATTAAACAAAAGACAATATAATATATTAAGAGTAAAATGGTAAAATGGATAATAAAATAAAAAAGATATAAATATTTAATAAATGTAATATTTTTGGATTTTAAAGTAATCAATGTTAATAAACTTATTCTTTATTTTTGGTTATCATAAGTAGGGATGGGCATAGTTTGAATCGATGTGAATATCATCCAAATCCAAACATTATAACCTTAATAGTTCGATACAATTTGAATATTCAAAAAATAGAATTGAAACGATTTCAATCCAAACTGTTATGATCAGTTTGATTTGGATCAGTTTGGACAGTTTATGCATCACATTTTCATGTAATTTGTTCACTAAAAAGACTTCTCCAAAACATATTTTTTCCCCAAAAATTTCAGAAATATCCTCAATACTTCATTTATTCATGACATCAAGATTTTATTTATTCGCATGAATATTTCAATCATACATATCAACAAATTAAAATTTTAAACATTTTAAACTTTGAAATATGAAGGGTTATGTTTTAAAAAATATATATATAAATTCACAAGTAACACATAATGGGTAAGGGTTAAGTGAGGTATGGTATGTAATTAACACTTGCATTAATATATTATAAAATGAAAAATATTACTAAAAATATAAATAAATAAGAACCTTATGTTCAATTTTGAATTAAACGGTTTTCAAAATGAAAATCTAAGACCAGACTATTACTAATCAAACAGTTTGAATTTTACTCGATTATATCTAAACCGAAGTGCCAATTGATAGATGTTTTATCAAATAAAGAATTATGAATGATAAACTCTAATGTGATACTTTGCAACTTGCAAGTGCACAAAATCATATAGCGAGTATAGTAGGTTTACAAAGGTCGATCCCTCGAGGACTTGTCACAACGTGATTCCACTTAGTTCGGAACTAAACAACTTAGTTATTAAGTAAATACGATTAAGGGAGTTTAGAGTGATGATTGCACGAAATTAAATGGTGAAAATAGAGAGTAAAGTGATGAAAACTTGATTGATTGATTAAGACGAATCAGAGCTTATTATCCACCTTTACCAATTATAGTTCTTCTTAGAACTCCTTGATCTAATTACTATGCATATTCTGAATTCAGTGCCCCGTGCAGGGGTTTGGCTAAGGCTCACCCCACACTTATTATCTTCTCTTAGTTTGCTTTTTTTAAGCGTGATGTCCACTGTAAAACGTCTATTATCGATGGTGCATGATAATGCATAAAACACGAAGAAGATTTAATGACACTACACTGTCCCTAGAAAAGTGATGTGCAATTTTAGTAGGTCATGAGTTTAGATTACGAATAAAATTCCTCATTTTAAACTTGATGCTACAATTTGCAAGATGATATAGTGGTCCCTCAAGCAATTACATCAACAATTATACACAAACAAGGTGATCAGGCTTATAAGCATAAATTGTGTTCATGAAGCGCAGTAATCCAAAAAATTCAATCATGTTTAACAATCATAATCAAGAGCCAGAAATCTAAATGCAAACTAACATGGCTAGGGCTTCAAATAGCCCAATCCTTAAGGGAACTACTCACACATACTTAGATTAACAAATATTATAATTGAATTCATAAAAACGTAAAGAGAATAAGGGATTAAGAAACACAAATACTAAGGAGTAGGAAAAGAGGTTCGAATACTCTTCTTCTCCCAAGCCTCACGCCCACCTTGGTACAAGACTTGAATCCAAAAGATTGAAAACTTGTAAATTGCGGCAATCTATGTATAAACTTGAGTATGTATTTCGATAGAGTTTTTGCACCTTGGAAGTAAAACGGAGACCCTAAATGGGAAAAGAAATCTATATATAGGCCTCACACCAATCCTAGCTTTGCCCTAATTAGAATAGGAAAAACAATCCTAAACTAGGAAGAAATCCCTTAGCCACATATCTGGTCCTTTTTGTCGTGTATGAGTTTCCTTGCCTTGCAAGGAATTCTTTTTTCTTCTTTCTTACCAATTTGACTTCAACATTAATTAGGAAACTTCTTAGTCTTCTTTTTCAAGATAATTCACATGAATCCTAGTAGAAAAGGGAGGTAAATTGCGGGTAGGAAATGTCCAAGTTGGACAAGGAATCTCAATTAACCCTAATCGCAATTTTGCAAGGTTTTGAGGACTTAGCCGCATTTTAGGATGCCTTGGTGAATCCTTGTCGTGATTCCTATATATGAAGTGGCACTTTGTGAGTCCTTGATGAGTTCTTGATGAGTTAGCTTTGGAATCATAACATTTCATTGCAAAAACATGATTTAAACCTTCACTTAACAATCTGCAGAAACTTCATAAGATAAATCATTTTATCCTATTGATTGAGCAATTATAATCAAAATACAAGTAAAAGGGATAAGGAATAACATTGAAACAATGCTTAATTCATGACTTATCAAATACCCCCAAACCTATATTTTGCTAGTCCCTTAGCAAAACAGAAAACGAAAGGCTTAATCTAATTAAGATGAGCATTTAAACCCCTAGGTTCACCTAGTAAGATGAGTTTTGTCTCTTGAGGGTTATAGCAGCGCGATACCCACAAACATTTTACTTAACACAAAGGATGCTAGAATTCATACGTCAACAAGTTAATAAGAACCAAGAATAGAAAACAAACTCAAAAAAAACCAAAGAACAAGCCATAACCGTGAGCTCAATGTGTCAAGTGTTTATACCAATATCTGAAACGATTAAGCTAGAAAACAACGTCATCTAAACACCCTAGAAAGATTTCTCCTCAACTCTAATCCTGACTAGACATCTCTCAATGCACACACGAATCCTAAGGCTTTCACTCAACAAGCATATGTGATGAGTTTATGTAAAGGAAATCAAGTTAATCATATATGAATTTAATACATAATAGCACTTTATATGGAAATATGATCTCAATAAGGAATTGAAGTTTAAGAACAGAGCTACGTACCTTGATCTTTGCATAACCATTCATAAGATCAATATGTCTTCATTCAAGGGTTTCAATGAGGCTAGGTTCTTGGGTTTAGAAAGGAAGGTTGGGATTCAAATAACCTAAGACGCATCAAGGCATGAAAAGTAATGGCACGAGCCTTGACTTATAAGTGATGAATTTGTGCTTGAACTCATTACATTGCCTTATTTGAGGTACTTGGCTTATTTCCAAGTTCAATGCTTTCATTTTTTTCTTCTTTTGAATCGTAATTTTTTCCTTTTTCTTTTGCTTTCTTTTCGTTTGGTTTGAATTCACTAATGAACTTGATACACTTTTTCTTTTGTTTATATGAGCTAAGCCAAGATCATGCAATAGCATCCTCACTTTGTAAACAAAAAAATGAGCAAGCAATTCCAACATACTTCACTTACTCAAACATAAGTAGCACACAACGTCAACACATTTCCTACTCACCGTGAATCTCAATTGATGAAACCTTGACACAAGCTTAGATTATAAGGTGTAGCCATGATGAAGGGTTCAAAACTTGGTTAGGTTATAATGTAGGTGAAGAACAAAACACCTAAGTGTTTGGCTTCAAAGGGGCTCGAGGAGCATGCAATTGGGACGGGGAAAAGAAAGGCCTTTTAGGAGCTACAACACACATAGCCTATATCACACCTTATAGACGACTACACATTAAATCAAGATCATCCAATAGATATGGTTCTTTAAACATTGATGCAATTAGAATGAGATCAATGCAATTAGACTGAGATCAATGCAATGATGAGTGTTTGAGAGTAGAAACAAATAGATCACTCAGAAAGAAAGGCAATCAAGCTCAAAGATCTCACAATGGTAGTCTCCACTAATTTTCTAAGTATGCTCAAGCTCAATTGTTTTGGTTGCTTAATCACTTGATTATGGTATTGTGAGTTGCACGTGTGAGTTCAATGTCAATGGAAATGATTCTTAGTAAGTACAAGCAATTCTCACATTATATCCATTCATATTAACTTGTTTAAGCATAAGAACTATCATAAGGTAAAAAAAAATAGCAAGCAATTAAAAATAGAAAACAAAAAACAGCAAACTAATGAAACAGAAAACTGGTTTGTGTCCCCTAAAACACCCCCAAACCTAAATGAGACATTGTCATCAATGCTGCAAGCAGAAAAGTAGGACCAAGTCATTATAGTGAGGAATATCTACAAAGGAAAAACATCCACAAGAAAAGGGAACAAATCAGGGCTAGGTTGCCTCCTAAAAGCGCTTGATGTAACATCTAGGCAAGAAGAAGACATCGGCTTATGTATGGGCTTGCAAGTGGGCCACGGGTGCCTCAAGTGGAATAGGAGACGTCCCATAGTAGGGCTTGAGTCTATGTCCATTCACCTTGAATGGGTCTTTCTTAACCAGATGTTGAATCTCAATGGCACCATGAGGAAAAAAGTTAGAGATAATGAAAGGACCAGACCAACGAGAACGTAACTTACCCGGAAACAACTTGAGCTGTGAGTTGAATAGCAAGACTTGTTGTCCAACTTGAAAGACCATCCTTTGAATGTTCTGGTCGTGGTAAGCCTTGGTCTTCTGCTTCTAAATCCGAGCACTCTCATATGCCTCATTGCTGAGTTCATCGAGCTTATTTAGTTTCAACTTCTGGTGAATTCCAGCAGCGTCTAAGTTCATGTTCATGCGCTTAACAGCCCAAAATGCCTTATGCTTAAGTACTACGGGCAAGTGACACCCCTTACCAAAGACTAACGAAAAAAGGGACATACCAAGAGGTGTTTTGTATGTCGTCCTATAGGCCCAAAATGCATCGTTTAACCTCATAGACTAATCTTTGCGGTTCGGGTGAACTGTTTTCTCAAGTATAGCTTTGATCTCTCTATTGGGTATTTCAGCATGCCCACTTGTTTGTGGGTGGTAGGGAGTGGATACTCAATGATTGACACCATACTTCTTCATCAATGCCTTAAAAGAAAGATTGCAAAAGTGGGAGCCTCCATCACTTATGATAGCTCGTGGTGCACCAAACCTATCTAAAATATGATTTTAAATGAAATTCACAACAATCTTAGCATCATTAGTTTTAGTGGCAAGTGCCTCAACCCATTTAGACACATAATCCACAGCAAGAAATATGTAAACATTGCCAAATGAGTTTGGGAAAGGTCCCATGAAATCAATGCCCCAAATTTCAAAGATCTCAACCACTAAAATCGGGTTCAAAGGCATTTGATTCCTAGGACCTATGTTACCTTGTCTTTGACATCTATCGCAAGTGAGCACGAATTCATAAGCATCCTTGAAGAGTGTAGGCCAATAGAATCCACTTTGAAGGACTTTGAACGCGGTTTTATTGGCCCCAAAATGACCTCCACACGCCAAAAATTGACAAAATTCAAGAACTGAACGTACCTCATGATTGGGAATGCATCGACGAATGATTTGATCCGGGTAATGTTTCCATATGTATGGCTCATCCCAAATGTAATACTTGGCTTGTTTAGCAAGCTTATTCTTTTGATACCTGCTCAATGACATAGAGAATTGCTTAGTGACAATAAAGTTAATCAAATCAGCATACCATGGATCGATTGGATGCATGCTGAAAAGTTTCTCGTCGGGGAATGTCTCTTGCAAGGGGAGGTGATCCACTTCTTCATTCGAGCCATGGATGAGACAACTCATATGATCAACAACTACTTTTTTACTTCCCTTCTTGTCCCGAATTTCTAAGTCAAAATCTTGAAGAAGAAGCATCCATCGCAACAATCTAGGTTTTGCATCCTTCTTGCTCAACAATTACTTCAACGCCGCGTGATCCGTGTAGATTATGACCTTTATTTGAATCAAGTAAGATAAAAACTTTTCCAGAGCAAAGATAACAACAAGAAGCTCCTTTTCAGTGGTTGAATAATTCAATTGGACATCATTAAGGGTGTGGCTTGCATAGTATATGGCATGAGGAAGTTTGTCGAGTCGATGTCCCAAAATAGCACCAACCGCGAAATCAGAAGCATCGTACATGAGTTCAAATCGGAGTTCCTAATTGGGGGCATGATGATGAGGGATCTTGTGAGCTTGTCTTTCAAGGTGTCAAAAGCCTCTCTACATTCCTTATCAAAATTAAACACAAGATGACAGGACCGCCCCCGAAAGGGGCATCGATAACCGTGCCCGGTCCTGCTCCCGTCTGGCAAGATGACTGAAAATCCCAAGTTACCCTCAGTACTTGCCAAACCAGGGATAGCCACACGTACTTACTCATGCCTCCGCCCCTCGTACAGCCTCGAACAACGCGCCACGACCTAGAGGGTCAATAAAAACCAAAAGGTGTGAGTGGACAAAAATAAATCAGTTTAGCAAAATAGTTACGACAAACGTTTTTACCCTCCGCGTAAAAACGAATGCATGCATACAAAAATCAATTCGCAATCGGTTAAGATTTTCCACATAAGAAAAACTGTGTATCGAATTTCAACATAAGGAAAAACTGGTATGAACCTCAAAATCATTTTTCCTTTCTCAACCATCGGGTCTTAGCCCGCAATCATAATCACCGGGCCGCAGCCCAAAACCACGAATCAAAACCAAATGCACAACATGATCCAAAACCAACAACCATATACCGGGCCACTACCCAACTCAACTGAAACATCAGAAATCATCAATAAATCACAAGTCAATCATTTTGCTGGATATCAAGTGCGCCCGAGTCTTTAAACTCAAAACCATGCGCATAAACAGGCCTTCCCGGGATATCAACGAGTCTTTAAACTCAGAACATAATCAATAGGCCTCGGGGGTATCACAGTAACCGAGTCTTTAAACTCACGAGTCTTTAAACTCATTAAGGGCTCTCCCCCGTCATCAATTAACCGAGTCTTTAAACTCAAAACGTGCTCCAGCAATAGCACTGGGGTCTTTAAACCCAAAATAGTTTTCGACGGGTCTTTAAACCCCAAAACATTTGTCGAACACGACAACGTGGGATCCATCCCAAAATCACATTTTCCACAACAGGACTCATGGTTCGAGTTTCCACATTCGAATTCCCAATCATACTTCACAAAACATATTCAAATCACCATCACACACGGGGCATGTACAATTATACCAAATCACTTTATTAAATCCTTTTTCATTCCCGAATTCGAATTCGCAATAATGATTCTGTAAGCCGACATCCGGAAGCATCATCCCGAACCCAAACCAAGAATCCACTTTAAATTTCCGAAAACCGAAATCTCGTAAATCAAAGTTACTTTTGAGCCCCGAGCATCAAGCCCGAAATCACCTTTTTCAAATCCATTTTAATTCTTAGAAATCACTTCTTTCTCAAATCTCATTTTCAACACTTCAAAACCACAACCATTATCACCAAAATCACGATCCAAGCAAAACATACTCAAAACCCATTTTTAAAATCCTCAAAATCACAAGTCTCATTTTAATTCCCCAATTCAAACAGCAACAGTGATCAAATCACAATAACTCGAAATCTCGTAAAACGTGCAAATCCGGAACGTTCTCGAAAAACGTGTCAAAATCGTAAGTCACACTCGCAAATCATAAACAACCTTCTTAACTCATTTTACACCCATTTCATATAACTTCTTTCATTAAACCATCATTAAGCACACGAGTGACCATAGTCTCGAAATACGTGTAAATTTCACATGTAAAGTAAAAATACGTATAAATACGGAAATCAAAATCAATCAAAACTTATAATCATAATCATAAAATCATAGAAATAATTTATGCATGCATTAAATTTGAAAGCAACGTCCACTCACACACCATTCTTAAGGTTCGGTTTCGCGCCGCACGCATGCCCGTAATTTCCGATATTTTCCAGAAATTCCAAATCCTGTCCGAAAACATACTTTAGTGTCACTAAGGGCTTAGATATCAACATATTAATTTCCCATAATTTTCCGGGAATTAATCGTTAATTACAAACGTAACATACATCTTCGGACCCTCGGAATAACATCGAAACGGTGTCCGATAAATTCGAAACCAATACTAAAATGTTCGTTACATTGTATAGGACAAAAGTCGTGTTGAACTCACCTTGAAATTCGGGTCCACGCGTCCTCACGCGTCGCCGTGAGTGGCTTCGCGTGAGCCCACGCGCCTGCTACAGTTCCCGCTACAGTACGTCTTCTTCACCCGTTTCCCTGGTAAACGGGCCGTCGACCCGCGTGTGTGACCCGGTTCAATCCCTGCGATAAACTAACTAATTTCTTCAATAGATCAATCAGATGGACTCGTAACATACTTAATTAAAGGTCTGTGTCCCTCATTCAAGTCAACACAGCCCCAAATCGATCAACTCGAACTCGAACATCCAAACGGGTCGAAGTACGAAACTCACCCAACTCGACCCCATTCCAACATCCAAACGGGTCGAACATCCAACAGGGGCTCCCGTTCATGGCCCGTCTATGCTAGATTTCCCCCGAAATTGATGTGGTTAGTTTGTAAATGATCCCAGAGGATTAAAACAATTCTCCGTTTTGTTCAACTCGACTCCTAATTGAGAAATTGAATTTCCCCCCAAAATTGATTTTCCCAGAACCCCCGTTTTCTCTCAACTCTCAGCCCTCACTTTGGTTCGAAATGAACCTCCCATCCTCCAGTACTCAGATAATCGATCGAAGCGGCCAACACTCGTGGGGAACACTCTCAGACTCACTGAGAATTGCTTCCCGCAAACAAAACCCAACCAATTTTAAACTCTTGCCCGTGCTCTGCTTCTGTCCAGGCCGTGTAGCCATGTTCCCAACGTCCTCAAAACACTTAAACAATTCACTCTGGCCAGCCACTATCAGGATTAAACAATGGGATTGCTCGAAGCACCACGGCATGGCCGTGCAGACTCTGTTTCACGGTGGTGAACAGTAACCGTCGTGCAGAATTACCAAAATGCCCTCAGGGCAATAATTACCAAAATGCCCTCCAACTTCCGTGACCCGTAACTTGGTCACCCGATGTCCGTTTGACGCGTGCCGCCTGTCGTTGTACTCAGGGCTGCGAGACCTTCCTAACGGTCCTTAGCCCTTGGCCATCGGACCTCCCGATCAAAAAGTCAACATTTTCCCATACTTCGTCCAAATTACGGAAATGACCCTGAACTTCCGAACGTCATAACTTTCACCACGAATGTCGGAATCGAACGTGCCACCTGTCTATGAACTCGTGACGTCCCAGACTACGTCACGGTCATCGGTCAAAGTCTGTTTGACCGTCCAAACTAAAAGTCAACGTTTTACCCACGACTAGGGGCAAAACGGTCATTTTGCACCGTTCGTCCGATTTCACCCAACTAATCACCGATTAACCCCGTTAATCATGATTAGTTACAAATCTAATCCCGAATTCCGGGACGGGTCGTTACACAAGATCCTTAGCAAGAAAAGCACACATAGGCAGATAGCTTAGAGAAGTCTTTGATGAACCTTCGGTAAAATCCAGTGTGACTCAAAAATGATCTTACCTCCTTAACCATGGTTTGTTATGGAAATATCTCCACAACATCCAACTTAGCTTTGTCCACTTCAATACCCTTGCGAGAAATCACCTAGCCTAAGGCAATACCTTCGCATCGTTCAAGTACCTGGACAAGGTTGACTAAACAAAGCTCAAATGAGTTCCCAAACATAGAGAAGTCACCCATGAATACCTCAATGATGTCCTCAACCATATTCGAGAAGATACTCATCATACATTGTTGAAAAGTGGCCGGTGCGTTGCATAGACCAAAAGGCATCCTCTGGTAAGCGAATGTTCCATAGGGGCAGGTAAAGGTCGTATTTTCTTGATCTTCCAGGGCAATTGGAATCTGATTATACCCAGAATATCCATCTAGGAAACAATAATGTGAATGACCTACCAATCGCTCCAACATTTGATCAATAAAAGGCGATTTAAAGTGATCCTTACGGGTGACAGTGTTGAGCCTTTGGTAATCAATGCATACTCTCCAACCGGTTTGAATCATTTGAGGTACAAGCTCATCTTTCCCATTCTTAACCATAGTAATCCCAATTTTCTTGGGCAGAACTTTTACTAGACTTACCCATTTAGAATCACTAATCGGATAGATGATTCCCACATCCAAGAGTTTGAAGACCTCTTGCTAGAAAACTTCCTTAAAAGGCGGGTTCAACCTTCTTTGTGCCTCTCGGGAAAGCTTAGCATCATCTTCAAGGAGAATCCTATGCATACACTTTTCTGGACTAATGCATTTAATGTCAGAAATAGTCCAACCTATGACCATTTGATAGGTGTGAAGGACTTGAACAAGCATGTCTTCCTCAGATGGACTCAAATTTGCGACAATGATGACTTGGAGGGCATTGTTGCTGCCTTGGTAAGCATATTTGAGATGTTCCGGGAGTGGTTTAAGCTCAAGGATAGGAAGGGAGACGTGTGATGGCAAGGTCTTTGTGGTGGTGAGGGGCAAGACTTCAAACGGTGCCTTATACGGGTCCACTGGGGATGTGGTGCTAAGATAGAGAACCTCAGCTATAACATTAGGGCCCAAAGATGTTTCAGGTTTAGGGATAATAGTGAGTGCTTTTTCTAGGTCATCTTCCACACATGATTGATTTAAGTTCTCATTAAGAAGCATATCCAAAGTGTTTAAAGGAAAATCAATGATAGGTTCTGCTGGATATTGCATGGTATTAAGTATAGAAAAAGTACGAAGCTCGCCTAAAACCCGAATAGATACATTTCCATTCCTCACATCAATGAGGCATTCAGCCATGGCCAACAAGGGAAGTCCAAAAATAAATGAGGGCTTATCATTCTTGTCAATTCTATCCATCTTCAAGACATAACAATCAGCGAGGATACAAGTATCTCCAATTTGAACCACCACATCCTCAAGCACACCTACAAGGTTAGAAATTGAAGCATTAGCCAATCTAACACATAAATGAGTAGGTTTAATCTCTCCTAAGTTCAAGGAATTGTAAATATGAAAAGGCATAATGTTAATTGAAGCTCCCATGTCGCATAAACAATGCTTAAAACGTTTAGATTGAATGACACAAGGAAGTAAAAGGGCCTCGAGATCGTTGACTTTAGGAGGCATGGACACTAGGGCTGCCTTGCATGATTGAGGTAAGTCCATGACATTTGAAGCATTAAACCCTCTTTTTCCAGCAACTAAGTCCTTGATGAGCTTTGTGAAGATAGGCATGTGCTTAAGGTTCTTGGAAAAATGAAGTGTGATTTGAAGCTTCTGCAGCATCATGATGATCTCGTCCTGGAATGCCTCCTTGTTTTTGTCTTGATTCTAAAACCTAAGAGAAAACGAATAAGAGACATTGTTAGAAAACTCAAAAGACACATTCTTAGACATTTTATTGGAATTATAACGAGTTTTAGAGGTAGAGATTTCAGTATGTTGTTGGGGTACTGTCGGAGTGGCCGAATTTGGTGCTTGTTGCTCCAATGTCATGTCTTTGGGTTGAAATGGCTGCTGTTTGGTGCTTGGAATTGGTGTCTCGTGGACCTTATCTCGTGGTTCTTTATCTTGAATCTGATCTTGAGGTGGTGCCACATGAAGGAGCTCATTCGAGAGCAAATGAGGGGCAGGTTGTGCACATAGAGGTGTTGGAAATTCCTGATTTTTCCAAGGCATGCCATTCGTGTAGGTTGCTTGAATTTGAGCACATGGCTGTGATTTTTGAACAGCAAGGGCTTGCAGGTTTAAAGCTTCCTTCCTTGGGGTGTATGCTGGGCTAGGAAGTTCAATGTCATTCCAGAAGGTGATGGAATTAGCCATTGGTCTATGGGGACCCTTAGGATTCACCATAACTTGACTAGGGAACTTAACGGGTTCTGTTTGATTGAGTTGATTGGCAATCTATCCAAGTTGCCTCTCCAAGTTGGTAATGGCATTCCGAGTCTCATTCATGAACGCATTTTTGTTTGCTTGGTGATTCTGAGATTCATTCATGAAAGCATTAGTGGTTTGTGCCATATTTGCAAGTGCATCCTCCCATGACTTACCTGTGGATCCGTGAGATGTGAAAGTACCTTGGGCTTGCATAGGGGTGCTGGAACGTGAGGTTACTGGAATCCAGGGTGTGGCATGGGATTAGCCACATTTTGATTGCTGCTCTATCTCAAATTTGGATGGTTTTTTCATCTCGGGTTGTATGCATTGGAGAAAAGATCATTTCGGGGCCTATTTTCATTGTACCCGCCAACATAGTTGCTTTCTCCCAAAAATGTGCATTCATTAGAAGAGTGACCTTGAATTGAACATACATCACAAACCATGGTACTCTTATCCTTCTCATTGTACAATTGTTTCACCAAATCCGTGAGTTGTGCTATGGACTTATCCCTCTCACTAGTCTCGGCCAAAGTCTTTAATGAGTGGTCTCGGTAACTAAACTATTTTTCCCTTTGAGCAATGTTCTCAAAGGTGACTCGAGCCTCGGTTGTTATGTCATCCAAGATGCCTTGGGATTGAGAATTCACCATAATACGATCCCCGATCCTAAGTCCTCCATAAAAGTAAATCATGAGGTGATGATCCTCAATGTTATGGTGATGAAAAACTCGTAGCATATCATTGAACCGTACCCAATACTCATAAAAACTTCATCATGGAGTTGTCTAGGGTTCATAATCTTAGCTTTGTACTCCTTAGTCTTCCGAATAGGATAGTATCGGGTGAGAAACAAGCTAGATAATTCCTTCAAAGTGTGAATGGAGGCGGGTGCCAATGAGTAGAACCAAGCCTTGGCTTAGTCCTTGAGTGAAAAGTTAAACAACCTCAACCTAATTTTATTCTCATTCATTCCATTAATGCGAAAAAGTAGAACAAACCTAAAGAAAGTCCTTGATATGAAGGTGAGGGTCTTCACCCGAAAGTCCATGGAAGTTAGGCAACATGTGGATGGTCCCGAACTTGAGCTCAAAATTTTCAACTGTACTTGTGGGAAAGACAATGAGGAATAGGTCTTCGGGCACATAAGGTGCAGCGAACTCCCGAATGAGCCTAGGGGGATGTGGAGGCACAAGGGCACAATCTTGTGGATTAGCTATGGCACGAGGACTTGGTGGTGGGCTTCTGTGGACTGAAGAATGTCGTGAGGAGGGAGTTGGCTCCTGGGATGTAGCCTTCATTAAAGAGTTGTGTGACATAAACTAGTACCTTGAAAAACAAACAAAAGAAACCAAGTTAGACAATTCCAAACTATATGGACACTGTTGAGAGACAAGTCCCAAGCAACGGTGCCAAAACATGATAGATGTTTTATCAAACAAAGAATTATGAATGATAAACTCCAATATGATACTTTGCAAGTGCAAAAAATCATACAACGAATATAGTAGTTTTACAAAGGTCAATCCCTTGAGGGCTTGTCTCAACGTGATTCCACTTAGTTCGGAACTAAACAACTTAGTTATTAAGTAAATACGATTATGGGGGGTTTAGAGTGATGATTGCATGAAATTAAACAACTTGATTGATTGATTGATTGATTGATTAAGACGAATCAGTGCTTATTATCCAACTTTACCAATTATAGTTCTTCTTAAATTTCCTTGATCTAATTATTATGCATATTCTGAATTCAGTATCTCGTTCAAGGGTTTGGCTAAGGCTCACCCACACCTATTATCTTCTCTTAGTTTGCATGTTTTAGGCGTGATGTCCACTGTAAAACTTCTATTATCGATTATGCGTGATAATGCATAAAACACGAAGAATATTTAATGACACTACACTATCCCTTGAAAAGTGATGTGCAATTTTAGTAGGTTATGAGTTTAGATTACGAATAAAAGTCTGTATCTTAAACTTGATGCTACAAATTGCAAGATGATATAGTGGTCCCTCAAGCAATTACATCAACAATTATACACAAACAAGGTGATCATGCTTATAAGAATAAATTGAGTTCATGAAGCGTAGTAATAAAAAAAATTCAGTCATGCATAACAATCACAATCAAGAGCCAGAAATCTAAATGCAAACTAACATGGCTAGGGCTTCAAATAGCCCAATCCTTAAGGGAACTACTCACACATACTTAGATTAACAAACATTATAATTGAATTCATAAAAACGTAAAGAGAATAAGAGATTAAGAAACACAAATACTAAGGAGTAGCAAGGAGTAGGAAAAGGGACTCGAACACTCTTCTTCTCCAAAGGCTCACGCCCACCTTGGTACAAGACTTGAATCCAAAAGATTGAAAACTTGTAAATTGCGGCTAACTATGTATAAACTTAAGTATGTATTTCGACAGAGTTTTTGCACCTTGGAAGGTAAAACGGAGACCCTAAACAATGGGAAAAACAATCTATATATAGGCCTCACACCAGCCCTAGCTTTTCCCTAATTAGAATAGGAAAAAGAATCCTAAACGAGGAAGAAATCCCTTAGCAGCATATCTGGTCCTCTTTGTCGTGTATGAGTTTCCTTACCTTGCAAGGAATTCTTTTTCCTTCTTTCTTGCCAATTTGACTTCAGCATTAATTAGGAAACTTCTTAGTCTTCTTTTTCAAGTCAATTCACATGAATCCTTGTAGAAAAGGCGGTAAATTGCAGGTAGGAAGTGTCCAAGTTGGACAAGGAATCCCAATTAACCCTAATCGCAATTTTGGATGGTTTTGAGGGCTTACCCGTATTTTAAGAAGACTGGGTGAATCTTTGCCGTGATTCCTATGTATGAGGTGGAACTTTGTGAGTCCTTGATGAATTAGCTTTGGAATAATCACATTTCATTGAAAAAACATGATTTAAACCTTCACTTAACAATCTGCACAAACTTCACAAGATAGATCATTTTCTCCTATTGATTGAGAAATTCTAATCAATAGACAAGTAAAAGGGATAAGGAATAACATTGAAACAATGCTTAATTCATGACTTATCACCAATAACGGTCTCAATCAAATTGGTCTTCAATTGCAACGGATTGATGTACACCCCAAATAATAAGGGTATTCTTTGGTTGTATTTTCTTCCACATTTCCCACATTCAATTTTTTTTTTCCAGTTACCAAAGAAAACCAAAATCTGGGAACATGAAGCTACCAACATTCATTTATATTGTTAATTTTTTCATTTGCTTTTCAAGATTAAAAATATAATCATTTATTTATTAAAATAATATCACATTGGTATACACGTATATAATAAATTTAAGTGTGTTTAAAATTGCATGTAGCATTATGTGATATGAAAATATCTCATGCATGCATGTGCCAATTTATTTAGTTTTGAAGTCGCATCGTAAAACACCAAATTGCCTCTAATAGGCATGGAGCACCTATCTTGAGGCAAGCTTGTTTTTAAATCCAGACCATTATAAAAGAGCGTTTTTTTCTTTTTGGTGAGAGAAACACTATTCTATCTTTTGTATGCATGCATACTTGTGATTATTTTGATAGAGATAAAAACAAAGTTCATAATTACCTAGTTTGAAGCTAAATACTATCTTAACAAAGAAAAATAATTCGTATTCACTACAATATATGGAGTTTAGCCAACGAACCAGCTCCATTAAGCAAGCCAACAATCCTGTTAAAAGAGAGTTTAACTCGGTGATGCTTCATTAGGCGACATCCGTCACGAAAGCCTCATCGAGCTTGGACTTCTGTCACGACCAGACCCATCTAACATGATATTGGCCGCTTTGGGCCCAACCATCACAATTTTTTTTTGGGAACTCACGTGCAACTTCCTAGTAGGTCACCCATCTTGGGATTGCACTAGTCCAAACTTGCTTAACTTTGGAGTTCCCAAGGAATCCAAAGTTAGTGATCTCCCAAAAGGCCGCATGGTGATAGATAGATGCCCACACATATAAGGCACTTCACTTTTCCCTCGCCGAGCGATATGGGATTGTTCACCGTTCTTCCCAAGACACGGGTCTTACAATCCACCCTCTTGGGGCCCAGCATCCTCACTGGTACACTTCCAGTCGGAGTCTAGCTCTGATACCATTCTATCACGACCCGACCTATCTAGCACGATATTGTCCTCTTTGGGCCTAGCCCTCACGGTTTTGTTTCTAGGAACTCATGTGCAACTTCCCAATAGGTCACCCATCCTGGGATTGCACCAGCCCAAACTTGCTTAACTTTGGAGTTCCCAAGGAATCCAAAGCCAGTGAGCTCCCAAAAGGCCTCATGTAAGATAGATACGTGCCCCCACATATAAGTCACTCCACCTTTCCTTCCCCGAGCGATGTGGGATTATTCACCGTGCTTGTCAAGACACGGTTCTTAAAACTTCACGTGAAATCGAAACTCCAAGCCCAGACATCATGCCCAATCCAGCATGAGACAAATCGAAACTCCACCCAACATCTATTTCTAATTCCAAATCCGAATCCGCAATTTCGTAAGAAATCCATGATCCAAGCCCAGACATCAAATTTTTTTAATTCATTTCCAAATCCGAATCCGAAATCATTATTCCGTAAGCTAGCATTTGGAATAATCATTCCGTACCCAAATCCGGAAATATACTTTCAAGTTCCAAAATCGAATCCTGAATCGTCACCCAGAAATTCGATTCCAAATCCCGAAATCTCGTCACATTTACCATGACACACCCAAAACCGAACCTATCGGTCACCTGTTCAATACCTCCAATTGACTTCATAGGGAAGCCAATCTAACCTCCACACGTTTAAGGTTGACAAAATCCGACCAGTCGGAAACCTACTCACTCGAGTAAGATACCCGACGGGCCCCACTTCGAAAAGAAGTTCAATCCCGTCATTTACGACTCACACACCCAAGTTCGTATCGATCCTTGTCATTCCACCTAGGAAAAACCAAGGATGGTCCAAAAATGATGACATCAATACTCATCCTACGTGGATGTAACAAAACTCACTGCACTCACCACGCCATGTAACCCAACATCGTCTGCCACCAAGCAGAAAATGAAAAATCTCGTTTACCTAATATTGAATACGCAACTCCCCCTGATGACCCCACAACACACATGGGCTCACCAACCAATACACGCTCAACGTACTGGTAACTACAGTCAATGTCTGCCAGGGCAGAAAACAAGAAGTCAACCCCAATGACTTCGGAATACCAATTAACAAAAACGAACACCTCTCTCGTTCCCCAATCACAATTTTCCCCAAAACTAAGGTTCCAACCATGTTGGAAACAGACATGCTCCCAACAAGACGTCAAGTCTAACCACTAGACTTCCTACCTCCTCAACTCACTTGGACAACCACGTGTCCACAATCAATCCGTTATTGTTTCATTCGCACATCCCAACCTTTACAGGTTCAACACTCGGTTTTCCACGTTCTCAATTACAAAATCCCACATCTATGATAAAAGCCAACAACTCCCCAAATCCACTAATTCTCATGACGTAAGGGTCGTCATCCCAAAATTACTCAAGTCTCAATTATACCATATTAATCCACTCATCACTTGTCATTTTACCCCTGTCGGGACTTATCCCAACACATTACAATCGCTACTGGATCCCATCCAGTCCATCACTCAACCACTACCGAATCTCAAAGACCGAACATATGTTCATCATGACGGAGTCACACCCCAACTTGTGGCTCATCGTCCACGCCATCACCGACACTAGCACCAGTGCTAGTACCAGCACCAACCCACTACCAACAACACTAGTATCAGCACACAGGCATCCATACCAGCATCAGCACAAAAGTACCAACATACAACCATTCATACTTGCACACCGTGTGCAAATATGACAACCATGGATCTCCGTTCATACTGAACGACGATGCCGTACCTCACGACTATGGGTACCACTATTCTGACAATCCTCATCAGGAAAATGAACGTTCCCCGAACGTCCCCTAATCCCCAAGTATTATAACCACACCAATTACCCTCGATAGCCAGTCATCTCTATATGACTACCGACTAACTGTCATTGCTATCGAGATCCGCATCCACACATCACACCAATACCCGATCCAACACGGGATTCCATAATTTATCTCAGAACCGTATCCGTAAATCGAATCCCATAGTTCTAACGAGACTCACCAGAGCCATCCACATGGTCATCCATGACCTCAACCGCTCGTCGCAGCACAAGTTCTCATCCACTAGCCACAATTAAGGTTTACCTTTTGAATCCATCATATACTAGGGTTCCACAATCACACCCTATGGTTCAACCGAACCCAACCACTTCCCGTAATATAAAATTCACAACCTGACCGACCCCGCAGTCCTAACATCAAATAGACGTCAAATCCAATCCTACCATCAACTCAATGTGGGTTCCATGTCAGGACCCGTCCCAAATATCACCTCGATACTCGGGATGAACCCTGCTCCCGTCTGACAATCACACTTACAATACCAAAAATAAACTTAATACCACTATAAGCATAACCATCAGACGAAGGAGTAAATATATACAACAGTAAGCCAGAGCATAGTTCTACAAAATGGGCACCAAAAGTCCTACAAGTCTAAGTCCGCAACAGAAGAACGTCGGAAGCCCTATGCCTCGATATCTGCCTCAACGTTCACCCCAGCGCTATCACCACGACCTGGAGGGAATTTGAACAAAAAGAAGGTGTGAGTGGACCAAAAGGAATAAAAGTTTTAAAACCGTTTACCAGCAAATCAAAGTAAGGAAATAAAATCATTTGTTCCCTCCGGTTTAAAACCAGGCATGCTCAACGAAGTATTAGAAAAACCATAATCCGAAACATCATAAGAAACAGAAACACTATAAAACATCATAAGAAACCAGAGTATAACCCGATCAAACCTGCTGGACCTATCCGAGTCTTTAAACTCAACCAGGCCTCACATATAAATCCGAGTCTTTAAACTCCCGAGTCTTTTAAACTCAATAGGCCTACGGGGGTAATATCGTAATGTCCGAGTCTTTAAACTCCCGAGTCTTTAAACTCAATCCGGGCCCGTCCCCCGTCAATCAATATCCGGGTCTTTAAACCCAATATCCAGATCCAGCAAATCCAATCCAAAACCAGTGTAAAACCAATTCAAAATCCATCGCCAAATTCGAATTCGAAATCCCCGGTTTGAAGCCCTTCCGGCGTTCAGAACCGACAATCCGAACCCAAATCCGGAAAAAGATCCATGTTCATAACAAAACCATAGGACAATCCCAAATCATATTCCACAACCTATTTACCATCATTAGAAAACGTTTTTAGGTTAAATTTCTGAATTATCACATCAAACTCTGAAAACTCGTTTTTTTTCCTCGAAAAGCGTGCAAGATCCCAAAAACGTCTCGAAAAACGTGCAAACATCTCAATCACATATAAACACACATAAAAGCATAAAACATTAATAAAAATAGTTAGGCATGCTCGGAAGTAAGAAAAAGTCCACTCACAGTTCAGAGCAAGTCACTCGCGCTCCATGCGCTCCTCAACCGTCTCTGGTGTCTCCCGTCCTGTCAATAGATACCAAATAGGGTCACAATAACATCAAGGATACCTTCCCTATTTTCCCCAATTTTTCGGGAATTTAATCATATTTTAATCCTAAACCCTAAACCGTACGGATTCCCGAACCATCCCGTAACACCGTCCGATTAACCCGAAAACTGTACCATTGGATTCGTTAGATCATTTAGGACTAAACTCATGTTGGACGCTTGACCGGATTCCTCCCCACGCGCCCCCACGCGCCGCCCAAAGTGGCTGCGCGTGGGCCTCACGCGCCTGCTACAGTGCCACCATCTTCCTTGCTTGAACCCGGTTCGCACCAGACGGCAACCCGGACCGGCGAGAACCGTTCTCCGCCGTCCGGCCACCGTTTCCCTTCCTGTCTTCACCTACAGCTTCGTCCAATCTCAGAGAATTCATCCCCCTCACTCTCTTGGCTCGATTCAACCCCTAGCTTCACAACTGAAGCTCGAAAGAAAAACCACCCAACCTCTGTTTTCCTTTCCGGCCACCCAGCACGTCCCCCTTCACGGTGGTCATTCCAAACTCCTCCCACGACTTCACTGAACCACACACCACTCACGAAATCCCTCGACTCTCCCTCCAACTCCACGATTTTCCGTTTAAAAATCACGGCTAAAACAGGGTACAGAGGACCCGCCGTCGAACCACCTCCCACCGTGAACCTCCCGTCACGGCAACCACCACAAACGACCCCTAGGACCTCCCTAAACCTCTCTTCACTCACCAAACCTTTCGATTCTAGCTCTAGGTCCACGACTCTTGAAATGAAAATCCACGAAAAACAGAGCAAAAGAGATTACCTTTCGAATCCAGCGCCGCCGTGAGAACCGTCACCCACCACGGTGCTCGTGGGACTCCCCTAAACCTCCTGAGTCTCCTAGTGCCTTGAATCCGTCCACCACACAACACAACAGCCACCACCGTCCACGGCCTCCTCTGTTTCTTCCAATTATCCAACCGTCCACCACGTCGCCTCCGTGCACGGTTGCAACTCCAGACCACGATCACCAGCTCCTCCGTACCTCACTGTCTCTCTCTCGACTCACACTTCACTCTCCCTAGCATCAAAATCGTTCACCGCCTCACCCCAATCTTCTCTCTGTTTTCCCTTTCCTTCGAAGGTATGCACGGTTCAAATGGGGATAACGTGTGGCCGTGCACACTTGAGAATGTAGTGGAACCATCCAGTCCCAAGCACGTGTCCACCAGCTATAGGCCAGCCCAAAAAATCTCTGCCACTTGCCCTTATCTGATTGGGCTGAGGGAAAATGACCAAAATGCCCCTCCTGCACAAAATTACCATTTTGCCCTTAGACTTTCCAGACCCGTATCTTTTCCGTCCGACGTCCGATGACAACGTGTCGCCTGTTGTTGAACTCAGGACGTCGAGACCTATCCAACGGTCCTCGGTCTACGTGAAAATCACAAATCCTCCAAAAAGTCAACATTTCCCCTCTTAACTCAAAATTACGGTAACGCCCGCAACCTTCCGTACACCATAACTTTTCCTCCGGTTGTCCGAATCGAACCTGCCACCTGTCTACGGACTCGTGACGTCCTAACCTACGTCACGGTCAAAGGCTAACACTCATCCAATCGATAGTACAAAAAGTCGACTTTTCGTTACTATTCACAAGGGCAAAATCGTCCTTTTTACAAAACTTCACAAAAAGTACATTTTTACCCTTCCCGTAGGTACGGGTTGTTACATTCCACCACTAAGTCATCGGCCAACTCCGATGAATCAACATCCCTCACACTAGAAACCACCACAAGGGTTCATATTTTTAAACCATTACTCACATGAGGTTCCCCGAACCTGGCTGCACCTAGCAGCACAACAATCCAATATCACATGACCGAACCGACGGTCCCACAATACCAGTTCATCACAATCAACCCCACTTGGGTCGAATCACATTAACGCACGGCGTATCGGGCCAATCACACTCCATCCACTATCCAACCCCAAAAACTATCTATCAGGTTGATAACGAATTGCAGCCCAAAGAGACATCACACCCTCGACCTGCGCGCACAAATAGAGCAACCGTGCTCTGATACCAACTTAACAGGACCCATCCCAATTCCCCCGGGATTACCGTGGAATGTGCCCTGCTCCCGTCCAACAAGGGGTGTCAGACAAGGGATAACCACGAGCCACTGCCCAAACGGGGCTTTCAGAGTGCGCAAGGATCGATGGAGGAGGTGTGCAATGTCCCAGTCTCTGCTGCAATCGCATCCGTAATCAACCTGAAGGGCATTAAAACCAAAAGCTGTGAGTGGACAAAAACCAATAAGTTCATTAAACACATTTATAAGACATTTATGCCCTCCAATAAAAACGTATGCATGCCAAAAAAACCAGTAACCAAAACGTTTGCTCAACCGAGCCATTAGGGCCTTAGCCCAAAAACCGTTAACCAAAAACCAAGTGTGGGAACTCAGCCCAAAACTGTGAAATACCATAACTATACATAAACAACCATGTGGGTCACCACCCAAAACCATAAATGAACATCAATCCATTAAAATCATATAATCACAAATCCACCCGGAAAGCCATTTCATTAATTTGTATTTTACCATTACCATCACCAGCATCCCTGATGCTAGACGTCCCTGACGTCATATCTCACGGTTTTATAAGCTACGCGTGCTACCCGGGGTCTCTCCGGGTCCATATATCTGACATCCCTGATGTCTGACGTCCCTGACGTCAATCATAGCAATCCTGCTCCTGAGTCATCATACGGTCCGGCTGCTCCGTATAATGACCCCTCGCAGGCAATGCACCGTGACTTCCCCAGTGTCCCAGACATCTGGAGGAGACCATCATATATCCTTGTATCCAGATGGTATATGGAAAAACAGTTTTTATTAAATCCTTTTATCACATCATTACCATTGGGCCCTGCCCGAAATTTCCATAAAATCACGTAATTCCATTTAGGGTTCCCTGACCCAAAATCACAATTATTAAACATAGGGTCCCTGACCCGAAATCACATTTATAATCCAACTGGGCCTCATGCCCGATTTTATGAACCACTGGGCCCACGGCCCGATTTGTAAACCAACTGGGCCCGCAGCCCGACTTATAAACCAACTGGGCCCGCAGCCCGATTACGTACTCAAATGGACTCCAAGTCCGAGATTTCCAAAACAAGTGGGCCTCAAGCCCGAGTTCGTCTTTCCAATATAAAAACCGTTTTATCATATTATTTATTTAACCACAAGCACGCAAAACCACAAATAAACCGTTAATCCCGATACACGTGAAATACGGAAAACACCTCGAAATACGTGCAACATACCCGAAATCAATACTCACAAATATCATCATAGAAATCATGTATATAAACCATATATCACATTTAAGCATGCATAGGATTTATAAAACCAAAGTCCACTCACAGACCGTTTTAACGGTATGCCTCGATACGCGTGCCACCGGCCCTCCCGGGCCACACCACTATCACCGGGACTCCCAATCCTGTCCAAATCACATTAGAAGGTTACTAACCTCATCATTAACATCCTATCAAAGTCCCGTAATTTTCCCGAATTTTTAACTATTTTTAAACTTAATTTAAAACCTTCGGACATCCCGAACACTATCGAGACGGTGTCCGATCGACACGAAACCAATTCCAAAATGTCCGTTACATTAAATAGGACAGAAGTCATGTTGACCTCACCTTGAGATTCGTGCCCACGCGCCGTCACGCGCCGCCGTGAGTGGCTGCGCGTGAAACTCACGCGCCTGCTACAGTGCATCGTCCTAACCCGTATGTCTGGTAAACGGGTCCAATTTACCCGCGATACAACCCGGTTCAATGTCCATCAATTCAGCCTTAATTCCTTCAATTGAGCATTCAGTTAGTTTCGTTTTAAGTCTAATTTAAGTTCTGTAAACTCAATTACACGAACACTTACCCAGATTCCATCGATTCCACGATGAACACGAAGAACACTCCGGTCACTGTTCAATCATGGGATTCCTTCAATGGCTGCAGGTTTCATCCAATTGATGCATCCAGAAGCATCAATGGACCATGAGGAACAATTCCCCCACATCAATTTCGTCGAACTAGTGCTCAATCGTCACGACTCAAGCTCGAACACCGTCACTGTTCAACCATGGAGTTCTGTCAACCACAGCCGTTTTCTTTCAATTGATGAACCCAGAAGCATCGTGGGATCATGAGAAGTGGTTTCCCCACCTCAATTTCGTCCATCGAAGCCTCCAACTTCACGACTCAAGGTCGAATTTCCTCCTCTGTCACCAAGTGTGATCAGAGCCAAAACAGCACCAATTCATCTCGTTTCTTCGACAATTATGATCGTTGTGATCCCAAGAAGCTCGAAGTAATCACCAATTCGGTCCTCACGGCTCAATTCCTCCAATTCGAATTTTCCCTCTAATTTTTCCGAAATCCAAAATCCAAAATTCAACCCACACTCAATCCCTCGTGTTTCCCCTGGTATCCCAATCCATTAGTCTCTCATTTTTCTCTCAAGAACAGCAGAAGAAGGGAGCCAATTCTCCCAGTTTTCCCACACTCATTTTGAAGGTCCACGGGTACGAAACAAAGAAGAAGAAAATGGGGAAAAGATGGAGAAGGAATGATGATGTTGTAATGATAGTGTTTGGAGGGAAACAAGGAGCTGGAAACAAGGGATGGGTGACACTTGTCACTCATCCGGATGTGCACAGTCAACAGTCACTATTCATTATTATATTATTATTTTAATCCGAGCCTCGGTTCGTAAATTCGTTTCCTTGACCATAACTTCGTCGTCGAATCTCCGATTTCGGCATGCCGCCTGTCATTGGATTCGTATCTACGGTACCTACGTAACGGTCCTTGGCCCTCGTCCATCGGACCTCCCGGTCAAAAGTCAACATTTGGCCCCTAGTATGCCAAATTACCAAAATACCCTTCAACTTCCGAACCTCAAAACTTTCTCTACGAATGTCGAAATTGAACGTGCCACCTGTCTATGAACTCGTGACGTCCCGAACTACATCACGGTCATCGGTCAAAGTCCGTTTGACCGCCCGATCAAAAAGTCAACATTTTGCCCACGACCAGGGGCAAAACGGTCATTTTGCACAATTTGTCCGATTCCGCCCTACTAAGCACCGTTCAACCTCACTAATCAAGATTAGTCACTAAACTAATCCCGGAATTCGGGACGGGTCGTTACATCTTCAAGCCAAATGACTTGGTGAGGTAGGAAGCCTTTTTGAGCTGAACGATGTCTACCTCTTCGATCAAAATATTTTTAGCTCCGAGAGCATGTTGATAAGTATAGCACATCCTCCTCACTATGGTAGCCACCAGGCGCTAGGCCATTGTAAGTTTCTCAGGAAGCAACTTGTCGCCTTTAGCTTCTATGTGAATATTCAATTCGCTATGTTGCATCTACACGCTCTCCAAGTTGCTCATGCACTGATGACCTATGCCAATATTAGCTCTTTGCTAGAATTTCTTGAAGAAGCTCTAACTGCACCTGGACTTGGTTTCTTAGCCTTTCGACTTGTTGCGACAAATTGTCTAGATGAGATGGGCACCGAGATGTTTGAGTATGACGCGTATCATGTTGAGTCTTATGCCTCGAGCTTCGGCATTGTTGATCCATGTTATACTTTTCCTACCTTTTATTTTGTTCTAGTGTATCATGAAGACCATCCAGAAATTCCCAAAATTTTTTACTAGTATGGGATCAATGTGGGGTTTGTCTAGATGATTCTCCAGCCAATGACTCGTCGATCTGCTAGAAGGTTGTTACTCCTAATGTAGGTGTATGAGTTTTTAGGACATGAAAGGTTTCGAATCTAAAAGTTGGAATCAGTCTATGCGTCCCAACAAGTTCCATGATAATCACATAGGGGGAATGGCTTGATGTTCATGTGGAGTCATTATATGTGCTCTGCTCCCAGCCTGAGCTATATAGGCTGAAATACCAGCTTTAGATGATTGAATGGATCGTCGTGTTCTAACCATGCTAAATTGTGAGGATTAAAAGGAAATTTTGATGAACAATGAACAAAGTTTAAGAACTTTGAACACAGTCGATAAACAACGAACGAAGTATGATGAACGATGAACAAAGTTGATGAACGATGAACCAATTAGAGAGCTCCTCTTGAGTTTTCTCAATTCGTCTTTCAATGAAAGCACCAATTGTTGAAACGAAAATCATACCCACCTAGAAGAATCTTCACAATCCCTACAAACAGCAAAAAATAGCCAATCAAAGTTAATGTTGAAGCCCTAGAGGGTTATTCAATTAGGAATGCTGTAATGCTTAAGTAAGCTTTGAGAGTGGAATCAGAAATACTTCAAAAGAAAATAACGAATTACGTTGAAAATAAAATGAGTTCCACTATTTATAGTGAAGCATTAGGAGTCACAGAACGTTCTGATTGGTCGATACTTATTGTAATAATTAAATAATATTTTTTAATAAGATATATTATTTAATAATTTAATATTAATAATAATTGTTTATTATTAAAAATAATGATGACAATTATAATAGTTTAATATCAATAATAATTTTTCATTATTAAGAATAATAATGACAATTAATTCTAGGTGAGAATATTAATATTATTGAGATTTTAACATGATTAAATAATATATTAAGCTCATGAATATATTATTTAATGTGTGGGTGTTTGTGTACCGTTACTGTTATTACTAGGGTCAATTTGGATATTAGATGATTTATGGGCCACATGCAGCTCCACAATTTTTCGTTGGTTTATGGTTCCATAGAGAAGAATTCCTTATTGTTTAATTAACCTTTCATGCCCTAATCCATCCCTAACCTTCTTGTCTTTTATGGCTTTGGACTAACACATGTCACTTTTGCTTTCTCCTTCACGTGATACTATTGCATTGGTGTTAAGGCCACCTATAATGGGAGGCTGGATCCACCCTAAACTACCAAAGATACAATCTTTAAGAATAAAAAACATAACCAATGGTCTTCCAAATGAGCTGCAACAACTTGGCCTTCCTTGGAGGCTATCTGTCAGAACCCGTCCCATCTAGCACCATATTGTCCGCTTTGGGTCTCGCCCTCATAGTTTTGTTCTCGGGAGCTCACATGCAACTTCCCAGTAGGTCACCCATCATGGGATTGCAGCAGCCTCAACTCGCTTAACTTTGGAGTTCCAACCGAACTCAAAGTCAGTGATCTCTCAAAAGGCCTAGTTAGATCAGAGTTACGCAGCGACTCACTCTATCTAACACTATATTATCCCTTGTGGACTCACTGGCTGAACCAACCTAGCCTACAGGGTTTTGTTCCCGAGAGCTTACGGTGCAACTTCACAGTAGGTCACCTATATTGGTATTGCACCAGCCCCAACTCGCTTAACCTTGGAGTTCCCTTGAAATCCAAAGCCAGTGAGCTCCCAAGAGGCCTAGTGCTAGATAGGTGTGTGCCTACACATATAAGGCATATCTCATTCCCCTCGTAGGAATATGAGACCGTTCACCGTTCCCTGCAGGACACGGGTCCTACACTATTAGTATGCAATATTCAATTCAGCCTATCTAGGCCCTCCCATTGCCCTACAATGTTGCTTTTTTGGGGTAAAATACTTACGAATTAACATAAAATCGCGTTGGGCCCCACCTGAATTTCAAAAGTCCACATATCATTAACTGATGATCAAAGTTGATATATGATTAACTGATCAAAAGTCCATACATCATCTTTGTGGGTCCGCCTTAAATCAATTAAATGGTTTTTGCTCTTTCTTATCGTTGACCAATGAATATATATAATTCTTTAAATGTATAACGGTCTATTGATAAAACATATGTATAACGATCAAATTCTAATTTTTTTTTAGTAAATATCTTAATTTTTATTCTAAACTTTACAACACTTACAATATTCTCAGTATTTTCCTTATTTCTTCAAACTTATGCTTACAAATTTTTTAGTTTCACATTTTATTCACCAATTGTCAACTAACTCCTCCCCGAAGAGTCTAAAAAACCGATGAGCACTCATCCACCCAGCTTGAACCAAGCTTTGCAACAATTTCACTCATCTAAAGCGTTGAAACTAGAGTGAGACAACCAATGTCGACTATGTAAGTTATGTTGATATTTTTATTTGATGAGTTCATTTTTTGGTATTTTTCTACAATATATTCATGTGAATTAATATTTCATTTGTTTTCCACACATTATTAGATGGTAAAAGCGAAATTTTTATATTACAGAAAAGAAAAGAAAACTTTCATTTTTCATCTTTGATCATCGTTAGGAAATTCTACAACCTCAGTATACAAAGTGGACCAAACAATGACATTAGAGCGAGAGCAGAAGGAGATGCTAATTTTCTAGCCTCTATTTCAACGGTCTCTAGTCGATTCATATGTTTTTTGATGATGATAATGATGACGACGACGACGATGATGATGATGATGACGATGATGATGATGATGATGATGATGATGATGGTCATGGTGATGATGATGGTGAAAATGCAATGGATTTGGTTCTGAAAACCGAAGATATCCCCCCACTTTCATCAACAAGTGCACAAGAGCGCCCACCGAGATATAAAAAATTAAAGAGGACATACAAGGTTAGGGTAAGATGAATAGTGGCAATGACAGTGCAAAATATCTGATTATCAATTTTCAAAGTTATAAAGAGACATTAACCAACGAAAGTGATAGAAAAATGATGTTCATTGAAACTTCAAAGAACGAAACCCCTATTAGAAGGGAGTGAATTCGAGAAGAGTAAAATGAGATTATAGCAAAATGGGATGCACGTTCTTCAAACTTTGGAGAGGATGTGTATCGTCCTGAACCACCATCAGATAACTCTTTTCCATAAACTTATGTTTATGAAGTTGTTAATATATAATTGTAATTTCTTTTGTTGTTATTAATTGATGTTATTGTACTTTTTGGTTGTAGTTTTTTTCGAAATAACAATTTTTTCAATATTTAATAAATATGAAATATTGTTATTCCATTCTAAACCTTCTCTTTATAATAAATATGAAATATTGTTGTTCCATTCTAAAAGATGTAGGATCCTCATGATATTCTTTTCCAAATTGTCTAGGGTTGTCTTCTACAATAATATTATGGAGAACTATGCATGCTTTCATTATAGCCCCAATATCTTTCTCATACAATTGTTTAGCAAGCATGTTGACTATTTTGAACTTCGCTTAGAGGATATTGAAAGCTCTCTCAACATCCTTATGGTAGGCCTCTTGTAGTATGCTAAAGCATTGTTTATTTGGTCATTGAGGATCTTTATATGATCATAAGAAATGGTTCGCCACTTGGGATATATAACATCTCTAAGATTGTATCCACATTGTATTCGAAAGAATCACTAGAGAAATACCACATTAGAAGTCCATTTACTCCACCGTTGGACACAACTTACAATTTTCATCGTACTGTATTTTTCAAAGAGAAAATCTTCTTAAAATCTCAAAAACTATTAATAAAAACCAACTTATTCACTACCAACAATAATTGAAACTTGTGGTATTTTAGTGATAGGCTATATAGGAACTAGACATCTTTAGACGAAAAAGTGGTCTTTAGGATTGGTCGTTGTGTGTCACCACCTCCCACTTATCCTACACATTTCATTCATGATCTCCAATATTCACCCTTGCCTGGAATATAATCACAAAACCAAAGAAAGCCACCCCCAATAGAAATGAATGAATTCGAAAGATTTTAGGCAAATCCAAAAAAGATTTTCCGAATAACTCATGTTATCATCTTCTACATCCTAAATCTTCTTGTTCCTTCATATGAGTTATCTTTTTTATGGTTATGCCAGCAATGACATGTAGATTTGGTAATTGGTCTATTTCGATTCCGATAGGTAATTGTAAATAAGGTTATTAGCCCTGGGGGAAGCACACAAAACGTAGGAAAAAATAAGCCACTATAACGTCAGTCATCTGCTATAGCGTCCGCAATGCAATCTTTGAGATCATACATCCACTGGGTCCAATAACAATCGTTTCTTACGTTATCAGTTGACAGGACCCATCCCCGAAGGACTTTAATAACTGTGCCCGGTCCTGCTCCCGTCTGACAAGTCAACTGAAGTTACGAATTTACCCTCAGCACTTACCAAACAAGGGATAATCGCACCTGTGCCCACTCATGCCTCCACCTCCCGATAAGCCTCAACCATCGCGCCACGACCTGGAGGGTCAATAAAACAGAAAAGGTGTGAGTGGACAAAATAAACTTTTAGAAATACATTTACCAAAATACATTCTTACCCTCCAGTTTCACAAACATGCATGCATATCATATAAAACATCAGTAATCGTGTGAAATAAATCAAGTATGAACAGTGGACCGATAAAATCAAAACATGTTTTCCCATGGTCCACATTTTCTCTGAAACTCATGTTCATCAAATCAGTTCATGATATAAAGTATCTGGACACAAATATCAATAAATCACAAATATAACCAATCCTCAATATCCAATCTCAATATCCATGTAACTGTAACGATATCAATGCAACGAGTGCAAACTCGAGAGCCTCACATCCGAGTACATCCCCAGGATCTACGACGTCTGGGGTGATATTATCTCCAGGATCTACGACGTCTAGAGGATATCATCATAATCTCACACTCCTAAGATTGAGCCTCCCTCGGAGCTACTCATCTCTAGGCAGTGGATCGTGACTACTCCAGGATCTACGACGTCTGGAGGAGACCATCAAATCACAGAGGATGGTATATGTGGAACAGTCATCAAATCCAGTAATATCATTTGAAAACCATTTATGTCTCAAATCAAGTCAAAACGTTTCATTAGGGCCTATGCCCGAGACATAGCTTTCACAATGCAAGTTCCACAAATCCATCATAAAACAATATCCAGAATTCATTTTATAAATCAAAATCATCAATTTAATCATATTCACATGTGACTTCAAATCCGAGTCAAAATCACTATCCAATTGGGTCTCAAGCCTAAAATATCATTTTCACGCAAATCTGTGCAATTGCAACCTCAGTTGTCATTATCACATAAATCCATAAAACATATCCAAAAAGCATTACAAATCCATCAGATCAATCCCTGACTCATAATACGAGTCAAAACCAATCTCACATCCCGGGCCTTCGCCCAAAACAGTAATTTCACAGTTTTCTCGAAAGTCGTGCCCAAAATAATATAAAACAATATAATATTCCCAAAATCCAGAAATCATCATATCAAAACATTAATCATGCCAAATCATTTAAAATCATATAATAAAGCATTTAAAATATATATGCATGCATTCTGGGTAGAAAACAAAAGTCCACTCACACACCGTCCAAATTGCCCGCTTCCAAGCCGCACGTTTTTCCGTAAATTCTGGAAGTCACCATTCCTATCCAAAATCATTATCGAGGGTCACTAACACTCCAATATACCTCATATAATTTTCTCCAATTTTTTCGGGATTTAAATACGTATTTTAAACATATATTAAAACTTCGGATACACAGAACACTATTGAAACGGTATCCGATTTCCTCAAAACCAATGCCAAAATGTTTGTTACATTAAATGGGACAAAAGTCATGTTGACCTCACCTTGGGAATCGTGCCCACGCGCCCTCACGCGCCGTGTACAGTACCTTGCTACAGTCTGTTTCCTCACCTGTTTCTTTGTTAAACGGGTCCTGCAACCCGCGAGAAGACCCGATTGAATCTCCCTCAATCCCGCTTTAATTCCTTCAATTGAACACTCCATTAGATTCGAAACTAGGTTAATTCCAGGTATGTAGTATTAATTTCAACAGTAACAGCTGATATTAATCCAAATCAAAACTCGAAATTTCCATTGAAAGTTCATCTTACAATTCCTTTAATTCCCATTGATTTCTTAAAGGTAATCATTCAGAGACCTTCGCAGGACCCTTCTAAACATTTTCCCAATCTCAATTTCATCCTTTCTTACCTCAAATTGCACGACTCAACCTTCAATTTCCCGTTTGTCTGTTTGGTCTTTTCTAGGCCAAAACGACACCAATTGTCTTCGTTCTTGATTGGGTTCGACTCGCCTTGAGCTTAGGAGGCTTAATTCAAGGCCAATTTCAGTGTTTATGGCTCAGAGTTTCAAATTCAATTTTTGATCAAGTCGAAAGTTCGAAGGGTTTGAGTTCGGGTTCTGGGTTTTTCTTTCACAATTTCCCTTCCCTTTCCTCTCAGTCTTTCTCGTTTTTCTTCCTTCAATTCTCTTATCCTTCTATCCCTCTCAGAACTCGATTAGTAAGGAAGATTTGATGAGCTATTTTGCTGCTCTGTTCTTCCTTCACGCATAAATATATATATATATATATATATACGTATTCAAAACCAAATATCATCCATTTGCCACCAATCTCAAGTATAAAGTGACAGATGTCACTTAATGGGGCCACTGAGTCACTAAGCACGGCTGAATTAGCCAATTTGCTCATCCAATCCACCTTGCTGCCCCAATTTACCATTTTGCCCTTACTAACAAAATGACCAAAATGCCCCCCGCCTTTGTAGACCCGCAACTTTCACATTCGACCTCCGATTGACGCATGCCACCTGTCTACGAATTCAGCGTCTCGAGACCTACTCAACAGTCTCTTCGGAAAGTCTAAAAAGTGTCCCGAACAAAAAGTCAACTTTCGGCCCCCATAACCAAGGGCAAAATCGTCATTTCCTTCAAATTTTTCAAATTTTCCTTTTCAAATTTCTGGGTCATTACATCAGTTTTTTGCGCATAATAATTGTTGATCATATGGCTTGCGGTATAAGATCTCTATTAAGCAATAAAATCTTTAATTCGTTCTCTTTTTCCGTGAAATTGGTTAATAAGGTCTTGATATTAGACATATAAATTTTAGAATGTCTGAAATTTTCGACCTAATAAACTTGTAAATGAATCGTATGTTTATACGCTAGATGAATAAATAACTTACCAAAAATTTTCAATTAATAGGATAACGAACACATGGAGAACGTTCTTCAAGATAATCAAATGTGGCATGCCAAATCTAAGTTTCATATGATGCAATAACTTCAAGGATGATGGTTGGACGACAATGATCCAATAAATTGCTCATGGAAGGAATTGAGAGAATTTTCCACTCCCAATGCAAGAAATCCATGCTACCTAGCATGCCAGGAAAACTACATGCCAAAACTTTTCTCAATAGGCGTTTCAAGTCATCCTTGTAGGGTTTGCGGAAGGTATTCATCAACTGAGACTTTGTTGATGGCCCTAAAAACCATCATGCAAGAACTGATACATATCATTTCTCTAATTTTTAAATAATTATCATGGTATAGGTGGCATCTTTAGTCATAAGCATATGAAGGACTATAGTCACTATGACAATTGGTGTGAGACCAAGTTTTTCAGTTGCGTCAGGTTTTTTCTTGAAATAATTATCAACATGTGGAACGAACCGTCTTGAAAACTCAAAGAATTTTCAAAATATATTGAGAATGGACATATTTACCTCTGTCTTTGATCATGGGCACTTCTCGGAAGTTCCTTTTGGGCCGATACGTGCGTTTCAAACTCATGCGTTCATAGGTAGGTGAAACGCGAAAAACGGAGATTGTATGATTAAATTACAGGTCTAAACATCCAAGGGCATTTTGGTCATTTTGGGGCAGGGGAATTTTAGTCCTTTTACACAAGTTATGACTCAATACCCTAGGGTTAGCTAATAGCTTGGGTGGTGGCACTTGTCTTCTCTTGGTCCTTTGATTGGTTGCTTGTGAGGCATCGTGTGGGTGCGGTTTTGTTGTGGGATTTAGGCAAAAGTTGAGAGGAATGGAAAGGGAAGGAAAAACAAAGGAAATGAAGCAAATATGGAGGGAAAATATGAAAGGGGGTTGGTGTTGAACTGTGAGGAACCATGGTGGAACCAACCTGAAATCGTTCCATCCTTGATCCCAATCCCATCTCTGGATTGTGAAAGCTCAAATTAATGTTTATGAGCACCTTCCGTGGACCTGGGCGATCAAACCAAGCTTAAAATCGAGAGGATTAGATGCTGATAACACTGGAAATACGAGGTTCGTTGTTGGCCGAAACTCAAGGTGTGTATCCTTGCTTTATAGATGAACTTATGTGATTTTAACATCATAAAAATATTCATGGGATTGAATAAAGTAGAACCTAGACTTAAATCCTATAAAATGGTGGAATTTAGATGAGATTGGAATTGGGTTTGGTTGTTTGGGGTCGGACCCGGTTACAGACCAGCGGATTAACCTGCGAGAGGTTGAAGACAACCTCTAGCGCAGGGCATGTGACGCGCCTGGTGCGTGGGGGAGCGACATTCGGCCGTCCACCGGGGGGTGACGACGCGTAACAGAGGTCCCCCGGTCTCGACTAACACGTGTTTTAATGTAATCGAGATAAACGACATTTTGGCGCATGTTTCGAGCCAATTGGATACTGGTTCCAGGTAGTTTTATACGTCCTAAGTGACGGTATTGCTAGTTGACGTACATATGGACCTTTTGAGGTTTCGTGAGGGATATGAATTCTTTATATGATTAGGATGTCAGGACGTGACTCAGAAAGACTTGAAATATTGGTTTACGGCTAGGAAAGAGCAGAGATATCGAGTTCCACTAATTCATCGGGGTTAGTGGGTTGGTGCGGGTGGTGACCATAAGAGGACAAAATATGTTTGGCTTATATATCGAGATAATAATTCGACATGGTCAGTGTACGTATCTTGTCTGACAGGTCATTCGGTTGTATTGTCATGTCCTAAGGGTAATTCTGGATCTTGAATTTGGTTGTCAAACAAGAGCAGAACCGGTCACAGTTTTCAAAATGATTTCGGGAAGGGTCCTGTCGACATGGATGACAACATCTAAGATTCTTAAGAATAATCATTTTCTCATACCAAACTTTTCATAAAACTTATGTGGGGGGATACAAAGAAAGGTCAGTAAAAAAATAGGAAAGAAGACATTGATGGGCACCTACAAGATCTCTTGGTTCGAGAGTTTGACTTGATGATGTACCACCATGTTTGGTCTCGATGGCCGCCTCTCAAATGATGAACTATCACTCCATTGATTGACAATTGTTGTTTGGTGATTGGAAAAAAGATGTTTGAGAAAGAAATGTTTGAAGGATAAGGTATTATGAGAGTTTAACATGTTTCCATTAATTATCATATATACAAAATAGGGATATGTCAATGACAATGATCTAATAGCTGATATTATGATAAGAAAATATGATCTAGCGGTTGATGGGAGATGAAAACCTCTCCATGTCATATTTGGATTTTGTGGAAATTAGAGATACAAATATAATAGATTAGAATGAAATGAGAGAATATGATCTAACTGTTTATGTAAAATGAAATCTTCTCTTCAAAATTTAGATTTTTTTTAGGTTAAAATGTTAAAAAAAAATTAAAGATTAAACAACATTAAATTAAAAATTGTGAAGAAAAAAATTATTTTTCTCATAGTGAGCACTAGTCTACCTAACTTAGATTTTTTGCTTTTTAAGATTACATTTGAAGTTGCATCAGAGCCAGAGAATGGCCAAACCTGGCTTTTTGAGATTTTGGAGGAGTTTCACTTATCGGCTTACGTTAAAAACTGGACCATGTTGATGTGTTGTTGAGCTCGGTGTGATGGGTAATGTCTTTGACTCGGGTTGGATCCAACCCAAAAACGCTATTACAATTCCGACCCAAAAGCTCTCTCGACCCCGACCCCGACCCCGACCCTGACCCGACGCCTTATTGGGATGGAGCCTTCAACCCATAAAAATAGAAGGGAAAAACAAACACAAAAGAAAAAGAAAAATAAAGGGGCAACTTTAAATGTCGTCTTCTTCGTGAGGCCGCCTCAAGGGCTCAAATTGGAGCGCAGTGGTGGAGAAGAACTCTCAAACCCGGCCGCAAAAGCAAGCGGGAATTAGAGGAGGCACAAAGGTAAGACAATTAGGCAAGCACTGCACTTGGAGGGCAACATGTTAGAATTTTATTGGAGAAATTTCAGGGGTTGGGATGGTCAATTCCTTGCCCTGAATAGATCCGCCCCTGGACTTCTGTTGGGATTGTAAGAGTTAGTAGCTTTGATTTTATTTTCATTTCTTTCTTTTTCTCGCAACCAAGCATAGGGGTAGTTATATAGCATTGAAACATAATAAAGGGCTATGATTCTTGCTGGGCGGTTCCTTTGATCATTTATGTACTTGAATGGTTTATATATAATGGGTCTGTTGAACGAGAATTATGCTTTCAAATGTTTAAGAATTGAAATATCTAGCCAAGGTTTTGGTTCTTCAGCTAAAATTTTATATTTTATGGATGTTGTGAGATAATTGAGATTGAATTTGATGTCAGTCAGGTTTGATCACTTCAACGCAAGCGGTTGATATTTTTGAGGAGGAAATATTTTCATAGCTGAGTTCTTGAGTTGAAGAAAATCATGTCTGGTAGGAACCGTGGACCACCTCATACTGGACTGCCTCCTCAGGTACACGAATCCTCGCTCGGAAGAGGACTTGGGCCGATGCCCCATCCAGCATTACTAGAGGAAATGAGAGAATCCCAGCTTGGAGTGGGTCCCAGAGCACTCCCCCCTCACCCTGCAATAATTGAGGAGCATCTTGCTGCTCAGCATCAAGATATCCAAGGTCTTCTAGTTGATAACCAAAGGCTGGCTGCGACCCATGTTGCACTCAAGCAGGAATTAGAAGCTGCGCAATATGAGTTGCAGCGGATGGCTTACCATGTTGATTCACTTCGGGGAGACAAGGATGTTCAAATGAGAGAGTTGTACGAGAAGTCTGTTTGTTTGGAAGTGGACCTGCGTGGAGTGGAGGCTATGCGGGCGGAGCTTGTTCAGGTTCGTGCTGATATCAAGGAGCTCACAGCTGTGAGACAGGAGCTCTCCGGCCAGGCACAAGCGATGACGCAAGATTTGGCTAGAATCACTGCTGATTTGCAACAGGCTCCAGCTTATAGAGCTGAAATTGAAGCTATGAAACAGGAGCTGCAACGTGCTAGGTACGCCTTGCCTGATTCATTGCTATAACTGAATTTAATGTTAACATTTTGGTTATTTTCTGTTGATTTCTATTAATTTTGTGTGCTCTTGTTGGCATTTAGAGGTGCCATTGAGTATGAAAAGAAAGGATATGCAGAGAATTATGAGCATGGTCAGGTGATGGAAAAGAATTTGATATCCATGGCTCGTGAGCTGGAGAAACTTCGTGCAGAAATTGCTAATACTGAGAAGAGAGCACGAGCCGCAACTGCAGTTGGAAATCCAGGTATAGAATCTATTTTTGGTTTAAATTGTTAATGATTTTGAATTAAGATTTTACTCTTGGAACTTATCATAGCAAAGAACAAAGTTTTTTATTCAAACATCATAGCAGTACATGTTGGTGAAAACTGAGGAGAAAGGATCACGAAAATAAACTTAGTTTTCTGGAAAACATGCACAATGTAGAAATTTCTATAACCGTGTATTTGTATTAATGCCAACTGGTTCATTTATACAAGTTTGGTTAAGGAGATAAGACAAAACGGTTATCTCCTTAACTGATTTCTATTTCTATCCAAAATAGGACAGGTGTCCTATTGTTAACACAATCTAGGACATATCACTAACGTAATTGTTTAGTCATTCTAATCTAGGACAGGTGTACACGGGTGCCAACCTAGGTGTATGTGTACACTGTTCTAAACCCCTCCACAAACTAGGCACCTTCTGGGTGACTAGGTTGGATGAAAGGTGCCAATGGCGTGCCACTGGGAGGCCTTTGGTGAATAGATCAGCAAGTTGACGTGCAGAGGGAACAAACTGTACTTGGTGCGTTCCTGAAGCAACTCGTTCACGAAGAAAATGATAGTCCAGGGCAATGTGTTTTGTGCGAGCATGAAACACTGGATGGGCTGTCATGTACTTGGTGCTTAGGTTGTCACAGTAGAGCTGGATAGGTAGTTGAGGCATAATCTGTAGTTCTCGCAGAAGATATAGGATCCAGATGCTGTCTGCACATGTGTAGGCTAGAGCACGGTACTCCGCCTCTGAGCTTGAGCGAGAGACCGTTTTCTGCTTCTTGGCACTCTAGGAAATTAGGTTTGGACCCAAGAAAAGACATAAACCAGTTACAAATCTATGTGTGTCAGAGCAACCTGCCCAATCAGCATCAGAGAAGGCACCTATTTGAAGAGGGAAGGAAGGATGAACGCTGGATGTGGATTCCAGTACCTAGTGTACCCTTCAAGTATCGAATGATACGCTTTACGGCATTGAGATGAAGGTCAGTGGGAGAGCTCATGAACTGAGAAACCTGTTGGACAACAAAGGAGATATCTGGGCGTGTCAATGTTAGATAAAGTAAGGCTCCAACCAGTTGTCGATAGAGAGTGGCATCTGGTAAGATTTGGCCAACAACAGCAGTGAGGTTTTGTTTGGTAGCCACCGGGGTGAGGGCTGGTTTACAATTTGTGAGGCCACTTCTAGTGAGGATTTCAGTGCAGTATTTGTTTTGAGTTAAGTGGAGGTCGATGGCTGTTTTGGTTGCTTCAACACCAAGGAAGTAGTGGAGGTCACCTAAGTCTTTGATAGCGAAGTTAAGAGCCAAGGTTGTCTTGAAGGAAGACACAACAACCTGAGAGTTTCCTGTCAAAACAATGTCATCGACATATAGGAGAAGAAACATGGTGATATTGTTTTGATGGAGAACAAACAGAGAGGGATCATCCCGACTTTGGTGGAAGCCATACTGAAGCAGGAAGGAACTGAAACGTGCAAACCAGGCACGAGGGGCTTGCTTGAGGCCATAGAGGGCCTTGTGCAGGCGACAGACATGGTGAGGATGTTGTGGATCAATGAAGTCTGGGGGCTATGTCATGTAGACCTCCTCTGTGAGATGACCATGTAGGAATGCATTGGTGACGTCCAATTGGCGTAAGGGCTAGTTAAGAGAGACAACAACAGCTAGAACCACACGAATAGTTGCTGGTTTGACAACGGGGCTGAATGTTTCATGATAGTCTAGGCCTTCAGTTTGGTGAAAGCCTTTGGCCACCAGACGTGCCTTGTACCTTTCAAGGGTGCCATCGGCCTTTTGTTTGAGACGATAGACCCATTTACACCCGATGGCAGTTTCATGAGGAGAGAGAGGGATAAGGGACCAGGTCTGTTGGTTTTTCAGGGCTGAATATTCCTGATTCATGGCCCTCGTCCAATTGGGGCAGCGGGAAGCTTGTTTATATGTGGTGGGTTCTGGGAAGGACTCTTTTAAGAGTAGAAAAAAATTGGGCGAGAGGATAGCGGCTTGTAAAAAGTAAGTGACGGGATTTACAGATCCCTGCTTTGTTGCGGGTGACCATGGGATGGATATTTCTGGTGGTGGGTGGGAAGGAGACGAAGAATTGGAAATAGAGGGGGGAGAGAGGGGGGGAGGGGGGAGGGAGACGTGATTGGTGGAGGATTTTCAGATACTGGGGTGGAGGATGATGTGTCGTAAAATGGTGGTGGAGGTAGAATAGGAATGGGAGATTGGTTTAGGGCTGAGTTAGTGTTAGACGCAACTGCTGGACTGAACTGGGTGGTATTGGGCTCGTATGTTGGGCCTATGATATTTGAGTTAGTGACGATGGGAATAAAGGAGAAATCTGGGCTAGGGTTAGGTTTTGTGGGATAAGGAAACACTGTTTCATTAAAGAGGACATGATGGCTTATATAAACACGTCCAGTAGGGACGTGTAAACAACAGTAACCAGAATGATGTGAACTATAGCCGAGAAACACACAAGAAAGAGAGCGAGGCTGGAGTTTGTGTTTGGTTTAGTCACCAAGGTAGGGAAAACAGGCAGAACCAAAGGTTTTGAGAACGTGATATGGGGGTGGTGTACCGTGAAGGACAAAGTGGGGTGAAGACCATCGAAGGATGGATGTAGGGGCAGATTGATGAGGAAGGTTTCTGTGGTAACAACCTCTGCCCAATAACAATAAGGTAGGTCAGCAGTGAGAAGGACGGTACGACCAATTTCTGAGATATGTTTGTGCTTACGTTCGACTAGACCATTTTGTTGAGGAGTGTGTGGGCAGGAAAATCGGTGGTGTATGCCATTGTAGGAACAAAAGTCCTAAAACTGGTGGTTGGTATATTCCTTGCCACCATCAGATTGGAAGTTTTTAACGGTGGTGGCAAAGTGATTTTTAACATAGGAGAAAAATTGGAGAACTTTGAAAAAATAAATGATTTAAGGCGAATAGGGAAAATCCATGAGCATCTGGTAAAATCGTCAGTAAATAGTACATAATAGCGAAAACCAAAAACAAAAGGGGGTAGGAGACATCCAAACATCAGAGTGTATAAGATCAAACGGTTTTATTGCTTTGTGTTCAACAGGGGAAAAAGACAATGTCTGGGATTTTCCAAAGGCACATTGATTACAAAACATTGAATTTAAGAAACTGGAGAGTAAAGCTTGGTCTGAGTGGCTAGCTTGCGCAGGACTTGAGTAGAAGGGTGGCCGAGGTGTTGGTGCCATATTTCAGGAGGTGCAGTAGTGAGCATGGCTTGAGGGGACAAGTTGGGACTTGGTGGAATGGGATACATGCCTCCTTCACATTGGCCCTGAACAAGAACAGCTCTAGTTGTTAAATCCTGAATGACAAAGTGGGTGGGGTAGAAAGTCAGACTAACTTGATTGTCCTTGGTAAATTGGGCGACAAAGAGCAGATTTTTACGTATTGAGGGAACATGGAGTACATCAGTGAGGTTAAAGAGATAGGGACTAGAGGAGAAGTTGATATTACCATTATGAGTGATAGGCAAAGTGGTATCGTTGCCAACCATGATCTGATCAGTTGGGGGTGTGGCAGGTTGGCTGGGAGGGGCAGAGGCCATGGTGACATGGTGAGTAGCACCACTGTCCGGGTACCAATTGGGGTAAGAAATCTGGGCAAGGTGAAGGCCAGCAAACGCCTAGGAAAGATCATGATCCAGTGAGCTGGAGAGTGTTGAAGAATTGGCTCAGAAAATACCAAGAATTAGTGTTTGACTAGGAATACTAGTTTAACTAGGATTCCAAGTTAATCTAGTGTTTCCATATAGGATTAGGAAAAGTATTCCATAGCCCTCTAGAGATTAGGAAATAAGTTATCTTTCCATCTCCAAAGAGGAATAAGAATTGTAATATGCTAAGGAGTGTAACCTAAGTCCTATACATTATAAATAGGCTTCCTAGGAGTCCTTACATACACACAAAAAAATAAGACAGCAGTAAACAAAGAAGTCATACACGGGTATAAGAGCAAAAGAGTGATTTGAGAGTGGTGACATGGTGAGTAGCACCACTGTCCGGGTACCAATTGGGGTAAGAAATCTGGGCAAGGTGAAGGCCAGCAAACGCCTGGGAAAGATCATGATCCAGTGAGTGGGATAGTGTTGAAGAATTGGCTCGGAAAATACCAAGAATTAGTGTTTGACTAGGAATACTAGTTTAACTAGGATTCCAAGTTAATCTAGTGTTTCCATATAGGATTAGGAAAAGTATTCCATAGCCCTCTAGAGATTAGGAAATAAGTTATCTTTCCATCTCCAAAGAGGAATAAGAATTGTAATATGCTAAGGAGTGTAACCTAAGTCCTATACATTATAAATAGGCCTCCTAGGAGTCCTTACATACACACAGAAAAATAAGACAGCTGTAAACAAAGAAGTCATACACGGGTATAAGAGCAAAAGAGTGATTTGAGAGATCGTGAGCAAGGGTTTGGGATTAGGTCAGGATTCTACATAAGTTCTTGTAATCTTGTTATCTTCATAGTGCTAGTGATTTCTCAAGGAGGTCACACGAGGACGTAGGCAAAGATTAGCCGAACCTCGCTAAATTCTTGTGTTCGTGTGTGTGGCGTGTTTACTTTATTGTTCATCTATATTTCGCATTATCTTAGCATCATCCTATTGTTTGCATAGTCACCTAAGTCTATCAAGAAACAAGATCAGTAAAGGGACAAAATTTACAACAGAGAGATGTGGGCAGTGGGCTGCAATGTGACCAATTCGGTTGCAAGACCAGCATTATGGTCCAGTAGAGCGGGGTGGAGGGGCAGAGTAGGAGCCAAGTACTCCAGGGGCTGTGATTGGGGTGTAGGACCTGCCAAAACTGTGACGGTAGAACTGTCTTGAGCCACGGCCTAGGCGGGAGTCATGGTGGAAATTTTGACGATCACGAGTAGTATAATAGATTTGGGTTGGAGGAGCCATGATAGGGCCTTGAGGAGAGGCATAAAGGGCAGTGGGATGGGGTGTTGATGTAAGAGAAGAAGTCAAGGTTTGCTGCGCCTCAAAGGATAGTAGACAGGCTCTTAGTGTTAAAAACCCGTAGCCGGATCTGGTTCTTTAATGTAACCAACGACAATAGACTAAAACTAGCAAAATTTAGGAAACTTAGAAACGCACAAGAATTATACTGGTTCATAAAAACTTTTTCCTACGATCAGTTGTGATTTCTCTACCTTCCTTTATTAATAATAGAGATTACAAGACTTTTGTAACCCTAGAACTAGTCCCAAAACTCTTGGCTATTATAACTATTTTTCTTTATATTAAATAAGCCTTGCCGCACCCTATTTATAGATATAAAGTCGGCTTACATGTCCTAAGGCTGATTGATTTCCCCTTCCTAAGAGGGATAGGAGTTTACCCTTATTCGAAACCTAATTGAATAAGGAAACCTGATCGTTCCACCTTGGTGAGTCAAACCAAGTCTTGATCGTTGCACTCCAGAGTATCTTTGAACCTCCTTGAAGCAGGTTTGGAAATCTTCAAGAGTCTTCACATTGGCAAACTTCATCTTGCCTCATTGCACCTCGAGTGAAGAGGTGCCCCACTTTAATCAATCGACGAGATTGATAAACTTCATGCAATACTTGAACTTCTTGGTCGACACTATCTTTGTAAGGTAATTTGCGGGATTGTCATCCGTATGGACCTTTTCAATTCAAGGACCTTTTCAATTCAAGGACCTTTTCAATTCAAAACTCCTTAGACTCCACCCAATTTTTGATTCTGTGATATCTTACTTCAATGTGCTTTGATCTTTCAGAAAAAAACTTTATTCTTTGCCAAGTGAATGGCACTTTGATTGTCACACTTCAACTTCACACAATCTTAGGTGATTCCCATTTGACTTACCAAACCACTAAGCCAAATTGTTTCATTTCCAGTTTCGGCCAATGTAATATATTCTGCCTCTGTGGTTGATAAAGTTGTAATTGGCTGTAGCAGTGCCCTCCAACTTATCGGTCCTCCTGTACAAGTAAACACATAACCAGAAGTTGACCTTTTCTTATCTAAGTCTCCTGCATAATCAGCATCCACATATCCCAATATCCCTGCATGTTATTTTTGCTTTTGAAACATAATCTTCTGTTGCCAAGAACCTTTCAAATAACGCAAAATTCACTTGATTGCATCCCAATGTTGCCTTCCTGGATTTGCCATGTATCTAGAAACGACACTGATTGCTTGAGCTATGTCGGGGCATATGCATACCGTTGCATACATGAGGCAACCCATAACATTAGCATAAGACACCTTCTCCATTGCTTGCTGCCCTTCCTTAGACTTAGGATACTGTTGCTCACTTAACTTCAGGTGATCTGCCAAAGGAGTCTTAACTACCTCTGCTTCTTGCATGCTGAACTTCTCAAGAACCTTCTAAATATACGCAACTTGTGATATCCAGGTCTTTCCTGCGGTCCTTTCTCTCTGAATTTCCATGCCAAGGATCTTTTGAGTTGCACCTAGATCCTTCATGTGGAACTCCTCGCTCAACATCTTCTTCAAGTTTCAAATTCTAGACTTGTCTTAACACGCGATTAGCATGTCATCCACATATAGTAATAGCAATATGATCATCCCATCTTGGAATACATGATAGTACACGCAACAGTCATATAAACATCTTCTAAAATTAATTTTCAGCATGAAGTAATCGAACCTTTTGTACCACTGTCTTAGAGACTGTTTCAGGCCATATAGAGACTTCCTTAGTTGACATACTAGGCTTTCTTTCCCATCTTCAACAAACCCTTCTGGTTGAGCCATGAAAATTTTCTCCTCTAGGTTCCCGTGAAAAAATGCTGTCTTCACATCTATCTACTCAATCTCCATGTCATACTGAGTTGCCATTGCTAAGAGCAATCTGATAGAAGTATGCTTGACTACGGGTGAAAAGATCTCATCATAATTCACCCCCTTCTTTTGTGAGTACCCTTTTGCCACAAGCCTTGCTTTGAATCTCACAGCTTCTTGTTCATGTAGTCCTTTCTTTTTCCTAAATACCCACTTTCATCCAACTAGCTTTCTATTTTTGGGCTTTGGAACCAATTCCCAAACAGAGTTCTTGTAATGAGACTCAATTTCTTCTATCATAGCACTTATCCAGCTAACCCGCTCATCACTTGCTATAGCTTCTTGATAAGTAGTTGGATCTCCTTGACTGATGTTGAGAGCATAATTAATTTCGTCTTGGTCAAACCCAAACTTGTCGGGTTTCTTCTTGTTCCGATTAGGTTTGTCCAGTGCTATGCATATCTGGAATGCAGGTGGATTGGTGGTTGGAGTTTGAACCCTTTGGAATGTCTGGCGGATTGGAGTGTCTTCAATCTACCCTGTTTCTTGCTTTACATGATTCCTAACTGATAAGCGATGATGATGCTCATCTTCTTCCTCAAAAACATCAGATTTAGTTTCTTGCTCAATTTGGTCTACCTGAGCTTCTTCTTTATCTGAATTTATTAACGAAATCCTTGTTGCTTCAATTTCAGCATCGCCTTTCTCTCTACTGCCCTCGACTTTGTTTAGAGGTATGGTTGTCTCATCAAAGACAACATCTCAACTGACAACCTTTTTCTTGTTGTTGATATCCCACAGCTTGAAACCCTTCACTCCTTTCTCAAAACCTAAGAATATACAATGTGTAGACTTTGATTTGAGTTTGGACCTTTCATCACTTGGAATATGTGCATAAGCATTACAGCCGAATACCCTAAGCTTGGAATAGTCCACTGGCTTCTCAAACCATACCTCCTCTGCACTCTTAAAATCGAGAATTGTAGATGGTGATCTGTTAATCAAATAACCTGCATGATTAACAACCTCTGCCCAGAAACTATCGGGCAATCCTGCATGAAATCGCTTGCTCCTCTCTCTCTCTCCATGTGAGTTCGATTCATCCTCTCGTCATCTCCATTTTGTTGGGGATTTTTCTTTATTGTGAAGTGTCTTATTATGTTTTCTTGCTTGCAGTAATTCGTAAACTCATTACTTGTATATTCACCTCCATTGTCACTTCTCAAGTACTTGATTTTTCTTCCAGTTTGATTCTTGGTTTCTATTTTTCATTCCTTGAACTTTGCAAAAACCTCGGATTTCTGCTTCATGAAATAAACCCAAATCTTCCTAGAAAAATCATCCATGAAAGTAACAAAGTACCTAGCTCCACCTTTTGACTTGGTGGGTGCAGGTCTCCAAACATCTGAGTGAATATAGGTGAGTTGCTCCTTGATTCGGTTATGTGCACTGCTACTCATGAATGATACCTTCTTTTGCTTTTCAAGAACACAATATTCACAAAAGTCCAATTTGCAGGATGACATGCCTTCTAATAGGCCTTGCTTGTGTAGTTCTTGCAACCTCTTCTAACTTATGTGTCCGAGCCTATGATGCCAGAGTTTAGTCTTGTCTTCTATACCTTGAGAAACAGCTGCTCCCCCGATTATAGTGGTCCCAATTAACTTGTACAGCTTATTGGGTTGTAGGTCACCCCGCATTCCGAGTCTTCCGTCTTTAGACTCGTACCCGTAGCCGGCCTCATCTAAGGTACCCAAAGAAATCAAGTTCTTCCTTAGTCTAGGGGATATCTAATGTTCCCCAAAACTCATATCATCCCATCAAACATCCTAATTCGAACACAGCGGATTCCTTTTACAGGACATGCCGAATTGTCCCTTATTGAAACTTCCCCACTGCTGACTTCTTTGTTAGTATCGAAACATTCTCTTACTGCACATATGAAAAGTGCACCCGGTATCCAAAATCCAATTTGTGAGAGCCTTGGAGCCTGATGTTACTGAAAGAAACTCCCCGTCACTCTCATGCTTGGTGATTGCACTAGCTAAACCTGAGCTTCCTTCCATCTTGGCTTTCTTCTCTTTCTAAATCCTACAGTTCCTCTTCCAATGATCAGCTGAACCACATTCGAAGCAACCTTCATTCTTTTCCATCTTCTTCTTGGATTTTGACCCACCTTTGTTGCTTGGTTTCTCTTCCTTTGTCTTTTCCGCCCCCTCTCCTCGCCTTTTCCATAAAGACCCTGAGAGCTTTCAGTTATATCGTCTAGTTTAGCATATGATTGAAGAGCTTGAATTACGTTTTCAAGCTTTAGAGACTCCTTTCCGAACATCAGGGTTGTTTGAAAGTGCTTGAAAGATAGGTAGAGACCTTAGTAAGATGCTAGCCAAATCATCACCTTTGTACATTTCTCCGACCTTTTGAAGATTAGCTATGCAATTCTGGAACCTGCATATGTGATCTTCAATATCGTCTCCTTCCAGTCGAAGTTTGAATAGATCATCCTTTAGAAAAAGTTTATTGGACACGGTTTTGCCCATATAAACATTCTCTAGCTTTTCCCATGCTTCCTGGGCAGTCACCTTTTCGGTGATGTGTGACTGAATCTCTCTGTTGAGTGCATCATCCAAGTCCTGCTGTAACAGTACGTTCGTTCTTTATCATCCTTTTCTAGTTCGTGAAGTCATCCTTGCCGTCAAAAGGTTTCAATGCAGGTCCTAGATCTGCAGTCATCTTTCCTTGGGACATTGCAGAACCCCTTGAGCCAAGCTATGATACCAATTGTTAAAAACCTGTAGCCGGATCTGCTTCTTTAATGTAACCAACGACAATAGACTAAAACTAGCAAAATTTAGGAAACTTAGAAACACACAAGAATTATACTGGTTCGACAGAACTTTTGCCTACGTCCAGTTGTGATTTCTCTAGGTAGAGAAATCACGACATCCTTTATTAATAATAGAGATTACAGAACTTTTGTAACCCTAGAACTAATCCCAAAACCTTTGGCTATTCTAACTATGTTTCCTTATATTAAATAAGCCTTGCCATACCCTATTTATAGGTATAGAGTCGGCTTACATGTTCTAAGGCTGATTGAATTCCCTTTCCTAAGAAGGATAGGAGTTTACCCTTATCCGAAACTTAATTGAATAAGGAAACTAGAAGTTCTTTTCTAACACAATCCTAAACCAAATAGGACACAGTTGACGAGCCAAATCCTAACGCTTAGGTCAGATAAGGGAGGAAGGGATGGGAAATTCAGCATAGCTGTTACCAGCATGGTGTATTCAGGTCCCAAACCATGTAGGACAGCAATGACAAGATCTTTTGTGAGAAAGGCTCATTAATGGCAGCAAGGGAATCAGCAAGGGCTTTGGCTTGATTTAGATAGTCAAAGATTGTTTTGGACCTTTGGTGAGGGACATGATCTAAAAGCGAAGGTTGGTGGCATTGGCAAGGGATTGGTGGGAGAATTTTTGGCGCAAACAATCCCAAATGGCACGGGAAGTGTTGAGACCCACAACCTGGGACAAAACAAGTTCAGTGAGTTGTACGAATCATACTGACAAAGGTTTGGACAATTTGAAACCATTGTTGATAGGCAGGATTAGGCACGGGTTCAGGAGGAGTGAAATGAGAGGCAGTAAGATCAGATTGGGGAGAAGATGCAGGAGACAGAGAAGGTAAGATGGTGGGAGGAGGAGAAGGGTGGGTGCCATCAATGAATCGCCAATAGTTATGGCCAATCAAGAAGGGTTTAATTTGACTTTCCCACAAGAGGTAATTGGTTTCAGTTAGTTTGATAGAAACCAAATTAGAAACATGAGTGGGGGAGATTGATGGAGAAGAACAGGAGAGAGGGGTTCTAATCAAGAAGGGTTCTAATAATGTTGTACATTATTGTTCAGCATGTTATGCCTGTACGTTAATTGGTCAGTATACTATGCGTGTGCGTTATGTGTAGTCGGTCAACGAAATGTTGTAAGTTTTGTCCCTTTATTGATTTTGTTTCTTGATAGACTTTAGGTGATCGTGCAAACAATAGGATGATGCTAAGATAATGCGGAATATAGATAAAGAATATAGTAGACACCATGAACACAAGAATTTAGCGAGGTTCGGCTAATCTTTGCCTACGTCCTCGTGTGATCTCCTTGAGAGACCACTAGCATTATGAAGATAACAAGATTACAAGAACTTATGTAGAATCCTGACCTAATCCCCAAAGCCTAGCTCACGATCTCTCAAATCACTCTTTTGCTCTTATACCCGTGTATGACTTCTTTGTTTACTGCTGTCTTATTTTGTGTGTAGATGTAAGGACTCCTAAGAGACCTATTTATAATGTATAGGACTTAGGTTACACTCCTTAGCATATTACAATTTCTATTCCTCTTTGGAGATGAAAAGATAATTTATTTCCTAATCCCTAGAGGGCTATGAAATACTTTTTCTAATCTTATATGGAAACTCTAGAAAAACTCAGGTTTCCTAGTTCATCATTTGGAATTCTAGTCAAACTAGTATTCCTAGTCAAATCCTAATTCTTGGTATTGCCGAGCCAATTCTTCAACAAGAAAATCAAGTCGTATAGAAAACCAGCAATCCATGTAACATCGGGATATACCTTTTATCATCATCAGCATCATCGAGTTTCACAAATTTATCATTCAATTATATTATCTTCTTGTGCCTTAAAGATTTAGTCTAAAATGGATGGTTTCTTATTGTCTTTATTGATGTTCAACCATGTCAATCATGGTCAACTAATTTGATCACAATGTGCTGACTGTTAATCTGTTGAACATGTCACAATCACATTGATGCCAGCATATTCAATGATTATTTTAACCTTGGGGCTCGAGACAATCTAATTGTATTTTTTGGCTACAGTGTCAGGTTATAATGCAAATTATGGCAATCCCGAAGCAGTATATGCAGGGAATCCTTATCCTGCCAACTACGGCATGAATTCTGTACGTTTTTCTCTGTTTACTGATTTCATAAGAGGCGTGTTAACTGCTTATACATTGATATAATTTGTTTTCTGGTATATCTTTAAACTGCAACATCTGGCTGTTATGTATGCAACATTTTCCTGTAATTGTCTGAATATGTTTAATTGTTCCTCCCTCTATTTTCAGGTACCAAGTGGCACTGAAGGTTTTGCTCAGTATGGACATATGCCTGGTTCGTGGGGTGCATATGACATGCAGCGAGCTCAGGGGCACAGATAAACGAGTTGATCAATGATGCTTAGCTGTGTTCTGACTGGTATCTTGGCTGCTGTGCATTAGAGACTTAGGTCTGTGATTGAGGTGTTATCTCATAATAGACGTGTTGAAAATTTTTATTGTTCATTTGGTGTTTAGTAACTACCAAAATATATGCCAAATCATATTATCTTGATGGTGCAGTACACTAGTGATAGTTTGGTGTTCTTAGATGCAGATATTTGCCCAAACTTCCGTAAATGCATTTTGTTATGATATTAATGCTTCTTGTCCTTGTTTATATAAGCATTGTCCATGTTGAATTTAGATATAAAATCATTTTTACATTCTTTTGTGCTTTTCCTCTGTGAGATCTGCTTCGTAAGGCTAGCTTGTTAACTTTCCTGTTTTCTGAAGCAAGAACATTGTGTATGATCTCCATTGTTAATTTTTTATTGGATAAATGAATGGTTATGTCAATTGTGTCTTCGTTATCTGAATTTGTGTCATAACTTTCCTTTCTCATTTGTACAGCTTGTAACATAACTTGATACTCTTCCCTTACGATCTGAACGTATTAATTCATTTTTCTACATTATTATTGGCTGTGTAAGCTTATAGAACATTTCTAGGAAAAAGTTGATTTTTTATTTTCTGCATCTTGTGTGCTAATAAATTTAAGTTTCCATTGGGTTTAGGTTTGATGAAGTTTGTCTTGCAATTTCAAATATTGCCTAATCTGACTGCCTTTAAAGAGTAGTCCTTTCTCCTTTAGTTTGTTATGACCATACATGTCATAATTTAGCTTCTAAGAGTTGATATTTCACCTTAGAGCAACTTCTTCAATACGTATATGAATATGTAAGTCCTTCATAAATGTACTTTTCCTTTTTCTTTAGTCTTTTACTATGCTGGAGGACTAGGGTTCACTAATGAATATAAGCTCTTGGGGTCTGTTTTGTGCTAAATTAGTGTTAAAATTGTTAATTTATTGTTTTCTTTTCTCTTTAGCGATGTTGCCCTGCGCCCATTGTATTATTATATTTCTACTAATCCAATTGCTCATCATAATTGGAATCTGGTTATGTTCTAGCAAACATAAAACTCAAGAAAGAATACTTAATTTTTCTTGAAATCCTGTGAGAGAACACATCACACAACCACAGCCACGTTAGAAAGAAAATTTCTAAGGATAATCTGCTACCTTATTCTTTGGTTAGATGAGGGAGTGAATGTTGTATTATTATATTTCCACCAATCCAATTGCTCATCATGATTAGATTTTATTTATGTTCTAGCATAAAGAGATAGGAAATTTCCTTGTATTTCTTGAATAATAACTTTACAGTGTAGAGAGGTATTTATACAGATGCTAGGTTAAACTAACTAGGAAATAAATACTTAGACTAGGAAGGAAATCACAGACCTAGACTAGGAAAGTATCTACAGGATTTAATGTACAAGTTTAGGAAAGAATCAGGGAGATTCTTTGGGCCTAAGATAACACAGGATCAAGGAGATTGATCCTCAATCTCTGGGGATTCTGGGGGATCCTTATTACGCCCCCGCAAGACGGTGGTGCCGTCGGCAACGCCGATCTTGGTGCGGAGCAGGTGAAAACGCTGCCGGGGCAGGGGCTTGGTAAGTGCATCGGCTAGCTGATCATCAGTGGGCACATGATGGACTTGTAGGAGGCCACGGGTGACCTGGTCACGGACGAATTGAAAGTCTATGTCCACGTGCTTCATCCTGGAATGGAGAGCGGGGTTTGCGCAGTAGAAGGTAGTGCCCAGATTATCGCAGGAGATGGTGGGTTTCCCGTTGGGGGTGATGCCAAGTTCCTTCATGAGGGACTGAACCCAAAGGAGTTCCGCAGTTGTGGATGCGACTGCGCGGTATTCTGCCTCTGTGGAAGAGCGGGAGACTGACCTCTGTTTGCGGGAGCTCCATGACACCAGGTTTCCTCCGAGGTACACAAGGTAGGCTGTAGTGGATTTGCGGTCGTCTTGATCACCTGCCCAATCCGCATCGGAAAAGGCAGTGAGAGTACTGAAGGAATGGGTGACGGCATGAAGTTGGTGGGACGATTGGCGATGAAGATGCAGGCCAAAGAGGAGGGTGCCTTTGAGATAACGAAGCACACGCTTCAAGGCCTGCCAATGGAGCTCTGAAGGAGCGTGCATGAACTGAGAGAGGCGGTTGACAGCAAAGGAAATGTCAGGTCTGGTGAGGTTCAGATACTGCAGACTGCCCACAACTCTTCGAAATAGGGTGGCATCAACAGGTGGGGAGCCATCGTTGAGGTGGAGGGGTGGTGAAACAGCAAGGGGGGTGGAGACAGGTTTGGCTCCGTCCATGTGCACCAAGGTGAGGATATCTTGGAGGTACTGGTGCTGTGATAAGAAGAGGCCATCCGTGGTAGGGATGACCTCCACGCCAAGGAAGTAGTGCAAAGTGCCCATGTCTTTTACTGAGAACCGGTTGGCCAGTGCAGATATGAACCGGGAAATGAGTGCTGAGTTGTTGCCTGTAACAATAAGGTCGTCAACATAAACCAGAAAATAAGTTGTGTTGGAACCTTGCCTGAGTAGGAAGAGAGAAGCATCAGAAAGGGCATTGACAAAGCCCTAGGCCAGAAGAAAGGAGTGCAATTCCTTGTACCAGGCCCGTGGGGCCTGTTTGAGGCCATATAGGGCTTTCCGGAGTTGGCAGACATAGGTTGGGTTGTGAGGGTCCACAAACCCAGCTGGCTGGGCCATGTAAACGGTGTCATGAAGAGTGCCCTGCAGGAATGCATTATTCACGTCCAGCTGACGTATAGACCAGCCATTGGTCACGGCTAGATGAAGAATGATCCGGATGGTGGTGGGCTTCACCACGGGGCTGAATGTGGCTGAGTAGTCCACTCCGGGACGCTGGTGGTAACCCTTAGCCACTAAGCGTGCCTTGAACCTGTCCACGGTGCCATTGGGCTTTCGTTTGATCCGAAAGACCCATTTGTTTCCAATAACATTCTGGTTGGGTTGTGGGGGTACAAGGGTCCAGGTGCCATTGGTTATAAGAGCATTGAGCTCATCGGACATTGCTGCACGCCACTGTGGGTGTTTCACGGCCTGGGAGACACAGGTAGGCTCAGGGAGGTCTGGGAGAGGGTGGGCAGTGGCGGTGAGAGCATAGGTGGGCACAGAGGGAAGACAGCCTGTTTTGCTGCGGGTTAGCATGGTATGGGTGGGGGCTGGGGGAGCTGGGGCTGGGGGAGCAGGTTGTGGAAGGGTAGAGGCCAGCGGTGGTGAGGAGGCGGATGTGGAAGGCGGCCGAGGGGGTCGCCGTGTGTAGGTTCGAAGAGGAGGAGGTGGTTGTGCAGGAACAGAGGATGCAGCAGTGGTGGTGGCTGGTTGGGGTGGCAAGCCGGTTGCTGTGGTGGTGGAGGGGGACCGGGTGAGCAGTGGGACGGGCTGGACCGTTGCTGGAGCAGTTGCTGCGTCAAGGCCTGATGAGGAGGACGTGTCGGAGGGTCCTGCTGTTGGAGTGGCAGCCGGTGTGGGCACTGGTGGAGCAGCAGAGACAGGGGCAGGGAGGAAGGTGACAGGGGGCAGAGAAGAGAGCCAACCTTGGATATTGTGGGGGGTAACAGGAGGAACGTGGGAGGAGTGGTGGAGACCTGGATAGGTGGACTCATCAAATTGAACATGGCGGGAGACATAGAGCCGATGGGCAGAAGTGTCATAACACAAATATGCACTTTGGTTGAGAGAGTAACCAAGGAAGAGGCAGGGAGTGGAACGGGGTTGCATTTTGTTGGTGTTGTACGGACGTAACCAGGGAAAACAGAGGCAGCCAAAGGTACGGAGGCGGTGATAGTTGGGTGGAAGGTGAAAGAGAGCCGTGTATGGTGACTGGTTGTTGAGAGTGGAAGTGGGGAGGCGGTTGATGAGGTAGGTTGCTGTTTTGAAGGCATAGGTCCAGTAGGAGAGTGGAAGGTTAGCTTGATGGAGGAGGGTGAGGCCAGTTTCAACAAGGTGGCGATGGCGACGTTCAGCCATGCCATTGTGTTGGGGAGTGTGAGGTGGAGTGAGGAGATGATTAATACCATGGGTGGCAAGGAAGGGTTTGAGCTTTGTGAATTCACCACCACCATCTGTATAGAGTGTTTGAATGGGGTGCTGGAAGTATTTTTCAACGAGGTTTTTGTAGTCAATGAAAGTGGAGAAAACATCTGATTTTTTTCTGAGAGGGTATAACCATGTATATTTAGTGAAGTGGTCAACAAAGATGATATAATATGAAAAACCATCAACAGAAGTGTAGGGGGCAGGGCCCCAAACATCAGTATATATTAGTTGAAGGGGACGGTGACTCTTAAGGGAAGAGGTGCCAAACGGCAACCTATGACTTTTATTACAGAGACAGGACAGACACTTAGTTTCAGGAAGCTGGGAGGATAGTTTGATGGATGACTGACGAAGAATGGTGGTGAGAACTTTGTCATGAGGATGGCCAAGGCGGCGATGCCAGAGGTTGGGAGAGACCACTACACCCACCAGTGCTTGAGGTTGCTGCAGGGTTGTAGACGACCACTCATACACGCCATCCTTACTCGGGCCTTGAAGAAGAACCGCCCCCGTGCTCAGGTCCTTGACATGAAAACAATGAGGAAAAAGTTCAATAGAGGTATTGTGAGCTTGATTAAACTTGGAAATGGAAAGAATGTTGCGAGTTATTTTAGGAGCACACAGCACATTAGTAAGAGAGAAAGTGTGAGAAGAGGGAGAGGGAAGAGTGGCAGAGCCGACATGGGTGATGTCAAGCCCTGTCCCATTACCAATCAGAATCTCATCGGGCCCCTGGTACTCAGAAACAGCAGAGAGGTTGTGTGGGGAAGCAGTGACATGGTGGGAAGCGCCGGAATCAAGGAGCCAGGGTGAGGAGGAGGTGGAGTGGCCGGGAAAGGTGGGATTGGCCACTGGTGGAACAGCAGATGGACGTTGCAGCTGGGGACATCGTTTGGCACTATGTCCTTGAGTGCCACACCATTGGCAAAAACCACGGTAACCACCGCCCTGGTTGCTGTTGGTCCTGCGTGGGTAAGCCTGGGGCTGGGCAGAGCGCTGAGAAGCAGAGCCACGGCTGTCAGAAGTAGGGTTGAAGGTGCGGTGGTCAGAGGAGCCGCGAGGAGAGCGGTTGTAGGAGGGGTGGCGGGTGGTTTGGGCAGCATTGGCGGTGATGACAGAGTGCGGGGAAGCAGGGGCTTCACGAGAGGTGGCTGCCTCATGTTGAACCAGCATATCATGGAGGTTTTCAAACGAAACAGAGGTGTCTCGAGAGCGTACTGCAGCTGCAATGTCTTTGAAGGCTGAGCCAACGCCGTTGAGGACATAGAGGAGGAGGTCATCATCGGAAAGTGGGGCATCAATAGCAGCGAGTTCGTCTGAAATGAGACGAACCTCCTGCAGGTAGTCACTGACTGGTCGGTTGTCCCGGCGAAGAAGAGTTAGCTTCTCTTTGAGGCCTAAAACACGGGCTCTAGCTTTGCTAGCATAGAGGCGTGTGAGGCGTGTCCAGGCGGCTGCAGAGGTTTTTGCAGCGGCAATCAGGGTAACAACCTGAGGAGAAACAGAGCCAAGAATGGCATGGAGGATCAGCTGATCCTGGCGGTACCAGAGAGCATGAGGAAGGGTTAGTGATATCAGGGTTTGGTGAGGGAGTTTGGATGACAGGTGCTGGCGATGGAGCAGCCATGGAAGGAGGATTTTTGGGAAGAAAAAGGAAAAAAATAAAAAACGGAAGGGTTTTCTGCTCGGTGGAGCCTTAAGGCTCTGATACCATAAAGAGATAGGAAATTTCCTTGTATTTCTTGAATAATAACTTTACAGTGTAGAGAGGTATTTATACAGATGCTAGGTTAAACTAACTAGGAAATAAATACTTAGACTAGGAAGGAAATCACAGACCTAGACTAGGAAAGTATCTACAGGATTTAATGTACAAGTTTAGGAAAGAATCAGGGAGATTCTTTGGGCCTAAGATAACACAGGATCAAGGAGATTGATCCTCAATCTCTGGGGATTCTGGGGGATCCTTATTATAGCAAACATAAAACTCAAGAAATAATACTTAATTTTTCTTGAAGTTCTGTGAGCATGGGATGTGTATGCTGCGGTCGAGGGGGTGGGGGAGGAGGGTGAGAGGAGTCCAGGGGGCGAGGACGCCTGCTGTAAGTGAGGAGTGGAGGAGGAAGGGTGTTAGGGATGGTGGTGGCAGAGGGTGGGGCGGTGGGGCCGGTTTCTGGAGGTGCAGGTGCAGCAGGAGGTGGCGGAAGACCAGAGGTAGGGGGTGACAGAACCACAGCAGAGGAAGGGTGAGCCTCGAGACGGAGTAGAGAGGGTGCAGTGAGTTGATCCTCAGGAGGGGAATCAGCAGGCACGGCCGGTGGGGCAGGTGTTGCAGTCGAAACAGGAACGACGGAAACGGGTGGTAGAGTGGCAAGCCAAGAGGCAGTGAGTTCAGGAGTGACCAGAGAAGTGTGGGGAGTGACAGGTGAACCCGGGAAGGTAGACTCATCAAACTGGACATGACAGGAGACATAGAGTTTATGAGTGGAGGGGTCAAGACACAAGTAAGCGCTCTGGTTGAGGGAATATCCAAGAAAGGCACATGGCGTGGACCGGGGTTGAAGTTTGTTCTGGGTGTAAGGGCTAAGCCAAGGGAAACAAAGGCAACCGAAGGTACGCAAACGGGTGTAATTAGGCGGGAGGTTAAAGAGGAGAGTGTAAGGGCACGTATTTTGGAGGTTGGGAGTGGGAAGCCGGTTGATTAGGTAGACAGCTGCCCCGAAAAGCATAGGACCAGTAGGAGAGTGGAAGGGAGGCCTGGTGGAGGAGGGTGAGACCTATTTTGACAATGTGACGATGTCGCCGTTCAGCGACACCGTTATGTTGAGGTGTATGGGAGGGGTTAGGAGATGGTTAATGCCGTGGGTGGCAAGAAATGGCTTCAGTTTGATGAACTCACCACCGCCATCAGTATAAAGAGAGGTGATAGGGTGCTGGAAATATTTTTCAACCAGAGTTTTGAAGTCCTGAAAAGTGGAGTAGACATCGGATTTTGTTCGTAATGGATACAGTCAGGTGTATTTAGTAAAATGGTCAACAAAAATCACATAGTATGAAAAACCATCCACAGATGTGTAAGGAGCAGGACCCCAAACATCGTTGTAAAGTAATTGTAAGGGACGGGTCGATTTAAGAGATGAAACGCCAAATGGGAGGCGGCGGCTTTTATTGCATAAACAGGAAGTACAAACTGACTCAAGATGTTTAGGACACAGAAATGGAAGACTGACTAAGGACACTTTGGAGAACTTTAGAGCTGGGATGGCCCAAACGACGATGCCATAGATTGGGAGAGACCACCACACCCACCAGAGCTTGAGGACGTTGAAGGGAGGAAGAGGACCACTCATAGACACCATTCCTACTCGGGCCTCGAAGGAGAACCTACCCAAACAAAATAATTGTTGGATGTGAGCTTGACAGGAAGCTAGGTTGCGACATTGATAGTAATGAGGGAGAGCGGAAAGGCAGGGTCGACGGCGGGCTGTGGTGGTGGTAGAGAGGTAGCCGAGGCAGGGTTGGGTGGGGCGGCCATGGAAACTGAGGATTTAGGAATTAGGGTTTTTTTTTTTTTTTTTTTACTCGGTGGAGCTTAGGGGCTTTGATACCATAAACAGGTATCGATAAACAGATTTCTGTTTATGTTTTTGATTGATTAACTTGTTGTACAGTAGTGCCCTATTTATACAGAGAATTAACAGAGTCCTAACTAGGTATATACAAGTAGAGTCCTAACTAGGTATGTAGTGGTAGAGACTAACTAGGAAAGAAATACAGTAGGAAGGAATTGAATACAATAGGAAGGAATCAAGATTGATTCCTGTAGAGATTGGAACAGCCGAATCAGGAAGGAGGTTTCTCAATCTCGTGTGATTCGGCTGGGTCCTTAATAAAAGGTAGGTCTACAGTGAAACATCCCTGGTTTTGTGGAAAGCAATGCTCATGAATAGATCAATAACTTATTATCTATGTTGATATCATAAATTGAATAGAAAAATTCTTTATAAGAGTTATTCATCATTATTTTATTATTATCGTTATATCTGTATTCATGAATAACCTAAATTTTGTTAATCAAACAGATGCTTGGATATGAAAGGATTGGACTTTTAAATGCTTGAAGTAGATACTTAAATTTTTTTTAACTAGTTTTTTTATTTTTTATTAAAACATGTTATACACTTGTTTTATTTCAGTTTTCTTGTTAGACATTGCTGGGTGGTTTGTATATCTATTTTGGAATCTTAGATAGATCAAATGATCTGAGTATGTGGCTTACATTGAGTTGTGTCGCTTGTGAGATTGAGTGCACCAATACTTTTTTCTCAAAATCACCTATGGAAGTGAGTAGGTTGGTTTCCATTGAGTTATGTTGCTCAGGAAGTGCTCCACTAGTTCTCCCCAAAATCACATGCTAGAATCAATCTCATGTGCAGGCCTGATATGAATTTTGAAAGGGCTGTTACTCCTGGCTTAGTTTATTATGTTCAGGAAACCTTTATGCTCAGGAAACTTGCATCTATTTAAAGTCAGCGCACACTACTTATAATTGAGTTATAATCTTTGTGTCTAAATTCCAAGTAGTGGAACACTTAGTATGCTGTCACAGCTGCTAAAATCTTAATATATTCATTGTGTCTCCCTGTGCATGGCTTGTATAAAGGGAGTTCTTCGTTATCATCTACTGCAGGATTTCCATTTGTGGAACATGGACCATCCAGGCAGGTTCTGTAGTTACTCATTCCATTTATTAGAATTGTGGCAAGGGACAATTTGTAGACAAAAGGAGTTCACTGTTTGGGACACAGGAGATCTAGTAGGTGACACTTTGATACCTTTTAAGGAAAGGAATTTTTTCCATATCTTGTTTCTTTTAGAAGAACGACAAAAATGTAAGGGAAGCACATTCATAGCATGAGGTATGCTGCTCATTGGGAAGAGAATCAACAATGGAGCTGCAGAAAAAGTTTCTGGTCAAGTAAGTTACTTAAATTTCTGACTTATGACAGTTATTTCTTTCTTCTTTTTTTGTTTCAAATATTATTCCCTCTTGATTGTGACTGGACAAAAAATTGGATTTTAATTAAAGCTGGACTTTTATTTTTGTGCCAAATCTCCTTCTAAGAGGTTCTTTTAGAGAAATTCCTTATGATCGTGATTGAGGAAGTTTGGAGTTTTATCTCCGCGATTCTCTCTTTTATGTTTGTTGGGATTTAGGCTTCAAATCAAGGTATACTGTTTTTTTGTCGTCTTGATGGTTGTTTCTTGGCAGCAGTTAGGATGTTATCTTAGGATATTTTGTCTTCTTGCTTGCTTGTGATGGGAAAGCTCTGACTGGCTGGTAGTTCCCATCTTCTATGTGTGTATTCTAGATTAAAATGAACTTGGTGATTGCTTTTCTTTTGTACTGAAATGTCCTTTTCCATCAATTGTTAGATAGTAAGTAATATTGGATAGGAATTTGGACTCTGTTTTGGAAAACAAAAGTCAATGTGGTGAAGTGTGGATGTAGAGTTCAGAATGAAACAACTTCAGACCATGGAGTGTTCTTGATTTGATTGTAATTGATTGAAAACTCTTTCGGTCTAGGAATATAAGGTTTCTGCTGAAGGTACTATTATATTAAAGCTTCCAAAGTATTCATCACTAGCTTAGTCTAGGAGTTGACTTTTCAGCGGACATCTCTTTCTGGTTAACATAAGGGGCATTACCTGGATTTGGGCCGTGAATGCGCCCTGGAGAATGGTGATTTACCAACAAGCTCTCGCAACAGAGACGTCAGTGGGCAGCATTACCCATTGTTTACTGCATTGGTGCATTTCATCAAGGATCTGGACTTTTTGTCCTTGAAATTTTGCAGTGTTTCTTTTGGATTGCCCACGACCATGGCACCTGTTTGGAAGACTATATACAGTTCAAACTGTTTTATTTGGGTATCATTTTATGCACAGTTCTGATGTAGACATTGTCTAAACAGCTTTCTTCTGTAGATTTGTTTATTTAAGTACTCATTACTTATCCTGTCCGATAGCTTAAGCCACAAATTGGTGCTGCCTAGCTTTCTTTATCTGGTTTGAGATGTGAGGAAAATGTCCCATATCGGAAAATTACAACTACATTTTGTGCCTTATAAGATCTTGGGCTACTTCCCCCATCGTTAATTGGTTTTGGGGTGGAACCTCAATTTTTTACATGGTATCGGAGCGGGGTTATCCCATATGAAGGTTTGACCTCCACACGTGTCACACGTATCCATTCAAATCATCATGTGATAGGCTGGAAAATCTGCCACAAGTGAGGGGGCGTGTTGAGATGTGATGAAAATGTCCCACATTGGAAAAGCACAACTATAATTTGTGCTTTATATGATCTTAGACTACTCTTCCCATTGCTAATTGGTTTTGGGGTTGAATCTCAACTTTTTACGGTCGATACATCAATTAGGTTTTGTTGTTACCTTATCTTTTTTTTTTCTTTCCTATATTTTAGCAAGCTTTATGATGCAGCAGGTTTTAGGTGCTATTATTACCTTATTGCACAACTCTTGAGTTATGAATCTGGAGTTAATATTGTTACAGATTGAAATTTGTGGTTAAACGAAATCTGACTCTATGGTCATCTTCTCACACGTAAAAGTTGTGTCCATGACCATTTTTGTCTTGTAGAATTAAGGAATAAATACCTGCCTAATCAGCTTTTGTGTTGAATTTGCTGCTATTTTTTGTTAATAATGTTTTTTGTTCAGAAAGTCTATCTGAGCTCTAACTTGCTTCATGTATGTCGTCATCTCCAGGTTGCAGCCTTTTTACCCTGCAAATCTACCGAGTTAGGTATCCTGAACTGCTTTGTGAGGAATATGTCACTATGCCACAAGGTATGGCAGCTGTCCAAAATTTACCACCTTTTTCCCTGGTTTATTGTCTGGATGCTACTGCCATATTTTGATAGAATTAGGCAGAAATATCTGATCGGAGCGCCTCAAAATAATATAACAAATATGAAGGCAAAATTTGAAAACTAACAATCGACGAAGAACACACAGGATTTACGTGGTTCAGCTATAAAGCCTACGTCCACGGGTGAAGCGGGCGAGCAAATTCCCCTAATAACAAAACAGATTACAAAAGAGATTAACTTTCACAAACCTAGATCCCAAATACACCCAAAGAACTCTCATACAAACGATGCGACACCACAACCAAAACATAAGAAAAGTTTTTAGACCTTTCACAAATATGTGGCTGCACACACCATACAAAGAGAAACCAATATGCCAATTATATACTAGAACTTTACCAAATCCTATAAGGAGTACAAATCCGTATTCCTTATAAGAAATCTAACTCCTACAAAGTTTAGGGTCCCTAATAGAATGAGGAACCAAACAAGCTAACAAGAGTAAGTAATAGTTGACCAAAAAGGCTCACTATTTGACTTAAAATTTAAGACAAATTACAACAATCTTCACCTTGATGTAAATTTTACCAAGTCTTGGAACTCTCCTCCGACGTCTTCTTCAACAAAAACATGCAAAAGCATGCTAATCAAAAGTGCCTTGATCAAAACAAAGTGATTCAAACGAGAACAAGAATTCTCCAAAATCACTTAACAAAACTAAGCACACCAAAAAAAGTTGAATGAAGCACTAAATACTTGAACTTCATGTTGAAAAAAATTGGCTCGGAAAAATATCAAGAATTAGGGTTTGACTAGGAATCCTAGTTTGACTAGGATTCTAAATGTTAAACTAGGAAATTTGAGTTTGTTTTAGTGTTTCAATATAAGATTAGGAAAAGTATTCCATAGCCCTCTAGGGATTAGAAAATAAGTTATCTTTTCATCTCCAAAGAAGAATAGGAATTGTAATATGCTAAGGATTGTAACCTAAGTCCTATACATTGTAAATAGGCCTCTTAGGAGTCCTTGCAAAAATACAGAAAAATAAGACAGCAGTAAACAAAGAAGTCATACACGGGTATAAGAGCAAAAGAGTGATTTGAGAGATCGTGGCTATGGTTTGGGGAATAGGTCAGGATTATACATAAGTTCTTGTAATCTTGTTATCTTCATAGTGCTAGTGATCTCTCAAGGAGATCACACGAGGACGTAGACAAAGATTAGCTGAACCTCGCTAAATTTTTGTGTGCGTGTGTGGTGTGTTTACTTTATTGTTCATCTATATTCCGCATTATCTTAGCATCATCCTATTGTTTGCATAATCACCTAAAGTCTGTCAAAAAACAAGATCAGTAAAGGGACAAATTTACAACAATTGGTATCAGAGCTCCCGGGGAGAGTGTTTTTGAGATGGCGGGTGCCAAGGCAAACACGAGCAATGACGTGAAGACTGTGATCAAGTCGTTCGACGGGAAAGAGAACTTCATGTTATAGCAAAGGAAGGTGAAGAACGTCCTGATCCAACATGATCTGCAGGATGAACTATTCAGCCTTCGGATGGAAGAAGGCCTTCGGATGAACTATTCAGCCTTCGGATGGAAGAAGGGGGAGACTTACAAGATCACCTAAGCAAGTTTCAGAATTGTGTTGCGAATTTATCCAAGGTGGATGTAAAATATGAGGACGACGACAAGGCACTCTTAATGCTAAGATCTCTACCACCTTTGTTCAAGCACTTCAGGAGCACATTGATGTTCGGTAAGGATACTCTTTAAGTTAGATGAGGTTACCGAAGCTATTCAGTCCTATGTCAAGATGGACAAGAACACTGAAAGCTCTCAAGCACAAGGCCTTTATGTTAAAGGCACAGAGAGAGGCAGATCAGAGAAAAGACCAGATAAACCAGGCAACAAGGGTAGGTCAAAATCCAAAGGAAAAGATAAAAAGGGTTGTTTCGTATGTGGTGCTTCGGATCATTGGAAGAAGAACTGCAACATATGAAAAGAAAGGAAAGCAAAGACGATGGCAGAGAACTCAAACGCAGCCAATGTTGTAACTTATGAGGATTACAACGGAGAGCTCCTTGCAATATCATCCAGCTCCAGTGCTTTCGAATTTTGGATTTTGGATACTGGATGTTCATTTCACATGTGTTCTATCAAAGAATAGTTTGATACATATGAGGAAACCAGCAACAGAGAAGTGTTAATGGGAGATGATTCACCACTTATGATCCAAGGTATTGGATCAATTAAAATCAGAATGCACGACGGAATTGTTAGGACATTGGACAAAGTCCGACACATTCCAAAATTGAAGAAGAATCTTATATCTCGCGGCACCTTTGACAAGCCAGGACTAAGGTACTCAGCTGAAGGAGGGATACTCAAGGTTGTCAAAGGATCCCTTGTCGTAATGAAGGGAGAAATCCAACCTAATCAACTATATAAGCTTCGAGGAAATAAGTAATAGGCGGAGCAACAGAATCTACGGAGGGTGATACTAACGACAAGATTGAGCTTTGGCACTTTAGGCTAGGGCATATGAGTTAGAACGGTTTGCAAGAGTTACATAAGAAGAATAAGCTAGAAGGTGTCACTTATTGCAAACTAGATTTCTGCAAGTACTGTATCCTTGGAAAACAAACAAAGACTCGTTCAAGCTTGCGAATAGTGAGGAAAGAAGCAAAAATCTGTCGGAGTATATTCACACAGACGTTTGGGGCCCTGCACCAACCAGATCGAAGGCAGGTTCCAAGTATTTGATCACATTCTTAGATGATTTTTCGAGGAAGAGTTGGGTCTATTTCATGTGGGAGAAATCTGAAGCTTTCACTAAGTTTAAAGAGTGGAAAGTTGCTGTAGAAAATCAAACTGGACGAAAAATCAGATACCTAAGAAGTGACAACAGAGGTGAATATAAGGACAACAACTTCCTAGAGTTTTGCAAAGAACAAGGCATTACAAGACATTTTACGGTGAAGAAAACCCCCCAACAAAATGGTGCTGCCGAGAGGATGAACAGAACTTTCATTGAAAGAGAGAGAAGCATGAGATTTCATGCTGGATTACCAGATATGTTCTGGGCAGAAGCAGCCCACCTTGCTTGCTACTTGGTTAATCGATAACCATCAAGGGTTCTCAATTCTAAGTGTGCAGAATAGATATGGACTGGAAAACCCGTTATCTACTCAAAATTAGGAGTTTTTGGTTGCAATACTTATGTCTATATTCCGAGTGATGAGAGAACCAAGTTAAAGCTTAAGTCACTCGAGTGTATATTCATTGGTTTCAATGAAGGAGTGAAGGGCTACAAGCTATGGGATTTCGTATACAAGAAGGTAGTCTTAAGTAGGGATGTAATATTCAACGAGAAGACTATGCCCGTGAACCAGAATAAGAAAAATGAAAGGACTAATACTGAAGAAGAAACAACCGAAGTTCCTCAACCCCAACCAGTCATGGAAGAAAATCCAGCTCAGGTGGAGCATGAGCAAGTGGATTATGATGAGGAGTTTGATGAGGATGAAGTAGAGGAGCAGCAACAGTCACCAGTACAGATACAGGTGGAGCCACACGTGCAGAACCAAGCCTCCCTGGTTCACACAACACCTGTAGAACAGTTTCAGAGGATCATAGCATTGGACAAACCTGTTCGAAATCGTAAGAAACCAGTACATATTGATGTCCGTTATCACATGATAAGGGATTGGGTCGAATCTAAAGAGGTGATAATCTGATAGTCGAAAAGCTCCATACAAAGAAAAATGCTTCTGACTATCTTCGTAAAACAGTTATACCAGAGAAGTTCAAGTATTGCTTGAACTTACTCAACCTTACCTCGTGCTAAAGTGTTGGGTGGAGCACCTTTTCATATGAGCTGCAGTAGGGCAAATTGTGTTCTTTTTGCCTAGGTGAAAGGTTCTTGAAGTTTTTTCAGGGTTGCTTCAGGAAGGTTCGAAGACATTCTGGGTTTTCAACGGTCATTTCTTGGTTTTTTGACTCACCAAGGTGGAGATTGTTGAAAAAAATTGGCTCGGCAAAATACTAAGAATTAGGGTTTAACTAGGAATCCTAGTTTGACTAGGATTCTAAGTGTTGAACTAGGAAATCTGAGTTTTTCTAGTGTTTCCATATAAGATTAGGAAAAGTATTTCATAGCCCTCTAGGGATTAGGAAATAAGTTTTTTTTCCATCTCCAAAGAGGAATAGGAATTTTAATATACTAAGGAGTGTAACCTAAGTTCTATACATTATAAATAGGCCTCTTAGGAGTCCTTACAAAAACACAAAAAAATAAGACAGCAGTAAACAAAGAAGTCATACACGGGTATAAGAGCAAAAAAGTGATTTGAGAGATCGTGAGCTAGGGTCTTGGGATTAGGTCAGGATTATACATAAGTTCTTGTAATCTTGTTATCTTTGTAGTGCTAGTGATCTCTCAAGGAGATCACACGAGGACGTAGGCAAAGATTAGCCAAACCTCGCTATATTCTTGTGTTCGTGTGTGTGGTGTGTTTACTTTATTGTTCATCTATATTCCGCATAATTTTAGCATCATCCTATTGTTTGCATAATCACCTAAAGTCTATCAAGAAACAAGATCAATAAAGGGACAAATTTACAACATTTCAAACTCCACTTGCTCACAAACACTATGGTACGAAACTGTACAAAGAGACTCCCTCCACAAATGTATGGCCTATTCTCCAAAACAAAGCTTATTACCGTTATGGTACGGAGGGCCTCAAAACAATATAACAAATATGAAGGAAAAATATGAAAACTAGCAATCCACGAAGAACACAAAAGGATTTTACGTGATTCGGCTATAAAGCCTATGTCCACGGGCGAAGCCAGCGAGGAAATTCCACTGATAACAAAGGATATTACAAAAGAGATTAACTCTCACAAACCCACATCCCAAATACACCCAAAGCACTCTCTCGTACAAACGATGCGACACCACAACCAAAACATAAGATAAGTTTTTAGACCTTTTACAAATATGTGGCTGCACACACACCATACAAAGAGAAACCAATGTGCCAATTATATATTACTCTAACTTTACCAAATCCTATAAGGAGTAAAACTCTGTATTCCTTATAAGAAACTTAACCCCTACAAGGATTCCTAATCCTTATAGAACGAGGAGCCAAACAAGCTAACAAGTAAATAATAGTTGATAAAAAAGGCTAACTATTTTGACCTAGAATGTTTGAAAAATTACAACAATAACATTATAATTGGGGTATAAGTACCATTGAAGAAATTAAAAAAGAAGGTAGATAGATGAAGCAGTTAATCAAATAGGGAGTGAAGGGAGCAAGAAGGGGTGGGAGTTTAAGTTTAACCTGGATTAAACATTTTACAACTGGATCCATGGTGTTTAATTGGCTGTTTTATGTGCACTCATTTGCATTTCTTGTGAATCTGCAATACCAGCATGGCTTCACTTCAAATTTCTTTCATATTGGCTTTGAAGGAGTTCAAATATGCTTTTCTAGATGGACGATAACAGTTTCAGTGTCACTTTTTATATGGAATGAATGTTCCTCGGAATTCAAAGAAGTTGGACAATTACTGTTAGCACGTAGCTCAATGCTCCATTCAGAAGTTTTTCATAAAACTTCATGGTATAAGCTTCAACTTCCCTGCCTGAATATTGGAAGGATATATGCCAAGAGGTGAAGGGGCTGTGCATTATGGGTTGAACAGAGATTTGGCTATTTGCGGCGACGCAAGCCTGATGCTCTTGTACCAAAATGGCTTGGAAAGGTGTGGCAATAGTTGTGACATAGCTTAATGGAATAAATCTAGCAGGGAAATGTGTGGTAATAAAAATTCAAAATTAACGGGAGAATAAGGGATTTGGACTTCAAGTTTTGGATAAGGGTTTTTTAATACTTATTGAAGAGAATTTTTTATTTTTTGTTCAATAGATAAAGGGGACAACTAAACCTTATGGATGATTCCTATTTTCGGACTAGACTGATGCAGTTTCATGTCGAGAATGCAAGTTTTATTAGAACAAGCCAAGAAAGATTCGTCTTTGATGTTCTGATTCTGAAGGTGCAAGTGGGGTCTTGAGAATTACTATGCTAGTTACTTTTGAAGCTAGTTTAATAAGAGATTCAGTTCAAGATGTTATGAGATTAATTAAGAATTCAGCTAAGATATAATGAGAAAAGATAAGCTATACGAATAACACTTCAATTAGGATTTAGGATTTAGGATTAGAATTTGAGTTCTTCTTTAGTCCTCAAGGAGAGCTTAAGAACTGTTGGGAATTTGTATATAAGTTAGAAGTCAGAGTACATGAAGAAAATAAATATATAAAGGTATCGAGAATGATTTCTATATTGATTCTTGAAGTATACAGTAGTGTCATACTTATATAGTTTCTATGGGAGCCTAACTAAGTATGTATGACTAAAAAACTACGAAAGTATCTTAGGATTGACTAGCTATACAATAGGACAGAATCAGAGGGATTTCGTTAGCATGGATGAGCAGATCAAGGAGATTGATTGTGATCAGTTGAGACCTAGGAGATTCCACAATACGCCCCCACAAGACGGTGGAGCCATCTGCGACACCGATCTTGGAGCGGAGGAGCTAGAAGCGAGGTTGTGGTAGGGGCTTGGTGAGCATCAGCAAGCTGGTTATCAGTGGAGACATAGGAGACCTGTATGAGTCTGCGGGTAACATGCTCATGGACGAAGTGGTAGTCGATGTCGACATGTTTCATGCATGTGTGAAGGACATGATTGGAGCAGTAGAAGGTAGTTCCAATATTATCACAGGAGATTCTTGGCTTCCCAGCGATGGTGACACCACGCTCTCGCGAAGGACAAAACCCAGAGTAGCTCGGGGGTGGTGGAGGCCACAACATGATATTCTACTTTAGTAGAGGATCGAGAGATAGCTCGTTGCTTGCGGGAGCTCTAGGAGATGAGGTTGTCTCCTAGGTAGACCATGTAGGCAGTTTTGGACTTGCGGTCATCCTGGTTGCTTGCCCAATTTGTGTGCGAAAAGGCATGGAGGGTATGGAAGAAATAGGAGATAGCATGGAGGTGGTTGATGGTCTTACGGTGGAGATGGGAGGCCGAAGAACAGAGTGCCTTTCAAGTACCGAAGGACCTGTTTGAGGGGCTTACCAGTGCAGGTCTGTCGGAGCATGCATGAACTGGGATAGCTTGTTCATGACATAGGAGACATTGCGTCTAGTTAGGTTTAGGTATTGGAGGCTCCTTACGAGGCGGCGAAAGAGTGTGGCATCAGCAAGTGGGGTGCCATCTTGCAGAACAAGAGTGGGAGAAATCGTAAGATGGGTGGACACGGGCTTGGCACCATCCATGCGAGCCATGGTGAGAAGATCATGAATGTACTTATGTTGAGACAGGAAGAGTCCTGCAGCAGTGGGAAGGACCTCAATGCCAAGGAAGTAGTGGAGGGCACCGAGGTCCTTAACGAAGAAGCGGGCAACCAGGGTGTGGATGAACCCGGAGATGAGAGTTGTATTGTTTCCTGTGACAATCCGATCGTCAATATTAACAAGAAAAAACATAACATTAGAGTCTTCCCGTAGTAAAAATTGGGATGCATATGAGTGAGCATTCATAAAACCCTGGGTGAAGAGGAAGGAGTGGAGCTCCTTGTATTGAGTCCATATATGGCTTTCCGAAGCAAGCTTACGTAGGAGGTGTGTTAGGGGTCCGCAAAACCAGCGGGTTGAGCCATGTGGACATTTTCACGAAGGGTGCTATGTAAGAAGGCATTGTTGGCGTCAAGCTGTCGGATGGGCCAACCATTGGTGATAGAATGATGGAGGACAACACGAATGGTAGTCGGTTTAACCACGAGACTGAAGGTGTCCAAGAAATCCACATCATGCCACTGGTGGTATCCCTTGGAAACATGGCGGGCCTTGAAACAGTCAACAACTCCAGTGGGTGTCCGTTTGATGCGAAACACCCATTTGTTCCCAACCACGTTTTGACTCGTGTGAGGAGGAACTAACTCCCAGGTTCCATTCCAGATGAGAGCATTGAGCTCACCCAACATGGCACTGCGCCATTGAGGGTTCTTGATCGCTCGAGTCACACATGTAGGTTCAACTAAGGATAGGAGAGGATGAGTGGTGGCGGTGAAGGCATAGTGGTGAATTGGTTTCACAGTCCTTGTTTGAGCGCGTGTAAGCATAGGATGGGTTTTTGCAGGCGGTCGAGGTGGGGGTACTTGGGGAGGTTGTTGGTGGGGTTGTCTCCGGGTGTAGGTATGAAGTGGTGGAGGAATATGGTCAGTGGCAGTAGAGATAGTGGCAGCAGGGGCTGAGGCAGGTGCTGGGCCAATAGTGGTGCGGTTAGGAGCAGGAAGTGGTGATGGTAGGGGCATGACTGTAACCGGATAGGGTTCTGCCACAAGACCTAGCAAGGCAGATGTGTCCAGTGAGTCCATCAGTGGAGGGGAAGGTAGGGCCGCTGCTGATGGTGTGATAGTAGACTGAAACGAGATAGAGAAGATAGGAGGGAGAGTGGAAAGTCAGGAAGTGAAGATGTCTGGGGAGACGATGGGTGATGGAGGGAAGGTTTGGGTAGAGTGAAAAATGGATTCATCAAACTGCAAATGGTGGGAGATATAGAGTTTGTGGGAGGAGGAATCGTAGCACAGATAGGCACTTTGGTTGAGGAGTAGCCAAGGAAGAGACACGGTTTGGATCTGGGTTGGAACGTATTGGAGTTGTAAGGCCTAAGCCAAGGGAATCATAGGCACCCAAAGGTTCGAAGTTGGGAGTAGTTGGGAGGTTGCTGGGAAAGGGCCTTGTAGAGACCTTGGATTTGAAGAATTAGGGTGGGGAGTCCGTTGATGAGATAATCGGCGATTTTGAAGGCATAGGACCAGTAGGAGAGGGGAAGGGAAGCTTAATGAAGGAGAGTAAGACCTGTCTCGACAACGTGGCGGTGTCACCTTTCAGCAACACCATTGTGCTGAGGAGGATTGGGAGGAGTGCGCAGGTAGCTGATGTCGTGAGTGTCAAGAATAGGTTTTAGCTTGATGAATTCCCCACCACCATCAGTGTACAATGAGGCGATGGGATAGTTAAAATAGTTTTCTAAGAGTTTTTTTAAAATCAATGAAAGTAGAATAGACGTCAGATTTTTTTTGGAGGGGATTGGGCCAAGTGTACTTGGTGAAGTGATCAACAAAGATCACATAGTAAGAGAACCCGTCTATGGATGTGTAAGGGGTAGAACTCCAGACATCACATAAAGCAATTTGAAAGGGACGAGTACTAGTTAGGGTGGAAACGCCAAAGGGAGGTGATGCCTTTTATTACATAAGCACGAAGTACATAAGGTCTCTGAAAACTTAGAAGTAATGCTGATATTAGAAAGACGCAGGACACTCAGAAGGGTTTTGAAATCGGGATGACCGAGATGGCGGTGCCATAGATTAGGGGAAGTTGTCGCACCCACTATTGCTTTAGGCTGGTGAAGGGAGGGAGAAGACCACTCGTACACATTGTCCTTACTCGGGCCTTGAAGAAATCGCTCCCGTGCTGAGATCCTTCACATGGGAACAATCAGGAAACAATTTAATAGAGGTATGATTTTGTTTGCTAAACTTAGAGACAAAAATTAGGTTGTGTGTCATGGAAGGTACACAAAGCACATTTTCAAGTGTGAAAGAGGGAGAGGTAGGAGAGGAGAGCAAGGATGACCCAGTGTGAGTGATACAAAGTCCCTTACCATTACCAATATTGATCTCATTGGATCCATAGTACCGTGTGGCATCCAAGAGATGATGGGAATTGGTGGTCACATGATGAGAGACACAGAAGTTAAGGAGCCAGCCATGAGAGGTTGTCCTGAGTAGTCGGATTGGCCACAGAGGGTGGGGTTTAGGACTGTTGGAGCTGAGGATAGCGCTTGGCACTATGACCCTGATGGCTACACCACTGGCAAAAGCCATAGTAGCCGCTGCTTAGTGGGTTGGTATGGCAGGTGCTGTCTGAATTTTGTGAGGAGAATCGCTGACTAGAGGGACAGTTGCTATTTGAGGGCTATCTGGACTTTGGTCCAACGCTGTTGAGGACATGAAGGAGGAGATCATTATCAGAAATAGGGGTGTCTATGGCGACCAGTTCATCAGCGAGGAGGCGAACCTCCTGAAGGTAGTCAGAGATAGGATGAGAGTTCTGGTGAAAGCCATAGTAGCCGCTGCTTAGTGGGTTGGTATGGCAGGTGCTGTCTGAATTTTGTGAGGAGAATCGCTGACTAGAGGGACAGTTGCTATTTGAGGGCTATCTGGACTTTGGTCCAACGCTGTTGAGGACATGAAGGAGGAGATCATTATCAGAAAGGGGGGGTGTCAATGGCGACCAGTTCATCAGCGAGGAGGCGAACCTCCTGAAGGTAGTCAGAGATAGGATGAGAGTTCTGGTGAATGAGGGTTAGATGCTTCTGAAGGCCAAGGACACGAGCTTTGGCTTTGCTCGCGTAGAGGTGGTAGAGGCGAGCCCAGGCAGCTATAGAGGTTTTGCAACTTCTTCTCCAAAAGGCCTCATGCTAGATAGATACGTGCCAACACATATAAGTAACTTCACATTTCCCTCCCCGAGCGATGTGGGATTGCTCACCGTTCTTTCCAAGACATGGATGCCAAAATGGCATGGAGAAGAAGTTGGTCTAAACGGAACCAGAAGGGGTGTTTGAACATTGCGCTCGTCTCCTTGTCAAAGAATCATTGATGTTTCAACACTTTAGTTCTTTACTATCTCGATTTGTTGATTTAAAACTTTTTGGCAGAGATTGAAAATCTTATTGTGGACGCAGTTGATGATCCACTCGGGTCTTAGCGTTATTGCTTCGTAGGTCGTACTAGCTTATTGAAATCCTACTAGTAATGTTTTAACCTAGTCATGTCATCTGGAAAGGGCTAGTGGAAACTTTCCTGGAGTTCAATGCATGTTTGCATCATGCTAACTTGCTGATAATCAAATAAATATTTTATGAGGATCAAATTCGGGATTCTGAAGTATGATCATGTGTTTTGTCATTATTTGAATAGTTATGTTTGTATTTTATTAAGTAATATGCAATTAATATCAAAGTTGAATTTTATTCTCAGGTGGTGGCTCAAAGCCTGGAATGGGTTCATTCACCGAATGGAACAAATCACCAGGTGCTTCAAACTTATGATTCCCTTTGGCGGTGGTTGAATCGGCATGACCATAAATCTACTGTTCCGTCTACAGCTAGCTCTGGGAAAGATGTGTGAGCTCAGAGCTGGCTTAATTGAAAATAATACATTTTCTTCGGCCTGTAAAAAGGGAAAAAAAAAAAAATCTGCTTTCTAATGGTACTAGTGGCTTCTAGTTTCTTTTCCTTTTGAGAAGCAAAGAAGTGAGCAATAATGTGTGAAAGCAAAATGCATTTCCCATATCGAATTTCATGCCAAAATTCTAAAGAGCAAGTAGTGCTATGCACAATGAACTACACAAAACATGTCATTTGAAAACAGAGTTGCTATATATTTCTACTCTCCCTAAGAATTTTTTTTAGATTTCTTCGAGAAACACTGGCCTATGGTCGGAGAAATTGCCGGAACGTTACATTAACAAAAGCAAGGGTAAAATGCTGTCACGTATGCCCTTCCGCAACTTGACTACGCATTTGTTCTGGCGAAGAGTTGTCATTTAATTGATAGAGTTGTGATTTGACGATGTAGGTTTAGTAGATGTTGATTTTAATAATATATTCTAGATTTAGATGACGTTGACTTTAATAATATGTTCTAAATTTAGTATATATTGATTTTAATAGTATATTTTTGTACTAACAGATGTCAACTCCAAATAAAAATGCACTCTTGCTCACTGTCTTTCTTGTCAGGTGAGTTAGTCTTGAGATGGCGGTGACGACTGACGAGCTGCTTACCCCATGACCCATGCAGTGAGTCACTTGAAACAGTTAACACCAATTATTCAGATCTGTTAATTGTATTTCCTTGGCCCTTTGCGAAAATGCCAAAATGCTCGCTAAAAGAAACCAGTCCACCACACCACGCTAAAAGAAAGACTGTAAATGTAAGTAAGTGGAAACTAGTAGGCCAGGCGAGGGAGGGAGATCCAGCGGCGAAAACAGAGAATGCAGTCGTCACTCTCATATCCCCATGGAAACACCGGCTTCAAACTTGAGTCAAACCCAATTTCAAACAAATCACCATTCACAGATAAACTCCGATCATTTCTCTACCGTCAACACTGCAAGACATCTCCTTTACCCTCTTGCGCTATCAGATCTCTCAGCAACCCCACATGGCATCTACCCTCAAATTCATTTCAATCAGAAACTACCAAGAACGCGCGATTATCACTAGCTCCACTTCACTGCGGCATTTCGTCGAACGGTTACAGCACTGATGGTAAGAGAACTTTCAGGGATTGGGTTGAAGTGGTTGGTGAGGGCATATCAACTGCTTTTCCCGTATGGGTTGCTTTCGGGTGCTTGTTGGGGCTCATCAAGCCGACTTCCTTCAATTGGGTCACACCCAACTTGACCATCTTAGGTCTAACACTGACCATGCTTGGCATGGGCATGACCCTCACTTTCGTCGACTTCTGGCGCGTTGGTTATGCCCAAGGAGTTACTCGCTGGCTTTGTTCTTCAGTACTCGGCCAGTAGCTCCGTTTTTGTACTAATACTGCAATTAATTCATACGAAATCGGATATTGAAATGTTGTTCCCTATATTTTCTTTGATGCTTGTGGTTTATTCTTACTTGTTAGTCTTATTCAGCATTAGGACCTTGCTATAATTTGTAAATCTTTTAGCATTTGTGTTGATACTAGAAGTCCTTGAACCAAAAAGACGATGCATCAATCGCCCGCCTAATTTCTGAATTCAAGGAAATGTCAATTTGGTCATGCGTACCCTTCCAGCGCCAGACTCTCAACGGCTATGATTATAAACGCTGAGTTCTTGCAGGTGATGCCTTTATCAGGATATTTTGTGGGGAAGCTTTCGAATTTGCCATCCTATTATGCAGCTGGTTTGATATTGGTCGGTTGCTACCCTGGTGGTTTGCATGTTTGCAAGTGTTTTCATCATTGTCCTAGTTCACTCCATCCATACCTCTATTTCTGAATATAACTTTTTTCTTGATTCTACTTTGCAGGAACAGCAAGTAACATTGTAACTTATATTGCACGGTATGTGAATTGCCCTTTTTCTTTCCTGTATCTAAAATCTACTTTTATTCTGTGTAATTTGCTGGAAGTTCCACTTCGCTGCTTCAAGTTTCAACATATGTACAGTCAATCCCGTAGTTTACAGTTTTTGTCAATTGAGCCCCTCTAGTTTCAGTGTATACCATGTCAACCCCGCAGTTTTCAATCTGTATCAATTTGTTACCTCCATCCCATTTTGTTAATCTTATTGAACAAGAAAGACCACTGCATGTCTCATATGATCCTAATTTCAAAAGACAGCGTTTTCTCTAGACTGTGTACTCTAGAACCATTTGTCTTGACCTTGTGGTCAACATGCGGTAATTATTGCACCCCTCTGTGTTGGCAGTACATAATTTTGTAAAGTTTGATGGGGTATATATGATTTTCATGATATTCAGGATTGAAATCTCTGTGCTCAACATGCTCCTTGCACACCATCTTGAATGTCCATGTTTAAGAGATCCTTGGGTTTGTTAGTGATTCAGTGACCACCTGCTGGTCCGGCGAATAGGAAGGGGATAACATTATTCAAATTCAGACTAAGGGGACCAAACTAATACTGTTCAAAACTAGGTTGACATATGTTAGGCCTTTTCCTTTCTATTGGCCACAAGAACTGATGACCTTGCTGTTTTTCCAGCGGAAATGTGGCACTTTCCATCTTGATGACAGCAGCAAGCACTTTATCAGCCGTGGTCAGTAAAACTTCTTTTCAGGTGTTTCTGTTGTTCAATTTGGTTGTACTTGTTTTTTACATCTATAGAAAAGATGGCTGCTAAGATAGTTAGAGAGCCCACCTTATGCTAAAACTTATAAAACAATTAGTTAACATCTATACATTATATTTCTTTAATGGGTACCATCAAATGCTCTCCCTTTGATTTGAAAGGGATTAGTAACTAATTATACGCAAAATCTTCTTATTCATTTTGATATTCAACTTAAGTTATCCACTGAAAGCTCATTTCTTAAAGTACTGGCTGCAGCCATAATTTTCAAACTGATATACCTTACAAGATGAAGAGAGCGTTAGAGTAGTCATATTTTTTTTTTTTTCAGATACTTCTTTAACTTCTTTAATTAGTTACTAGTGAGTAAATTAAAACATGGTTTAACCCTCTTATAACTTACGTGCTTATTCCTTCCCATGATCTGGATCAACCTTACGTCTTTCATCCTTTCATCTTGTAGATCATGACACCCTTTATCACAGCCAAACTTGCTGGTCAATATGTTGCAGTGGATGCAGCTGGACTTTTATTATCCACTTTGCAGGCAAGCTTTCAAATTATGGCCTACTTGGTGGTTGTTACTGTTGATGTCATAGATTATAGATATCAATACCATATGCTTTGAACACAGGTTGTGCTTCTCCCTGTCTTGGCAGGTGCATTTCTGAATCAATATTTCCAAGGCCTGGTTAAATTAGTCTCACCTTTGATGCCGCCCATTGCTGTGGGGTAGCTGTTCTTTGTGGGAATGCAATTGGCTGGAGTCTTCTGCAATCCTAATGTCTGGTCAAAAAGTGGTGCTAGCTGCCGCACTTCTTCATGCATGTGGAATTTTCTTTGGTTATACACTTGCAAGGATTCTTGGGCTTGATGTTGCATCATTAAGGACTATCTCCATCGAGGTTGGCATGCAGGTTAGCGTCCTTATATAGTTGTTTTATATCATGGATTACCAGTTGTGAGTAGCTTAACCCTGATAGTTTTTATTTTGTATTGCCTGGTGTTCTTATCAACACCTACTGTTTCAGAATTCGGTGTTTAGAGTTGTACTAGCCACTCAGCATTTTGGAAATCCTCTAACTGCGGTACCATGTGCTGTTTCCATGTTTGTCATTCAATCTTTGGTAGTGCGTTGGAAGGAGTCTGGAGAGTGTGCGCCTCGTCAAAAGCAAGATTGAAATGTCATCTACAAGCTTTTGAGAAGCTGTATAAAACTAGAATGAATCGTTCTGTTATCATATCAAGCTGCTTGTCGCGGGAATTTCATTACAAGTACATTAGATAGTCCAGCAATTGAATTTGGGATTTCTGGTGCCGGTCTCTGAATAATTTGAACTTATAAATTTATGCTGCCTTTCACTTTTGAGTCCTGACATAAACTACTGCTTTGATTCTTCATAGAAATCATGTCTTTGCTTCTCTAGACTTTACTGTAGTCATATAAAAAGTATTATGAAAGAGAAACTAACTCCTAACAGTGAGAGAATAGTTCCTTTTTCATTCCTCTCGGGATGCGTTACATAAACTTCCTAGTAGGTTGAAACTGAAAAGGTTCTGCAACTTTTGCTTTTTCACTTAGCCTCAAAATGCACTTGGAACAGCCAGTTTTTTTTTTACGCGGGCTTCAAGCGTACGAAAGTCACATTTTGCATTCTATGGTGGTTATTCATTCACTAAATTATTTGAAACAGTTGAGTTGACACACTTAATTCATTTTTCGTTAAAGATGCCAAGTGGAAATGAAAAAGATGGGCAAAATGGGAATATTGACACATTGGCACACTTGAGCCATTGTAAGAGTTTACGTGGAAGAGATTGGGACCTACAAACACCAAATTGTGAATCTCCCTCTCAGTTTATGTTGGAAATCAAAATTTGGAGAAAATTTCTAGGGTTTTGAAATCGATCGAAATTGGGTGAAAATTTGAAGAGTTAATTGACACCTAGCTAAGTAATTGACAGGGGTAATTTAGTAAGTCAGTGCGGACGATTGAGAAGATGATTCCTCGCAAGCCTAGAGGAGAGCAGCTAGGATATGGCAAGTTTTCGATTTTCCTTGAATATGCTATATGGGGTTAAATTTCAGAGATTATTCATTGAATATGTTATATGGATTTAAGATATTTGGATTATTTAGAGTATTCATATTATGATGTGTATGTCATTAGTTTATACTATATGGGTTCAAAGTGTATGTCGTTCACTTAATTTATGTTGAAAGAGGATATGTGGTTTTAGTTTGTGTCATTTGTTTGACATATTTGTTGAAAGAGGATATCTAGATTCAGTTTGTGTCCTCCACTTCATTTATGTTGAAAGAGATTTGGCCATTTAGTGGATATGCACCCTGTACTCAATCTGTTGGTGACACTATGCACTACGTACTTAATATCTTTGTTACAGTTTGCACCTTGTACTTGAACTATTGGTTACACTTTGAATTATGTTCTGATATTTTGTTATGCATGTAGATGACAGAGACATATTTAGTATGAAGGTTCACTATGGAGGTAAACTACTAATTGAGGATAAGTCTCGTTGTATAGGGGACAAGTGTTATTCTATGATTTTATTGCAGTTGATTAGATTACTTTATTGGAATTGAAGTATGTAGGGAAGAATCTAGGCTATTTACCTTTTGAACTATTTGTATACTCTCATGAAGTAGATTGTGAAAGATTGGTTAAAGTAACCTCTGATGCTCAATTATTGAAACTGTGTACAAACTATGCAAAGAGTAATACATGTATCCTTGTGTATATGAAAAAAAGAGGCGGTGATGGGATCAAACTGTCAGGACTGGAAATGAGACTACATATATGAGGAAGGTGAGTGCAAGAAAAAGTTAGCCAAAGAAACCGATACAATCTTCTACTGATAGTGATTCAAAGTCTGAAGATGATGAAGACAGTGATGATCCTAAGTCAGCTGATGATGATTATAGGCAAGTGGATGAGGTTAACATAGAAGAATATAATGATAACATATTTGCGGCATATGTGGATTTGAAGATTTTAATTATGTACCAAATGGAGATGGTGGTGAGGCAACCCAAGAAGATGAAGCAACTAATTACCCAAGGCTTAATGTATTTGAGTCAGAAGTAGATGGAAGTGAGGAATATGAGCCTCCTAGAAGATGTTAAGGATGAGGAAATCTATTGGGCCATTTAGAGAGTTCAATTCTGAGGTCGATTTGAAAAATCCACGGTTTGATCTTGGAATGAAGGTCTTAAGTGGTGCAGTTTTCAAAGAAGCCGTGAGAAGATATTCTGTTAATATTTAGAAGCAGATTGTGTTCAAAATGAATAAATCAAACAAAATTAAGGCCAAGTGTATCCAATTAGAAGGATGTCCTTTTGTGATATATGCCTCTAAAGTAAACATTAGGGGTACTTGCAAGTCAAAACTTACAATAGAGTACATATATGTGGCCAGGGTGCTAACAATTATCACGCCAATTCCAAGTGGATCAAAGTGAAATACATGAGATAACTTACAAGAAAAAAGTGGGATATTAGTGAATTTTAGGATATGGTTAATTAGAAAGCTATATATGACACGACTCATCCCAATCCCCCCGGGATTAATGTGGGATGCGTCATGTTCCCGTCTGACACGAAGTGTCAGACAAGGGATAATACGTACCTCAGCCCACACGGGGCTCCCAGAGCACGCTAGGATCGGTGGAGGAGTGCAATGTCTCGGTCTCTGCTACAACCCGCATCCGTGATCAACCTGAAGGACATTAAAACCAATAAGAACTGTGAGTGAACGAAAATCAATAAGTTCATAAAAACAAACTTCATAAAGATATTTATGCCCTTCACTAAAAAGTATGCACACATCGAAAACCAGTAATCAAATATTTACTGAAATAAATCGTTAGGGCCTTAGCCCAAAAACCGTAACTCAAAACCAAGTGTGGGAACTCAGCCCAAAACTGTAGAATACCAAAATCTGTAGATCCAAAACTAAATGGGTCACTGCCCAAATCCATAACCACAAATCCACAAATACCGAAATACCATTTTATGAATCCAATAATCCATATTTACAACATAACATGGTTGTGTTTGGTGATATCATTTCCTATTTTGTCCGTAGACAGGCAACATAATCCATATCCAATAATCCGATGGAAAAGTTATTCATCTATCACATTCATGGTCCACTATGGCAACAAATACTATGGCTTTCACCTCTGGGCTCATTTACTATCTAGACCCGCATAAGTTTCTCCCTTACTAGTTTGTAACGTTCACTATTCAAATTGATAATCCAAATACATTTCCAAGCCGAAAACTATCCTAGGCTCACTAATTGTCTCATTACCAGGCCATGCACGAGGCTCACATTTTCAGAGGCATGATATCACCAAACACAACTTAAAACCTTTACTCTCATACCAAGTTCACAAGACAAATATCTAAAATACTTGAAAATCACACTCGGTCCCTGCTCCCGTCTGACAAGTAATTATGAATACCAAAGTTACCCCTAATACTCGTTAGATAAGGGATACACATATTCTTCCTCAATTCATGACTCCACCTCTCAAACAACCTCGAATTCCATGCAACGACCCTGGAAGGTTATCAAAACCAAGAAAACATGTTAGTGGACATAAAAGAAATATTTTAAAAATATAGTTTAAAATTTTAAGCAATTTACCCTTCGTTTTATAAAATTATGCATGCATACGAAAACCATCAATCATATGTTGAAAACAGAATATAAATCATGAATTTTGAAATACGAGCAAATAACAAAAAATCAACTAGTATCCCTAAATAACCTTATATACGAAATACCATAGTATAAAAACAACCATCACACAGAATCAACCCATCTTTGATGCTTGTATGAAACCATCACATCATATAACCACTCGGGGATACGACATCCGACAGCCCGCTCAGGGATACAACATCCGAGAGCCCGCTCAGGGATACAGTTTCCGAGCATCAACCACATAATCAAACTACACTACCTATCAGGACCCGTACCAATTCCCCCCGGAATTACCAAGGGACGCTCTTGATCCCATCTAACACGGAGTGTCAGATTAGGGAAAATTTGAACCTTAAGCATGAATGGCTTCCAGAGTATGCCAGGATCTGGAGGAGGTATGTGATGTCTCGGTCTCTGCTACAGTCCGCATCGTATTCAACCTGAAGGGCATTGAAAACAGAAAGACTGTGAGTGGACGAAAAGTAATAGTTTGACAAAAAACATTTCATAAAAGACCTTCATGCCCTTCACTAAAAAGCATGCATGCATAGAAAAACCATTTATCAAACCACAAATGTTTCAATAACCAAAACCATACGGGCTCCTGTCCAAAACCATTTACAGAAAACCATAACATAGTAAACATATGTGGGAACTCAGTCCAAATCCATTTATCATCATAAACACAATTTCGCAAAACCAAGAAATCATGTTTATCAATATATATCATATAACCAATCCTGTCACGGTATCTAGAGCTACGCTCGTGCTACCCGGGGTCTCAAAGCCCAAGTCTCCCCAGGGTCCACCCAGGTCAATGTCCGTAGATCAATGACCCTCCCTGCGGGTTATAATCCATAGCCTTTCTGAGAGTAAGGAACCCAACGAGGGCGACTCCACTCAGTCAATGCTCCGTGACTACTCCGGGGTCCACCCAGGCCAACGACCCTCCCCGGAGGAGACAATCCATATATAAAGGATGGTATACAAAAAACCATTTGAAAAAATTCTCAAAACCTTTCAAGGGTGCATGCCCAGTCCCCATAAACCGTCTTGAACCATAAATCCATTTTTGGGTCCCCAACCCGAAATCATGACCGTAAACCGTAACTGGGCCTCGTGCCCGATTTCGTAAACCAAATGGGCCTCATGCCCGATACGTAAGTCAACTGGGCTTCGAGCCCGATTCGTAAACCAACTGGGCCTTCGTCCCTATGCCTCGTTAAATCAAATGGACTTCAAGAATGCTTGTTTACCTTAGGGTTTACCTCGTTAAGAATGCTTGTTTACCTTAGGGTTTACCTCGTTTGGATGCTTGTTAAGAATGCTTGTTTTGACAGGACCCATCCCAATCCCCCCGGGATTAGTGCGGGATGACCCTGCTCCCGTCTGACACGAAGTGTCAGACAAGGGATATTTCCGACCTTTGCCCTCCCGGGCTATCAGAGTACGCCAGGATCCGGAGAAGGTATGTGATATCTCGGTCTCTGCTACAGTCCACATCCGATGTCAACCTGAAGGGCAGTCAAAACATTAAAAACTGTGAGTGGACAAAACAAAGAGTTTATAAAAACATTTAATAAGGAAGACATTTGTACCCTCCACTAAAAAGCATGCATGCATTCGAAAACCATTTATCCAAAACAAAACATATGTGGGACTAAGCCCAAAGCAGATATAAACCAAGGTCGAAAGGACCACAATGAAAACGACCATACGGGCCACTGCCCAAATCCTGTGCACACCTGTACACACCACATATCATATATCATATATCCATCACATACATATATATAAGTCACACAACCAATCCTATCACGGTATCCAAAGCTACGCGCGCGCTACCCAGGTCTCAATCCGAGTCTTCCCAAAGTCAAGATCAATGTCCGCAGACCACTGACCCTACCCGAGGTAATAGTAATCATAGCCTTCCTGAGAGTAAGGAACCCAACTGGGGGGTGACTCCACTCAGTCGGTGCTCCGTGACTGCTCCGGGGTCCACCCAGGCCAACGACCCTCCCCGGAGGAGATAATAGAAGTAAAGGAAGGTAGACGAACATATATATACATAACATAAACATTCATGACCGGTTCCCCTGAACCGTCATGATCCATAATATCCATAATCAGGTAACATGCTGGTTCCCATAAACCGTCATGTACCGTAATAACATAACCAGGTAACATGCCGGTTCCCATAAACCGTCATGTACCGTAATAACCAACAAGGGTTCATGCCGGTTCCCATAAACCGTCATGAACCATGATAACATATTAAGAGTTCATGCCGGTTCCCATAAACCGTCATGAACCGGGAAATCCATTTAAGGTTCCCTGACCTGAAATCAAAACCGTAAAGTGATTGGGTCTCGTACCCGAACATAGGACACCAACTGGGCACCGTGCCCGGAATCTGAGGTCATATGCCCGAGACAAAACCAAATGGGTCTCATACCCGAGTTTATCATTTTGAAATCCAAATTCAGTTTATTTAAATCAATAAAGAAATACAGATCCGTATAAGCACCGTATAAGGCCGAAACCTCGAAATACGTGCTTATACGTAACCACATACAAATGCACCCATGGCATCATCAAACAAGTAAGAAAACATATAATAAACATTTATGCATGCACCAATTTAGAAAACAAGGTCCACTCACAGACCGTCCGAGCTGCCGCCTCGATTTGCGTGCCATACGGCTCCCCGAGCCGATCACCGTCACCGGGACTCCCAAACCTGTCCAAATCGTAATAGAAGGTTACTAACTACTTAATTAACCTCCTACCAAAGCCCCGTAATTTTCCCGTATTTTTAACTATTTTTAATCCCGAACCTAAACCTTCCGATGCCCCGAAACATATCGAGACGGTGTCCGATCGACACGAAACCAGTCTCAAAATGTTCGTTACCTCGAATAGAAGATTTCGTATGTTGGAACCTTCCCCAGATTCCCTGCCACGCGCCCTCACGCGCCGCCTGAAGTGGCTGCGCGTGGGCCTCACGCGCCGCTACAGTACCTGCTGACGTCATCACTGACAGCCCCTGACAGTGACACGTGTCACGCTCCCATTGGCCCACTGTCTGACATGTCAGCTGACATTGTCAGATCTGACAATGCTGACGTCATCGCTGACATGATGACGTCAGCATGATGACGTCACCTGTCATCTCTGTCCTCCCGCGGGTTGACCCGAATACCAGTAACCGGGTCGCCGTGACCCCGCGGCTTGACCCGGCCGGTTCTCCCTGCTCCGGCCACCATTTTCCCTCCCGTTTGTCCCATTCTACTCCTCTCAACCTAACCTAAAGATCCATGGGCTTAAAAACTATGAAACGGGTCGCGATAATTACCTACGGTGCCAAGAACAGTCGCCCAGTTTCCGGCCGTCCTTCTGGGCTGCACCGTCGTCCCCCGCCACTTCATTCGATCCTGTTAGCCTCCTCAAGTTCCCAGAATCACAACCTAATTATTAGTTTCGATTCAAACCCAATAAAACTCAAGTTTCAAATTCAAACCCCAAAACCTACCTTTTCGGGTTTCCTCCCGCCGTGTCCTCCGTCGTCCTCAGCCGCCGTGTCCTTTAGTCCTTCATCGTCACATCCTCACATTATCTCTCTGGTCTCAGTCGTAGATGATGAGGGAGTGTGGGTGTTGGCTGTGTTTTGAAGAAAATGGAGAATATGGGTTAATGGGGTTTTCGGGTTTGTGAGGAAAATGAGGAAAATGAAATGAAAATGGTGAGGGTGCCGTGGAAGAGAAGAGAGGTGATCAGATGAGGGAATGAGAGATGGAGGGTGAGGATTTAAAATGAATTTGGAATGGGTGGTTAAGATTAAATGGTGGGTGGGTTTGGTTTATAAAAATAATTAAATAATATTAATTAATTATATAGATCCACATTTTGGGGGATCAAAGTAATGGGATGAGTGACACTTGTCACTCATCCATGGGGCCCACCAAAATATCCACCCAATCAGATTTCGCCGAAACGTCCCCGTCTCGAAGTTCGTGCATAGTGAAATCGAACTTCCGTGACCCATAACTCTCCCGTTTGAAATCCGATTTCAGTGTGCCGCCTGCCTATGAATTTGTATCGTCCTCATCTACGTAATGGTCTTCGGCCCTCGGCCATCGGACCTCCCGGTCAAAAAGTCAACATTTGACCCCATTTAACCTAAATTACCAAAATGCCCCTAAACTTCCGAACGTCATAACTTCCTCCTCGAATGTCAGAATTGAACGTGCCACCTGTCTATGAACTCGTGACGTCACGAACTACGTCACGGTCATCGGTCAAAGTCCATTTGACCGCCCGATTAAAAAGTCAACGTTTTGCCACCATGAGGGTCAAAACGGTCATTTCGCATCGTTCGTCCGACTTCGCTCTACTAATCACGGATTAGCCTCACTAATCATGATTAGTCACTAATCTAATCATGGAATTTGGGACGGGTCGTTACATGTTTACCTTAGGGTTTACCTCGTTTGGATGCTTGTTTGCTTGTTTTAATTTCCAAGGAGCCTATCACAGACAAGAGAGAAAGCTTGAGAAGGAAAAGAATGAAAGCTAAAGAAAGGAAGGCACAAGCGAAGGCAAATGGAACACGTGCAAATTGGGCACAAACAAGAAGTGCAGATGAACCAGGGACTGTAGGTAAGCAATCAGAAGCTAAGCCCCAACTCCAAAAGGAACCTCAACCCTAAAAAGAACCTTAACCCTAATTAGAACCCCAACCCCAACCCTAATCACAACCCCAATCACAACCAACTTTAGTTGTGCCAGACTTGTCTCAGATGATTGGATCTCTTCAACCACAAACACAGTCTTTACCAAATCCTCCTCCATTGACTCAAGCATTTCCCCTCTGAGAAACTCTGGTTTAAATCTCCAGCAATGAGGAAAAACTAGTATTGAGAATGCTTGGCTTAGGTTTTGTAATTGGGATTAGTTTAGTATATGCCACTAGGTGTATGATTGTTAAGTGTATGGTTGTTTAGTGTATGTTGGTTAGGTGCATGCTTGCTTGGTTTTGAGTTTAAATACACCATGTACTCGCACTACTGCCACACATTGCATCATGTACTAGAACTTTTAAGTTTAAATGCCCCATGTAATAGACAAATTGGCCCACGTATGCAAAAGTTGACAATGCTATTGGATATAATCTCCTTTAATTGTTGTTTTTATGTAATGAATTATGTTTTCAATTGCAAGTTTTTCTCTTCTTTTCTTTATAGATTTCAGGATTAGTTCATTACATATGTCTAGCCAATAAAACACACCATATACTTGCACTATTGTCTCATTTTGTACCATGTACTATCATATTAGTTTTTAAATGCACCATTTGGAAGCATATTTATGGCATTTTTGTAACTCTTTGCACCATGTAATAGAATAATTTGCCCAATTTGACACATACATCACTGCATCCTCAAGAAATAACCATCGTTCATTGCATTGCCAATACATTCAACAGATTACATGCCAAATTACATTACCATTACAACTTAATTCCTAGCATCTATTACGAAATTGGATTATTAGGCAGTCCCAAATTGCTTCAAACTTCAATCTTCTTAAAGACAACCACAAGCCAGATTACAACTAGGGCAACCCATAGCTTCCTTGTCCAAGCTCTGCTCTTCTTCAAATCCTCTTCCTTTTTCCCATTTTTCCTCAACAACCCATGTATGATTGTCTTGCACCGATGACACATTTCAGGATCGAGCCATTTCCAAAATCCACAATTGCTTCCCTGCATTTAAACAAACTCGATTATCGGAAATTACCCACAATCCTAGCAATTTTCATGAAAATTGATCATCATTCAACTAAAATTGAAGCCATAAACCTATATAAGATTGCATGTCTACCATATAATGAAATTTATGATTTTTCATCGTAAATTCATAAATATATACAAATTTATTATTTTTCATTATCCCAAAACATGGACACACTTGGAATCGCTTGCTAGGATGTCTATTAGTCCACGAAGTCTTGATTTTATATTTCTTCCCGCAGTAGAACCCTCTTGCTTCAAGCTCGTTCATCTCTTCTTCTTCGAAGCTTGGTTGCTTCAATGAAGGAAGGGAAGAACCTGGCTCGTGTAAACGAGGGGAGGGAAGAACCTGGGTTGCGTCAATTAGGGAAAAGATGACCTAGTTTGCGCTTACGAGGGAGAGGAAGAACCTAGGTCGTGGCTGTCTCAAATTAGGATTTTCGAACTAGGTTTTTGAATTGGGATTGTCCAACTCGATTTGGGAATTAAGAGCGTCAATTGTGAAGTTCAACAATTGCCCTTTGTTAATTGAGTATATTTTAATCCACGTAGGTGCCACATAGACACTTTCACGCCAAATGGAATGTTTGTAATAGAAAAGGAGCTGAGTGGGTCAACTCGACTATTTTAGTGTGTTAAGTGAACAAATAAATAACATAGGGTGCAAAGTGTGGCTTTCATGCAAGTTCAGGGTGCACTTGAAGTAAAAAACCTAATTTAAAATTTGAATTTCTACTCATAAGTCACTAATATTAGTAGTACTAGTGAATTCCGGTTCAACTTTTATAAAGAATAAATTCCATATTTGATGTTTATAATCCCGTTGTTAATTATTAATCACAAGAGATAATTACATCCGTCTCTATTTAACCTAAAAATTCAAAACATTTAAAAATATGTATTTATGTGTTCTCGTTAACCGTGTGACCCAAGTCCCAAGTCCAAGTCCAAGTCCAACAACAACCCTACCTCATGCGGCCACTGGTTTCGGTTCCAAAAATTTTGTCTCTAATTTTTGTCTCTGGTTTTTGCAAACTGAATTTAATCCCAATACCAAATTTAGGAACCCCGCCAAATTAAAATCTCTGCGTTGCTAAAACTCAAAACAAAAAAGAAATTTTGAGTCTTCCCCTTTTGCCCACCGCCACACCAATCTCACTGTTTCATAATTCATTTCAAATCCCACACCCCAAATCAAACCTCTTTCAATCTCAACTATCAAACACCCCCCCACCCCTAAAATATTTTTCTCTGCTTTCTCTCCCCGACCAAACCCAACCAATGGATCTTAGATTCAATGGCCTGCCTCATCTTAAGAGATTTAGGTTCATGCAAGAGAAACATCAGCAGCACCTCCATGAAGAAAAGAAAGGAGGCATAGCTCCAGTCAGTTCCACCTGACCCCATAGCCACCGCCTTCATGGTTGTCTCCACATATTCGCTAGCTGCTAAGAAAAGGGTTTGGACCTTTCGGCCTGATTTGGTCTCCGTGGAACCATGTTCAACATTTGATCTTAATGTCGAGTACGAGCTGGGTTTTGGGTCGGAGTCAGAAGCAAAGAAAGAGGCCATTTCTGAAAATGATTTTAGTGAAGCTATTGAAAATTCCGAAGAAATGAAAAGCCATAAAATTGCATGGGATGAGGAAGAAAATGAAGAAGAAGATGATGATGGCATTGTTAGTGCTGTTTGTAAAAGCACAGATGGAGACCCATCAGATCCAATTGTGTTCTATGATGGGTGTGATCTGATGGTATACGCCAGTTGCTATGACAATCCCCTAATAAAATGTATCCCCGATGGTGATTGGTTTTGCTCCCGATGCTCACTTTCTTCTGCTCCCGATGCTCACTTTCTTCTTAGTCCAATGATTCCAAAGAGCCTTTGTTTAAATTAATATACATATGCCTTATAACTGCGTGTCATAGCATTTAATGACCTCTAGAGTACTAAAACTTATTCTATGTGATTTTCAAAGTTTTTAAGTCAATAAACTCTATAATTTTGGATATGATTAAGGTATTAGGGTTAACACCACAAATTCAAACATCCATGTTCCCTATTTGTGCGCACAAGTTGCGACCCCCCTTAGTTTTAACCCCTTTGAGCTCACATTAAGCCTTTCTTTGATCACCATGGTTATCTAAACACTTGAGCTTAGTTTAGATATCCTTTACCCTTGTTCCAAGGACTCAAATGAAGACATGAAAATGGTGTGAAGAGAAATTAATGATGTTTTGAAGACTTTTATGTGTATTTTATGGATTTACTTACTCAAACTTTGTTATATTATTGGTACATGTTATTACCTTGATATATGAAAAAAAAAAACGAAAAACAAATTGGAAAAAAAAATAGAAAAAAAAACACAATGTTTTGAGTCTTTATCAAGGTAATAAGGTTTGATCATGTAAAAGTTTGAGTTAAGTCCCTTACATTTGTAAATACGACACGAAGAATGAACGTGAGGCCCAACATGATGAAACTTGGCCTATGTTCGAAGGGATAGATTATTAACATCATTGCACTAAGGATGGGAGGCTATTCTACGTTTTGGGAGTCTATTGAGTCTTGGCCATTTAATTGCAACCCAATCCAATCAAGTCATTTAATTCATACAAAATTCAGAGGGGACCTATTAAATAATGAGCCAAACTTGGTCTATTGAGTCATTGCACTATGGACGAAATTCGGAGGGAACCTACCAAATAATGAGCCTAGGCCATTTAATTGCAACCCAATCCAATCAGGCCCAGAATCATAGGCGCCCAGCCCAAAATCCAGTTCTTCAGTAGCCCAGCCAGCTTGCGGGCCCAGCAACGAAAACTCGCAGCCCAGAAAAACCAGATCTAGCTCTTATTCTCAGCCTAACCCAGATTATGTGGAGCCCAACCCTGTTCGCGGAGCCAAAACCCATTTGCACGAAGCCATCAACCCTCTCTATGCGTCACCGCGCGCCTGCCAAAAAGTACGCCTCTGCTCGCCTGCTCCAGCCATCCCTCACAGTGCCAAATCCGCTGCTTCCCACGGAATGCACCTTACCTGTGTCAGCAGCTCCTAGCTGAAGCCATGCCTTGCTCTATCAGCAGCTCCTAGCAGAAATCAAGACTTCCCATTTCCTGCAGCCAACCCACTCCAACTGCTCCCTTCAGCTGATTTTCCAGCCCCAAATCAACCCTAATTTTCATTATTTTCATCATTTTTTCATGTATTATTTTATTATTGTTTTTATATTTAATTTTTGTATTTTATTATTTTAGTTTTTGGCACTGCCTCTATAAATAGGGAGGTCATTTCATCGTTTAAAGGGTCCCTAGTTAGTCCTCTTTTTAGTCCATAGTTAATCCATTTTTCTCTCTTTTGTAGTATTCTTTTGAATTCTTTTTTTTCCCTCTCTTTTTAGATATATTTTGGGACCAATTTTAGCTTATTGTAGATTTTTTTCTTAATTAGTTTTCTTTTAATTTTTGTCTTTAGATTTGTGTTTACATTTCGTTTCTTAGTTACATTTTCTTTATTTCATTCTTAAAATTCCTTAGACTTCTCTTTGTACACATTTTTATGCTTTCCTTAAGAGAAACCTAAGGCTAAGTAATTTCTAAGGAAATTCCAGAGTTTTTAAGACTGAATTCCTCGTATTTCTTTCTCCATCTTCCCAAGTTTCATGCCACTGTTCGGTGATTCTTGTGAAAACCATCTTTTTCTACTTGAACTCTTATTATTGTTTTGGTTTTACTTATAATTTAATATATGTGTTGGTATTTTCTTTCTAATATTTGTAAGTATGAATAAAATTTCCATGTGTTTTATTTTCTGAATTTCGTTTACTTCATACGTTTTAGTGCTTAACTTTCAATTCAACGCTAAGTGTTGATCCGCTGTTCGGGGCACTTAGAATATGATTGAAGAAATTTAATGTTTGATCGTTATTCGACGCATTAAGTCACAAACTTAAGGTGGATCATATTGTAAATAATAATCCGATGTTCAGTGCATTTATAATATGAAAAATGTATGCATGTAATTGAGATGATGAAGGTAGGATTTCGTGATTGGTTCATTATGAGCATAATGTTAGAGTGTTGGTAAAAATTGTGTTTGAAGAAAATCCACTTGTACAAAGGTTAAAGTAGGAGTATAATTAATTTCATAATTGTTTTTACATGTATTTTGGTGATTACACAATCTCTTCAAAACCCCCAATTTAACTGTTTAATTCTTTAATTCAATAATTATTTTATTCTTTGATTATTTCTTATTCTTTTTACTAACCATTATTTAATGTTCCCTAATTTTCCCGGTCAAGACCGATCCCTATTTACCAATACTACATTTACACAAAAGGGTTTAAATTTCATATACTCGAATTGCTTGTTGATTTAAATGCGTAGTTCGAGTGTTATCAATTCTTGGCGCCATTGCTGGGGAAATTGAAAATAATTTCTAATGTGTTAATGTATGTATATAAATTGTGCATATTATACTTGTTTATAATTTTTAATTTTGTTCATATTACATTTGTCCATAACTTTAATATACTTGTTTATATTATAATTGTTCATTTTATATTTGTTCTTATTATATTTGTTTATTTTTATTTTTTTTATACATATACAGATTATACTTGTTCATAATATTTATCTTTATACAGGTTCATATTATACTTGTATAATATTTTTATCTTTTTTATATACTTGTTCATTTATACTCGTCCATAACTTTTATTTTTATATTTGTTCATAATTTTGATTCTTATAATTTTTCTAATTATATTTATTCGTAATGTTCATATTTTACTTGTTCATAATTTCTATTTTTATACTTGTTCATGAATGTTCATACTTTTTTTTATACTTGTTCATATTTTAATTGTTTATGTAAATTTAAATTCTTATTATACTTGTTTATATTTTAATTGTTTATGATTGTACATGTATGTTCACACTTGTTCATATTTGTTTATAATTATTCACTTGTTCATATTTTGTTCATAATTTTTATGTTTCATAGTGCCATACTATACTTGTTTATAAATTGTATATTATACTAGTTCACTTATTTTTATTTTTATTTTTATTTCTTTTGAATTTTTTTTTTGAATTTTTTAAATTAAGTTGTCTTTTTCTATATTTATTTTAAAAAATTCAAAAAAAAAAAAATTCAAAAAAAAATAAATAATTAATTTCAAATTTTTCTTAGTCTTAGCTTTATTTTAGAGTATACATATACTTGTGAATAAATTTTGTACATATGATAGTGTGAATATGTTTTGTGAATATCATTACTTGTGCATAAAACCATACTTATGAATAAATTGTTCATATGTAAATTGTCATATTATACTTATTTATATTTGTCCATCAGTGTTTGTTTTCCATAAACTAGTCCCGGTTATATGTGGATCACTTGTGTTTCGGAGTTTAGATTTTGATCTTTAATGGAATATGTGAAGTCTCGTTTGTTAACTCTCACCTAAACCCTTCATGGACCTAAGAAGCCATGAGGTTGGGGCGGTGATTGTTAACACTTGAGTTATCTTAGTTCATCTGGAGTAAGAAATTTAAGGGTGATGTCTAGGACATGAGACGGTACTCGTAACGGATTTTGGGTCTAAGAAAGGGTGATATTGTTAACACTTGAGTTATCTTTCTAACCTGTTCACTTTTGAACTTACCCAAACAGTTGAATAAATCTAAGATATTTACTTGGGCCGCATTGACGTAAAAGTTTTCATCTAAACTTTGAAGCTATGTGAACCATATATATCTCTGATGTCAGGACCCGTCCTAAATAACTTTCTAAAACATGGAACACCGGGTCTCTACCCCCAAATCACTTTCCGTAAACCTCATACGTACGCATACGTATAACCCATCCGTGGCACTTCCGAGAAGATGTCAACTCGGGGCACATAACCCCTAGGGAACACATCCCCGATATATGTCACGATTCATCTCTATACTAGTGTGCACACTACTCGGGGTCTCACTCCGAGTCTTCCCCCAGGAATTCTCCATTTGGGAGCCTCTATCTTCGGACCTAGTCCGATCATTTCTCCGGAATCTGGTCCGAGACCACATCATAACTCCCACTCCTAGAACGGGATCCCTATGGGGATACCTATTCTGGTATTTGGATCGTGACTCTCCAGGTCGACGTCTGGAGGAGACCAAACAAATCATATGGAGGGTATATATATTTTCAAATACTTTCTTTCCAATCTCAAAACATATTTCAACTGGGTCTCATACCCGATTCATCTCAACAGGATTCGTCGAATCCGATTCAAATCCATTTTCATAGGCCTCGGCCTAAATCCCCAGTTCAACAGGGTCTCATTCCCGAATTCTCATTTCATAAACTGAACTGGGACTCAAGCCCGATGTTACAATCAACTGGGCCTGTAGCCCGATATCACGACTAACGGGGCCCTAAGCCCGAAACCATAACTCAATGGGGCCTCAAGCCCGATGTCACAACCAACGGGGCCTTAAGCCCGATAATACAGTCAACGAGGCCTCCAGCTTGATATTACAACCAAATAGGCCTCCAGCCCGGATTCGTAAACCAACGGGGCCCTCGGCCCGATCGTATAACTCAAATGGACCCTCGGTCCGATTCCTCGTCAAATAAAATGGACTCTTAAGTCTGAGAGTTTGTAAATCAAATGGGTCTCATACCCGAGTTCATATTTCCAAATCCAAAATCTGTTCATTAAATCATCATTGAAAACGTAGTACGTAAAGGTACGACATAAAGCCGAAAACCGCGAAAAACGTGAAAATATGTCGATCCTAAGCTACCACCATCAAATGCACTCATGGCATCACAAAACATGTATTTAAAATCATATAAAACATTTATGCATGGATCAATTTCGAAAGAAAGGTCCACTCATAGACCATCCGAAGTTTCGCCTCGATAAGCGCGCCTTAAACCTCTCCCGAGCCAATCGTCGCCTCCAGGGTTCCTAAACCTGTCCAAATTTTATTCGAAGGTTACTAACTACTTAAATAACCCCTCACTAAAGCCCCATAATTTTCCGGAATTTTTAACTATTTTTAAATGCGAACATAAACCTTCGAACATCCCGAACTATATCGAAACGATGTCCAATCGACTCGAAACTAGCCCTAAAATGTTCGTCACATTGAATAGATGAAATTACATGTTGGAGCCTTCCCCAAGAAAGGCTTCACGCGCCCCCACGCGCCTCTGAACAGTGCATCCCTTACCTTCGGCAGACCGGGTCCGACCGGCAAGACCGGTCCAGCTCGTTTTTCTCTCATTTTAACCCGATTTCATTCCCTTTTAATCCTAACCTTCCTAGTTCAATCATAGCAACTTATTTAGATGATTAGAACAAGGAAAATGGGTTCAAGTCTTCACCTTTTCGATTGGGTTTTCACGGCCAAACTTTGGCCGACCTTGCACGGCTGTTCAACCGTCCAAACTCTCCCCTTCCAATCCTCACAAACTCGTATGAACCTCCAAAACATCATCACATCAGCAGAGGCCATCCAAAACACTTGAAATTGAAAATCCAAAATTCAAACATTTGGTTCATGGCTTACCTTTCGCAGTGGTCTCCACCGCCGTCCACGGTGGCTCTGTCCTTGACCACTCCTCTTCAATTTTCCTCTCAACCTCACTCTCAATCACTAAGGTTCCCTCAAGCATCAGCAAAGGAAATGGGGGTGGGTGGTCATCGACTTTGGGTGAGATCGGGGAACCGTATGAAGATTGGGGAAAGAGGATATGCATGTATGTAAAATGGTGGCCAGTGGATGAGTGACATGTGTCACTCATCCATTGGGACTTGGGAGAATATCTGGGGCCCCACACTAAAGACAAAAGACCTCTTTTTGTCTCCTAAAACGTGCCATTTTGAATAGTTCCTGAAATCTTCCGTGAACCGTAACTTTTCCATCGAACGTCCGAATTCGACGTGCCGCCTGTCTACGGATTCGTATCGCCTTGATCCATATAACGGTCCTTGGCCCTCAGCCATCGTAGCTCTCGGTCAAAAGTCAATAGTTTGCCATTTTTCAAACAAATTACCAAAGTACCCCTGAACTTCCAAACGTCATAACTTCTTCCTCGAATGTTGGAATCGGGCGTGCCTCATGTCTATGAACTCGTGACATCCCGGACTCACAGTCATTGGCCAAAGTCCATTTTACCACCTGAACGAAGAGTCAACGATTCACCCATTCTAGGGGCAAAATCGTCATTTCACCCTGAATGTCCGTTAATCCTCGTATAATCCCCAATTAGCGAGGCTAATCCTTCATTAATTCTGAATTAATCTCAATAATTCGGGACGAGTCGTTACAATCTCCCCCCCTTAAAGAATTTTGTCCTCGAAATTCAAATCGACCCGATTCCACAACCAAATTGTCGAATCCAACCATGTCCCCTCTACTCGGGTATTCTTGTGTACACCTACACGTCCGTCACAACCACACTTCGGCTCGTAAGTCTCACTCGAGACAAAATGTTGACACTCATCAATCTCGCCTGTCACTCAGTTGACAGGTCAACAATACCAAACCGCCATTCAAACGGCTTTTTCGCCTAACACTCTGACACCTTCCATCCTACAGTCGTCAGGCTAAATTACGTACTCCCATTAAGGGCTATCACATCTAAGTTGACATCCTACATCCTACTCAGCATCCGATCAGACAACATTCTATAGATCCTTCCATCACAATGACACGAATCCCAACTCCCAGACCATACTCAAACCTATGTCCATACTGACTCTCCTTAGAGTTTCATCAATCCATACCTCTCTGAGCGCATCAGATATCGATTAACTCCATTACTATCACAGGTCACAACCACCGTGACCAACCGGCAACTCTCGGCTCCACTGCTCTTTCGCTGTGCCACTCTGATCTCGACTCTCTCTCGAGTCCTCGAATCGTATCTCGCCTCACTCAATGGTCTCCGTTGACATCTAGACTCACCTCGAGTCTCAACCTGTCACTATCGGATCTAATCCGATCGCCACTCATGTCATCTAGGATTCTATCCAATCTACAACAGATTTCTGACATACCGATTGACCGTGGTCAATCGCATCGTCCAACGCGCACAACACACCGGTGTACCTCAATCGCAACAATCATCAAGGCCCTACTCGGCCTGCTCATGGCCTGTACTCAGGCAGCATCCATCTGCGTACCACCGTCCGCACTCCAACCATGGTTCGGACCCCAACCGTCCTTCACCAGGAGAACATCAATCCATTATAATCTCTATCCTCGTATCCAAGACAGATCATACCACCCATCACATATCCAACATAGATCGTATACTCCCCTCACATATCTAAGACAGAGGTTGGATAATCATTTCGTCCCATGATACGATTCTTCCTGATGACGACCAAACCTTGGTCTACTCGCCTCCCGGTCGCCACCATCACCTCAGTCATTCACTCATCACATCCTGTGACGCTAAGCACCATCTAGTCGTCAGATCATTTAAATTTGACCCACAACATAGGTGTTCGGTTCTTACACCTTCTTTGAACCCCTTAGCTGTCATATCACTCCTCGTCGTCCCACCTAGGGACGAATCAAAGAGACTCCAAGATGATGACATCAAAGTTCGTCTTATGTCATCCTCTGGCACCCAGTACTTTCTACTAAAGAGTCACACTCAGTGACCTCGGAATATTCATCACTAATGCGGAATCAAGCACTCCTTTCAACGTCTCAGTCACAACTTCTCTTGATTCCGAATTTCCAATCACGTTGGAACCATGCTTCTTTTCCAATTACTGGGCTCACTCATTACATGAGCATTCCCGCGTCCTATAGGCAAACGATTTCCATGTCCCCAACTCAGGAGGTATGGTCAACTGTAGTCAACCAAAACCAATTCACAATGGACTCTCAAATCCTCAGCTCAACCGGACACCATCCACGCATCCTTGCATACCGTTTATGTAGGTACTCCGAGTGGAATTCACGCGACTCAAGGTTAAACCTTGCATACTATTTACGAATGTGCATAAACGGCCTCCAACACTCGCATCTCGTACCTTTGACTCACGGAATTTTTCGAAATCCACTGGCATCGGTCGGTAGGCTAAACAGATCGCAATGTCTGTCGTGATCTGAAGCCAAATCTCTGCATACTACCATATCTGGCAAACTGACCCTCACGTCATAAGACGCCACTTACGTAATCCACTTATACCTTTTCATTCGAATGCCAATTAGGCATTTCATCCTTTAACGTAAGAACTCCTAGGCACACACTAGTACCTCGAGTCTCGTATCATCATGGAACTGGTTACCAAACCAAGTACTCCTCGTACCTCGCACTGAGCCACTCGGGATCCTCTCTGTCCCGTTCAGCGCCCACCAAACTCACATGCTCGCCACACTGGGTACATCTACTATCCCGTCATCACACTGGTTTGTACGTCCCAATTCTATGGGATGAACTCCAGCACTCACACTCGTGTAATCCATCCAAGGATATCTAGGGCACATGTCACTCATCCAGGTATATCCTATTCATCATAGTCACCTCACAGAGGTAGCGTGGCAAGTGTGACAACGTCCAACATCAGCGTTTCATTCTGCGATCGCACTCAGCCATAACCGAGTCAAATCCAGAATCTATGCTCGTACTGTGCGTCACTCACGCACCTAGTGTCATCGCCACGACTGACGAACCCCATAGTCATAATCGTCATGGCAACCTGAGCCTATCCAACTCAATAAGACTTGACTACGTCCATCAATAGCAGCGTCTTCCACAACCTCGTGCAGACCAATCTCAGAAACACTATGCTATCAAGACTCCAAATCTATGCGGTCAACTCACCCATGGTACCAACCACTCCACACGCAAAATCCACCGATCGGTCCACCTCAGGATCCAGTCGACAAGTACCGCACTCTTGGTAATTTGTCAAATCAATCACCTACTAGGGTTATCACAATCCCGGCTGCCCGCTGCAGCCTAACCATCCTGATCAATCCCTCGCTCTCGAGTCCGAAGAGTCATCGTACTCCGATACTGGTGTTCAAATAGCCAGTAACTACACTGTGAGGATCTCATCCTCTCGTAACTTTACGGCTCTCAGCCGCTGGCCTCCACAAGAACTAGGTCATACTCCATGCCAACACTGCACAATGGCTACTACACGTCGCAATCGTATCCTATCACGTCACAAGACAACTCCTCCAAGCATCTCCTACCAGTCAACATCCCTCCGGGATTCGACACACTGAAACATGGTCTCACATGCCAAATTGGGTCCAACGTTCATATTCCCAACAATCTCACTCGGGTCAACCATGACCTCAGCTGCTCTCTGCAGCACACTCTCCAATCCGACATGACACGACCGACAACGGTCTCAACTCGGAAGTCGTCATACGGTGTCTACCAGTCCACTGGATCCTATCTCCAATACCACAATGGCTCTAAGCCGTTGGATTCACATGAATACTTATCCTACTCGGGATCAAACCTCAAAACACGTGGCATCCAATGCCAATCGAACCCTGAACCATTGCATCGAGTTTCGTTCAGCACAAGGTGCTTCTTACTCTTACCCTAACTGTAACGACCCGTCCCGAGAATCTGGATTAAATATTAATTAATTATGGTTTAGAATGACTAGTCTGGGATTAGTTGAGTGAAATCGGACGAAATGTGCAAAATGACCGTTTTACCCCTAGAATGGGCACAATGTTGACTTTTTGATCGGACGGTCAAACGAACTTTGACCAATGACCGTGATGTAGTTCAGGACGTCACGAGTTCATAGACAGGTGGCACGTTCGATGAAGAAGTTATGACGTTCGGAAGTCGATGGGTATTTTGGTAATTTGGTTAAAAAGGGGCCAAATGTTGACTTTTGACCCGGGAAGTCGAATGGACTAGGTCCAAGGACCGTTACGTAGAGCGAGTCGATACGAATTCATAGACAGGTGGCATGCCGAAATCGGAGGTTCGACGACGAAGTTGTGGTCACGAGAACGAAATCGATTAACCGAACGAACCGGATTTCGAATAAAATATTATTAAAATATGGAATAGTGACCGTTGATTGTGGATGCTTGGATGAGTGACAAGTGTCACCCATCCCTTGTTTTGAGGCTTAATTCTGCCCCATGTTTCCCGTTAATCCTCCATCATCATTCCTAATCATCATCTTCCATCATTCTTTATCTTCTCCATGTCTTCTCTGTGTTCTTCATTGAACCGTGAACAAACAGAGGGTGAGTTTTCTTCTCACCATCATTCCCTTCCACAGTTGAGCTTGAGATTGGAAAATTGAGAGAATTGAGGTTTGATTTTAGCTGAGAGAAACACGAGGGACAGTGAGGGTAACTGGGAGTGAGAATCGAAATTTTGGAGTTTGGAGGGAAAATTCGAATTCTAAGCTTTGAGCTGTGAAACTTCAAATTGAGCTTGGATTTAGCTTCCTGAGGTTATTACGAGTCGATCCACATCAAGAACGAAGGAAATCGATGGCTTTTGGGCCCTGAACAGACCTGGTAACAGAGAAGCAAAGTCGAAGGTTGAGTCGTGATCTTGGAGAGATCAAACGATGAAATTGATTTGGGAAATGAGTTTCTCATAGTCCACTGAAGCTTCTGGGTGGATCAATTGAAAGAAATCAGAAGGGACTGATGAATTTCGAAGAAGAAACAGTGCTAGGTGTTCTTCGAAAGTTCATCATCAAATTGATGGATTAAGGTAAGGATTGGTGAAATTAAATTTACAGACCTGTAATTAGACTTAAAACGAAGCTATTTGAATGTTCAATTGAAAGAATTGAGGTTGAATTGACAGAGAGCTGGTCGGGTCGTCTCGAGGGTTGCAGGACCCGAATTGCAGAGAAAACGGGTTGGGACGATGACACTGTAGCAGGCGCGTGGGTTTCACGTGCAGCCACTCACGGTGGCGCTTGACGGCGCGTGGGCACGAATCTTGAGGTGAGGTCAACATGTATTTAATCTATTCGATGTAACGAACATTTTAGGATTGGTTTCGTGTCGATCGGACACCGTTTCGATGTTGTTCGGGACGTCCGAAGGTTTTGAATCGAGTTTAAAAATAGTTAAAAATTCAGGAAAATTACGGGACTTAAATAGGAGGTTTTGAATCACCCTCTATGTGATTTGGACAGGTTTGGAAGTCCCGATGTTAGTGGTATGGCACGGGAAGGCCTATGGCATGCGTATCGAGGCGTATCGTTGGACAGTCTGTGAGTGGACTTTGGTTTTATAAAATACTATGCATGCCTAAATGTGTTATATGTTTCATATACGTGATTTCCATAATGATGATTGTGATTATTGATTTCGGGTATGTTGCACGTATTTGGAGATGTTTTCTGTATTGCACGTATATCGAGACTGATGATTTTATTGTGGTTTTACGTGCTTGTGGTTTCATGTATGATGTGATGAAATGGTTTTGAAATTGGAAAGATGAACTCGGGCTTGAGACCCAATTATTTTGGAAACCTCGGACTTGGAGTCCATTTGAGTTACGTAATCGAGGCGGGGGCCCAGTTGCTTGATGAAATCGGGCCAGGGGCACAATTGTTTAGAAAATCGGGCTGAGACCCATTTGAGTTATATTATCGGGCCAGGGGCCCAGTTGATTTTCAAATTCGGGTCGTGGGCCCAGTGGTTTACAAAATCGGGCATGAGGGCCAGTTGGGTCATAAATGTGATTTCGGGTCTGGGATCCTATGTCTCATAAATGTGATTTCGGGTCTGGGACCCTATGTTTTATAAATGTGATTTCGGGTAGGGGACCCTAAATGGAATTGTGATGTTTTATGGAGATTTCGGGCAGGGCCCATTGAAATGTTGTGAAATGATTTGATAAAACTGTTTTTCCATATACCATCTTGATACGAGGATATGTGATGGTCTCCTCCAGGTGTCTGGGACACTGGGGAAGTCACGGTGCATTGCCTGCGAGGGGTCATTGTATGGAGCTACCAGACCGTATAGTGACTTAGGAGCAGGATTGCTATGATTAGACGTCTGAGACGTCAGACATCTCGGATGTCAGAGATATTGACCCGGAGAGACCTCGGGCAGCACGCGTTGCTTATTATACCGTGAGATATGATGTCTGGGACGTCAAGCGTATGGGACGCTAGGCATCTGGGACGCTAGGCATCTGGGATGCCAGAGATGGTAATGTGGTAAATATGGACTATTAAATCTATGAAATGGTTTTTCGATTGGATTTATGTTTATGGATTTGGGCGGTGGCCCACATGGTTTTGTATTTATGGATGTGGTGTTCCACAGTTTTGGGCTGAGTTCCCACACTTGGTTTTGAGTTACGATTTTTGGGCTAAGGCCCTAATGGCTTGGTTGAACAAATATTTTGGTTACTGGTTTTTGATGCATGCATACGTTTTAACGACGGGCACAAATGTCTTTATGAATGTGTTTATGAACTTGTTCATTTTCGTCCACTCACAGCTTTGGTTGTTTTTAATGCCCTTCAGGTTGATTACCGAAGCGACTGCATCAGAGATCTGGACATCGCATACCTCCTCCATCGATCCTTGCACACTCTGGAAGCCCCGTTTGGGTAGTGGCATCAGGTTATCCCTTGTCTGACACTTCATGTTAGGCGGGAGAATGGCACATTCCACGGTAATCCCGGGGGGATTGGGATGGGTCGTGTCACTAACTATCAGGATGATGATGGACTGTTACGACTTCAGAGACATCACATCCTCGACCTGCGCGCACTCCACGCTCTGACACCAACTTGTTAGGACCTGTCCCAAGTCACTTTCTAAAACATGGAACACGGGGTCTCCGCCCCCAAATCACTTTCCGTAAACCTCATACATATGCATACGTATAACCCATCCGCTGTACTTCCGAGTAGATGCCAACTCGGGGCACACAGCCCCTAGGGAACACATCCCCGATATATGTCACAATTCATCTCTATACTAGTGTGCACACTACTCGAGGTCTCACTGTAAGACCCGTGTCCTGGAAGGAACGGTGAACAATCCCACATTCCTGCGAGGGGGAATGGTCTGGGAGAGGATGGTGGTGTGCTTTAAAGGTATAGGCACACACCTATCTAGCACTAGGCCTTTTGGGAGCTCAAGTGGCTTTTGGGGGGATTGAAACCCCAAAGTTAAGCGAGTTGAGGCTGGTGCAATTCCATGATGGGTGACCCCCTGGGAGGTTGCACCATGAGCTCCCGAAAACAAAACGGTAAGGGCAATGAGGCCCAAAGCGGACAATATCGTGCTAGATGAGTTGGGTCCTAACCGAGGAGGGTTGGGTCCTGACATGAGTAATTAATACATGAGTTGATTGGCTAGTTTAGTTTTTGGAGACTGAGACGAGTCCAGAGAACGTGAAACTGTGGCCGGAGGGCATCTATGGTGGTCGGAGACAGAGGTTGAAGAACGGTCGGTTGTTCTGCAAGTTAGGAAGGTAATTTCTTGTGCTTAGTTTTACGTTTTGAACCCGTGGATAGATAGGAAATGAAGGAACGAAGTTAATGGTAGGAATAACGTTGGAATCAGACTGAAAATGGACGAAAATCGGCCTCGCCGGTTCGGTTGGATTGGGCCGGTCTGACCCAGTCGATCGCGAGGTTCAAGACGATGAACAGTGCGGCTCGTTAGGGTTTTACATTTGTATACCCTGTTATACTTCGTTCTGTGTCAAGTGGTATCAGAGCGGATTTCTCCCTTCTTGTTATCGTTGATTTCTATCCATGGATGATCGTATAGATGATGTCCAAGCTACTCGAGCAGATTTGGATGCCCAAACCCGTCGTATCGATGCCCAAAACCGTAGTCTCACTGAATTAACTACTCAATTTGGGGAATTAACTGCTAACTTTGGGGAACTGCTAACCAAATATGTGATGTGATTGTAGATAATGACAGTTGTGAGAATTTTGTGTAGAAGAAACTGGTGGAGCATTTGCAGCTATCAATAGAGCCACATAGCACTCCTTATTCGCTGGGTTGGGTGAAGAAAGGACTTTTAGTTCGAGTCTCTGAAACATGTCGTGTACCACTCTCCATTGGTAAGCACTATAGTAATGAAATATTATGTGACATAAATGATATGGATGCTTGTCATATTTTATTTGGACGACCTTGGAAGTTTGATGTGGATACTACCTTTAAGGGTCGAGACAATGTTATCTTGTTTACTTGGAATAATCACAAAATTTCTATGGCTCCTATCACACATTCGAGAAAGATGAGTGTCCCAAGAAAGGAGAGTTCGAGTTTCCCGACTTTGACTAGCAATGAGTGGGAGATAAATGAGGCAATCAAAGAAGCAGATTCTTTTTATCCCGTGGTGTTGAAGGGATTAATGACCACAAGCAAAGAAAAGGTCGAAATTCCCAACGATGTGAAGCAGATGTTGAGGGAATTCAAGTAGCTCGTGGCTGAAGAATTGCCTAATGAACTGCCACCTATGCAGGATATTCAACATCAAATAGATTTAGTACCTGGAGCTAGCCTATTAAATCTGCCTCATTACCGTATGAGTCCTAAGGAGAATGAGATTTTGAGGGAGCAGATTGACGAGTTGATGAAGAAAGGATTTATCAAAGAGAGTTTGAGTCCTTGTGCGGTTCCTGTCCTTCTAGTTCCTAAGAAGGAGAATTCTTGGCGTATGTTTGTTGACAACCGAGCAATCAACAAAATAACAGTAAAATACAGATTTCCCATACCGAACTTGGAAGACATGTTGGATGAACTTGAGGGTTCTAAGGTGTTCACGAAGTTAGACTTGCGAAGTGGCTACCACCAGATTCGAATCAGACCGGGTGATGAGTGGAAAACGGCGTTTAAAAGCAAGGATGGATTATACGAATGGTTGGTTATGCCTTTCGGGTTGTCAAACGCACATACCACTTTCATGAGACTTATGAATCAGGTTCTTCGTCCATTACTTGGCTCTTTTGTTGTGGTTCACTTTGATGATATTGTAATTTATAGTCAAACAAAAGAAGAACATATGGTGCATTTGAGGTAATTTTTAGGAGTTCTGCAAGTAAATAAGTTGTATATGAACCTGAAAAAATGTACTTTATGTATAAATAAGTTGCTGCTTTTGGGATTTGTGGTTGCTTTTGGGATTTGTGGTTGGTAAGGATGGCATTTAGGTGGATGATGAGAAAATTCGAGCAATCCGTGATTGGCCGGCTCTAAGGCCAGTGACTAAAGTGAGAAGTTTCCACGGGTTGGCCACGTTCTATAAGAGGTTTGTAAGGAACTTTAGCACCATTACGGCACCTATCACCGAATGTTTGAAAAAAGGAAAATTCCAGTGGGGGGACGAGCAAGAGAAGAGCTTTTCCCTCATCAAAGAAAAGCTTTGCACCGCCCCAGTTCTCGCTCTTCCGAACTTTGAGAGATTATTCGAGGTCGAATGTGATGCTAGTGGAGTAGGAGTGGGGGCTTCATTGTCACAAGAAAAGAAACCAATATCGTTCTTTTCGGAAAAGTTGAGTGAAGCATGGCAGAAGTGGAGTTCTTATGACCAGGAATTTTATGCGGTCATGAGGGCTTTGAAACAATGGGAGCACTACCTTGTTCAAAAGGAGTTTGTACTGTTTACCGATCACCAAGCCTTGAAGTTCATTAATAGCCAAAAACTCGTTGATACGATGCATGTTAGGTGGGTGACTTTTCTGCAAAAGTTTCCATTTGTTATGAAACATAAATCAGGGACCCTAAATCGTGTGGTTGATGCTCTATGTAGACGAGTTACCTTGCTGGTTACACTATCTCAAGAAATTGTGGGGTTCGAATACGTGAAGGAGTTGTATGAAAGTGACGAGGACTTCAAAGAAGTCTGGCGAAAGTGTGTTAATCTTGAACCAACAGCAGATTACTTTCTTAATAAGGGGTATTTGTTCAAGGGTAACCAGTTGTGTATCCCTATCTCATCCTTTCGAGAGAAGTTGATTCGGGATTTACATGCAGGAGGATTGAGTGGCCATTTGGGTCGAGATAAAACCATTGCAAGCTTGGATGAGAGATACTATTGGCCACAGTTGAAACGGGATGTTGGAGCTATCGTGTCAAAGTGTTATACGTGCCAAACTTCAAAGGGTCAAGTTCAAAATACTGGGTTGTATATGCCTTTACTTATTCCTAAAGATATTTGGCAGGATGTAGCTATGGATTTTGTGCTCCGATTACCTAGAACACAAAGAGGAGTGGATTCTGTCTTTGTTATGGTTGATAGATTCTCCAAGTTGGCTCACTTCATAGCTTGTAAGAAGACAGTAGATGCATCCAACATAGCCAAACTATATTTCAGGGAGGTTGTTCGACTGCATGGGTGCCTAAGTCTATAACTTCTGATCGTGACACCAAGTTCCTTAGCCATTTTTGGATTACTTTGTGGCGGATGTTCTGTACTGTTTTGAATCGTAGTAGCACTGCCCATCCTCAAAATGATGGTCAGACTGAGGTGACAAACAGAACTTTGGGGAACATGGTGCGTAGCATTTGTGGTGATAAGTAGAAGCAGTGGGACTATGCCTTTCCACAGGTGGAGTTCGCTTACAATAGTGCAGTTCATAGTGCCACGGGGAAGTCGCCATTTGCCATTATTTATACTGCTGTACCTAGTCATGTGGTGGACCTCGTGAAGCTGCCTAATGGTCAAGGAGTAAGTGTTGTTGCAGAAAATTTGGCTGAAGGTGTAGTGGCTGTTAGGGATGAAGTTAGACAGAAGTTGGAGCAGACCAATGTCAAGTATAAAGTAGCAGCCGAAAAACATAGGCGAGTTAAGGTGTTCCAAGAGGGTGATTCTGTTATGGTGTTTTTGAGGAAGGAAAAAGTCTCTGCGGGTACATACAGTAGGCTGAAACAGAAAAAGTATGGGCCATTCAAAGTGCTGAAGAGAATCAACGACAATGCTTATGTGTTAGACTTGCCGAAATCCATGGGAATTTCTAATACTTTCAAGGTGGCTGACATGTTTGAGTTCCGTGAAGATGTAGCTCTCTATCCTGATGATAACTTGAGGTCGAATTCTTCTGAAGTGGAGGGGACTGATGTAGAACAAATGGCGGAATGGATTGAGGAAGAGATGGAGCGAAAACTGCAAAAAGGACGTAAGCGGAATTTACAGATTTGGTGTCCTAGCTCAGAATGGGGCTTATGATACCTTTCCGGAAAGGGAACGACGAGACTAATCAAACTTACAAGTATTTCCGTGACATATGGGTCTTTTTAGCCGAATATCGTCGTTTAAGGCCTCAAAAAGTAGTTTTAAAGTTTTCCTAGTATTTTCAGAATTTTAATTAATTAGAGTTTTCTTTTCCTTTTTGATCTAGGTTTCACCTTAGGGTTTCCTAGGTATTTAAACAACCTTTAAACGTTGTATTTGGATTTTATCATATATTTTATTCATTCAAATTTGTGAGTTTTCTCTTCTGGTGGATTCCAGTGTTTGTTCTTTAGAGTTTTACGATTATATACCCTTTTATACTTCGTGATGCGTCCAGTTTCGAGTCGATCAGACACCGTTTCGGGGTAGTTTTGAGTGTCCGAACGTTTAGGGTTTGGTTTAATTACGTTTAATAATCCCGAAAAATTAGGGAAATTAATGTGAGCTTAAATGAAGTGTTTGTGACCTAAAGTTATGATGTTTGACAGGCCAGGACATTCCTGAGGCGTCCGCGGAGCGTGCAGGATACGATTGACGCGTTCGGACTTAGTGAGTGGACTTTTGCTTTATAACCGAGCATGCATAAGTGTGTTTACATACTTATTATATGTTTTCCATACATGTTCTATGATCACTATTACGGTATTTATGATTTACATGATTGCATGTATTCGATGTGGTTTATCGTATTTACGCGTATTTCGATAATATGGTTTCTGCTATACATTCGATGATGATTTTGATGGATGATTTTATGCTTTTATACATATTCTGTTTTGAAAATGATTTGTGGATATGATTTTGGGATTTGAAAGTGAATTCAGGAGTGAGTCCCATTTCGATTGAATATGATTTTAGATTTAGATTTTGAGATAATTTCTGGGTTTGGATCCGAGATTTCAAAGGAAGATTTCGGATTCGGATTTGGAAATGCATTTATGAATTTGGATTGGATAAAATGGTTTTTAATTGGATTTTCTAGATCTGGTATTGGGTTTAAAGACTCGGATATGATATGTGATGGGGGCGGGTCCGGATATGTGATATTGAGTTTAAAGACTCCAGAGTTTAAAGACTCGGATATTGTGATTTCTCCCTGAGGACTATTGAGTTTAAAGACTCGGGAGTTTAAAGACTCGGATTATTGATAAAGTCTGATTGAGTTTAAAGACTCGGATAGATCCAGCAGGTTTGATTTGTTGATGTTATATTCGGATGTACATGATTTCATGATTGTTTTCCATAACTATTTTCACATTGTTCATAAAGTTGTTTTCAGATACTTGGTTATGCATACGTGTTTTGAAAAAGGGGGTGGACATTGATTTTCCTTATAACTGTTTTTCATGACTCTTATGTTTTTTAGTCCACTCACACTTTTCATGTTTTTAACACCCTCCAGGTCGTGGTGCAAGTTTTGGGGCTGACACCGAGGCAAAGGCAGAAGCATAAAGTTTTCCCGTTTCACGTGTAGTTAGCTCATAGAGTAGGGTTTTGTTCTTATCTTGTACTGTTAACTATGCTCTGTGATACTGTTGACTTATTGTACAGTACGATGTATCGTAAGTTCTCCCTGGTTTGACAATGTATGAGTTGTGGTTATTTTTGTAATTGGGTTCGGTTGTTAGACGGGAGCAGGGTTCTTCCCTATTATCGAGGTGATAATCGGGGTGGGCCCTGTCACTATATCTACACAAAAAAGGTTTAAATTGCAAATACTCGGATTACGTGTTTATTTAAATGCGTAGTTCGAGTGTTATTGAACAAGTCAGGGCAAAGGTGATCAAACCTGATCCTAAGAAAGAGATGCCTAGACTAGAGGAAATCATGGGGAAAGAGTTTTGTAAGTGGCATGTAGCACTACATCAGTTCACCAAAAATTGTGTCCAATTCAGGGATACAACCAAAGCTTGATCAACTAAGGGCATATCACCCTGACCCCAATACCAAAAATGCCAATGATAATGGACACTAATCTATTCACTATGACATCAGTGAACATGGTCGGCCTACAATGTTCATAGTCTGAAAAAGCAATGTGACCAAAGTGGGTAAGCCAAAATGGGTAAACCAACATGACAATGTTCTAGACCAGCCTACAATGTTCATAGCAGGACAAAGTGTGTCCTAGAAATTCCTACCTGAGGTGCTAAGATAGACCTATAACTAAAGAGGTCGAGAGAAAGACGGGATGAGGACCTTCTTAACTATCCTGCAATCAGCTATAGACTTCATAGTATGAAAGCACATCTCTCTCAAAATTTTGTCTTCCAAAGACTATGGGACATCAAGAAATAGAAATGGCCAACTAGCCAAAAAACTCTAACTAACCAGCAAAATCTCGATGGCCAAAAGGAAACTTCTCCAAGATTGTCAACATCCTGACTTGGGAAGGCCATCATTTAAAAAAAAGATGGTATATGGTTGGTAAAATGGCAAGTCGAGTAAAGAATTAGGAAGGACTACCAATTGTAAGATCCAGAGACAATTTAGAGTTTACAAGTTGGCTCACACGAGCTTAGGGGCAACCCCGCCAGTAACCAAAATTGAGTTAATGTGTCCTCTGAGGAATACGGGAGAAAGAGAAAAGATGGGGTCAGCCTGCAAATAAATATGTCGCTCCCAAGCTCTACATCTGAGACTCCTGTAGAACTTAGAAGAAAGTTCACGTTTGGCGATTTTGCTGAAGATGAGTTATCAAACAGCCATTCCAAAAATCTTCACATCCTAACAACGGGAAATGATTCCGACCAAGATACCCAACAAAGTGACGGCCATAACATGACCGAAGAAGAGTTTAAATAGTTCGATAAGGACTTGTTAGAGATCATGGAGGCGGAAGATATCAGGTTCTTATCCTAATGATAGTTTAATTAGGTGGTGGCCCTTCTCTTACTCTTAGTTTAATGTGTTTAGATTATCGAGCATATTTTATGGGAACAATTGGTGGTGGCCCTTCTTGTTGTTAGTTCAGTCGTGGTGGCCCTTCTTGCTATTGTTGTTAGTTTACTGATGGTGGCCCAAATTATTTATTTCACTCCTAATTTGTTTAGTCTAAGTGCTGCTTGTTAAATAGGTTTTTTTTTTGTGCTGTTATGTAGTCTAATAGGGACAATGCAAGGCTATATGGCCTAGTTGGCACAAACCAATATTGACTCTATTGGAGATGATACAACATTATTTGATGATTTTTATGGTTAGTAGGAGAGAAACTGTTAGATTATGACATGGACATCAAGTTGGCCCAAGAATTTAGCAACTACTGGAGGACCATAAGAAGGCTCGCCAATTGTACATTCCACATCATGTTGGTAATAGCATCTTCGAGGTGGTATATTCACATGGTAGAAAGTTTTGTGTGGATTTGAGATTTCGTACATGCTTGTGTACAACTTGTGATATAGGATTCCTTGTTCCCACCTGTGATTTTGTTATATGTTGGAAAGAACTATTAAATAGAACCCTTTATGTGTTCAACCACAAAAAAGAAAAAGAAAATCATGTTATTTAAAGATGAAAATTTAATTTTAATTCTAGTTAAAGTACTAATTAAACCGAACTCTTTATAATTGTGACGTGTAGAGAGAATTTAGAAATGAACTCACTGGAAATGAAGAAGCTAGCTATGATTATACTATCACAAATTGAAAGTGCTTTGCAAATGGAAGCTAAGGAGCCGACCACGTTATATGAAGATGGATTGCAATCCATGAGGATGAACTATTACCCGCCATGTCCTCAACCGGAGAACGCGATCGGTCTTGCTTCTCATTCCGACAGTGGAGGTCTCACCATCTTCCTACAAGTGAATGAAATGGAGGGCCTCCAAGTAAAGAAAGATGGGGTTTGGATCCCTGTTAAGCCTCTACCCGCGGCCTTCATTGTCAACATTGGAGACATTTTAGAGGTAAATTTGAGTCCGTGTACGTCAAATTATTTAATGATGGCATTATTGCTAATTAATTACATGCTTTTATTTATCGCAGATTCAAACAAACGGGACTTATCCTAGTATCGAGCATCGTGCAACTGTAAACTCGGTGAAAGAAAGACTGTCCATCGCCACATTCCACAGCCCGGGATACGGTTGTGAAATTGGCCCGGCCTCTACCTTGATCACTGGGCAAACGCCTGCAGCATACAAAAGGCGGGGAGTTGACGATTATTTCAAGACCTTTTTCGAACGTAAGCTTCAAGGAAAGTCCTATATTGAGGATTTGAGGATAAAGCATGATGCTAAGCATTAGAAAACTTTGTACGTACGTACATGCGAGACCAGTTTCAACCCGTATTTCGTAATAAGTCCAAATTTATTTCTTCTCAATATATATATAAAAAAGGAATTTTCCTTCTATAATTAATATCCCAATACTGCGTAGACATAATTACAAAAGTGGTGTAGAACGGTTGACATATATATATACTAGCTCATGCATCAATTAAACAAACGGAAACTCATAAAGGATGAGCATTAAGCTTTAGGAAAACTAAAAATTTTGTGCTTCCTTATCTTATTAGGTTAAATTCGTGCAACCGTTTTTTGATTTTGACATAATTTTAGCTGCCGTCCATAATCTGCAATTTTAGTACCCGAGTTTCTGAATTTTTCTATAATAGTTTAGTTAGTTTTTCCTTCAAAAATTCAAATGGAATTCTAAGGGAAAAATTGTCCCTGAATTTTATCATAATTTTAGTAACTATATATCCCTAACATTTCTATCATAGTTGAGTTCGCTGTTATTTTAACGGATTCCATTTGAAATTTTTACGGAAGAACTAATTCAGTTATTATGATAAAATTCAGGGACGACGATAATAATATTGAAGTTTATGTATGGTTGGTTAAAATTCTGGTAAAATTCACTTCAATTTATCCTTTTATAAGGAACTAGTTCAATCACGATTTTTATAATGTTTTTTGAGTAATATACGTCACAAATCCTTTTAGGAATAGAACATGATTCAAAATTTTTCCAGGATAAGGATCTAATGTCTATACCAGGGACGGCCAATAGGGAGGGCGGGAGTGGCCTAGGCCCCGAGCCCAAAAATATTGAAGGACCCAAAATTAAGTTTTTTTTTTGTTATGTTTAAAAAAAAATAGTAAGATGTATGATAATTTAGATGAGGGATACGAGTGAGTGGGAAACGGAAGGAGAGTCTCCTTCAAAGTTCCAAGAAGAAAACGTTGTGTTTCAATATTCTAATTCAATGTTCGAAGATTAAATATCAATCTCATTCAATCTCAAATTCTCAATTGTTCTAAATTTTTAATTTTTTGTAATCTCATTCAAACTCTCAAACCCTAACCTCAATTTCTCAACAATTTTCTTTTCCAGTCGAAGACATCCATGCATTTTCATCTCCCCTTCTAAAAGCCTTATCCGAAATATTCCTAAGTTATAAACTTCAAAAATAAGTAATTTAATTTAATAAAATTTATATTACAGTTTGCCTAATTGAAAACTTCCATTTGACAACTTTCTCTTATGGATCTTGTAGTTTTTGACGACGGGAAGACCCCTTCATATAATCAAATGACAAATGTTATGATCAGTCTAAGCCACGAATCTAACATTACAAATGGCAGGTCAGTTCTTACTCTTCGTTAGAAATTAGAAATTATGTCTCTTTAGTTTTTTTTTTGTGCCTTTGAATCCTTAATTACGTTTTTTTCACATGCTAGGAAAATTTCAAGGAACTCACTTAAATTGATAAGGTCACTGTTACAAAAGTTCTTAGTTTAACAATATTTAATTACATTCTTATTTTGAATATGGAAATCTATATGTAGTTGCAAATTGCTTATTGGTTTTACAAAAAAATATAAGATTTGTTTTAAAAAAAAATTAAATGTAATGTTTTGGACATGATATACTTTTTTTTCTTTATTTGGGGTTTTGTCCTAATATATGAGTTTTCTCATTAAAAAAAATTTAACGATGCTTCTTAATAAAAATATAATATAATCAATTTATAAAATTTACATTTTTAATAATTAAGTATACGAATTAAGGGCCCATTTATTTTTTTGTCCTAGGCTTCTAAATGTTTGAACCGGTTCTGGTCTATACAAGGCTTTGCCTAGTGTTTGTAATTCTCAGACTTGCTTATTATCAACAAAACTTGAGTGTTATATCAATTACTGGTTTACAGTGCTCGTGTTCTTGGTCTTGGATGCTTGTATAATTCCACTACCCATTTTCCTTTGCGCCAATTGGCATCAGAACCTGGATTTGTTTCGCGAAGAATATTATTATTCTAAGGCTTCCACAATGTAGATCACTGAGGTGGAGCGATTCTTTGAATTGATGGAAATTCTTGAAGACAGACAAGTCAAAATAATTGCTTTTATCTTGAAGAATAGTGGTGCTGTTTGGTTGGATAAATTGCAGAAAAAACAGAGAATGACAATGGAAAAATAAAATACGAACTTGGGGAAGGATGGAACAACTAATGATGGGTTTGAGGCCGTATATTTGAGACCAAATTGGGTTTCAGCTCGTGTGGAGTGTAGATCGAAGAGGCAATGGACTTGCAGTGGAGGCTGAAAATTTAGAGAAAATTACGGAATGAAATTATGAGAACCATAGAAGGTGGACAGAGCCAACACTTGCGTATTTTAGCCAAGGAAAAGAAGAAATCCAACAAAAGCCTTCATCTTACAAAACTACCATTTTGAGGGTAAACCCTAGGAACTAGTCTGCAGCAACAAGCTCAAATCAAACTAGAAATCAGGCTCCAAATTGTGCCAACAACTCAACACAAAACCCAAACTCAAATTCGAAATTTTGGCGTGGTACGAGTAATAGATGTGAGGAAACAGGTCACTATTCAAATAATTGCGAAGACCTTTTAATTTTATTGATAATGGTGATGGGGAGATGAATATGTGCGCGAAGACCTTTTAATTTTATTGGTAATGGTGATGGGGAGATTAATATGTGGAAGAAAATGACAATCAATATTGTGAACACGAATATATTCAACATACCGAAGAAGCCAGCAACAAGCTAAGTTTAGTGTTACGAAACTTGCTCTTCACAAAGCCAAGCCATGACAATCAACGCCATAATATCTTTCAAGGTGGTTACCTTGATCCTGGTAGCTATGAAAACTTCATATCCAAGAAGGTGGTAGATCCTTTCAAACTTCCAACATAGAAACATAATGCTCCTTATCCAGTTGGTTGGGTCCAAAAGAAATAGCTAGTGATATAAAGGTGCAAAAGTTCCAATCTCTATTAGAAAACACTATAAGGAGGATGTTCTTTGTGATGTTATCAATATGGATGCTGCTCACATAAATTTTGGAAGGCCTTGGCAATATGATGTAGATGTTGACTTCCATGGAATATGTTCACAACCGAAAAAAAAATCATCTTGGGTAAAGGCTGATGGCTTAAAGGGATTAAAGGCCCATATCGGAAGACTTAGTTCAAATGCCCACTTGGAAATGTGTAGAAGAAGAAAGCGTGGGTAGTTCTGACGACGTGCAAAGAATTCGAAGGGAAAGAGGAGGTTTCCAACAGAATAAACGACAACATGCAACTCGTCGAAGGCCATACTTGGCAACTTGATCAACATTTCCACTACCTATAAAAAGAGAAGAAGCCCACTTCTCAAGGGACGACCAGTCAACTAATCAAAACCAGCAAATTGATCAACATCAATTTCAACACAAATGCCAACCCTGAAAAGTTTCATTGTTTAAAAGGCTCGCCTTATTGGCAAAACCTTTTTTTTTGTTCGATCTAGAAACAAGATTTAGTTCTCTTCTCACCTTTCTCAAAGCTCTCAAATACGTAACCTTTTTCTGACTAGCTCCCACAGCATTGACATAAGAGTTAGCTAAATTCCCGACTTGCTTCTCAAGCCTACAATGGAGACCTCCTATATTAACCTTCTTTCTGACTAACTCCCATAACACGGTCATAAAGGTTAACCTCATCCCGATTATGAAACCATGGATAGTCATTAAGGCATGCAAATAGTAACCTTCTTTCTGACTAGCTCCTATAGCACTATCATAAAGGTTACCTTCATTTCGACTGCTAATCTATTGATATGCTTTGAGGCATTTAAACATCTCTTTCGACGTCTCGTTGTTGCATCTGAATGCTCCGCCAACCTATGATATGATTCCTACCTATATTCATTTCAATTGATGATTTCTAGAATTTTTTGTCTACTCAAGGTTCAAATGCGAATGAAATAGTTTAACTTTACACACTTGTAATTTCAGTTCTCGCGCTTCAATTCTAGAACTTTTACTTTTTACTACATGTACTTCAATTTGCATTTCAATACAAACCGGATTTTCTTACGTAGAGATTGGTACTTGTGATACACCATCCAAGTGTGGTTCACTGCTATCCAAGTCAGGACACCATCTTTGCGCATTGGTCTAATACTACAATCCCCACCTTGAATATCATGACAAGCACATGAACTTGGACTACGCTGTAAAGAAAAATTAATGAAATCCTTCGATATATTAAGAACAATACAAAGAAAAGCGCAGCGCAAGCTATCTTGTCCACTTGCCTCAAAATATTTTGATCAGAATAAGGCTCTTGGGCCACGAACGGAACCCATCTGTCCAGTAGCAGCTTCTATTAGTGGCATGCTTGCATTGAAGGCAACTAAGGCCTGTGTGCTTCCTAGTTAGCCCATCTAGGGATAAACCGTGGTAAGAAGGACTTTAACGCTTTCAACACGTCCAGCATCACCTACATCACACCAAACAACATAGAGACCAATGTGAGAGTCCCATCCCTCGCTCCGCAACCCGGTTCTACATAGATACTTGATAAGAGTGGCCTCAAACCCACTTTCTTAAAGAAAGTAACTTTTGGATGCTAAAGGGAAATTTCTAATGTAACGACCCGTCCCAAATTCCTAGATTAGATTAGCGACTAATCACGATTAGTCAGGCTAATCCATGATTAGTTGAGCGAAATCGGACGAACGATGCGAAATGACCGTTTTGCCCCTAGTCGTGGCAAAACGTTGACTTTTCATTCTGGCGGTCAAATGGAATTTGACCGATGACTGTGATGTAGTTCGTGACGTCACAAGTTCATAGACAGGTGGCACGTTCAATTCCGACGTCCGAGGAGGAAGTTATGACATTGGGAAGTTTAGGAACATTTTGGTAATTTTGGTTTAATAGGGGTCAAATGTTGACTTTTTGACCGGGAAGTCCAATGGCCGAGGACTGAAGCCTGTTACGTAGATAAGGACGATACGAATCCATAGATAGGCGGCACGTCGAATTCGGACGTTAGACGGCGAAGTTACGGTTCACGGAAGTTCGAGTGCACTATTGCACGAATTACGAGGCGAGTTCACTTTTGGACTCTAGTGGGCCCAGATATTTGTCCTGATGCCCAATGGATGAGTGACAAGTGTCACCCATCCAATGGACACCATATTTCCTTCATGCACCGTGCAAACCATTCCATTTTCTCCATTTCAAACACACACCCAAAACCCACCCGATCTCACCATTTCTCTCCATCTCTGTGCAACCCAGAACCCATCCATTTCGACCAGGAGTGAGACCAGAGAGTGGGGAGGCTGTTGGATGCGGTGGCCGGCCCAGGAAGGCGCCGCCGTGGGCGGTGGAGCCACGAACCCGTGCGGGTGCACGGTAAGGCCCAAGCTTTCCTATTTTTCAATTTCTACATTATGCTTGCTTTTGGGTGCCTAGGAAGTGATTATTAGGTTGCTAGGGACTCAATATGAAGCTTTTTAAGGGGTTTAACGGATGAGAAGCCATGGGAGGGAAAATGGAAAACTTTAGCCGTGAGTTCCATTTTGGAACCATGGGTTTATACGGGTTTTAGGTAGTTTTGTTGATTGGTTTAGATAGGAAATGAAGAAATAGGAATTTAGGGATTAAAATGGGAGCAAACGGACCGAAAACAAAGGAAGAGGGGCACTGAACCGGTCACGCTGGTTCAGCACAGTAACCGGCCGGTTCAGACCGATTTTCTGAGGTTGATGACGATAAATAGTAACTTGGCCCTTCTAGGAGCGCGTGAGGGCCATAATTTGGGAAAGTGTTCAACATGGGAAATCTTCTATTTGATGTAACGAACATTTTGGGACTGGTTTCGCGTCAATCGGACATCGTTTCGATAGTTTTCGGGGTGTCAGAAGGTTTAGGGTCGGTTTAAAAATAGTTAAAAGTTCGGGAAAATTACGGGGCTTTGTTATGAGGTTAATTAAGTAGTTAGTAACCTTCTATTAAAATTTGGACAGGTTTGGGAGTCCCGGTGATGGTGATTGGCTCGGGGAGTCGTATGACACGCAAACCGAGGCGGCAGCTCGGACGGTCTGTGAGTGGACCTTGTTTTCTAAATTGGTGCATGCATAAATGTTTCTTATATGTTTTAAATACTTGTTTGTGATGCCATGTGTGCATTTGTATGTGGTCACGTATATGCACGTATTTCTAGATTTCGGCCTTATACGGTGCTTATACGAGTATGTATGTCTTTATTGGTCTAAATGAACTGGTTTTGGATTTCAAATGGATAAACTCGGGTATGAGACCCATTTGATTTTGTCTCGGGCATATGACGCTATTTACGACCTTCGGGTCTAAATCGTGGTCGCGACGGGTGCTATGTGCACGGCGATCGACGATACGACGCTCGCCTCCGGATTGGGATGTGTTCCTTCCAGAGAGGTCACGATGCACGATTCGTGGTCGGGCAGCCTGGGGAGGCTCAACTTCGGAGTGCTGACAGTTCAGGATAGCGATCGGTGATGAGTGCACCATGATCTTGTGGTGGTCGCGTCGGTTGATTCGTTCACGGCGACATACCATGATTGAGGTCGGTCCTGGATGGATGGTTGCACACATCACTATGATCGAAGTCGTGACTGACCCTTAGATATCGGGCACGGCGCCTAGTTGATGTCATATGTTCGGGCACGAGACCCAGCCCGGGATTAGTGCGGGATGACCCTGCTCCCGTCTGACACGAAGTGTCAGACAAGGGATATTTCCAACCTTTGCCCTCCCGGGCTATCAGAGTACTCCAGGATCCGGAGGAGGTATGTGATATCTCGATCTCTGCTACAGTCCACACCGTATCCAACCTGAAAGGTATTAAAAACAGAAAGACTATGAGTGGACAAAAATAAAGAATTTATAAAAACATTTCTTAAGAGACCTTTATGCCCTCCACTAAAAAGCATGCATGCATAGTAAAACCATTTATCCAAACACATAAGTTTAAACAACCATAATTAGGGTCTCAGCCCCAAATTCTATAAATACAAGTTCTACGGGCTCCTGCCCAAAACCATTTACAGAAAACCATAACACAGTAAACATATGTGGGATCTCAGCCCAAAACCATTTATCATCATAAAACATAATTTCCCAAACCAATTTAAATCATGTTTATCCATTATATTCATATCCAGAACCTGTCACGGTAAAATAAAGCTACACGTGTGCTAACCGGGGTCTCACACCCAAGTCTCTCCAGGGTCCACCCAGGTCAATGTCCGTAGATCAATGACCCTCCTTGGAGGTAACGAACCATGCCCATCCTGAGAGTAAGGAACCCAACTGGGGGGCGACTCCACTCAGTCAGTGCTCCGTGACTACTCCGGGGTCCACCCAGGCCAACGACCCTCCCCGGAGGAGACAATCATATATAAAGGATGGAATATGAAAAACCTTTTGAAATCATTCTTTAAACCTTTCCAAGATTCATGCCCGGCCCCTATAAGCCGTCATAATCCATAAAATCCTTTCATGGGTTCATGCCGGTTCCCATAAACCGTCATGACCCGTAAAAACCATTTCAAGGGTTCATGCCGGTTCCCATAAACCTTCATGAACCATAAAAACCATTTGTAATACATAACTGGGCGCTAGGCCCGAATCCACATAGAAACTTGACCTCAAGTCCGAATCGTAAACCAATTGGGCCTCCGGCCCGATTCCGTAAATCAAATGGACCTCAAGTCCGAGAATTACCTTTTCAAATCCAAAATCATTTCATGAAATCATATCCAAAACCACAAGAATGGAAAATCAGTGTAAAATCGGAAAACCTCGATTTACGTGCAAGCACGTAAATCGCCTCGAAATACGTGAAACCATATAATTCACAAGCATCCAAATCAACATCATAAAATCATATGCATAATCCATTTGGAAATCCAATACCATTTCATTTAGACCAATAAAGACATACAACCCTGCATAGGCACCGTATAGGGCCGAAACCTCGAAATACGTGCCTATACGTAACCACACATCCAAATGCACTCATGGCATCACAAAAAAGTATTTAAAACATATAATAAACATTTATGCATGCACCAATTTATAAAATAAGGTCCACTCATAGACCGTCCGAGCCGCCGCCTCGATTTGCGTGCCATACGGCTCCCCAAGCCGATCACCATCACCGAGACTCCCAAACCTGTCCAAATTTTAATAGAAGGTCACTAACTACTTAATTAACCTCCTACCAAAGCCCCGTAATTTTTCCGAACTTTTAACTATTTTTAAACCGACCCTAAACCATCCGACACCCCGAAAACTATCGAAACGATGTCCGATTGACGCGAAACCAGTCGCAAAATGTTCGTTACATCGAATAGATGATTTCATATGTTGAAAACTTCCCCAAATTATGTATCACACGCCCTTACGCGCCCCTAGAAGGGACAGTGCACTGTTCGTCGTCTTCCAACTGGACCGGCGTGACCGGTTCGAGGTCCCCCACTCCTCATTTTTCGTCCAATCTTCTTCTTTTCAATCCCAATCTTCCTAATTTAATGTTTTCTATCAATTCCAATTAATAAAACTAACTAAAACACCTTAAATCCTATCCAAGAACAAAGAGGCTCACGGCCTCTGTTTTCACGGCCACCCTCACGGCCTCCTCCGCCGTGAACCAACCTAATCAACTCATCCTAATCGTCCAACAGCCACCATAATATGAAAATCAAATTGAAAATAGGAATTGGGCCTTACCGAGCACCCTCTCGGGTTTGTCTCCTCCAAGCCGCTGTACACGGCGGTTCTGGCCGTCCAGGCCGGCCACCAACATCCAACATCCTCCCCTCACTCTCCTGGTTTCTCAGATGTGCATGGGTGAAGGTTTGGATTGGATTGGTTTGGGTACAAAGGATGAGATCGGGTGGGTTTGGAAATGGAAAGAAATGATTGATGCATGTATGTAAGGGAAGGGCCAGTGGATGGGTGACACTTGTCACTCATCCATTGGGCCTTGGGATAAAATCTGGGCCCCACTAAAGTCCAAAACTCAAGTCGTCTCGTAAAACGCGCAATAGTACTTTCGTACTTCCGTGAACCGTAACTTCTCTGTCGAACGTCCGAATTAGACGTGTCGCCTGTCTATGGGTTCGTATCGTCCTTATCTACATAACGGTCCTAGGCCCTCGGCCATCGGACATCCCGGTCAAAAAGTCAACTTTTGACCCCTTTTAACCGAAATTACCAAAATGCCCCTAAACTTCCGAACGTCATAACTTCCTCCTCGGACGTCGGAATTGAACGTGTCACCTGTCTATGAACTCGTAACGTCACGAACTACGTAACAGTCATTGGTCATAGTCCATTTGACCGCCCGAATGAAAATTCAACGTTTTGCCACCATCAGGGGCAAAACGGTCATTTTGCATCGTTCGTCCGATTTCGCCTAACTAACCACCGATTAGCCTCACTAATCGTGATTAGTCGCTAATCTAATCTAGGAATTTGGGACGGGTCGTTACAACCTTCCCTCAATTAATTTCGTCCTCGAAATTCCAACCGACCTAATTCCAACCGTTCTTCCCTCCTTAATTTAGTTTCATCCTCGAAACTTCAACTATTTTGATTCCACATCCACCTCGTGGAAATAATTTGATCTCACGACACGTGTACACTTGTACACCCACTAACTAGAATAAAACTCGTCTGCACCCAGACGTACCACTGACACTCTCGTCGTATCAACTACGTTCGACCACGTCGAATGATTGAAACCACACGTTACGAGTTGACATCACTTGTCAAATCTACCATTTTCGTTGACACAACCACTAGTCGATTCCCTACTCAATCACCAAACTATCTCGATATCTACTCCAACTGGGAGCCATCGACCCTCACTCAACGATCCTCATTGACACCTCCGACAAACTGTCACCACTTGACAGTCGTCAGTCAAAAACTGACACTATACTCCCCCGTGGTTAGACTAACCACCAACTTACTCAACCTGAGTATACACTAACCAACATCTAACTCGACCTGTGTGTAACTAGACCCATCAAAACCACTATGACCCAGTGCACAGTATCCAATGTCTAGTTCACGACCTCAACTAATCTGATGGTATCGGATCCAATCCGACTACCAACACGCTCACCATCCTACATATGGTATAACCTATTTACCGTCACCAGGTACGACAAGTCTGCCCAGTCTCGTACCCCGGACAACATACAAGGTACGTACATCTACCATCGATCAGCTTACAACCACCTAGGTTGTAGCTAATCACGTTTCTACTATAGAGTCCATTTGTCCAATCCAGTATTAGACAAATCGAAACTCCGACCCATTATCCATTTCCAAATCTGAATCCGAATCCGCAATTTCGTAAGAAATCCCGAATCCAAACCCAGAAATCATATCCATAAACATGTCCAAATTTGAATCCGAAATCATCATTCTGTAAACCGGCATTTGGAACAACCATTCCGAACCCAAATCCATAAAAGAAAATCCACAGTCAAGCTCTAGAATCAAATCCTGAATCGTCACCCAGAATCCGATTCCAAAACCCAATTCCAGAAATCCTCTTTCAAGTTCCAAAATCAAATCCTGAATCGTCATCCAAAACTCTGATTCCAAAACCTGAAATCTCGTTCTCGTCTACCAAGACATACCAAAACCGAACCTATCGGTTACCCTTTCAATTGATTACCTCAATACGTTTGATTGACTTCATAGGGAAGTCAATCCCAAGATCAACACATCTAGGCTGAACAAAATTCGACCACGTCGGAAAACTACTCACCTGAGTAATATACCATATGGAATTCACTTCGAAAAGAAGTTCAGTCCCATCATGCTCAACTCAAACATCCAAATAAGAGTGATAAACTCTCCACATATCTGGATCATCAAGATCACGATCCAGATCCATCACTACGTCAACCGACCATAAACGTCACGATCGAGGATCGTCACGCCAACCAAAGTCCTAGACCATTTCCCACATCTTAAATAGATCAGTCAACGACGAGACACGTCGAGACTGTGGGTTCTCCCTAAGTACCTCGTATCGATCCTTGTCATTCCACATAGGAAAAACCAAGGATGATCCAATACGATGACATCAATACTCATCCTACGTGAATGCAACAACACTCGCTGCACTCACCACGTCATGTAACCTGACATCGTTGGCCACCAAGTAAAGAATGAGGAATCTCAGTCACCTAACTTCGATATACTCACTCCACCGGATGACCCAAGACAAATCACAATTCCATCAACCAATACACGATCAGTGTACTGGTGACGCAACCATCATCTACCATCATCAACATCATCTACCATCATATACCATGGCAGAACCTGAGAAGTCACCCAAAATGACCTCGAGTTACTCAATACCAATGCGGAAAATCCGCATCCCTCTCGTCACCTCAATCGCAACCTCTCGCGATTCTGAAGCTCCAACCATATCGAAACCAACACACTTGGACATCAACCACGTGTCCATCACTAATTTAACTATATCCGTGATCCACTCCCGGATCACCGATACCGAACATATGCCCATCTCGACGGAGTCACACCCCGACTCGTAACTCATCGTCATCACAATCACCAGCACCAGCACCAACGCCAGTACCAGCACCAACGCATTATCACCTGCACTAGTATCAGCACACAGGCATCCACACTAGTAGCAGCAACTAACACCAGTATCAGTATCAGCATCGGCACACAGACATCAGTATCAGTATCAGCACCCCGTGTGCAAACTGACAACCCTGGATCTCCGCTCATATCGAACGACGATTCCGTACCTCTGCTCAAATTGGAGAAACTTTGCCTCCCTCGTAGCCAACAACTCTGGGTACAGTCATCCTGACAACCCATACGAGAAAAGGAAACGTCCCCTGAACGTCCCCGATTTCCAACAACCATAACTACGACCACACTAGGTAGTAGCGCCTGCCACAAACTCGTGCAGACCTAACTACCAGGTATCACTATTGAGGCACCGCATCCAACGGAATCACTCACCCGTACCAAGTACTTCGTATCCTCACTCCGGGATTCCATCGACAAGTACCAACCCTGGTAACCTATCCAACCGAACTCTAACCAGTCGTAACTCGACTCAACCAATGTCGTCCACCAGGTCGCCCGTGACCTTAGTTGCACCAATAGTCCATCACAACTATGGTAGCACGACAACCAATTAGGTCTACCGATAAGTACAACCCCGACTGCAAAGTGCAATCCCAACACAAGCTGACATGACTAGACCGACTAACGAATCCAAATCTGAATAGTCGTCCAAGTCAAACCACTCGTCAACTCACATTTCCGAACCATACACATCCTACCTTAGGATTCCACGAATCTGGCTGCTCCCAATAGCATAGCCACCAAACACAACAAGAGCCGACCATCGAATGGTCACAACACCAAACTACCGTCAAAACGATCCTACGACGTCGTGAAAACGATCCCAACTAACCGTCTCACGATCACACTCCAAAATACGAATACGTTAATCCTTCCGTAGGGTCCCACACTGTCAACCTTGACAGAACTATGGCAACCCCGGCATCAAGTACCGAACCAAGACATCCACGATTCAATCCTACTAACTATCGTACCGGCACCCGACCATCAGGTTGATAACGAACTGTAGCCCATTGAGATATCACATCCTCGACCTGCGTACGGAGTATCGCGCAAAATATACTCTAGAATTCAGAGTAACATGAGCAATCATGCTCTGATAAGCAATCCTATGCTCTGATACCACGTTGACAGGACCCATCCCAATCCCCCCGGGATTAGTGCGGGATGACCCTGCTCCCGTCTGACACGAAGTGTCAGACAAGGGATATTTCCAACCTTTGCCCTCCCGGGCTATCAGAGTACGCCAGGATCCGGAGGAGGTATGTGATATCTCGATCTCTGCTACAGTCCACACCGTATCCAACCTGAAGGGTATTAAAAACAGAAAGACTGTGAGTGGACAAAAATAAAAAATTTATAAAAACATTTCTTAAGAGACCTTTATACCCTCCACTAAAAAGCATGCATGCATAGTAAAACCATTTATCCAAACACATAAGTTTAAACAACCATAATTAGGGTCTCAGCCCCAAATTCTATAAATACAAGTTCTACGGGCTCCTGCCCAAAACCATTTACAGAAAACCATAACACAGTAAACATATGTGGGATCTCAGCCCAAAACCATTTATCATCATAAAACATAATTTCCCAAACCAATTTAAATCATGTTTATCCATTATATTCATATCCAGAACCTGTCACGGTAAAATAAAGCTACACGTATGCTAACCGGTGTCTCAAACCCAAGTCTCTCCAGGGTCCACCCAGGTCAATGTCCGTAGATCAATGACCCTCCCTGGAGGTAACGAACCATGCCCATCCTGAGAGTAAGGAACCCAACTGGGGGGCGACTCCACTCAGTCAGTGCTCCGTGACTACTCCGGGGTCCACCTAGGCCAACGACCCTCCCCGGTGGAGACAATCATATATAAAGGATGGAATATGAAAAACCTTTTGAAATCATTCTTTAAACCTTTCCAGGATTCATGCCCGGCCCCCATAAGCCGTTATAATCCATAAAATCCTTTCATAGGTTCATGCCGGTTCGCATAAACCGTCATGACCCGTAAAAACCATTTCAAGGGTTCATGCCGGTTCCCATAAACCGTCATGACCCGTAAAAACCATTTCAAGGGTTCATGCCGGTTCCCATAAACCTTCATGAACCATAAAAACCATTTGTAATACATAACTGGGCGCTAGGCCCGAATCCACATAGAAACTTGACCTCAAGTCCGAATCGTAAACCAATTGGGCCTCCGGCCCGATTCCGTAAATCAAATGGACCTCAAGTCCGAGAATTACCTTTTCAAATCCAAAATCATTTCATGAAATCATATCCAAAACCACAAGAATGGAAAATCAGTGTAAAACTGGAAAACCTCGATTTACGTGCAAGCACGTAAATCGCCTCGAAATACGTGAAACCATATAATTCACAAGCATCCAAATCAACATCATAAAATCATATGCATAATCAATTTGGAAATCCAAAACCATTTCATTTAGACCAATAAAGACATACAACCCCGTATAGGCACTATATAGGGCCAAAAAACTCGAAATACGTGCCTATACGTAACCACACATCCAAATGCACTCATGGCATCACAAACAAGTATTTAAAACATATAATAAACATTTATGCATGCACCAATTTAGAAAACAAGGTCCACTCACAGACCGTCCGAGCTGCCGCCTCGATTTGCGTGACATACGGATCCCCGAGCCGATCACCATCACTGGGACTCCCAAACCTGTCCAAATTTTAATAGAAGGTTACTAACTACTTAATTAACCTCCTACCAAAGCCCCGTAATTTTCCCGAACTTTTAACTATTTTTAAACCGACCCTAAACCTTCCGACACCCCGAAAACTATCGAAACGATGTCCATTTGACGCGAAATCAGTCCCAAAATGTTCGTTACATCGAATAGATGATTTCATATGTTGAAAACTTCCCGAAATTATGTATCATGCGCCCTCACGTGCCCCTAGAAGGGACGGTTCACTGTTTATCGTCTTCATGCTTCAGCCGGTTCAGACTGGCCGGTTCACTGGTTTTGCCGGTCCAGTTGGACCGGCGTGACCGGTTCGAGGTCCCCTACTCCCCATTTTCCGTCCAATCTTCTTCTTTTCAATGCCAATCTTCCTAATTTAATGTTTTCTATCAATTCCAATTAATAAAACTAACTAAAACACCTTAAATCCTATCCAAGAACAAAGAGGCTCACGGCCTCTGTTTTCACGGCCACCCTCACGGCCTCCTCCGCCGTGAACCAGCCTCCAAAACATTTTAAAACTATCCTAGCAACCTAATCAACTCATCCTAATCGTCCAACAGCCACCATAATATCAAAATCAAATTGAAAATGGGAATTGGGCCTTACCGAGCACCCTCTCGGGTTTGTCTCCTCCAAGCCGCCGTACACGGCGGTTCTGGCCGTCCAGGCCAGCCACCAACATCCAACATCCTCCCCTCACTCTCCTGGTTTCTCAGATGTCCATGGGTGAAGGTTTGGATTGGATTGGTTTAGGTACAAAGGATGAGATCGGGTGGGTTTGGAAATGGAAAGAAATGATCGATGCATGTATGTAAGGGAAGGGCCAGTGGATGGGTGACACTTTTCACTCATCCATTGGGACTTGGGATAAAATCTGGGCCCCACTAAAGTCCAAAACTCAAGTCGTCTCGTAAAACGCGCAATAGTACTTTCGTACTTCCGTGAACCGTAACTTCTCCGTCGAACGTCCGAATTAGATGTGTCGCCTGTCTACGGGTTCGTATCGTCCTTATCTACGTAACGGTCCTTGGCCCTCGGCCATCGGACATCCCGGTCAAAAAGTCAACTTTTGACCCCTTTTAACCGAAATTACCAAAATGCCCCTAAACTTCCGAACGTCATAACTTCCTCCTCGAACGTCGGAATTGAACGTGTCACCTGTCTATGAACTCGTGACGTCACGAACTACGTCACAGTCAATGGTCATAGTCCATTTGACCGTCCGAATGAAAATTCAACGTTTTGCCACCATCAGGGGCAAAACGGTCATTTTGCATCGTTCATCCGATTTCGCCTAACTAATCACCGATTAGCCTCACTAATCGTGATTAGTTGCTAATATAATCTAGGAATTTGGGACGGGTCGTTACAGTTTTACACTGATGATTTCGGGTCAGGGACCCTAGATGGATTTCCAAGTTCATGACGGTTTACGGGAACCGGCATGAACTTTAGAAAGGTTATTGTGGTTCATGACGGTTTATGGGAACCGGCATGAACCCTTGTCAGGTCATTATGGTACATGACGGTTTATGGGAACCGGCATGAACCCTGGTTAATGAATGTTATGGATCATGACGGTTCAAGGGAACCGAGCATGAATGTTTATGTTATGTATATATATGTATTCATATACCTTCCTTTACTTCTATTATCTCCTCCGGGGAGGGTCGTTGGCCTGGGTGGACCCCGGAGTAGTCACGGAGCACCGACTGAGTGGAGTCACCCCTCAGTTGGGTTCCTTACTCTCAGGAAGGCTATGATTACACTTACCTCGGGTAGGGTCAGTGGTCTACGGATATTGATCTTGACTTTAAGAAGACTCGGATTGTGACCTGGGTAGCACGCGCGTAGCTTTGGAAACCGTGACAGGATTGGTTGTGTGAATTATATGTGTATATGATATAAATATGATATGTGATATGTGTTTACATAGGTTTTGGGCAGTGGCCCGTATGGTTAGTTTCTTATGATTTGGGCTGAGTCACTCATGGATTTGGGCAGTGGCCCGTACGATCATTTTCATTATGGTTTTGGGCTTAGTTCCCACATATGGTTCTTGCGGTTAAATGGTTTTCGAATGCATACATGCTTTTTAGTGAAGGGTACAAAGGTCTTTTATGAATATGTTTTATAAACTCTTTATTTTTGTCCACTCACAGTTTTTAATGTTTTGACTGCCCTTCAGGTTGACATCGGATGTGGACTGTAGCAGAGACCGAGATATCACATACCTCCTCGGGATCCTAGCGTACTCTGATAGCCCGGGAGGGCAAAGGTCAGAAATATCCCTTGTCTGACACTTCGTGTCAGACGGGAGTAGGGTCATCCCGCGTTAATCCCGAGGGGATTGGGATGGGTCATGTCATCTAATGACTCTTTCTCAAGAGATGGTGCCTAATTTTTCAATCCTAGAAGTTGATAAAGAACCATCCCACCATGGAGAGATAGAAGAAATCATCAACCAAGCTATGGATAAGAAAGCATTCATGAATTCTTGAAGGACTTCTTGTCTCTTATCAGCCTGCAAATAGAGGCCTTGAAGCGTTTGGTTCAAGAGCATTCCAGCCACGAAACATTCAAGAAAAGGAAACTAATGTCCTACCTTCAGTGATCTCGAGCCCTGAAAAAAGGCAAGAAAAATACGGAATCCAGGGCCTTTGATTCCAACACATGCCTTCCTAAGAGGATTCGAGAAAGAAATTTCGGAGGCTGGCAGGGTTCACCTAGAGATACCAGACTCTGATCACCCATTGGTCAGGAAGGATCCAAGCTCAAGGTTCCACGAAGGAACAGAAGCGGACCGGACAACTGGAGAAAGCCTGATCTAAATGACGCACAATAAGATGTAAAATTTGTGCATGACTGTAGGCAATCCCGCACAACAGAACAGCAAGCCCTCATGAACAAGATGAATGAACTAAGGCGCCTAGCTCGACCCATGGGAGCAAATGTCCCAACCTATAGAAAGCTTCTCCCAACCTATATAGATCATGACAACTTGACAGGGCTTCTTGAAAACACTTTGATAACCGTGCCTGGTCCTGCTCCCGTCTAAAAAATCAATCAAAATTCCAAAAATACCCCTAACACTTATTAGACAAGGAATATCCATACTAATTTCATGGCCATGCCTTTACCTCTAGACCAGCCTCAATCTCGTGTAACAGCTTAGAGGGTCAACAAAACTAATAAAGGTGTGAATGGACAAAAATAAGCATTTGAAAATACATTTCAAAAACATAATTTATCCTCCATTTATAAAACATGCATGCATACAGTAAAACATAAGTAACCGGATTTCAATTCAAATCACATCATAAATTGTGGGACCCATAAACCATCGAAAACCCGTGGCCTACATTTCCCGAAATCCATGTTGATAAAACCATGTGAAAAAACCTAGACACTAATTTCAATAACCAATAAAAATTCAATCATCGACTCCTTTGAGTATCATCCATTTGGGAAATACCCCGAGTTTCGGCTGCTTGGTAATACTTGGTAATAGTGATAACCATGAGCATCAGTCGTCTAGGACCATTCCTAGTTTCGACTATCTGGAAAAAAATCACCCCGAGTAACATCAGTCTAGGAAATACCCCTAGCTTCGCCTGTTTAGGAACGCAACATCAATAACCCCGAGCTTCGGTCGTCTGGAAAACACTCCTAGCTTCGACCGTATGGGAACTCATTACTGCAACAGTGAAAACCGTCCAAGGATCAAATCCAAAAGCTTTCTTTCAAAAAAAATCCTTAACTCACATTACAAGTCAAAATACCATTTCAAAATCTGGCTTGAGCCTAAAACATAGTTTTCACAATACAACATATATCTGTGTGTAGAACTAGTCAAAATATCTAGAAAATCATGCTATAATCAATTCAAATCCTTGCAACTCAAATCATGCAATAGAAGATTTAAAACATTTAACTAGGTATGCATCATAGTTTATAAAACAATTGTCCACTCACAAATTGTCCAAGCAGCTCAACTCCGAGTTGTGCTTCTTCGAAATTTCGGGAATTATCTAGCCCTAAGATGATGTCTGGTCCACTTGAAATCTGCGCCAAAAGGTCTGTAACATCGAAAAAATTTAAAAACACATTGACCACATCTCGAGATAGGGTGACACGTGACCCAGCACGCCACCATCACCTCCATGCACTTGGGCTTCACGCGCTCTGTGCAGGTCACCAGTAACCTCCTGTCAGGTCGAATTGCGAGTCTGCACGCAAGGCCTGACCTGGGCAACCTGACCTAGTCCAAAACATTTACTTTCACATGTAATCCTCACGTTTAAACATCATACTTTACTTACTCAAAACCAGAAGCAGTTCTTTGGTCTCAAAACGTGAATTCCTCACCTTGAATTCAAGGACTCAATCCCTTAACTCGTGGCTAACCTTCAAACCCCAATTTTAGGCCTTCCCGCGTCCAATTTCATCAAGTTTCAACTTGATTCTGATCACCAAGAATCAAGGATCACCATAGTGACCTTAATTTCACTAATTAAACATCCAAAATTGAAGTTCGAATTCAAGGTTTCAGTGGGTTTTGAGTTTTTTTCTGCGTTTTTTTGGTTTGAGCCCTATTTTCTGCTCTTTTTCTATTTCTTTCTCCTATTTCGCTATTCTCTCCTTCCCTCTCCTTCCCACTCAGTCATCTCTTCCTCTCCGATTCTAGGGACGAAGGGTTGGCTACTTGGATTTTCGGGTGTCACCCAACATACACACATATAATCACACATGGCCATAACAAGGTGCCACTAATCTAGTCAAGATGGTGACACTTGTCACCATTCCTTTTAGATATGGTTGTAAAAAATGCCAACTCACCATTTTAACTTAAAATGCCTAAATGCCCATGTTGTCTAAATTACCAAAACACCCTTGGTCAATTTAGACCTATATCAAACTAGTCCAAACTCCGATTCTGACGTGCCACCTGTCTACGGACTCAAGACTCCCAGACCTATGCAACGGTCCTCATGAAATGTCCAAACAGTAACCTGAGTGAAAAGTCAAATTTTGACCACATAAAAACAAGGGCAAAAATATCATTTCGGTTTCAAATTCTCAAATTACCTTTGTCAAATTTTCAAGTCATTACAATCCACCACTTAAATAATTTCATCCTCAATACAGTGTTTCTCTCATATGACCGTAATTACAGGACCTACATTGGTACCTTGCGTTTCTGAAGCATACACTCAATACAGTGAAAGGTAATTGATACCTCGGCTCTCTAGCTCTTCCTGAGCCCTAGCCTTCAATTTCGACTCCTTCCAAGGCCTAATTCAGTATTTCATAATTTATGCCACTACCAGCATGTGTAACCACCCAACAGTACCATATCCTCATGTAGGCATCGCATGACATCAAAACTTTTCTCCAAAAGAGTAACTATTTGTTGGCCTCGTTCAGGCACGTCTCACCTGTAAAAAATAATAGTTCCCAGTTGATGAGCTCTCTCTCGATATCTGGGCTTTCTCTAGCCCTATCTATCTCATCAGGCCATGTGTCAGGACCCGTCCCAATCCGTCCGGGATTAACGAGGGACACTCCTGATCCCATCTGACACGGAGTGTCAGACCAGAGAAAATTTGAACCTTTAGCCCAAAGGCTTCCAGAGTACGCCAGGATTCAGAGGAGGTATGTGATGTACCGGTCTCTGCTACAATCCCCACCGTATTCAACCTCGTAATACGTGCATAGTATAATCGATCTTCCGTGAACAATAACTCCCACGTTCAAAGTCCGATTTCGGCGTGTCGCCTGTCTTTGGATTCATTTCTACCCGATCTACGTAACGGTCCTCGGCCCTCGGCTATCGGACCTCCCAGGTCAAAAGTTAACTATTTTCCCCTTTTACCCAAATTACCAAAATACCCTTGAACATCTGAACGTCATAACTTCTTACTCGAATGTCAGAATTGAACGTGCCACTTGTCTATGAACTCGTGACGTCCCAAACTACATCACATTCATCGGCCAAAGTCCATTTGACCGCCTGAACGAAAAGTCAATGTTTTACCCACGACTAGCGGCAAAATGGTCATTTTGCATAGTTCGTCTGAAAGTACCCCAGTAATCACCGAGTAACCTGCTAATCCTTGATTAGTCACTAATCTAATCCTGAAATTCGGAACGGGTCGTTACAACCTTCCCTCCTTAATTAATTTCGTCCGCGAAATTCCAACTATACCGATTCCACAATCACCACGTGGAAAACACTTTCGACCACACAACAAATGTACACTCGTACATCCACTAACCAGAACAATACCTATTCGTATCCAAACGTTCCACTAATACTCACGTCGCATCGACTACATTTGACCACGTCGAATGACCGTAATCACGCGTTCCGAATTGACACCACTTGTCAAATCTACCACTTCGCTGTCGCATACAACTTGATGGTTCCTTTCTCAATCCCAAATGTATTCTGACGTCTGCTCCCACTGGGAGTCACTAGAACTCGCTCATCGATCCACATTAACACATCCAACAAACTATCCCCACTTGACAGTCTTCAGTCGAAAACTTCTGTTATACTCACTTGTGGTTACGTTAACCACCAACTCACTCACCCTGAGTAAACAACTACCACCATCTGACTCGACCTGTGTGTGACTGGACCCAATGGAAACACTATGACCCAGTGCACATTATCCAATGTCCAGTTCACGTCCTCGACTATTCCAATGGTATTGGAACTAAGCCGACTACCAACACGCTCACCAACGTACCACTAGTATATCCTATATACCGTCATGAGGCACCACAAGCCTGTCTAGTATCGTACCTCAAACAACGTACAAGGTACGTACATCCATCCATTAACCAGCCTACAACCTCCTAGGTCGTGGCTAATCACGTTTCAATTCGGGAGTCCATATGTCCAATCTAGTACCAGCCAGATAGAAACTCCAATCCATCGTCTATTCCGAGTATCATGGTCACCCGAGGCATACCAAGGCATACCCATTCATGCCAATTAGTATCCAATCTCACCCACGTCTACCGAGATGCACCAATTCAGAACCTATCGGTTACCTGCTCAAACGATTAACACATTACATTCGATTAACTTCATAGGGAAGCCAATCCAAACATTCACACCTCTAAGGCTGACCAAATCCGACCTCGTCGGACACTTACTCGCCCGAGTAATATACCATACGGGATTTACCTCGAAAAGAAGTCGAGTCCCATCATCCTCAACTCAATTATCCAACTAAGACCGATAAACTCTCTACCTATCTAAATCATCAAGATCACGATCCAGATCCATCACTACGTCACCCGACCATAAACGTCACGATCCTCGATCGTCACAACGCCCAAAGTCCTCAACATCACAATCTTGATCCACCTAGGATCCACACAAGCTTACTCAGCTAACAATCCGCCTGAAATCCGATCATAGGGTCTTACACCCTCTTGAATCCTTCGTCAGCCACATCACTCCTCAACCAATTCCCACATCTAAACAGATCAGTTAACGATGAGACACGCCGAGACTGTGGGTTCTCTCCAATTATCCCGTATGAATCCTTGGCATTCCACATAGGAAAATCAAAGATGATCCAAGATGATGACATCAAAATTCATCCTACGTGAATGCAACCAAAACTCGCTGCACTCACCACTCCACGTAACACAACATCATCTGCCACCAAGCAGAGAATGAGAAATCTCATTCACCTAACTTCAAAATACTCAACTCCTCCTGATGACCCAAGACAAATCCCGGGTCCACCAACTAACCCACGATCAACGTACTGGTGACAACAACCATTATCTACCATGGTAGAACTTGAGAAGTCACCCTAATGACTTCGAAATACCCATTACCAATGTGGAAGACCCGCACTCCTCTCGTCACCTCAATCACAACCTCTCTCGATTCCGAAGTTCCAACCATGTCGGAACCAACACACTCGGACATCAACCACGTGTCCATAACCAGTCTAACTCTATCCGTGATCCACTGCCGGACTACAGATACCGAGCATATGCCCATTTTGATGGAGTCACATCTCGACTCGTGACTCATCGTCATCATAATCACTGGCACCAGCACCAGCACCAGTACCAGCACACACTATGAGAATTTAACAACCCTGGATCTCCGCTCATACCGAGCGTCGACCTCGTACCTCTACTCGAATGGGAGAAACTCTGACTACCTCGTACCCAACAACTCTGGGTACAGTCACCCTGACAACTCATACGAGAAAAGGAAACGTTCCCCGAACGTCCTCGATTCCCAACAACTGTAACTACAACCACTCTTGGTAGTAGTACCTGCCACACACTCGTGCAGACCTAACTTTCAGACCTCGTTATCGAGACTCCGCATCCAATGGAATCAATTTCCTGTACTACTACTATGTATCCCCGCTCTGGGATTCCATCGACAAGCACCAACCCTGGTAACCTGTCCAACCAACCTCTAACCAGTCGTAACTCGACTCATCCAATGTCATCTACTAGGTCGCCCATGACCTTAGTTGCACCAACAATCCATCACAACTAAGTAATACGACAACCAACTAGGTCTAACCGATAAGTACAACCCCAACCGCAAAGTGCAGTCCCATCACTAAAGCTGACATGACTAGACCGACCGACGATCTCGACATCGTATAGACGTCAATCCAATCCTACCGTAAGTTCAACTAGGGTTCCTCGAACCCGGCTGCTCCCGGCAGCATACCCACCTAACTCAAAAAATTCGACCATCTAATGGTCATAATTCCTAACCAGTCGTCATAACCGATCCTACAACATCGTGAAAGACGATCCCAACTAACTGTCTCATGATTAAAACTCTAAAGTACCGTTACGTTCAACCCTTCGTAGGGTCCCACACTGTCATCCAAGACAGAACTATGGCAACCCCGTCATCAAATGCCGAACCAAGACATTCCACGATTCAATCCTACTAACTATCGTACCGACATCCTAACTATCAGATTGATAACGAACTGCAGTTCACTGAGACATCACATCCTCGACCTGCGCGATAATCCAATAGCAAACCTGCTTTGATACCACCTGTCAATATCAGAGCAGTCATCAGGGTACCCCATGATAACTCAGGTTCAGAGCGCACAAACCTTACTCTGATACCACCTGTCAGGACCTGTCCCAATCTCCACGGGATTAAGGAGGGATGCTCCTTATCCCGTCTGACACGGACCATGGAAAATTTGAATCTTTAGCCCGAAGGCTTCCAGAGTACGCCAGGATCCAGAGGAGGTATGTGATGTCCCGGTCTCTGCTACAGTCCGCACCGTATTGAACCTGAAGGACATTGAAAATAGAAAGACTGTGAGTGAACAAAAAGTAATAAGTTCGTAAAACACATTTTATAAAGACCTTTATGCCCTTCACTAAAAAGCATGCATGCATAGTAAAACCATTTATCCAATCACATATGTTTAAACAACCATAATCATACGGGCCCTTGCCCAAAACCATTTACAGAAATCTAGAACATAATAAACATATGTGGGATCTCAGTCCAAATCCATTTATCAATTATAAAACACAATTTCGCAAACCAATTGAAATCATGTTTATCCAATTCATATAACCAATCGTGTCAAGGTATCTAGAGCTACGGGCGTGCTACCCAGGGTCTCAAGCCCAAGTCTCTCCAGGGTCCACCCAGGTCAATGTCTGTAGATCAATGACCCTCCCTGGACGTTATAATCCATAGTCTTTTTGAGAGTAAGGAACCTAACAGGGGTGACTCCACTCAGTCAGTGCTCCGTGACTACTCCGGGGTCCACCCAGACCAACGACCCTCCCCAGAGGAGACAATTCATATATAAAGGATAGTATACGAAAAACCATTTAAGAATTCATATCTGGCCCCCATAAACCGTCATGAATCATAAAAACCTTTCAAGGGTTCATGCCGGTCCCCATAAACCGTTATGAACCATAAAAACCTTTTAAGGGTTCATGTTGATTCTCATAAACAGTCATGAACTATAAATCCATTTATAGGTCCCCGACCCGAAATCAAAGTCTTAAAACATAATTGGCCCTAGTCCCGAATCCACATACAAACTGGACCTCAGGCCCGAATCGTAAACCAACTGGGCCTCGTGCCCGATTTCGTAAACTAAATGGGCCTCGTGCCCGATATCGTAAACCAAATGGGCCTTGTGCCCGTTACGTAAGTCAACTCGGCTCGGAGCCTGATTCGTAAACCAACCGGGCGTTGAGCCCGATACGTAAATCAACTGGACCTTAGGCCCGATGCCTTGTTAAATCAAATGGACCTCAAGTCCGAGAGTTCGTAAATCAAATGGGTCTCATGCCCGGTCCAAATTTCCAAATATAAAATCGATTCAAGAACCAATTGTGCCTCTAGCCCGAGAATGTCACTAAAAGGACTTCGAGTCCGAGGGTTTCCAAAACAAATGGGTCTCGAACCCGAGTTTACCTTATCAAATCTAAAACTATTTCATGAAATCATTACCAAAACTATAAGTACGGAAAATCAGTGCAAAACTGAAAACCTCGATTTACGTGCAAGCACCTAAATCGCCTCGAAATGCTTGAAACCATATAAATCACAATCATCCTAATCAACATCATAGAATCATATTCATAATCCATATAAAACATTAATGTATGCATCACAGTTTAGAAATCAAGGTCCACTCACAGACCGTCCTAAGCTACCGCCTCGATATGCGCACCATATGCCTCACCGGGCTAATCGTCGTCACTGGGACTCCCAAACCTGTCCAAATCATAATAAAGGGTTACTAACTAGCTTATTAACCTCTCATTGAAGCCTCGTAATTTTTCCGAATTTTTAACTATTTTTAATCTCGAACCTAAACCTTCTGATGTCCTGAACATTATCGAGACGGTGTCCGATCGACAAGAAACCAGTCCCAAAATCTTCGTTACATCGAATAGAAGATTTTGTGTTTTGGAAGTTTCCTCAGAGAGTGCGCCATGCGCCCACACGTGCCGCCTGAAGTGGTTGCATGTGGGAGCCACGCCCCACTGTTCATCGTCTTCTTCCTGCGACTTAACCGGATCCTCTGGTTTTGAACCGGGCCGAACCGGTCTGGACCGGCGCAACCAGTTTACAGTCCTATCCTACTCATTTTTGTTCCATTCTTTCCCCTTTCAATTCCTAAACTTTCCTAACAACAAACCTAATCTACTTAGCTATTAAAAACACTTGAAAACCCAATGAAAACTCACCTTCCATGGGCAAGCCGTGAGCTTGAACTTCAAGCTCAGTTTTCTATCCTTCTAGCGATCCATTTCCATCCAACACGATCCTCCTCAAGTTTCCTTGGTGCGTAGGCCTCATTAGGATAAAAAGGAGCTCAAAACTAAGACTAAAAACCAACTATCGATTTTTGAATATAACAAGGGCTCTCGGGTTACTCACCTACGCCGTCCACCACCATGGTTCGCCGTCCATCCCGTGCCGTCCTAATCTCTCTCATTCTCTCCTTAACCCTCACATAACGTATGGACGCAAGTGGGGTGGTGGTGGTGTGTCGTGTGGGTTGTTTGCTAAGTGAGGATGGAGGAAATGGAGGGGAAGCTTTCGGGTTTGTTTGAAGAAGTAGAGAAGAGATGATGATTAAGTGAGAGAGGGAAGGGAATAAAGGGTAAGGATTGAGAGACTAGTTGAAATAGAGGGTTAGGATTGAGAGGTGGTAGATTAAATTATAAAATAATAATAATAATAAATTAGTATAGATCCACAAATTGGGGGTTTGGGCCAATGGGGTGAGTGACACTTGTCACTCATCCACGGGTCCCACCTAAAATATCTGCCCAATCATAATAAGCCACATCATCAATGCCTAGTAATGCGTGCGTAGTATAATCGATCTTCCATGAACCATAACTCTCCCATTCAAAGTTCGATTTCGGCGTGCCGCCTGTCTATGGATTCGTATTGACCCGATCTACGTAACAGTCCTCGGCCCTCGGCTATCGGACCTCTCAGGTCAAAAGTCAACTATTTGTCCCTTTTACCCAAATTACCAAAATGACCTTGAACTTCCAAAAGTCATAACTTCTTCCTCGAATGTCAGAATTGAATGTTCCACCTGTCTATGAACTCGTGACGTTCCGAACTACGTCACAGTCATCGGCCAAAATGAAAAGTCAATGTTTTGCCCACAACTAGGGGCAAAACAGTCATTTTGCATTGTTCATCCAAAAGTACCCCAGTAATAACCGATTAACCTACTAATCCTTGACTAATCACTAATCTAATCCTGAAATTTGGGACGGGTCGTTACACCGTGCGCAGGCTTGCTTCTTGGAGACATGAAACCAAATTGAGAGGACTCTTCCTGAAATTTCTTTGATAACTATGCTTGGTCCTACTCCCCTCTAACAAATCAACGGAATTTCTAAAAATTCCCTTAACACTTGTCAGACAAGGGATATCCATACTTTTGTCTAGGTCATATCTCTACCTCTAGGTTAGCCTCGATCTAGTGTAACGACCTGACGGGTCAACAAAACTAGTAAAGGTGTGAGTGGACAAAAATAAGTATTTGAAAATACATTTTGAAAAAAAAAATTAACCTTCAATTTATGAAACATGCATGCATATAGTAAAACATAAGCAGCTAGATTTCAATTTAAACCACATCATAAACCGTGGGCACTAATACAACGGTCTTCACGAAAATTCCAAATAGTAAACTGAGTAAAAAGTCAACTTTTGACCACATTAAAATAAGGGCAATATCGTCAATTTCCTTTTAAATTCTCGAAATTACCTATTCCGAAGTTTCGAGTCATTACACAAGTCTTTTCGTAGGAATTTCAAACCTCCAGCATTCACCCTCTTCAGCGGGGATGGCAGCACATCATCCATGTAACACATAGGGAGATTCTAGCCCAATGTATAGCCGTTAAAGACAACTCTTATATCAAAATACGTATGTTTAGTAGTTCCTTGTCGGGGAATGCTTTCTCTTGGTATACTTCGCTAACTGAGCATCCATTCATACTTAGGGATAAATGGAAGCTAAATTCCATGAAGAATTGTATAGGATTGAACATGAGGTAACGATCAGTAACTTGACTGCTCTCAAATAAGGAAAGTATGAGACGACCGAGGATTTCATTACCAAGTTCAAAAGGATAAAAATAAAGTGCAGGTTCCCTATACACAATGCTCATATGATGGCTATTGCACAACAAGCTTTGTGGTTTTCCCTCATAAAGAAACTAGATGATATTACCTTTTCTGATCTCTAAGAGATAATGGTATCAGCAACCAAATTCTATAGGAAGCTAGAAGAAGAACAATGGAAAAAGAATAACTCTAAAGTACCCCATTTTTACAAGAACACAAATCTTGTGCCTCATCTGAAGTAGGAAATCGATGAAGAATTAATTACGATAGAAGAGAGGCAGGAACTAGAGGTTGTAATGGCTAAAATCCAAACCTTGGGAGAAGGACTAGTGTCCACAAATCACAAACAAGCCTACTCGAGACTAAAAACTTGGCATGCCAAGTGGTAGCCTTTCCTTGATTATGGTGCAAATGTTTGGTTCTTACTCGTTCGACCATACCAAAGTTGAATAAATCAACGACAAATGGGTACATGCCTAGGTAATCAAAACGGATCCCTAGTAGAAGATGTCTAAACCTATGAATATAAAGGTCAAACAATTCTGAAAATGGCATCTATCACTGCACCATGCCACAACTAATTGTGTCTAATAGAGGGATATAAATCAAAGCTTAATCAACCAAGGGCATATTGCTTTAGCCCCCAACCCAAAGGCCTTGATATCAATAGATACTAATCCATTCCCAATTGCATAAGTTACTACGGTCAACCTCTAATGGACTCAATCTAAAAAGGAGACCAACACAACAAAGGTAAGTCAATCAGTCACTGACTAGACTGAGAGGGTGCCTACCACAATTGAAGGGGGGATATCATTATGTAGTAAGTACAGGATAGAGTCCATCCTCGTGATCCCAACATCAAGTGACAAAACAAAATCAGCCCAAAGGGAAGTCAAGATGATGATTCTCCTAAAATACATGAGGGGAGCTATGGCTCACACAACCCTAAAGTAAAAATGCCATAAAGCTACATTTTCCATAAATTGGAAAACATCAAGAGAAAATAAGAATAGGTAGCTAGTCAACAAAATAAGGGGAAAATCGAGCAACAAAAATTACAAAGCAAAGGAGGATCAACGTCAAAATCAAAACCTACAAAGCTAAAATAAAATAAAAAGGGAAGGTGGTACATGGATGGCAGAGATGGAAAACTAGCCAAAGAACAAATGAGAACTATGAAAAGAAGGATCCATAGGTAAAATGGACCCTACTTTGCATCCAGAAGGGCTTGAGGGCAAGACCTCCGTATTCTTGAGTTATTTTCTTGGTCATAAGGAGATGACATATCATCTATGATCTTTCTTCATCATAGCTCATCGAGACAACATTCTGATTGAAAAAATAATGATTGATTGAGCGATTTCCATTAATATCCTACTTGGCAAAAGGTTGAAGAAGTTAAACAACACACTAAAGGATTGCTTGCAGACTATAGTTATAATGTCCAATTTCAGTGGAACCATCACCAAAACTCACGGGGCTTTACCTTTAGAAATTATGGTTGGTTCCAAGAAATTGACACTAGCGTTTTTCATGGTGGACACTGACACACTCGGACCCGTAAATTCAACCTAGTGCACGAGGATCGAGGCATGTTGGCCAACATCTGGATGGTGACGTCTAGATGACGAAAGCCATTTATTTCTAAATGTTACGTTTTGGCGTAGCCGGGTGAAACCTAACCGGTGAAAACTGATCACATTTCACCTAACAGCGGAAGCACATAGTATGGACAAATATTGATGATCATACCACTAAACACTACCTGTAAATACTCGATTATGCCACTGTGTCACTCCAAGCCCAAGAATGAGTGTCAGAGACGCAACCACGCTTTCTCAAAATACGTGCGCACCAACGAGACCCGAGGGGTCTAAAAAAGGTGAGTGGACCTAATAGCTTATTTCAGTGTAAAACCACAATTAATATGACACATTTTAACCCCTCGTTTTATCAAAAATCCCAAAAAATAGTCGTAACATGCTTGCACGTAATATGAGAGATGATAATGATAATTTAATAATAATTTAAAAACACATCTTGCTCTCATTCCACGACCACATGAAGGACTAGGTGGAATACATCATCACCACGAGTCCTTTAGAGCTCGAGGACAGGACTGGTGCTTTTTAAGTGGTATAACGAGCTACACAGGTGAACGATCATGTGGGTACTAGATACCAGCGACTCCTAAGTGGGTTCTAACACTCTATCTCATTAATGCCCTATGGACTAATATACAAATGCAACATGTGACTCAACTAAGTACATACTATGCATAACTACCATATCAAAGCACAATTAGTATATCCAACCAAACATCATAAATCGAGCATCTCAATCATACTCCACAAGAACTTGACATAGTAACTCATGCATGCTTGATAAATATCATAAGCACAAATGTCGTAAAATGTGAGAGTTAATAGCATTATAAAATAATTTTAGGAAAGAGGGTTCACTCACACAATTTTTGGAGAGTCAAAATCACCGAACCTACAAAGCTAGCACAAGCACTAAACCCGAATAATCCTACCAAAGTCAAGTATAAGGGTTATCAATTAATTGTAGCCCAAAACCCTACGGATACCCTACTAGGGTAAGACAAAATATCGTGTAAAACATATAAAATGGGCTATAAAATCACTAAAAACTACTCAAAACACCCTGAAAATATGCCAATCCGCCACCATCGGCTGGAAAAGGCCTCTACTTGTCGGCGGAGGTTGAAAAAACTGCCCACATGCCTCCATGCACCAGCATGGGGTCTCACGTGCCATCTGCTCCTTAATCTTCTTTGATGCCCATGTTTCAAGATGGAATGTTCAATCTAAGATTCATAGAACAAAAGAAGTAAGTGCATGTTTGAGTATGGTTGTTGTTGCAATTGTATGCATCTTGATTATAGCTGTGTTAAGGTTGTATGCGTGTTGATGATGGCTATGTTAGAATTTTATGCATTTTGGTTATCGTTGTCTTAGGATTTTGATGTCTCGGATTACTCTGGAAGTGATTATGATTGGCCATGGTTGTGATGGAATAAGATTGGTATGTATGCTCAAGTAGATAGATTTGTAAGTCTATTGTGTATAGTCTATCTTGACATACTATGTCTATTGTGTAAAGTGTGCCATGGAATACTATGCATGTTGTGTGTACTATGTATGTTACGTATACTGACAAGATCTGCTCCTAAAACACTTTGACAATTGCCCCCGATTCTGCTCTTGTCTAACAAACAAATCTAAAATACTGAAACTACCCTCAATAGTTTTCAGACATGGAATACTCGGGCATCCTTTCTGTTCATGCCTCCGCCTCTCGATCCGCCCCGATTCCTCCGCCACGGTCCTACGGTGTCATAAAAAACATGAAAAGTGTGAGTGAGCCAAAGTAATTATTTAAAAAGACGTTTTCCAAGGAAAACAACATTTACCCTAAGTTTCTAAAACATGCATGCATAGAAAAAAAAGTAAACAATCAAAATTAAAATCAATCAATCACCACAAATCAACGAATCCAATATCAATAAGAAAAACCGACCAATCAATAGTCCTAAGTCAGATTATCCAAACTAATACCAACCAAACAACCAATGCCAATATCAATCAACTGACCAATATCCAATAACCTAGACTCTGCCAGCCGAATATCTAGGCCTCTACCGGGAGAATATCCTATCTACATAGACAACCTCACAACCTCAAGATATATGGAGCCGAGCTCCATACATTTGAGTCCCATCTTCAAGAGTCAGTGTTAGGTCATATTTTATTCATTTTGCTATGCATACTTACCTTTGATGTAGTACTAATATCTTTCATCATATAGGAGAAAATGATAATTTTTGTGAGAGTGGTGCAGGATTAGACATTACATCGAATTACAAAAATTTTGGCGTAAAAAGGAAGAAATTTGGAGTTGACTGAGCTTATTTAAGGAGCAAGAAAAAATAACTTGAAAAATAAGAAGTTGTCATTATTCACACATCACTATTCATGCAGAACTGTTCACGTGAATAGTGACTGATTCCCTTTCTTTCCTTATTTGCCCTCATGCTTTCTTACCTACATAAGCCCTCTTCAATCTCAAAATAAACCCTAGCCTCCATAACAAAAAAAATTAGTTTTACTCTTCTTTTTAATTCTCTTTCTCTTCCATTGAGAAAACCACAAAAAAAAAATTCATCTTTCTATTTCCCTTCTATAACCATCTCTTCTCTTTCATCCTTTTACATCTCTTTGCCATGTACCTCAATCTCTCATCAGAAAAGCCCCAAAATTCCTTCATCAAATTCGTCATCCATCACCTCTGTTTTGTGAAGAAGAAGCCCTTTTCAGTTCTGGAGAAGCAAACTGTCTTCTACTTAGAGTTTGCTACATCCATGTCTTTAATTAAAGCTTTTATGTTGATTAGATACATGTGTAGCTAATTTCTCATCTAGGGTTCTTGATGTAACAATGTAAACTCAATTCTATGTTATTATTGAAGTATTCAGATTTTTACAAACTCTTCTTTGTTTCATTCATTTTAATTATTGATTCATATGTGATTCTAGTGCTTGATCACAATTAGGTTTCATATGCCTAGTTAGATTTAGAGCACATGCCATGCCTAAGTTTAATTGATTTAAGAATGAAAGATTAGGGTTAGTGAGTACGTGTCATGCCATTAAATCATGTTTGGTCAATTTTATTTCTTTTCTCACACTTAAAGGCTTTCTAGGTGTAATCTAAAGTACATGCCATACTTAGGTTGCAATTAGAAGGACTAAATAGTGTTCCACATGTCATGGCCTATCTTACTTAAGTGAAAACGATCCTTAGAGTAGGTTTCGAAGATCAAAGTACTTTAGTCGCTGTTTTCATAAAATTAAGGTTACATAGGTGAAGTCAAGACCCTAGCTTTCATCTCCATGCTTTCTCAATCTTTGCTATCTATCTTCATTTACTTAAACTTTTAATTTCAGTTTAACGTCCTTACATATCACAAATCAAAACTCAAATCTGTTTTATTTTCAGTTCTTTTTATTCAACTAGTTAATTGAGTCATTATAAGGTTAATTTGAGGTAATTGTGAAGCCTAATAAGTCTTTGTGGTTCTACACCCTTGCTTGTGCATTACCATTACAACAATAGTAGTATATTAGCTAGGATACATCAACAATTTTGGCGCCATTACTGGGGACTGATTTCAATCCTTTGCAATTGGTTACCAACTTAGCCCTATAACCTGTTTTTTGTTTTAGTTTGTTTGCTTATGCTTGAGTTATTCTTATCTTTGTGTGTCAGGTTTTGAATTTCCAGTACACCTTTGCAAGACTCCGGTGCAACAACGATAAGGAAATCTAGAGCAACAGGAGAAAATCTTACTACAAAAATTGTAGCTAAAAGAGCATTTGAAGAAATCATTCAGGACTAAACTTCTATCTCAATTCATTCAGAAGAGTTAGAAGAAGAAATTGAAGAAAAGATGGTTGAGGCAGTAACCCATGCTTTGGAGTTCTATGCTTAACCAATAACCCATGATTCACCTTCATGCATAGTGTTGTCACGTGCAGCAAGAAACTCTGAACTTAAATCTTCATATTTTTCTATGTTTCCTTCATTCTTTGGGTTGCCTAATGAGGATCCATTGGCTCATATTAAAGAGTTTTACATAGTTGTTAATTCATTACCCTTGCAGGGACTTTCTGAGAATCATCTGAGGTGTAGGATCTTTCCATACACATTGAAGGAATGGGCCAAGGTGTGGCTCATGACTTTGAAGCTTAAGTCCTTTGAGACATGGGATGATGTTGTAAAGAATTTTATGGACAAGTTATTTTCCCCCAAAAAGACAGCAACACTATGAGCTCTAATTTTCAATTTCAGACAAGATTGACACTAAAACTTTTAGTGAATGATGGGAAAGATTTAGAGGTCTATTGCTACAATGTCCACACCATGGGTTACCTCTTTACCTTCAAATGAAAATTTTCTTTGATGGTTTAACCCCTACATGGCAATCAATGTGTAACAATGCAGCTGGTGGTGCTCTAAAGAAAAAAAGTCTAGAGGAGTCTCAAGAACTCTTTGAGATGCTGGTTTCTAATATGCATCAATCAAGAGGGAAAAGAATTGGTGCATATGAAGTTCATTAAACTAATGACGTTTCTTTCAAGGTTCACAACTTGGAAAGGAAACTTGACGTTGTGCTTTCAAAGTTAGGCTCATCTCATGCCTCTCAAAGTGCTACATATGCTGATTACGATCAAGAGCAAGCCAATATGATGAATTTCTATAATTCAAGGCCAAGGAATGATCCATACAGAAACACTTACAACCCTGGATGGAGGAACCACCCTAACTTTTCTTGGGAAGGAAATCTGAATCAAAGCCATGCTCAGCACCAGCCTAACAACAACCAAGTTCTCCCAAGTAATCATGTGGAGGAGACATTACAGAAATTCATGCAAACCACTTCCACTTTGTTCCAAAACCAAGCTGCCACCATTCAAAAGCATAAGACCCAAGTTGGATAGCTTGCTACTGCTCTTAACCAAAGAGAACTTGGGAAGCTTCCAAGTCAAACTCAGTTGCTTGAAAAGAATCAAGAGCAAGCAAAAGCCATCCCGACACTTAGAAGTGGTAAGGTTATTGATAGTGGCGTTAGCCACGATCTTCTTAACACTTCTAAAATTGTGAATGTAGGTGAGGAGGAAAAGGAGGCAGAACAACCACCCAAGGAAGCTATTGATGTACCTCTTAGGATAAACAAGGATGAACCTGCATAAGGCTCCCAAGCCCTACGTGCCACCCATTCCTTTTCCAAGAAGACTTGCTCAATGCAACAAGGATAAGGCTTTCAAAGAACTTTATGACATTCTCAGTAAAGTTAATATTAATCTACCTTTACTTGATTTAATTGATGATGTTCCAGCCTTTGGCAAGTGATAGGTCATTAATTAAGCATTATTTTATATTATTTTATACCATTTATACTTGACTTTTAATATTTAAATAATTAGATAAAATAATATATTTTGTGATATTTTTATATGAATAAATAAAGTTCAAAATTTGGAGCATTTTGGCGAAAGAATCGTCTCGATCGGAATTATAACGAATAAATTATGGACGAGTTTAGATGAAAGTATATAATTTAATTTTTAATTAATTTGCAGGCCCAAAACATATTTATTTTCCAAGCCCAAGTCCATTATCTGTAGCCCTTTTGTCGTGAGGCCCAAAATGATGAGCCCAGCTGCAGCCTAATCCATTTCTGTTCCAGCCCTCAGCACAGAAAGCCGGCCCGAAATTCCAGCCCATACGCGAAGCACATCCCAGGCCCGTTATCCATCTGGCTTTCATCCTCAGAAAATTTCGGTGCGCACATGCCGACCTACCCATTTAAAGCTCAGCGCACGGCTATTGAATGCTGTGACTTCCTGTCAGCAGCAGCTCGATCACCAACCCACCTGCGTCCTGTCAGCTATAGTCTGCCAACTCCACCAACTTTAGCCCAGCCGCCTGCCACCAATTTCAGCCTCTCCTTTGCTGCAACAGCCTGCCGAGCCCTTTTCCTGCACCAAAACCACTCTAACTGCTCCACTTTCCCTGATTTTTCATCATAATTTCTCCATAAAATCAACCAAAAACCCATCATTAGTCATCATTTTATTTGTAATTATTTTTATATTTTATTTTGTATTTTATTATTTGAATTTTGGGACTCCCTCTATAAATAGGGAGGCCAGTTCATTTGTAAAGAGTCCCCATTTTGGTTCTCTTTTTAGTAGTTTAGGTTTTATTTTTCTCTTTTTCACTCTTCATTTAAGTTCATCTTCTTTCTTTTTGTTCTTTATTTTTGGGGACCATTTTAACTTGTAGATTTTCTTATTAATTAGCTTTATTTTAATTCTTTTTCTTAATTTACGTTTTTTTATGTTATTTCTGAATTTCATTTTTTCTTTACTTTGTTCTTGTGATTTTTCTTTGAGAGCTCTTAAACACATTTTTATGTTTTCCTTAAGAAGTACCTAGGCCAAGTAATTCTAAGGAAATTCAAGAGTTTTAAGACCGAATTCCTCGTATTTCTACTTCCATCTTCACAAGTTTCCTGCTGCTGTTCGGTGATTCTTGTGAAAATCCATATATTTTTCTACTTAAATTCTTGTTATTGTTATTGGTTTTACTTATAATTCAATATATGTGTTGGTATTTTCTTTCTAACATTTATAAGTAAGAATATAATTTCCAAGTGTTTTACTTTTTGAATTTCTTTTACTTCATATGTTTTAGTGCTTAAACTTCGATTCGAAACTACATGTTGATCCGATGTTCGGGGCATTTAGAATAGAATTGAAGAGATTTAATGTTTGGCCGCTGTTCGGCGCATTAAATCGCAAACTTAAGGTGAATCATATTGTAGATAATGATCCGTTGTTCGGTGCATTTATAATATGAAAAATGTATGCATGTATTTGAGACGATTAAGGTAGGATTTCGTGATTGGTTCAATATGAGCATGATGTTAGAGTATTGGTAAAAATATGTGTTTGAAGAAAGTTCACTTGTGCAAAGGTTAAAGTAGAACTAGAATTAAGTTCTTAATTATTTTTACTTGTTTTCTTTATTTTATGATTACAATCTTTACAAACCCCCCATTTAATTCTTTATTCTTTAATTCTTTAATTCTTTATTCTTTAATTCTTTAATTCTTTAATTTATTTATTCATTAATTCATTAATTCATTTATTATTTTATTCTTTGATTATTCATTATTTTTTCTCACTAACATATTATTAATGTTCCCTAAATTCCCTAGTTAAGAACGATCCCTATTTACCAATACTACATCTACACAAAAAGGGTTTAAATTGCATAATACTCGAATTACGTGTTTAATTTAATGCGTAGTTTGGGCTTTATCAACAAGTTCTTTAAGGAATTGAACAAGTACAAGAGGAAATATGAACCACATGATAAGTTTTTAGTCTCCGGGAATGTCTTTGTCGTGCTTCAAAGAAAGCTCCCACCTAAACTTAAAGATTCTTGCAGCTTCTCCATACCCATTACCATTGGGGACAAGAAGATTGAGAAGGGTATGCTAGACTTAGGTACAAGTATCAATCTTATGCCATTTACGGTTTACTTGCATCTAGGTTTGGGAGAGTTGAAACCTACCACAGTATCTTTACAACTTGTTGATCGTTCAGTAAAGTATCTAGGAGGTATAGTTGAAGACATTCTAGTTCAAGTCGATAAATTGATCATACCTGCTGATTTTGTAGTGCTTGACATGGAAGAATAACCATTCAAAGATCCTGAGTTAACTGTTCTTCTTGGGAGGCCAATCATGGCCACAACAAGGACAATCATAAACGTGCATGATGGAGTGCTCACAATGACAATTCTTGGAGAAACTGTAAAATTTGGAGTGTTTGAATCTCTAACTTATCCTTATTCTTCTTTTGATTGTTTCTTTGTTGATATAACGTATTCTTTTGTGTTCACCAAATTTTCTCAAGCCCCCCTAAAGACTCACTAGAGATTACCTTGACTAATGTTCTAGATGACTTCGAAGATGAATGGGAGTTGGAAGAGGAAGTTTCTTCTTTGAAGGCTTTGAAGTCATATCCCAACACCTATTTAGTCCCCCTTGAGCCACTTGAGCCATCTACTAATCATCTCATACCCTCAATCATCAAACCACCAAAGCTTGAGCTTAAATTACTTCCCTCTCATCTTAAGTATATCTTTCTGGGTGACCAAAATTTGCTTCCAGCTATTATAGCTTCTGATCTGATCTCTTTACAAGAACACAAGATATTAAGAGTTTTAAGAGAGTTCAAATCCACCATTGGATGGTCTATAGCAGATATCAAAGCAATCAATCCCTCAATGTGCATGCATAGGATACTTTTGGAGAAGGATAGCCAAGCCAACCATGAACCTCAAAGAAGACTCAATCCCAACATGAAAGAAGTAGTTAGAGCTGAAGTACTTAAGCTACTTGACATTGGGGTCATCTATCCTAGTTCTGACAGCAGGTGGGTTAGTCCTACTCAAGTTGTACCAAAGAAGAGTGACGTGGCTGTGGTAAAAAATGATAAAGACGAACTTGTACCAACAAGAGTCACAACTGGATGGAGAGTGTGCATTGATTACAGGAAGTTAAATTTTATGACTAGAAAATATCACTTTCCCCTTCTTTTTATTGATCAAATGCTTGAAAGATTAGCTGGTTACTCACACTATTGTTTTCTTGATGGTTATTCAGGTTATAACCAAATCCCAATTGCACCTGAGGACCAAGTGAAGATGGCCTTTACCTGCCCTTTTGGCACGTTTGCTTATAGTAGGATGTCATTTGGTTTGTGTAATGCGCCAAAGATGCATGATGGCCATTTTTTCTGACATGGTTGAGAGGTTCATTGAGGTTTTTATGGATGATTTCTTTGTGTTTGGTTCCTCATTGATATATGTCTTGATCATCTTGCATTAGTTCTAAAACGTTGCCAAAACACTAATCTGATTTTGAATTAGGAGAAATGCCATTTTATGGTTAAGAAGGGTATAGTGCTAGGTCGTGTAATCTCAAGCAAGCGAATAGAGGTAGATAAAGAAAAAATTGACTTGATCTCTAAACTACCTCCCCTAGCATTTGTTATGGGAATTCGAAGCTTCCTAGGTCATGCAGGTTTTTATAGACGTTCAATTAAGGATTTTTCAAAAATAACTCATCCGTTATGTAACTTGTTAGCTAAGGACATTTATTTTGACTTTAATGACGAGTGTTTGCAGGCCTTTGAAACGCTTAAGAAGAAACTAACTTCTGCTCCTATTATCATGAATCCAGATTGGTCTTTACCCTTTGAATTGATGTATGATGTATTTGATTTTCCTATTGGTGCAGTACTAGGCTAAAGAATTGGAAAACTCCCTCATGTGATTTATTATGCAAGTAGGACATTGAATAATTCTCAGCTAAATTATTCCACAATGGAAAAAGAGTTGCTTGATGTTGTCTTTGCTCTAGAGAAGTTCAGGTCTTATCTTGTAGGATCAAAAGTCATTGTCTACTCAGACCATTCAGCTCTACGATACTTAATGACCAAGAAGGATGCCAAGCCAAGACTCATTAGATGGATACTCTTATTACAATAATTTGATTTGGAAATAAGAGACAAGAGTGGCAAAGAGAATGTAGTTGCTGACCACCTATCACGTTTGAAAAGTGAAGCAATTGATAGAAATGCACAGTTTCCCTTGAATGAATCATTCCCCGATGAACAACTTCTTGACATCCAAGATGATGAACCATGGTATGCTGATTTTGTTAATTTTCCTACTTGTGGTATTATTGAAGATGATCTAACCTTTCAGAAGAAGAAAGGTTCTTTTTCTCAAGTGAAGCACTACTTGTGGGATGAGCCCTACCTTTTTAAAAATGGACCTAATCAGATTATTTAGAAGATGTGTTCCCATGGTTGAGTAAGAAAGCATACTCAAGTTTAGTCATGAGTTTGCATGTGGAGGCCATTTTGGTGCTAAGAAGACAGCAGTCAAGGTTCTTCAATCTGGTTTCTTTTGGCCTACTTTGTTTAAAGATGCTTTTAACTTTTGTGTTAAGTGTGATAGGTGCCAAAGAATGGACAACATCAGGAGCAGAAGTCAGATGCCTTTGCATAACATTTTAGTGGTGGAGATCTTTGACGTTTGGGGCATCGATTTCATGGGACCATTCCCAGCCTCTTTTGGCTACAATTACATCCTGGTGGCCGTAGACTACGTGTCTAAATGGGTGGAAGCAATTGGATTAAAGACCAATGATCATAGAGTGGTGATTAACTTCCTCAAGGACATCATTTTTTCAAGGTTCGGAATGCCAAGAGCTATCATTAGTAATGGTGGAACTCACTTCTACAACAAGTCATTTGAAGCCTTGATGAAGAAGTATGGAATCACACATAGAGTGAGCACAACATATCATTCCCAAACTCCTGGCCAATTGGGGATAAGCAATAGGGAGATCAAGAATATTCTAATGAAGACTGTGAATTCTACAAGGAAAGACTGGTCCACGAAGTTACATAATGCGCTTTGTTCCTATATAACAACTTATAAGACTCTTATTGGGATGAGCCCTTGCATAATTGTTTTTTGGGAAAGCTTTCCATTTACCTATGAAGTTGGAGCACCATGACTTATGGGAAATCAAGAAGCTTAACCTCAACTTCACAAAAGCTGGAATGTTAAGAAAGCTGCAACTCAATAAGCTTGAGAAGCAAAGGAATGAGGCTTATGAAAGTGCGAAGATTTACAAAGAAAGGACCAAGCTTTACCATGATAAAGCGCACGCAAGAAAGGTATTCTTCCCTGATCAGAATGTTTTATTATATGACTCTCGTTTACGTCTCTTTCCAGGTAAACTTAAGTCTAGATGGGTTGGACCTTTCAAAGTGATCAAAGTGTATCCTCATGGAGCAGTTGAAATAAAGAATCTCAGTAATGGTAACAGTTTCAAAGTTAATGGCCACATATTTAAGTCGTACATGATGGCTGATATGGATGTTCCCATTGCACATATGGTGGATACTCTTCCATTCCATTAAGCCCATTTGCTACCAGGTCTTGCCTAGACGTTATATTCAGCGCTTGTTGGGGGGCAACCCAACCAGGTTCTATCTTTTTAATCTTTTAACTTAGTTACTTCTTTTCTTTCTCTACTTTCATACTCCATTTGCATTGCATGCCTTCTTTTCTATTATTATACATTGAGGACAATGTTTAGTTTAGGTTTGGGGGTAGGGAATTGAAATATTTTGGGTCCTAACGAGTCAGTTTGTTAGAGCATTGTTGAAACATTGCAATGGAAACTTTATGCAAACTAAGGCATACAATCTTCATTTAGAAGAAAGCCTTGAATAGTCTTTTGATTAGGTGTTCCTTCTGACCTATTATGCTCTTAGAATCATGGTGAATAAGGTACTTGATCAAACAAATGAAGAAGAAAAGTGGAGGCTACCCTTGTGATGTGTTGAGCCTACTTGCTTTCTTGAAAGGGTTTAATTTGTTTCTACTCCAATGCATTCTGTCTAATTCACTCTAATCTGGTCTCATTATCATTTTTGGTTGATTACTAAGAATTTATCATAATTTCATATATCACTTGCCCTTCATTTGTGCAGTTGCCCTTTGGAAGTGAAACTAGGATTTGTATGCATAACCTTCTAAAAGCTGATAAGCCTTGAATTAAGCATCATTTTATACCTTTTATGCTTAGGTTTTAATGTTTAAATACCAAAAAATAGGAGAAAATAACATATTTTGTGAGAAATGTGCAGAATTGGATAGAGCGCGGAATTACGAGAATTTAGGAGAAAGAATCACCTCAATCAGAGTTATATTGAAAAAGTTATGATCGAATGAAAGCAGGCCACCAAAAAGAGCTAGGAATTTCAGTAGGGAGCTACCGAAGCCCACAAAGACATCCCACAAAGATTTCGGCCAACAACTGCTGAATTACTGACCGTGTTTTCGGCGCGCACTTCCTGAAACCCTGATGCCAGCATTGGCGCGCGTGTATCGAAGCCAGTAATTCTTTCTCGGCGAGTGTTTCTTGAACCCATATAGGCGACTTTGGCCAGCGCTTGCCGAACACCCTTCAGCCTTCCTTGCTGCATTGACTATGCCGTTGACCACCAAAAATCCTCTCATTTTTGAGGAAAATTGTCCAATTCAAGATTGGATTTATTTCGTTTTTATCTAGGAAACCCTTTTAATTAGTATTTTTATTACCTTATTTCTTAGGACTTTAATTTAATCATTTTACTAATTTCCCCTTTAGAAATTAAATTTTAAACTCCTATTTATTTGGGGATTAATTTTCTCCTCTAAATAGAAAGGTTTATGTTATTTGTAAAGGGTCGCTCAATATTTGTACCTAAACTCTGCAAAAACCAATTCTTCTTTTACTTTAAGGTCGAAATTCTTTATGAAAAATTAACTACACCATTCTCCACAATTCATCATCTTCCATTGACATATAAGGCGAATTCTTGAGTGTTTCACCAAAGAGTGTCGAACCACCTAGCATCTATAGGGAGAACTCCTGATGATTCAAAGTGTAACTCTACCTCTTTACCCCGTAGTTTTCTCTTTGCATTTGAATATCGTACTTATGGATTGATTCTTAATATTATTACCATTTTATAATTTATTTTAATTTCATTAATCTTCCATGTGTTCTAATATCTTATTTTTTGTTATACTTGTATGTTGTGCTTAATGCTTGATTAGATATAGGGCGAATTCCCGAGCACGTACTTGAGATAATATGCTTGTATTTCATAGAACTAAGGTTATGGAATTTCGTAGATTTTGGAATTGGCATAATTTATGAATGAGTTAGATTTAAAGATGAGTTGACCATGTAAATAATATTCTAGATTAATTTAGCTTAGTTAATCATGTAGGATAATAGAAACAATCAACTACCCCCTAATTAATTAATCAAACGATAATCATGCTTAGGTACCCTCAATTCCTGGGTAAGAACGATCCCTACTTATCAATGCTACAATCTACAAAAAATGGTTTTAATTTGCATATGTTTTTATTAAGTGTTGAGTGTGAATTTGTGTTTACTTTAATGCTTCGTTTTAGCGTATCAATTTTTAGCGCCGTTGACGGGGATTGAAATAATATCTTGTATGATTTCGTTTATATATATGTGTTCATACATATCTTCATACTTATATATAAATTGTAATACTTTTTGTTAGGAATGTTTTCTTTGTAAATATCTTCTTTTTTTAAAAAAAATTCCAAAATTAAAAATAAAAGAAATAAGAAAAAAAAATTATTTTTTAAAAAAATTCAAAACAAAATTGTCAAAAAATAAATAAAATAAAATTTCAAAAATAATATAAGGAATAAGTCGTTTTTCGAACTAGTCTCAGCTATATGTAGATCACTTGTGCTCAGAGTTTAGATATTGATTTTTAATAGAATAGGTGAAATTTTATTTTTTAACTTGCTCCTAAACTCTTCATGGCCCTTAAAAGTCTTGAGGTTGGAGCAGAGTTTGTTAACACTTGAGTTATCTTGGAACGAATACATGTTTGTCCTTAGTAAGAAATTTTCAAGGTGACGTCTAGGACATGAGATAATGCATGCTATAGGCCAGCTCTAAGAAGTAGGATTTCAGAGTTCCCAAATCATGTTCGAAATGAGAAGTAGGACTTCGGAGTTCCAAAATCATCCTCCCCTTGCATGTATTCTTTCTACCTGGTCACTTTGATTTGCACAAACGAGGACAATGGTTCGAAATCTAAGCTAATGACTTGGGTCGCACGGACGTAGAAGTCTCCATCTAAACTTTGAAGCTATGTGACCCATATATAACTTTGACTTTCCAAAGTATCAATTGTTTCCAATTAAATATTTTAGAGTTGCATGAATCCCAAAACCATTTTCTTCAAAATCTTACTTTCGGGAACAGGTAACGCCCCTTTTTGTTTACTTTCTCCTTAACCCTTCGTGATGTGTGGATTTCATCACCACACACTGTAGACTCGAATCTATGTACATGAGGTGGGGCGGAGGTTGTAAGCACTTGAGCTTGGTAAACCTCTATTTTGAAAACTTCCATCGATTGGTTATGGTGTCTATTAGGGTTATGATTGGTGACAAGTGGGGCACTAAGAAAGAGGACTCCAATAGAGTACATACCGTGGCCAGGTTAGCCTCATAATGTTCTCAAAATTAGTCCTTGCTTCTCGTGTTACATCTATCCCAACTGGCCATGATTAATGTTGAATGGTAGACGAGATTGAAATATGTTTATTAGTACGCGCAGGCCGTAAGCTCGGGAAAGTACTAGGAGAAGTGAAGTGGGAAAGTTATTCATGTCACTCTAAGACTTTATCTATTGTATTAGTAGATTATATACCCTCCCTGCGGTTTCATGATGCTCGTATTTCATCACCGGGTCCCCTATGACTAAGTCAATCTAGGGAAGTCAGATCAAAGGTGTAAGCCATTCTTTTCATGCACTATCACGTAACTCTTATGTCTTACGCAGGTTCTCACGATTTCCCTCTTATTCATTCACATTATTCTTCATGTAGACAATTTATGTGTTGCATTAATTTGGACGTTTTTGGAACTTGTGCCTTTGCACGTCATTTTCGTGACTCTGCCTTGCATACTCTTAAACCTTTTATACTTATTTGCTTCTCACTTGTATCTAACCCGTTCTTTGTACATACAATTCTATTTTTTGTATATTCCTTTCTATATATCATCTTCTTTTTATGTACATATTCTCACCTAACTCTCTTGAAGGGAAAAAAAAATATCCAATTCACTTAATCTAAGGTCTATGAACTAGACTTGGGGACGCCCTTTTCCAAGAGATCGTGCATGAACTTGACCCTCAGATTCAAGATGGATTAAAGCCTTGCCTAGAGACATTTGGTGAGCACGATGTGGAGTTCGAAAATTCCTAGGCCCCGCATCGAATGAGTTGATTTAAGCACTTCGCCTTGGCTAACGACGTTAAACTTCAAGCGCTTCTTGGGAGGCAACCCAATGACGGAGAAGTGGAGGAGCCATCAAATGGAGATTTGCTTTCTTAATGTATGTCTCAGGAAGAACGGTGAACAATCCCACATCACTCAGGGAGAGAAATGCGAATTGCCTTATATGTGTGGACACGTATCTATCTAGCGCAAGGCCTTTTGGGAGCTCACTGGATTTGGGTTTGGTTGGAACCCCAAATTAAGCGAGTTTGGGCTGGTGCAATCCCAAGATGGGTGACCTACTAGTAAGTAACACGTGAGTTCCCAGAAACAAAATCGTGAGGGCTGGGCCGGGTCGTGGCACTTAAACTCTTATCTCTCTTTACTTTAGTTAATTTATGTCTTTAGTACTTTCTTTTTGTGAATCAATTCTCCTTACTTAGATTCTATGCTTTTACTTTCCAACATTGAGGACAATGCCAGAATTAAGTGTGGGGGAGGGGTTTACAACTTTACTGAGTCCTATTTCTAATATATATATATATATATATATATAAACAAAAACAACAAAAAATCAAAAAGCTTTTCGTGTATTAGTCTTTAGTCTTGAGTCTTTTTGTTTAACTTAGTGTTTTTAACAAGTTTTAGGATGTCTTTTAACCTGTTAATGATAAAATGACAGATAAACGAAGATAACATGGCTAAAAGACGAACACTATAACTTGAATTCATTTGTTAATGCTTTATGATTGAATGTTTATAACTTGTAGTAGATGATACATGTTAAACTGGTACAGAACGAGCATGTTAATATTTATATGAATCATATCAACCCCATATGAGCTTTAGAGCCTTATATACTTCTTTGTGGAGTGATTCATAGGAGTTCTTTGTTTAAATTGATATACATATGCCTCATAACTGCTTGCCATAACTTTTAATGAACTCTAGAGTATCATAACTTTTTTATGAGATTTTCAAAACTTTTAAGTCAATAAATTCTCTGATTTTGGACATGGTTAAGGCAATAGGGTTCACACCACTTATCAAAATATCCATGTCCTTACTTGATCACACAAATGTGACCCCCCTAGTTTAACCACTTTGAGCCTACATTAAGCCTTTTTCTTTCATCACCCTAAACATCTCTTCATGTAAGCCTAGTATAAGACATCCTTTACCATTGTTCCTTGGACTTGGTTGAAGATTTGAAAAATGGCGTGAGATACAAGAAAGTGATTTGATGAATGAAGAATTATATGTAAGTGTAGGGAATGACTTGCTCAAACTATATTTGTATTCATTGCATTACCTATCAAAAGAAAAAATGAAAAGAAAAAAAAAACAATTTATGAAGAAAAAAATATACAATCATGAAAAAAACTTCTATGAGGTACTAAATTTGAGTTTTGAGCCAAGTCTCATACGCTTGTGATTTGGAACAGTGAAGATTTGAAGGCCTACATGAGGAATTTCGGACCCTTGTCCTAATTACAAATTCAAAAGATGTTCATAATGAAGATCAAGGCCCAACAAATTGATACTTGGCCTATGATAATGGGAAAACACTTATGCCTTTGTAATGAAGCCTTTGGTTAAGTCCTGGAACAACATTTAACACCACTAACCTAAAATTCCTTGCCTTTACACCTAGCCCCATTACAACCTTAAATTAAGACCTTATGATCCTTGAAATGAGTAACTTTTGATTACTTGGGTCTATCACTTGAGTAAGATTATGGTTTTGGTTCATTTATGAAAGTATGTTCACTATCTTATGGTTTATGTTTGAAATTTTTATGAAGTAACATACTTTCTTTTATGTGAGCATCTTTTTCACATACCTTGAGTGCAAACACAAACCCTATACACATTGAGATACATTTCACCAAGTTTACTGATTGTCTTACTTTTCAAGGAATTATGTTATGATGTATTAAGTTTTGAATTCCATATGTTATATTGCTTCTTAATTTAAATCTTTGATGCCATACTTATATCAATACAATTTGAGACAAATATTAGTTTTTTATTTTTAGAAAAAGAAAAATAAATAAATAAAGAAAAATGAGTTTGCAAAGCCTTAGTTTGTTTTGGTATTTACTAGGGACTAGCAAAGTTTAAGCGTGGGGATATTTGATAAGCCTTGAATCAAGCATCATTTTATACCTTTTATGCTTATCTTTTAATGTTTAAATACCAAACAATAGGAGAAAATAACATATGTTGTGAGAAATGCGCAGAATTTGATAGAGCACGGAATTACGAGAATTTAAGAGAAAGAATCACCTTAATTGGAGTTATAAGAGGTTATGATCGAGTGAAAGTAGGCCACCAAAAAATGAAGCTCATGGACAATAAAAAGAAGCTCAGGTCAAAAGAAGTTCATATCAAAAGAAAAGAGAAACTTAAATAAAGTAAAACTTCAGAGACAAAAAAAAAAGATGAAAGAAAAAAACCAAAAGAAAAAATTCAAGTATGATTTGAGAAAAGTGCATCAATGGAAAGTTCATTCCATTCAACTTAAAGTGAGCAGATGCTGGGAATGACATCAAGCTGTGCAAAGTAATTTTTTAATAGCCCTTGGTATGATTCTAAGTTACTTGTTTTACCGATCCTTCTTTCATTTTGCCCTCAACCAAGCCCCATTACAACCTATATATATTAAGACCCATGTTGGTAATTTGGGCAATGACATGAATGTTGGGAGGTATGTGCTCTATCTAATTCTTAGTTTTCAATTCTTTTATGAGATCTATCCTGAAACTGTGCCATTTTTTTCTTATACTTCATATGTGAGAATACTTTCTTTCAAATTAGATAACTTCACTCACATATGTTTGATGGAGAGATTAAACCTTAGGTTCGAGTGTTTGAGTGAATCTGTGAGACTTAGAATTGAGACAAATTCTATCTTCAAGTTTGAGAATGATACCTATGAATCCATGAAACTAAGAATATATGTGTTCACTTGCACACTAATTATTTGCTGACATGGTGAATTCAAGAAGGTGAAGGTATGACCAAAATTTCATTGGTTCCCATTACTTTGTTTCCATAATGTTTTAAGCCCTGTTTTCAATAGTCTTGATGGTGTCTATGGGTGTCACCTCTGTTAAACCCTCAGGAGACAAAACTCTTCCTACTAGGCACACCTAGGGGTTTACATGTTCTATCTCAGGAAGATCAAGTCAATATTTTAATTGTTCTTTTGTAGTTTGTTTGCTCGAGGACTAGCAAATGATGGGTTTGGGGTCTTTGTTAGGTCATATTTTATGCATTTTGCCATGCATTCTTATCTTTGATGTAGTACTAATATCTTTCATCATGTAGGAGAAAATGATAATTTTTGTGAGAGTGGTGTAGGATTGGGCATTACATCGAATTACAAAGATTTCGGCGTAAAAATGAAGAAATTCCGAGTTGACAGAGCTTATTTAGGGAGCAAGGAAAAGTAACTTGGAAAACAAGAAGCTGTCATTATTCATGCATCACTATTTAGCAGAACTATTCACGGGAACAGTGTCTGATTCCCTTTCTTTCCTTATTTGCCCTAATGCTTTCTTACCTATATAAACCCTTTTCACTCTCAAAATAAACCCTAGCCTCCACATAACAAAGAAATCAGTTATACTCTTCTTTTTATTTCTCCTTCTCTTCCATTGAGAAAACCTGAAAAATAAAACTCATATTTCTATTTCCCTTCCATAACCATCTCCTTTCTTCTATCCTTTTCCATTTCTTTGCCATATACCTCAATCTCTCATCATAAAAGCCCTAAAATTCCTTCATCAAATTTGTCATCCATCATCTTTGTTGTGTGAAGAAGAAGACCTTTTAGTTTTGGAGAAGAAAACTGTCTTCTTCTTAGAGTTTGATGCATCCATGTCTTTAATTAATGCTTTTATGTTGATTAGATACATGTGTAGCTAATTTTTCATCTACGGTTCTTGATGTAACCATGTAAACTCAATTCTATGTTATGATTGAAGTATTCTGATTTTTACAAACTCTTCTTTGTTTCATTCATTTTAATTATTGATTCATATGTGATTCTAGTGTTTGATCACCATTCGAGTTCCATATGTCTAGTTAGATTTAGAGCACATGCCATGCCTAATTTTAATTGAATTTTTTTTAATGAAAGAATAGGGTTAGTGAGTACATGCCATGCCACTGAATCTGTTTGGCCAATTTTATTTCTTTTCTCACACTTAAAGGCTTTCTAGGTGTAATCTAAAGTACATACCATACTTAGGTTGCAATTAGAAGGACTAGATAGTGTTCCACATGCCATGGTCTATCTTACTTAAGTGAAAATGATCCTTGGAGCAGGTTTGGAAGATCATAGTACTTTAGTCGTTGTTTTCATAGAATCAAGGTTACATAGGTGAAGTCAAGACCCTAGCTTCCATCTCCATACTTTTCTCAATCTTTGCTATCTATCTTCATTTACTTAAACTTTTAATTTGAGTTTAACGTCCGTACATATCACAAATCAAAACTCAAATCTGTTTTATTTTTAGTTTTTTTATTCTACTAGTTAATTGAGTCATTATAGGGTTAATTTGAGTTAATTGTAAAGTCTAATCAGTCTTTGTGGTTCGACTCCCGTACTTGTGCATTACCATTACTACAATAGTAGAACAAAAGCTAGAATACATCAACAATTAGCGACGTCTGGGAAGCCACCACAGGCTCAAGTTGCTCCCAACCAGAAGATGTAATATCACAACCTACAGGATCAGTGAAACCGTGTTCCGAACGTCTGAGTGCTAACATATTCAACGATGGTCAAACAATTCACAAACCATGAAAATTCATTAAACACAACCCTTGACTCAAAACCAAGTTAGAACCCATCCAAACCCAAACTTGAGCCCAAAACACAAGTTCCACAAAATAATTGTAAAATGCGTATCTGGAAATCAATCAATACATTCTGGATATTGTCGAATAATCATTTAGAAATCATATTCAAACTATTTCCACATAAATCATGCCATAAACCAATCAAAATATTCAACTTTACATGCATAATAGTTTATAAGAAAATAGTCCACTTATACACCGTCCATATAGCTCAATCATAATCCATGCATTCTTCCGTAATTTCAAAAATCGTGCCAAATATCATAAATCACCACTAAAGAGGTCACTAATGTCCATAATGCTCTTACATTTAAATCCTCACATTTTTTGAGATTAAATAAGAACTAAAAATCTACACATAACACTTTGGACACCCAAAATTACCTAGAAACTGTGTTTGATCGACTCAAAACTTGTGCTAATGGGTTCGTAATGTTGAAAGCATCAAAAGTCATGATGACCGTACCTCAAGATAGGGTGTCATGCACCCCCACGTGCCACCAATAGCTCCATGTGCATGGGCCTCAAGCGCTTGTGCAGAGGTTATCCCCCACCTCCAACCAAGTCAGCCCAGTCCTTAGTTTCGAGTTCCCTAACCTGGCGAGTTGACCCGGTGCTAATTTTTTCATTTCTCTACTGTTTTCAACATCCCATACATTAAACTTTATCTAATCTGCCTACAGAAGAGATATTCTGTCAAAATGGGAAAAAAAAACTTACCCAAAATCAAGGTCTAATCCTCTCAAGTTTCGGTCAAAAACCAAGCTTCATGTTCTAAGATTCATGCGTCCAAAAAATCGATATTTTTTATTCAAATCCATCATGAGAAGTCAATAAAGAGCTTAGATTGCTTAGTTACAAACTAAAAAACTTCAACAACCTAAACCACCAAGTTTTTTATTTTTTGGTTTTACGGTATTTTTTGGGTTATCGGTTTCTTCGTCTCCTCTTTCCTCTTCCAAAATTCTCTTTCTTCCTCGTATCTCTCTTTTCCTCTCTTTCTTTCCTTTCCACCTCTCATTTTTCGCTTCCTCTCATTTTTTCTTCTCGGGTTCAACATACACCAAAAAACACCACATTTATATATACATATAGAGTAAGTCAATGGACACAGAGATAAGGGAATGGAAAAAGATAAGGATGGACACTTGTCACTTCCACAAAATATCTCCCTTGTCAAATTATCAAATTGCCCCTAGGATGAAAATTGCCAAAATAACCCTAGTCAATTTAGACCCATAATAAATCAACCCAATCTCTGATTCTAACATACCACCTATCAAATTGTCCCAAAAAGAGGCCGAGGAAAAAAGTCATCTTTGACCTTCAGGGAGGGAGAGAATTTTCAATTCCCTTTCAAAATTTCCAAAATTGCTTTTTTCAAAATTCGGAGCCGTTACAATCTATCCTCCTTAAATAATTTAATACTCAACATTCAAACAATAACCCTCTTTCATTCCAAAATAATAACTCATATTTTAACCTTTCTGCTCCTCCCGAGCCCCAGTTCCTTATGTCGACTCCTTCCGAGCCCTAGTCCAATATCTTGACTCCGATAAAGTCCCAATTTAGTATTCCATAATCCATGCCACCACCAGCAAGTCTAATCACCAAACAGAAATAACCCTAACCTTAGGACTCCCTCATATATCTTATCTACGTCCGACTTGACCATAAATGATGCAACTTTACCCTCTTGGCTTACACATTATCCGAACCCACACAATTACTCCAATACTGAGGCATAGTGTCTAATATCCATTCCAAATAATCTAGGGTTTGTTCCAGCCGTAAGTTTATCTTGGGTTCGTATACTCGACTCATTATCAAATCGTGCACAGGGCTCACATCTTGGAGGCATGACCTTAAAAAGCATAATTCAGTACCAACATTGTTTTTATACCAAGTTGATAGGACCTGCTCCTAAAATACTATGATAATCAATCTTGGTCCTACTTCTGTCTAAGAAAAAAATCCAAAATACCAAAAATACCCTCAACAGTTGTCAGACAAGGGATACTTGTACAGCCTTTCTACGCATGCCTCATCCTCTCGATCTGCCCTGATTCCCACACAACGTCCTTGGAGGGCCATCAAAAACATGAAAAATGTGAGTTGATAAAAATAAATATTTAAAAACACATTTTCCAAGAAAAACAACATTTACCCTTCAGTTTCTAAAAAATGCATGCATAGAATAAAAAGTAAACAATCGAAATTAAAATCAATCAATCAATCACATGAACTCAACTAATCCAATATCAATACAGCAAACTGACCAATCAATACTTGTAAGTAAGATCATCTAAACTAATACCGATCATCTAAACTAATACCAATCAACCAATCAATTCCAATACCAATCCACTGACCAATATGAAGTAACCTAGCCTCTACCAACCGAATATCCTGGCCTTTATCGGGTGAATATCTTGTCTACGTAGATAGCCTCACAACACCAGGATCTACGGAGTTGAATCCTGGACATCTAAAACCCATATTCCGGAATCACCGACGTTTGGGTACTCACTTCAAGCTCAGGCTGGTCCCATCTAGAAGATGTCATATCACAGCCCTCAGAATCTGCGAAGCCGAGTTCCAGACGTTTCAGTTCTAACATATCCAACGATAGTTAAATGTTTCACAAACCATGAAAATTCATTTAGCACAATACTTTACTCAAAACCAAGATAGAATCCATCCAAACCCAAACCTAATCCCAAAACACAATTTTCAACATAATACTTGACTCAAAACCAAGATAGAACCCATCCAAACCCAAACCTAAGCTCAAAAAAAAATTTCACAAAATAACCGTAAAATGCGAGTCTATAAATCAATCGATAAATTCTGGAAATCGCCAAATAATCGTTTATAAATCATTTTCAAATCATTTCCACATAAATCATGCAATAATCCAATTAAAATATTTAAATATGCATGACACGACCCATCCCAATTCCCCCACCCCCCCCCCCCCCCCCCTCCCCCGAGATTAATGCAGGATGTGTCATCCTCCCATCTAACCCACGTGTAACACAATGGGCCAGACCATACAACCCACGTGGAACACGAAGGCCAGACAAAGGATAACCTAACCTTAGCCCATTCATGCTCCCAGAGTGCGCCAAGATCGGTGTCGGAGTGTGATGTCTCGGTCTCTGCTACAGATCGCATCCACGATCAACCTGAAGGGCATTAAAAACCATAAAAGTTGTGAGTGGACGAAAATAAATAATTTCATAAAAACTCATTTCATAAAAAGACATTTATGCCCTCCACGTAAAAATCATGCATGCATAGTTAATCAAATCAAATCAAATATAGAAAATAAAAGAGTTTATAAAACCAAAGCCATTTCCTTCCTCAAATCATTGGGACCTTAACCCAAAACAGTAAAATCAGCAAGTATGGGAACTCACCCCAAAACCGTAAATCCAAATCATATGGGCCACTACCCAAATCCATAAACACAGAACTACTATTTCATAAGTCCAATAAATCTGTAATCCAAATACCAATCTTTGGCATCCCAGGTGCCTAGCGTCACAAATATCATATCACGGTCTAAGGCTACGCGTGCCACCCGGGGTCTCTCCGAGTCAATCTCTGACATCCTAGATGTCTGACGTCCTAGATGTTAGACATCCCAGATGTCTAATTATAGAAATCCTATGCTTGAGTCACTATACGGTCAGGTCCCTCTGTGCAATGACCCCTCGCAGGCAATGTCAAGACCCGTCCCAATCCCCCCCAGGATTAACGCGGGACGACCTGATTCAATCCGACACAATTCCGACATTAGCCCTTTCACGCTTCAGAGTACGCCAGGATCCGGAGGAGGTATGTGATGTCTCAGTCTCTGCTACAGCCCGTATCCGCCGTTAACCTGAAGGGCAGTCAAAACATTTAAAAGCTGTGAGTAGACAAAACAATAATTTATAAAAACATTTTATCGAAGACATTTGTACCCTTCACTAATAACCCTGCATGCATTCAAAAACCATTTATCCAAAAGAACCATAAAGAAACCAAGCATACGAGCCACAACCCAAATCCATGTGAGGCTCAGCCCAAAACCTGTACACATCACATATCATATAACATATACTTATAAATCATGCTACCAATCCTGTCACGGTTTCTACAGCTACGCGCGTGCTACCCGGGGTCTCAAAGACCAAGTCTCCCAAGGTCCACCCAGGTCAATGTCTGTAGATCAATGACCCTCCATGAGGTTATAATCCAAGCCTTCCTGAGAGTAAGGTACCCAACGGGGGTGACTCCACTCAATTAGTGCTCCGTGACTACTCCGGGGTCCACCCAAGACAACGACCCTCCTCGGAGGAGACATTCCAAATAAGGAAGGTATATGAATATCTATATAACGAAAACATTCATGCCCGGTCCCCATAAACCGTCATGAAACTACAAATCCATTTGGGGTCCTCGACCCAAAATCATAAACGTACATTAACTGGGTCTCGTGTCAGAACACATGACTCAACTGAGCATCGTGCACGATATCTCAGGGTCATTCACGATGCTGATCGTAGTGATGTGTGTAACCATCCGTATAGGACCACCCTCAATCCTAGTATGTCTTCGTGAATAAATCAACCGACGCGACCACCGCTATATCATGGTGCACTCATCACGGATCGATGTCCTGAACCGTCAGCACTACGAAGTTGAGTCTCCAGTGGCTGCTGAACGACGGTACGTGCATTGTGACCTCTCTGGAAGGAACACATCCCAGTCCGGAGGCAAGCGTCGTATCGTCCGTCGCCGTGCACTAAGCACTTGCCGTGACCACGACTCAGACCCGAAGGTCATCAATAGGGCTACATGCCCGAGACAAAACCAAATGGGTCTCATGCTCGAGTTTATCCTTTTTAAATCCAAAACCATTTCATTTAAACCAACGTAGAAATACAAACCCGTATCGGCACATTATAAGGCCGAAACCTCGAAATACGCACCAATACGTAACCACACACAAACGCACTCATGGCATCACAAAAAAAGTATTAAAACATATAATAAACATTTATGCATGCATCAATTTAGAAAACCAAGGTCCACTCACAGACCGTCCGAGCTACCGCCTCGATACGCGTGGCATTCAGCTCTCCCGGGTCAATCGTCGTCACCGGGACTCCCAAACCTATCCAAATCACTTTAGAGGGTTACTAACTACCTTATTAACCTCTCACTAAAGCCCCGTTATTTTCCCGAATTTTTAACTATTTTTAAACTCGATCCTAAACCTTCGGAAACCCCGAAACCTATCGAAACGATGTTTGATCGACACAAAACCAGTCCCAAAATGTTCGTTACATCGAATAGAATAATTCACATGTTGGATCCCTCCCCAGAAAGTGGGCCACGTTTCAGCCAAAGACCCTGCGCGTGGGACCCACGCGGTAGTGCACTGTGGATCATCTTCTTCGGCCAGACCGGTCCGAACCAGCTGGTCCGGCTTTTTCCTGAAATTCTGGTTCTCCTTGCAATTTTGGTTCTTGGGCCATCGCCACCGTCCACGGCGGCCCTTGTCATCACTAGTCATCAAAAACTCATCCTCCCTCCTCCATGGCCTCACACCGCATCCCAAGGTATCGGATATGGGTTTGGTTCAAAATGTGAGATCGGGTTTTTGTTTGGGTTTGGTATGCATGAACAAAGGGAGGAGGAATGCATGTATGGGAGGCAGTGAGCAATGGATGAGTGACACTTGTCACTCATCCATTGGGGCAATTTAAAATATATGGGGTCCACTTAATGCCAAAAGCCATTCGTCTCGTAAAACGTCCAACAGTGCCTCGAAACTTCAGTGAACCTTAACTTCTCCTCCGAACATCCGAATTCGACGTGCCGCCTGTCTATGAATTCATATCGACCCGATCTACATAACGGTCCTCAGTCCTCAGCCATTGGACCTCCCGATTAAAAAGAAAACATTTTGCCCATAGCTAGGGGTAAAACGGTCATTTTGCATTGTTCGTCCGATTTCGCTCAACTAATCACCGATTAACCTCACTAATCATGATTAGTCACTAATCTAATCCTGGAATTCGGGACGGGTCCTCATAGGGAATGCGCCTTGACTCCCCAGTGTCCTAGACAGCTGGAGGAGATCATCCATATCCTCGTATTATGATGGTATATGAAAAGCATTTTATAAAATCCTTTTAAAATCATTCAAAGGGGCCATGCCCATAATTTCGATAAAACCATCATAAATCCATAAATCCAAATCCATTTAGGGTCTCCGAACCTGAAATCACATTTTATAAACCACAAATGGGACTCAAGCCCGATATCATAATCAACTGAGCCTCTAGCCCAATCATGTAAACCAAATGGGCCTCTAGCCCGATATCTCATTAAATCAAATGGATTTCAAGTCTGATAGTTTCCAAATCAAATGGGTCTCATGCCCGATTCCATATTTCCGAATCCAAAATCAGTTCATCAAACCATCAATGAACACAAGCACGTATAAATATAGTATAAAAACATATCCTCAAAATACGTAATCATAAATGCCACAATCAAAATCATACAAATCACATATATAAAACATAGAAAATAGTTATGCATCCATCATATTTAGAAAACAAAATTACACTCATAGACCTTCCTAGCTGCCGCCTCAATACGTGTGCCATAAGCCTTCCCGAGGCAAAATCTGACAGGACCCATCCTGATTATCGCCTCGATAATCGGGAAGCATCCTGCTCCCATCTGACAATCGAATCCAAAAGACTGGAAAACCAAATAATATTACATCACACCCATTGTCAAACCAGGGAGATTAAACAAATACAACCGACTGAACGTCAAGTCCACAGTTTCACAGAGCAATAATATTACAAAACAAGTTAAAGAACAAATCCTACTCTGTGAACTAACTACTCGGCAACGGGAAACTTTATGCCTCTGCCTCTGCCTCGGCGCTAGCCCCCGAACTTGTACCACGACCTGGAGGGTAGTTAAAACAACAAAGTGTGAGTGGACCGAAACAAAAGTTTGCAGTAAACAGTTTAAGGAAATCGAGGTTCGCCCTCCAGTTTTACAACACGCATGCATAACCAGATAATTGAAAAACGCGTATTAAATATTCGAAATCCCTTTTTCCGAAACACGTATAAAACATTTCAGAAAATCGTCACAACTAATGTAAAATAATATATTATTACCAAAATCCAGAAATCGTCATTTCGACACATCAATTACGTAAATCAAGAAAAAAAAAGAGTGAGTCAATAATCACAATTAAACCGTTGGATCCATCCGAGTCTTTAAACTCAATATCAGGCCTTCCCAGGATATCAACGAGTCTTTAAACTCAAAACATAATCAATAGGCCTCGGGGGTATCACAATAACCGAGTCTTTAAACTCACGAGTCTTTAAACTCAATCCGGGTCTTTAAACCCAATTTTCCAGGCCCGCCTCCGTCATCAATTAACCGGGTCTTTAAACCCAAACCAGATCCAACAATCAACCGGGTCTTTAAACCCAAAACCATTTATAAACACAATTCATCATGATCCGTTTTCCAAAAAAAATAATTCCGAAATCATAACTTGTCAAAATAGGACTAAATAGGACTTAAGTCCGAATTCACATGAAAATTCCAAAACATACAATTCCCGAAAACCACTTCACAAATATAATCAAAACATCATAAATACGTGACATGCATAATCATATCCAATACTTCATCAAAACATCATTCATGCATAGGAGAAAACCGTAACCTCGAAATGCGTGACATACGATAATTATCTCGAAAAGCGTGAAATCACATAGAACCGAAATATCTTATTTATCAACATAAAATCATAAGTGAAAACACAAGATAAATAAGTAACATAGTCATGCATGCACAATTTGGAAATCAAAAGTCCACTCACGAAATATCAAATGTCCGGGCCTGTAAAAACGTACAAGGAGGGTTACAATCATCCCCAAATAACTCGTAAGATTTTTCCTAATTTTTCCGGATTTTTCCGCGTAATTAAACTTAAGGACTAAATCTTCCAAACCCTCGAAATTATCCCGAACGACTCCCGATCGACTCAAACCCTAAAGGTAAAATGTTAATTAGACTGAAAGGAATACGTTTCATGTTGACCGAAATCAGAAATAACCTTACACGAGCCATCACGCGCCGTCCAAAGTGGCTCCGCGTGAAGGCCACGCGCCCAGCTACAGTGTCGTCTCTTCTACCCGACTAGCCTGCTAAACGGGTCTGTTACCCGCGGCTCAACCCGACCAGTTAACCCTCAATTCTCAATCAATTGCTCTCGTTTTTTATCCTAACTTATTCTATAAACTTTTACTTTCAGTTCTATGTCAATTATTAACCTCGACTTGGACCCTATCGACCAATCCAAACTCGAACCTCAAATCGGGTCGAAGTCCACAACTCACCCAGATCGAACCCATTCCCAAATTAACTCAGACAGTAGCTTAAGGGGACCTAGACGAACCTAAACATCCAATCAATTGACCCAAAACTCACCTAAAAGTTGTCGTCCTCAACACTGTATTTTCTCTGAAACTGGAACTCAGGTTCCTGGGCAAACCGTGATCATTCCTCTTCAATTCTTGCACGGTCGTGTTAGCAAGGATCCCAGAAGACTAATTTCACCCTCAGTTTGGTTCAACTCACCTCAAAACTCAAACTTCGAATTTTTCCCTCCAACTGGTTTTTCCTTCCCTGTCTCAGACCTCTCACTCTCAACTCTCTCTCAGACTACCCAAGTGATCGAAATGAGTTTCCAGACTCAGTGACACTCAGCTAATCCCCCCAGAATGTAAGACAACCTGTGGGAATCAAATGAATCTCTCTGGAAAATGTTTCCCGCACACAGAGCCCATGGCCATTTTTAAAACTACCCGTGCACTGAAGCTCTGCTCAGCCACGAAGGGATGCTTCCAATACCTCAAATTCCATAAACAAATCATCTGTTCATTCCACTATGGTTTAAACAATTGGATCGTGCAAAACCACCACACACGGCGGTGCAGTAACTGTCTCCCACAGCTGCTACAGTAACCCATGGTGAAAAAGACCAAATTGCCCCTCATCTTCCGTGACCCGTAACTTGGTCACCCGATGTCCGTTTCACGCATTCCACCTGTCGTTGGACTCGGGGCTTCGAGACGAACCTAACGGTCTTTGAGTCATGTGAAAGTCAATTGTATTTTGAAAAGTCAGCTTTTTCCCCCTAATCGTCCAAATTACGATAATGCCCCTGGACTTCCGAGCGTCATAACTTTTCCCCTAGACGTCCGAATCGGACGTGCCACCTGTCTATGAACTCGTGACATCCCGAACTACGTCACGGTCATCGGTCAACGTTTGTTCGACCCTCCAATAAAAAATTCAACAAATTGACCATACGAATCACAGGGGTAAAAATGTCATTTTATTCATTAATTTACAAAATTACATTTTCCGAATTTCCGTGGCGTTACAATCTCCCCCCCTTAAGAAATTTTGTCCCGAAATTTCAAGGAAACAAATAGGGGAACTGTTGTCGCATTTGCGCCTCGGGTTCTCATGTGGCTTCCTCCACATTCTGGTTCCTCCAGAGAACCTTTACCAGAGGAACGGTCTTCCGACGTAGCACCTTATCCTTTCCGTCCAAAATCTGTACCGGCTTTTCTTCAAAACTCAAGTCCTCTCGAAGTTCAATAGGTTGTTCCTCCAGTACATGAGATTCATCAAACACGTATTTTCGTAGCATCAACACGTGGAAAACATCGTGGACCTTCGAAAGTTCTGGCGGTAGTGCTAACCTGTAGGCCACCTGGCCAATCCTCTCAGTAATCTCATAAGGTCCGATAAAACGAGGGCTCAACTTTCCTCGCCTGCCAAATCTCACTACACCTTTCCAAGGGGACAGTTTCAGAAATACCCGATCTCCGACCGCAAACTCAAGATCTCGAATATGATGGTCCACATAGCTCTTTTGTCTGTCTTGGGCTTCCTTGAGCTTATCTCTGATGAGTTTGACCTTCTCCGTTGCCAATTCCACCAATTCGGATTTAGTCAGCTTCCTTTCACCCACGTCCGTCCAACACAACGGGGTTCTGCACTACAGTCCGTACAAGGCTTCGTAAGGAGCCATCCCAATGCTCGCCTATGGAGCAGTCTGTGCCCTAGGCGCTCTGAATCCAGGACTCTGAAAATGACCAGGCCTACCATAACGATCATTGCCTGCAGATGATGCTCCACCATAACGTCCCTTCTTTGGGGCTTTCTGACCATACGATCCAGGATATGAACGCTCTCGACGTTGTCCACCACCATAGTACTATGGTCGTGTCGGGAGACTAGCCTCAACCCGCACTGCGGCATCAGACAACTCTCTGAGAGTAGTAAAAGCTCCGGCCGTCACAATGACCCGTATCTCACCCCATAGGCCAAGCTCGAACCTACGACATTTCTCATCCTCAGTAGACATAAAGGTAGGAGCAAAACGGGCTAGCATCTGAAATTTCTATTCATACTCTGCTACCGACATGCTCCCCTGTTGGAGCTGCAGAAACTCGGTCTCCCTAGCATCACGGAATGAACGGGGATAATACTGATCTAGAAACCGTTCACGAAAGGTCTCCCAAGTCACTGTACGGGCATCCCAACTAGACAACTCCAGAGTATACCACCACTCATAAGCAGATCCATCAAGTAAGAAGGTGGCCAACAGCACTCGCTCCCCAGGAGGACAGTGCATCACAGCAAAAATCCGCTCAAACCGAGAAATTCAACGGTGGGCATCCTCGGGATCCGCTCCACCACTAAACACCGTAGCCCCAAGACGCTGGGCTCGCCCTATCGAAGCACTCTCGGCATCTCTAGTGACGCCATCATCAGGTCGTGGAGGGGGTTCACGTCGCGGAGGCATGGCCGATCGTCCTTTTCTGAAAGAGGCATACGTTAGTACAATAATCGAGGCACACCCAAGTGCCAGACACGAACCATAAAACTATGCTCTGATACCAATTGACAGGACCGACCCCGATTATCGCCTCGATAATCGGGAAGCATCCTGCTCCCGTCTGACAATCGAACCCAAAAGACCCGAAAACCAAATACTATTACATCACACCCATTATCAGCCAGGGAGATTAAACAAATACAACAGACTGGACGTCAAGTCCACAGTTTCACAGAGCAATAATATTACAAAACAAGTTAAAGAACAAATCCAAGTCTATGAAATAACTACTCCGCAACGGGAAACTTTATGCCTCTGCCTCTGCCTCGGCGCTAGCCCCCGAACTTGTACCACGACCTGGAGGGTAGTTAAAACAACAAAGTGTGAGTGGACCGAAACAAAAGTTTGCAGAAAACAGTTTAAGGAAATCGGGGTTCGCCCTCTAGTTTTACAACACGCATGCATAACCAGATAATTGAAAAACGCGTATTAAATATTTGAAATCCCTTTTTCCGAAACACGTATAAAACATTTCAGAGAACCGTCATAACTCATGTAACATAATATATTATTACCAAAATCCAGATATCGTCATTTTGAAACAACAATTACGTAAATCAAGAAAAAAAAAGTGATTCAATAATCACAATTAAACCGTTGGATCCATCCGAGTCTTTAAACTCAATATCAGGCCTTCGTGGGATATCAACGAGTCTTTAAACTCAAAACATAATCAATAGGCCTCGGGGGTATCACAATAACTGAGTCTTTAAACTCACGAGTCTTTAAACTCAATCTGGGTCTTTAAACCCAATTTTCCGGGCCCGCCCCCGTCATCAATTAACCGGGTCTTTAAACCCAAAACCAGATCCAACAATCAACCGGGTCTTTAAACCCAAAACCATTTACAAACACAATCCATCATGATCCGTTTTCCAAAAAATCATTCCGAAAATCATAACTTGTCAAAATAGGACTAAATAGGACTTATGTCCGAATTCACATGCAAATTCCAAAACATGCAATTTCCGAAAACCACTTCACAAATATAATCAAAACATCATAAATACGTGACATGCATAATCATATCCAATACTTTATTAAAACATCATTCATGCATAGGAGAAAACCGTAACCTCGAAATGCGTGACATACGATAATTATCTCGAAAAGCGTGAAATCACATAGAACCGAAATACCATATTTATCAACATAAAATCATAAGTGAAAACACAAGATAAATAAGTAAAATAGCCATGCATGCACAATTTGGAAATCAAAAGTCCACTCACGGTTTTAGGACGCGTCAATCGCGCCCCGTGCGCTCCTCAGTAGCTTCGGAAATATACGAGCCTGTAAAAACGTACAAGGAGGGTTACAATCATCCCCAAATAACTCGTAAGATTTTCCCTAATTTTTTCGGATTTTTCCCCGTAATTAAACTTAAGGACTAAATCTTCCGAACCCTCGAAATTATCCCGAACGACTCCCGATCGACTCAAACCCTAAAGGTAAAATATTAATTAGACTGAAAGGAATACGTTTCATGTTGATCAAAATCGGAAATGACCTTACACACGCCGTCACGCGCCGCCCAAAGTGGCTGCGCGTGAAGGACACGCGCCCAGCTACAGTGTCGTCTCTTCTACCCGACTAACCTGGTAAACTGGTCTGTTACCCGTGGCTCAACCCGACCAGTTAACCCTCAATTCTCAATCAATTGCTCTCGTTTTTTATCCTAACTTCTTCTATAACCTTTTAATTTCAGTTCTATGTCGATTATTAACCTCGACTTGGACCCTATCTATAATGACCCTTCCCGGAAAGTTGGATTAAGACAGTGCTTAAGATGGGATTAGTGAGCTTAATCGGTGGGTAGTTGGTGACGATAGGTTCGTTAAGGTAGTATAACGATTTTGCCCCTTGTTTGGGCAAAATGTTTACTTTTAATTCGGGCAGCCAATTGGGTATTGACCGATGACTGAGACGTAGTTCGAGACGTCACGAATCCGTAGACAGGTGGCACGCCTGATTCCGACATCCGAGGAGAAAGTTATGATGTTTGGAAGGTTGAGGGCACTTTCGTAATTTGGCTAAAATAGGGGGAAGAGTTGATTTTTCGTACGATCGGGTTTTGACACGTTGACCTAGGATAGTTAGGTAGATCTCGTCGTCCTGAATTCAACGACAGGCTGCACGCATTCATCGGAGTTAGGATGTGTGAGTTATGGGTCTAGAAAGGTAGGGGCATTATCGTAATTTTGGATTAAAAAGAGGGGCATTTTGGTCTTTTGGTTGTCTGGGGATTTGTGCAACAGAGTGGGACAAGCGGACGGCTGAGATTGAGACACTTGTGAGAAGGGTTTTGGGATTGTGACACGTGTAAGAGGGCTAGAGGGTTCTAGGATCTCTCACGGGTCCAATAATTTGGGCGGTGTAACCGTGCCTTTGGGAGAAACAGAGACAGAGTGAGGCTGAGAGGGAATCGAGTAGGTGAAGGCGGTGTGGAGTGTCTGTGTGACTTGCTGAGTGTGTGAGAGAGTAAGTAAGGGCTGCTGAGTGAAGGGGAGTGAGCAATTGTGAAGGAATTGGTGTGTGTGAGGTGTGGGTTATAGAAAACAGAGAGGAGTGGAGTGGTGGTCCTGCCGTGAAAGAGACCATTTGAGGCTGGTGGAGGTGTCCAGAGGACGGAGGTGGACTGGAGGAGTCGTGTCCTCACGACTGAGCTCACGGTGGTGGTCCGTATACATGTAATTTCTTCTTCTCGTTCTTTTGCTCTGTTTTGGCCGTGAACTTCAAGCCAAAAGTCGTGGATTTTGGGCATGAGTCGACGGTTTTGGTAAGTTAGGTGAGACTCAGGAGGGTCCTAGGAAGCGTCTGGTGTTTCCCCCATGACGGGGGAAGACTTGGGTGGCCGGAATAGGAAACAGGGGACTGGTTCGGGTTTTTGTTCGAGCTTGAGTCGACGACTTAGAGGCTGTTTCGAGGTGTTCGAGTGAGGGGACTGGATTGTTGAGGACTGGACAATGAAGATGGTGAAGAAAGGAGTCGAATTGGTGGACGGACGCCAGAGAACCGGGTGCGCCGGTTCTGACCGGTTCGCCCAAGGTAGACGACGGTGAACAGTGTTCCTGTAGCAGGCGCGTGAGGCCCACGGGCAGCCACTTTGGGCGGCGCGTAGGGGCGCGTGTGATGGCGGTTGGGAAAATGGTCAACATGGTTTTTGGTCTAGGTGTTGTGACGAGTCCATTGGAATTGGTTTCGGGTTGTTCGGACGTCGTTTGAGGTTAGTACCGCGAGGTCGAAGGCTTAGGGTTCCGGTTCGTTACGTTTAGAACCCAGGGTTTTTTTGGGAAAATTAGGTGGACCTTCGTAGACGTATTAGTAACGTTCTTGGCTGCTTGTTGATAGGATCGGGGCTTCCCGAGGAAGCTGAAGAACGTGCGGGACGTTCGGGACGCGATTGAGGGCTTGGTACTGTGAGTGGAAGCCTTCTCTATAACTGAGCATGCATAACTACTTTTATTTATGTTTTACGCTATTAAGTATGTTTTATGCTTCTCATACGGTTATATGTTGGTTTTACCTAATGGCACGTTTTTCGAGAAAGTTCAGTTTTCGGTACGTTTTACGATAAAAGGTTGATTTCTGATTATAATGTTATAGTTTCGGGATTTCAAATGATAAATGATTTCTAATGGTTATCAAGGATTTTGGAACATGATTTCGATGATTAAAGGTTTACGGTTTTAAAATCGGATTTCAGAAACGGAGTTTGGTTTGAAAGTTGAAAAGTGGAATTCCGAATTTGGGTTCGGAATGAAGGTTCTGGATGCCGGAAGGGTTTCGAACCGGTGATTTCGGATTCGGGTTTGGAAGTGGATTCAGAAATGTTTTTTTCAAATGGTTCTGATTGGATTTACTGGATCTGGTTATTGGGTTTAAAGACCCGGATATTGATTTGACGGGGGACGGGCCCGGATTGGGTTTAAAGACCCGGATTGAGTTTAAAGACTCAGGAGTTTAAAGACTCGGATATATTGATATTTCCCCCGTAGGCCTGTTGAGTTTAAAGACTCGAGAGTTTAAAGACTCGGATATTATTGAGGCCTGGATTAAGTTTAAAGACTCTGGAGTTTAAAGACTCGGATACGTCCAGCAGGTTTGATCGAATACTGATTTGGTTGGCCTTTATTTTTATGGCATGGTTTTATGAGGTTTATGACGTAATTTCTATAACTGTTTTTACAATGATTCTGTTACTGTTTTAATGGTGATGATTACGTGATTTATAACTGTTTTCATCTAATGGGTTATGCATGTGTGTTTTCAAAATGGAGGGCTAAAACCCTGGTTTTATTATGAAATGGTTTTCAGAAATTCTTTTCTTATTTATGGTCCACTCACACCTTCTGTTTTAAATTGCCCTCCAGGTCGTGGAGCTAGCGCGGGGTTTTGACGTCGAGGCAGCGTCGGAGGCATAGAATTTACGAGAGTGACCCCGGAGTGTTTTAAATTTTTCCGTGTGCGTGTTCTGGTTATCGGTTTTCTTTTGTTTTGTATTGGTACTATGCTCTGTAAAACTTTAACTTCGGGATGTTTTATATAGTTTCTCCTGCGTCTGACTATGTTCCTTTAGTAGTTTACGTTGGTGTTGTGTCAGGGTGTCAGACGGGAGCAGGGTTTACCTCGGTTTTCGGTGTGAAACCGGGGTGGGTGCTGACACTATCGACCAATCCAAACTCGAACCTCAAATCGGGTCGAAGTCCACAACTCGCCCAGATCGAACCCATTCCCAAATTAACTCAGACATTAGCTTAAGGGGACCTAGATGAACCAAAACATCCAAACAATTGACCCAAAACTCACCTCGAACTCGTCGTCCTCAACACTTTATTTTCTCTGAAACTGGAACTCAGGTTCCTGGGCAAACCGTGATCATTCCTCTTCAATTCTTGCACGGTCGTGTTAGCAAGGATCCCAGAAGACTAATTCCACCCTCAGTTAGGTTCAACTCACCTCAAAACCCAACCTTCGAATTTTTCCCTCCAACTGGTTTTTCTTTCCCCGTCTCAGACCTCTCACTCTCAACTCTCTCTCAGACTACCAATGTGATCGAAATGAGTTTCCAGACTCAGTGACAATCAGCTAAACACCCCAGAATGGAAGACAACCCGTGAGAATCAACTGAATCTCTCTGGAAAATGTTTCCCGCACACAGAGCCCAAGGCCATTTTTAAAACTACCCGTGCACGGAAGCTCTGCTCAGCCACGATGGGATGCTTCCAATACCTCAAATTCCATAAACAAAACATCTGTTCATTCCACTATGGTTTAAACAATTGGATCGTGCAAAACCACCACACACGGCGGTGCAGCAACTGTCTCCCACGGCTGATACAGTAACCCGTGGTGAAAAAGACCAAATTGCCCCTTAGTTGACAATTTACCAAATTGCCCCTCATATTCCGTGACCCGTAACTTGGTCACCCAATGTCCGTTTCACGCGTGCCGCCTGTCGTTGTACTTGGGGCTTCGAGACGAACCTAACGGTCTTCGAGTCATGTGAAAGTCAATTGTATTTTGAAAAGTCAACTTTTTCCCCCTGATCGTCCAAATTACGATAATGCCCCTGGACTTCCGAACGTAATTACTTTTCCCCTGGACGTCCGAATCGGAAGTGCCACCTGTCTATGAACTCGTGACGTCCTGAACTACGTCACGGTCATCGGTCAATGTTCGTTCGACCCTCCAATCAAAAATTCAACAAATTGACCATACGAATCACAAGGGTAAAGACGTCATTTTATTCATTAATTTACAAAACTACATTTTCCGAATTTCCGGGGCGTTACAAAATCACCATCTCCAAGACTTTTGGTACTATCCAAATCATATTCGAAGGTCACTAACTATCTATATATGTCCATAGGATAAAACCCCAAAACTCCAGAAAAAAGTCAACATGTCCCGGATAAGTTTCCTGAGGTGAAAAACCTCGATTTAACCAACCTAGCGGTCTTCGATCGACCCGAAACCACCACCATTAGATCTGGATCGTCGAATTCGTTTGAATGACACTGGTCCCACCTCGAAATTCATGAACACGGGCCCCCACGTGGGTGGTCAACGTAAAAGTCAAAGATACTGACGTCAATGATCAATGGTCAACGCTGACATCGGCATGATCTCACCTGATAACTCTGATAGTGCCATGTGTCATCCTGCCACTGGTTCACATCACTAACACGTGGCAACCCATGATTGGGCCATGTCAGTACTAACTATGCACTTACATGTTACACATGTCGCCATCCCATATGTCCACTTTTGACAGCTGTCCGGTGATGACGTTAGATGATGATGTCATCTTATCTTCAACCTCCGTCCGGGTCTGCAATTCAGGTCGCGCAGACCTGCGGACCCGACTCGCCCACCGTTTCTTCATTTCTCAACCTTTTTTGACGAGATTTCTTCCTATATCTTCGCCTTGACCTACCCTATCGATCTACGGATTCAAAAGTGTGAAATCAAGCTTAGAAATTACCCTTGAATCAATGAATAGTCTGGCGAAGTTTCCTCCGTCGAGTTCTCTCGATTCCGACCACCGTTGCCCTCGATTCCAGGCCCTCTGAGCTCATCTCATCCTTCATAACCTCATTGAAACCATTAAATCGGTCAATACTTTCCCAACCTAAAAACTCCATTTTTGAACTCAAAATTGGGCTTACGGGTTTTCCTTACCTCCGCCATCATTGCTCCTTCGTGGCCACTATTATGATCGTCTTGACGTCCCCTTCTACTCTCATTCACAGGTCAATAGCCTCTAATGAAGATTAAAGGGTGATAGGGTGGGTTTAGATTACACAGGTGTGAGTTTCACAGGTTTGGGAGATCAAAGAAGGGTGAGCATGACTGATGACGATAAGGACCCAAAATATTGGGTTCTGGGCCAATCAGATGGGTGACACTTGTCACTCATCTGGTGGGTCCTCCCCTGATATTTTCCAATCCAATCATGCCACGTGTCGTCCTTTCTCAATTTACATAAATAGTGTCGTACAACTTCCAGACTCGTAACATTCTCGTTGTACGCCCAATTTTGACGTGCCACCTGTCTACGGACTCGGAACGTCTCGATCTACTTAACGATCATCGGTCAAAGTCCATTTGACTAACCGAGCCAAAATTAAACTCTTTTGCCCAATTCCAAGGGTAAAATTTCATTTTACGTCGTCCATCCACGTGTAACGATCTGTCTCGAATTTCGATATTAGATTAGTGACTAATGGAGAATTAGTGAGTTAAATCGGTGATTAGTTGAGCGAAATCAGACAGACGGTGTAAAATGACTGTTTTATTCCTAATCGTGGGTAAAATGTTGACTTTTGACCCGGGGAGTCAACCGTATGAGGGTCGTTGACTGTGACGTAGTTCGAGACGTCACGAGTCCGTAGACAGGAGGCACGTCGAAATCGGAAGTCGAACGGAGAAGTTATGGTTCACGGAAGTTCGGGGAAATTATTGCACGAATTATGAGATGGATTACATTTGTATCTTGGTGGGCCCATATATTTAATTCATACCCAATGGATGAGTAACAAGTGTCACTCATCCCATTAGCCCTTAACCCCAATTTGTGGATCTCATTCTTGATTGGTGAGTTTTTATGTTAAAATAATATTATTTTTATTATTTTATAATTCCTACTCCTCTCATCTCTTAATCCCAGCCATCCATCCCTATCTCTTCCTCTCATCTTCACACTTCATTTGAATCATCTTTTCATCATCTGACTCTCACCACCAAACTTCACCATCTTCTTTGTTTTTCTTCAAAACCCGAACAACCATTCCCCTACAGCCCCTCCAAACCTCATTAGTGGAACTTGGTATGTGAATGGGAATGTGAGAGAGAAGAGAGGCGATTATGATGAGGCCGTCGGGGAGGACCGTCGTGGACGGTGGCGAAGGCCTGAAGTCAAACTCGTGAGGTACGTTTCTATTTCGAAAATCCAAGGTTAGGTTTTATAGTTTTTTGATCATTTTGATGGACTGGGCTATGATCTAGGGACCTAGACGAGTCGAATGGGACCAGAACCAAGGCTGGAGGTGGCCGAAGACGACAGCGGTGGGAAGTTGCAGGTTGGCCGTGAGTTTCCTTGATCGGGAAGGTGAGTTCCACAATCGTTTTTCATGTTTAAAATGGCTAGATCGATAGGGAAGGATGTTAGGAACCTATAGGAATTGAAAGATTGGAAAACGAACCCAAAATGGAGGAATTATAATGTTGAACCAGGACTGCAGATTCGGTTGGACCGAATCGGTGTGAACCGGTCTGGATAGAGGTTAGGGATGATGAATAGTGGCGTGTGTGGCTTTCAAGCGCAGGGGGTTCAGGCCGCGCATGTAAGACCCATGTCCTGGAAGGAACGGTGAACAATCCCACATTCCTGCGAAGGGTAATGGTCTGGGAGAGGATGGTGGTGTGCCTTAAAGGTGTAGGCATACACCTATCTAGCACTAGGACTTGTGGGAGCTCAAGTGGCTTTAGGGGGGATTGGAACCCCAAAGTTAAGCGAGTTGAGGCTGGTGCAATTCCATGATGAGTGACCCCCTGGGAAGTTGCACCATGAGCTCCCTAAAACAAAACCGTGAGGGCGAGGCCCAAACCAGATAATATTGTGCTAGATGAGTCGGGTCCTGACCGAGGTGGGTCGGGTTCTGACAATTTAGTATCAGGGCCAGACCCCGGCCAGGAAGTGTGCCAACAAGGACGCTGGGCCCTAAGGGGGGTGGATTGTAAGACCCGTGTCCTGGAAGGAATGGTGAACAATCCCACATTCCTGCGAGGGGTAATGGTCTGAGAGAGGATGGTGATGTGTCTTAAAGGTGTATGCATACACCTATCTAGCACTAGGCCTTTTGAGAGCTCAAGTGGCTTTGGGGGGGATTGGAACCCCAAAGTTAAGCGAGTTGAGGTTGGTGCAATTCCACGATGGGTGACCCCCTGGGAAGTTGCACCATGAGCTCCCGAAAACAAAACCGTGAGGGCGAGGCCCAAAGCGGAGAATATAATGCTAGATAAGTCGGATCCTGACAGCGCGTGGGGGTGCTTGAAGGGCTTTTTGGGGAAACTTTCAACATGTAAAATCATCTATTCGATGTAAGAAACATTTTGGGACTGGTTTCGTGTCGATCGAACATCGTCTCGATATAGTTCGGGGTCTCCGAAGGTTTAGGATCGAGTTTATAAATAGTTAAAAATTCGGGAAAATTACAGGGCTTTAATGAGAGGTTAATAAGGTAGTTAGTAACCCTTTAGTATGATTTGGACAACTTTTGGAGTCCCGGTGACGGTGATTAGCCCGGGGAGGCTTACGACACGCAAATTGAGGCGGCAGCGTAGGACGGTCTGTAAGTGGACCTTGATTTCTAAACTGTGATGCATGCATAAATGTTTTATATGTTTTACATATGTGATTCTATGATGATGATTTGGATATTAGTGATTTACATGATTTCATGTATTTCGAGGTGATTTACGTATTTGCATGTAAATCGAGGTTTACGATTTTGCACTGATTATACGTGCTTATGGTTACAAAAATGGTTTAATGAAATGGTTTTGGATTTGAAAAGGAAAACTCGGGCACGAGACGCATTTTTTTTGGAAACCCTCGGACTCGAAGTCCATTTAGTTACGTTGTCGGGCCAATGGCCCAATTGGTTCGTGATTTGGTTTCGAATTTGAAAATATGGAATCGGACATGAGACCCATTTGATTTAAAACCTCTCGGACTTGGGTCCATTTGATTTAATAAGGCATCGGGTCGGAGACCCAGTTGGTTTACAAATCGGGCCGGAGGCACAGTTGGTTTACGAATCCGGCATGAGGCCCAGTTAGTTTACGAATCGGCCAAAAGTCCTAGATGATTTATGAACTAGGCCCGAGGCCCAATTGGTTTACGAAATCGGGCACGAGGCCCAATTGGTTTATAAAATCGTGCTTGAGGCCCAGTTACGGTTTTTATATGTGATTTCGGGTTCGGAGATCCTAAACGGATTTGGATTTGGAAAGGATGAATTTCTACTTTCATGACGGTTTATGGGGACCGAGCATGAACCATTGAAAGGTTTTTAGAATGATTTCAAAATGGTTTTTCATATACCATCCTTATATATTTATGGATTGTCTCCTCCGGGGAAGGTCGTTGGCCTGAGTGGACCCCGGAGTAGTCACAGAGCACTAACTGAGTGGAATCACCCCCGTTCGGTACCTTACTCTCAGGAAGGCTATTATGGATTATAACCCCTAGGGAGGGTCATTGATCTGCTGACATTGACCTGGGTGGACGCTGGGGAGACTTGGGATTTGAGACCCCGGGTAGCACACGCGTAGCTTTAGAAACTGTGACACGATTGGTTATATGATATATGGTAAACATGATTTCTTGGATTTGCGAAATTGTGTTTTGTGAATAATAAATGGATTTGGGCTGAGTTCCCACATATGTTTGATATGATTATGGATTTGTGTAAATGGATTTGGGTAGGTGCCCGTATGACTTGAATTTACAGAACTTAGGGCTGAGACCCTAATAATGGTTATTGAAACATATGTGGTTCGATAAATGGTTTTTCTATGCATGCATGCTTTTTAGTGAAGGGCATAAATATCTTTTATGAAATGTGTTTTATTAAACCATTTCTTTTTGTCCACTCACAGTCGTTTCTAGTTTTAATGCTCTTCAGGTTGATCACGGATGTGGACTGTAGCAGAGACCGAGACATCACACTCCTCCACTGGATCCTGGCGCGCTCTGGAAGCTGGTCGGGCTAATGGTTTTAATTTATTCCCTTGTCTGACACTTCTTGTTAGACGGAATCATGACGCATCCCGTGTTAATCTCGGGGGGGATTGGAATAGGTCGTGTCACGTGATTCTTGACTAATCCTCGATTATTCAGGCTAATCCTTAATTAATTACTAAACTAATCCCAAAATTCAGGATGGGTTGTTACAATGCATGCATAATAGTTTATAAGATAAAAGTCCACTCACACACCGTCCATATAGTTCAATCTTGATCCACATGTTCTTCCGTAAATTCAAAAATGGTACCAGCTATCATAAATCATCACTAAAGGTCACTAATGATCCAAATACTCTTACATTTAAATCACCTAATTTTTCGGCATTAAATACAAATTTAAAACCTACACATAACACTTCGGACACCAAAAAATTACCCGAGATAGTGTTTGATCGGCTTAAAACCTGAGCCAATGGGTTTGTAATGTTGAAAGCATAAAACGTCGTGCTAACCGTACCTCGAGACAGGATCGCATGTGCCTCCCATGCTCAACTAATTTCTCCCTGAGCAAAGGCCTCATATGCCTGTGCAAGGGTCATCCCCTACCTCAACCCAGGTCGACCTAGTCCCTAGTTTCGGGTTCCCCGACCCAGTGCTAACTTCTTCATTCTTTGCTTGTTTTTGACCTTGTAAACATCAAAATTTATCTAATCTACCTAAGGAAGTGATCTATGATGTCAAAATGGGAAAAAACTAACCCAAAATCATGGTCCAATTCTCTGAAGTTTCAGCCAAAAACCAAGCTTTACTCTCTGGGATACTTGCTTCCAAAACTTCCATATTTTTGTCGCAATCCATCATGAGAACTCAACAAAGAGCTTAGATAGCTTAGTTATAAAATAGGAATCTTCGACAATCAAATCCACCAAGTTTTCAATTTTTCGGTTTTAAGGTATTTTTTTGGTTTTCGGTTTCTTCCTCTCCCCCTTCCTCTTCTTGAGTTCTTTCTTCCTCCTCATCTCTCTCTCTCTTTTCCTCTCTTTCTCTCCTCTCTTTCTTTCCTTTCCCTCTTTCCATTTTCCCTTCCTTTCAATTTTCCTTCTCGAGTTCAACATACATAAAAAAACACCACACTTATATATATATATATATAATGAAACTCAGTGGACACGGAGATAAGGGGAGGGAAAATGTTAAGGATTGACACTGGTCACCTTCACAAAAATATCTCCCTTGTGAAATTATTAAAATTGCCCCAAGTATCAATATTACAAAAAGTACCCCCTAGTCAATTTAGACCCGTAACAAATCATATTCAAACCATTTCCACATAAATCATGCAATAAACTAATCAAAATATTTAACTATGCATGTATAAAAGTTTAAAAGATAAAAGTCCACTCACAAACTATCTATATATCTCAATCTTGATCCACGCGTTCTTTTGTAATTTCAAAAATCGTACCAGTTATCATAAACCATCACTAAATGCCACTAATGCCCCCAAATACTCTTGCATTTAAATCTCCTAATTTTTCTGGATTAAATACGAATTGAATACCTACGCATCCCAAGACGGGTGTCTGATTGACTCTGAAAAAGGGTGGCTTGTGCCCCCACACACCACCAACAGCTCCATGCATATGAGCATCACGCACCTGCACCACGCGCTAGCACAGGGGTCATCCCCTACCTCCAGCTGAGTCGACCTAGTCCCTGATTTCGGGTTCCTCGACCCGACTAGTTAACCCAATGCTAACTTCTTCATTTCTGGTCTATTTTTGACGTTCCAAAAATTAAACCTTATCTAATCTACCTAAGGAAGAGATCTATGATTTCAAACGGAGAAAAACTTACCCAAAATCATCATCCAATCCTCCCAAATTACGGCCAAAAACCAATCTTCAGGTTCTGGATTCCCACATCCAAAACTTTCATATTTTCGTCACAAATCCATCATGAGAACTCAATAAAGTGTGTAGATCGCTTCGTTACAAACTAGGAAGCTTCAACAATTTAAACCACCAGGTTTTCGGTGTTTTCAGTTTTACAGTAATTTTTGGGTTTTCATGTTCCTTCCTCTTCTTGATTTATCTCTCTTCCACCTCTCTCTCTCTCTCTCTCTCTCTCTCTCTCTCTCTCTCCCTCTCTCTCTCTCTCTCTCTCTCTCTCTCTCTCTCTCTCTTCTCTCTCTCTCTCTCTCTCTCTCTCTCTCTCTCTCTCTCTCTCTCTCTCTCTCTCTCTCTCTCTCTCTCTCTTCCTCTCTTCTTTCCTCTCTTTCTCTTCTGTCTTTCTTTCCTTTCCCCCTCTCTGTTTTCCCTTCCTTTATTTTTTGCTTCTTGGGTTTCAACATACACCGAAAAACTAGTAAATCAGTGGACACGTAGATAAAGGGTGGGAAAATGATAAGGACGGACGCTTGTGCCTTTAAAAAAATATCTTCCTTGTCAAATTATCAAAATTTCCCTAGTTACAAACTAGGAAGCTTCAACAATTTAAACCACCAAGTTTTCGGTGTTTCGGTTTTACAGTAATTTTCGGGTTTTCGCGTTCCTTCCTCTCTTCCTTCCTCTTCTTGATTTATCTCTCTCCCTCCTCTCTCTCTCTCTCTCTCTCTCTCTCTCTCTCTCTTCTCTTCTCTCTCTCTCTCTCTCTCTCTCTCTCTCTCTCTCTCTCTCTCTCTCTTTTCCTCTATTTCTCTCCACTCTCTTTCCTTTCCCCCTCTCTGTTTGCCCTTCCTTTTTGTTTTGCTTCTTGGGTTCAACATACACCAAAAACACCACACTTATATATAATATATATGTATATATATATATATATATATATGTATATATATAGTAATTCGGTAAATACGAAGATAAAGGATGGGAAAATGATAAGGATGGACGCTTATCACTTTCAAAAAATATCTTCCTTGTGAAATTATCAAAATGTCCCTAGTATCAAAATTACCAAAAATACCCCTAAAAATATAGGCCCAAAAAAAAATCAATCCAAACTATGATTCTAACATACCACCTATCTACGAACTCAGGACTTTGAGACCTACGTAACAGTCCTTTTGAAAAGTCAAAAAGGTGCCCGAGGAAAATGTAAACTTTAACCCTTAAGGGGCAAAATTGTCAATTCCTTTTTTAAATATCCAAATTGCCTCTTCGAAGTATAGGGCCGTTACAATCTATGCTTCATAAAGAATTTCATCCTTGAAATTTGAACATGAACCCTCATTCGACATTCAGAACAGTAACTAATATTTCAACCTTTCGACTCCTCTCGAGCCCCAAATCCGAAATTCAACTCCTTCCGAGTCCTAGTCCAATATCTGGACTCTGTCCGAGTCCTAATTCGATGTTCTGTAATACACATCACCACTGGCATGTCTATCACCAAACTAAAATAACCCTAACCGAGGAACATCCTCATCTATCATATCCGGACCCGACAAGCCCGTAAACGTTGTAAGTTTAGCCTCTAGGCTTACACATTATTCAATCCACACAATTACTCCAACATTGGGGCACAATTTCCAATATCCTACCCAAAAAATCTAGGGTCTGTTCCAGCCTTAGGTCGATCCTAAGCTTGTATACTCATCTCACTATCAGGTCGTGCATGGGGCTGGCATCTTAAAGGCATGACATTAGAAAGCACAATTCAATACAACCCTTGCTTGGATGCCAAGTGGATAGGAACCACTCCTAAAACATTTTGATAATCGAGCTTGGTCATGCTCCCGTCCGACAAAAACAATCCAAACTACTGAAACTATCCTCAATAGTTATTACACAAGGGATGCTCGTACAACCTTTCTGCTCATGCGTTCGCCTGTCGATACGTCCTGATTCCAGCACAACAGCCCTGGGGGGTCATCGAAAACATACAAAGTGTGAGTGGATAAAATAAATATTTAAAAACATGTTTTCCAAGAAAAACAACATTTACCCTCTAGTTTCTAAAACATGCATGCATAGAAAAAAAAAGTAAACAATCAAAATTAAAATAAATCAGTCACGTCAAATCATCTAATCCATATCAATAAGTTACCCGACCAATCAATACTCGTAAGTAAGATCATCCAAACTAATACTAGTCAACCAACTAATGCCAATACTAATCCACCGACCAATACGAAGTAACCTGCCTTTACCAGGCAAATATCATGGCTTATACCGGGAAAATATCATGTCTATGTTGATAGCCTCACAACCGTAGGATCTACAAAGTCGAGCTCCGAACATCCGAGTCTCATCTTCTGGTGTCAGTGATGTCTGGGAAGCCAACCGAGGCTCAGGCTGCTCCCATCCGGAAGATGACATATCACAGCCCTCAAGATCTGCGGAGCCGAGCTCCAGACATCTGAGTGCTAACATATCCAAGGATGGTCAAATAATCCACAAATCATGAAAATTAATTTAACATAATCTTTGACTCAAACCAAGTTAGAGCCCATCCAAACCCAAACCTTAGGCCAAAACACAGTTTCTACAAAATAACAAAATTCTGGTAATCACCGAATAATCATTTAAAAATCAATCGATAAATTCTGGTAATCGCCGAATAATCATTTAGAAATCATATTCAAATCATTTACACATAAATGATGCAATAAAACAATTAAAATGTTTAAATATGCTTGCATAATAGTTTATAAGATAAAAGTCCATCCACACACCGTCCATAGAGCCCAATCTCGATCCACACATAATTCTGTAATTTCAAAACTCATGCCACCTGTTATAAATAACCACTAAAGGTCGCTAACATCTCAAATACTCTTACATTTAAATTTTATAATTTTTAGGGATTAAATACATATTTAAAACCTACGCATAACACTTCAGACACCCAAAATTACCCCGAGATAGTGTTCAATCGACTCAAAACCTGTGTCAATGGATTGGTAACGTTAAAAGCATCAAAAGTCGTGCAGAAGGTACTTTGAGATAGGATGGCATGCGCCCCTACGGATCACCAATATCTCAATGCACGTGGGCCTCACGCGCCTGCGCAGGGATCATCTTCTACCTCTAGCCAAGTTGACTCAGTCCCTGGTTTCGAGTTCCCTAACCCAACGGGTTAACCCGGTTCTAACTTCTTCATTTCTTGTCTGTTTTTTACATTCCAAACATTAAACTTTATCTAATTTACCTAAGGAAGGGATCTAGGATGTCAAAAATTGGAAAAACTTACCAAAAATCACGGTCTAATCCTCCCAAGCTTCGTCCAAAAACCAAGCTTCATGTTCTGGGATTGCCACGTCTAAAAATTCCATATTTTTGTCTCAAACCATCATGAGAACTTAATAAAGAGCTTAGATAGCTTTGTTTCAAACTAGGAAGCTTCAACAATCCAAACCATGAAGTTTTTCGTTTTTTCAATTTTATGGTATTTTTTTGGGTTTTTGGTTTCTTCCTCTCCTCCTTCCTCTTCCTGATTTTCCTTTATCCTCCTTCCTCTTCCTGATTTTCCTTTCTCCTCCTTTCTCTCATTTCCTCTCTTTCACCCCTCTCTTTCTTTACATTCCTCCTACAACGACCCTGAAATTTGAGAAAAAAAAATACGATTTTGCCCCTGAAGGTCAAAAGTGGACTTTTTTACCTAGATATTTTTTAGATGTTCTATGAAGAATGTCACGAAGGTCTCGGACTCCCGAGTCAATTGACGGGAAGCATGTTAAATTCGGAGATCAAATAGGTTCGGTATGGGTCAAAAGTAACTAGGGGTATTTTGGTAATTTTGTCATGAAGGGTATTTTGGTCATTTTTGAAAGAGAAACCTAGAGTGTTCTAGATCTCTCTTTATTTTCCCCCCTCAAATCTCCCCACCGACCTAGTACCTTGATAAATCATGAGATTGTGTGATTGTCGGGGTTTGGTAAAGTGGGGCTGAAAAAAAAAAGGAAAGGAAAAGTAAAGATGAAAACTAAAGTGGTACTGTTAGGGAAAAAGCAGAGGGAACTAGGAAGGGAAAATAAGAAGAAGGAAACATAGGGAGGAAGGAGGGAAGGTCCAAAAATAGCTGGAAAAAGGGTTGTGGCACTCAGACCTCAGAAACAATCCGAGAAACCCGAAAACTTTGCTTATGGTCCCTCAAGCTACTATAAAGCTTTTTAACTTCTAACAAGGAATTTCAAGTATTGGTGAAAGCCCATGTGATCCTTTTGGGATAAAAAGAAAGAGGTCTTAGACGTGGGGAAGCCCAGAACATGGAAAGAGAAGTTTATCTGAAACTTGAGAAGCTAGTACTATGAGCTTGGGTAAGTTTTTCTCCTTTTCAACATCATAGACCTTCTTCTTGGTCCAAATCAGGGCTGGTCCAATAAATTGGAGGTCTAGGTCGAAAATGATAAAAATTTCCCCATAATCTATATTGACACATACAAAAAGATTTTTTTTTTCAAATTTTTAATTTTTTTTCAACTTCCTAGCAATATACTAAAAAAATTTAACAATTTTTACACATCAATCGGAACGACTTTATAAGACGAGCTAGATAAATATATATAAATCAGAATAACTATTATAATATTTCAAAAATATGAACCCAAATTTTTAATAAAATATTTCTACAAACTCAACTTAGATATATTTCAAAAAAAAATTAATCATTCTTTCATTTTTTTTTTCCCATAAAAATTGGACAAATTTAAAAACATTTGGCCCTTCTTGTTCAAGGGCCCAGGGCGGTCGCCCTTGTGGCACTATGCCATGGTCGGCCTTGGTCCAAATAGGTGAATTTTGGTGTTTAGATAATTGGAAAAACGTTGAGGGATGATGGAAATACGGTCGGGTTGTGGTCGTGGTCGCAAGTCGGACGACCCAAAACCAGGATCCACGAGAGGTTGAAAACAACCTCTACGCAAGCACGTGAGGCCCACACATAGAGGTTGTCCTCAGTTGTTTTTGACCCGTGGTAACTTATTTTGGGATGTGTGGAACATGAATTTTGTAGTACTCTTTGAGATGAATCGATTGGTATAAGAATCAGGTTATTCGGATATCATTTGAGTAGAGATTTGTAGATTCGATATATTATGCTTATGTTTTACATTTAAGGATTTGATTATGGTATTACTTTGGACATTAACATTTTATAATAGTAATTACGAACGGAGAATCTAATGGAGGGAATTAAGGAAATCTGGATATATATATATATATATATATACTTTAATTTGGTTAAGTATAATAATATACATGATGCTACATGTGACGATATGATGATAATAATATGTCATTAGATGAGGTTAAGGACATAAATATGGTTATAATGGATTATTAATAAATCTATAAGAAAATAAGAAGTAATATTCACATAGAAAGGTGTTTATCCAAGTACTTACATATATGATTGTTATTATTGTTACATAAAGTTATTACATATGTTACTACATGTTGATAAGTTATGTCATGCGATGCAAATTTACGGAATATGGGAACGATTGTATGTCTCGATTTGTGGTCTACTTGTAAGGATAAGTGGGTTGGAGGTGGGCGGTACCCCGTAAGGGATAGCTTCTGTTTGGTTAAGTGTCAAATAAGAATAAGAATGAAATATGAAAACCCCTTACCTGAAAAAGCTTTGTAAGATAGAAGTAGGACCGGCTTACCTTTCAAAGTAATTCAGGGATGGGTCCTATCACCCCCTCTCTGTTTTTCCTTCCTCTGTTTTGCTTCTCACGTTCAACATACACCAAAAAACATCACATATATATAGCATAAGTCGGTGGACACGGAGATAAGGGGAAGGAAAATGATAACGATGGACACGTACTTGCCACTTTCACAAAATATGTCCCTTGTGAAATTACCAAAATGCCCCTAGTATTAAAATTACCAAAATACCCGTATTCTATTTAGACCCGTAACAAATCTATCTAATCTCTGATACTATCATACCGACTATCTACGAATTCAGGACTTCGAGACCTACGTAACGGTTCTCTCAAAATATCAAAAAGGTGCTCGAGCAAAAAAGTCAACTTTGACCTTGTACGAGTAAAATCGTCAATTCCATTTTTAAAATTTCCAAAATTGACATTTTCGAAGTTCTGGACCGCTACAATCTACTTTCCTTAAAAGATTTTGTCCTCAAAATTCAAACATGAACCGTCATTTAACATTCAGAATGGTAACTAATATATCAACCTTTTGGCTCCTCCAGAGCTCTAGTTCCCAATTTTGACTCCGTCCGAGTCTTATTCCATTATCTTGACTCCGTCCGAGTCCTAATTCGGTATACTGTAATCTATGCCACCACCTGTATGTCTAATCACTAAATATAAATAACCGTACAGAGGAACTCTCTCATCTATCTTAGCTAGGTCCGACTTACCCATAAACGCTCCAACCTCACAACCTCGGGATCTGTGGAGCCGAGCTCCGAATGTTTGAGTCTCATCTTTCGGAATCAGCAACGTTTGGGAAGCACCCTAGACTTAAGTTGCTCCCATTTGAAAGGTGTCATACACAAGGATGGTCAAACAATGAATATTCATTTAACACAACCCTTAACTTAAAACCAAGTCAAAATCCATCCAAACCCGGACCTAAGACTAAAACACAATTATCACAAAATAACTATAAAATGTGTATCCAGAAATCAATCAATAAACTCAAAAAGTCATCGAATAATCATTTAGAAATCATATTCAAATCATTTCCACATAAATCTTGCAATAAAACAATTGAAATATTTAACTATGCATGCATAATAGTTTATAAAATAAAAGTCAACGTTGCTAAATCTCGATCCACGGATTCTTCCGTAATTCCTAAAATTGTACCACCTATCATTAATACGAATTCCTAAAATCCGTAATTCCACGAATTCAACGTTACTAATGTTCCAAATACACATACATTTAAATCCTCTATTTCTCATGATTAAATACGAATTAAAAATGTACGCATAACACTTCGACCACCCAAAATTACACAATGACGGTATCCGATCGACTCGAAACCTACGCCAATGGATTTCCTAACATCAAAAGAATTGAAAATAGTGTTGACTGTATCTCGAGATAGCGTGCCATGAACCTCGTGCATCACCAAAAGCTCCCTGCGTGTGGGCCTCACGTGCTTGCCCATGGGTCATTTCCTACCTCCAGCTAGGTCGACCCGGGCCTTGATTTTGGGTTCCCTCACCCAACGGGTTGAATTGTGCTAACTTCTTCATTTATTGTCTGTTTTCGATGTTCCAAAAATAAACTTTATCTAATCTACCTAAGGATCAAATCTGTGATGTCAAAACAGAGAAAAACTTACCCAATATCACGATCTAATCCTCCTTGGCTAAAAACCAAGCTTCATGTTCTGGGCTTTCCGCATCCAAAACCTCCATATTTTCATCTCAAATCCATCCTAAGAACTCAATTAAGAGTTTAGATAGCTTAGTTACAAACTTGGAAGCTACAACAATCCAATCCACCAAATTCTCAGTTTTACGGTATTTTCTAGGTTTTTAGTTTCTTCCTGGTATTTTCTCTTCCTCCACTCCCCCCCCCCCCTTCTTTATTTTCCTTTCCTTTGCTTCTCAGGTTCAACATACATCAAAAAACACCACACTTATATGTGTATATATATGATAAGGATGGACACTTGTCACATTCACAATATATCTCCCTTGTGAAATTACCAAAATTCCCCTAGTATCAAAATTACAAAAAATATCCCTAGTCAATTTACACCCTTGACAAATCAATCCAATTTTTAATTTTGACATACTACATGTCTACAAACTCAGGACTTCGAGACCTGCGTAAGTGTCCCCTTGAATGGTCCAAAAGGTGCTCGAGGAAAACAATCAACTTCATGGGGCAAAATCATCAATTCCCTCTTTAAATTTCTGAAATTATCTTTCTCAAACTTTCGGGCTGTTACATACACTCGGTATGTGTATACTGCTAGATATACTCAAGCAGATAGATTCGAACAATGCTCATGTGATAGATTTAAGATTGTTCTGAATAGATTATCTTGGATATCTACAATATGTGTTGTTCTGATAGATTCAAGCGGATAGACTTAAGTGATTAGAAGTCTACAATATGAGCTTTAAACTGCCATTTTCTATTATATTAAGGAGCAACGTCTTTACTATAATGACTTAAAAATTCAAAAAATGTAATTCCGAAAATTGAAAAAGAGATGCACTATTTTACCCCATTGCTAATGGAAGGCCAAAAGCTGACTTTTAGCTCAAAAAACTTTATGGATATTTCTTGGGGATTGTTACATAGGTCTCAGAGTTTTGAGTGTGTAGACAAGCGGCATGTCGGAATCGAAGTTTGTATGAGAATGTTACGGATAAAAAATAAGTTGATTATGTATGTAATAAGGAAGGGGCATTCTCGTCCTTTCGTTATAATGGTGACTCGACAGTTTTTCCATTGTGTTTAAGTGTGATGGTGACAAGTATCACCATCCTATCTAGAGTGGTCGCAACCGTCGTCTTTCTTATGCGTTTTTATCAGCTCATTTTTCCTCAAAAACCTAAAGAACAAAAACCACCATGACTTGAATGGGAGTTGGAGTTTGTTCTACAGAGACCCATGAAGATAGTTAAGGAAACAAAATGGGAGAATAAGAAAGAATATAAAAGAGAAGGAAGAAAACCCCCCAGATTCGAAAACCCGAAAACAAACAACACGTTTTACAGTGTCCGTAACATTCGAATGGGAGAATAAGAAAGAATATAAAAGAGAAGGAAGAAAACCCCCCAGTCCGGAAGCAAGCGGCATATCATCTAGGACTCATCCGAATGCCATCATCAATAGGGCCTCAAAACATGGAACATCACCAAATGGTTCATAGCACAAAAATCCAGTGTCCAACGACACTACATATCCCAAGATTCCTTTAATCCTATCAAATCCACAACTGGGTCTCATGCCCGTAATATCATCCGTAAAACTCATAACTGGGTCACAGCCCGACTTATCTCACGTTTGACTATACTCTATGTCAAACCTCAAATCAACTGGGGCATACGCCCAAAAGATATATTCAAAGCTGAAAAACCATTTCTCATTCCCAAAACACTTTCAAATCATTGTTCAACTAGGACTCATGCCCGAATCTCGATTTCATGCATCCCAGTGAAATCCTCAAAAACCGTAACTCCGTTCCTCGGTTTCACGCCTCTCTGTGAAACCTTCGGAATCCCATAAAAATACAAGAACGTAGTATACTCGGCCAAAGTCCAAACATCATATAAGAGAAAAATCTCGAACTACGTGCAAATACGCATTTTCCTTCGAAAATGCCAAACAATTCATATTTAAACCACATGCACTCATGGTGTCTCAAATCATGTTCATAAAGACATATAAAATATTTATACATGCATCATATTCATAAAACAAAGTCCACTCACAGACTGTCCAAGTTGTGCTTTGATACGCGTGCCATAAGCCTCTTCAGGCTAATTCGACCTCTCTGGATCATCCGGACCTATCCAAAACACATCCAAAGGTTACTAATAACCTATACAAGTCCATGTCAAGAATCCTCAATATTCCCAGAAAAGTCAAAGGGTCTTGGATACGCTTCCCTGGGCTTTAAATCTCAATTTGACCAACCTAACGATCTATGATCGACTCGTAACCAACACTATTGGATTCGTGTCGTCAAAGCCTTTAAAATGGTTCTGGTCTCACCTTGAAATATGTGCCCACGCGCCCCCACAAGCAGGTCAAAGTAGCTGGTCAATGTTAACCAAAAAGTCATCGTTGATGTCAGCGGTCAACGGCCAAAGTCAACGCTGACATCAGCAGTGACGTCATCACTGACATCTGACACTAACACTTGTCAGTCTAACACATCAGGTCTTATAGGATGACATCATTATCATCATTGTCCTCTGTTCAGGTCTGTCAGGGCCCAACCCTCCTCGGTCAGGACCCGACTCATCTAGCACGATATTATCCGCTTTGGGCTTCCTTACCCTTGCCCTCACGGTTTTGTTTTCGGGAGCTCACGGTGCAACTTCCCAGGGGGTCACCCAACATGGAATTGCACCAGCCTCAACTCTCTTAACTTTGGGGTTCCAATCCCCCCCCCCCCCCCCCCCAAAAGCCACCAAGCTCCCAAAAGGCCTCATTTATATCCAAGCCCGATTCGTAAACCAACTGGGCATTCGGCCCAATGCCTTATTAAATCAAATGGACCTCAAGTTCAAGAGTTCATAAACCAAATGGGTCTCGTGCCCGATTCCATATTTCCAAATCCGAAATCAATTTAAGAACTGATTGGGCCTCCGGCCCGAGAAAGAAACTGAAAGTTACTTCGAGTCCGAGGGTTTCCAAAATAAATAGGTCTCGAACCCGAGTTTACCTTTTCAGATCCAAACCCATTTCATTAAACTATTTTCAAAACCATAAGTACGGAAAATCGGAGTAAAATCAAAAACCTCGATTTACGTGCTACCACGTAAATCGCCTCGAAATTCGTGAAACCAAATAATTCACAATCATCCAATTCAACATCATAGAATCATATTCATAAACCATATAAAACATTTATGCATGCATCACAGTTTAGAAATCAAGGTCCACTCACATACCGTCCTAAGTTGTCGTCACGGTTTGCGTGTTGTAAGCCTCACCGGGTAAATCGTCGTCACCGGGACTCCCAAACTTGTCCAAATCAATCTAGAGGGTTACTAACTACCTTATTAACCTCTCATTGAAGCCCCGTAATTTTCCCAAATTTTTAACTATTTTAAATCTCGAGCCTAAACCTTTCGATGCACGAAACCAATCCCAAAATGTTCGCTACATCGAATAGAGTGTTTCACATGTTGAACACTTCCCTAAATTACTGTTCACGCGCCCTCACGTGCCCCAAGAAGGTCCTGCGCGTGGGCCTCACGCGCCAAGAACTATTCATCATCTTCAAGCTCTGTCGAACCTGTCCAAGCTGGTTCAACCCGGTTCGGTCCAACCGAACCGACAGTCACGGTTCAGCCCTATTTCTCCCCTATTTTCAGTCCATTTCTTCCCATTTTAATCCTAAACTCTAAGTCTTAGTCCTAGGAATCTAAAGAGATAATCAACACAAAGGAAAAGGGAAGGAAAACTTCACCTTAGATTGAAACAAAACCGCCGCCTGCAACCTCTCTCCGCCGTGGCCTCCAGCCGTCCCAGCCACTTCTTTTGATCCCAACAGGTCCTCCAGATCACCAGAAAGCCAACCGAACTATTAGAATCAACCCACAAGACCTAAATCCAAAGTTTAAAATTTTGAAAACTTACCCATGGTTTCGGCTTTTCCTCACCGTGGATCCCCGTCGTGGCCCGTCACCGTCCTGCCCTCATCATCTCAGTCTCTCCCTAACTCTCACAAAACCATGAGGACGCAGATATGGTGCTAGTGTGATGTGGTGTGGTGTTTGTTTTAGAGAGAAATGGAGAAATGGTGAAATGGTGTTTCGGGTGTGTTTGAAGAAGAAGAAATGATGAAGTCTGATGAAGAAGGGAGGATGGACGGTGGATAAGAAAGGGATGATAAAATGAAAGGCCAAGATTGAGAGAAAGATTAAGGGATATTATAAAATAATCCCAAACTATTAATATAATATTAAACCCCCCAATCACCTTTTAGATCCACTTTTTGGGGTAAATGACCAATTTGCTGAGTGACATTTGTCACTCATCCAAGGGTCCCACACTAAATTCAACCAATCAACTAATGTCAAGTGTCCTCGCCTCGTAATATGCGCATAGTGAAATTGAACTTCCGTGACCCATAACTTCATGTTCGAAGTCCGATTAAAACGTGCCGCCTGTCTATGGATTCGTATTGTCCCGATCTACGTAACGGTCCTCGGCCCTCAGTCATCAAACCTCCCAGGTCAAAAGTCCACTATTTTCCCCTTTTAACCAAATTACCAAAGTACCCTTGAACTTCCGAACGTCATAACTTTTTCCTCCAATCTCGGAATCGAACGTACCACCTGTTTATGAACTCATGACGTCTCGAACTATGTCACAGTCATCGGTCAAAATCCATTTAACCGCCTGAACGAAAAGTCAACGTTTTGCCACGACTACGGGAAAAACGATCATTTTGCATCGTTCGTCCGATTTCGCTCAGCTAATCACCGATTAACCTCACTAATCCTGATTAGTCACTAATATAATCTCGGAATTTGAGACGGGTCGTTACAAACTTCCCTCCTTAATTAATTTCTTCCTCGAAATTCCAACTATATCGATTCCACAACCACCTCGTGGAAAAAAAAAATCAATCTCACCACACATGTACACTAGTACACCCATTAACCAGAACAAAATTTATTCGTACCCAAACGTACCACTAATACTCACGTTGCATCGACTACACTCGACCACATCAAATGACAGTAATCGCACGTTACGAACTGACACCACTCAACAATTCTACCATTTCGCTGACACAATCAACATGACGGTTCCTTACTAAATCACCAATCTATCCTGACGTCTGCTCCCACTGGGAGTCACCAAATCTCACTCACTGATCCACGATGAAACATCCGACAAACTGCCACCACTTGACAATCGCCAATCGAAAAATGACATTATACATACTCATGGTTGCACTAACCACCAACTTACTCAACCTGAGTACACGTATACCAATATCTTGCTCAAATTGTGTGTGATTGGACCCATCAGAACACTATGACCCAGTGCACAGTATCCAATGTCCAGTCCACGTCCTCGACTAATCCAATGGTATCGAAACTAATCCGATTACCAACACGCTCACCAACATACCCCTGGTATAACCTATAAACCACCACCAAGCACCACAAGCATGTCCAGTATCTTACCTCGAACAACGTATAGGGTACGTACATCCATCCACTAGCTTACAACAACAACGATGACAACAACAACCTAGGTCGTAGCTAATCATGTTCCTATTCTGGAGTCCATCTGTCCAATCCAGTACTAGACAGATCAAAACTCCAACCCATCATCCATTTCGAGTCCCATGGTCACCCGACCAGTAACAAAAAGTCTACATCTAATCACGTAATCCAATACATACCAATCCAACTCATGCCCACCGAGGTGTACCCACTCATGCCAACTAGCATCCAATCTCACTCACGTCTACCGAGACGCACCAATTCCGAACCTATTGATTCTGCTCAACGATTAACACATTACATTCGATTGACTTCATATGGACGCCAATCCCATCATCCACACATCTAAAGCTGATCAAATCCGACCTCGTCGGACATTTACTCGCCCGAGTAATATACCATACAAGAATCAACCTCGAAAAGAAGTTTAGTTCCATCATCCACAACTCAAACATCCAAGTAAGAGTGATAAACTCTCCACCTATCTGGATCATCAAGATCACGATCCAGCTCCATCACTACATAATCCGACCATAAACATCATGATCCTCGATCGTCATGACGTCTAAAGTCCACGACATCACAATCCTGATCCACCTAGGATCCACACCTGCTCACTCAGCTAACAATCTACCTGGAATTCGATCATAGGGTCTTACACCCTCATGAATCCTTCGTCAGTCACATCACTCTTCAACCAATTCCCACATCTAAACAGATAAGTTAACGACGAGACACGTCGAGACTGTAGGTTCTCTCCAATCACCTCGTATCGATCCTTGGCATTCCACCTAGGAAAATCAAGGATGATCCAACACGATGACATCAAAATCCATCTTACGTGAATGAAACCAAAACTCGCTGCACTCACCACACCATGTAACCTAACATCGTCTACCACCAAGCAGAAAATGAGAAATCTCCTTCACTTAACTTCGATATACTCAACTCCTCCTAATGACCTAAGACAAATCCCAGGTCCACCAACTAATACACGACCAATGTACTGGTGACACAACCATCATCTGGCATGGTAGAACATGAGAAGTCACCCAAATGACTTCGAATACCCATTGCCAATGCGGAAAACCCGCACTCCTCTCGTTACCTCAAATGCAACCACTCTCGATTCAGTAGTTCCAACCATGACGGAACCAACACACTCGGACATCAACCATGTGTCCGTAACCACTCTAACTCTATCAGTGATCCACTCCAGGACCACAGATACCAAACACATGCCCATCTCGACGGAGTCATATCCTGACTCGTGACTCCTCGTCATCACAATCACTAGCACCAGCACCAGCACCATTACTAACACCAACACTAGTATCAGCACACCAGTATCCACACTAGTATCAGTACACCAACACCAGCATCAGTATCAGCACCAACACACTATCACCTACACTAACCCCAGCATCAGCACACGGTGTGCAAAACTGCCAACCCTGGATCTCCGCTCATACCGAGTGACGACCCCGTACCTCTGCTCGAATGAGAGAAACTCTGTCTCTCTCGTACCCAAAAACTCTGGGTACAGTCACCCTGACAACTCATACGAGAAAAGAAAATGTTCCCCGAACGTCCCCGATTCTCAACAACCGTAACTACAACCACTCTCGGTAGTAGTGCCTGCCACAGACTCGTGCAGATCTAACCACCAGACCTCGTTATCGAGACTCCACATCCAACTGAATCAACCGCCCGTACTAACTACTCTGTATCCCCACTCCGGGATTCCATCGATAAGTACCAACCCTGGTAACCTGTCCAACCAAACTCTAACTAGTCGTAACTCGACTCATCCAATGTCGTCTACCAGGTCGCCCATGACCTTAGCTACACCAACAATCCATCACATCCAAAGTAGCATGACAACCAACTAAGCCTAACCGATTTACACAACCTCGACTGTAGAGTGCAGTCCCATCACTAAAGCTGACATGACTCGACCGACCGACGGTCTCGACTCCGAAAAGTCGTCAAAGTCAAACCACTCGCCAACTCACCTTTCTGAACCATACACCCTACCTTAGGGTTCCATGATCACTACCTAGGGTTCCTCTGAATCCAACTATAGAAGGCAGTATAATCCATAATCTGACCGACCACAGGGTGCTAAAATCGCATGGACGTCAATCCAATCCTACCGTCACCTCAACTAAGGTTCCACGAACCTGACTACTCCCAGCAGCATAGCCACCTAACTCAACAAAATCCGACCATCTAATTGTCACAACACCAAACTGTCGTCAAAATATATCCTACGACTTCGTGAAAGATGATCCCAACTAACTGTCCCACGATCAAAACTCTAAAGTACCATTACGTTCATTCCTTCATAGGGTCCCACATTGTCATCCATGACAGAACTATGGCAACCCCGGCATCGAATGCCGAACCAAGACATTCCACGATTCAATCCAACTAACTATGGTCTCGGCATCCGAACTATCAAGTTGATAACAAACGGTAGCCCATTGAGACATCAAATCCTCGACCTGCGCATCACTACAAGAGCTACACTGACACGACCCATCCCAATCCCCCAGGGATTACCGTGGAATGTGTCATGCTCCTGTCTGACAAGAGGTGTCAGACAAGGGATAACCTAATGCCACTGCCCAAACGGGCTTCCAGAGTGAGCAAGGATCGATGGAGGAGGTGTGCGATGTCCCAGTCTCTACTGCAGTCGCATCCGGAATCAACCTGAAGGGTATTAAAACAAAAGCTGTGAGTGGACGAAAATAAATTAGTTTATTAACACATATCATAAGACATTTTGACAGGACCCGTCCCAACTGGACCTCGATCACCGTGCCCGGTCCTGCTCCCTCTGACAAGTCAACTGAAATCCCGAAACAATCCTTCAGCACCTATCAGATAAGGGATTATCGCCGCTTATGCCTCCGCCTCTCGGTTAGCCCCGAACGTCGTGTCACGGCCTGGAGGGTCATCAAAAACAGAAAAGTGTGAGTGGAAAAAAATATATTCGTTAAAACACATTTTAAAAGACATCATTTACCCTCCAGTTTATCAAACCTGCATGCATAGGGAAAAACATATGAAACACAACCACTGGCCTTCTAGCCAAAACACATAACAAATCAAATTTCGGGCTCTCAGGCCAAAATATAGGAACACATCATCACCTAGCTACACAGACCAGAACTCGTACTCAATATCAGTAATCACAATTAACATCAAACAGCACAATCAAGTACTCAATCAATCAATCAATCAAGCCGCACTATTCACAAGTGCACAAACCATCACACTGTCACATCTGCACTACGCGTAGGCCAACCTCGGGAACTGCACTCAGGCACCATCCGAGTCATATCCATCATGTCTGGGAACTGCACACGCATCCTCTAGACGTCTCATACCCGGGAACTGCACTCACGCAACATCCGAGTAACGTCTAGGCACTGCACTCGCATCATCCAGCATGATCCAGTATCCAGTAACCACAATCACAATCACAATCCATACCACAACACATATCAATCATATCCATGACCTCAAATCAAGTCATAAGCATTCCCGACAGAGTTTCAGGCTCAAATACCAATTATACGTAAATCAGTGAAATCACACCAAAAATCATTAAAAATAATCCAGAAATCATCCTTGACTTACCAATTCATCAAAATATCCATTTTGAAATCATTTTGACTCCAGGACTGGCCCAAAATATCATTTGCACATGTCTCGTAAAACGTTCTCGAAATACCGATTAAAATAATCATCAAATCATAAATAATCATCCAAAAAAATCATGACATCATGGCAAACCAAATCATGCAATCAACCATGTAAAACATTTAACTATGAATGCATATCAATTTATAAAACAAATGTCCACTCACACACCGTCCAACTCGCTCGCTTCCCGAGCTGCACGCAGTTCCGTAATTTTCGACACTTTCCAGGAATCTCGAAGCCTGTCCAAAATCATTATGTAGGGTTACTAACAAGTCAATTTACATCATATCAATTCCCCTTAATTTTTTGGGATTTAAATATTATTTTAAAATAGATCATAAACCGTCGGACCCGCGAAACATTATCGAGACGGTGTCCGATCGACTCGAAACCAATTTTAAAATGTCCGTTACATTACATAGAGTAAAACACCCGTTGAAACCTTCCTCAGAAAACCCACCACACGCCCTCATGCGCCGCCGCAAGCGGCTGCGCGTGAGTTAACGCGCCGTGAACAGTAATAATCAACAGTCGTCCCTGTCACCCGTTTACCTGGTAAATGGAGCCTACGACCCGCGATCAGACTCGGTCCGTTCTCCACTAATTCGTCATCAATTTCTCTAGTTCTTTCACTAATATTCAGCTACTTAATCCTAATTAAGGATCTCTAAGGTCAATTTCATGAACATAAGTCTCAAAAGTCGTCGACTCAAAGTGCAAACCCGACGGGTCTGAAATCGGGTTCTACTCAATTTCACACTGTTTCGTTCAATTGATTGCACATGAAGTATCTTATACTCATTCTAAACTTGAATTCCAAACCAATTTCATGAATTCGTACCTCCAATTACCTTAACTCAGCTTCCACAATCCGCGGATGTCACAGGGCCTGTTCTTCGTGGATTCTCCACCAATTTCCATTCCAGTTGAGGTGGTTCGCTTCGTTGAACTCCCAGGAGACTAAATCTCTCGTCAATTTCAATTGGAACTGCCTAAGAATTCAAATTCGATATTTATGTATTTAGGTGGATTTTCGAGTGTTCTCAATACCGTTCGATTTGGATTTTCTAGGTTCCTTTTTCGGTTTTTCTCTTCGAAACACACTGAATTGGTCACCCAATTTCACTTGTTCCCCTCTGTTGCTGCTAATTGATCATAAGGATGATTTTTGGTGTTCTCTGTATCTCCTGCACACACACACAACTAAACTGTTTAAACCATAGCTTAGGAGGCAGAAATACCACTAATCTCACTTAAAATTCACCAGGTGTCACTTAGGGAATCATCCTCATCCTATAAGCTGAATCAGCTAATTTAAAAGATATTATTGCACAGTTAAAAAACAATTTACTGTTTTACCCTTATCATAACAAATTACCAAAATGCCCCTCATCGTTCTAGACCCGTAACTTTTTTCGCTCGGACTCCGATTGACGCATGCCGCCTGTCTACGGATTCAGCGTCCCGAGACCTATCCAACGGTCTTCCCGGAAAGTCCAAACAAGGTCCCGAACAAAAAGTCAACTTTCGGCTCCTTTGACCAATTTACCAAATTACCCTCAAACTTCCGCACGTAATAACTTTTTCCTCGAATGTCGGAATTGGGCATGCCACCTGTCTATGAACTCGTGACGTCCCGAACTACGTCACGGTCATCTGTCAAAATTCGTTTGATAGCTCGAATAAAAAGTCAACCGTTCGCCCAATTTCAGGGGCAAAATCGTCATTTTTCTTAAAATTTTCCAAATTTTCGTTTTTCAAATTTTCGGGGTGTTACACATGTATGCCCTCCAATAAAAACGTATGCATGCCACGAAAACCGGTAACCAAAACATTTGCTCAACAAGGTATTAGGGCCTTAGCCCAAAATCGTAAACCATAAATCCAACCGAAAAACCATTTCATAGATTCATTAATCCAAATTTACCACATTACCATAACCGGCATCCCATATGCTTAGCGTCCCAGACGCCTGACGTCCCAGACGTCAAATTTCACGGTATAACCATAAGCTACGCATGCTGCCCGAGGTCTCAATCCCGAGTCCAATCCCCGAATCCAATCCGGGTACAGCATCCCAGATGCCTAGTGTCTAGACGTCCAATCATACCAATCCTGCTCCTGAGTCACTATACGGTCTGGTAGCTCCGCACAATGACCCCTCGCAAGCAATGCACCGTGATTTCTCCAGTGTCCCAGACACCTGGAAGAGACCTTCACATTTTCTCGTATCAAGATGGTATATGGAAAACAGTTTTATCAAATCATTTCACAACATATCAATGGGCCCTGCCCAAAATTTCCATAAAACATCACAATTCCATTTAGGGTCCCCGACCCGAAATCACGTTTATGAAACCAAATGGGCCTCATGCCAGATTCTGTAAATCACTGGGCCCACGGACCAAATTCATAAATCAACTGGGCCCCTGGCCTGATAATATAAATCAAATGGGTCTCAGCCCGATTTCGTAAATAACTGGGCCGCTGGCCCGATTTCATAAAGCAATTGGGCCCCTGGTCCAATTACGTAACTCAATTGGACTCCAAGTACGAGGTTTCCAAAACAATTGGGCCTCATGCCCGAGTTTCTCTTTCCAATTTCAAAACCATTTCATGAAATCATATCCAAAGTCATAAGTATGGAAAATCCGTGTAAAACCGGAAAAATCTCGATTTACGTGCAAGCACGTAAATTGCCTCGAAATACGTGAAACCGTATAATTTACCGATATCCAAATCCACATCATACAATCACAATCATAATCCATATAAAATAGTTAAGCATGCATATAATTTATAAAACCAAATTCCACTCACAGACCGTTTAACGATACGCCTCGATACGCGTGCCATCGGCCTTCCTGGGACCAGTCACTAACACCGGGACTCCCAAACCTATTCATATCACATTAAAGGGTCACTAACCTCTTCATTAACCTCCCATTCAAGTCCCGTAATTTTCCCAAATTTTAACTATTTTTAAACTCGACTTAAAACCTCCGGACGTCCCGAACAATATCGAAACGGTGTCCGATCGACATGAAACCAATTCCAAAATGTTCGTTACATTGAACAGATTAAAAGTCATGTTGACCTCACCTCGAGATTCGTGCCCACACACTATCACGCGCCGCCGTGAGTGGCTGTGACAGGACCCATCTCAATCCCCCTCCGGGATTAGTGCGGAATGACCCTGCTACCGTCTGACACGGAGTGTCAGACAAGGGATATTTTCGACCTGTGCCCTCCCGGGCTGTCAGAGTAAGCCAGGATCCGGAGGAGGCATGTGATATCTCGATCTCTGCTACAGTCCACATCCGATGTCAACCTGAAGGGCAGTCAAAACATTAAAAACTGTGAGTGGACAAAACAAAAGTTTATAAAAACATTTTAACGAAGACATTTGTACCCTCCACTAAAAAGCATGCATGCATTCGAAAACCATTTATCCAAAACAAACCATATGTGGGACTAAGCCCAAAGCAGATATAAACCAAGGTCGAAAAGACCACAATGAAAACGACCATACGGGCCACTGCCCAAATCCATAAGGGACTCGGCCCGAAACCATAAAGAACCAAGTAAACGAGCCACTGCTCAAATCCTGTGCACACCTGTGCATACCACATATCACAATCCATATATCATATCTATATCATATACACATATAATTCACACAACCAATCCTGTCACGGTTTCCAAAGCTACGCGCGTGCTACCCAGGTCTCAATCCGAGTCTTCTCAAAGTCAAGATCAATGTCCGCAGACCACTGACCCTACCCGAGGTAATAGTAATCATAGCCTTCCTGAGAGTAAGGAACCCAACTGGGGGTTGACTCCACTCAGTCGGTGCTCCGTGACCACTCCGGGGTCCACCCAGGCCAACGACCCTCCCCGGAGGAGATAGTAGAACATGTAAAGGAAGGTAGATGAACATATATATACATAACATAAACATTCATGACCGGTTCCCCTGAACCGTCATGACCCATAATATCCATAATCAGGTAACATGCCGGTTCCCATAAACCGTCAAGAACCAGAATGACCTGACAAAAGTTCATGCCAGTTCCCATAAACCGTCATGAACTTGGAAATCCATCTAGGGTCCCTGACCCAAAATCATCAGTGTAAAACAACTGGGTCTCGTGCCCAAACGACTCAACTGGGCACCGTGCCCGATATCCAAGGGTCAGTCACGACTCCGATCATAGTGATGCGTGCAACCATCCATCCAGGACCGCCCTCAATCCTGGTATGTCGCCGTGAACGAATCAACCGATGCGACCATCGCAAGATCATGGTGCACTCATCACCGATCGCTATCCTGAACCGTCAGCACTCCGTAGTCGAGCCTCCCTAGGCTGCCCGACAATGAATCGTGCATCGTGACCTCTCCAGAAGGAACACATCCAAATCCGGAGGCGAGCGTCGTATCGTCGATCGCCCTGCACATAGCACCCGTCGCGACCACGATTTAGACCCGAAGGTCGTAAATAGTGTCATATGCTTGAGACAAAACTAAATGGGTCTCATACCCGAGTTTGTCCATTTAGAAATCCAAAATCAAATCATTTAAATCAATAAAGAAATACAGACCCGTATAAGCACCGTATAAGGCCGAAACCTCGAAATACATGCTTATACGTAACCACATACAAATGCACCCATGGCATCATCAAACAAGTAATAAAACATATAATAAACATTTATGCATGCACAAATTTAGAAAACAAGGTCCACTCACAGACCGTCCGAGCTGCCGCCTCGATTTGCGTGCCATACGGTTCCCCGAGCCGATCACCGTCACCGGGACTCCCAAACCTGTCCAAATCGTAATAGAAGGTTACTAACTACTTAATTAACCTCCTACCAAAGCCCCGTAATTATCCCGTATTTTTAACTATTTTTAATCCCGAACCTAAACCTTCCGATGCCCCGAAATATATCGAGACGGTGTCCGATCGACACGAAACCAGTCCCAAAATGTTCGTTACAACAAATAGAAGATTTCGTATGTTGGAATCTTCCCCAGATTCCCTGCCACGCGCCCTCACGCGCCGCCTGAAGTGGCTGCGCGTGGGCTTCACGCGCCGCTACAGTGCATCTTCTTCCTTTGATCAAACCGGTCCGGGCCGGCCGGTCAGGTCCAATCCCTGCAACTGGACCGGCGTAACCGGTCCAGGCCTCCTTCTCCCTCATTTTTCATCCGTTTTCTTCCATTCCAATTCCTAAATTCCTATTTTCAAGTTTCCTATCTAACCCAATTAACAAAACAACCTAAAACCCCCTAAATCGATCCCTAAAAATTCACCCCCCACGGCCCCTGTTTTCCGATTCTGTCCCCACGCTTCACAGCCGTCAACCCCCGTTCAAACTCATCTCTATACACCCTAAACAATCTAACAAACATTCCCTAATCAACCAAAACTATCCATAATGTAAAACACAAATGAGAGGAATGGGATCGAGAAAATGGTTGGAGGAAAAATGGAAAAATGGATGCACGGTTGAATGGTTTGGTGCATGAGTGGGTGAGGTTCGCCAGTGGATGGGTGACAAGTGTCACTCATCCATTGGGCCTCCATTAAATATCTGGGCCCACTAGAGACGAACTTCCGGGAATAGTAACCGGGAAATTCGCCAGTGGATGGGTGAATAGTAACTGGGAAATTCCGTGAACCGTAACTTCGCCGTCGAGCGTCCGAATTCGACGTGCCGCCTGTCTACGGATTCGTATCGTCCTTATCTACGTAACGGTCTTTGGCCCTCGGCCATCGGACCTCCCGGTCAAAAAGTCAACTTTTGACCTCTTATTCACCCAATTTACCAAAATGCCCCTAAACTTCCGAACGTCATAACTTCTTCCTCGAACGTCGGAATTGAACGTATCACCTGTCTATGAACTCGTGACGTCACGAACTACGTCACGGTCATCGGTCAAAGTCCATTTGACCGCCCGATTAAAAAGTCAACATTTTGCCACCATCAAGGGCAAAACGGTCATTTCGCATCGTTCGTCCGATTTAGCCTAACTAATCACCGATTAACCTCACTAATCGTGATTAGTCACTAATCTAATCATAGAATTTGGGACAGGAAGTTACAACCTTCCCTCCTTAATTAATTTCGTCCCCGAAATTCCAACCGATCTAATTCTAACCGTTCTTCCCTCCTTAATTTAGTTTCGTTCTCGAAATCCCAACTATCCGGATTCCACCTCCACGTTGTGGAAATAATTCGATCTACCTCGCAACACGCGTACACTCGTACACCAACTAACCAGAATAATACTTACTCGTCTGCCGCCAGACTTACCACTAACACTCACGGCGTATCGACTACATTCGACCACGTCGAAGAACAGTAGCCATACGCTCCGAACTGACACCACTTGTCAGATCTATCGTTTTCGTTGACTCAATCAACTCAAAGGTTCCTTTTCTCACTCACTAACTATCTTGACGTCTGCTCCCACTGGGGGTCACCAAAACTCACTAATCGATCCACGCTGACACCTTCGACAAACTGTCACCACTTGACAGTCGTCAGTCAAGACTAACACGATACACTTGTGGTTACACGAAGCACCAACTCACTCAACCTGAGTATACGTATACCAAAAAAACACTCGACCTATGTGTAACTAGACCCATCAGAAATACCATGACCCAGTGCACAGTATCCAATGTCCAGTCTACGTCCTCAAGTAATCCAATGGTATCGGAACCAATCCGACTACCAACACGCTCATCAACGTACTACCGGTATAATCTATATACCGTCACTAGGCACGACAAGTCTGCCTAGTATCGTACCTCGAACAACGTATAAGATACGTACATCAATACCAACTTGACTACAACCACAACAATAACAACAACACGACCACCTAGGTCGTAGCCAACACGTTCCTATTATGGGGTCCATTTGTCCAATCCCGGATTAGACAAATCGAAACTCCAACCCATCATCTATTTCCAAATCCGAATCCGCAATTTCGTAAGAAAGCCCGGATCCAAACCCAGAAATCATATCTATAATCATGTCCAAATTCGAATCCGAAATCATCATTCCGTAAACCGGCATTTGGAATAACCATTCTGAACCCAAATCCATAAAAGAAAATCTACAGTCAAGCTCTAGAATCAAATCCTGGATCGTCACCCAGAATCCGATTCCAAAACCCAAATACAGAAATCCTCTTTCAAGTTCCAAAATCAAATCCTGAATCGTCATCCAGAGATCTGATTCCAAAACCTGAAATATCGTTCTCGTCTACCGAGACGTATCAATCATGAACCTATCGGTTGTTTGCTCAACCGATTACTCCAATGCCATCGATTGACTTCATAGGGAAGCCAATCACAATATCCGCACATCCCTAAGGCTACCATATCCGACCACGTCGAAAAACTACTCATCGGACAACTACTCAGGCGAGTAGTAAGCCATATGGGATTTACCTCGAAAAGAAGTTCAGTCCCAACATGCCCCACTCAAACATCCAAGTATGAGCGATAAACTCTCCACCTATCTGGATCATCAAGACCACGATCCAGATCCATAATGATACCCAAAGTCCTTAACCAATTCCCACATCTAAACAGATTAGTCAACGACGAGACACGCCGAGACTGTGGGTACTCACTGATTACCTCGTATCGATCCTTGTCATTCCACCGAGGAAAAATCAAGAATGATCGAATAATCCATCCTACGTGAATGCAAACAACACTCGATGCACTCACCCCGTCAGGTAACCTGGCATCGTCTGCCACCAAGTACAGAATGAGGAATCTCAGTCACCTAACTTCGATATACTCATCTCCTCCTGATGATTCAGAACAGATCCCGGGTCCACCAACCAATACACGATCAGTGTACTAGTGACAACCAACAACATCTATATCATCAACATCATCTACCATCAACAATTATGGTAGAAACTGAGAAGTCACCCAAAATGACGTCGAAATACCCGATACCAATGCGGAAAACCCGTATTCCTCTCGTCACCTCAATCGCAAACTCCCGCGATTCTGAAGTTCCAACAAGATTGGAAACAACATACCCGGACATCAACCACGTGTCCCTTAACCACTTTAACCTTATCTGAGGTCCACTCTGGAACCACAGATACCGAACATATGCCCATCTCATCAGAGCCACATCCCGACTCGTGACTCACCGTCATCACAATCACCAGCACTAGCACCAGCGCTAGTACCAGTATACCAACACCAGTATCAGTATCGGCACACCATGTCCAAAACTGACAACCCTGGATCTCCGCTCATACCGAGCGACGGCCCCGTACTTCTGCTCGAATAGGAGAAACTCTGTCTCCCTCGTACCTGACAACTCTGGGTACAGTCACCCTGACAACCCATACGAGAATAGGAAACGTCCCTTGAACGTCCCCGTCTCATTCTGCGATCGCACTCAGCCGTAACCGAGTCGAATCCAGGATCACTGCTCGTACATATGCGTTACTCACGCACCTCGTATCATCGTCACGACAACCTGAGTCTACACGACCTGATGAGACTTGACTAAGTCCATCGATAGTAGCGTCTGCCACAACCTCGTGCAGACCTAACTACCAGACCTCGCTATCGAGATTCGCATCCAACGGAATCAACCGCTCGTACCAACTACCCTGTATCCCAAACCTGGGATTCCATCGATAATTACTAACCCTGATAACTTGTCCAACCAAACTCTAACCAGTCGTACTCCGACTAACCCAAATGTCGTCTACCAGGTCACCCACGACCTTAGTTGCACCAACCCACAACTGAAGTAGCACGACAACCAACTCGGTCTAACCGATACGTACAACTCTGACTGCGAAGTGCAGTCCCAACACAAGCTGACATGACTAGACCGACTAATGAATCCAAATTCGAATAGTCATCCAAGTCAAACCACTCGTCAACTCACATTTCCGAACCATACACATACGGTAGGGTTCCACGATCACCCCTAGAGTTCCGCAAAACCCAACTGCATAAGGCAGTAAAATCCACGATCTGACCGACTCCGCGGTCTTGACATCGTAATGACGTCAATCCAATCCTACCGTAAGTCCAACTAGGATTCCACAAATCCGACCGCTAACTACCAGAAGGTTAACTAGAGTTCCACAAACTCGACTGCTAACTGCCAATCGCAATGTAATCCATAACCCGACTGCTCCCACCAGTAAATCCATCTAACTCAACCAAATCTGATCATATGATGATCACAATTCCCAACTAGTCGTCGGAACCGATCCTACGACATCGTGAAGACGATCCCAACTAACCGTCTCACGATCAAAATCTATAAGAATACGTTTATCCATTTGTAGGGTCCCACACTGTCATCCACAACAGAACTATGGCAACCCCAGCATCGAATGTCGAACCAAGAAATTCTACGATACAGTCCTACTAACTATTATACCGGCACCCTAACATCAGGTTGATCACGAACTGTAGCCCCTTGAGATATCACATCCTCGACCTGCGTACATACTCTAAGAGCTACACGGTTGCTCGAATAGAGACAACCCCGCTCTGATACCACGTTGACAGGACCCATCCCAATCCCCCCTGGGATTAGTGCGGAATGACCCTGCTCCCGTCTGACACGGAGTGTCAGACAAGGGATATTTCCGACCTTTGCCCTCCCGAGCTGTCAGAGTACGCCAGGATCCGGAGGAGGCATGTGATATCTCGGTCTCTGCTACAGTCCACATCCGATGTCAACCTGAAGGGCAGTCAAAACATTAAAAACTGTGAGTGGACAAAACAAAAGTTTATAAAAACATTTTAACGAAGACATTTGTACCCTCCACTAAAAAGCATGCATGCATTCGAAAACCATTTATCCAAAACAAACCATATGTGGGACTAAGCCCAAAGCAGATATAAACCAAGGTCGAAAAGACCACAATGAAAACGACCATACGGGCCACTGCCCAAATCCATAAGGGACTCGGCCCGAAACCATAAAGAACCAAGTAAACGAGCCACTGCTCAAATCCTGTGCACACCTGTGCATACCACATATCACAATCCATATATCATATCTATATCATATACACATATAATTCACACAACCAATCCTGTCACGGTTTCCAAATCTACGCGCGTGCTACCCAGGTCTCAATCCGAGTCTTCTCAAAGTCAAGATCAATGTCCGCAGACCACTGACCCTACCCGAGGTAATAGTAATCATAGCCTTCCTGAGAGTAAGGAACCCAACTGGGGGGTGACTCCACTCAGTCGGTGCTCCGTGACTACTCCGGGGTCCACCCAGGCCAACGACCCTCCCCGGAGGAGATAGTAGAACATGTAAAGGAAGGTAGATGAACATATATATACATAACATAAACATTCATGACCGGTTCCCCTGAACCGTCATGACCCATAATATCCATAATCAGGTAACATGCTGGTTCCCATAAACCGTCATGTACCGTAATAACATAACCAGGGTTCATGCTGGTCCCCATAAACCGTCAAGAACCAGAATGACCTGACAAAAGTTCATGCTGGTTCCCATAAACCGTCATGAACTTGGAAATCCATCTAGGGTCCCTGACCCAAAATCATCAGTGTAAAACAACTGGTTCTCGTGCCCGAACATATGACTCAACTGGGCACCGTGCTCGATATCCAAGGGTCAGTCACGACTCCGATCATAGTGATGCGTGCAACCATCCATCCAGGACCGCCCTCAATCCTGGTATGTCGCCGTGAACGAATCAACCGACGCGACCATCGCAAGATCATGGTGCACTCATCACCGATCGCTATCCTGAACCGTCAGTACTCCGTAGTCGAGCCTCCCCAGGCTGCCCGACAACGAATCGTGCATCGTGACCTCTCCGGAAGGAACACATCCAAATCCGGAGGCGAGCGTCGTATCGTCGATCACCGTGCACATAGCACCCGTCGCGACCACGATTTAGACCCGAAGGTCGTAAATAGTGTCATATGCCCGAGACAAAACCAAATGGGTCTCATACCCGAGTTTATCCATTTAGAAATCCAAAATCAAATCATTTAAATCAATAAAGAAATACAGACCCGTATAAGCACCGTATAAGGCCAAAACCTCGAAATACGTGCTTATACGTAACCACATACAAATGCACCCATGGCATCATCAAACAAGTAATAAAACATATAATAAACATTTATGCATGCACCAATTTAGAAAACAAGGTCCACTCACAGACCGTCCGAGCTGCCGCCTCGATTTGCGTGCCATACGGCTCCCCGAGCCGATCACCGTCACCGGGACTCCCAAACCTGTCCAAATCTTAATGGAAGGTTACTAACTACTACCAAAGCCCCGTAATTTTCCCGTATTTTTAACTATTTTTAATCCCGAACCTAAACCTTCCGATGCCCCGAAACATATCGAGACGGTGTCCGATCGACACGAAACCAGTCCCAAAATGTTCGTTACAACAAATAGAAGATTTCGTATGTTGGAATCTTCCCCAGATTCCCTGCCACGCGCCCTCACGCGCCGCCTGAAGTGGCTGCGCGTGGGCTTCACGCGCCGCTACAGTGCATCTTCTTCCTTTGATCGAACCGGTCCGGGCCGGCCGGTCCGGTCCAATCCCTGCAACTGGACCGGCGTAACCGGTCCAGGCCTCCTTCTCCCTCATTTTTCATCCGTTTTCTTCCATTCCAATTCCTAAATTCCTATTTTCAAGTTTCCTATCTAACCCAATTAACAAAACAACATAAAACCCCCTAAATCGATCCCTAAAAATTCACCCCCCACGGCCCCTGTTTTCCGATTCCGTCCCCAGGCTTCACAGCCGTCAACCCCCGTTCAAACTCATCTCTATACACCCTAAACAATCTAACAAACATTCCCTAATCAACCAAAACTATCCATAATGTAAAACACAAATTAAAAATGGAATTTGGGCAAACCGAGTGCCTCTCGGGTTTCATGGCCGCCGCCCACGGCGGCGTGGCTTCCAGCCGGCCACCATCGTCCAGCCTTCATCCTCTCCACCTCTGGGCTTCTCGGTTCATGATCGAACAGGGTTGGATGTTTGGGTCGCACAGATGAGAGGAATGGGATCGGGAAAATGGTTGGAGGAAAAATGGAAAAATGGATGCACGGTTGAATGGTTTGGTGCATGAGTAGGTGAGGTTGGCCAGTGGATGGGTGACAAGTGTCACTCATCCATTGGGCCTCCATTAAATATCTGGGCCCACTAGAGACGAAACTGCGCTTTTTGTCTCGTAAAACGTGCCGTCGTGAATAGTAACTGGGAACTTCCGTGAACCGTAACTTCGCCGTCGAGCGTCCGAATTCGACGTGCCGCCTGTCTACGGATTCGTATCGTCCTTATCTACGTAACGGTCATTGGCCCTCGGCCATCGGACCTCCCGGTCAAAAAGTCAACTTTTGACCTCCTATTCACCCAATTTACCAAAATGCCCCTAAACTTCCGAACGTCATAACTTCTTCCTCGAACGTCGGAATTGAACGTGCCACCTGTCTATGAACTCGTGACGTCACGAACTACGTCACGGTCATCGGTCAAAGTCCATTTGACCGCCCGATTAAAAAGTCAACGTTTTGCCACCATTAGGGGAAAACGGTCATTTCGCATCGTTCGTCCGATTTAGCCTAACTAATCACCGATTAACCTCACTAATCGTGATTAGTCACTAATCTAATCATGGAATTTGGGACGGGTCGTTACAAGCTGCGCGTGAAACCCACGCGCCTGCTACAGTGTCATCATCCTCACCCGTTTCTCTGTTAAACGGGTCCTGCAACCCGCGTGACGACCCGGTTCAATGTCCGTCAATTCAACCTTAATTACTTCAATTGAACATTCAATAAGCTTCGATTTAAGTCCAATTAGAGGTCTGTAAACTTAATTACACGATTGCTTACCCAAAATCCAACGATTCAACGATGAACACCTGTCACTGTTCCTGCTTCGAATTCCAATGATTTCAACTGGTTTCTTCCAATTGATCCACCCAGAAGCATAAGTGATCCATGGGAAACTATTTCCCCAACTCAATTGCATTGTTTGATCACTCAATGATCACGACTCCACCTTGACTGTAGCTCACTGTAACCAGGTCCGTTCAAAGCCAATTGGTTGCCAATTTCCTTCATTCTTTCGATGGTTCTGATCGTGGCACTCCCAGAAGGCTGATAGTGAGCTCCATTTTGATCCTCATGGCCCTAGGATTGAATTTCAAATTTTCCCTCTCAAATTCCAAAAATGGTTTTCCACCGTTTTCCTCTCTATCACTCGACCCTCAGTGTATCAGAATGAAGACCACTCAATTCCGACTCAATTTAATCAATCTGTGCCACCCTAAAAGCTCGTGGAAGCCAACCTGGCCACTGAGAAAAGTATCCAGTAAACCTTCGAATTTGATTAAAAATGTTGCCCGTGCTTTGCTGGATGAGTCCAGCCATGTTCTGATGTCCCTAAGCTTAAACAATAAGTCCATTTTTAGTCCACTAATAGTTAAACAATAGGATTGATCAGATTCACCCCACACGGTGGTGCAGCCATGTTCCCCCCACGGTTTGCTACAGTAACCCGCTGTAGAAATGACCAAAATGCCCTTCACGCATCCAGGCCCATAACTCTCTTATCTGGACTCCGATTGATGCGTGCCGCATGTCTACGAACTCAGGGCATCGAGACCTTCCTAACGGTCTTTGGCCCTCGGCCATCGGACTTCCCGATCAAAAAGTCAACATTTTCCCTTATTTCGTCCAGATTACGAAAATGCCCTTGGGCTTCCGAACATCAAAACCGTGCCCGGTCCTGCTCTGACAGGACCGCCCCCAGAAGGGGCATAGAAAACTGTGCCCGGTCCTGCTCCCGTCTGGCAAGTCGACTGAAATACCCAAGTTTACCCTCAGTACGTGCTAGACCAGGGATAGCCACATGTGCTTACTCATGCCTCCGCCCCTCGTACAGCCTCGAACAACGCGCCACGACCTGGAGGGTCAATAAAAACCAAAGGTGTGAGTGGACAAAAATAAATCAGTTTAGCAAAACAATTACAACAAGCGTTTTTACCCTCCGCGTAAAACGAATGCATGCATACAAAAATCATTTCGCAATCGGTTAAGATTTTCCTCATAAGAAAAATCGTGTATCAAATATCAACACAAGGGAAAACTCGTATGAATCTCAAAATCATTTTTCCTTTCTCAACCATCGGGTCTTAGCCCGCAATCGTAATCACCGGGCCGCAGCCCAAAACCACGAATCAAACCAAATGCACAACATGATCCAAACCAACAACCATATACCAGGCCACTGCCCAACTCAACTGAAACATCAGAAATCATCAATAAATCACAAGTCAATCATTTTGCTGGATATCAAGTGCGCCCGAGTCTTTAAACACAAAACCATGTGCATAAACAGGCCTTCCCGGGATATCAACGAGTCTTTAAACTCAGAACATAATCAATAGGCCTCGGGGGTATCACAGTAACCGAGTCTTTAAACTCACGAGTCTTTAAACTCATTAAGGGCCCTCCCCCGTCATCAATTAACCGAGACTTTAAACTCAAAACGTGCTCCAGCAATAGCACCGGGTTTTTAAACCCAAAACAGTTTTCAAACACAACAACGGGTCTTTAAACCCCAAGCAGTTTCCAACGGGTCTTTAATCCCCAAAACCGTTTATCAATCACGACAACGTGGGATCCATCCCAAAATCACATTTTTCATAACAGGACCCATGGTCCGAATTTCCACATTCATTTTCCCCAAATCATACTTTACAAACATAAACAAATCATCATTAAACACGGGGCATGCACAATCATAGCGAATCACTTTATTAAATCCTTTTCCATTCCCGAATTCGAATTCGCAATAATGATTCCGTAAGCCGGCATCCGGAAGCATCATCCCGAACCCAAACCAAGAATCCACTTAAATTTCCGAAAAACTGAAACCTCGTTCGTTAAAATTTCTTTTATGCCCCGAGCGTCAAGCCCGAAATCACCATTTTCAAAATCCATTTTAATTCCTTGAAATCACTTCGTTTCTCAAATCTCATTATCAAAACATCAAGACCACAATCATAATTACCAAAATCACAATCCAAGCAAAACATACTCAAAACCCACATTTAAAATCCTCAAAATCACAAGTCTCATTTTAATTCCCCAATTCAAACGTCAACAATGATCAAATCACAATACCTCAAAATCTCGTAAAACGTGCAAATCCGGAACGTTCTCGACAAACGTGTCAAAATCGTAAGTCACACTCGCAAATCATAAACAACCTTCTTAAATCACTTTACACCCATTTCTTATAACTTCTTCCATTAAACCATCATTAAGCACACGAGTGATCATAGTCTCGAAATACGTGTAATTTCACATGTATAGTAAAAATACGTATAAATACGGGAATCGAATACATATAAATACGGAAATCAAAATCAATCACAACTTATAATCATAATCATAAAATTATAGAAATAATTTATGCATGCATTAAATTTGAAAGCAACGTCCACTCACACACCATTCTTAAGGCTCGGTTTCGCGCCGCACGCATGCCCGTAATTTCCGACATTTTCCAGAAACTCGAATCCTGTCCGAAAACACATTCCCAGGTCATTAAGGTCTCAAATATCATCATACAAATCCCCCATAATTTTCCAGGATTTAATCGTTAATTAAAAACAATACATAGACCTTCGGACCCTCGAAACAACATCGAAATGGTATCCGATAATTTCGAAACTAACGCTAAAATGTTCGTTATAACGTATCGGATAAAAGTCGTGTTGACCGTACCTCGGGATTCGTGCCCACGCGCCGTCACGCGCCGCCGTGAGTGGCCGCGCGTGACCGCCACGCGCCAGCTACAGTAACTGTGAACAGTTCGCCTTCCTCGCCCGTTTCCTCTGCAAACGGGTCCTGCAACCCGCGTGACAACCCGTTTAGATAACGATCAATTCATAATCAATTCCTTTCCTTTTTTATCCTAACATCTTCTATAACCGTTTAATTCCAGTTCTATGTCATCTATTAGCCTCGACACTGACTAAATCGACCCATCCAAACTCGGACCTCAAATCGGGTCGACATTCCAAACTCACTCAACTCAATTCCCTTTCCAAATTAACCTAAACAGGAGCTTAAGGGGACCCAATAGAACACTCTAACACGACCAATTGAACACGAACTCACCTGGAAGTCGTCGTCCGCAACACTGCGATTTTTCCAGAAACTGGAGCTTGAGTTCTTGGACAAACCGTGATCAACCTTCCTCAATTTTTGTACGGTTGGGTTCGTAATGAACCCAGAAAACATATCCCAACCACTGTTTGGCTCGACTCACCTCAAAACTCGACCTTTGAAGTTCCCTCCATTTTTTTCTGGTTTTCTCCCGACTCAGTTCTCTCTCAATTTCCAGTTCTTCCTCACCCAAAATGACCCTCAGAGCCCCCCAAATGTCCCTAATCTCTCTGTTTTCAAGCCGGGCAGCAAACAAGCCGTGGGAATCTCTCTGGCTTCACTGAAATTCGGTTTCCCACAAACAGAACCCAAATCCATTACAGACCCTCCCGTGCACGGTTCCTTTCCGTCCATACCACGCCTCAAGCCACTAACACTCCCCAAGGTCACTATCCTGGTTAAACAATCCACTGATCAGACCACTTGGGTTAATTAATTGTTGGATTTCAGACACACACGGCACGGGTACTTCCCTCTGTTTCACGGTTCAAACAGCCCCTCTGCAGGAAATTACCATTTTGCCCTCACTTGGCAATTTACCAAAATGCCCCTCACCGTCCGTGACCCGTAACTTGGTCACCCGATGTCCGTTTTCGGCGTGCCGCCTGTCGTCGTACTCCGGGTATCGAGACCTTCCCAACGGTCCTTAGCCCTCGGCCATCGGACCCCCTTGTCAAAAAGTCAACATTTTCCCTTATTTCGTCCGAATTACGGAAATGCCCCCGGACTTCCGAACGTCATAACTTTCGCCACGAACGTCGGAATCGAACGTGCCGCCTGTCTATGAACTCGTGACGTCTCAAACTACGTCACGGTCATCGGGCAAAGTCCATTTGACCGCCCGAATAAAAAGTCAACATTTTGCCCACAACTAGGGGTAAAACAGTCATTTTGCACCGTTCGTCCGAATTCGCCCAACTAATCACCGATTAACCCCGCTAATCGTGATTAGTTAGTAATCTAATCCCGAATTCCGGGACGGGTCGTTACAATCTTCCCCCCTTAAAGAATTTCGTCCCCGAAATTCCAACCGACCAAAACTCAACCGATCATTCTAACCCATCATCCATTCTGGATCCCATGGTCACCCGAACAGTAACACAAAAACACGTCATCTAAGACGTACCAACCCAAGCACGCTCCCCAAGGCGTGTACCGTCATACCGAATGGGCGTATGATCTCACTCACAAATACCGAGGCACACCAACTCAGAATCTATCGGATACCCGCTCAAACGGTTACCACATTACCTCTGATTGACTTCGAAAAGAAGCCAATCCCAATCGCACATATCTATAACTGACCAATTAGACTTTGTTGGATATCCACTCATCCACAAGTCAAGCCTCGAGTTCAACTCATAAACGTCCCCACTCGCTCGAGCATGGATTAACTTCGAAAAGAAGTTCAATCCAACAATCCTCATATCTAAGCATTTACGACAGAGCGATAAGCTCTTCACCTAGCCTGATCAAGGCGATCACAATTCGAGTCCATTACCGCGTTACCCGACTGGTAACACCACGCCCAAGGCCCACAACCACATAATCCAGATCCACCTAGGATCCACCCATGCTCACAGCTGGCAATCCACCTGGAACCCGATAATAAGGTCTCACACCCACTAGATTTCTTGTCAATCACCCAACATTCCTCAACTATTTTCTCCCCCAATCAATCACTCAACAACGTAACTCATCCACTCTGTGGATCCCCACCATTTACCTCATATCGATCCCTGCCACTCCACCTAGGAGAGACCAAGGATGATCCACAATGATGTCAAGTCCAACCGCCGGACTCCATACATCCGTAACTCACTTGGACAACCACGCATCCACCATCAGCCCAATACTCAGACCTCACATCAATTAATGACTAACTATGCACATACATTGATTCCGACAGGGAATTACTCAACTCTTGTCACCTCGTCACTGTTGGGACTTACCCCAATACCTCATAACCTCCGCTGGATCCTATCCAATCCACGAGTCGACCACTACTGAATCTCAAATACCAACGCACTCTCATCATGACAGAGTCACCCCCCAACTCGTGGCTCAACACAATCTCACTCGCTGACACTAGTACCAGCACTAGCACCAGCACCAACGTACAATCATCCACACTAGCACACCGTGTGCAAAGTGGGGAGCCCTGGATCTCCGCTCATACCGAGCGACGATCCCGCGTCACTACTCGTACCCCGCAACCATGGGTACCACCATCCCGACAATCCACATCAGGATAATGGACGTTCCCTGAACGCCCCCGAATTCCCAACTACTACCACTACACCAAGTACCCCAGACCATCAGCTAAACTCCACAAGACCACCGTCCCACAAAACCAAGCCACAATTTTCTAACTCATTCAATAAATGACCGTAAATCGGCCCTTGGCATCCTAAGTGCCAAACGTTCCTCACTCCGCCTTTCTGGCTCTTCTTGAGTCTTGACACCTTATCATGACTCATCTCACGTTCCTAACCCAAAAATCCGGACTCATCGTGAGTCCCACATCCACATCTCGACTCCTCCTAAGTCCAATCTCATACCAAACTAACCATGTCATCACTGACATACCCAATCCCCGAGCAACTTCCAATGCTCAACCACCTTCTATTCGACCAATAGGGCCTAAGAGAAAGTACAATTTGCCCAAAAATGCGGCCTTCCAGCCACCGGTCTCGTTCGTCCTTGCGACCCACCAATTCTACGTCTAACGAATCACAGTTCACAGCGTCCACTACCCGAAATCTGACCCTCAAACCAGGGTCAATCTCACCCGAGATCTAACACGAGGTCCCAAATACCCTCGCCTACTCGTCTCACTACCAGGTCGCGCACGAGGCTTACGCTCCGGAGGCATGATGTGGCAACAGAATCAGCAACCTAGCGCTCTGATACCAAATTGACAGGACCGCCCCCAGAAGGGGCATCGAAAACCGTGCCCGGTCCTGCTCCGGTCTGGGAAGTCGACTGAAATACCCAAATTTACCCTCAGTACGTGCCAGACCAGGGATAGCCACATGTGCTTACTCATGCCTCCGCCCCTCGTACAGCCTCGAACAACGCGCCACGACCTGGAGGGTCAATAAAAACCAAAGGTGTGAGTGGACAAAAATAAATCAGTTTAGCAAAACAGTTACAACAAGCGTTTTTACCCTCCGCGTAAAACGAATGCATTCATACAAAAATCATTTCGCAATCGGTTAAGATTTTCCACATAAGAAAAATCGTGTATCAAATATCAACACGAGGGAAAACTCGTATGAATCTCAAAATCATTTTTCCTTTCTCAACCATCGGGTCTTAGCCCGCAATCGTAATCACCGGGCCGCAGCCCAAAACCACGAATCAAACCAAATGCACAACATGATCCAAACCAACAACCATATACCAGGCCACTGCCCAACTCAACTGAAACATCAGAAATCATCAATAAATCACAAGTCAATCATTTTGCTGGATATCAAGTGCGCCCGAGTCTTTAAACTCAAAACCATGCGCATAAACAGGTCTTCCCGGGATATCAACGAGTCTTTAAACTCAGAACATAATCAATAGGCCTCGGGGGTATCACAGTAACCGAGTCTTTAAACTCACGAGTCTTTAAACTCATTAAGGGCCCTCCCCCGTCATCAATTAACCGAGTCTTTAAACTCAAAACGTGCTCCAGCAATAGCACCGGGTTTTTAAACCCAAAACAGTTTTCAAACACAACAACGGGTCTTTAAACCCCAAGCAGTTTCCAACGGGTCTTTAATCCCCAAAACAGTTTATCAATCACGACAACGTGGGATCCATCCCAAAATCACATTTTTCATAACAGGACCCATGGTCCGAATTTCCACATTCATTTTCCCCAAATCATACTTTACAAACATAAACAAATCATCATTAAACACGGGGCATGCACAATCATAGCGAATCACTTTATTAAATCCTTTTCCATTCCCGAATTCGAATTCGCAATAATGATTCCGTAAGCCGGCATCCGGAAGCATCATCCCGAACCCAAACCAAGAATCCACTTAAATTTCCGAAAAACCGAAACCTCGTTCGTTAAAATTTCTTTTATGCCCCGAGCGTCAAGCCCGAAATCACCTTTTTCAAAATCCATTTTAATTCCTTGAAATCACTTCGTTTCTCAAATCTCATTATCAAAACATCAAGACCACAATCATAATTACCAAAATCACAATCCAAGCAAAACATACTCAAAACCCACATTTAAAATCCTCAAAATCACAAGTCTCATTTTAATTCCCCAATTCAAACGTCAAAAATGATCAAATCACAATAACTCAAAATCTCGTAAAACGTGCAAATCCGGAACGTTCTCGACAAACGTGTCAAAATCGTAAGTCACACTCGCAAATCATAAACAACCTTCTTAAATCACTTTACACCCATTTCTTATAACTTCTTCCATTAAACCATCATTAAGCACACGAGTGATCATAGTCTCGAAATACGTGTAATTTCACATGTATAGTAAAAATACGTATAAATACGGGAATCGAATACATATAAATACGGAAATCAAAATCAATCACAACTTATAATCATAATCATAAAATCATAGAAATAATTTATGCATGCATTAAATTTGAAAGCAACGTCCACTCACACACCATTCTTAAAGCTCGGTTTCGCGCCGCACGCATGCCCGTAATTTCCGACATTTTCCAGAAACTCGAATCCTGTCCGAAAACACATTCCCGGGTCATTAAGGTCTCAAATATCATCATACAAATCCCCCATAATTTTCCGGGATTTAATCGTTAATTAAAAACGATACATAGACCTTCGGACCCTCGAAACAACATCGAAATAGTATCCGATAATTTCGAAACTAACGCTAAAATGTTCGTTATAACGTATAGGATAAAAGTTGTGTTGACCGTACCTCGGGATTCGTGCCCACGCGCCGTCACGCGCCGCCGTGAGTGGCTGCGCGTGACCGCCACGCGCCAGCTACAGTAACTGTGAACAGTTCGCCTTCCTCGCCCTTTTCCACTGCAAACGGGTCCTGCAACCCGCGTGACAACCCGGTTAGATAACAATCAATTCACAATCAATTCCTTTCCTTTTTGATCCTAACATCTTCTATAACCGTTTAATTCCAGTTCTATGTCATCTATTAGCCTCGACACTGACTAAATCGACCCATCCAAACTCGGACCTCAAATCGGGTCGACATTCCAAACTCACTCAACACAATTCCATTTCCAAATTAACCTAAACAGGAGCTTAAGGGGACCCAATAGAACACTCTAACACAACCAATTGAACACGAACTCACCTGGAAGTCGTCGTCCGCAACACTGCGATTTTTCCAGAAACTGGAGCTTGAGTTCTTGGACAAACCGTGATCAACCTTCCTCAATTTTTGTACGGTTGGGTTCGTAATGAACCCAGAAAACTTATCCCAACCACTGTTTGGCTCGACTCACCTCAAAACTCGACCTTTGAATTTCCCTCCATTTTTTTCTGGTTTTCTCCCGACTCAGTTCTCTCTCAATTTCCAGTTCTTCCTCACCCAAAATGACCCTCAGAGCCCCCCAAATGTCCCTAATCTCTCTGTTTTCAAGCCGGGCAGCAAACAAGCCGTGGGAATCTCTCTGGCTTCACTGAAATTCGGTTTCCCACAAACAGAACCCAAAGCCATTACAGACCCTCCCGTGCACGGTTCCTTTCTGTCCATACAACGCCTCAAGCCACTAACACTCCCCAAGGTCACTATCCTGGTTAAACAATCCACTGATCAGACCACTTGGGTTAATTAATTGTTGGATTTCAGACACACACGGCACGGGTACTTCCCTCTGTTTCACGGTTCAAACAGCCCCTCTGCAGGAAATTACCATTTTGCCCTCACTTGGCAATTTACCAAAATGCCCCTCACCGTCCATGACCCGTAACTTGGTCACCCGATGTCCGTTTTCGGCGTGCCGCCTGTCGTCGTACTCCGGGCATCGAGACCTTCCCAACGGTCCATGGCCCTCGGCCATCGGACCCCCCGGTCAAAAAGTCAACATTTTCCCTTATTTCGTCCGAATTACGGAAATGCCTCCGGACTTCCGAACGTCATAACTTTCGCCACGAACGTCGGAATCGAACGTGCCGCTTGTCTATGAACTCGTGACGTCCCAAACTACGTCACGGACTTCGGGCAAAGTCCATTTGCAAGCCCGAATAAAAAGTCAACGTTTTGCCCACAACCAGGGGCAAAACGGTCATTTTGCACCGTTTGTCTGAATTCGCCCAACTAATCACCGATTAACCCCGCTAATCGTGATTAGTTAGTAATCTAATCCCGAATTCCGGGACGGGTCGTTACAATCTTCCCCCCTTAAAGAATTTCGTCCCCGAAATTCCAACCGACCAAAACTCAACCGATCATTCTAACCCATCATCCATTCTGGATCCCATGGTCACCCGAACAGTAACACAAAAACACGTCATCTAAGACGTACCAACCCAAGCACGCTCGCCAAGGCGTGTACAGTCATGCCGAATGGGTGTATGATCTCACTCACAAATACCGAGGCACACCAACTCAGAATCTATCGGATACCCGCTCAAACGGTTACCACATTACCTCTGATTGACTTCGAAAAGAAGCCAATCCCAATCGCACATATCTATAACTGACCAATTAGACTTTGTTGGATATCCACTCATCCACAAGTCAAGCCTCGAGTTCAACTCATAAACATCCCCACTCGCTCGAGCACGGATTAACTTCGAAAAGAAGTTCAATCCAACAATCCTCATATCTAAGCATTTACGACAGAGCGATAAGCTCTTCACCTAGCCTGATCAAGGCGATCACAATTCGAGTCCATTACCGCGTCACCCGACTGGTAACACCACGATCCTGGATCGTCACCACGCCCAAGGCCCACAACCACATAATCGAGATCCACCTAGGATCCACCCATGCTCACAGCTGGCAATCCACCTGGAACCCGATAATAAGGTCTCACACCCACTAGATTTCTTGTCAATCACCCAACATTCCTCAACTATTTTCTCCCCCAATCAATCACTCAACAACGTAACTCATCCACTCTGTGGATCCCCACCATTTACCTCATATCGATCCCGGCCACTCCACCTAGGAGAGACCAAGGATGATCCACAATGATGTCAAGTCCAACCGCCGGACTCCCTACATCCGTAACTCACTTGGACAACCACGCGTCCACCATCAGCCCAATACTCAGACCTCACGTCAATTAATGACTAACTATGCACATACATTGATTCCGACAGGGAATTACTCAACTCTTGTCACCTCGTCACTGTTGGGACTTACCCCAATACCTCATAACCTCCGCTGGATCCTATCCAATCCACGAGTCGACCACTACTGAATCTCAAATACCAACGCACTCTCATCATGACAGAGTCACCCCCCAACTCGTGGCTCAACACAATCTCACTCGCTGACACTAGTACCAGCACTAGCACCAGCACCAACGTACAATCATCCACACTAGCACACCGTGTGTAAAGTGGGGAGCCCTGGATCTCCGCTCATACCGAGCGACGATCCCGCGTCACTACTCGTACCCCGCAACCATGGGTACCACCATCCCGACAATCCACATCAGGATAATGGACGTTCCCTGAACGCCCCTGAATTCCCAACTACTACCACTACACCAAGTACCCCAGACCATCAGCTAAACTCCACAAGACCACCGTCCCACAAAACCAAGCCACAATTTTCTAAACTCATTCAATAAATGACCGTAAATCGGCCATTGGCATCCTAAATGCCAAACGTTCCTCACTCCGCCTTTCTGGCTCTTCTCGAGTCTTGACACCTTATCATGACTCATCTCACGTTCCTAACCCAAAAATCCGGACTCATTTTGAATCCCACATCCACATCTCGACTCCTCCTAAGTCCAATCTCATGCCAAACCAACCATGTCATCACTGACATACCCAATCCTCGAGCAACATCCAATGCTCAACCACCTTCTATTCGACCAATAGGGCCTAAGAGAAAGTACAATTTGCCCAAAAATGCGGCCTTCCAGCCACCGGTCTCGTTCGTCCTTGCGACCCACCAATTCTACGTCTAACGAATCGCAGTTCACAGCGTCCACTACCCGACATCTGACCCTCAAACCAGGGTCAATCTCACCCGAGATCTAACACGAGGTCCCAAATACCCTCGCCTACTCGTCTCACTACCAAGTGGCGCACGAGGCTTACGCTCCGGAGGCATGATGTGGCAACAGAATCAGCAACCTAGCGCTCTGATACCAAATTGACAGGACCGCCCCCAGAAGGGGCATCGAAAACCGTGCCCGGTCCTGCTCCCGTCTGGCAAGTCGACTGAAATACCCAAGTTTACCCTCAGTACGTGCCAGACCAGGGATAGCCACATGTGCTTACTCATGCCTCCGCCCCTCGTACAGCCTCGAACAACGCGCCACGACCTGGAGGGTCAATAAAAACCAAAGGTGTGAGTGGACAAAAATAAATCAGTTTAGCAAAACAGTTACAACAAGCGTTTTTACCCTCCGCGTAAAACGAATGCATGCATACAAAAATCATTTTGCAATCGGTTAAGATTTTCCACATAAGAAAAACCGTGTATCAAATATCAACACGAGGGAAAACTCGTATGAATCCCAAAATCATTTTTCCTTTCTCAACCATCGGGTCTTAGCCCACAATCGTAATCACCGGGCCGCAGCCCAAAACCACGAATCAAACCAAATGCACAACATGATCCAAACCAACAACCATATACCAGGCCACTACCCAACTCAACTAAAACATCAGAAATCATCAATAAATCAAAAGTCAATCATTTTGCTGGATATCAAGTGCGCCCAAGTCTTTAAACTCAAAACCATGCGCATAAACAGGCCTTCCCGGGATATCAACGAGTCTTTAAACTCAGAACATAATCAATAGGCCTCGAGGGTATCACAGTAACCGAGTCTTTAAACTCACGAGTCTTTAAACTCATTAAGGGCCCTCCCCCGTCATCAATTAACCGAGTCTTTAAACTCAAAACATCAAGACCACAATCATAATTACCAAAATCACAATCCAAGCAAAACATACTCAAAACCCACATTTAAAATCCTCAAAATCACAAGTCTCATTTTAATTCCCCAATTCAAACGTCAACAATGATCAAATCACAATAACTCAAAATCTCGTAAAACGTGCAAATCCGGAATGTTCTCGACAAACGTGTCAAAATCGTAAGTCACACTCGCAAATCATAAACAACCTTCTTAAATCACTTTACACCCATTTCTTATAACTTCTTCCATTAAACCATCATTAAGCACACGAGTGATCATAGTCTCGAAATACGTGTAATTTTACATGTATAGTAAAAATACGTATAAATACGGGAATCGAATACGTATAAATACGGAAATCAAAATCAATCACAACTTATAATCATAATCATAAAATCATAGAAATAATTTATGCATGCATTAAATTTGAAAGCAACGTCCACTCACACACTATTCTTAAGGCTCGGTTTCGCGCCGCACGCATGCCCGTAATTTTCGACATTTTCCAGAAACTCGAATCCTGTCCAAAAACACATTCCCGGGTCATTAAGGTCTCAAATATCATCATACAAATCCCCCATAATTTTCCGGGATTTAATCGTTAATTAAAAACGATACATAGACCTTCGGACCCTCGAAACAACATCGAAATGGTATCCGATAATTTCGAAACTAACACTAAAATGTTCGTTATAACGTATAGGATAAAAGTCGTGTTGACCGTACCTCGGGATTCGTGCCCACGCGCCGTCACGCGCCGCCGTGAGTGGCTGCGCGTGACCGCCATCCGCTAGCTACAGTAACTGTGAACAGTTCGCCTTCCTCGTCCGTTTCCTCTGCAAACGGGTCCTGCAACCCGCGTGACAACCCGGTTAGATAACGATCAATTCACAATCAATTCCTTTCCTTTTTGATCCTAATATCTTCTATAACCGTTTAATTCCAGTTCTATGTCATCTATTATCCTAACATCAGGATAATAAACGTTCCCTGAACGTCCCCTGACCCTCAAGTATGGTAACCATCCTAAATACCCTCGATAGCCAGTCCTCTCGACACGACTGTCGACTAACAGTCATCGCTGTCAAGATCCGTATCCACGCATAACACTAATACCCGGTTTAACTCGGGATTTCATATTTTATCTCATAATCGTATCCGTAGATCGAATCCCATAATCCTGACTAGACTCACTAGAGTCATCCACATGGTCATCCACGACCTCAGCCGCTCGTCGTAGCACATGTTCTCATTTAAAGTTCACTTTTCCAGTCCATCAATTATAAATTAGGGTTTCACAGTCACACCCTACGGTTCCTCCGAACCCCACTACTCTCTGCAGTATAAACCATAACCTGACCGACCCCGCGGTCCTGACATCGTATAGACGTCAAATCCAACCCTACCATCAACTCAATGTGGGTTCCACCACTAAGGTCATTGGTTAACTCCGATGTACCAACATCCCTCACCCTAGCAATCACCACTAGGGTTCATAATTTTAGACCATTACTCAAAAGAGGTTCCTCGAACCTAGCTGTACCTAGCAGCACAACAATCTAAAATTACATGACTGAACCGACGGTCACACATTACCAGTTCATCACAACAACCCCACTTGGGTCGAATCACGTTAACGCACGGCGTATCGGGCCAATCACACTTATCCACTATTCAAACTCAAAAACTATCTATCAGGTTGATAACAAAACTGCAGCCCAAAGAGACATCACACCCTCGACCTGCGCGCACAAAAAGAGCAAACCTGCTCTGATACCACTTGACACGACCCATCCCAATCCCCAGGGGATTACCGTGGAATGTGTCATGCTCCCGTCTGACAAGAGGTGTTAGATAAGGGATAACCTAATGCCACTGCCCAAACGGGCTTCCAGAGTGTGCAAGGATCGATGGAGGAGGTGTGTGATGTCCCAGTCTCTATTGCAGTTGCATCCGGAATCAACCTGAACGGCATTAAAACAAAAGCTGTGAGTGGACGAAAATAAATTAGTTTATTAACACATTTCATAAGACATTTATGCCCTCCAATAAAAACGTATGCATGCCACGAAAACCGGTAACCAAAACATTTGCTCAACAAGGCATTAGGGCCTTAGCCCAAAACCGTAAACCATAAATCCAACCGAAAAACCATTTCATAGATTCATTAATCCATATTTACCACATTACCATAACCGGCATCCCAGATGCTTAGCGTCCCAAACGCCTAACGTCCCAAACGTCAAATTTCACGGTATAACCATAATGTAACGACCCGTCCCAAATTCCATGATAAGATTAGTGACTAATCACGATTAGTGAGGCTAATCCGTTTTGGCCCTGATCGTGGCAAACCGTTGACTTTTCAATCGGGCGGTCAAATGGACTTTGACCGATGACCGTGACGTAGTTCGTGACATCACGAGTTCATAGACAGGTGGCACGTTCAATTCCGACGTTCGTGGAGGAAGTTATGACGTTCGGAAGTTTAGGGGCATTTTGGTAATTTTGGTTAAATAGGGGTCAAATGTTGACTTTTTGACCGGGAGGTCCGATGGCCGAGGGCCAAAGACCGTTACGTAGATAAGGACGATACGAATCCATAGGCAGGCGGCACGCTGAAATCGGACTTCGAACGGGAGAGTTATAGGTCACGGAAGTTCGATTTCACTATGCACGAACTTCGAGACGGGGACGATTTGGCGAAATTTGATTTGGGCAGATATTTTGGTGAGTCCCATGGATGAGTGACAAGTGTCACTCATCCTATTGGCTAAATCCCCCAATTGGTGGATCTATATAATAAAATATTATTATTTTAATTATTTTATAATTAAACCTAACAACCTTAAATCCTAGCCATCCATTTCAATCTCACCTTTTAATCCTCACCCTTCATCTCTCATTCTCTCATCTGATCATCTTCAATCTCTTCTATGTTCTTCCTAAAACCTGAAACCCCCCTTGTTCATTTACATTTTCTTCATTTTCTCCAAAACAGCACACACATCATCACCACTTCCATCACTCTTTGAGTGACCGTGAGGAGTGTGAGGGGCTGAGAAACCGGGGGACTGGACGGTGGACGGCGGAGGACACGGCGGAGGGAAACCCATGAGGTAAGAAAATATTTCAAATTTTGAGATTGAGTTTTGTTAGTTGTTATTCGATTCTAAGGGTTAAGTTAGGTTGCTGGTGGTCCTAGGAGGAGGTTAGGATTGGTTTTGGGGCTTGGGGTGGCCTGGAACGGCCGTGAACGGCGGAGGAAGTCACGGCCGCCATTGATGAGCTTGGAAGGTACGGGTTTGGCTGTTTTTTCTAGTTTTTAAACCCACATAACCCTAGGTTAGGATTAGAGGATGACAATGGGACAAACGGGAGGCATTTTGGGTGGTCGGACGGTGGCGAACCGACCGGGTCAACCCGCAGGTCTGAACGACCCGGTTGCAGGGTTCGGGTCAACCCGTCGAGTGGTTGAAGGTGGTGACGTGGCATGATGATGTGGCACCTGTCAGATTATCAGGTGACGTGGACCACTCATCAGCCGACACGTGTCACATGTCAGTGCACAGTCAGCACTGACATGTCAGTGATGTGGCCCAATCAGGGGCTAACACGTGTCACTGACGTGGACCTGTGTCGTGATGACACGTGGCACATGTCAGACTGCCACGTGGCACTGACAGCACAGTGATGTGGACCAATGGGAGCATGACACGTGGCACATGTCAGATTCTGACATGTCAGACCTGACAGCTGTCAGATGACGTCAGCGATGACGTCAGCAGGTACTGTAGCTGGCGCGTGAAGCCCACGCGCAGCCACTTCAGGCGGCGCGTGAGGGCGCGTGAAGCCCACGCGCAGCCACTTCAGACGGCACGTGAGGGCGCGTGGCAGAGAATCTGGGGAAGGTTCCAACATACGAAATCATCTATTCGATGTAACGAACATTTTGGGACTGGTTTCGTGTCAATCGGACACCGTCTCGATATGTTTCAGGGCATCGGAAGGTTTAGGTTCGGGATTAAAAATAGTTAAAAATACGGGAAAATTACGGGGCTATAGTGGGAGGTTAATTAAGTAGTTAGTAACCATCTATTACGATTTGGACAGGTTTGGGAGTCCCGGTGATGGTGATCGGCTCGGGGAGCCGTATGGCACGCAGATCGAGGCGGCAGCTCGGACGGTCTGTGAGTGGACCTTGTTTTCTAAATTGGTGCATGCATAAATGTTTATTATATGTTTTAAATGCTTGTTTGTAATGCCATGGGTGCATTTGTATGTGGTTACGTATCAGCACGTATTTTGAGGTTTCGGCCTTATACGGTGCTTATACGGGTCTGTATTTCTGTATTGATTTAAATGAACTGGATTTGAATTTCAAAAGGATAAACTCGGGTATGAGACCCATTTGGTTTTGTCTCGGGCATATGACCTCAGATTCCGGGCACGGTGCCCAGCTGATGTCCTATGTTCGGGCACGAGACCCAGTCACTTTACGGCTTTGATTTCAGGTCAGGTCAGGGAACCTTAAATGGATTCCCAGGTTCATGACGGTTTATGGGAACCGGCATGAACCCTTGTTATGGTATCATGGTTCATGACGGTTTATGGGAACCGGCATGAACCCTTGTTGGTTATTACGGTACATGACGGTTTATGGGAACCGTCATGTTACCTGATTATGGATATTATGGATCATGACGGTTCAGGGGAACCGGTCATGAATGTTTATGTTATGTATATATATGTTCATCTACCTTCCTTTACTTCTATTATCTCCTCCGGGGAGGGTCGTTGGCCTGGGTGGACCCCGGAGTAGTCACGGAGCACCGACTGAGTGGAGTCACCCCCCAGTTGGGTTCCTTACTCTCAGGAAGGCTATGATTACTATTACCTCGAGTAAGATCAGTGGTTTGCGGACATTGACCTTGACTTTGAGAAGACTCGGATTGAGACCCGGGTAGCAAGCGCATAGCTTTGGAAACCGTGACAAGATTGGTTGTGTGAATTATATGTATATGTGATGTATGCTATATATGATATATGATGTGTGTTTACACAGGTTTTGGGCAGTGGCCCGTATGGTTAGTTTCTCATGATTTGGGCGAGTCCCTTATGGATTTGGGCAGTGGCCCGTGTACTTGGTTTCAATATGGTTTTCTGGATAAATGGTTTTCGAATGCATGCATGCTTTTTAGTGGAGGGTATAAAGGTCTTCTTTATGAAATATGTTTTTATAAAATCTTTATTTTTGTCCACTCACAGTCTTTCTGTTTTTAATACCCTTCAGGTTGGATACGGTGTGGACTGTAGCAGAGATCGAGATATCACATACCTCCTCCGGATCCTGGCGTACTCTGATAGCCCAGGAGGGCAAAGGTCGGAAATATCCCTTGTTTGACACTTCGTGTCAGACGGGAGCAGGGTCTTCCCGCACTAATCCCGGGGGGATTGGGATGGGTCCTGTCACATAAGCTACGCGTGCTGCCCGGGGTCTCAATCCCGAGTCCAATCCCCGAACCCAGTCCAGGTACAACATCCCAGATGCTAGTGTCCAGACGTCCAATCATAGCAATCCTGCTCCTGAGTCACTATACGGTCCGGTAGCTCCGCACAATGACCCCTCGCAAGCAATGCACCGCGATTTCCCCAATGTCCCAGGCACCTGGAGGAGACCTTCACATTTTCTCGTATCAAGATGGTATATGAAAGACAGTTTTATCAAATCAGTTCACAACATACCAATGAGCCCTGTCCAAAATTTCCATAAAACATCACAATTCCATTTAGGGTCCCCGACCCGAAATCACGTTTATGAAACCAACTGGGCCTCATGCCCGATTCTGTAAATCACTGGGCCCACGGCCCAAATTCACAAATCAATTGGGCCCATGGCCCGATAATATAACTCAAATAGGTCTCAACCCGATTTCGTAAATAACTGGGCCCCTGGCCCGATTTCATAAAGCAATTGGGCCCTTGGCCCGATTACGTAACTCAATTGGACTCCAAGTCCGAGGTTTCCAAAACAATTGGGCCTCATGCCCGAGCTTCTCTTTCCAATTTCAAAACCATTTCATGAAATCATATCCAAAGTCATAAGTATGAAAATCCGTGTAAAACCAGAAAAATCTCGATTTACGTGCAAGCACGTAAATCGCCTCGAAATACGTGAAACCGTATAATTTACCGATATCCAAATTCACATCATACCATCACAATCATAATCCATATAAAATAGTTAAGCATGCAAAGAATTTATAAAACCAAAGTCCACTCACAAACCGTTTAACGATTCGCCTCGATACGAGTGCCATTGGCCTTCCCGGGACCCGTCACTAACACCGAGACTCCCAAACCTGTTCATATCACATTAAAGGGTCACTAACCTCTTCATTAACCTCCTATTCAAGTCCCATAATTTTTCCTAATTTTAACTATTTTTAAACTCGACTTAAAACATTCGGACGTCTCGAACAATATCGAAACGGTGTCCGATCGACACGAAACCAATTCCAAAATGTTCTTTACATTGAATAGATTAAAAGTCATGTTGACCTCATCTCGAGATTCGTGCCCACGCGCCGTCACACGCCGCCGTTAGTGGCTGCGCGTGAAACCCACGCGCCTGCTATAGTGTCATCATCCTCACCCGTTTCTCTGTTAAACGGGTCCTACAACCCGCGTGACGACCCGGTTCAATGTCCGTCAATTCAACCTTAATTACTTCAATTGAGCATTCAATAAGATTCGATTTAAGTCCAATTAGAGGTCTGTAAACTTAATTACACGATTGCTTACCCAAAATCCAACGATTCAACGATGAACACCTGTCACTGTTCCTGCTTCGAATTCCAATGATTTCAACTGGTTTCTTCCAATTGATCCACCCATAAGCATAAGTGAACCATGGGAAACTATTTCCCCTACTCAATTGCATCGTTTGATCACTCAATGATCACGACTCAACCTCGACTTTAGCTCACTGTAACCAGGTCCGTTCAGAGCCAATTGGTTGCCAATTTCCTTCATTCTTTCGATGGTTCTGATCGTGGCACTCCCAGAAGGCTGAAAGTGAGCTCCATTTTGATCCTCAGGGCCCTAGGATTGAATTTCAAATTTTCCCTCTCAAATTCCAAAAATGGTTTTCCACGGTTTTCCTCTCTATCACTCGACCCTCAGTGTATCAGAATGAAGACCACTCAATTCCCACTCAGTTTAATCAATCTGTGCCACCCTAAAAGCTCGTGGAAGCCAACCTGACCACGGAGAAAAGTTTCCAGTAAAGCTTCGAATTTGATTAAAAATGTTGCCCGTGCTTTGTTGGATGAATCCAGCCATGTTCTGATGTCTCTAAGCTTAAACAATTCGTCCCTTTTCAGTCCACTAATAGTTAAACAATAGGATTGATCAGATTCACCACACACGGTGGTGCAGCCATGTTCCCCCCACGGTTTGCTACAGTAACCCGTTGTAGAAATGACCAAAATGCCCTTCACGCATCCAGGCCCATAACTCGGTTATCCGGACTCCGATTGATGCGTGCCGCCTGTCTACGAACTCAGGGCATCGAGACCTTCCTAACGGTCCTTGGCCCTCGGCCATCGGACCTCCCGATCAAAAAGTCAACATTTTCCCTTATTTCGTCCAGATTACGAAAATGCCCTTGGGCTTCCGAACATCAAAACTTTCACCACGAACGTCGGAATCGAACGCACCACCTGTCTATGAACTCGTGACGTCCCAAACTACATCACGATCATTGGTAAAAGTCCATTTGACTGTCCGAATTAAAAGTCAATGTTTTGCCCCTGGGCAAAACGGTCATTTTGCACAATTCGTCCGATTTCACTCCACTAATCCCAGATTATTCATTCTAAATCATAATTGAACAATATTAAATCCCGATACACAGGACGGGTCGTTACATACACAGTTGCTCAAATAGTGACAACCTCGCTCTGATACCACTTGTCAGGACTCTTCCCCAATCCCCCCGGGATTAACGAGGGACGATCCTGATCCCGTCTGACACGGAGTGTCAGACCAGGAAAAATTAAAACCTTTCACCCGAAGGCTTCCAGAGTACATTAGGATCCGGAGGAGGTATGTGATGTCTCGGTCTCTGCTACAGTCCGCATCGTAATCAACCTGAAGGGCATTGAATACAGTAAGGCTGTGATTGGACAAAAATCAATAAGTTCGTAAAACACATTTTATAAAGACCTTTATACCCTTCACTAAAAAGCATGCATGCATAGTAAAACCATTTATCCAATTACATATGTTTAAACAACCATAATCATACGGGCTCCTACCCAAAACCATTTACATAAAACCATAACATAGTAAATATATGTGGGATCTCAGCCCAAATCCATTTATCATCATAAAACACAATTTCGAAAAACATTTGAAAGCATGTTCATCCATATATTTCATATCACCAATCCTGTCACGATAATCTAGCGCTACGCGCGTGCTACCAGGGATCTCAAACCCAAATCTCTCTAGGGTCCACCCAACTGTAGATCAATGACCCTCCTGGAGGTTATGAACCAAAGCTTTTCTGAGAGTAAGGAACCCAACGGGGGCGACTCCACTCAGTCAGTGCTCCGTGACTACTCCGGGGTCCACCCAGGCCAACCACCTTCCCCGGAGGTTACAATACATATATAAAGGATGGCATACAAAAAACTTTTACAATCATTCTTTAAACCTTTCAAGGATTCATGCCCGGCCCCCATAAGCCATCATGAACCATAAAATCCTTTCAAGGGTTCATGCTGATTCCCATAAACAGTCATGAACCATAAAACCTTTCAAGGGTTCATGCCGGTTCCTATAAACCGTCATGAACCGTAAATCCATTTGTGGGTCCCTGACCCGAAATCACAGTCGTAAAACGTAACTGGGCCCTCAGCCCGAATCCATATACAAACTGGACCTCATGCCCAATTCATAAACCAACTGGGCCTCATGCCTGATTTCTTAAACCAAATAGGCCTCGTGCCCGATATCGTAAATCAAATGGGTCTTGTGCTCGATACGTAAGTCAACTGGGCTCCGAGCCCGATTCGTAAACCAACTGGGCGTTCGGCCCGATGCCTTATTAAATCAAATAGACCGCAAGTCTAAGAGTTCGTAAACCAAATGGGACCCATGCCCGATTCCATATTTTCAAATCCGAAAGCAATTTAAGAACCGATTGGGCCTCTGGCCCGAGAACGTAACTAAAAGGGACTTCAAGTTTGAGGGTTTCCAAAACAAATGGGTCTCGAACCCTAGTTTACCTTTTCAAATCCAAAACCATCTCATTAAACTATTTCCAAAACCATAAGTACGAAAAATCAGAGTAAAATCGAAAACCTCGATTTACGTGTAACCACGTAAATCGCCTCGAAATGCGTGAAACCATATAATTCACAATCATCCAATTCAACATCAAAGAATCATATTTATAAACCATATAAAACATTTATGCATGCATCACAGTTTAGAAATCAAGGTCCACTCACAGACCGTCCTAAGCTGCCGTCTCGGTTTGCGTGCTATAAGCCTCACCGGGTAAATTGTCGTCACTGGGACTCCCAAACTTGTCCAAATCAATCTAGAGGGTTACTAACTACCTTATTAACCTCTCATTGAAGCCCCGTAATTTTCCCAAATTTTTAACTATTTTAAATCTCGAACCTAAACCTTCCGATGTCCCGACCATTATCGAGACGGTGTCCGATCGACCCGAACCCAGTCCCAAAATGTTTGTTACATCCAATAGAGTGTTTCACATGTTGAACACTTCCCTAAATTACTGTTCACGTGCCCTCACGTGCCCCAAGAAGGTCCTGCGCGTGGGCCTCACTCGCCAGGAACTATTCATCATCTTCAAGCTCTGTCGAACCGGTCCAGACTGGTTCAACCCGATTCGGTCCAACCGAACCAGCGGTCTCGGTTCAGCCCTATTTCTCCCCTATTTTCAGTCCATTTCTTCCCATTTCTTCCCATTTTAATCCTAAACTCTAAGTCTTAGTCCTAGGAATCTAAAGAGATGATCAACACAAAGAAAAAGGGAAGGAAAACTTCACCTTAGATTGAAACAAAACTGCCGCCTGCAACCTCTCTCCGCCGTGGCCTCCGGCCGTCCCAGCCACTTCTTTTCATCCCAACAGGTCCTCCAGATCACCAGAAAGCCAACCCAACTATTAGAATCGACCCACAAGACCTAAAGCCAAAGTTCAAAATTTTGAAAACTTACCCATGGTTTCGGATTTTCCTCACCGTGGATCGCCGTCGTGGCCCGTCACCGTCCTTCCCTCATCATCTCAGTCTCTCCCTAACTCTCACAAAACCATGAGGACGCAGATATGGTGCTAGTGTGATGTGGTGTGGTGTTTGTTTTAGAGAGAAATGGAGAATGGTGAAATGGTGTTTCGGGTGTGTTTGGAGAAGAAGAAATGATGAAGTCTGATGAAGAAAGGAGGATGGATGGTGGATAAGAAAGGGATGATAAAATGAAGGGCCAAGATTGAGAGAGAGATTAAGGGATATTATAAAATAATCCCAAACTATTAATATAATATAAAACCCACCAATCACCTTTTAGATCCACTTTTTGGGGTAAATGACCATTTGGATGAGTGAAACTTGTCACTCATCCAAGGGTCCCATACTAAAGTCAACCAATCAGCAATGCCAAGTGTCCTCGCCTCGTAATGCGCACATAGTGATTCGTGACCCATTACTTTCTCGTTCGAAGTCTGATTTCAGCGTGCCGCCTGTCTATGGATTCGTATCGTCCTGATCTACATAAAGGTCCTCTGCCCTCGACCATCGGACCTCCCAAGTAAAAATTCAACTATTTGCCCCGTTTTAACCAAATTACCAAAGTACCCTTGAACTTCCGAACGTCATAACTTTTTCCTCGAATGTCGGAATCGAACGTGCCCACTGTCTATGAACTCATGACTTCCTGAACTACGTCACAGTCATCGGTCAAAGTCCATTTGACCGCCTGATTGAAAAGTCAACATTTTGCCCACGACTAGGGGCAAAACAGTCATTTTGCATCATTCGTCCGATTTCGCTCTGCTAATTACTGATTAACCTCACTAATCCTGATTAGTCACTAATCTAATCCCAGAATTCGGTACGGGTCGTTACATGGACCCATAAAACCGGTTTTGTGTTTACTTAGCTATGACCTCCTCATCCATTCTTGACGGTCCTACAGCCTCCCACAGTCTCTCTCAGTCCCTCTGTGACGACCCATCCCCAATTAGCATGATTAATTAAGGATTAATGACGTATTAGCGAGGCTAATCAGGGATTAGACGAGGATTAATGGACGAGTAAGGCGAAATGACGATTTTTCCCTTATAATGGGCGAATCGTTGATTTTTCATTCAGGCGATCAAATGGACTTTGGCCGATAACTGTGACGTATTTCGGGACGTCACGAGTTCATTGACAGGTGGCACGCTCGATTTTGACGTTCGAGGAAGAAGTTATGAATTTCGGACTATCGACGGAAAAATTAAGGTTCACATAAATACGAACGCACTATTGCATGAATTACGAAACGGATGCTTTTGGAATTAAGTGGGGCCTAGATATTTTTCATTGAACCAATGGATGAGTGACAAGTGTCACTCATCAGTTCCCATTCATGAATATCCTCCCCTTTCTTCATCGATCATTTTTCTTCATTTCCAAACCCGATCTCCCTTCCACCCCAAACCCAAACCAATCTCCCTTATGACCAAGACTGAGACCAAGGGAAGGAAGAGAGAACAAGATGATAGTGGTGGCCGGCCAGGTTGGCACCACCGTGCCCGGCTGAGATCCGAACCTGAGAAAGTACTCGGTTTATCCATTTTTCCCTTATATTTTGATTTACACATTATGGTTTGTTTTGGATGTTTGGATAATGATTAATGAGTTTCTAGGGGGGTTTTAAGAGGCTTTTGAGGGCGGTTCACGGCTGACGAGGCCTTGAGGGTGACCGGAAAAACAGAGGCCGTGAGCCTCTTTGAACATGGATAGGATTTAGTGGTTTTGTTTATGTTTTGATGATTGGAATGGATAGGAAACATCAAAATAGGAAGATTAGGATCGAAAAGAAGAAGATTGGACAAAAAATGAAGAGTGTAGAGCCCTGGACCGGTCACGCCGGTCCAGTTAGACCGGTTGCACATGCTGGACCGGACCAGCCGGTTCGGCCAAGGAAGAAGATGAACTGTCTGGTGCGTGAGGCCCACGCGCAGAACCTTCCTTGGGCGCGTGCGAGCACATGGCAGGGAATTTGGGGAAGTTTTCAACATGTCCAATCATCTATTCGATGTAACGAACATTTTGGGACTGGTTTCGTGTCAATCGGACATCGTTTCAATATAGTTCGGGTTGTCCGAAGGTTTAGGTTGGCGTTTAAAAATAGTTAGAAATTCTGGAAAATTATGGGGCTTTAGTGGGGGGTTATTTAAGTAGTTAATAACCTTTTATTACGATTTGGACAGGTTTGGGTATCTTGGAGGCGACGTTTGTCCCGGGAAGACGTTATGGCACACGTATCGAGGCGTGGCTTCGGACGGTCTGTGAGTGGACTTGTTTTATGAATTAAATGCATGCATAAATGTTTTATAATTGTTTTAGAATATATTTTGTGATGCCATGAGTGAATGTTTTTGTGGTAGCCTAGGATTTACATATTTGCACGTATTTTGAGATTTACGGTCTTATACGATGCTTATACGTGCTAGGTTTTCAATGATGGTTTCATAAATTGGTTTTGGATTTGGAAATATGAATCGGGCACGAGACCCATTTGATTTATGAACTCTTGGACTTGGAGTCCATTTGATTTGACGAAGAATCAGACCGAGGGTCCATTTGAGTTATACGATCAGACCGAGGATCCCGTTGGTTTATGAGTTCGAGCTTGAGGCCCATTTGACTGTAGTATAGAGCTTGAGGCCCTATTGGTTGTGAAATCGGGCTTGAGGCCCTGTTGATTTGTGGTTTCGGGCTTAGGCCCCAATTAAATGCGGTATCGGGCTTGAGGCCCTGTTGATTGTAACATCGGGCTTGAGTCTCAGTTCAATTTATGAAATGAGAATTCGGGCATGAGACCCTGTTAAACTGTGGATTTAGGCCGCGGCCTGTGAAATTTATTTGAATCGAATTCGAGGAATCCCATTGAGATGAATCGGGTATGAGACCCAGTTGAAATATGTTTTGAGAAAGAAAGTGTTTTGGAAAGTGTATGAAACCCTACATATGATTATATGGTCTCCTCCAGACGTCGACCTGGAGAGTCACGATCCACAGACCAGAATGGGTATCCCCATAGGGATCCCGTTCCAGGAGTGGGGGTTGCGATTTATGATGTGGTCCCGGACCAGATTCCGGAGAGATATGTGGACTAGATCCCGAGATAAAGCTCTGACTAGATCCAGAGATTGAGCCTCCAAGATGGAGAATTCCTGGGAGAAGACTCGGAGTGAGACCCCGAGTGGTGTGTGCACACTAGTATAGAGATAAGTAATTGTGACATATATCAGGGATGTGTTCCCTAGGGGTTGTGTGCCTCGAGTTGGCATCTTCTTGGAAGTGCCGCGGATGGGTTATACATATGCGTACGTATGTGGTTCTTTTAGAAAGTGATTTGGGGGCGGAGACCCCGTGTTTTATGATTCGGATAGTGGTTTGGGCTGAGACCCACGTGACATGATTTTGGGGCTGAGTCCCTATTGATTTGATTTACCGTGTTCCATTTTTTCAAGTTTGTGATTTCGGGTCGGGGACCCATAAATGGATTTATGGTTTATGGGGATCGGCATGAACCCTTGAAAGGTTTTTATGGGTCATGACAGTTTATGGGAACCGGGAATGAACCCTTGAATGATTTTGAGAATATGTATGATAAATGAAATGGTTTTATGAATGTTTTGATAAACGGTTTTTAAATGCATGCATATGCTTTTAGTGAAGGGCATAAATGTCTTTAAGTGAAAATGTTTTTATTGAAATGCTTATTTTTTCCACTCACAACTTTTGATGTTTTAATGCCCTTCAGGATGATCACGGATGCGGGCTGTAGCAGAGACGAGACATCACACTCCTCTTCCTACGATCCTGGCGTACTCTGGAAGCCCGGTGAGGGCTAGAGACGGAATTCTCCCGCGTGTCAGACAGGATCAAGCGCGTCCCACGTTAATCCTAGGGGATTTGGGATGGGTCCTGACACCTTCACTCGTCCTCATTCATCCTCAGGAGCCCTCAATCAAACCAGCAAGGGAAGGGGGACTTTGGGTGGTTTGGGTTTGAATGAAACAGATGAAGATGAAGGGATGGGTGCATGTATGTGTGATGATAGGTAATGGATCCATTACACCTGGAAAAAATATATGGGGCCCACTCAAGACAAAAGCCCACCCATCTCGTAATTCGTACAATAGTACCCGAAACTTTCATGAACCGTAACTTTCCCGTCGAATGTCCGATTTTGACATGCCGCCTGTCTACAAACTCATATCGGCTCGATCTACATAACGGTTCTTGGTCCACGTGCATTGGACCAACCAGGTCAAAAGTTAACTTTTTGCCCTAGTCTAGGGGCAAAATCATAATTTCACCCCTAACGTCCAACAATACTCGTCTAATTACCGATTAGCCTTGCTAATCCTCGATTAATTCTTAATTAATCCCAAACACCGTAAACATACACGTCCGACACAAACACCGTACAAATTGGTACCTACTATCACCAGAGCTTCCAAAGCTCCAACTCAACTCTCGAGAAGCCACACGTCGGTTCGTAAGTCTCACTCGAGACACCGACACTCGTCAATCTTGCCTGCCACTCACTCTGATAGGTCTGCCATACTAAGTTGACCTCGTAGTTGGATTTTCAGCCTTACAACCCTTCTCATCCGACAATCGAAGCTGACATCCTGCTCATCGTTCCACCAGACAACTATCCGCTAGATCCTGCGGTCACAATGGCATGAATCTCACCTTACAGGCCAAACTCAAATCTGCGGCATTTATCGACCTCGGTACTCACATCAGTCACCGCTTTCGTTTTCCCATGCTCATACTGACTCTCACTAGAGTCCTATCACTACATACCAATTCAAGTTTGTCGGATACCAATCCATCCCATTACCACAATATGCCAGATTGACTACGTAAGTAAGCCAATCCCATCTACAACTATCGTGACCAGCTGGAAACTCCCGGCTCCATTGCGCTTTCGTTGCGCTACTTTGATCTAGACTCGTTCTCAAGTCCCCACATCGTATCTCATGTCACTCAGCGACCTACACTGAAATCTTGACTCATCTCGAGTCCCACACTATCGACTCACGTATCCTGTCGATACTCAATCGACATCTCACCCCTCCTGGTGTATCTAGACCCCATCGAATAGTTGCCTCAGCAAGAATAGTCACATGCATAATCACTAGGGTTCCTCTGGTCCATATGGCTCGGAGCTCTCGGCTCACATAAACATTGAACCCTATTAATCCCCTATGATCGAGCACACAGTATTCGACGTCCAGTCAACACATCATCATGTCGGAACAAATCTGATCATAATCCTCGTCGAAATGTCACCATCGGATCTAATCCGATCACCATCTCATGTCTATCTAGGACTATTCATTAGACAAAACACTCATCCTGACACGACCCATGACAGGACCCGCCCCGATCCCACAAGGACCACAAGGGGACGTGCCCTGCTCCCGTCTGACACCCAATAATTCATACCAATTTTAACCTCAAAAAATTTAAATGCATAAATAACCAAATTAAAGTCATACATCAAATCCGAATTAAACGAATGTCAGACAAGGGATGAAATCCAAAATTACAAATTTGCGAGCACGACTCTAAAGTAAACCTGCGGGTACACCGCCCAGCAGGGGTTCAGATACGCAGAAGTAGATCTATGCCTCAGCCTCTGGTTCCTCCTCTACCTCAGTTTCCCGACCTGGAGGGGTTATCAAAACATTAAGGGTGAGTGGACCGAACTCAAGTTTATGAAATCGTTTGATAAGTAAAACATATAATTTACCCCTCCGTTTTCCAAACATGCGTGCATCATAATTCAAAATCATAAACCATATAATATGAACCATAAGGCATATAATAAAACCATAAGTATAATTTTAGTTGCTGCACTATACACTCCAATCCCGACATCCCTGATGTCTGACGTCCCTGACGTCCAATAAGGTCACAATCACAAGGCTACGCGTGCCACTCAGGTCTCAATTTTCCGAGTTAAATCCCTGAACCCCGTTCGGGTACAGCATCACCTGATGCAGCATCACCTGATGCTTAGCGTCATAGACGCTGGACGTACTAGACGCCCGTGACCTCTCCGGGGTACCTCGCCGGAGGAGACAATATAATATGGAAGGATCTATACAGTGCAGTAACAAATGCATTTTATTGATATCCACATGCAAGGCATATATATACATAGATAAAATCCGAACCAATCATTAAGTTTCACCAGACGGGTCTCAAGCCCAAATACCGTGAAACATGCCATAACCATATTTTCCATATCCTCAAAACCATTATTGTTTTAGCATGTGAATAAGTATAAATAACCAGAAAACATTTATGCACGCAAGGGTTTAAGAAAATGGTCCACTCACAGTACAATCCTGCTAGAAACCGAACGTATACCCTCGTCCTGGTACAAATGTACAATCCCTGTCAAGTCCAAAGTATTCGTAAAGGTCAATACAAACCCCTAACATTCAACCATGAAAGCCTAGGCCGAAACCGGCCCGGGAAAGCCGCCCGAACGTGCTTCCCAAGGAAATAAACCTTAATTTGACCAACTTAATGATCTCCGATCGACCCGAAACCACCGCCATTGGATCCGGATCGTCGAAACCTAAAGGATGGTGGTGGTCCCACCAGAAACACTGTTCACACGCGCCCCCACGCGCCGGTCAACGCGGCGGTCAACGCTGGAGCAGTCCTGCTGACGTCATCGCTGACGTCACTGCTGACGTCATCATGACGTCATGCTGACGTCATCTGACAGCTGTCAGGTCTGACGTGTCAGACTCTGACAGGTGCCACGTGTCAACATCCGATTGGTCCACCTCGCTGATCTGTCAGGCCACGTGTCAGATCTGACATGTGCCACGTGTCAGCACGGCACTGGTCCACGTCACTGACATGTCAGTGACACGTGGCAGTCCCTGACTGGTCCATGTCACTGACATGTCAGTGCTGACTGTGCACTGACATGTGACACGTGTCGGCTCACGGTTGGTCCACGTCACCTGACAGACTGACAGGGTGCCACGTCATCACCGCTGTCCTCAGACGGGTTGACCCGAAAACCTGCAACTCGGGTCGATCAGACCCGCAATCAAGACCCGGTCACCATTTCTTCATTTCACAACCATTTCAGTCCTAGTTTGTTCCTAGATGCTCGTCGCAATCCCAGAAAGGGTTCTATGGAATAAAAATCGAGAAAAACAGACAGGATCGAGGGCTTACCTCGAAGAACAGAACCGGTTTCCGTCGCCGTTTAGTCACCGCCCTGAGCTCCTCCGGCCACGAGTTCAATTCCAGTAAGTCCCTGGCAGTTCCTAGATCTATCAGGATTCAATAAGGACAAATCAAAACGCGGGAAATGGGTTTACCAAAAACTGGGTTTGAAACCGTCACGGTTTCCCCCGCTTCCTTCCTCGCCGCCGTCCTCCGCCGTGATCACTGCCGTCGCTCAGCCTCACCAGGGAGTCCCCCAACACGCAGACACAGTGAGTGGGTGATTAGCTGGGATGCTTGATCGAAATGGACAGAGTGTACGATTCGGGTAGGAAATATAAAGAAATGGAGGGAAGGAAACGGACGGCCCAGATTTGATCTCCATGATTAGATCAAGGGCTCAGATTAGATCAGGGGTTTTCAATCCAAGGGCTGGAATTTAAAGCTGATTTAAATGTTAATTAATCCAATAGTGGATCTGATCCAATCTAGCCAATGGGTGAGTGACACTTGTCACTCACCAGGTGTCCTCCAATCAGATTTCCTGAATATAATATTCGACACGAAAACCGAGACACAAATTTCCCGAATTCACGTTTCTGACCATAACTTCCTCGTACGAAGTCCGATTTCGGCGTGCCGCCTGTCTACGGACTCAGGACGTCGAGGCCTACCCAACGGTCCTTGAGTCAACTGAAAATTAGTTGTCAAAAGAAAAGTCAACATTTTCCCCCGAGAGTCCAAATTACGGTAATGCCCCTGAACTTCCGATAGTCATAACTTTTACCCTGATCGTCCGAATTGGACGTGCCACCTGTCTATGAACTCGTGACGTCCCGAACTACGTCACGGTCATAGGTCAATGTTCATTTAGTTCATCAATCAAAAAGTGATCAATTGACCATACCATTCACAAGGGTAAAATCGTCAAATCACACATTAAATTACAATATGGGAATCCTCGAATTTCCGGGGTGTTACAACCTTCCCCCCTTGAGAAATTTCGTCCCAAAATTTCATAGAAACAAATGAGGAAATTGTTCTCGCATCTGAGCCTCAGGCTCCCATGTGGCTTCTTCCACATTCTGGTTTCTCCAGAGAATCTTCACGAGAGGGATCGTCTTCCAACGTAGTACATTGTCCTTCCGATCCAAGATCTGTACTGGTTGTTCTTCAAAGCTCAAATCCTCCCGTAGTTCAACAGGTTGTTCCCCAAGTACATGAGAAGCATCACGTACGTACATCCGCAACATCGATACATGGAAAACATCGTGAACTCTCGATAGTTCTGGGGGTAGCGCCAATCTGTATGCAACTCTGCCAATTCTCTCCACGATTTCATAAGGTCCGATAAAACGCGGACTCAATTTCCCCCGTCGGCCAAAACGGATAATCCCTTTCCACAGAGACAACTTCAGGAAGACAAAATCTCCCACTTCAAACTGCAAGTCTCGAATCCGTCGATCGGCATAACTTTTCTGGCGATCCTGTGCCACCTTCAATCTCTCCTTGATCACGCGAACAGTTTCCATGGTTAAGTCCATCATCTCCGGCCCTAAAGCCGCTCGCTCTCCTATCTCCGTCCAGCAGATAGGTGTCCTGCACTGTCGACCATACAGTGCCTCATAAGGTGCCATCCCGATGCTTGCCTGATAGCTGTTGTTGTAAGCGAATTCCATCAATGGCAAATGAGTATCCCAAGAGTCCTGAAACTGTAGTACACATGACCTCATCATGTCCTCCAAGGTCTGAATGGTTCTCTCAGACTGTCCATCGGTCTGTGGATGGAAAGCAGTACTGAAACGTAAGGTTGTTCCCAAAGTAGCTTGCAAACTCCGCCAGAACCTGGAAGTGAAACGCGGATCACGATTGGACACGATCGATTCCGGCGTACAATGAAGTCGTATGATTTCCTTCACAAACAACTGAGCCAGTCGGTTAGGTTTATAGGTTTCCTGAACTGGCAGAAAATGGGCTGATTTGGTTAACCGATCCACGATCACCCATACTCCGTCCACTCCACTCTGAGCCCTCGGTAACTTAAAGACGAAGTCCATGGTGATGTGATCCCACTTCCACTCAGGAATCGGAAGTGGCTGCATAGCCCCATACGGTCTCTGCCGTTCCACCTTAACCTGCTGACAGGTTAAGCATTTGCTCACGAACTCAGCAATATCCTTCTTCATTCCTGGCCACCAATAATGGTTCCGGAGGGTACTGTACATCTTTGTACCTCCCGGATGCATGGCATAGGCCGAACTATGGGCCTCCTCAAGAATCTCGGCCCGTAACTCTGCCACTGCAGGTACACACAAACGGCCCAATTTCACAAGTGCTCCATCGTCCCGGATGGTAAAATCCTGTCTCCCCTCCGCATCGACCTCAATTCTGTAAATACAGAGTATCGGATCCTGAAGTTGTGCCTCGATGATCCGATCAATCAGTACTGGTCGTACATGGAAGCTGGCCAACAAAGCTCCATGCTTATCCGTACCCAAGATAACTCCCGCCTTCCGGAGTTCCACTAGCAAGGGAAGATACACCATCCCTAGGTGTGCAACGGATCCTGCTAACTTCCTGCTGAGTGCATCAGCCACCATGTTGGCCTTACCCGGATGGTACTCGATCGTACAGTCATAGTCCTTCAGCAGCTCCAACCATCTTCGTTGTCTCATGTTAAGCTCCTTCTGAGTGAATAAGTATTTAAGACTCTGGTGGTCGGTGTATATCCGACACGTTGCGCCGAATAGATAATGTCTCCAGATTTTGAGAGCATGAACCACCGCCCCCAACTCCAAATCATGGGTAGGGTAGTTCAACTCATGAGTCTTCAGCTGCCGGGATGCATAGGCGATAACCTTGCCAGTTTGCATCAACACGCAGCCCAACCCTTGCAGTGAGGCGTCACTGAAAACCACAAACTCTCCACTGTCATCCGGCAATGCAAGGACAGGTGCAGTGGTCAATCGATCTTTCAACTCTTGAAAGCTCCGATCGCACTGCTCGTCCCAGATAAACTTTACTCCCTTCTGAGTCAAACGAGTCAATGGTGCAGCAATTTTGGAGAAGCCCTCCACGAATCTCCGGTAGTAACCTGCTAATCCGACGAAACTCCGCACCTCGGTTACTGTTGTCGGTTTAGCCCAGTTGGTCACCGCTTCTGTTTTCTGGGGGTCCACGCAAATCCCATCCGTCGATATCACGTGTCCCAGAAAACCAATACTGCTTAGCCAAAACTGACACTTGCTCAATTTGGCGTACAATTGTTCTTGTCTCAGTCTCTCCAAGACCAACCGTAGATGTTCTTCATGTGCACGGGCACTCCTCGAGTATACCAAAATATCATCGATGAACACAATCACGAACTTATCCAGGTAGGGTCGGAAGACCCAGTTCATCAGATCCATGAATGCTGCTGGAGCATTCGTCAAACCAAATGGCATAACAAGGAACTCGTAGTGTCCGTAACGGGTTCGAAAAGCAGTTTTCGGAATATCCTCCTCCGAAATCCTCAGTTGGTGATACCCAGACCGCAAATCAATTTTCGAGAAGCACTGAGCTCCCCGCAACTGGTTGAAAAGGTCATCGATCCTGGGTAGAGGATACTGATTCCTCAGCGTCACCCTGTTGAGTTGTCGATAGTCAATACATAAACAGAGACTTCCTTCCTTCTTCTTTACGAACAACACCGGTGCTCCCCACGGTGAAGTACTCGGTCGGACATATCCCAAATCTACCAACTCCTGCAATTGAGTCTTGAGTTCTCGTAACTCGGCTGGCGCCATCCGGTATGGTGCCTGGGATATAGGTCGGGTACCCGGGAGTAGTTCAATAGTAAACTCAATCTCCCGCGATGGTGGCAATCCAGGTAAGTCTTCCGGGAATACATCCGGAAACTCACAGACCACCGGTATTTCGTCGATAACCGGAGTATCGACCTGTTCCGACACGGCATGCGCCAGATAACCCTGGCATCCCTTCCGTAGAAGTTTGGTAGCAGTAAGTGACGAAATCACTTCAGGAGGCGAACCATCACGTTCCCCCTGAAAGATAACTTCCGGCAAACCCGGGCTCCGCAAAATCACTTGCTTGCTACAGCAGTCGATGAGCGATCCGTGCTCCGACAGCCAATCCATCCCTAGGATTATATCGAAGTCGTGGATATCCAAAATAATTAAGTCTGCAGGTAAATCCACATCCTCAATTCTTACCGGGCACCTCCGAATCACCTGATTCACAAGGTACACGGTACCCATCGGGGTGCCAACACCCATTTCGAAATCTAAGGCTGATAACACACAATCAAGCATACCAGCACAACTCCTCGAAATAAAAGAATGTGTAGCCCCCGCATCCATTAATACACGTACAAGAAAATTAAAGATATGTAGTGTACCTGTGACCACGCCTGGAGCAGTCCTCGCCTGCTGCTGGGTCATTGCAAACACTTGGGCCCTCGGCCCTCCGTTCCGTCCGCGCCCACGCGCGCCACGCCCAGCACCACGGTCACCTCCCTGACCGCGACTTCCATTAGTGTGGGAAGCCGTGCTCTGCACCACACTTAAGCCCCCAGCGTCGTTGTTCTTGGACAACTGCGGACAATTATTGGCATAGTGGCCCACCTCCTCGCAAGCGAAACAAGTTACCAGCCTTGGCCTGTCCGAATGCCCGCCAGAAGCACCGCTCCAAGATGAGCGTTGTCCAGAGTTGTATCCAGATCCTCTGCCCTGAGAGCCTCCACGTCGACCCGACCAGCCACGACCCTTGAAGGATGAGGGTGCTCCCCTGTAGCTCCCTCCCTTGTTGTTCTTATGGCCCGATGGCCCAAGATGTGGGCGATCCTGACGTCGCCCCTCCCCCGAAGGTTGTCGTGATTGGTGTGCCGCCAGACTGGCCTCGACACGCACCGCTGCGTCGACCATATCTCTCAGAGAGGCATGAGTGGTAGCAGTCACAATGGCCCGGATCTCCCCTCGGAGTCCAAGCTCAAACCGCTGGCATTTGTCCTCCTCCGTGCTTACGAATGAAGCAGCGAACCGGGAAAGTTTCCCGAAAGTTTGCTCGTAGTCTGCAACAGACATGTCACCCTGCTCCAGCCGCAGGAATTCCGCCTCCCGCGCCGCGCGAAAGGATCGCGGGTAGTACTGGTCCAGAAATCTGGAACGGAAAGCTTCCCAGGTAGTGGTATGGACAGACCACCCAGACATTTCGAGTCCGTGCCACCACTGGTAGGCTCCTCCTTCCAGTAAGAAGGCCGCCAGAGTCACTCGTTCGCCCGGAGGGCAGTGCATCACCGAGAAGATCCTCTCCCACTTGGTGATCCAGTCGTGGGCATCCTCGGGGTTTGATCCCCCGCAGAAAGGAGTGGCTCCCAAACGTTGAGCCCTTTCAATGCTCACGCATTCCATCTCTCTTTCTAGATCCTCGTCCGTTCGAGTATGAGGAATTCTCCTAGGAGGCATAACCAACTGTTAAGAGGCATAAATCAGAAAACAATATTCTTAAAAGTCGAGAAGTAACTAGTACTAATCGCTAGTCTAGCATGCTGACCAATACCCTAGTACTGACCACAACCTAGTGCTCTGATACCAAGCTGACAGGACCCGCCCCGATCCCACAGGGACCACAAGAGGACGTGCCCTGCTCCCGTCTGACACCCAATAATTCATACCAATTTTAACCTCAAAACATTAAATGCATAAATAACCAAATTAAAGTCATACATCAAATCCGAATTAAACGAATGTCAGACAAGGGATGAAATCCAAAATTACAAATTTGCGAGCACGACTCTAAAGTAAACCTGCGGGTACACCGCCCAGCAGGGGTTCAGGTACGCAGAAGTAGATCTATGCCTCAGCCTCTGGTTCCTCCTCTACCTCAGTTTCCCGACCTGGAGGGGTTATCAAAACATTAAGGGTGAGTGGACCGAAACTCAAGTTTATGAAATCGTTTGATAAGTAAAACATATAATTTACCCCTCCGTTTTCCAAACATGCGTGCATCATAATTCAAAATCATAAACCATATAATATGAACCATAAGGCATATAATAAAACCATAAGTATAATTTTAGTTGCTGCACTATACACTCCAATCCCGACATCCCTGATGTCTGACGTCCCTGACGTCCAATAAGGTCACAATCACAAGGCTACGCGTGCCACTCGGGTCTCAATTTTCCGAGTTAAATCCCCGAACCCCGTTCGGGTACAGCATCACCTGATGCAGCATCACCTGATGCTTAGCGTCATAGACGCTGGACGTACTAGACGCCCGTGACCTCTCCGGAGTACCTCGCCGGAGGAGACAATATAATATGGAAGGATCTATACAGTGCAGTAACAAATGCATTTTATTGATATCCACATGCAAGGCATATATATACATAGATAAAATCCGAACCAATCATTAAGTTTCACCAGACGGGTCTCAAGCCCAAATACCGTGAAACATGCCATAACCATATTTTCCATATCCTCAAAACCATTATTGTTTTAGCATGTGAATAAGTATAAATAACCAGAAAACATTTATGCACGCAAGGGTTTAAGAAAATGGTCCACTCACAGTACAATCCTGCTAGAAACCGAACGTATACCCTCGTCCTGGTACAAATGTACAATCCCTGTCAAGTCCAAAGTATTCGTAAAGGTCAATACAAACCCCTAACATTCAACCATGAAAGCCTAGGGCGAAACCGGCCCGGGAAAGCCGCCCGAACGCGCTTCCCAAGGAAATAAACCTTAATTTGACCAACTTAATGATCTCCGATCGACCCGAAACCACCGCCATTGGATCCGGATCGTCGAAACCTAAAGGATGGTGGTGGTCCCACCAGAAACACTGTTCACACGCGCCCCCACGCGCCGGTCAACGCGGCGGTCAACGCTGGAGCAGTCCTGCTGACGTCATCGCTGACGTCACTGCTGACGTCATCATGACGTCATGCTGACGTCATCTGACAGCTGTCAGGTCTGACGTGTCAGACTCTGACAGGTGCCACGTGTCAACATCCGATTGGTCCACCTCGCTGATCTGTCAGGCCACGTGTCAGATCTGACATGTGCCACGTGTCAGCACGGCACTGGTCCACGTCACTGACATGTCAGTGACACGTGGCAGTCCCTGACTGGTCCATGTCACTGACATGTCAGTGCTGACTGTGCACTGACATGTGACACGTGTCGGCTCACGGTTGGTCCACGTCACCTGACAGACTGACAGGGTGCCACGTCATCACCGCTGTCCTCAGACGGGTTGACCCGAAAACCTGCAACTCGGGTCGATCAGACCCGCGATCAAGACCCGGTCACCATTTCTTCATTTCACAACCATTTCAGTCCTAGTTTGTTCCTAGATGCTCGTCGCAATCCCAGAAAGGGTTCTATGGAATAAAAATCGAGAAAAACAGACAGGATCGAGGGCTTACCTCGAAGAACAGAACCGGTTTCCGTCGCCGTTTAGTCACCGCCCTGAGCTCCTCCGGCCACGAGTTCAATTCCAGTAAGTCCCTGGCAGTTCCTAGATCTATCAGGATTCAATAAGGACAAATCAAAACGCGGGAAATGGGTTTACCAAAAACTGGGTTTGAAACCGTCACGGTTTCCCCCGCTTCCTTCCTCGCCGCCGTCCTCCGCCGTGATCACTGCCGTCGCTCAGCCTCACCAGGGAGTCCCCCAACACGCAGACACAGTGAGTGGGTGATTAGCTGGGATGCTTGATCGAAATGGACAGAGTGTGCGATTCGGGTAGGAAATATAAAGAAATGGAGGGAAGGAAACGGACGGCCCAGATTTGATCTCCATGATTAGATCAAGGGCTCAGATTAGATCAGGGGTTTTCAATCCAAGGGCTGGAATTTAAAGCTGATTTAAATGTTAATTAATCCAATAGTGGATCTGATCCAATCTAGCCAATGGGTGAGTGACACTTGTCACTCACCAGGTGTCCTCCAATCAGATTTCCTGAATATAATATTCGACACGAAAACCGAGACACAAATTTCCCGAATTCACGTTTCTGACCATAACTTCCTCGTACGAAGTCCGATTTCGGCGTGCCGCCTGTCTACGGACTCAGGACGTCGAGGCCTACCCAACGGTCCTTGAGTCAACTGAAAATTAGTTGTCAAAAGAAAAGTCAACATTTTCCCCCGAGAGTCCAAATTACGATAATGCCCCTGAACTTCCGATAGTCATAACTTTTACCCTGATCGTCCGAATTGGACGTGCCACCTGTCTATGAACTTGTGACGTCCCGAACTACGTCACGGTCATAGGTCAAAGTTCATTTAGTTCATCAATCAAAAAGTCATCAATTGACCATACCATTCACAAGGGTAAAATCGTCAAATCACACATTAAATTACAATATGGGAATCCTCGAATTTCCGGGGTGTTACAACCCATTCCAATCCCCATGGGATTATCGCGGGATGTGCCATGCTCTCGTCTGACAAGGGATAACTCAAATCTCAACCCGTTCGGGGCTTCTAGAACGCGCCAGGATCGGTGGAGGAGTGCGATGTCTCGGTCTCTACTACAGCTGCATCTGTGATCAACCTAAAGGGCATTAAAACTATTAAAAGCTGTGAGTGGACGAAAATCAATAGTTTAATAAATGTACATTTCATAAGAAGACATTTATACTCTTCACTAAAAAGTATGCATGCATTCGAAAACCAATAATCAAACCATTTACTCTAATTAAATCATTAGGGTCATAGCCCAAAACCATAAATCCAAGTATGTGGGAACTCAACCCAAAACCATAAATCCAAGTATGTGGGCCACTGCCCAAAACCACCAACACTGAAATTCCATTTCATAAATCCCATAAATCTGAAATCCACATACATAAGCCAGTAAAGCCATGAATCACAATTCAATCCAATACCGTTATATACCAATCCTCAGCATCCCAGATGCTTAGCGTCCCAGACGCCTGACGTCCCAGAAGTCATGTCACGGTCCAAGCTACGCGTGCTACCCGAGGTCTCAACCCGAGTCAATCTCTGACATCCCAGATGTCTGACGTCTCAGCCGTCTAGTAATTGTGCTCCTAATTCACTATACGATCAGGTCGCTCCATGTAGTGACCCCTCGCAGGCAACGCTCTGTGACTACTCCAGCGTCCCAGACGACTGGAGGAGACAATCCATAGATATAAGGATGGTATATGGAAAACCTTTCATAAATCATCTCAAACTATTCAAATGGGCCTATGCCCGGAATTTCCATAAAACCATCGTAATCCACTAATCTGATTTCTCAAATCCAAATCCATTTATCCAAATCCATTTATGGGTCCCCGACCCGAAATCACATTCATGAAACACAACTGGGCCTCATGCCCGATTTTGTAAACCAACTGGGCCCCTAGCCCGATGCCTCATTCAATCAAATGGACTCCAAGTTCGATAGTTTGTAAACCAAATGGGTCTCAAGCCCAATTCCATATTTCCAAATCCAAAATCATACCATTGAACCATTATTAAAACCACAATCACGTAGAAATATAGTATAAAACCATAAACCTTGATATACGTGCAAATACAAAAATTATCTCGAAATACTTGCAAATATGTAAATCACCAATGCCACAATCATCATCATAAAAATCACATATGTAAAAATTATAAAACAGTTATGCATGCATCACAGTTTAGGAAACAAGGTACACTCACAGACTGTCCTACGTTGCCACCTCGATATGCTTGCCATAAGCCTCCCCGGGCTAAATCACCGTCCTCAGAATATCCGAACTTATCCAAATCATACTAGAGGGTTACTAACTACTTCAATACCTCTCATTAAAGCCCCCTAATTTTCTGGGATTTTTAAACGTATTTTTCATAGACTTTAAACCTTCGGACACCCAAAACTACCCTAAAACGGTATCCGATCGACACGAAACTAGTTCCAAAATGTTCGTTACATCGAAAGGATGATTTCATATGTTGAACACGACTCCCAAAACTGCCCCACGCACTGCCCAAAGGCGCTGCGCATGGGCTTCACGTGACGGGGTACTATTCATCGTCTTCCTTGATCATTCTGGTTCAGAACGGTTCAACTGTTCAGTCGGTCCAACTGTTCAGTCAGTCCAACTGAACCAGGGTGACTGGTTTAGGGTCCTAACTCCTATGTTTTCAGTTCGTTTTCATCCATTTTCATTCCTAAACCTTCATCTAATCATTCCTAATCGATTTATGACTTCAAAACTGGAAAGTAAGCACTAGAAATTACCTCCCTGATCGACGATCAAACCTTCAAAGCTCCTCCTCTGTGTTCTCGTGACTTCGACCACCGTTGGCCTCCGTGTCAAGGCCACGAGCTTCCTATCATCCTCCAAAACAGATTCCAATCGTCAAAACCACACAACAAACACCAAATCTCAACTTACCATTTTTGGATCAAAACAGGGCACTCTCGTGTTTTTCACTTACCTCGTCTTCGCGAGCACCGCTGTGGCCACTGTTGGGTTCGCCTCGACCTCAGTACATCCTCCCATCCTCCAAAACTTTCAACAGCCCTCAAAATCCATCCTTGCATTTTGAACCCGAAGCTCACCTTCTCGGTTTTCCCCGACCACCGTGAACGACGGTCGACACTGTTGGTACCACCGTAATTCCCTCACATCACTCTTCAACTTTCGTTCATAGTCCAGGGACGATAGATTAGGATTTGGGGTTGTTTATGAGGAATTTGGTTTTACGGTTTAGCAGAAAGGGTGAGGATGTTCGATGATGAAGATGATGATGATCATCTGAGAGGAATGAAGATGGAATGAGTGGTGAGGATGAGAAGATTGAGAGAGATGAACGGCTGGGGTAAGGGATGTGTATGAGTGTTTGTTTTCAAACAATTACAAATGGACCAATGGGAAACAAGATCCAAAATTTAGGGGTCTCAAGCCATGGGATGAGTGACACTTGTCACTCATTCAAGGGCCCCGCATAAAAATATCTGCCAATCAGATTAAAGTGATATTTAATTCGAATCCTGAGACGTAAGTTCCCGATTTCGATCCCGTGACCATAACTTCTTTGTTCGACGTCCGATTTCGACGTGTCGCCTGTCTACGTACTCATAATGTCCCGATCTATGTCACGTTCATCGGTCCTTGTTCATTTGACTCCCCGAGTCAAAAGTCAACATTTTGCCCAATTCTATAGGCAAAACGGTCATTTTACATTGTCCGTCCGATTTCTCTCGATTAATCATACTAAATCCATAATTAATTAATATATAATCCCGATATTCAGGACGGGTCGTTACACATCCTCTCTAGCAACTCCAAACCCCAAACATACCGATCATCAAGGCACTACTCGACTCGCTCAAGGACTGCACTTTGGCAACGTCAAACCACGTACCAATCCTCACTCCGAACGCGGCTCAGTACTCAACCGTTCGCCATGAGGCTAACCTCGATACATGACTACGCCCAAACTACGCATTAAATTAAACACGTAATTCGAGTGTTGTGCAATTTAAACCCTTTTTGTGTAGATGTAGTATTGGTAAATAGGGATCGTTCTTAACCGGGGAAATTAGGGAACATTAATAATGTGTTAGTGGGAAAGAGTAATAAATGAATAATGAATACATTAATGAATTAAATAATTAAATAATTAAAGAATTAACAAATTAAAGAATTAATGAATTAAAGAATTAAAGAATTAATTAATCAAAGAATAATAAACTAAAAGTATTAAAGAATAAAAGAATAAAGAGATGAAAGAATCAAAGAATAATAAACTAAAAGTAGAAAAGAAGAATAAAATAATAAAAGAATAAAAGAATAAAGAATAAAAAGGATAAAAGAATAAAATAATAAAAGAATAAAGAATAAAAAAAGAATAAAAGAATAAAAGAATAAAAGAATAAAAGAATAAAGAATAAAGAATTGAAAAGGGGAGTTTTGAAAAGAGTTGTAAATATAAAATAAAGAAAACAAGTAAAAATAATTAAATACTTAATTTTACTTCTATTTTAACCTTTGTACTAGTGAACTTTCTTCAAACACATATTTTTACCAACACTCTAACATCATGCTCATATTAAACCAATCACGAAATCATACCTTAATCATCTCAAATACATGCATACATTTTTCATATTATAAATGCACCGAACAGCGGATTATTACTTACAATATGATCCACCTTAAGTAAGTGATTTAATGCGCCGAACAGCGATCAAACATTAAATCTCTTCAACTCTATTCTAAATGCCCCGAACAGCGGATCAACATTTAGCTTCGAATTGAAGTTTAAGCACTAAAACATATGAAGTAAAAGAAACTCAAAAAGTAAAACACATGGAGATTGCATTCTTACTTACAAATGTTAGAAAGAAAATACCAACACATATATTGAATTATAAGTAAAACCAATAACAATAACAAGAATTTAAGTAGAGAAGTATGGATTTTCACAAGAATCACCGAACAGCGGCAGGAAACTTGTGAAGATGGTAGAAGAAATACGAGGAATTCGGTCTTAAAACTCTTGAATTGCCTTAGAATTACTTGGCCTAGGTATTTCTTAAGGAAAGCATAAAAATGTGTTTAAGAGATCTCAAAGAAATATCACAAGAACAAAGTAAAGAAGAAATGAAATTAAGAAAAATGAAAATAACATAAATTAAGAACAAGAATTAAAAGAAAGCTAATTAATAAGAAAATCTACAAGAAGTTAAAATGGTCCCCAAAAATGTCTCTCAAAAGAGAGAAACAAAAGAACTAACTAAGAACTAGAACTAAGAAAAATGAAAGAAATGGAAGAATGAAACTAATTGGGAACTCCCCAAAATACAAGAATTGAAGCCCTATTTATAGGTGGAAAAAGCTATCAAAAATACATAAACAAATACAATAAAAAATGTTAAATAATGGAATGATGAGTAATAAAGATTAGTGATGATGTTTAGAAGTGGTTTGAGTTGTAAAGTTGCAAAATTGGGTTGGAAAGTGGAAGGAATTTGGGTGGAAGTTGGGTGGAAATTGGGTGGAAGCTGCTGGAAATAAATTCAGCAGAGAGCTGCTGAAAAGAGAGCAGAAAAATCGGTTGACTGCTGCTGAATGGAAGGCTGGAAGTTCGGCTGGCGTGCGTTGAGGCGGTGCAGAAGGATTCGGCAAGCGCGCGCCGAACGCGCTGGGGCAAGGCAGAAGCAGGCTGAAGCGAGTTGGGCCGGCTTGGTTGTCTGGGTTGGGCCGCACGGAAGCGGGCCAGGGCTTGCGAACTGTGCCTGGGCTGCCGGATTTTTTCTTTTTCTTTTTTTTGTTGGGCTGGGCTGCATAAATTAATTAATTTAATTAATTTAGTAATATTTCACTGAAATTCGTCCATAATTTTTTCGTTATAATTCCGATCGAGACGATTCTTTCACCAAAATACTCCAAATTACAAACTTTATTTATTTAAACACAAATAACACAAAATAAATTATTTTATCTATTTATTTAATATTTTAATATTAAAAGTCAAGTATAAAGGGTATAAAATAATATAAAATAATGCTTATTTGAGGACCTATCAAATACCCCCACACTTAAACTTTGCTAGTCCCTAGCAAATACTAAAATTAAACTACAAAATCAAAACAAGTAACCTTTAACCATTTGTCTCAATATTTCATTATTACAATCATGGCATAAAAGATTTTCACTTAAATCACTTAAGCATATGGAATTCAAGAGTTAATATATGGTAACAAAATGTTTTAACAAGTAAGATAATGAGTAAATATGGTGAAATAGATCTCAACATGAATAAAACAAGTATGAATCAACTCACAAGGATATGCACTCATAAATTCACTCAATTTTGTAAGGGTTTGTGTTTGCACTCAAAGTATGTGAGAAATACTCACATAATCGAAATGAAGTACTTTTGCAAAATCTCAAACAAACACCTCAATATAAAAACAAAACATACTTGCACAAATGAACCAAAACCATAAGCTTACTCAAGTGATTGACTCTACTAATCAAAATTTACCATCTTAAGGATCATAAGGTCTTTACGAAGGTTGTAATGGGGCTAAGTTTAGAGGCAAGGAATATATAGGACAAGTGGTGCTCAAATTCGTTCCAAGACTCAAAAGACTCCCAAAACGTATCATAGCTTCCCAACCTTAGTGCAATGATGTCAGTAATCCATCCTTTCGAACATAGGCCTAATTTCATCATGTTGGGCCTCATAGTCATTCTTTGTGTCGGATTTACCAATGTAAGGGACTTAACTCAAACATTACATAACCAAACCTTATTACCTTGATCGATACTCAACCTTTTTTTTTTTGATTTTTTTTTATATCAAGGTAATAACATGTGTCAATAATACAACAAAGCTTGAGTCGGTAAATCCAAATAATTCACATAAAAGTCTTTTCAACATCATCATTTTCTCCTTACACAATCTTTATATCTTCAACCGAGTTCTTGGAACAAGGGTAAAGGATGTCTATACTAAGCTCAAGTGTTTAGATAATCATGGTGATGAAAGAAAGGCTTAATATGGGCTCGAAAGGGTTAAAACTAGGGGGGTCGCAACTTGTGCGCACAAAATAGGGAACATGGATGTTTGAATTTGTGGTGTTAACCCTAATGCCTTAATCATTTCCAAAATCAGAGAGTTTATTGACTTAAAAGCTTTGAAAATCACATAAAATAAGTTCTAGTACTCTAGAGTTCATTAAAAGCTATGGCAAGTAGTTATGAGGCATATGTATATCAATTTAAACAAAGAACTTATGAATCACTCATCAAAGATGTATATAAAGTTCTAAAGCTCACATAAGGTTCATATGATTCATACTTATCTTATCATGCTCGTTTATGTACCAATTTACATGCATTATCTTCAAGTTATAACACTTAATCACAAAATATTAACAAACAAATTCAAGTTGTAGTGATTATCTTTATGGCCATAACATATTCATTTATGTTCATTTATATCATTGACAAGTTAAATGGCAACTTAAGACTCATAAAAACACTAAGTTAAAACAGAAAGATTCACGAAAACAATAATATATATATTTTGAATTTTTTTGAATTTTTTTTTTTTAAACGAATTTCTCTTTTAAAAATTTTTTTCACATTTTTTTTTTTTTTGAAATTTTTTTTTTTTTAAATTTTTTTTTTTCAACAATTAAAATTGTAAACCATTCCCCCACACTTAAATTCTACATTGTCCTCAATGTAGGAAAATACGAAGTAATTAAACATAGAATCAAAGTAAGGAAGATGATTTACGAAAATAATAGGAAAACACTAAATAAGCAAAATAAAAGAGAGTGAAGGGTAAAAGGATAGCAAATCTGTATTGATGACTCCTTCACATCCCGGGAACACATTGGGTTGCCTCCCAACAAGCGCTTGAAGTTTAACGTCCATCCAGCCTAGACAGAGATGCAAGTTAGTTAGTCAGAGATGTACATTAGTTAAGAATGCAAGTTAAATATGCAAATTGAAGTTAATGATGCAATTTGAGTTAAGAGATGTAAGTTAGAGGAAGAGTGCAATGCAAGTTAAACTAAATATGCAAGTTAAATGAAAGATGAAATGCAAGTTAGAATGAAAGATGCAAGTTAGTTAGACTAAAGATCCAAGTTAACTTTGTCATGACAAATAATGTAAATTAAGATATAAAAAATATTTACATGTCGGGGGAAGTCAAAGATATATATGGTTCACATAGCTTCAAAGTTTAGATGGAGACTTATACGTCCGTGCGGCCCAAGTAAATATCTTGGATTAATTCAACTGTTTGGGCAACTTCAAAAGTGACCAGGTTAGAAAGAATACACATAAGAGGCAGGGCTATTTTCTTAGACCCAAAACCCGTTATGAGTACCGTCTCTTGTCCTAGACATCACCCTCGAAAATTTCTTACTCCAGAGGAATTAAGATGACTCAAGTGTTAACAATTACCGTGGGTGAGAGTTAACAAAAGAGTCATCGCCGATAAAGATCAAAATCTAAACTTCGAAGCACAAGTGATCTACATATAGCTGAGACTAATGCATGAATGCAATAACTATTTACAAGTATGTTTTTTATGCACAATTTACAAATATAACATGACAATTTACGTATGAACAATTTATACAAGTATGAACAATTTATTTACAAGTATGGTTTTATTCACAAGTAATGATATTTACAAAACAATTTCTCCTTAACAAACTAACATAAGTATAAGATTTATTTAACAATTTAGATTTACACTAACACAAAGTGAAGATAAATGAATATTTTTACGAATAAATGAAGAAAAAGAAATTATTTTTTATTTTTTATTAATTAAATTTTTTTCTGAATTTAAAAATTAAATAAATGAAGAAAAAGAAATTTTTTTAATTTTTAATTTTTTTTTTTTTACGAATTTTATGTTTTTTTTTAATTACAAATAAAAATAAAAATAAGGAAAAGTGAATATTTACCATAAGCATTTATGAACAATTAAAAAGATTGAACATTATGTACAAGTATGAACAAGAATAATATAACAAGTAAGAGAATTATAAACAAATATAAATGAAAATCTATTATGAACAAGTATGCATGTATACTATGAAATATAAAAGTTATGAACAAGTATAAAAGGTAACAAGTAACATATATACAACATTTATTTACAAGTATGAATTAATACTAACATAAAGCTAAGATAAGATTTTTTTTTTTATTTTAATTAATTTTTTTTTTATTTCGATTTTTTTAAAATTTATTATTATTATTATTATTAATATATTTTTTTTTATTCCGAATTTTCTTTTTTTTTTCATTTAAAATTTAAAGTTTAACAAGACATAAACAAATAATTGATTACATAAAAATAAAATAAGTGTAAACATAAAGTTAGTGGAACATAAAGGTTATGGAATAAAATTAAAAGAAAGTTAATGTAATAAAGTTAATGTAATAAAAGTTAATGGAATAAAAAGTTAATGGAATAAAAAGTTAATGGAATAAAAAGTTAGTGGAATAAAAAGTTAATGAATAAATTTAAAGTTAAAGGAATAAAGAAAAAGTTTATGTAATAAAGAAAAAGTTTATGGAATAAAATTAAAGTTAATGGATTAAAGAAAAAGTTAGAAAGTGTAAAGAAAAAAAAATTAAAAGTAAGGAAAAGTGAATATGTACAATATGCATTTATGACAAGTACAAATAAACTTAAATTATGAACAAGTATGATAGAATTTTAAATTTACATAAACAATTTGAATATGAACAAATATAAATAAAAACAAAAAATTATGAACATTTATGAACAAGTATATATTAGAAACTATGAATAAGTAAAGTATGAACATTATAAACAAAAATAATAAAAACAAAAATAAGATGGATAAATAAAATATAAACAAGTAAGTAAATGTTATAAACAAATATAATATTAACAAAAGTAAAATTTATAAACAAGTATAATATGCACAATTTATATACATACACTAACAAATTAAAAATGATTTTCAATTTCCCCGGCAACGGCGCCAAAAATTGGCTACGCCCAAACTACGCATTAAATTAAACACGTAATTCGAGTGTTGTGCAATTTAAACCCTTTTTGTGTAGATGTAGTATTGGTAAATAGGGATCGTTCTTAACCGGGGAAATTAGGGAACATTAATAATGTGTTAGTGGGAAAGAGTAATAAATGAATAATGAATACATTAATGAATTAAATAATTAAATAATTAAAGAATTAACAAATTAAAGAATTAATGAATTAAAGAATTAAAGAATTAATTAATCAAAGAATAATAAACTAAAAGTATTAAAGAATAAAAGAATAAAGAGATGAAAGAATCAAAGAATAATAAACTAAAAGTAGAAAAGAAGAATAAAATAATAAAAGAATAAAAGAATAAAGAATAAAAAGGATAAAAGAATAAAATAATAAAAGAATAAAGAATAAAAAAAGAATAAAAGAATAAAAGAATAAAAGAATAAAAGAATAAAGAATAAAGAATTGAAAAGGGGAGTTTTGAAAAGAGTTGTAAATATAAAATAAAGAAAACAAGTAAAAATAATTAAATACTTAATTTTACTTCTATTTTAACCTTTGTACTAGTGAACTTTCTTCAAACACATATTTTTACCAACACTCTAACATCATGCTCATATTAAACCAATCACGAAATCATACCTTAATCATCTCAAATACATGCATACATTTTTCATATTATAAATGCACCGAACAGCGGATTATTACTTACAATATGATCCACCTTAAGTAAGTGATTTAATGCGCCGAACAGCGATCAAACATTAAATCTCTTCAACTCTATTCTAAATGCCCCGAACAGCGGATCAACATTTAGCTTCGAATTGAAGTTTAAGCACTAAAACATATGAAGTAAAAGAAACTCAAAAAGTAAAACACATGGAGATTGCATTCTTACTTACAAATGTTAGAAAGAAAATACCAACACATATATTGAATTATAAGTAAAACCAATAACAATAACAAGAATTTAAGTAGAGAAGTATGGATTTTCACAAGAATCACCGAACAGCGGCAGGAAACTTGTGAAGATGGTAGAAGAAATACGAGGAATTCGGTCTTAAAACTCTTGAATTGCCTTAGAATTACTTGGCCTAGGTATTTCTTAAGGAAAGCATAAAAATGTGTTTAAGAGATCTCAAAGAAATATCACAAGAACAAAGTAAAGAAGAAATGAAATTAAGAAAAATGAAAATAACATAAATTAAGAACAAGAATTAAAAGAAAGCTAATTAATAAGAAAATCTACAAGAAGTTAAAATGGTCCCCAAAAATGTCTCTCAAAAGAGAGAAACAAAAGAACTAACTAAGAACTAGAACTAAGAAAAATGAAAGAAATGGAAGAATGAAACTAATTGGGAACTCCCCAAAATACAAGAATTGAAGCCCTATTTATAGGTGGAAAAAGCTATCAAAAATACATAAACAAATACAATAAAAAATGTTAAATAATGGAATGATGAGTAATAAAGATTAGTGATGATGTTTAGAAGTGGTTTGAGTTGTAAAGTTGCAAAATTGGGTTGGAAAGTGGAAGGAATTTGGGTGGAAGTTGGGTGGAAATTGGGTGGAAGCTGCTGGAAATAAATTCAGCAGAGAGCTGCTGAAAAGAGAGCAGAAAAATCGGTTGACTGCTGCTGAATGGAAGGCTGGAAGTTCGGCTGGCGTGCGCTGAGGCGGTGCAGAAGGATTCGGCAAGCGCGCGCCGAACGCGCTGGGGCAAGGCAGAAGCAGGCTGAAGCGAGTTGGGCCGACTTGGTTGTCTGGGTTGGGCCGCACGGAAGCGGGCCAGGGCTTGCGAACTGTGCCTGGGCTGCCGGATTTTTTCTTTTTCTTTTTTTTGTTGGGCTGGGCTGCATAAATTAATTAATTTAATTAATTTAGTAATATTTCACCGAAATTCGTCCATAATTTTTTCGTTATAATTCCGATCGAGACGATTCTTTCACCAAAATACTCCAAATTACAAACTTTATTTATTTAAACACAAATAACACAAAATAAATTATTTTATCTATTTATTTAATATTTTAATATTAAAAGTCAAGTATAAAGGGTATAAAATAATATAAAATAATGCTTATTTGAGGACCTATCAATACATCACGGTCTCTATCCTCACATCCAACTCGAGGTATCGGCTATTCATCTCTTCCTGATCGATACCCACGTATCGTCCTCGTCTCATACTTATTCACATATCTAGCATATACTCATCCACCTATCCAAGGCAGACTAATACTCCTCCACATATCCAAATCCAAGACAGAGGTTGGATAATCATTTTTGTCTTACCTCGGGGTCGCTACAATACGATTCTCCTCGATAACGACTAGGCCTTGGTTTACTCGACTCAAGGTCGCCACAATCATCTCAATCACCTCCATCATCTTGATCGTCACCACACGACTCGATCCTCGTTGAGTCTCTACTAGCTCTCTCAGCCAATGTAACATGACCCATAATACCAACATGGGTCCACTACCTCAGATACTCACTCATCACATCCGGTGACGCTAAGTACCATCTACTCTTCAGCTCATTCAAATTGACCCACAGCCTAGGTGTTCAATTCTTACACCCTCTTTGAACCCTTTAACTGTCATATCACTCCTCGTCATCCCACGTAGGGAAGAATCAAGGATGATCCAAGATGATGACATCAAAATTCATCATATGTCATCCTACGGCACTACGCATCACCTGCTAAAGAGTAGAAAACGAGAAGTCTCCTTCATCAACTTCGAAATACCCATCTCCAATGCAGAATCAAGAACTCTTCTCTTTGTCTCAATCACAACTTTGTAATTTTGCCCTCAACGTGCGACAATCCTCGTCTAATTCTCAATTAGCCTCGCTAATCCTCGATTAATTCTTAATTAATCCTGAAAATTTGGGACAGGTCGTTACATTCCTGCCATTAATTAGGTTTGATTTGAACCTTAAAGTATGAATTTTGGAAAGAAAATGGTAGATTGTTTTGCCGAGTTGGGGTCACCTGGGTCGAACCCAGTTGCAGACCCATGGCCCAACCCGGCTGGAGGTTGAAAGTACCTCTAGAGCATGGACACATCGGGAATTTCAGCCTAGCCAGGCACTCGAGCATGGCAGCATATGGCAGCGAGTCTCCAATCGTAGTCAACAATATTTTTCATGCTTTCGATGTTACGAAAATTTTGGCGTAGATTTTGAGTCTATCAGATATCGTTTAGGGGTAGTTTTGTGTGTCCGAGTGTTTAGGTTTAGATTTTCAATATGTGTGTTTTCCTAGAAAGTAGGGGGTTTGAATATGAGATTAATCTGGATATTAATGACCCTCGGTTATGATTCTTAACAGGCTTAACAACTCCTGAGACTTCAGAGGAGCGCACAACTCAAAATTGAGCAACTTAGACAAATTGTGAGTGGACATTTGTTTTATAACTGTGATGCATGCATATTTAAATGTTTTAAATGTTTTATTGCAAGAGTTCGATTTCAATGGACTGAATAAATGATTCTAAATGTATTTTGATGATTTTCCGAATTTCAAATATTTATTCAAGATTTGATTGATTTCTGGACATGGATTTTACGACTGTTTTGTGTGTCCGAAGTGTTTATGTTTAGATTTTCAATACGTGTGTTATCTCGAAAATTAAGGGATTTGAATATGAGATTACTCTAGATGTTAGTGACTCTCGGTTATGATTCCCAACAAGCTTGACAACTTCCGGGACTTCGGAGGAGCACACAACTTAAAATTGAGCTGCTTGGACAGATAGTGAATGAACATTTGTTTTATAATTGTGATGCATGCATATTTAAATGTTTTAAATGTTTTATTTTAAGAGTTGATTACAATGGGGGTGAATAAATGATTATAAATGTGTTTTGATGATTTTTTGGATTTTGAATATTTATTTAGGATTTGATTGGTTTTAGGACACGGATTTTACGAATTTTTTTGTGGAAAAAGTGTTTGGGCTATGACTGGTTTGGATATGTTTTGACTTGGTTTTGAGTCAAGGATTTATAAAAAAACCATTTTTCCTGATTTTATAACTATTTTCCACAATTAACTATCCTCGTATGATGTGGTTCCCTCTGGACGTCAGTTTGGAAACTCGTTTCAGGAAGGCTCACAGTATGACATTGGCTAGATGTCAATTTGGAGATTTGTTCCTAGGGATGTCAGGGTTTAGCATCGCCCGGACATCGACATTACCTAGGAATACCACCTGAAAGTTGTCAGTTCCCAAGGATGCCATCACTATCTGGATGTGAGCATGTTCCTAAGTTACCACCCAGATGTTTACTCTATTCCCGGAGATGACTCGAGTAATGCGAGCGTGCATTTCCCAAGTTTTCTTAAGCGTAGCGCTAATTAATCATCGTGATTGATTCCAAAGTATTTGAGGATTGATTGTGTTTGATTACTTATATTTGTGTCCAGATGGTTTTACATCATTTGGTAAACATGAATTTCAGATAAATGTGCAGCACGGGCTTTTGATATACTTTTTATGATTTGTGGGTCAACGACTTATGATTTGATTTGAATTAAAATTCAGATGTTTATGTTTTACTTTATGGATGCATGTTTTAAAATTGGAGGGTAAAATTTTATTTTCTCAAAAATGTATTTTCAAATGTTTATTTTTATTCGCTCACACTTTTAATGGTTTTATTTCCCTCCAAGTCGTTGTAGAGAGACTGGGGCTGATTTAGAGATAGAGGAATGAGCGGGATATTAGTTATCTCTTGTCTAAAAAGTGTTGAGGGTAATTTCGAAATTTTGATTTACTTGTCATATGGAAGCAGGACCTGACACAGTTATCAAAGTGGTTTTAGAAAAGGTCATGTCATTTACATCCAGTCTACAATAGGCATTTGGTGGATATGCTCCTTGCTCCCCAATCTGCATCAGAACCACAGACACTAGCTAAGGCCCAAGGATTATCATAGCCCATGTTAAGAACATCTCCCCAATTGAACTTGCAAGCAAAGATGCATAAGCCATGGAAAATATGAAGGCTTTTGCATTGTAATCTCTTGAGATTGTGTTCTCTTGAGATTGTAATCTCTTACTTTCGAAAGCTTTTGCATTGTAATATATTTAGATTGTATTCTCGTAATTTCGAAAGTTTTCGCATTGTAATATATTAAAATTGTATTCTCTTGCTTTTGGAATTGAACAGTTTGGTGAAACTTTTGGTTTTTCTTCAATTAAGTTGTGGAAATGTAAAAGAATGGTGCTACATTTAGTGTTGCATGAAGAATTTGGTGCAAGTAAATGCAAGCCATTGGAATTTCCATTCTATAAGTCTTTCATAAAACACGTAACTAATGCCCACAAACAACAATAACACAAAACAACAAACAACAAACATCAAGAACAACACCACAACACTAATTGACCTTCAAAATTGATTTCAAATGCCTTCTACATCGGTCACAGTCACCAACTTCACCAGCAACATAAATAATAATAGCACCACCAATAATGATATAAGCAATCCTCGACAAATTTTTTTTCTCTCTTTCTTCATAAACCCAAGGTCCGAATTCCCAAATTCATTGCTTCCTTAATTCTCCATTTTGGTACTCCAATTCCTTCTTTTCATGTTCCAAAACTCGTAATTTTCTTCTAATGGTATCTTCTCTTCTTGCAGTGTACTAACCTCAATTTCCATTCCTCTTATTCTCCTAAGAAATCTTGGAAGAACCTCATTTCCTCTTGTGCAAGTTTCTTTGTCTATCATTCCCAAAAATGACATATCTCCTTCTTGTTCAAATTATTTTGTATACCCAATGTCAATATTATAACAAAACAAACCACAAACAACATATTTAAACCATGTTCTCTTACCCCGATTGTTCTTGCATGCTTCAAATTGTCCTCCAGAATTCAAATCAGTGCATGAAGTATGGGATTTAGTCTAGCCACCACACATGCATTGCTTCAATGTCGTGAAATTCCTCTCTATTTGATGAAGATGACGCTAACATCTCCAGCTGGTGGCCTTTTATTTTTTTTCTTCTTGCTCTTCTCTTCTCCTTCCTTGTTCCTCTCTTCTCTTTCGGTTAGGTCAAAGAGGGAGACTATATAAGCCCCCAATTTTTTATTCAATTTGGTGCCAAAATACACATTCTCTACTACTACATTGTTTCCTGGCAACCAAAAAACCCAAATAGGACGATTTTTCCCCTCAATTTTTACGATTTCTTTGAAATTTTGAAACGAATGGACCATATTAACTATTGAGGTAAAGTTCAGAGACCAAAAAAACCAATATTGAATGTTAGGGACAATTTCTAGCATTAAGGTTAATTTTGAGGGACCATGGTGTGAGCTCTATCTTGATGGAGAAAATAAACAAAGAACCTCAAGGCTTGTTCAAACTTGGCATGGAAGACGAGAAAAAGTTATGGCAACAGCCAGGAGAAGTGGAAGGTTTTGGACAAGCCTTTGTAATTTCTGAAGACCAAAAACTTGACTGGGCAGACGTGTTCTTTTTTACCACCCGCTCCACCCCAACTCAGAGGCTTCACCTATTCCCAAACTTTCCTACTCCTTTCAGGTAACTCCGCTCTCCCTCCATCTCATCTAATATATATGATTATGAACGTCATTTTTTGATTCATTAAGTACCACACGAAATCCATTACATCTTTTTGTTTTGATCCCTTCATATGTTATGTATACTTAAATCATTCATCATATTTAAGGATGACGACTAATTAATCTAGCTTCGATTTTAGTTAGGACATAATTATATTAAGGGCATAATTATAACCAAACTTACATATAATCACGATTTATTTTCTTTTTACAATTAAAGAGAACAAATTTTTATAACTACGATTTAAATAATTATATTAAGGCCTTTTTTCAAGACAAGCTTCAAGGAAAATCGTAAATTAAGGAATCAAGGATAAAGCATGATGGTGAGCATTAGAAAACTTACTTTCTACTCATATTTCGTGGAAAATCCACATCTATTTCTACTCAAAATATAAAAAGAATAAAAGAACGAATTTTCTCTTTATTAATATCCCAATAGTGCATAGACAATAATTACAAAAGGCACAATTGGCAAAAGAAAGTGGATTATACAATCACTCCACCCTCCTCAAATGACAAATCTAAGAATAGACTCACCTCTCTTCAATCCCCACTTGAACCCACCTAAGACAATCCATACTGAACAGCTCCAGCGTTCCTGTGAGCAGCTACAGCTACGGCTGCGGCACCAACCGGACCAAACTGAGATTGTGCCTGAATCAGTTTTGAATCTATCATGTTTAATTGATCTACCTTGGTGGGTGGTGGGTAGTATGGGTTAGTTTTCACTTCCATGGCCATGCCGCCCAGAGCAGGTTTCGCTGCCAAATTCCGTTGTTCGTGTTGTTGGGGTTGGTGTTGGAGTTTACCATGTGACGCATCCCTGCGCATCTCAAATCCGAGCTTGTCTTGATTGGCAGTCTGAGTTCTGAAGCAGTGTGGAGAGACAGACTGAGGCGGATAAACTCCGTTTCTGTAGAACGCCCTAGGATCATAGGTTTCCTTGATATTTCTCGCATTGTCGTGATCACAGGTTTCCTTGATATTTCTCGCATTGTCGTATGGAAGTACTGGCCCGACAACTCGTCCAGGTTTTGCTGCACAGGGAAACGAAAGATAATGAACATCACTAGATCAAACATTAAACAAAACATTGTGGCAATGAAAAGCTAGCAAATCAAACAAAAGACAATACTTAACACAACACTGTGCCAATGAAGATAATGAACATGCAACTCACAACCCTTAGTTAGACGTCATAGCAAAAAGAGGCAGCACTGGAAAGAGTAAACAAATGGCAAAGTTGGTTATTGGTTTAGCACCAAGACCAACTCTTGGTTGTCAATAAGTCATTACTTTGTCAATAAATATATTGCAAATTCTAATTCGAACTGGCATGTCTTAAAATCACTAGAGCAGATAAATATAGCTCTGAGTATTACATCGCGTAATTAATGCTGATACAGGAAGCAGTGGAGTACCTGTAGGCACCCTTGGTGGAGGCCTTGAAACTTTTGGTACACTTCCAGAACTTGTGTTAGTTACTCTAAAACTGCTAGAAGCCTCTTCTGTCTGTCGGTTCTCATTAGACACATAAATTGGCTGTGCATTAGGGGGAACTGTACTCGAGTGAACAGTGGATCTGCAAACAAGGATTATGGTAGGGTCCACACCCCCACAATCATGTATCAAAAATCAGAAAAAAAAAATCTAAAATAATTATAATAATAAGAAACCAACATGTTTTCCTGATGAAAGAATTTGACTGTAATATAGACCTTCAATGAAATGAACTTGCAAATAGCCTACCGTGGAAGGGAAACGTGCTTCCTCGCTGGAGGAATAACTGGTCCACTTTTCCCACTATTTTCCTCAAGATAAGCAAACTGCTTTCTGAATTGGCCTATAGCACTGCATTGAATAAATATGTTAGAAATTGTCACATGGAAACAAGCACAGAGCTGTGATAGGTTATAAGACGCAAATTTTCAACCTTGGATAGAGAAAACTTGTCCCTTCAGTTCCATTCATGTAGTCTTTGAGTAGCTGCGGATGGTATTCTAGTATTTCCCGGTAAATTAGTTCCCTGATGTCCTCCTTTATCACTCTTCTCCTTTCAAATTCAAATTCCAGCTTTGAAATAGGCTGACAAGAATGTTCTCTCTCAACTTTGGCAAGACCTTTGAAGTATGGATCAGCTAGTGCCTATTAGAAAAAAAGGATAAAAGGTTGTAGTCCAACTTCAGAGAAGAAACAAGCTCTACAAGTCTACTTGATAGTGGTTTCTAGATGCATGTTGAGGAATCATTCATTGCTGAAGGAAATCAATTAGACATAAAGCAATCACAAACCTCCTCAGCAGTTGGTCGATCCTTTGGGTCAAAGGCTAGTAGCCTTTGCAACAGACGGAGTGCTAGAGGATCTGCCTTTGGAAATTTTTGTGTAAATGGAACAGGAGGTTTTTTCCGCATTTCCCCCAAGTATTTCCTTGCCTTCTCATTTCTAACCTGAACTCATAGAAAATACCCACAGAATCAATAACTTGGGTAAGAGCAACAAAAAAGACCATTATGCATCATTAACGGAGGTAAAAACAGCTATACGGACCATTACAAGTAAGAGAGAGAGAGAGAGAGAGAGAGAGAGAGAGAGAGAGAGAGAGAGAAAAAAAATGGCACGCACTCCAGAAATAGTCACGAGCGAAGGTGTCCCAAGGAGATCAGTGATCAAATCCAATTGATGAATAACACTTTTACCCGGAAAAAGTGGCTTCCCTGTCAATATTTCGGCAAAGATGCAGCCAATACTCCAAATGTCAATAGCAGGTGTGTACTGCAAACAAGATTCAAACAAAGTCAGACCATCTAACCTGAATTAGGGAGTTGACAAAGCACATAAACCACTCCAGAGAAACGGACATAACCTGACACATTTACCTGAATGACAGATACAACTTCCAGGAGAATTCAATAGTCCTCCCTGAACAAGAATTATTATAATCTAGCATTACTACTTACCATAAAGCATTCAGAAGACATTCCAGACAGAAATAAATGCATGATCTTAACCATGTTAAGCCAAGCAATTTTCAATATTTATTTGGAAATAAAATTCAAATCAATTGTTCTCCTAGGGTAAACTCAATGTAAAACACAAAATAGAACATAAATGTACTTGGACAATGCTGCATGAGACCATCATAAGAGAACAGTGACTAACAAAACAACCATCATAACCACAACAATTTTACAGTCCAATTAAGAAAAAAATATTGGATCATGATTGAATTATATTGTCATTGCATCTGAGAATAGATCATTGATGGTATAAAACCCATACCTTGGAAAAGAATGACCCACATAGTTCCGGAGCTCGATACCATCTTGTAGCAACATAGTCCTAAAGTGAATCAAAAGAAGAACCATAGATGGCATTATTTAGCAATTATACAATTGAAAAATCAGTTTGAGAAAATTAGAAGCTAGAAAATTACTTACAGTCCAAAAAATTGTTGTCGGGGTATCACTAAAGGCAACTCTTGCTAGTCCAAAATCACAAACTTTGAGCTTGCAATTTGCATTTGCTAGTATATTTTTTGGCTTAAGATCTCGGTGATACACATTTGCTGCAACCATAAAACTTATAGTTAGATCATAATGCAGAACTAATCCTAAACGTTCATCCACCACAAGCTTCCCTTTCTTTAAATAAGGAGGAAAAAATAGAATGCAATTTTCATTCAAGAATTAATACAACTATGGATAGTTTGTCAATAAACACATCATTTATGGATTTAACAAGATATGATTAAATGAAAGTAAAGGACAATGAGAAGAAATGAGTGAAAACAAAAACGAGACTAACCTGTATGCATATATTTCAAAGCACGTAACATCTGGTAAAGAAAAAATTGACGATGTTCGCGGGTCAAGTCATCATTAGCCTTGATAACTTGGTGAAGATCTGACTCCATGAGCTCAAAAACAACATAAATATCTTTAAACTCCCTTTTTGAAGGAGGTAACATGATGCGCTTAATTTCGACGATATCAGGATGTCTCAAAAGCCTAAGCAACTTAACTTCACGCAGTATCCTAATAGCATCAGAGAGATGCTCAAAAATATCATTTATTTTCTTTATTGCAACCTTCTGCCCAGTATGTGTGTCAATAGCCGCACAAACAACCCCATAACTTCCCTTCCCTATGACTTCGAGAATCCTATATCTATTAGCATCCCCATATTCAGTGAAAAAATCCATCTCTTTAAGGTCCTGAAAAATAGAAAATATTGCATTAAAAAATCTTTATACATGCAACAATTGCAACGTGAATTTCAAAATGCAAACAATTGAAACTTGTTTTTTCCTTTAGAAAACAACTGCAAATTTATAAAATAAATTTATAACAGGCAGTGTGGTAAGAAACACAAATACCGAAAGGTCGAATGGACTTAAAGATACTGCCCACTATCAATCACAAAGAACCAGTTAATTTTATAACAAATGCTTCTTCAACGGGTCATGGTTTCTTTCCCATATCTGAGTCAGCGAACAGTTAACAAGCTATATCTTGGTACACATTAATCACATGGCCCATGAAATAATTAATACAATGGGAGAATAGATTCAGGTGCTAGAAGAAAAGGGAGCAGAGTAAAATAATATACAATGGTGGAGTACCAAACAGTTATCTGAATGCAATTCCAGAACAAAGAAAAATAAAAAAGAAAGCAAAAAAAAGGGGGGGAAAATCACAACCTAACCAAATCCACCTTAAACAGAATATTCAAAACACATGCAGTAAGTAAATTACTCTGCTAATTGTAGTGATCAAAATCAGATGAGTAATTGAAAAACAATACTAACTGACACCTTAAAAACAAAAACCCATACGAAACAATAATTGAATATTTCACCCAAAAATTGTGAAATAGAAGGAAACACAAGAAGAATGATACCTAAATAGCAAATTGATGGTTTATGATTACAATAACAACTATGACAATAACAACTATGATAATACGATGATAAGATTTTTCAGTAACCAATTCAAATTTCATAGCACATTTTTCCTAGCAACAAATGGATGTTGATAAACCCAACCCTGGTCTTGAAGAACCAAAGAGATTTATAAAGATACCTTCTTTGGATGATCCGGATGCATCATCTTCTTGCTCTTCTAGTAATTGAACAAGACCAAAACCCAAAAGAAAACGACGACTTATAAAGTCACAAATATTAAGGCTTTGCACGAAGAAGAAAACTAAACCAGCCACATTTGCCACAGCGTTACCTACCACGAATGATGAGCCCAAAGTCCCTTCTAGCACACGTACACATATAGTACCAACCTCCTCTCTCTCATCCAAATCCACACCCTCCTCTCAATTCCCAATTTTCCAGATCCAATAATCCAACAAGCAACCCCAAATTCAGAAATGTCAACCGAATTGAAATTGGAACCCTAAAAACTTTAGAAAAGCCGGAACCCAGGATCCTTCAAATTTTTGAAATAAACTCTAGGCCTTTCTTTGGGAACGAGAGATCCAGTAGAGTGGTTTCGGATCTGAGAGAACTGAAGGGAATTCAAAGATAATGAAGAGAGAGAGAGAGAGAGAGAGAGAGAGAGAGAGAGAGGAGAAGGAGAGAGATGGTTGTCGTCGTCTTCTTTTGATTAATGGATTAATTGATAATTGTTTTGTATGTTTTATCCACCAAAATTAGTTTTTATTTCTTTTTTAGTTTGTATTTTTATTTTTGTCAAATTCTTTTTTAATTTGTTTAATAACTCTTATAACAGTGTGTACGGAGAGCTAGCGTGTCATTGGCCGTATTTGTATTTCTTGCAAATACTGTCCCTCTTTTGGTCTTTTGGTCTAAGCTATAGTTACATATCATCCAAAGTAGCCATTCAAACATATTCGCCCAAAATAGTTTTTTATTCGAACTCTTCGTATTTCTCTTTCTATTTGGACTACTATTTAGCAGTCCGGATTAAATTAATTAAATAATTTATCAAATCTAATATATTTATATGTAGATAATTTATTAAAATCAATACATTTTAATTCTTTTTTGTCAAAGATGAAATTATATTTATCCAAACGGATAGAAACGTTTATATTTAAATATTAAATAATCATGGTGTTCTAAACTTTCCCACTTGAAACAGCGTTTAGAACGTTTATAAAAAATTGCAATTTTCTGAGTCGCATTGTGATATGGCATCCCCACAAGAACCCGTTGTAAGATATTACACTAGAAGTTGCGAGTCAGATTCCAAAATGACATTCTTGTACTCAAAATTTGCACAAGCAACCATAGCAACACGAAGGGCAAAAACTTAAGCCTGCAAAGAACTACCACATGGGAAACCGCCCTTACCCCCGGTAGCAATGAACTCTCCCAAAGATGATCGACAAACTCATCCATATGCACACTGATCATTCGTACTACTGAAGGCACCATCACAATTAATTTTAACAAAACCATCAGATGGATGCCGCCAAGAAAGGCTAGCAGGGTGAACTACCACGGGCTGTGGAACTAGTAAGATAAGTGGGGGTTTCTCAAGTCTAGCTGATCATAACTCAGACAGCTGATTTATCATCATCTGAATAGCAGTACCGGGATCCGTGCTAGTATCATTATAACAGCGCTGATTTCTACACTTACACAACCGCGAGAGACCAAAGCTGAGGAGCTGAATATTATTCTTCCCCTACCCAATCTCAATAAGCCTCTGGATGAAGAAATCCTAATACCCATCAAAATCTCCATCAACAATTCCACTCATATCAAATTGCAAGGGACAACCATACAAGAAAAGTTAAGCAAATTTACATTGGAAAAATAAGTGTACCTGAGTTTCCTCTATTACTCCGCACTAGGGAAAAACCATATCCACCAATATTCGATGTCTAACCAGGTTAACTCTTACTGCAAAAAAATTGATTGCAATATTTTCATAAAAACAATTTGATCTTGGGAAGAATATCCACTGACCAGATGAAGCAGCAAAGACCAATCTGCGGACTAGGATTACTATTTCCCCTAAACCATGTTTTGTTTTGAAATCTCTACTCATTAGTAATTCAAGAGCTACATGGTAACCTGATTTCACAGTGTACTTTCCACTCCAGACATAGTGCCAAATACATCGGTCAGAGCACCCCAAAAGGCTAAGGGGCAGGGCTAAGACGCTTTGAGCCTTATCTAATTAAAAACGGTGGTAACCAGCTTAATATTCCATCGTCCACTCTCCACATCAATTAGATCAGCTACAACCTGGGGCATATGAGGTTGATGTGACAGCGGTAAAAAAGGCCTACGAGTATTAAGACAAGGGTTAGAGAGGGTGTGAACATATTTACCATCCTCTATCCGCCATCTGATCCCAGCTTGTAGCACCTGAAGACCTTGCAGAATCCCCTTCCAATCCCAAGAACTCCCTCGTACATCTTTAGCTCTGAGGATATCCCCATCTGGAAAATATTTAGCTCGAAAAGTCCAAGCAAGCAGAGAGTTATGATAAGCTAAAATTCTCCAGCTAATCTTAGCAAGCATTACTACATTAAAACATTGTAGGTCTTTGAACCCCAATCCCCTGGAATGCTTTGGCCTAGATAGTTTATCCCATGTGGCCTAATGAATCCCAGTCTTTCTGCCAGTACTTCCCCACCAAAAATCTGCCATAATTCTGGTAATATCTTGGCACACAACAACAAGGAGCAAAAAACAAGACATATAATATATAGGTATGGCCATAGCTATAGCTTTCAAAAGCACTTCCTTACACGCAGGAGAAAAAAACTGTTCAGCCTACCCTTGAATACGACTTTCAATACGGTACCTAGTCTCTTCAAAGACTTTCTTTTTCGAAGATCTGAAATCTTCCATAAGACCTAGATACTTGCCAAAACCTTCCTGACATTGAATCCTAAGGATAACCTGACACGACCCATCCCCAATCTCCCTAGATTAAGGGATAAGTCATGCTTCCATCTAACCCACGTGCGACAAGAAGGCTAAACGCCCGTTTATCCCCCATGTAACACGTAAGTCAGACAAGGGATACCCAGGTCAATGGTCCAAAAACACCTTCCGGGTTCCCAAGTGCGCAGTAACCACCGTGGATCATGTGTGATATCGCAGTCTCACCAACAATAGCCCGCACAGACACGACCTATCCCAATCCCCCCGTAATTAACGCAGGATGTGTCATACTCCCGTCTGACACGAAGTGTCAGACAAGGGATAACTCAACCCTCGGCCCGTTCAAGGCTTCCAGAGAACGCCAAGATCGGTGGAGGAGTACGATGTCTCGATCTCTGCTACAGCCCGCATCCGTGATCAACATGAAGGGCATTAAAACCATTTAAGTTGTGAGTGGACGAAAATAAATAAATTAATAAAACTCATTTAACAAAAGACATTTATGCCCTTCACTAAAAAGTATGCATGCATCTGAAAACCAGTAATCAAACCACTTACTTAAATAAACCATTAGGGCCTTAGCCCAAAACCATAAATCCAAAGTATGTGGGAACTCAGCCCAAAACCATAGAATACCAAAATCCATAAATCTAGAACCAAGTGAGCCACTATCCAAATCCATAAATACAAATCCGTAAGCATATAAATACCATTTCATAAATCCAATAAATCATGTTCACCAAATACCATATAACCAATCATGTCACGGTTTCTAAAGCTACGCGTGCTACTCGGGGTCTTAAGTCCCAAGTCTCCCCAAGGTCCACCCAAGTCAATGTCCGCAGATCAATGACCCTCCAAGTCAATGTCCGCAGATCAATGACCCTCCTTGGGGGTTATAATCCATAATGCCTTCTTGAGAGTAAGTTACCCCACGGGGGCGATTCCAGTTAGTTAGTGCGTCGTGACTACTCCAGGGTCCACCCAGGCCAACGACCCTCCCTGGAGGAGACAATCCATAAACAAAAGGATAGTATATGAAAACCCATTTCACGATCATTCTCAAAACCTTTCAAACCTTTCAAAGGGTCCATGCCCGGTCTCCCATAAAACCGTCATAAATCCAAAAATCCACTTTCTCTAAATCCAAATCCATTTATCCAAATCCATTTATCCAAATCTATTTATCCAAGTCCATTTATGGGTCTCCGACCCGAAATCACATTCATAAAATGACAGGACCCACCCCGATCCCACAGGGACCACAAGGGGACGTGCCCTGCTCCCGTCTGACACCCGAAATTCATACCAATTTTAACCTCAAAACATCAAATGCATAAATAACCAAATTAAAGTTATACATCAAATCCGAATTAAACAGATGTCAGACAAGGGATGAAATCCAAAATTACAAGTTGCGAGCACGACTCTAAAATAAACATGCGGGTAAACCACCCAACAGGGGTTCAGGTACGCAAAAGTAGATCTATGCCTCAGCCTCAGGTTCCTCCTCTACCTCAATAGCACGACATGGAGGGGTTACCAAAACAATAAGGGTGAGTGGGCTGAAACTCAAGTTTATAAAATCGTTTAGTAAGTAAAACATATAATTTACCCCTCCGTTTTCCAAAACATGCATGCAGCATTATTTAAAATCATTAATCATATAATATGAACCATAAGGCATGTAGTAAAACCATAAACATAATTTTAGCCACTACACTATACACTCCGATCTTGACATCCCCGATGTCTGACGTCCCTGACGTCCAATAAGGTCACAATCACAAGGCTACGCGTGCCACTCGGGTCTCAATTCCGAGTTCAATCCCTGAACCCCGTTCGGGTACAGCATCCCCGATGCTTAGCGTCATAGACGCTGGACGTTCTATACGTCCGTGACCACTCCGGGGTACCTCATCCGGAGGAGACAGTATCATAAGAATGGATCTATACAGTGCAGTATTAAATACATTTTATTGATATCCACATGCAAAACATATATGTATACATAGGTAAAATCCGAACCGATCGTTACGTTTCATCAGACGGGTCTCATGCCCAAATACCGTGAAACGTGCCATAACCGAAATTTCAATATCATCAAAACCATATCTTGATTCCAGCATGTGAACATATAAGTAAATCAGAAAACATTTAAGCATGCAAGGGTTTAATGAAATCGGGCCCACTCACAGTACGATCCCGCGGTGAACCTGCGTGTACGAACTTGTACCGGGATTATCGTACAATTCCTGTCAGTCCAAATCACATGTAAGGGTCACTACAAGTCTTAAACATTTAACCAAAAAGTCCGAAATAGAAACCGGCTCGGGGAAGCCGTCCAACATGCTTCCCGAGACAACCGGCCCTAACTGACCCTCCTAAACTATCTCAGATCAACATGGTTAATTCATAAAAAATGTTCAGAATGATGAGAGGAACAAAAGTCATGTTGATCGTGATCGGAGATAAGGTCCAACGCGCCCTCACGCGTCGCCAAAAGTGGATGCGCATGAAAGTCACGCCCCTGACACTGTATGACAGGACCCGTCCCAACTGGACGTCAAAACCCGTGCCCGGTCCTGCTCCCGTCTGACAAGTCAACTAAAGGTCCGAAACTCCCCTTCAGTGCTTGCCAGACAAGGGATGTTTGCGCGGATTTCTGCTGCTGTCACTGCCTCACGATCAATCCCGAACGTCGTACCACGGCCTGGAGGGTCACAAAATAGAAAATGGTGTGAGTGGACAAAAATGACCTCTTATAAAAACATTTATCAAAATACAATCTTACCCTCCAGTTTTCACAAACTTGCATGCATATCGTAAAACATGAGTGACCGATAAAATTAAAACATATTTTCCCATGGTCCATAACACTCATGTTCACCAAATTAGTTCATGTTATAAAACATCAAATCCCGGCTCTCAGGCCAAAACATGTGAAAACATAATCACCTGGCCACAAGGACCAAAAACCCGTACTCAATACCAGTACATCATCACAATCAATATCAATCAGCATTACTTACCAGTGCACAATAAATATATCAATCCAATCAATCCGCACTACTCACGAGTGCATAAAATATCACCAATCACATCTGCACTACTCACAAGTGCACAATCAATCAAACTGTACTACTCACAAGTGCTGCACTACGCGTAGGCCAATATCCAGTCACTCTCTCGGGAATAAACACCTCTGGGCTCAACCCCCTCGGGCTCAGTCGCCTCTGGGCGAACACATCCCCAGGATCAGACACCTCCGAGTGGTACATCCAGGCTCAGTATCATCCGAGAAGCTGACTACCATAGGATCAACTCCCGATCCTACAATCACATCCCCCAAGCTCCGGTCGTCTGGGTAATCCCCCCCAAGCACCGACCGTCTGGGAATATCACAATCACAATGAAAACCATCCCGGGAATTACATCCCAAAACATTTCAATCAAATCTTGACTTCATACCAAGTCAAGGTCATTCTCAACTGGGTCTCAAGCCCAAAATACCTTTTACACATAAACCGTTAAAATCACATTTAAATCAATAGAATAATCCGGAAATCATCATTGACTCACCAACCAAGTCAAAACATCATTTTAGAAATCATTTAGACTCCGGGCCTAGCCCAAAACCTCATTTGTACGTACCTCGTAAAACGTGCCCGAAAGGACTGATTAAAATAATCATAAAATCACAAAAATCATTAATTTCATCAAATTCACAAGTGACTCCAAAACCGAGTCAAAATCACTATTCACTTGGGTTATCATGCCCAACATATCATTATCACGCAAATCCATGCGTTGCAACCTCCGTTGCCATTTTCACACAAATCCACAAAATTGACCCTCGACTCATTCCCGAGTCACCACATCATCTTTCAATCCATGACTCAATAATCCGAGTCCAAACATTATTTTCAATCAATTTCAATCCCGGACTCATAAACCAAGTCCAAACATTATTTTTACCAAATTTCGTAATTTCTCGAAAATCGCCCAAAATAATAATATAATAATCATAAAACCGAGAAATTACCGGATTGAAACACAAATCATGCCCAAGCATATAAAATCATGTAATAAGGCATTAGAAATCATATATGCATGCATCACGGTTAGAAAACAAAGTCCACTCACACACACCGTCCAAAACGGTCCGTTTCCGAGCTGCACGTTTTTCCGTAAAATCTGGAAATCACAACTCCTGTCCAAAATCATTATAGAGGGTTACTAACATCTCAAAATACATCATATAATTTTCCCCAATTTTTCCGGGATTTAAATACGTATTTTTAACGTAATACAAAACTTCGGATACGCGGAACATTATCGAAACAATATCCGATTTCACCGAAATCAACGTCAAAATGTTCGTTACACTGAGAGGATCAAAAGTCATGTTGACCTCACCTTGAGACTAGGCCGGACGCGCCCTCACGCGCCGCCGTGAGTGGCTGCGCGTGAAATCCACGCGCCTGCTACAGTGTCACCGTCCCAACCCGTTTGTCTGGTAAACGGGTCGTTTAACCCGCGATCAGACCCAGTTTCAATCCTATCAATTCGACACTGAATTCATCAATTGAGCATTCAAACAGCTTCGAATTAAGTTCAATTTAAGATCTGTGGACACAATTACAATCGAACTTACCTCAAACCTCATGATCACAGTTGATCATTCGAAGAACACCCCGCACACTGTTCATCCTCAGAACTCCCTCAATTTCAATCGATTTCTCTCAATTGATGCAACCAGAAGCTTCAGTGGATTCAGGTAAACTCTTTCCCCAACTCAATTGCATCAATTCGTGGCTCAAACGCCACGACTCAAACTCGAACATCCGTACACTGTGCATCCATGGAGCTTCATCAATCTCCAGTGTTTCCCTTCAATTGGTGAACCCAGAAGCATCGTGGGATCTTCAGGAACACAATCCCCACATCAATTTCGTCAATCAAAGCCTCAATTCCCTCGACTCAACCTCGAGATTTCTGAAAGTTTCCTCCCTCAGTTCTACCTCAATTCGACCTCAATTCCACTTAGTTCCTTCTACAAAATGGATCGTAGTAATCTCAGAAGACAGAAACTGAACCCAATTTCGATCAACAAGGCTCAATTCATCCAATTTGATTTTTCCTCCCAAAAACCCAATTTCGAATTCCTAGTTTTCAGCCACTCTCAACCTCCCGTGTTTACCCAGTTGAGTTAGTCTCAACAAACACTCGATTTTGCCCTCAAAATCAGTTAGGAATGGCAGCAAACACTCTCCAATTCTGCTGCTCAATGCTCACGGGTAAGAAGAACAAAGAAGGAGAAAATTAAGGAGAAAATGGAGGAAATGATGAAGGATAAATGATGATGTTGTAATGATGGTGTTGGGAGGGAAACATGGACCAGATTTCAGGGGATGGGTGACACTTGTCACTCATCCGAATGTGCACAGTCACCGGGTACTGTTCATATTAAAATATTATTTTAATCCCGGTTCGTTCGGTTAATCGAGTCCGATTCCGTGACCATAACTTCGTCGTCGAATCTCCGATTTCGGCATGCCGCCTGTCGTTGGATTCGTATCGACGAGACCTACGTAACGGTCCTTGGCCCTCGTCCATCGGACCTCTCGATCAAAAAGTCAACATTTGGCCCCTAATATGCCAAATTACCAAAATACCCCTCATCTATCGAACATCATAACTTTCACCTCGAATGTCGGAATCGAACGTGCCACCTGTCTATGAACTCGTAACGTCCCGAACTACGTCACAGTCATCGGCCAAAGTCCATTTGACCGCCCGAACTAAAAGTCAACATTTTGCCCACGCTAGGGGCAAAACGGTCATTTTGCACGTTTCGTCCGATTTCACTCAACTAATCCCCGATTAGTCATTCTAAATCATGATTAATTAATATTCAATCCCGATATTCGGGACGGGTCATTACAACCTTCCCTCCTTAAAGAATTTCGTCCCCGAAATTCCAACTACTTGTATTCCACATCCACCTCGTGGAAAACAAATGGGCCTCTCAACACGTGTACACCTGTACACCCACTAGCCAATGCAGAACTCGTCTGCACTCAGACGTCACATCACAGATGCACGTCGTACTGACTACACTCGACCACCCCGAGTGAAAATGAATCACCAGAAATTGGCAATGTCGTCACTAAGCTGACTCCTTCAGCCTGACGGCCCCACGTAGTCACTAATGTGCCCTGACATCCGCTCTCATAGAGAGTCACCAAAACTCACTTGTCAGTCCATGCTAACACCACAAGCCAAACTGTCACCACCAAGCTTTACCACCCTAGTAAAGCGCCAATCAGTAACAAATCAGTGACAACACATCATACTACAACGTCCGTCAATGTAGCATATGATCATCAACATGATCTCCCCTCGCAGGGCAAACTCAATCCTGCGACAAATACCAACAGCAGTATCCACAACTGTCACCCCCGCAGCGATCCCAGATGCTGGTAAGGTCACGACAAGGTAACATCTCGCCGCAAAGCAACTTGCGGTCACACTAACCACCAACTCACTCATCCTGAGTATATGCATACCGTCATCACACTCAAACAGACGGTGTAACTGGAACATATTGAACACCAGCCTAGCAGTGATCACACAACTCAACACTAGAGTTATACTAGCCAACCATGGCTCAGAGCACCTGCTCAAACAATCACTGAAATCATCAGAATCACCCTGCCCAGTACATCGTGTTCAATGTCCAGTTCACGTTCACCACCCATCCAATGGTATCAGGATTAAGCCGACTACTAACACGTTCACCAACGTACTACTGGTATAACCCGTATACCGTCACCCGACACCACAAGTCTGCAAAGTATCGTACCCCAAACCAACAAGAGACAAATCGAAACTCCACCCATCAACTAGTTCCAATTCCAAATTCGAATCCGCAATTTCGTAAGAAATCCCGAATCCGAACCCACACATCACATTTTTAATTCATGTCCAAATCCGAATCCGAAATCATTATTCCGTAAGCTAGCATTTGGAATAATCATTCCGCACCCAAATCCAGTATTCCACTTTCAAGTTCTAAAATCGAATCCTGAATCGTCACCCAGAAATTCGATTCCAAAACCCGAAATCTCGTTCACGTCCACTCGGACTCACCAAAACCGAACCTATCGGTTACCCATTTATTATACTCGGTTGACTTCATAAGGAAGCCAATCCAACAACTACACGGTTAAGGTTGACAAAATCCGATCACTTCGGAAACCTACTCACTTGAGTAACATACCACAAAAGGGCTCCACTTCGAAAAGAAGTCCAGTCCCGTCATTTACGACTCACATACCGGAGTAAGAGTGACAAACTCTCTACCCAACTGGATCATCACTATCACGACGTCAGCTGACCATGAACATCACGATCCTAGATCGTCACAATGCCCAATGTCCATGACATCACAAACCCGATCCACCTAGGGTCCACACGGTTAACTACTAGGAACCACAGGGTCTTACACCCTCATCTAATTCGCATACTGTCACAACGTTTGACAATTAACGCCCACAATTAGAAAGTTCAGTCAACGACGAGACATGCCGCGACTGTGGGTTCTCACTGATTACCTCATATCTACCCTTGCCATCCCACCTAGGGAAAACCAAGGATGATCCCAATCGATAACACCAATATTCGTCCCCGGGTCAAGTTTATTCTGGGCCTAACACGCCCATCTACAAACCAAACTGTGAACAAAAACAACCATCCGGACCCACACTAGTCCGACACACCCAAAACACATGATACAATATTACAACACAAATGGACAATACAAACCATTTACAAGGTATCACGAAAACATGTATCAATACGATTATTCCGACCTACGGTCAAGTCGATCGGGGCAGTTCCTTCGTAAATGTCCAAGTTTCCTACAAAAGTGACAAGTGGCAGTGCTGAGGCGACTTGCCCCACCACGCCGCTTACTTATCGACTGGGTTGAAGTTCCACCCGTATGAATGCCCACCGAGGATTGCGACACAAGATTATGAAGGCTAACTCGCTTCGTTGTTTCCTGACTCATCTGTTCAGTATCCTGACGCTCTCGGCGTCGTCCAGAGCCCAAAGATTGTTCTGGCACAGGTAAAATAGTAGCCTCCACTCGGATAGCAGCATCCGATAATTCCCTCAGGGTAGAATACGAGCCAACAGTTACAGCACCTCGTAACTCATTCCTCAATCCCTGCTCAAACCTTCGACACTTATCCTCCTCAGTAGCCACATACAGAGGAGCGAAACTTGATAAGTGCAAAAATTGCTGTTCATAATCGACCACTGACCGATTCCCTTGCTGCAATTGGAGAAACTCAACCTCCTTAGCGTTCCGAAATGAGCGAGGATAAAACTGATCCAAAAATCGCTCTCGGAATGCATCCCATGCCAAGGTACGGGCATCCCAGCCAGTCAACTGTAAACTATGCCACCACCTATAAGCATAGCCGTCCAAGAGAAAAGTGGCTAAGGGTACCATGTCTTCCAGGGGACATATCATAACCTCAAAAATCCTCTCCAATCGTGTAAGCCAATCTTCGGCACCATCCGGTCCCGAATCACCACGAAACACAGTGGCTCCCAACCGTCGAGCTCGCTCAATATCTGGGCCTCTACTAACACTACTCTCGCCCCTCCCATCTTCAGACCGTGTACGGGACGCACGACTCGGAGGCATGACGTATCAACAGAAATCAAGAACCAAATGCTCTGATACCAATTTGACAGGACCCGTCCCAACTGGACGTCAAAACCCGTGCCCGGTCCTGCTCCCGTCTGACAAGTCAACTAAAGGTCCGAAACTCCCCTTCAGTGCTTGCCAGACAAGGGATGTTTGCGCGGATTTCTGCTGCTGTCACTGCCTCACGATCAATCCCGAACGTCGTACCACGGCCTGGAGGGTCACAAAATAGAAAATGGTGTGAGTGGACAAAAATGACCTCTTATAAAAACATTTATCAAAATACAATCTTACCCTCCAGTTTTCACAAACTTGCATGCATATCGTAAAACATGAGTGACCGATAAAATTAAAACATATTTTCCCATGGTCCATAACACTCATGTTCACCAAATTAGTTCATGTTATAAAACATCAAATCCCGGCTCTCAGGCCAAAACATGTGAAAACATAATCACCTGGCCACAAGGACCAAAAACCCGTACTCAATACCAGTACATCATCACAATCAATATCAATCAGCATTACTTACCAGTGCACAATAAATATATCAATCCAATCAATCCGCACTACTCACGAGTGCATAAAATATCACCAATCACATCTGCACTACTCACAAGTGCACAATCAATCAAACTGTACTACTCACAAGTGCTGCACTACGCGTAGGCCAATATCCAGTCACTCTCTCGGGAATAAACACCTCTGGGCTCAACCCCCTCGGGCTCAGTCGCCTCTGGGCGAACACATCCCCAGGATCAGACACCTCCGAGTGGTACATCCAGGCTCAGTATCATCCGAGAAGCTGACTACCATAGGATCAACTCCCGATCCTACAATCACATCCCCCAAGCTCCGGTCGTCTGGGTAATCCCCCCAAGCACCGACCGTCTGGGAATATCACAATCACAATGAAAACCATCCCGGGAATTACATCCCAAAACATTTCAATCAAATCTTGACTTCATACCAAGTCAAGGTCATTCTCAACTGGGTCTCAAGCCCAAAATACCTTTTACACATAAACCGTTAAAATCACATTTAAATCAATAGAATAATCCGGAAATCATCATTGACTCACCAACCAAGTCAAAACATCATTTTAGAAATCATTTAGACTCCGGGCCTAGCCCAAAACCTCATTTGTACGTACCTCGTAAAACGTGCCCGAAAGGACTGATTAAAATAATCATAAAATCACAAAAATCATTAATTTCATCAAATTCACAAGTGACTCCAAAACCGAGTCAAAATCACTATTCACTTGGGTTATCATGCCCAACATATCATTATCACGCAAATCCATGCGTTGCAACCTCCGTTGCCATTTTCACACAAATCCACAAAATTGACCCTCGACTCATTCCCGAGTCACCACATCATCTTTCAATCCATGACTCAATAATCCGAGTCCAAACATTATTTTCAATAAATTTCAATCCCGGACTCATAAACCAAGTCCAAACATTATTTTTACCAAATTTCGTAATTTCTCGAAAATCGCCCAAAATAATAATATAATAATCATAAAACCGAGAAATTACCGGATTGAAACACAAATCATGCCCAAGCATATAAAATCATGTAATAAGGCATTAGAAATCATATATGCATGCATCACGGTTAGAAAACAAAGTCCACTCACACACACCGTCCAAAACGGTCCGTTTCCGAGCTGCACGTTTTTCCGTAAAATCTGGAAATCACAACTCCTGTCCAAAATCATTATAGAGGGTTACTAACATCTCAAAATACATCATATAATTTTCCCCAATTTTTCCGGGATTTAAATACGTATTTTTAACGTAATACAAAACTTCGGATACGCGGAACATTATCGAAACAATATCCGATTTCACCGAAATCAACGTCAAAATGTTCGTTACACTGAGAGGATCAAAAGTCATGTTGACCTCACCTTGAGACTAGGCCGGACGCGCCCTCACGCGCCGCCGTGAGTGGCTGCGCGTGAAATCCACGCGCCTGCTACAGTGTCACCGTCCCAACCCGTTTGTCTGGTAAACGGGTCGTTTAACCCGCGATCAGACCCAGTTTCAATCCTATCAATTCGACACTGAATTCATCAATTGAGCATTCAAACAGCTTCGAATTAAGTTCAATTTAAGATCTGTGGACACAATTACAATCGAACTTACCTCAAACCTCATGATCACAGTTGATCATTCGAAGAACACCCCGCACACTGTTCATCCTCAGAACTCCCTCAATTTCAATCGATTTCTCTCAATTGATGCAACCAGAAGCTTCAGTGGATTCAGGTAAACTCTTTCCCCAACTCAATTGCATCAATTCGTGGCTCAAACGCCACGACTCAAACTCGAACATCCGTACACTGTGCATCCATGGAGCTTCATCAATCTCCAGTGTTTCCCTTCAATTGGTGAACCCAGAAGCATCGTGGGATCTTCAGGAACACAATCCCCACATCAATTTCGTCAATCAAAGCCTCAATTCCCTCGACTCAACCTCGAGATTTCTGAAAGTTTCCTCCCTCAGTTCTACCTCAATTCGACCTCAATTCCACTTAGTTCCTTCTACAAAATGGATCGTAGTAATCTCAGAAGACAGAAACTGAACCCAATTTCGATCAACAAGGCTCAATTCATCCAATTTGATTTTTCCTCCCAAAAACCCAATTTCGAATTCCTAGTTTTCAGCCACTCTCAACCTCCCGTGTTTACCCAGTTGAGTTAGTCTCAACAAACACTCGATTTTGCCCTCAAAATCAGTTAGGAATGGCAGCAAACACTCTCCAATTCTGCTGCTCAATGCTCACGGGTAAGAAGAACAAAGAAGGAGAAAATTAAGGAGAAAATGGAGGAAATGATGAAGGATAAATGATGATGTTGTAATGATGGTGTTGGGAGGGAAACATGGACCAGATTTCAGGGGATGGGTGACACTTGTCACTCATCCGAATGTGCACAGTCACCGGGTACTGTTCATATTAAAATATTATTTTAATCCCGGTTCGTTCGGTTAATCGAGTCCGATTCCGTGACCATAACTTCGTCGTCGAATCTCCGATTTCGGCATGCCGCCTGTCGTTGGATTCGTATCGACGAGACCTACGTAACGGTCCTTGGCCCTCGTCCATCGGACCTCTCGATCAAAAAGTCAACATTTGGCCCCTAATATGCCAAATTACCAAAATACCCCTCATCTATCGAACATCATAACTTTCACCTCGAATGTCGGAATCGAACGTGCCACCTGTCTATGAACTCGTAACGTCCCGAACTACGTCACAGTCATCGGCCAAAGTCCATTTGACCGCCCGAACTAAAAGTCAACATTTTGCCCACGCTAGGGGCAAAACGGTCATTTTGCACGTTTCGTCCGATTTCACTCAACTAATCCCCGATTAGTCATTCTAAATCATGATTAATTAATATTCAATCCCGATATTCGGGACGGGTCATTACACTGTAGCTGCTACAGTGTCACCTTCCTTACCTGAATGTCTGTAATACGGGCCTGCCACCCGCGGCTTAACCCGGTTGATTACCCATCAATTCCTACTCGATTTCAATCCAATTTGATCCTAACATGATATTTAATCATCTGATTTAAATTCTGAGTCATTAATTAGCCAAATCAGATCCTTAAATGGCCATTCGACCCATGATCATCCAAACGGGTTGATCACCCCAACTCACTGGTTTCCAAACCATAATCAAATTAACCTTACAGGAAGCATCATAGTATCAACACGAACTGGAAAACACAATCAATTGAACCAACACTCACCTGGAAGTAGTCGTCCAAACCTCTGAAATTTCTTTGAACACGACAGTCACTGTCCCAGCTCAACCATGGCTGATTCCCTTCGAACTCGACCTGGTTGAGTTCCTGATGTTCCCAGAAGACTAAACCAAGTCTTGGTTTGGTCCAACAAGCACCAGAAATTAAACTCCGAAATTCCCTCCAATTTTCCAGAAACTGAATTCTCTGGTTTTCCTTTCAAGCTCACTGTCCTCTTCCTCAGCAGATTGTAGTACACACCATTCCTACGCTGTTTAAACAAACTGAGCCGTCCAACAACTCGTGGAAATCCAGCCTGGCCACTGAGAAAAGTTTCCAGCAAGGTTTCGAATCTTGAATTAACAAATGGTGCCATTGTCTGATGAATCGATCATCCCACGTTCCCACTGCCTTTAAGGCTTAAATAAAACCTTCCTTTACAGTTCATTACGAGTTAAACTAATGGGATTGCTCAGAATCACCACCCACGCCGGTGCAGCCATGTTCTTCCACAATTTGCTACAGTAACCCGTGAGTGAAATGACCAAAATGCCCCCTAGTTCAGAAATTACCAAAATGCCCTTCACTTTCCAGACCCGTAACTCAGCCATACGAAGTCCGATTTCGGCGTGCCGCCTGTCTACGGACTCAGGGCATCGAAACCTACCTAACGGTCCTTGAGTCATGTGAAAATTAGTTGCCAAACGAAAAGTCAACATTTTCGCCCTTGAAGTCCAAATAACGGTAATGCCCCTGAACTTCCGATAGTCATAACTTTTTCCCTGATCGTCCGAATTGGACGTGCCACCTGTCTACGAACTCGTGACGTCCCGAACTACGTTACGGTCACTGGTCAAAGTCCATTTGACCCACCAATCAAAAAGTCAACAATTTGGCCATACCATTCACAAGGGTAAAAACGTCAATTCAAACATTAAATTACAATATTAAAATCCTCGAATTTCCAGGGTGTTACATAAAACACAATTGGGCCTCATGCCCGATTTCATAAACCAAATGGGCATCAAGCCCGATCATGTAAATCAACTGGTCCCCCGGCTCGATGCCTTATGAAATCAAATGGACTCCAAGTCCAATAGTTTATAAATCAAATGGGTCTCAAGCCCGATTCCATATTTCCAAATCTCAAATCCGTTCATCAATCCATTATTGACATACAAGAACGTATAAACACAATATACAACCGTAAACCTCAAAATTCATGCAAATATGCAAATCATCAATACCACAATCATCATCATAGAAATCACATATGTAAAACATATAAAACAGTTATGAATGCATCACAGTTTAGAAAACAAAGTCCACTCACATACCGTCCTACGATGCCGCCTCGATATGTGTGCCATAAGCCTTCTCGGGCTAATCACCGTCACCGGGACTCCCAAACCTGTCCAAATCATACTAGAAGGTTACTAACTACCTCATTAACCTCTCATTGAAGCCCCGTAATTTTCCCGAATTTTTAAACATTTTTAAAATTTATCCTAAACCTTCGGACGTTCCGAACTATATCGAAACGATGTCCGATCTATATCGAAACGATGTCCGATCGACACGAAACCAGTCCCAAAATGTTCTTACATCGAAAGGATGAAATTACAAGTTGATCGTGCCTTTAAAAGAGGGCCCACGTGCCCTCACGCGCAGCCCAAAGGCACTGCATGTGGGAGTCACGCGCCTACTACAGTGTGTAACGACCCGTCCCGAATTCCGGGATTAGATTAGTGATTAATCTTGATTAGTGAGGTTGAACGGTGGTTAGTAGGGCGGAATCGGACAAAATGTGCAAAATGACCGTTTTGCCCCTGGTCGTGGGCAAAATGTTGACTTTTTGATCGGGCGGTCAAATGGACTTTGACCGATGACCGTGACGTAGTTCGGGACGTCACGAGTTCATAGACAGGCGGCACGTTCGATTTCGACATGCGAGGAGAAAGTTATGATGTTCGGAAGTTGAGGGGCATTTTGGTAATTGTGGTCAATTGGGGTCAAATGTTGACTTTTTGATCGGGAGGTCCGATGGACAAGGGCCAAGGACCGTTATGTAGGTTTCGTCGATACGAATCCAATGACAGACGGCATGCCGAAATCGGAGATTCGACGACGAAGTTATGGTCACGGACGTAATCGCGATTAACCGAACTAACCGAGACTCAGAATAAAATAATAATAATATCTGATTACCCTAATCCCAAACCAATCTGGACCCTTGATGTGTGACACATGTCATCATCCCCTTCATTCCCTAAATCAGGGATCTTTGCTGGCCATTTGGGTTAATAAATCATTTTCTCTCCTCAAATCCTCACCATTGATTTTAAAACTCAAACTGATCCCAGCCCTTGATCTCATCTGCACACTCTGATTTAAGCCATCCGACTATTCTTCACATTTTCATTCTCCCTCAAAACCGTGAGCACGGTTTCCTTCCAAGAACAAACACATCACCACATCTCAGCCTCAACCCATGCACCAGACACGTCCAGACACACATCAGCCACCTCTAGACGCCGGCCACCACCTCACGGCCGCCCTGCACGGCCGGGAAACCTCCCAGACCCGAGAGGAAACCAAACAACCCGATGCTGCCCAACCGTCCAAACCACCTCACCTAGACCTGAAACAACTTCATGTTAACATCACTGGAACCTTAGGACGACTCAGACCACGACTGGGCAGCCCACGGCGGCGACACGGCGGCGGTAAGTCTGAAAAACCGTGAAGACCCGATTTACTTCCCTGCTTCGAAACGTCCGTTTTTGACGATGAAATTGTTTGGTTGTTTTTGAGACATGTCCTAGGGACCTAGACTACCATTCTAGACCGAAGCTCGTGGCCGGAATCTCGACGAGTCGCCGGAGATGATGACCTGAGTTTTCAGGCGATTTCCCGTCAGTTTTCAGGTAGTTTAATCAACCTTAAAATGATTTTGGATGTCACAGAACCGTAGCGGAGGTTATGACGAGTCCATAGGATCAAACCGCATAAAAAATGGTGGTCTGAAACTCGATCTGTGATCGGGTCAAGCCGTGGGTCGACGACGACCCGGTTTCAGAACCCGGTTACTGTAGCATGACGTCATCAGGGTTGACCTGAGTGTTGACCTGGCGCGTGGGGGCGCGTGAAGGGTATTTTGAGGAAACTACCAACACGACTTTTAATCTATTCGATGTAACGAACATTTTGGGATTGGTTTCGTGTCGATCGGACACCGTCTCGATATTGTTCGGGATGTCCGAAGGTTTTAAATAAAGTTTAAAAATAAGTAAAAATTCGGGAAAATTACGGGACTTTGATAGGATGTTAATGATGAGGTTAGTGACCCTCTAATGTGATTTGGACAAGATTGGGAGTCCCGGTGATAGTGGTGTGGCTCGGGAGGGCCGGTGGCACGCGTATCGAGGCATACCGTTAAAACGGTCTGTGAGTGGACTTTGGTTTTATAAATTCTATGCATGCTTAAATGTTTTATATGGATTATGGTTGTGATTGTATGATGTTGATTTGGTTGTTGGTAAATTGTACGGTTCCACGTATTTCGGGGCGATTTACGTGCTTGCACGTAAATCGAGGTTTTTCGGTTTTACCTGGATTTTCCATATTTATGACTTGGATATAATATGATGAAATGGTTTTGAAATTGGAAATATGAACTCGGGCTTGAGGCCCACTTGTTTTGGAAATTTCGGACTTGGAGTCCATTTGAGTACGTAATCGGGCCGGGGGCCCAGTTGGTTAATGAAATCGGGCCAGGGGCCCAGTTGATATGAAATCGGGCCAGGGGCCCAGTTGATATGAAATCGGGCTGAGACCCATTTGAGTTATGTTATCGGGGCAGGGGCCCAGTTGATTTACGAATTCGGGCCGTGGGCCCCGTGTGTTTATAAAGTCGGGCTGCGGGCCCAGTTGGTTTACAAATCGTGCTGTGGGCCCAGTGGTTCATAAAATCGGGCATGAGACCCAATTGGATTATAATGGTGATTTCGGGTCAGGGACCCTATGTTCAATAAATGTGATTTCGGGTCAGGGACCCTATGTTTAATAATTGTGATTTTGGGTCAGGGACCCTAAATGGAATTACGTGGTTTTATGGAAATTTCGGGCAGGGCCCATTGTGATGATGCGATAAAAGGATTTAATAAAACTGTTTTCCATATACCATCTGGATACAAGGATATATGATGGTCTCCTCCAGATGTCTGGGACACTTGGGAAGTCACGGTACATTGCCTGCGACGGGTCATTATACGGAGCAGCCGGACCGTATGATGACTCAGGAGCAGGATTGCTATGATTGACGTCAGGGACGTTAGACATCAGGGATGTCAGATATATGGACCCGGAGAGACCACGGGCAGCACGCGTAGCTTATGAAACCGTGAGATATGACGTCAGGGACGTCTAGCGTTTGGGACGCTAAGCATCTGGGATGCTGGTGATGGTAATGGTAAAATATGGATTAATGAATCTATGAAATGGCTTTTCGGTTGGATATGTGTTATGTGGTAAAAATGGATTATTGGTTATGAAATGGTATGTCGGGTCAGGGACCCTAAATGGTTTTGGATTTTTGGATTTATATTTATGGCTTTGGGCGGTGGGCCACATGGTTGTTTATGTATGGTTGTGGTATTCCACTATTTTTGGCAGAGTTCCCACACTTGGTTTTTGGTTAATGGTTTTTGGGCTAAGGCCCTAATGGCTCGGTTGAGCAAACATTTTGGTTACTGGTTTTCGTGGCATGCATACGTTTTTATCGGAGGGCATAAATGTCTTATAAATGTATTTGATAAACTTATTGGTTTTGTCCACTCACAGCTTTTGGTTTTAATGCCCTTCAGGTTGATTACGAATGCGATTGCAGCAGAGACTGAGACATTGCACACCTCCTCCATCGATCCTTGCGCACTCTGGATGTCCCTTTGGGCAGTGGCTCTTGGTTATCCCTTGTCTAACACCCCTTGTTGGACGGGAGCAGGGCACATTCCACGGTAATCCCGGGGGGATTGGGATGGGTCCTGTCAATTTGGTATCAGAGCAGGGTTGCTCTTTTGTGCGCGCATGTTGAGTGTGTGATGTCTCTTTGGGCTGCAATTCGTTATCAACCTGATAGATAGTTTTTGGGTTTGGATAGTGGATAGAATATGATTGGCCCGATACGCCGTGCATTAATGTGATTCGACCCAGGTGGGGTTGATTGTGATGAACTGGTATTGTGGGACCGACGATTCGGTCATGTAATATTAAATTGTTGTGCTGCTAGGTGCAGCCAGGTTCGGGGAACCTCATGTGAGTAATGGTTTGAAAATGTGAACCCTTGGGGTGGTTTCTAGTGTGAGGGATGTTGGTTCATCAGAGTTGGCCGATGACCTAGTGGTGGAACCCACGTTGATGGGATGGTAGGATTGGATTTGACGTCTATACGATGTCAGGACCGCGGGGTCGGTCAGGTTGTGAGTTTTATATTACGGAAAGTGGTTGGGTTCAGTTGAACCCTAGGGTGTGATTGTGGAACCCTAGTATATGATGGATTCAAAAGGTAAACCGTAATAATGATTAGCGGGTGAGAACTTGTGCTGCGACGAGCGGCTGAGGTCATGGATAACCATGTGGATGGCTCTGGTGAGTCTAGGCAGAACTATGGGATTCGATCTACGGATACGGTCCTGAGATAAATTATGGAATCCTGTGTTGGATCGGGTATTAGTGTGAGGTATGGATGCAGATCTCGATAGCAATGACAGTTAGTCGGTAGTCATATGGAGATGACTGGCTATCGAGGGTAATTAGCGTGGTTACAATACTTGGGGATCAGGGGACGTTAAGGGAACGTTCATTATCCTGATGTGGGTTGTCATATTTGCACACGGTGTGCAAGTATGGATGTTGTATGTAGGTACTTTTGTGCCGATGCTAGTATGGATGCATGGGTGCTGATACTAGTGTTGTTGATAGTGTGTTGGTGCTGGTACTAGCGCTGGTGCTAGTGTCGGTAATGGTGTTGACGATGAGCCACAAGTCGGGGTGTGACTCCGTCATGATGAACATATGTTCGGTCTTTGAGATTCGGTAGTGGTTGAGTGATGGACTGGATGGGATTCAGTTAAGATTGTAATATGTTGGGATAAGTCCCAATAGTGGTGAGATAACCAGTGGTGAGTGGATTAAAAAGGGTATAATTGAGACTTGAGTAATCTTAGGATGACGTCCCCTACGTCATGATAATTGGTGGATTTGGGGGAGTTGTTGGCAACTCCAAAATTGGTGTGATTTTATATTTTTATTATAGATGTGGAATTTTGTAATTGAGAACTTGGAAAATCGAGTGTTGAACCGGTAAAGGTTGGGATGTGCGAACGAAATAATAACGGATTGATTGTGGACACGTGAGTTGAGGAGGTAGGAAGTCCAGTGGTTGGACTTGACATCTCGTTGGGAGTAGGTCTGCTTCCAACATGGTTGGAACCTCAGCTTCGAGGAGAGTTATGATTGGGGAACGAGAGTGGTGCTCGTTTTGGTGATTGGTATTCTGAAGTCATTGGGGTTGACTTCTTGTTTTCTGCCCTGGCAAACATTGACTGTAGTTACCAGTACGTTGAGCGTGTATTGGTTGGTGAACCCATGTGTGTTGTGGGGTCATCAGGGGGAGTTGCGTATTCAATATTAGGTAAACGAGATTTCCCATTTTCTGCTTGGTGGCAGACGATGTTGGGGTACATGGCGTGGTGAGTACAGTGAGTTTTGTTGCATCCACGTAGGATGAGTTTTGACGTCATCATCTTTGGATCATCCTTGGTTTTTCCTAGGTGGAATGACAAGGATCGATACGAACTCGGGTGTGTGAGTCGTAAACGGCGGGGTTGAACTTCTTTTCGAAGTGGAGCCCGTATGGTATCTTACTCAAGTGAGTAGGTTTCCGACTGGTCGGACTTTGTCAACCTTATACGTGTGGAGGTTGGATTGGCTTCCCTATGAAGTCAATTGGAAGTATTGAACGGGTAACCGATAGGTTCGGTTTTGGTGTGTCTTGGTAAATGTGAACGAGATTTCGGGATTTGGAATCGAATTTCTGGGTGACGATTCAGGATTCGATTTTGGAACTTGAAAATATATTTCCGGATTTGGGTACGGAATGATTATTCCAAATGCTAGCTTACGGAATAATGATTTCGGATTCGGATTTGGAAATGAATTAAAAATGCAATATCTGGGTTTGGATCCGGGATTTCTTACGAAATTGCGGATTCAGATTCGGAATTGGAACTAGATGATGGGTGGAGTTTCGATTTGTCTCATGCTGGATTGGGCGAATGGTACTCCGTCATTGGAACGTGTTTGGCTACGACCTAGGTGGTTGTAGTCTGGTCGATGGGTTATACCTGAGGTGTGTAGGTGAGCGTGTTGGTAGTCGGATTGGTTCCGATACCATTGGATTAGTCGTGGACCGGACATTACTATGCAACGGGTCATAGTATTTCCGATGTGTTTAAATTACACACGAGTCGGGTGAAAATGTCAATAAATGTATATTTAAGTCAAGTAAGTTGGTGGCTTGTGTGGCCACGAGTGAGTCTAGTGTCAGTTTTCGACTGACAACAACTGTGTGGTGACAGATTGTCAGGATGTGTCAACATAGATTGTTGAGTGGGGTCAGCTGACTCCAAGTGGGAGTGGGAAAGGAACCGTCGAGTTGTTGCGTCAACGAGAGGGTTGATTTGACAAGTGGTGTCAGATTCGAAACAAGTAGTTTCAGTCATACGACGAGGTCGAATGTAGTCATTACGTTATGAGTACTAGTGGTACGTTTGGGTGCAGACAGGTTTTGTCTAATTAGTTGGTGTACGGGTGTACACGTGTTTCGTGGTCGATTCCACTTTCCACGGGGTGTTTGTGGAATCAGGATAGTCGAGTTTCGAGAGCAAAACTAATTAAGGAGGGAAGTACGTCTGAGTTTAGATCGGTTGGAATTTCAGGGACGACATTTATTAAGGAGGGAAGATTGTAACGACCCGTCCCGAATTCCGGGATTAGATTAGTGATTAATCTTGATTAGTGAGGTTGAACGGTGGTTAGTAGGGCGGAATCGGACAAAATGAGCAAAATGACCGTTTTGCCCCTGGTCGTGGGCAAAATGTTGACTTTTTGATCGGGCAGTCAAATGGACTTTGACCGATGACCGTGACGTAGTTCGGGACGTCACGAGTTCATAGACAGGCGGCACGTTCGATTTCGACATCCGAGGAGAAAGTTATGATGTTCGGAAGTTGAGGGGCATTTTGGTAATTTTGGTCAATTGGGGTCAAATGTTGACTTTTTGATCGGGAGGTCCGATGGACGAGGGCCAAGGACCGTTATGTAGGTTTTGTCGATACGAATCCAATGACAGGCGGCATGCCGAAATCGGAGATTCGACGACGAAGTTATGGTCACGGACGTAATCGCGATTAACCGAACTAACCGAGACTCAGAATAAAATAATAATAAAATCTGATTACATTAATCACAAACCAATCTGGACCCTTGATGTGTGACACATGTCATCATCCCCTTCATTCCCTAAATCAGGGATCTTTGCTGGCCATTTGGGTTAATAAATCATTTTCTCTCCTCAAATCCTCACCATTGATTTTAAAACTCAAACTAATCCCAGCCCTTGATCTCATCTGCACACTCTGATTTAAGCCATCAGATTATTCTTCACATTTTCATTCTCCCTCAAAACCGTGAGCACGGTTTCCTTCCAAGAACAAGCTCATCACCACATCTCAGCCTTAACCCATGCACCAGACACGTCCAGACACACATCAGCCACCTCTAGACGCCGGCCACCACCTCACGGCCGCCCTGCACGGCCGGGAAACCTCCCAGACCCGAGAGGAAACCAAACAACCCGATGCTGCCCAACCGTCCAAACCACCTCACCTAGACCTGAAACAACTTCATGTTAACATCACTGGAACCTTAGGACGACTCAGACCACGACTGGGCAGCCCACGGCGGCGACACGGCGGCGGTAAGTCTGAAAAACCGTGAAGACCCGATTTACTTCCCTGCTTCGAAACGTCCGTTTTTGACGTTGAAATTGTTTGGTTGTTTTTGAGACATGTCCTAGGGACCTAGACGACCATTCTAGATCGAAGCTCGTGGCCGGAATCTCGACGAGTCGCCGGAGATGATGACCTGAGTTCTCAGCCGATTTCTCGTCAGTTTTCAGGTAGTTTAATCAACCTAAAAATGAGTTTGGATTTCACAGAACCGTAGAGGAGGTTATGACGAGTCCATAGGATCAAACCGCATCAAAAATGGTGGTCTGAAACTCGATCTGTGATCGGGTCAAGCCGTGGGTCGACGGCGACCCGGTTTCAGAACCCGGTTACTGTAGCATGACGTCATCAGGGTTGACCTGAGTGTTGACCTGGCGCGTGGGGGCGCGTGAAGGGTATTTTGGGGAAACTTCCAACACGACTTTTAATCTATTCGATGTAACGATCATTTTGGGATTGGTTTCGTGTCGATCGGACACCGTCTCGATATTGTTCGGGATATCCGAAGGTTTTAAATAAAGTTTAAAAATAAGTAAAAATTCGGGAAAATTACGGGACTTTGATAGGATGTTAATGATGAGGTTAGTGACCCTCTAATGTGATTTGGACAGGATTGGGAGTCCCGGTGATAGTGGTGTAACCCGGGAGGGCCGGTGGCACGTGTATCGAGGCATACCGTTAAAACGGTCTGTGAGTGGACTTTGATTTTATAAATTCTATGCATGCTTAAATGTTTTATATGGATTATGGTTGTGATTGTATGATGTTGATTTGGTTGTTGGTAAATTGTACGGTTTCACGTATTTCGGGGCGATTTACGTACTTGCACGTAAATCGAGGTTTTCCGGTTTTACATGGATTTTCCATATTTATGACTTGGATATAATATGATGAAATGGTTTTGAAATTGGAAATATGAACTCGGGCTTGAGGCCCACTTGTTTTGGAAATTTCGGACTTGGAGTCCATTTGAGTACGTAATCGGGCCGGGGGCCCAGTTGGTTAATGAAATCGGGCCAGGGGCCCAGTTGATATGAAATCGGACTGAGACCCATTTGAGTTATGTTATCGGGCCAGGGGCCCAGTTGATTTACGAATTCGGGTCGTGGGCCCAGTGGGTTTATAAAGTCGGGTTGCGGGCCCAGTTGGTTTACAAATCGGGTCGTAGGCCCAGTGGTTCATAAAATCGGGCATGAGGCCCAATTGGATTATAATGGTGATTTCGGGTCAGGGACCCTATGTTCAATAAATGTGATTTCGGGTCAAGGACCCTATGTTTAATAATTGTGATTTTGGGTCAGGGACCCTAAATGGAATTACGTGGTTTTATGGAAATTTCGGGCAGGGCCCATTGTGATGATGTGATAAAAGGATTTAATAAAACTATTTTCCATATACCATCTGGATACAAGGATATATGATGGTCTCCTCCAGATGTCTGGGACACTTGGGAAGTCACGGTGCATTACCTGCGAGGGGTCATTATACGGAGCAGCCGGACCGTATGATGACTCAGGAGCAGGATTGCTATGATTGACGTCAGGGACGTCAGACATCAGGGATGTCAGATATATGGACCCGGAGAGACCCCGGGCAGCACGCGTAGCTTATGAAACCATGAGATATGAAGTCAGGGACGTCTAGCGTCTGGGACGCTAAGCATCTGGGATGCTGGTGATGGTAATGGTAAAATATGGATTAATGAATCTATGAAATGGCTTTTCGGTTGGATATGTGTTATGTGGTAAAAATGGATTATTGGTTATGAAATGGTATGTCGGGTCGGAGACCCTAAATGGTTTTGGATTTTTGGATTTATATTTATGGCTTTGGGCGGTGGCCCACATGGTTGTTTATGTATGGTTGTGGTATTCCACTGTTTTGGGCAGAGTTCCCACACTTGGTTTTTGGTTATTGGTTTTTGGGCTAAGGCCCTAATGGCTCGGTTGAGCAAACGTTTTGGTTACTGGTTTTCGTGGCATGCATACGTTTTTATCAGAGGGCATAAATGTCTTATAAATGTATTTGATAAACTTATTGGTTTTGTCCATTCACAGCTTTTGGTTTTAATGCCTTCAGGTCGATTACGGATGCGATTGCAGCAGAGACTGGGACATTGCACACCTCCTCCATCGATCCTTGCGCACTCTGGATGCCCCGTTGGGCAGTGGCTCTTGGTTATCCCTTGTCTGACACGCCTTGTTGGACGGGAGCAGGGCACATTCCACGGTAATCCCGGGGGGATTGGGATGGGTCCTGTCACAGTGTCATCCCTAGCCAATCGCAGACCCGATCAGCCTGGTTTTCTGGTTCGACCGAACCGGTGAACCGATCCAGCCGGTTCTCCGCCGTCCGACCACCAAACTTCTCCCCGTTTCTTCCATTCTCTTCGTCTAATCCTTCCTAAGAGATCCCTCAACCCAAAAATTGAAAATAAAGGATGGAAGTTACCTATTAAACGATGAACAGTAAGCTCGAACTTCCTCTTTCATTTCCCCCCGTTTTCGGCCACCATTTTCTTCGAATCCAAGTCCTACGAACCCGCCTCAATCCCTAGAACATCCCCCCAACCAACAAATCGATCACAAGCAATAAAATCAATTCCACCATTTTTACACGAATATAGGGCTCACATGTTTGGGCTTACCTCGCCGTCGCAAGCACTGTCGTGGTCACCGTCACGGTCGTCTCGACCCCAAGAACAACTTTTAACTTCCAAGACGTTCAACATCCATCCAAAGCTAAGTTTCCCATTTTGAGCACAACACAGGTCGTCCCTGTTCTCCGACCACCATCCACGACGATTCAACCTGTTGCCACCATCAGCACCGCCTCACATCACTCTTCCTTTTTCGTTCACACACTAATCATTAATGGTGAGGTTTGGAGGGTGTTCATGTAGGATTGGTGTTCAGGTTTGAAGAAGAAAGAAAATGGAGATGATAACTGATGCGAGGGGAAGAAGAGAGAGAAATAAGAGAAAATTTAAAATATAAAATAAATAAATAAATAATATTATTTTAATCCTAGCCATCCAATCACATTTGGATCCACAATCTAGGGGCAAGGACCAATGGGATGAGTGACACTTGTCACTCATCCAAGGGTCCCACATAAAATATCAGCCAATTGGATTTAATTAATATTTAATTTGAATCCCGAGACGTAAGTTCTAGATTTCGATCCAGTGATCATAACTTCTCCGTTCGACGTTCGATTTCGACGTGTCGTCTGTCTACGGACTCGTGACGTCCCGATCTACGTCACGGTCATCGGTCCTCGTACATTTGACTCTCCGAGTCAAAAGTCAACATTTTGCCCAAGTCTAGGGGCAAAAACAGTCATTTTACACCGTCCGTCCGAAATCACTCAAATAATCATCGATTAATCTCACTAATCCTTCATTAGTCACTAATCTAATCCCGAAATTCGAGACGGGTCGTTACATGCACCGCATCAACCTGAAGAGCATCGAAAACCAAAAAAGACTATGAGTGGACGAAAAGAAATAAGTTTATAAAATACATTTTACAGGAAAAGAATTTTATGCTCTCCACGTAAAAACCAATGCATGCATTCGAAAATCACCTCATTTTCCAAGATAAGAAAAACCGTTTACAAAATCAAAAGCATTTCCTTTTCTCAAAACCCCGGGTCGTAGCCCAAAACCATAAAGCAAAACCAAATACGGGAACTCAGCCCAAAAATCCACAAATCCAATTCATCTGGGCCACAGCCCAAAACATCTGAAAACTATTTGAAAACTATAAGGATATCATATAAATCCGAAACACATATCAAAACACATTTTAATCAATCGAACATGTTGAATCTCAACGAGTCTTTAAACTTAATATCAATTTGAGTCTTTAAACTCAACAGGTCTTCCCGGGTAATCAACGAGTCTTTAAACTTCGAGTCTTTAAACTCACTAATAGGCCTCGGGGGAAATCAATAACCGAGTTTTTAAACTCACCAAGTCTTAACTCAAATCACATATAGGGCCCTCCCCTTTCATATCAATCACCAGGTCTTTAAACCCAAAACCAGATCCAGCAAATCCAATTCAAAAACCATTTCAAACATTTTTTCAAACCCAAATCCATAAATCCATTTCCAAATTCGAATCTGAAATCATCCTTTTGAAACCCAAATCCAAATCCAGAACTCCATCCAAAATCACATGTAAACTGAAATCTGAAATCATATTTTATCGAAATGGGTCCCATGCCCGAACTCACTTCCAAACCCAATATTATCTCATCAAATCATTAACAAAACATAATAGGTATAAAAAGTATAAAATCATCCATCAAAATCATCATCAAAGCATAGCATAAAACCATAGTCTCGAAATACATGCAAGAACGTAAATCACATCGAAATACGTGTAAATACGTAAATCATCAATACCATAATCATAAGCAAATAAATCGTATATAGAAAACATATAAAATAGTTATGCATGCATTATAATTTAGAAAGAAAAGTCTACTCACATACCATCCTCGTTGTCGCCTCGATAAGCATGCCATATGTTTTTCTCGGCTAATCCACCATCATCGGACTCATGATCCTGTCCAAATCACATTCTAAGGTCACTAATTACTTCAATAACCTTTCATTAAATCCCCGTAATTTTTCCGAATTTTTAAACGTATTTAAACTCGATCCTAAACCTTCGGACATCCCGAACTCTGTCGAAACGATGTCCGATCGACTCGAAACTAGTCCCAAAATATTTGTTACATCGAAGACTTAAAATCACATGTTGAACACTTCCCTAAAGAGTGTCCCACGCGCCCCCACTTTGTAACGACCCGTCCCGAGTATCGGGATTTAATATTATTTAATTATGATTTAGAATGACTAATCTGGGATTAGTTGAGTGAATTCGGACGAATTGTGCAAAATGACCATTTTGCCCCTAGGCGTGGGCAAAACGTTGACTTTTAATTCGGACGGTCAAATGGACTTTGACCAATGACCGTGACGTAGTTTGGGACGTCACGAGTTCATAGACAGGTGGTACGTTCGATTCCGACATTCGTGGTGGAAGTTATGACGTTCGGAAGCCCAAGGGCATTTTTGTAATTTGGACGAAATAAGGGAAAATGTTGACTTTTCGATCGGGAAGTCCGATGGCCGAGGACCGTTAGGAAGGTCTCGATGCCCTGAGTCCGTAGACAGGCGGCACGCATCAATCGGAGTCCGAATGACCGAGTTACGGGTCTGGATGCGTGAGGGACATTTTAGTAATTTACTGCACAAAGGCAAAATAGTAATTTCAAAGAGTTGTTTGAACGGTTACTGTAGCACCGTGGATGGGGAACATGGCCAGTGCACGGGAGGTTTGTTTATGGGGCAAATTGCTGGCCTAAACTATTGTATATGAATTATGGGATTGTTTATTAATGATTGTGCTATGCAAGGCTGTGTGGGACGGTGAGGTTGGCAATTAAACTATGGCTGGTGCACCTGAAAATGGAAGAAAAGCAGAGTGCTTCCCACATGTGACCAGCCTTTCCAGGGCCCAATTGAGCGGATTTGTGATGGGGAATGTGTTTAAGGGACTGAGTGAAGTGTTCTGAGATTGAGAAAGGAAGAAAAGGAGTGAAATTGGTGTGGGATTGTTCAAAAACCCAAAACTGGTTTTTAGAGAGTTCAAATTCGAATTTCGGTTTTTAGGCCAGCCCAAGCCTAATTGTGATCTGAAATAGCTTCCTGGAACTTTACTGAGTCGATCCAGATCAAATGGGGCAAGTTTTGAAGCTCCTAGAGCTGTGGACGGACGAGGTGGACGGCCGGAATATCCAAGCTTGAGTTGTGGTGATTGAGGTAACTTCATGTCCAATTAATCATGCGAATTAGTTCGTATTGATCCTAATGAGCTTACTGGAATGTTAATTTGACAATGGTTGAGGAATTGTGGAGTTACGGTGATCGACCCGTTTTGGTGATCATGGGTTGATGGCACAATTAAAGGATGGTTGGTGTTGATCATTGACACAGAACTGAAATTGATTGGTTAATGATTGTTTTAGGATCAAAAATGGAAGGAATCGAGAATGAATTGATGGTTATCTGATCGGGTTAGATCGCGGGTAATCAGACCCGTTTACTAGTCATACGGGTGAGGACGATGACTGTATGACAGGACCCATCCCAATCCCCCCGGGATTAGTGCGGGATGACCATGCTCCCGTCTGACACGGAGTGTCAAACAAGGGATAATTTCGACCTTTGCCCTCTCGGGCTATCAGAGTACGCCAGGATCCGGAGGAGGTAAGTGATATCTCGGTCTCTGCTACAGTCCACATCCGATGTCAACCTGAAGGACAGTCAAAACATTAAAAACTGTGAGTGGACAAAACAAGAGTTTATAAAAACAGTTTATCGAAAAGTCGTTTGTACCCTTCACTAAAAAGCATGCATGCATTCGAAAACCATTTATCCAGAAAAACCATATGTGGGACTAAGCCCAAAGCAGATATAAACCAAGGTCGAAAGGACCATAATGAAAACGACCATACGGGCCACTGCCCAAATCCATAAGGGACTCGGCCCCAAACCATAAAGAAACCAAGTACACGAGCCACTGCTCAAATCTTGTGCACACATGTGCACACCACATATCATATATCATATATACATATAAGTCACACAACCAATCCTGTCACAGTATCCAAAGCTACGCGCGTGCTACCCGGGTCTCAATCCGAGTCTTCTCAAAGTCAAGGTCAATGTCCGCAGACCACTGACCCTACCCGAGGTAATAGTAACCATAGCCTTCCTGAGAGTAAGGAACCCAACTGGGGGGTGACTCCACTCAGTCGGTGCTCCGTGACTACTCCAGGGTCCACCCAGGCCAAGGACCCTCCCCGGAGGAGATAATAGAAGTAAAGGAAGGTAGATGAACATATATATACATAACATAATATCCATGCCCGGTTCCCCTTAACCGTCATGATCCATAATAACATAACCGAGGTAACATGCCGGTTCCCATAAACCGTCATGTACCATAATAACCAACAAGGGTTCATGCCGGTTCCTATAAACCGTCATGAACAACGATACCATAACAAGGGTTCATGCCGGTTCCCATAAAACGTCATGAACCTGGGAATCCATTTAAGGTTCCCTGACCTGAAATCAAAACCGTAAAGTGACTGGGTCTCGTGCCTGAACATAGGACATCAGCTGGGTACCGTGCCCGGAATCTGAGGTCATATGCCCGAGACAAAACCAAATGGGTCTCACACCCGAGTTTATCCTTTTACAATTCAAATCCAGTTCATTTAAATCAATACAGAGATACAGACCCGTATAAGCACCGTATAAGGCCGAAACCTCGAAATACGTGCTTATACGTAACCACATACAAATGCACCCATGGCATCATCAAACAAGTAATAAAACATATAATAAACATTTATGCATGCACCAATTTAGAAAACAAGGTCCACTCACAGACCGTCCGAGCTGCCGCCTCGATTTGCGTGCCATACGGCTCCCCGAGCCCATCACCATCACCGGGACTCCCAAACCTGTCCAAATCGTAATAAAAGGTTACTAACTACTTAAATAACCTCCTACCAAAGCCCCGTAATTTTCCCGAACTTTTAACTATTTTTAAACCTACCCTAAACCTTCCGATGCCCCGAAACATATCGAGACGGTGTCCGATCAACACGAAACCAGTCCCAAAATGTTCGTTACATCGAATAGAAGATTTCCCGTGTTGAACACTTTCCCAAATTATGGACCACGTGCCCTCACAGGCCCCTAGAAGACCCTGATTACTGTTCATCACCATTATCCTTAGGAAAACCGGTTTTTCCTGGTTTTCCGGTCCGGTCACTGTGCTGAACCGGCGGAACCGGTTCAGCGTTCCTACTCCCTCAAATCTCGTCCGTTTTCTTCCCAATCGATTCTAAACTTCCTAATATGATCCTAGGAACATGTTTGGATGATCAAAACAAGGAAAAACCCATAGAACCCGAGGTTTGATTTTTGAACCTCACGGTTCAGTTTTTCCATTTTCCTCCCACGGCTTCTCAGCCGTCAACCACCACCAAAACCGCCTTAAAACTGTCCTAGAAACCTAACTAACTCATCCTAATCGTCAAAAATCAACCATAACGTCAAAATCAATTAAAAGGAAATTTGGGCCTTACCGTGCACCCGCACGGGTTCGTGGCTCCGCCGCCCACGACAGCGCCTTCCTGGGCCGGCCACCGCGTCCTACATCCTCCCTCACTCTCTGGTCTCAGTCCTGGTCGAGATGGGGTTGGGTTGGTTGGGTTTGGGTTGCACAAAGAGGGAGAGAAATGGTGAGATCGGGTATGGGTTTTGGGTGTTTGAAATGAAGGAAAAATGGATTGGTTTGAACGGTGCATGAAGGAAATATGGTGTCCATTGGATGGGTGACACTTGTCACTCATCCATTGGGCATCAGGACAAATATCTGGGCCCACTAGAGTCCAAAAGTGAGCTCATCTCGTAATTCGTGCAATAGTGCACTCGAACTTCCGTGAACCGTAACTTCGCCGTCGAACGTCCGAATTCGACGTGCCGCCTGTCTATGGATTCGTATCGTCCTTATCTACGCAACGATCTTCGGCCCTCGGCCATTGGACCTCCCAGTCAAAAAGTCAACATTTGACCTCCTATTCACCCAAATTACCAAAATGCCCTTGGGCTTCCGAACGTCATAACTTCCTCATCGAACGTCGGAATTGAACGTGCCACCTGTCTATGAACTCGTGACGTCACGAACTACGTCACGGTCATCGGTCAGAGTCCATTTGACCGCCCGATTAAAAAGTCAATGTTTTGCCACCACCAGGGGCAAAACGGTCATTTCGCATCGTTCGTCCGATTTCGCCCAACTAATCACAGATTAGCCTCACTAATCGTGATTAGTCACTAATCTAATCTAGGAATTTGGGACGGGTCGTTACACTGTAGCAGGCGCGTGGCCCGAGAAGGCCTATGGCACGCATATCGAGGTTAATGAAGAGGTTAGTGACACTCTAATGTGATTTGAACAGGATTGGGAGTCCCGGTGATAGTGGTGTGGCCCGGGAAGGCCTACGGCACGCATATCGAGGCGCTCGGTTAAACGGTTTGTGAGTGGACATTGGTTTTATAAATTCGATGCATGCATAACTATTTCATGATTGTTATAATTGCTTTTATATGCTTTGATTTGGATATCGGTGAATTTATGTGATTTCACGCATTTCGAGGCGATTTACGGGTTGCGCGTAAATCGAGGTTTTCCGGATTTGCACTGATTTCCATAATTGTGGTTCGGATATGATTTTATGAAACAGTTACAGATTTGATAAAGTAAATTCGGGCCAGGGGCCCAGTTGATTTAAGAAATCGGGCCAGGGGCCCAATTAACTTATGAAATCGGGTTAGGGGCCCAGTTGATTTATATATGTGATTTTGGGTCGGGGATCCTAAAATGGAATTGAATAAATGATTTCGGATTTAATAATCAACTATTTGGACGTATGACGGTTTTATGGAAAATCGGGGCAGGGCCCTTGTGATATTTTGGAAATGAATAATAAAATGTGTTCCATAAAACCATCTCGATACGAGGATATATATATATTGGTCTCCTCCAAGTGTCGGGGACACTGGAGAAGTCACGGTGCATTGCCTGCGAGGGGTCATTGTACGGAGCTACCGGACCGTATAGTGATCCAGAAGCAGGATTGCTATGATTAGACGTCAAGGACGTCAGACATCGGGGATGTCAGAGATATGGACCCGGTGAGACCCCGGGCAGCACTCGTTGCTTAATACCGTGAGATATGACGTCGGGGACGCCAAGCGTCAGGGACGCTAGGCATCGAGGATGCCGGAGATGGAAAAATAATAAATGAATATTACTGAATTTATGAAATAACTCTTGGATTAACTTTTGGGATTTGAAACTATGCTTAGGTTTCCGGGCTAAGGCCCTAATGGTTATTTCTAAATAAATTTGTGATTATTGGCTTCTGGTGCATGCATATGTTTTTAATGAGGGGCATAAATGTCTTTATAAATGTTTTAAACAGACTTGTTTATTTTCGTCCACTCACAGCTTTTGTTTTTAATGCCCTTCAGGTTGATTCCGGAAGCGACTGCAGCAGAAACTGGGACGTCGCACACCTCATCCATCGATCCTTGTGCACTCTGGAAGCCCGTTTGGGCAGTGGCAATAGGTTATCCCTTGTCTGACACCTTTTGTCAGACGGGAGCATGACACATTCCATGGTAATCCCTGGGGGATTGGGATGGGTCGTGTCACACGTGCCGCCCAAAGGTGCTGCATGTGGGCTTCACACGCCTGCTACAGTCGTCTTCTACGTGCGAACAAACCGGTTTGAACCGGTTCAACTGCTCAGCCGGTTCAACGCCATAACTCAGCCAATTTCAGTCCATTTTCAACCCTTTTTCTTCCTACCTCTTCGTCCCAACATTTTCTAGTGATTTATAACCTCAAAAACATGATAATAGGCCAAGATCTTACCTCCCTGATCGATGCATAAACCGGTCATCTTCCTCCGTTGTGTCCACACGACTCCGGCCACCTCAAGCCTCATTTTCAAGCCCAAAAGCCTCATTGCAACCTCAAAAACATCATCCAATTAATAGAACTGATCAACAATCACTAAGTCACAAATTGCCATTTTTGAATGCTAAACAGGATTTCACGGTTCCTTACCTTCTCCCACCGTCGCAAGCATCACCGTGGTCGCTACCATCATCAGCTCGACTCCCTTTCCATCATTCATTCATAAAGTAACAGCAAAGGATGAGGTTTGAAGGTGATTTGAATGAGTTGGGCTCAGTCTCTGTTTCCCACGGGTTCATGGCCTCCGTCCACGGCGGTCAATCGTGATCACACCACCATGACACCTCATCATCTTCCCTCAGTTTCCTTCATAAGTCACAGTCAAAGAATGGAGATCAAAGGGGTTTTGGATGAATTGTTTCTCATGGTTCACTCACACACACACATTCGATCACTCTGTTTTCTTCCCAAAATCGTGCATCCTTTTGAACAAAAGTGAGGCGGTGACACAGGCTTCCACAGCCTTCTAGAGAAGGACAGGTGTCCTAATCTCGTTGGACACAGATACCCATGCAACCAAATGACAAGAATACCCTTTCAACAAAATTACCAAAATACCCCTATACTTCTGAACCTCATAACTTCCACGTTGTACGTCACAGTCATCGGCCAAAGTTCGTTTGACCACCCGAGTCAAAATTCAATGTTTCGCCCAATTCCAAGGGCAAAACGATCATTTTGCACCGTCCTTCCGAAATCTCACGACTAATCACCGATTAATCCCAATAATCCTTCATTAATAACTAATCTAATCTCGACATTCGGGACGGGTCGCTACATTCTTCCCCCCTTACAAGAATTTCATCCTTGAAATTCTGAATAACGTACGTCCACAATTACTGGGGGAATCCAAATTATCTCACACCTGGGCCTCTTACCCGGTGTACAACACCTACCAATCCTATTCTTCTCATGGAATTTCTTCAAACCAGCATCACCACTGTCACCACATCTCTGCCAAGCGGACCAGCTCACACCAACTTTCGGTTCATCAAGCAACCTCTGTCAGTGTTAGTCTTGACTTCTGAGTCTGTCGTGTATACGTAGGTGTGATGTGGTGAGACATTTTGGATGTTGATCAGGAGACCCAAGAGACTAGGAGACTGAGGATGAAGTCAAAGTTGGTATACCTTGAAAGAAATGTTGGGCATGGAGTATGGTTAGCCTAATGTTGGAGTGGACCGATGTGATTAGTGGACATATCGTGATTATACGTTGGAAGTGATTGAGGATATACTGTGTGATCAATGTGCTTGAGGTATTCTAAAATATCTCTGTTTGATTGATAATTTCGTACGGTTTGTTGCCGCGTACGATTGGTGCATGTACCTGAGATATGTGTTAGTGGCTGTTTGAGTGGTCAGAACCCTGCTGATGTGATTGGACTGGTATGGCAGAGGTGTTTTACCCCAGAGATGATTGATTGTTTGAGAATGTGGACTGGATCAGTGTGATCCAAAGTGATCTTGTTGGATGTTTCAGGGTTCAGTGATGATGTGGCTGATCGCGACTCGAAAAGTTTAATGATTGTGTTTAGCTTGGGGTTTAGAGCCATGTGTGACTGGTAGGACCCTGACACTGAGGTGTGTAATGCTGGTATGGGATAGGGTCCAGTTGCATACATGTAGAGTGGGACGTGGATGGTGTTCCCACATGTTGACTGTGTTGGTAGCTACACTAATCATCACCGGTGCGTTGACTTGTCAAATTTTTTGATGTAAGCGATGATATTGTGACGTCGGTGAGGTCAGCACGGATTGCTGACGGAGTTAGTATGGCCCGTTGAATGGATGTTGATTGATAAGAGTACCGAGGCCGATAAACGACTGCAAGGAGAGATGTTGTCGTTGATCTCGATATTCGGGACGAGTCGTTACATTATCGACAACTCAAATTTAATTTCCAAAGTGACATCACCACTAAATAGGACTGCACTCTTATCAAATTGATGAGTTGACCAGACTTAGCAATATAGGTGTTTAGAATCTCCTTAATAAGCTTTAGGATGAGTGGCCTTACCCATAAATATCGAATCATCAGCAAAGAAGGGATGAGTGAGATTAGGGCCAGTAGGGGCAAGCTGGATCCCCCAAAGTAAACCCTTATCTGCACGTCTTTAAATGAAAGCAGTAAGGCTTTCAGTACACAACACAAACAGGAAAGGTGGAAGTGGGTCCCCTTGTCGTATACCACGTGAAGGCCGAATAAAACCAAATGGTTCACCATTAATCAAGACACCATAAATAGCCAAAGTAACACAACCCATAACCCACTAAATAAAGGACTCAGCAAAACCAAGTTTTCGTATCACATCCTGTAGGAAATTTCATTATACTCTATCATAAGCCTTAGCCATGTCAAGTTTCAAAACCATTTCTGCCCCTACCACCCCTCCTTTCTTTTTCAATGAATGTAAAATCTCATGCACCACCAAGATGTTATCAGTAATCTGTCGGCCTTCAACAAAAGCAGACTGAGCTGGACTAATAACCCATTTCAACACCTTCTTCAAACGGTTAGTGATAATCTTAGAAATGATTTTATACATAACATTGCATAAGGCTATCAGTCTCAACTAAGTCATGTGGGTAGGATTAGGTACCTTCGGGATTAGAGCAATATTTATATGGTTGTATGACAGGACCCCCTCCCCCCCCCCCCCCCCCCCCCCCCAAAAGGCATTGTTAACTGTGCTTGGTCCTGCTCCTGCCTAGCAAGACGACTGAAATCCCCAAGTTACCCTCAGTACTTGCCAGACCAAGGATAGCCACACGTGCTTACTCATGCCTCCGTCTCTCGATCAGCCTCGACCAACGCGCCACGACCTGGAGGGTCAATAAAAAATCAAAAGTTGTGAGTGGACAAAAATAAATCAGTTTATAAAAACAGTTACAAAAAGACGTTTTTACCCTCGCTTAAAACCAATGCATGCACACAAAAATCATTTCGCAGTCGATTAACATTTTCAACTTAAGAAAACCCGTGTATCAAATTCAAACATAAGGAAAACTCGTATGAAACTCAAAATCATTTTTCCTTTCTCAACCATCGGGTCTTAGCCCGCAATCATAAACACAGGGACCCAGCCCAAAACCACGAATCAAAACTAAATGCACAACATGATCCAAAACCATCAACCACATACCGGGCCACTGCCCAACTCAACCGAAACATCAGAAATCATCAATAAATCACAAGTCACTCGTTTTGCTGGATATCAAGTGCGCCAGAGTCTTTAAACTCAAAACCATGCGCATAATCAGGCCTTCCCGGGATATCAACGAGTCTTTAAACTCAAAACATAATCAATAGGCCTCGAGGGTATCACAATAACCGAGTCTTTAAACTCACGAGTCTTTAAACTCATCAAGGGCCCTCCCCCGTCATCATTTAACCGAGTCTTTAAACTCAAAACGTGGTCCAGCAATAGCACCCGGGTCTTTAAACCCCAAACAGTTTTCAACCGGTCTTTAAACCCAAAACATTTTTCAATCACAACAACTCGGGATCCATCGTGATCCAAATTCCAATCCAATCCGAAAACACATTTTTTCATAACAGGACTCATGGTCCGAATTTCCACATTCAAACCACCAAATCTTACTTCACAAAAACATAATCAGATCATTTAAAACACGGGGCATGTATACTCATACCGAATCACTTTAGTAAATCCTCTTTTATTCCCGGATTTGAATTCGCAACAATGATTCCGTAAGCCGGCATCCGGAAGCATCATCCCGAACCCAAACCAAGAATCTGTTTTCAAACTTCCGGAAATCGAAGTCTCGTTATTCAAAATCACTTTTATGCCCCGAGCATCAAGCCCAAAATCACCCTTTTTTCAAAATCCATTGTAAAATCCTCAAAATCACAATCATAATCACCAAAATCACGGTCAAATCACAACATACTCGAAGCCTCGTAAAACGTGCAAACCGTGACATACTCGAAATACGTGTAAAAACCGTAAACCATACTCACAATCGAAATCCAACATCTTAATAACATGATACGTACAAATCATATAAAATCATTCGTTAAACCATCATCAAAACATATGGGAAACTAGAATCTCGAAATACGTGCAGTTTCGCGTGCGTATCGAAAATACGTAAAAATACGGAAATCGAAATCATCACAGTTCATATCATAATCATAGAAATCATAGGAATATTTATGCATGCATTAAATTTTGAAAGCAACGTCCACTCACACACCATTCTTAAGGCTCGGTTTCGCGCCGCACGCATTCCCGTAATTTCTGGCATTTTCCAGAAACTCGAAACCTGTCCGAAAACACATTCCATGGTCACTAAGGTCCCAAATAACATCATGCTAATTTCCCATAATTTTTCGGGAATTAATCGTTAATTAAAAACGTAACGTAAACCTTTGGACCCTCGAAACAACATCGAAACGGTGTCCGATTAATTCGAAACCAACGCTAAAATGTTCGTTACAGTGTGTAGGACAAAAGTCATGTTGGACTTACCTCGAAAATTGGACCCACGCGCCGCTGCAAGCGGCTGCGCGTGACACTTACGCGCCTGCTACAGTGACATGCACTGTTCATCATCGTCCTTGCCTGTTTCCTCTGCAAACAGGTCCTGCAACCCGCGTGACAACCCGGTTAGATAGCTATCAATTCGACCTCGATTTCATCTGATTTTGATCCTAAAACATTCTTTAACTATCTAATTGAACTTCTATGTCATCTATTAGCCTCGACATTGACTAAATCGATCTATCCAAACTCGGACCTCAAATCGGGTCGAAGTCCACAACTCACCCAACTTAGCCCCATTCCCAAATTAACTCAGACAGTAGCTTCCTAGGGCTAATACGAACAATTTAACACAGCCAATTGAACAAGAACTCACCTGTAGACGATCGTCCAAAGCTCTGAGTTTCCCCTGAAGACTAATTCTACACTCAGTATGGCTCAACTCACCTTAAAACCCAACCTTCGAATTTTCCCTCCAACTGGTTTTTCCTCAACCCGACTCAGAACTCTCACTCTCAACTCTCCCTCAGACTACCAAAGTGATCTACACTCTCACCCGCACTCAGCTAAAACATCAGAATGGAAATAACCCGTGGGAATCAGCTGCCTCCCCACCTGCACTTGTTTCCCGCAACCGGAATCCAAAGCCATGATCGACCTTCCCGTGCACTGCAACCTGCTCAATGCATCAGTCCATGTTCCCACTATCTCAATTTACATAAACTACTCATCTGACCATTCCACTAACCCCATAAACAATTGCACGCTCAAAACATTCACGGCATGGCCGTACAGGCCGGTTTCCCACGGTGGTGCTACAGTAACCCCGTGTAAAAAGACCAAAATGCCCTCATTTGGCAAATTACCAAATTGCCCCTCATCATCTGTGACCCGTAACTTGGTCATCCGATGTCCGTTTCACACGTACCGCCTGTCGTTGTACTCGGGGCCTCGAGACCTACCTAACGGTCTTCGAGTCATGAGAAAATCAAATGTCAAACAAAAAGTCAACATTTTCCCCCTAATCGTCCAAATTACGGAAATTCCCTTGAACTTTCGAACGTCATAACTTTCACCTCGAACGTCCGAATCGGACGTGCCACCTGTCTATGAACTCGTGACATCCCAAACTACGTCACGGTCATTGGTCAAAGTCCATTTGACCGCCCGAATAAAAATTCAACGTTTTACCCACGACTAGGGGCAAAACGGTCATTTTGCATCGTTCGTCCGATTTCGCCCAACTAATCACCGAGTAACCCTACTATTCATGATTAGTTACTAACTTAATCCCGAATTCCGGGATGGGTCGTTACATTGTATCTCCCTCCTAGATGGCTCGTAGCAAAGTACGCTTGAACAAAAGCAATCACATCCTGACCAATGATGCCCCAATGTTTGTGATGAAAAAGTAGCAGTGAGTCCATCAGGGCCTGGTGATTTCGTGGGATACAAATATAACATTACTTGTCGAATCTTCTCATCCTTAACCTAGCTAGTAAGCATATTTTCATTAGAAGAAACACAAGAGGGAATACATTTCACTAACCATAATAGCATCTGATGGGTTAGACGCCATGAACATGGACTGGAAATAGTCCATTGCAATTGCCATGGATGCCTGACAATCTATTCTGACGTCGTCTCTTGACATTTTTTGCATGAAAAAGCTTTGTATTCTTGGCACCCTCATTCAGCCACTGATGTCTGGATTTTAACTTCTAATGGACCTCCTCATCCAAAAGGGCATGCTTCAAATGTATTTCCAGTGCTTTAATTCGACTCCCCTCAAAAGACAGTTGTTGAAGGGTAGACCGTAATTCCTCCCTAAGTGCACCAATGCGCAATCGTGCACTAGGAATGGATTTCTTCCTCCGTAATTTTCAAAGCCTCTACCGCCTTCAAAATTTGGCCAGCCCGGTGGTGGGAAAGCTACAGTAATTCTTTGGACTCTTCTGATATCTTCTATGGCTAAACCTTCGAATCTTTGGCTTACTGAGATTGCCTAAACACGCAAAAAATGATCAGTGAGCATGGTTTCAAGCTTCTACGTCGAGAACACCAACTTGGTGTTCAACCTCCATGTTTTCTTCTCAGGTTCACGTGCATGCTTATGGGTCTAGGTGTCTTTGTGCTTCCTGTAGCCCACCTCTGCTTCTCTTCTCCATCAAGGACTCTTCTCCCCTCTCTTTCTCTCCGACCCTCTCACGATTTTACTTTGTTTTTCTCTTTTCTTCCTTTTTGGTCACTCTTCACCGAACACACACATCACTCCACCTTCCATATATATATATATATATATATATATGTATATTTAATGCTTAAGTCGGTGAAAGAATAGGGAGGAAGAAAGGAGCAAATTGTTCTAGACAACTATCACTATCAAACATTACCTTTCAAGAAAAATTACCAAAATACCCTTGATGCAAAAATTACTAAAATGCCCTTATACTAATTAGACCCAAAACGAATTTATCCAAACTCCATTTTTCACATACCGCATGTCTACGTACTCAAGAGTTCGAGACTTCATAACGGGTTTTATGAAACGTCTTAAAAACATCCAGGTCAAAAAGTCAGCCATTTGACCTTATAAGGGAAAAATTGTCATATCCATTTAATTTTCCAAATTTTACATTTCTCAAATTCATGGGCCGTTACATCAACGATTGATTCATCCATGCAAATTAACTTTGGACAGATCAAATGAATAAATGGTCAGCAACTTAAAACCAAAAGAAAAAAAATGGGGTTTGTGATCGTGGAAAAAGGACGAAGAAGATACTCTGCCTACCAACGCAAGCAATAAATCCCAAATTGGATTAGAGTTCCATTGGGGTTTGCAGAGAAGGCGTGCGATATGTATCGTAACCATCCACTTGTGAAATAAATGAATCATAATTATAGTCTGAAAGGATCACCTACATAATACATTGCGATTTGCAAATAATTAGCTTCGGCATATTCAACCATGAATCCAACGTTCAGTTGTGTGGACATCATCCTTAAGATCCAAATCCGAATTGACAAACAAGTGGTTCAAAGTTATTAGGCTCAAATTCAAAATGCCTTTTAATTCTAAAAGAAATAAGTCTGAAATCAAATCCAAGTTGTATAAAACCACCCCAAAGTCCAAGTGGTACAAAACCACGAAAACTTAAGTCAAGAACTACGCCGGTTTGATTCCTGTAGAAGAACACGTAGGCAATCTAACACACTCACTAGATGCAACCACAACAATTTTTGAATCACTAGTTCTTTCCAACCAAATTCTTTTAAACATGTTTCTAAACGCATCCATACACAATTCTTTATTTTTAATGAGTCATCCACTCATTTGAAATTCTTGGAACTACCAGTGACTTAATTTCGATAACGGATATGTAGGCAGCCTAAGGTTCGACTTAGGTACAACTACAAAATTCAAGAAGGCATCATATCTTTTCGCTATTTCCTCTGAAGTTAGAATCAAAGGACTTTTTTTTTCGACGACAAGAGAGTGTAATTAAGAGGTAGCTATGCTTTGGATGGGTTGTACCTTAAATTAAATATAATAAAGCTGCTATCGCTTATGCATGGTGGTGAGATTATGTTGTGGAAATAATTTCTGCCCAACGCATTTTTTTTATGTTTGGTGTGGTCACAGCGAAGGAAGAAATGTCGAGAGAGAAGAAGTGAGAAGGTGAAAAATATCTGAAAATTCTGGAGAAATAAGGAGATAAGGTGCTAAATATAACTCAGGTCAAAATTACCAAATTGCCCTTGAAACTTCTAGACCCATAACTCTCATTTGAACTCCCTTTTTTGCATACCACTTGTCTACGAGTTTGAGGCCTACAAGATAGTGCAAGAAGAACTTACATAAGTACTCCAAACTTAAAATGACTTTCGAGCCCCTATTAAATCTAAGGGTAAAGTCGACATTTTCCAATCCTAAATTTCACTAGCTAGAAATATGGATCGTTATAATTGTGGCATTTCCTTGTAAAATCCTCTTGATTTATTAAATTATATCAAATAGATTTGTTCTTTCTATAAATTATCTTATCAATATCATCTTCATAAAAAATCAAAAGATTGAATATCATTTAATCATTAATATGTATCAAATGATCAACAATTTTCATAAGAATCAAGATTCTTATAACAAACTGTCCATTTAGTAGATATATATATAAATGACTAAATGAACCTCAATTTTATTGATTTTTTACAAAGATCATCTTAACATGATAATTTAGAAAATGAACAAATTTCAATTATGATATATATATATATACATGTATGTATATATGAAGACAATTCGATACATCGAAAAAATAATACAAAGAGGTATCTAGAGAGGTAACATCTAGATGGGATACATGTATTGCCCTAATCCTAATTCTGTGTTTGACTATTCCAGTCAACTTTCCACCTCTCGTCAATCTATTCAATCTGAAACTTGAAACCGTGAGAAATGAAAGAGATGTCTCATTAAAAGTAAAAACCTCAGAACCTAATTTTACACATCTCTTGAACTTTCAATGATGAAAGTGATCCCTCTAAGTAGGAATCTCGGAATCCAGTCGATGTCCTATAATTTACATTTAAGCTTGACAAAGAACTCTAAGCAATTAACAAGTCTCATGTGATGTATTGACAAGGAGAGAGAGAGAGAGAGAGAGAGAGAGAGAGAGAGAGAGAGAGATGAGGTTCACTGCCAAGACCAAGCTTTATTTGTGCCAACAGCAATTAGACACGCCGGATAGGCCAACGCCGATAGCTGGTCCATCAACCTTGCATCACAGGATTACACCAAAACTTGGTAATTTAACACACATACAATTAGAAAAATAAAAATAAAAATACAGAAACACAACCAAATGTAACAGAAGCATGCCACTGGAAACTTACTTCATTCAATAAGAATTGGTCTAGCAGAATGGCTTGGGAATGGAAACGGACTGGAATCTGATGCAAAAAAAAAGAAAAGAAAATAGAAATTAATTTAATAAGATCACTGCTCAAGTACGGGTCATACTGAAGACAAACTAAAATTGAGTGTAATTCGGGTACCTTTAGATTCTACTCGCAACCAATCTTGTGTGCATACCAAAGCCTCGCGAATATCCGGATTCAGAGAGCCACGGCATTGATCAAGCACTCTGTCACCAATGCTGAATGCTAATTCTGGTGCAACAGTTGACATAGGAGTTCCTAGAACATCTCGTGCCATCATCGACAAGATAGGGTACCTTGGAGTGTGCACCTTCCACCAATTCAAAATGTTGAAATCACAATTACGAGGAAAGACTGGTTCCTCTAAATATTTGTCCAAGTCTGATATCACATTTTGGCTCTGAGAAGTCTCGTAGAGGAATTTGTCAAATCCCTTCAATCTATCCCTGGTATCACTGCTGGTACTAGGTAAACTATTGCCGGGCAACGCTGAACCTTGGTCAACCATTGTAGAGCAAATGGAATATGCATCAAACAGCTCCTTGATACATTGAGAAACTTCCTTAATCCTATCCAGAGCGGTACTGCCATAAATTTGAGAATAATAATACTCCACCAACTTCATTTTGAATCGGGGATCCAAGATTGCTGCTACTGCCAAAGCCAAACTGCACTTGCGCCAATACTTATCAAACTTACCTTTCATCTTCAGTGCCATGGAGCTAAGAAATCCGTCGGGGCTCTTGCACCAGTCAATTAATTGGATGTGAACATCACAAATCTCAGGAAAATATACACTTGCAGTTGGAGACTTGTTGCCTGAAAAGACAGTAGTGATTTCAACAAGAAGTTTCAAATAACCTGCAACAAAATTTGTCCATTCCCATTCTGTGTCGGTTAAAGCTGATGTATAAGAATGGTCATGTTCTTGCAGGAGAGAAAATGCACTCCTGTAATCTAAAGCTGTTTCAAGCATAAGACATGTTGAGTTCCATTGAGCTGGAAAATCAAGAATTAATCTCCTCTGATTATTAATTCCAACTTGCTGGGAAAATTCATTAAACTTCCCTTGCGCCATTTTCGAACTTCTCACGTGTTTGACACTTCCTCGAATCTTCTGAATCACCTCTCTCAGTGCTTCCAACGCATCCTGCACAATTGAATTTAGAAGATGTGCAGCAGACCGAATATCAAATAACTGACCATGACCCGAGAGAGGCCTGCTTTGGGAAACGGAGATCTGGTCTTTAATTTTTAGAACAATGTCATCATCGGTTGAACAGTCATCAAATGTGAATGCAAACAACTTGCCCTGAATATTCCAGTCCATCAGACAACTGATAATTACTTCTGAAAGCAAGTCCTCAGTATGGGTAGAATCAAGAGTGACAAAATTCAGAATTTTCTTTTGTAGTACCCAGTCTTCGTCAATATAGTGTGCAGTCAAACACAAGTACTCAACATTTTCTGAAGAAGACCACATTTCAACAGAAAGGTTAATTCTGCCATGCAAACTATTAATCATCTCATACACTTGCTGTTTTTCTTTAGCATAAATCTCCATACAAATATGCTCGACATCATTAGTTGGCACAACCTCGAATAATGGCTGTAGGTTCTTGACAAAAACTTTGAATCCAACATGATCAACCATGGTCAACGGGTAACCATGCAATATAATCATACGAGCAAGATCAAAACGACTACGGTCGTGGTCAAACTTTCCACTTGCAATGGTAACAATGTCATCTTTTTTTGGATCCTGATCGAACTTTATACTTGGCATCACTGGTGTAATATGTTCATCTTTTCTCTGTGTTTCATCGCAATTAATAATAGCTAAGCCAACAGTATTATCTTTTTTTCTCCTCTTTGCTGCAAGTAGTTGAGACACGTCAAAGTTCGATCGTTTCAGGCATCGCAATAAATGGTTTCTCAGATGTGTGGTCCCACTATTACTTGATCCACTGAGCTTCTTGTTACAATGCACACAAACAGCATAACAAATATCATTCTTTCTAACCCTTTCAAAATGATTCCAGACAATAGATGTTAACCTCTTTGGTTTTTTGATAACCGAGTCAATTGGTATTTCCATCACATAGATACACGATCAACCAAAACCTGCACATCATATGAGATATAACAGCTAAATCAGATAAAAAGAAAAGATGAATTTGCAAAACCTCAAACATCAATACCAAAATAATTAAGTCACTGAAAAAATTAAACGACTTCAAAAAAAAATATGCCATGATGACATCATATACTAGCAGATTATTAAGGTCCTACTGCATGGTGAATGGGAAATATGTGTGTTGTGTGCAGATAATTGCATAAAACATTTTGAATGAAACCTCAAACCTCTGATACTAATCGAGATTTTACAAGTCAACTGAATTGGGAAACATATAGAAAAAAAAGCGCATGATAGAATCTTGGTGCAAGCATCTCCTTGGAAAACAACCTCCATGGGTAGTCAAAGTAATTTATAATAAAAAATTTGGCAATGTTGCATCCTCGGAAACCAGTAAACTATAGAATATGCAATACATATGCGGAAACCCGTGAGCATATAGACCCCGAACCCGTACATGAAGAAAACACCACATTATCTTATTTAAAGTGACCCAGAAATTTATCAGGCATAAGATACACATCAAGAAGTCAAGAGATATATGTACTTGGATTTGCCTAATGGAATCATTAAACATAAAGGAGCATTATTTTTTCACAGGACAAAACAAAACAAAAAACTGAATCACTTTTAGCTTATAGAGATTTCTACAGAAAACCTGAGACGTAGATACTAATGAACGTCAACCAAACCATGAAACTTCACAACTTAAAGATCAATTCCAATGTAAAATCTTCCAGCATAAATATAAAGGAACGCATAGAAGGTTCAAATAGGACTCAACAAGTATTTAGAAGTTTGTGACCATACTTCGAACCAGTTGTGAACCTCGCACAGCCTACATAGAGAGCACTAAGCCTTAATGCAAACAAAAAAAATGCAAACTTCGATTATCAAACCATATCAACAAAAGTAAAAAACTATCTAAATGCAAAGAATGAGTCGTAATTCAAGAAAAAGGTGCATGAAGCCATCCAGAAAAACAGAAAAGTAAGAAGAATTAAAAGATTCAAAATCCTGGGGGGAACTTCAAAGTGAAGTTTTTCAACAATAAAAAACTCAATTACCAGTCAACATTTGTAGTCATTTGATAGGTACCATATACCCATATCACAATTTCAGTGATAATACCTATTCAAAACCTGCTCCAGGTGATAATATAAAATCAAGACGTAGCCACAACCGCATGACTTATAAATTCATTACCACCCAAAATTCACAAACAAATATAAAAATAAAAAATAAAGAATTCAAATAAATGGCAACCTAAATTCAATATTTAACAATTCAGCTTCGATTTCATATGCAACGGAATGAAACGTGTGCATCAAACTCTGGAAAATGGGTCAGACCCAAAATCTACCAAATAAACCCCATCAACATGAGAAATTCCAATCAAAACTTGGACCTTTCAGAGTGAGAGGGCAAAAAAACAATAAACTTTGACAAAAATTCCAAATGGGACTTACGGATATTCTTGTAACAGCCTGTTTCTACTAAGAATTTCAGCGAATCCGACCGGTGGTCCGGCAAATGGGGCGTTGGCTTGCGAGTCCCAAAGAGAGCGAATCTGAACCCGATATGGCTTGTGAGATAATATGGGTTGGGTCCGAAAAGACTATACCCATATTGGTTTGTGGGTCAACGCACTAGGATATTATTTTACTCGGGCCGACCCAGTAGAGGAGGGTACGGATCCCGTTGAGTTTAACTAAACCCGAGCTTGGGTCCATTTTGGTATACTGTGCCCCAAGTTTCTAAATTTTATTTTCTTTCACCTCGGTTGTTACAATTTGAGCAAAATTTCAAAACCTTCAAAACATTGCAGTGTCATATGCTTAAGATAACCATATAAGTCGCCAATCATTTTTTTCCTATAATTTTGTCAATAATCATTGCATTTAGCATCAACATTCTCAATTTTATTAAAAATGTTAGGAGGGGGACTCTTTTTGAAGTATTATTAATAATATTTTTTTATTATCGGAATTATTAGTTACTCAAGTTATATAAGGTATATTTATGAGATTAATTTGTACACTTATACAATTATTCTCTCGTATTCTATCAATGTCTCACGCGAATACATTATTTATAATTTTTTCAAGACCATCTGAAAAAATATGTATTTTTAATTCTCCTTACTTAATTACATATCTTAAATAACCGATTGTGTTATTTCTAAATTTTCTCAATTTAAATTTTAAGGGCAAATTATATTTTACTATCTTGTATTTTAGGCTCTCCAACAAATTCATATCTGAACTTTTAAACGTATCAATTTACACCATAAACTCTTTAGAATGTTTCAACTCAAAACCTAGGTTAAAAATCTGTTTATTTGCCATTAAAAAATAGGACAAATTACACTTTACTACCCTGTATTTTTCACGTTATAACAGATTCATACATAAACTTTCAAATATTATAATTTTCACCATGAACTCTTTAAATCATTTCTCCAAACTCCAATTTTCTTTTTCTTCTCTCTCTCTTTCTATGCTTCCTACTTTTCAATTTGTTAGTTTTTTTTTTTTGTATAAAGGAGCCCAATGAGAGAATGAATCTTTTTGAAGGGATGGTTTTGGGGGTGGGGTGTTTTGGAATGGTAGAGAAAGCGCGGGTGGTGTGGTAATTAGGTGGGTAACACTTGGGTATTTTTTTTAACAAATAACTTAATAAATTTAAATTAATATTTTATTATTTAAATTGTGAATCCTATTTTAGATTTAACAAAAATTTTAATAGAGACCAAAGTGTAATGATTTAAAAAATTTAAGTAAAAATTATAATATTTGAAAGTTTATATATGAATCTGCTAAAAAATGTAAAACATAGACGAGTAAAATGTAATTTGCCTCCAAAAATATATTGAGAAACCAAATTACCTAATTGTGGCTAATACATTCTCAGATTCTCTCACCCCCTAACATCATCCTCTCCCCTTTCGTCCCGAAAAAAAAAAAAACAAAACATCATCCACTCACCTCTAACATCATCCTCATGACTGAGGAAAACACTGAACTATTCCAATCTCGCGTGACGGCTTCTCCATGGTAGGCTTCATCAATGCTATCCAAGGGAGAAATCCAATATAAGCAATGGAATGGGTGCCGTGAGGTGATGGTGAAACTTCTCCGAGTTACAGTAAGCAGGTTTGATGGATGTTTAATGTTAGGGTTATGATTGAACAAATGGGAATTATTGTTTGGATTTTGGGAATTAAATGGCTATAATTTTTTTATGCTGTTGCATCGCCTGTAATTTCGATGTGTGGTATTGTGGGCTAGTAGGGAAGGTGGGATTGGGTAGTGTTCATCGCCTGTAATTTTTTATGCTGGTGCATCGCCACTGTTTAATGGTTCCTCATTGTTTAATGGTGGTTTGAATTCAGCATGGTCCTTCATCTTTAATATCAGCATGGTCCCTCATTTTTCATCTTTTATTGTTTAATGGCTATTCTAATTTAGCACGGTCCCTCATCTTTTTTTGTTTAATGGCTATTCCAATTCACAACTTGACTTTACCCTATGTCTCTATTCGTTTGATGTTTTCTGTTTTTTGAGGTTTGCTAGGATGTGCCTTCCTCTTAGGTTGGCTAGCTTTGTGTGTTTTCTGTTGTAGTTGAGGTGCTGTCTTTGTGGTGCCTGCTGCTTTGCTTCCTTTTTTTGGGGCTTCTCAATCCCTTTTAATATAATCTTTGATTTATCAACAAAAAAAAAATTCAGAATTTGATTTTTTTTTGTAAGATTAATTTTGTGTTAGATAGGAATTTGAGATTATTTGTTTATTTGTAATTTTTTCTGAAGTTGTGTTTGTTGGAATTGTCATTTTGACTAGGGTAGATTAAAAGAGCGAGAACCGGTGAAAAAATAGAATCCAAAAAAAAAACTCGCTTAAACATTGGATTATGAATATTGATCGAGTTATGAATTCTTAGCATTACTATTTTTATTTGTAGAAGATGCGAGATATGAAGAAGAAAACCAACCAAACCCAAGACTCTACTTCAATCGATGCCAACCATCTCAATCTGTCCACCAATCACAGACTAGTTATAATTCCTGAATTAGCTCGTTTTAAGACTAGTTCATCTGCCTGAATTAACTTTGTTACTTAGACCATGTTTGTGATGGCTGAAGTCCTAAGTTTGGTCCAAGTTTTAGGACTATTTTTGTTATGGTAGAATTTTGGACGATGAACTTTATGTTTTTTGTTATGACATAATTATGGATGCTTGCAAGGAATGGTAAAATTGGAATGTGGTTTGCTGATTTTTGTACTGTGATTTGCTGATTTTTGGATTGTGATTTGTTGATTTTTGGATTGTTGGATGATGAATGCAAGTTGTTGGATGATGATTTTGGAATGGGTTTTGTTGATTTTGCTGATTTTGGATTTGGATATGAGTTGAAGTATTCATTTACTTAATTGAATATGAATTGAAGTCTACATATACTTAATTGGGCAGAAACATTAGTGGAATCCATTTCTGCATCCCAAATTTTGCCTTGTCAATTTGCAATGGGAGCTGAGTTGGAAAGAGCAAAAGTCCAAAAACTTTTTGTTGATACATTAATCAAAGCTGGAGGGAAAAATGGTTGAAGTCATAAAGCTCAGATCAACGAAAGGAAGTGTTACGAAATCATTTAAACCCTCATTTTGAAGTTCCGAAAGTTTGATGAGAGCTTAAGAAATTGCAAGGCCATTTTTAAGCAATTGAACATCCTCCATTTGCTGTTTTTTTCATTTCTTTCCATCTTCTTGTACATTTCCATCAGCTCAAATTCAGTATGAACAATTAAGAATAAGATTTAAATTAGGATACGTAGTAGATGAACTTAAACACTACATTTGCATACACACTATATCATTTATGGGCATAGATGACACTAATTAGATGATAATTTATATTAAAATTGTCATCTCTTAAAAAAACTGACATTTATGATAGTATAGAGACAACACTTTTTCTATCAGGTGTTGTCTATTTGATAGGTGAGAGTAAAAATAATAGTGTCGTCTATGTGATAGGTGAGAGTGAAAATGTTCTCCAAAGCTGAAAGCGGCAAACACTTCATTCACAAACACGCGAGTTACTATAGCATTTTTAAAAAAAATCCATCTTCCTCGTAAACACGATACCATTTTGCTCGCATCCATTTCTCACTTCAGAGCCGCTTTAGGTTTGAGAGGGTTTGTGAGAGCATGAAAACAACAATGGCATTCGGCTCAGGAATCTGCGCTAAGCCCATGATGGTGGATGCTAGCCCCATATGCTCAGTAACCTAGCGTCGATTCCCACTAAAGAGCTCCTTAATGGGTAGAAGGTTATGGTAAGAATACATGAGCGTCTCTCAACGATTCTAGGCGCACTTGAACCACCTCCATGTCGCAAGCCGTCGCCAAAGAAAGTCTCATCGGAGTGCAGAAGCCCTACAAGTGGGACTACCAGCTGCTCTGGCGGTGATGTTCACACCCACAAAATCAGAGCGGATGCCAATAGAAACATGTGAGCATCACCTCTCATTGATTTGGATCTTTAATTTTTTTTGTTAGCGTTTCAATTTTGATATTTGTTTATGGGTATATATTTTATTTTTCAGTTTCAATCCTCAAGGTAGGGTAATTTCAATTTATGGATTTTCCATGTTTGTTTGATTTTAGTTGGATTTTGATTCCTCTCTGTCTAGTTGGCCGAACCCTAAATTGGTTGGATAATGCAAGCTCACCTTACCTGTGTTTGTAACTTCAGGATATTGTTGTCGAGTCTATGAATAAGAAAGGTCGCATAACCAAAAAGCCCTATTTGAGGTCCATTGTTGGTACCACTTTGTAGGCTACTGCATAACCAACTAAGGGTAAGGATGAATGGATGATACTTTCTTTTGTTCATTTTACTAATAAGCTTTCAATCGAGTGTCTACCCTAATTCATGTATACTGATAAAATAGCACTGAGATTAACCGCCGCAAAATTCAAATTGAGACTGGCCTGAAAACTCAAAAGAAGTTGACAAAGGTGGTTGAAGAATCGAAGAATGAAAAATAACAACTTGATAAGGATGGGTTTTATTGATGATATCTTATGCAGCTGGTCGATGAAAATGTGCCTAACTGCTATATAATTTGATGATATCTAGTGCAACTGATAGATGAACATAAAGACACGTTGGATTTAAGCAGAGCCGGTCCAAGCATTTAGAGGCCTAGGGCAAAAATAAAAAATGGGCGCTCAATTCGCATACTTAATTATTGAAATTTAAATTTTATAAATTGATTATATTATATTTTTATTAAGAAGTATCTTTACAATTTTTGCTATGAGAAAACTCATAAATTAGGACAAAACCCCAAACAAAGAAAAAAAAGTACATCATATCCAAAAAATTACATTTAATTTTTTTAAACAAATCTTATACTTTTTTTGTAAAATCAATAAGCAATTTGCAATTATATACAAACTTTTATATTCAAAACAAGAATGTAATTAAATATTGTTAAACTAAGAACTTTTGTAGCAATGACCTTATCAATTTAGGTGAGTTTCTTGAAATTTTCCTGAAATGCGAAAAATACGTAATTAAAGATTCAAAAGGCACAAAAAAAAAAACTAAAGAGACATAATTTCTAATTTCTAACAACGAGTAAGAATTGACATGTCATTTGTAATGTTAGATTCGTGGTTTAGACCCATAACATTGATCCTTTGATTATATGAGGGAGCCTTCCTGTCGTAAAAAACTACAACATCGATAAGGGAAAGTTGTCAAATGAAAGTATTCAATTAGGGAAACTGTAATAGGAATTCTATTAAATTAAATTACTTATTTTTTAGGTTTGTAATTTAGGAATATCTCGGATAGGACTTTCAGAAGGGGGGGGCGAAAATGTCTAGATGTCTTCCACTAGAAAAGAAAATTGTTGAGAAATTGAGGTTAGGGTTTGAAAGTTTGAATGAGATTGTAAAAACTTAAAAATTTAGAACAATTGAGAATTTGTGATTGAAAGACTAATATTTAACCTTAGAATATTGAATTAGAATATTAAAACACTGCGTTTTCTTTTTGGAATTTTGAAGGAGTCTTTCTTTTTGTTTCTTGTTCACTCGTATCCCCCATATAAATTATCATACATCTTACTATTTTTTTAATATAACAAACAAAAAACTTAATCTTGGGCCCTTTAATATTTTTGGGCCCGGGGCGTAGGCCCCTCCTGCCCTCCCTCTTGGCCGGCCCTGGATTTAAGGTCTCAAGTGGAAAGGTGTTCATGGGTTTTATTGCATGAGCAAGACTAATATCCATCCATATGTGGGTTTTTGATGAATTTTTTTTTATGAATTTGCATCTGGGTTTCTCTAATTTCTTCTGGGTTTTTTATGTTCGATATTTTGCTCTGTTTATGATTATACAAGTGATGTCTAATTGATTGTGTTGATGCTAATGGTGGGTAGTTGTATTACCTTCTAAAGGTTTTAATTTTAAGAACTGCTTGGAACTGGATTGCTATCTGATAATTTGGTTGTCAAAGATGTTTTTGTAGGCTGTATCAGTATAGTATGCATGCACTCAATGTAATCAATAGGAAGAGCACCCTAGTTACATAATCCTTTTTGATTGACAAGTCAAAGTTTGCTCCAAGAGCACCCTAGTTACGTAATCCTTTTTGTGATTCTGCTCTTGCTTTGCAACTTATTTGTAAGGTAGATTTCTAATTCAAGATTGAACAAACCCTCAAATAAGCTAAGCTTACAAATTTATGCATTTATAAACCTTTTTCACGCTTCTCAATTTTAAAATCAGCAAGTGTTAGAATACGAGAACATTAGTTGGATATAAATCCCATCCCTTGAAATGACACCATGGCATTCTAGTTATATCCTTTTACCTTTTTTCCCCCGAAGTGACCTTTACTTGACTGGTATTGCTTCCTTAAGTTTAACTCTCTAGATCTCTACTCCAGTTCCAACGCTTCATCATTGAAGGCATTGGAGACCAATGCTCTAATAAAGGAGTGAAACAGTTTACTAAGCAACTGAAGAGCTTTTCCGCTACTGAAGGATATTGCATGTACAGTGCATTTTTTTTCCCTTCTCTAATATGTTCATTTTTCCCACTTCTCTATGTTATGCTAGAGATAATGTTTTACAGTTCACTTATCACAATGATATTAACAACCTTTTGTATATGTTCCTGATTCAAATTCTGACTGAGTTTTATTTCAACATATGATGTTTCCTCACATCCCAAGCCAATGCATGCATATAAAACCCATTTCGCATTCAAGTTGATATAAAAATTTATGAAACCAAAAACCAGAAATCATTTCTTTTCCTCACATCCCAAGCCTCATCCCAAAACCATCAAAATCCATCATTGAAAACCAATGAAACCATCGAGTTATCATCGAAATCCAAAACACATTTGAAAGCCAATTGAAATCCATCGCAATCCGTCGAACTTGCTGGATCTATCCGAGTCTTTAAACTCAATCCAGACCTCAATATAATCTGAGTTTTTAAACTCCCGAGTCTTTAAACTCAATAGGCCTACGAGGGAAATCACAATATCCGAATCTTTGAACTCCCGAGTCTTTAAACTCAATCCGGGTCTTTAAACCCAATAATCAGATCTAGCAAATCCAATCCAAAACCATTTAAAAACCATTTCCAAATCCAAATCCAAAACCATCATTCCGTAAGCCGGCATTCGAAATCAACATTTCGAACGCAAATCCAGAAATCCACTTTCAAGCTCCAAAATCGAATCTGAATTATATTTCCAAAATCCGATTCCAAAACCTGAAATCTCGTTTATCGAAAGCACTTTTATGAACAGGGCTTCAAGCTCGAAATCATTTTTCCAAAATCCATTATAAATTATTGAAATCAAATCATATTTAAAATCCCAAAATCATGGTATCAAAATCTTTATCAAATCACAGCATAAAACCATATCTCGTAAAACGTGCATTTACGTAAATATCCCGAAATACGTGCAAAACCGTAAATCATCAATATCATATATCAAACATAGAAATCACGTATATAAAACAAATAAAATAGTTATGCATGCATCATATGTTAGAAATCAAAGTCCACTCACAGACCGTTTATGCAGCTGCCTCAATACGCGTGCATTTACGTCGTTCCCGGCTAATCCACTATCATCAAGTTTCCCGAATCTGTCCAAATCCCATAAGAAGGTCACTAACTATTCCATAAATCTTCTACTAAAGTCCCGTAATTTTCCCAAATTTTTAACTATTTTTAAATGAGCCCTAAAACTTTCGGGTATCCCGAAACATATCGAAACGATGTCCAATTGACTCGAAACCAGTGCCAAAATGGTCGTAACATCGAATACATTAAAATTCATGTTTAAAACTTCCTCAGACTAGGCCCCATGCGCCCTCATGTGCCGCCCAAAGGGGCTGCTTGTAGGAGCCACAGGCGGCTACTATTCATTATCTTCAAGTTCTGGTCGTTCGGTTCGAACCAGTCCAGTCGAGCTGAACCGGCGTGGACGGTTCAACATCTTTCCTTGCACGATTTCACCCCGTTTTCAACCATTTGAACCCCTATAGTTTCGTCTAGGTGTTTCTTATTGTTCTGTGACCGTAAAAACATGAAAACAGACCGAATTCCTACCTCATTGATTGCTGCAACACGGGTCGACGGTCCTCCGTCGTGTTTTCAGGACTCCGGTCACTTGTAGCTGTGGTTTCAGGCTCAAGCTCTTCCTAGAACCTCCAGGAACCTCACTCAAACATTCATTTCAATCATCAAACACCAAAACACGATTTGTCAAATTTAAATTAAAAACATGATGTACGCGGTTTGATGACCCTAACTTTGCCATTGTCCTCTGCCGTGATCTCCACCAGCACTCACTCGACCTCCTCTCCATCTTCCCTTCACAACCCATAGGCAAATGATGAGGCTTACAGGTGAGTCGAGTGTCATAGCCTCAAGTTCTTCTATGTTTTCTTCACGATATCTCTGTTTTCCCAAGTTCCCGACCACCGTCCACGGCAGCCGTCGTGGCAGCACCACCTCAGTATCTAGTCCCTCACTGCCTTACACATCACTCACAGAGATAAGGAGGATTGGATTATTATTTTTTTTTCCACGGTTCACTCCCTCAAACGGCCACTCTGTTCCTCTGTTTCAAAATCGAGCAAAATATCTCCCATTCCCTTTTAAAATATGTGTGAGGCGGCAGGGAGAATTCCACAAGCATCCAGATAGGGCAAGTGTCCAATTTTTTGTGGGCAACAGTTCCAAGAACAGCCAAGTGTCCCCTGATCACTGGGCACCAATCCCAATGCTAGACAATTGACCAAAATGCCCTTAAGGCTAAATTACCAAAATGCCCCTCGCACGTTTAGACCATTAACTATGTCATCCGAACTCCAATGGACACATGCCACCTGTTGTTGTATTCAGGGGATCGAGACCTACCTAATGGTCCTCGAACTTCCTGAAAAATTCATGTCGTAGGAAAAGTCAACAAATTGCCTCTTTTTTAACCAAATTACCAAACTACCATCAACCTTCCAAACATCATAACTTTTTCCTCGAATGTCGGAATGTGACGTGCCACCTGTCTACGGACTCGTGACGTCCCGAACTACGGCATAGTCACTGCCCAGATTTCGTTTGACTTCTCGAACCAAAAGTCAACCATTCGCCCAATTCTATGGGCAAAATCGCCATTTCGCACCGTCCGTTCCGAAATCACCCAACTAATCACCGATTAACTTCACTAATCCGTTATTAACTACTAATCTAATCCCAATTTCTAGGACGGGTCATTACGATCTCCCTCCCTTAAATAATTTTGTCCCCGAAATTTTGAATCTCGTACGTCGGAAACTTACTAGGGGAATCCAAGCAATCTCACATTTGGGTCTCCTACCGGGTGTCCATCACCTGCCAATCCTGACAGTTCCCAAACTGTCACCAGTACTCCGCAAAGCAAAACAACTCATACCAACCCTCGGTCCAACTGGCGATCATCTCGGTCTCACCAAGGTCAACATATTTCCAACTCGTATCCGCGATACCTTTAACTTCTTATCAGCTGACATTCACGGTTCAACAACGACTAGGTCCGTCACAACACCACTCCTACCCATTCCAACAATTTCGACTCCCTCGCGAGTCAAGCGTATTTCATACCAACGCCTCAGTACATCGTGCGAGTCTGTCGTCAACAAGCACAACTCTTACCTCGCGAACTAATTTGTAAGACGGTATCTACCAACCTCGGTACTCCTGTTCATAATATCCGTTCCACGGCCCGTACTGCTTTTGTCAGTGATCCGCGCCGACCTCACCGGAGTCACAATGTACTCGCTTAAACCACTAACTCAACCAATCATCTCACCAGTGGTTCCACTAACCACCAACACTGTCAACCTGTGGAAACTCCATCCACGTCCTACACCAACTGTCTGTAACTAGTCCTTATCACATACCTGTCAAACCGTGATCACACATCTCAATATCAGGGTCCCACCAGCCACTCATGACTCTGAGCATCCAACTCATATCTCAATCACTCGGGATCACCCTGATCCAGTCCACATGCTCCATCAAAATCAATCATAGCGGAGCTACGCCGATCATCAATTCCCTACCAGAACATCACGATGCACATCCAATCGCATTGGAACACATCTCAAGTACATGCACCAATCGCAACCATCAAGAATCACGGTGCATACCACCAAACACACGCAACAACAACCCCACAAAAAGTTTGTACAAACAGAGATATTTTAGAACACCTCGATCACAACGATTGTAGACTACATCCTCAAGTACTTCCAATGACATCCTACGGTAAGTCCATCAATCAACCACATCGACATCAGCCAAGCTCTACTACACCCAAAGTCCATCAACAACATCATAGTGTACCCGTCACCCTCACAGTGTATCTCCAGGGCACACAAACATCCTCGTAACCATACAGATTACCACCTGACTACAAGTCAAACACGCTTCACTTTTGAAGCGCATCGATCCAATCCAATACTAGGCCAACACGTCAGGCCCAACACGTCTTCCAAAGAACACCAGCTCAAGTCTATTTCGAGTCTCTCGGTCTCCAGGGTCTCCCTACCAATATGAAATCCAATCACATCTCAACTACGAATACAGGGCAGACCCCGTACCAGATCCAAGTCCAATATCCGTACTTATGTAAAAACAGATCACACACATCCTATACAACTCCAAGATGGTCAAGATATCCAGCCAATGCTACTCCTGCAAGACAGAGCAATATCCTCATCTGCATGTCCAACATATCCACCCTCTGTCTTGCCTACGATCCTCCTGATCCACAACAACTTAATCTTGAGCCAGAAGCGATCCAATCCCGATCCACTCACTCCTAAGTGGATCCCACTTACTGTCTCACTACTTTGTCTTCAAGTCCCACATTAGATCAGAACATCGCATCGAATCAAATTGATCCAGAATACCACACGTCTCGAGACACGTCTAGATTGTGGGTTCTCTTCAATAACCTCATATCGATCAGTTATAGTCACTCCTTCTCAGCTTCCTTCCTTCATCCTTCAAAGAAACACACAATGGTCCTCAACCATGTCATCACAAGTCATTCTACCTTAATCCATCTTAACAGCATCCCATGACACTCGCCACACAGGCTACTCCCGGCGTCACCAAGTACTCTTTCTACTCCTGAACACATCCACACGTGTCCATGATCAAGGGGGGTCACAATTCCTGAAGTGTCATCACTGAGTCACCCGAATTGACTCTAGAGCATCCAACACTCAACATCTAACACCAACTCAGAATCAACAGTGGTCTCATCGTCGATATCACAACATCCCCTGATTCCAGGATTCCAACCGTGTTGGAAGTATGTCCATGTTTTCCAACCATGGGACTTCATCCTCAAGTATACCACCTCCGGACTAACTATCCAAACCTCACATTCTCTACTACACTTAGGAACTCCACAACTCATACGGATCACAACCACGTGTCCGTAGCCAAACCAACTCACCGACGAACTCGCCTGTCGGTTATCCTCGTTTATGCACATCCAAAAGGATGTCAATCATCACTCCTTCCGATGATCCCATCTAAATCTTTATGAGGTTCAACTCCGAGAACTACTATCCTACGAGTAACCACCTCTCGGGATCATAGTCAATGATCACTCGCCTCGGATTCCTCAATCACTACCCTCGAAGTCGTCAATCCCTATTCTCGAGGAGTCACCAAGTACCAGCCTCGACATCACCACATGCCAACCCATGTATATGCAGATACAACCAACATCTATTGCCTCATTTGTCGCATCATGCGGTAGCTACGAAAACCAACTCACTCATGGTCAACCTGACCATACCAACCTAGCCCGATCCAACATAAAACATAGGTCCATTGCGTTTCTACTGCGCTACTCTGATCCACCTAACGGCATCCTGACCGTTCGTACCGAAAATTGACCTACCAATGGTCATCACAGATCCTAACTCGGTTAGCGGTTCCTCCTACAGACACCAGCACCCCAAAACTGGCCACAATCTCAACTCACGAGGTACCCATCCTGCCGTGCACAAGAATCCCAGCTCGTGGCACATCAATTCCAATCTAGGGCTCACAACACACTAACTCCGAACCTCCGCTTGTACCGAGCCAAAACCTTCACTCTATGCTCAGGTCGGGGGAACTGACCTCCCTCGTAATCCACAACTCTGAGCAACTCAATGCTCAACCAAACGCCATAATCTCACTGGACTCGTCCAAAGTCATCCACCAAGCCATCCAATACCTCGGCTGCACCCCAGCAGCACCATCGCTAATCCAGCTGTAAGTCGGCCCAAGCCACAAAAACTAACTAACCACAAATCCCAACTCATGTTTTCCAGACTAAGCACTTACTCAGGGTTTTCTCACGAAGATACGCATAGTGACAAGCTAGCCCTCACAACAAGGTTCCTCAAATCATCACTAGGGTTATCAAAACCCACGGCATCCACTAGCTCACAACAACCTAGCCCCTCGGGTCGTCACACCCGGCTAATAACATCCAATAAGATATCAGGTTCCTTTGCCCCCACAACTCGAGGAATTCAGCTACTCGTAGCCACACAAGTCCAATCTCAACCAAACTAACCAAAGGGTCACCAATCCAGACTGTCACGACCCGGCCCATCTAACACAATATTGTCCGCTTTGGGTCCAGCCCTCACGGTTTTGTTTTCGGGAGCTCATGTATAACATCCCAGTAGGTCACCCATCATGGGATTGCACCAGCCTTAACTCGCTTAACTTTGGAGTTCCAATCCCCCCCAAAGCCACTGAGCTCCCAAAATGCCTTGTGTTAGATAGATACGTGCCCACACATATAAGGTACTTCACCTTTCCCTCCCCGAGCGATGTGGGATCGTTCACCGATCTTACCTTTCCAAGCTCACGGGTCTTGCTCACCGTTCTTGCTTCTCAAACTCACGGGTCTTGCTCATCGTTCTTACTTCCAAGACCGGGTCTTACAATCCACCCTCTTGGGGCCCAGCATCCTCACCGGCACACTTCCAGTCAGCGTCCGGCTCTGATACCATTCTGTGTAACGACCAAAAAATTCGAAAAAGGAAAATTTGAAGGAAAATGACGATTTTACTCTGGAATTGGGCGAACAGTTGACTTTTGGTTCGAGCGGTCAAACGGACTTTGATCGATGACTGTGACGTAGTTCGGGACGTCACAAGTTCATAGACAAGTGGCACGTCCGATTCCAACATTTGAGGAGAAAGTTATGATGTTGGGCAGTTTAAGGGTAATTTGGTAAATTGGTTAAAAAAGGGGCCATTTGTTGACCTTTTGATTGGGACTGTGTTTGCACTTTCTGTAAGTACCGTTGGATAGGTCTCGAGACGCTGAATCCGTAGACAGGCGGCATGCATCAATCGGAGTTCGAATGCGAAAGTTGCGGGTCTACGAAGGCGATGGGCATTTTGGTAATTTTGAAGGAGAGGGGTAAAATGGTAATTTGACTAGGCTTTTGAAGAGTCAGTACGATTTTGACTGATTTTGGTTGTGAAGTGACATCTGTCACTTGGTAAGAGGGATTAGTGACAAGTATATGGCGGTGCTGGAATTGAGTACGTATGTACATGTATGTGTGACATTTCGAAGGAAGAACAGAGCAGTAAAACCATTCATCCAATCTTCCCTTCTGATCGAATTCTGAGAGGGATAGAAAGCTAAGAGGATTGAAGGAAGAAAAACGAGAAAGATTGAGAGGAAAGGGAAGGGAAATTGTGAAGGAAAACCCAGAGAACCCAAGACCCAAGCCCTTCAACTTTCAAATTGATCAAAAATCGAATTCGAAACTCTGAGCCATAAACGCTGAAATTGACCTTGGATTAAGTCTCCTGAGCTCAAGGCGAGCTGAACCCAATCAAGAACGACGACAATTGATGTCGTTTTGGCCTAGAACAGACCGGACGAAGAAATGGGAATTTGAAGATTGAGTCGTGCAATTTGAGGTAAGAGAGGATGAAATTGAGATTGGGAAAATGTTTAGAATGGTCCTGCGAAGGTCTCTGGATGATTACCTTTAAGAAATCAATGAGAATTAAAGAAATTGTAAGATGACTTTCAATGGGAATTTCGAGTTTTGATTTGGATTAATACCAGATGTTATTGTTGAAATTAATGTTACAGACCTTTAATTAAAGATTAAACAAAGATGTTAGATGATTCAATTGAAAGAAATGATGCAGAATTAATGGAGATTCAATCGGGTCATCTTGCGGGTTGCAGGACCCGTTTAACAGAGAAACGGGCAAAGACGGTAACTGTAGCACACGCGTGGGCTTCACGCGCAGCCACTCACGGCGGTGCGTGGGTGCACGTGGGACCGAATCCCAAGGTGAGTTTAACATGAAACTTGTTCCTTTTAATGTAACGAACATTTTGACACTGGTTTCGAGGAAATCGGATACCGTTTCGATAATGTTCTATGTATCCAAAGTTTTAATATACGTTTAAAATACGTATTTAAATACCGAAAAAATTGGGGAAAATTATATGAGGTATATTGAGATGTTAGTGACCCTCGATAATGATTTTGGACAGGAATGGCGACTTCCGAAAGTTACAAAAAAGCGTGCAGCTCGGAAAGCGAGCGATATGGACGGTGTGTGAGTGGACTTTTGTTTTCTACCCATAATGCATGCATATATGTTTTAAATGCCTTATGATATGATTTGAAATGATTTGGCATGATTCATGTTTCGATATGATGATTTCTGGATTTTGAGAATATTATATTGTTTTATATGATTTTGGGCACAATTTTCGAGAAAACTGTGAAATTGCTACTTTGGGCAAAGGCCCGGGATTTGAGATTGTTTTTGACTTGGATTATGAGTCAGAGATTGATTTGATGGATTTGTAATGCTTTTTGGATATATTCTATGGATTTATGTGAAAATGGCAACTAAGGTTGCAGTTGTACGAATTTGCGTGAAATTAATATTTGGGCTTAAGACCCAAATGGAAATGATGATATTAATAGTTTTCGGATTTACAAAATGATCGGGACTCTGGTTTTATGGATTTTGAAGAAACTATGTTTTGGGCTGAGACCCTGTATTGAAAATGGTTTTGATTTCAAATGCAACTGTTTTTCACTGGTTTTCATGGTGATGATATGTTGCGGATATATAGGGCTTTCAGGGTGGAATATGTTTCCCCCAGAGTGCACCCTGGATATTAGGGCTTCCGGTTGGGAATGTGTTTTCCCGGAATGAACCCTGGAGATAACGCTCGCCTCTGGGATGGGATGTGTTCGCCCAGAGAGGTCACATAGCACGGTCTATTTTCGTGCAGCCGATGGAGGCTCGACTCAGATCAGATGTGCTGGATTATATGGAGATCGGTCGGTGATGTGTTCACGACGATCTGGATTGTCGGTTGGTGATGTGTTCACATCGACGGATGCTCGGATTTTGAGCGGTCCTTGAGCCTATTGATTTGCACGCGTTGCAGGGATAACGTGACTATATGAGATTGGATATGGAAATGAGTCCCGTGGTTTTATTGAGATTTGTGATTTATAAACATTTGTGCCCAGATATGTTTTACTCATGATTTATGATATGCATGCATGTTTGTGAAACTGGAGGGTAGGAATGTATTTTGTTAAATGTATTTCTAAAACTTTGTTTTGTCCACTCACACCTTTTCTGTTTTATTGACCCTCCAGGTCGTGGCCCATTGATCGAGGCAATTCGAGAGGTGGAGGCATGAGTGGGCACCGGTGCGGTTATCTCTTGTTTGACAAGTGTTGAGGGTAATTTCAGAACTTTAGTTGACTTGTCAGACGGCAGCAAGACTGGGCACGGTATCTATGTCCTTCGGGGACGGGTCCTGTCACAGACTATCGTCATCCAGCTTAATAAGCCACCGTCAACCGGTCTCCTTGGCCTATCGGTACCACCAGCTCAACAGGTTGTCATCGGCTCCGCATGCCGACCAGTCGACCATCAAGCATATCCAGCACCAAACACGCTAACTACTCCAGCCCTAAGCCGATATACATCTCACCACACATCGCGTATCAGGCAAGGCATCACCCAGGCGCTCGTGCTCTTGTGACTAACTAAGCCACTAACTAACATCCTATCTCTCGCATCCAGGTTGATGAAGGGCTGTTCCGCGTCGAGACATCACATCCACAGTAGTATCACAACACCCAAGTCGACGAACCAACTGCTTTGGGAGCTCAAACTTAGTGCAAAGTGCACAAATCTAGCTCTGATACCAATTTGACACGACCTTCCCCCAATCCCCTGGGATTAAGGGCTAAGCCATGCTCCCGTCTAACTTACGTGCGACATGAAGGCTAAATCAACGTCCCACCTACACGTAACACTTAAGCCGGACAAGGGATTCCCTAGCAAACCGTCCAAAAATTTCCGGACTTCCCAGAGCGCGCAGAATCTACTGTGGATCGCGTGTGTGATGTCTCTATCTCTATAACAACAACCCGCACCGCATCAAACCTGAAGGGTATCGAAAACATAAAAGACTGTGAGTGGACAAAAATAAATAATACGTTTAGAAACACTTCATAAGAAAATACATTTATACCCTCCATTTTAAAATCGATGCATGCATATAAAACCCATTTCACATTCAAGTTGATATAAACATTTATGAAACCAAAAACCAGAAATCATTTCTTTTTCTCACATCCTGGGCCTCGGCCCAAAACCATCAAAATCCATCATTGAAAACAAATGAAACCATCGAGTTATGATCGAAATCCAAAACACATTTAAAAGCAAATTGAAATCCATTGCAATCCGTCGAACTTGCTGGATCTATCCGAGTCTTTAAACTCAATATCAATCCGAGTCTTTAAACTCAATCCAGCCCTCAATATAATCCGAGTCTTTAAACTCCCAAGTCTTTAAACTCAATAGGCCTACGGGGGAAATCACAATATCCGAATCTTTAAACTCCCGAGTCTTTAAACTCAATCCGGGTCGTTAAACCCAATAACCAGATCGGCAAATCCAATCCAAAACCATTTTAAAACCATTTCCAAATCCAAATCCGAAACCATCATTCCGTAAGCCGGCATCCGGAATCATCATTTCGAACTCAAATCTAGAAATCCACTTTCAAGCTCCAAAACCGAATCTGAATCATATTTTCAAAATTCGATTCCAAAACCTAAAATATCGTTTATCGAAATCACTTTTATGAACGGGGCTTCAAGCCCAAAATCACTTTTCCAAAATCCATTATAAATCATTGAAATCAAATCATATTTAAAATTCCAAAGTCATGGTATCAAAACCTTTATCAAATCACAGCATAAAACCATATCTTGTAATACGTGCATTTACGTAAATATCTCGAAATAAGTGTAAAACCGTAAATCATCAATATCATATCTCAAACATAGAAATCACGTATATAAAACATATAAAATAGTTATGCATGCATCATAAGTTAGAAAGCAAAGTCCACTCACAGACCATTTATGCCGCAGCCTCGATACACGTGCACTTACGTCGTTCCCGGCTAATCCACTATCATTTACTTTCCCGAACCTGTCCAAATCCCATAAGAAGGTCACTAACTATTCCATAAATCTTCTACTAAAGCCCCGTAATTTTCCCGAATTTTTAACTATTTTTAAACGAGCCCTAAAACTTTCGGACATCCCGAAACATATCGAGACGATGTCTGATCGACTTGAAACCAGTGCCAAAATGGTCGTTACATTGAATACATTAAAAGTCGTGTTTAAAACTTCCTCAGACTAGGCCCCACACGCCCTCACGCGTGGCTACAATTCACTGTCTTCAAGCGCTGGTCGTCCAGTCTGAACTGGTTCGAAACTGGTCCAGTCGAGCCGAACTGGCGTGGACGGTTCAACATCCTTCCTTGCACGATTTCATCCCGTTTTCAACCATTTGAACCCCTGTAGTTTCGTCTAGGTGTTTCCTATTGTTCTGTGACCGTAAAAACATGAAAACAGACCGAATTCCTACCTCATTGATTGCTGCAACACAGATCGACGGTCCTTCATCGTGTTTTCACGACTCCGGTCACTTATAGCTGTGGTTTCAGGCTCAAGCTCTTCCTAGAACCTCCAGGAACCTGATTCAAACATTCATTTCGATTGTCAAACGCCAAAACACGATTTGTCATATTTAAATTAAAAACAGGATGTACGCGGTTTGATGACCCTACCTTTGCTGTCGTCCTCTACCGTGATCTCCACTGGCACTCACTTGACCTCCTCTGAATCTTCCCTTTCACTCGATCTCCTCTGTTTACCTCATGATATCTCAGTTTTCTCAGGTTCCCGGCCACAGTCCACGGCAGCTGTCGTGGTAGCACCACCTCAGTATCTAGTCCCTCACTGCCTTACACATCACTCACAGAGATAAGGAGGATTGGATTTTTTTTTCCACGGTTCACTCCCTTAAACGGCCACTCTGTTCCTCTGTTTCAAAATCGAGCAAAATATCTCCCATTCCATTTTAAAATATGTGTGAGGCGGCATGGAGAATTCCACAAGCTTCCAGATAGGGCCAAGTGTCCAATTTTCTGTGGGCAACAGTTCCAAGAATAGCCAAGTGTCCCCTAATCACTGGGCACCAATCCCAATGCAAGGCAATTGACCAAAATGCTCTTGAGGCAAAATTACCAAAATGCCCCTCACACGTTTAAACCATTAATTATGTCTTCTGAACTCCAATGGACACATGCCTCCTGTCGTTGTATTCAGGGGATCGAGACCTACCTAACGGTCCTCTAACTTCGTGAAAAAGCCATGTCGTATGAAAAGTCAACAAATTGCCCCTTTTTTTTTACCAAATTACCAAACTACCCTCAACCTTCCGAACATCATAACTTTTTCCTCGAATGTCAGAATCAGACTTACCACCTGTCTATGGACTCGTGATGTCCCAAACTACGTCACAGTCACTGCCTAGAGTCTACTTGACCGCTCGAATCAAAAGTCAACCATTCACCAAATTCTAGGGGCAAAATCGTCATTTCGCACCGTCCATCCTAAATCTCTCAACTAATCACCGATTAACTTCACTAATCCGTCATTAACCTCTAATCTAATCCTGATTTCTAGGACGGTTCATTACATTAGGGCCTAGCGTCTTCGTTGGCACACTTCCTGGTCGGGGTTTAACTCCGATACCATTCAGTCAGGACCCGACCCTCCTCGGTTAGGACCCGACTCTAGTAAGATATTGTCCTCTTTGTGCCTCCTCGCCCTCACGGTTTTGTTTTCGGGAGCTCACGGTGTAACTTCCCAAGGGGTTACCCATCATGGAATTGCACCAGTCTCAACTCGCTTAACTTTGGAGTTCCAACCAAACCCAAAGCCACTGAGCTCTCAAAAGGCCTCGTTCTAGATAGGTGTGTGCCTACACCTTTTAGGCACACCACCAATTCCCTCCCAAACCATTCCCCTCGCAGGAATATGGGATCGTTCACCGTTCCCTCCATGACATGAGTCTTATATAAAGGCCACAGAGAGACTGAGAGAGGTTAAGGGTGAGGCTGAGAGGCAGATAGGACGGTGGTGAAAGTCTGAGCATGGCGGTGGCGAGAGGCTGAGCACGGCGGTGGCCTGAGGAAAATGTAAAAAACCCGAAATCCCTTTTGTGTTTGAAAATTAGATTTGGGTTTTTAGGCTTTGTAGATTGAAACTAAGGTTGTATTGGTGTTCTATGTGTTTGTGTGTGAGGGGATTGGACGAAAAATGGCAGGCAAAGGACAGCGGAACCCCCTAGAAGGAGGCTGGAAGGTTGGTCGTGAGGATTCGAAGTTGACAGGTGAGATTCATGCCTTGTTTCTTGATTTTGAGGTCGTAGAACTTTTTCTGGGAGAGAGACGAGTGTATAGGAAGAAAAATGGATGAAAACGATGGCTAGACAGATGAGTTCTAGCTAGGCTGAGTTCGCGGGTTAAACGACCCATTACAGTCAAACGGGTCAATCCGTCTGAGGGTTGAAGATGATGACGTGGCATGCCATGTCATCATGCCAGGCCACGTGTCCCACTAGAGCGTGACACGTAGCCAGATGTCAGTCTAGTTAGTAGCTAACGTGGCAGGTCCACGTCAGCCATGTCAGACCATGTGGACTAGTGAAAGGATGCCACATGGCAGGGTGTCAGGATCTGTCAGGTGACGTGACATCTGACGTTGTAGGTTCACATCAGCATTGTCAGACCACATGGACCATTGGGGTGAAGCCACGTGGCAGTGTGTCAGAGAGATGTCATACTTGTTAGAGACACTTGCCACCAGTTAGGGTGTGCCACGTGGTATGCTGTTAGAGCTGATAGGTATCAGAGTTGTCAAGCTAATGTTAGCAGATGATGTCAGGGTTGACCGGTGTGACCTCGGTGTTGACCGTCGTGGATCAGACTTTGACAGGCGCGTGGGCATAAATTTTGAGGTAAAACTGGTATATTTCTAAAGAATTCGATGATATGAATCCAATGGTGGTGGTTTCAGGTCGATCAGAGATCGTTTGATAAGTCATTTGTATGTTTTAAGTCTCGAGAAGCGTGTTCAGGACATGTTTACTATTTTGGGAGTTTTGAGGGTTTATGGTATATACTTGTATAGATTGATAGTGACTTTTGGATATGATGTGGACAAGTTCGGACGTTCCGGAGATTGTGGATTAGCTTCGGAGTGGCTGATAACACGGATTGTGAGCGCTTAGCTTGGACAGTCTATGAGTGGACCTTGTTTTCTAAATGATGCATGGATAACCGTTTTATATGTTTTATGAACATGATTTGAGATACATTGATTGCATATGATTTAAGTATGATTTGTGTTGATGATTTGGCATTTTCATAGAAAATGTGACATTGCACGTATTTCAAAATTTCTATTTTTATATGATACTTCAGGCTTAGGCCGAGTATTCTACGTGCATGTGATTTATGTGATTTTAATGGTTTCACAGAGAGGCGTGAAACTAAGAATTTGATATTCGGTTTTGAATGATTTCACGTAAATGCATGAAATGGACATTCCGGGCTTGAGTCCCAATTGAATAGTGAAATGGATTTTGGATTTGAAAATAATATTCGGGCTTGTGTGTAACGACCCGTCCCGAATATCGGGATTCAATAATATTTAATTATGATTTACTAATCTGGGATTAGTTGGGTGATTTGGGACGAATTGTGCAAAATGACCGTTTTGCCCCTGGGCGTGGGCAAAACGTTGACTTTTAATTCGGATGGTCAAATTGACTTTGACCGATGACCGTGACGTAGTTCGGGACGTCACGAGTTCATAGACAGGTGGCACGTTTGATTCCGATGTCCGTGGTGAAAGTTATGATGTACGGAAGTTCAAGGGCATTTTCGTAATTTGGACGAAATAAGGGGAAATGTTGACTTTTTGACCATGATGTCCGATGGCCGAGGGCCAAGGACCGTTACGTAGGTCTCGTCGATACGAATCCAATGACAGGCGGCATGCCCAAATCGGTGATTCGACGACGATGTTATGGGTCACGGAAGTTTGGTCTGAATCGTGAAATCGGGGAAGTTACGTCTCGGTAACTGTGTTGATTATTTTATTCTGAAATGGTTGTTGGAGGACACTTGGATGAGTGACAAGTTTCACTCATCCGACGGCTAGATTGGATCTTGTTCCACTAATCATAATTTATATGCTAAAGTTCCACTATATAATTATTTAGGATTAAATCCCTGCTTTTGATCTGAGCTATCCATCTCACTCCCCTGATTGCATAACAGCCGTCCATATCACCTCTCCCTTCTATTTCTGATCAGTCCTCACTCCCTCACCCGTGAACAAGCAAAAAACTGAGGGGTGAGAATTGGATTCTGGCCATTGTCAATCTCTCTTCCACAATTGATTGCACAAATGGAAATTTAGTGATTTGGGGAAGGATTTGGCTGAGGGAGAGCACGGGGGACTGAAAGGGGAGGTGTAATTCGGGAATCGGAATTTCGGAGAATTGGAGGGAATTTCGAATTGGAATAATTGGGCTGTGACGATCAAAATGGAGTTTAGTTTGAGTCTTCTGAGATCAAAACGATCATCTTTGCTGCAAGAACGAAGAGAAACCGTGGCGGATTGAGGAAGAACTGAGCTTCCATGGCAGCTCAAAATCGAGCTTGGGTTCAATGGGTTAGAGGTAAGTAATTCTCAAATTGATCTTGTGGAAATGTTCCTCACACTCTCACGATGCTAACTGAATGAATTAATTTGAAAACCAGGGACGAAATCGTGAAACCCGAATTGAAAACCCGTCGAGGATCAATCGTGAGTCGTGGAGATATATACCCTAATTTGTGTAATTCGATTTACAGAACTTAAATGGAGATGGATTAGAAGGGATCAGTTTAAAGAACGGATCGATTTGAGGTCGAATCGAGTAAGATTGAGTCGGGTCTGTTCGCGGGTTTTTCAACCCGTTTACCAGACAAACGGGCGAAGGGGATGACTGTGCGGGTACTGTAGCAGGCGCGTGGCTTTCACGCGCAGCCACTCACGGCGGCGCGTGACGGCGCGTGGGCACGAATATCGAGGTACGACCAACATGACTTTTGTCCTATACAATGTAACGAACATTTTGGGATTGGTTTCGTGTCGATTGGACACCGTTTCGATATTGTTCGGGATGTCCGAAGGTTTTAAATCCAGTTTAAAAATTCGGGAAAATTACGGGACTTGAATAGGATGTTAATGATGAGGTTAGTAATCCTCTGATGTGATTTAAACAGGATTGGGAGTCCCGGTGATAGTGGTGTGGCCCGGGAAGGCCTATGGCACGCGTATCAATGCGCCCGGTTAAACGGTCTGTGAGTGGACATTGGTTTTATAAATTCGATGCATGCATAACTGTTTCATGATTGTTATAATTGTGATTAAATGATTTATTTTGGATATCGGTGAGTTTAAATGATTTCACGCATTTCGAGGTGATTTATGTATTTGCACGTAAACCGAGGTTTTCTGGATTTGCACCGATTTCCATAAATGTAGTTGGATATGATTTCATGAAACGGTTACGGACTTGATAAAGTAAAATTGGGCCAGGGGCCCAGTTAACTTGTGAATCGGGCCAGGGGCCCAGTTAACTTGTGAATCGGGCCAGGGGCCCAGTTAACTTATGAAATCGGGCCAGGGGCCCAGTTGATTTCTACATGTGATTGCGGGTCGGGGACCCTAAAATGGAATTGAATAAATGTTTTCTGGTTTACATTTTATATATATTCACATGCTAAAAACAAATAACGGTTTGATGATATGGAAATTATGGTTATGGCACGTTTCACGGTATTTGGGGCCTGAGACCCGTCTGATGAAACTTAAAGATTGGTTTGGATTTTATCTATGTATATATATATGTTTTGCATGTGGATATCAATAAAATGTATTTGGTACTGCACTGTATAGATCCTTCCATATGATACTGTCTCCTCCGGATGAGGTACCCCGGAGAGGTCACGGACGTCTAGAACGTCCAGCGTCTATGACGCTAAGCATCGGGGATGCTGTACCTGAACGAGGTTCGGGGATTGAACTCGGAAATTGAGACCCGAGTGGCACGCGTAGCCTTGTGATTGTGACCTTATTAGACGTCAGGGACGTCAGACATCAAGGATGTCGGATTGGAGTGTATGGTGCAGTGGCTAAAATTATGTTTATGGTTCATATTATATGATATATGATTTTAAATGATGGTGCATGCATATGATTTTACTGAGGGGCATAAATGTCTTATAAATGTTTTAAACAGACTTGTTTATTTTCGTCCACTCACAGCTTTTGTTTTTAATGCCCTTCAGGTTGATTCCGGATGCGACTGCAGCAGAGACTTGAGCATCGCACACCTCCTCCATCGATCCTTACGCACTCTGGAAGCCCGGTTGGGCAGTGGCAACAGGTTATCCCTTGTCTGACATCTCTTGTCAGACGGGAGCATGACACATTCCATGGTAATCCCGGGGGGATTGGGATGGGTCGTGTCATTGTGAGCCAGTTGATTTATGGTTTGACTTAGAGTATAGTCAAACGAGAAATATATCGGGCTTGTAACCTTATTGAGATAACATTTGGGCTTGTGACCCTATTGAAATGATATTTCAAGCTTGTGACCCTATTGTGATGATACTTTGGGCTTGTGACCCTGTTAAGATGATGTTCCGAGCTTGTGACCCTATTGAGATGATATGCCGGGCTTGTGACCCTGTTGAGATTTGGTTTTGGGCTGAGACCCACTGATGAAATGGCTTTGATTGATAAAATGTTTTCACTAAGACCATTATTTGAGGTTGATACGGCTTCGGCGGGAATATGTTTCCCAGAGAGGGACTCCGGTAGGAATATGTTTCCTAGAGAGGCCCTAACGGCCTCCACGATGCGCTGTGTTCCCCCTGGAGAGGTCAAGATGCACTACCTATCGTCGAGCAGCCGTGGGAGGCTCGACTCAGGAGTGCTTATGTTATATGAGATCGATCGTTGATTTGTTCACAACGATATGTGGAATGTCGGCCAGTGATATGTTCACTGCGACGTGCTCGGATGTGAGCAGCCTTGAAGCTTATGTGCACGTGTTGCTTGGATATGGTGACTGATGATGATGAAATGATGATATGAGATGTGACAGATGTTTTTCATTGGTTTTTTATTTGAAAAGAAAAATGATTTGATTTTAAGAAAGCAATTGAGATTATTTGTTTTCTGATGCATGTATGCCTTTAATTGAAGGGGTATAAATGTCATTTTCATTAAATGGTTTTCCTAAACTGATTATTTTTGTCCACTCACAGCTTTTATGGTTTTTGATACCCTTCAGGTTGATTGCGGATGCGGGCTATAATAGTGACCGAGACATCACATGCTGTGGCGTACTCTAGAAATCACTGCGCACTGGTAACCCCGAGCGGGTTACAGTTTTATCCCTGGTCTGACACGTGGTGTCAGACGAGAGCAAGATATCCCACGTAAATCCTGAGGGATTAGGGATGGGTCCTGTCAGCTTGGTATCAGAGCACTGGGTTGCTCTTGTGTTGTTGGACATGTGTCGGATGTGATGTCTCTACGATGACGACAACCCATCATCAATCTGATAGTGAGGGTGAGAATATGAAAGTTAAGTGGGAATGAACCTATCCGTGGTTTCTGTTTGGCATAGGATGACATGTTTCAGTGGGGTCTAACCCCGAGTAGGGTCGAGTAGACCCGAGAAGGGCCGAGTTTCTTGTGTGCCCAGTGGTGGAGAGCCGTAGAGTTATTGGTGGATTGGAGCCCAGTATGATGACTTTTCAGAGTCGTGACTGATGATGGTCAGGATGGATGTACAACTATTAGCAAGCGAGGTCGTTGATGACCCTAGTTTGAGATTGGTTGAACAAGTTACCAGGAGAGTGGTATTTGTGGATTGGTCCATCCCCGATCAGTGGATCTTACGCTTTTGAGTGGATTGTACGGGCGGTAGGGCCCGCACGAGTGCTTGACCTCGATAATGGAGTTTTTCATGGATTGGCCAACATGAGGTTTGTCGCAGACATTGCTATCGATGAATGTGGATGAGACTGGCAAGAGTTGGGCAAAGTTCAAGGAACATTTCTTATGCTATTTTCGCCCCAGTCTTGTCGAGATACGAGAGGCAGAGTTCCTTTGACATGAGCAAGAGATTTGATTGTAGCTTAGCATGAGCAGAAGTTTGTGACCTTTTCATGGTATGCTCATGGTTCAGTGATGTAGGAAACGATGAGGTTTCGTCGGTAGTGATTATGTTGAGATGCCACACCATCTCCACTGAGATGAGTTGGACGGAGTTCCAGTAGTGATAAGATGGTTCCGGATGACGCTGAGAGCGTCTAGAGGTGGTAGATGCCAATGAGTTAGCAGCAATCCGAGTCTTCCAGTGGCAAACGTACGAGTTGCAGTGATCGTTGAGCGGGACAAAAAGGATCTCGAGTGGCTCAGTGAGATCATAATATCTTCCTTGTTTAGTTGGTTTATTGGAGGCACAGGGTATGCTTGGATTGGTGACAAGTACCCTAGCTATCTTTGGATGGATTACACAAGTGTTGAGTTTAGGAGTTGATCCCATAAGGTTGGGACATGTGAGATAATACTTCGACCCATACTATGTTGGTTGTAGTGGATCAACCAAAACTGTTTGGTTTGGATATAAGGTTTTGATCGTAAGATAAATTTTCTTTCCAGGACATATTGGATTCGTTGTGATGTTCCTAATAGATTGGTGGACTACCCGTTACTCATCTGTTGAGGATTCGAGGAACCAATTGCATTTGGTAATCCTGATCGGTTGTTGTACGAGTGAGTTATGGCTTGGAGGTCAGGACCATCCTGTAGTATGGCCGTTAGGGACGTGGGACACGTGTTGTGGTGTCCCCAGTTAGCTTAGTGAGCTTGGAGTGACTTAGGTTGTGCCGAGTTTCCTCCGATGACGCATGATGTACATGGTTGTCGGATTTTGATGGTTGCCACCTAGAGGAATTTTTCCGACTAAGTCCTGTGACTGAACTTAGTGGATTTGGGGTTCAGTTGGCCTGGAATGTCACTTTTGGGTGCCCTAGTGTCCTTTGTTGGAAATTTAATGAAACTTCGAAGGTGGTTTTGACAAGGTAGCTGGACAGTGAGCTGGTATAGGATGAGTATTCCTTACCACGCGTCAACTTAGTGAACTTTCATAATCACTTATGGGTTTCATGGAGTTATCATCCAAGTAGAAGTCAAATTTTTTGTGGACCAAAATTTGATTGAGTTTGAGGAGCGGAAGGTGCTTGGTGTCACCTAACGTGATGAGTGAGTATCATATTTGGTAGACCCATATTGGTGTTATGGGTCATGTTACGTTGGCTGAGAAAGCTAGTGTGGATCGAGGTGGTCGAAGATCGAGTTAGTTGTGGATCAAGAGTGTTTGGGATTGGCGTCGGCCAATTATGACAATTGAGATTGGATTCACTCAGACTGGATAAGTGTCATTGATTGTCGGGTGAAGTTTATCCCTGTACTTGTAGTCATTGACGTGATTGACTCGGGAAAAAGTCAAATTGATGTGGTTTGAGAGTATTGTTGGATTAGAGGTTGACAACACAACTTCAGGATCTGACCATTTGCATCATCAGGATGGGGCTAGAGGTTTGGATTGGTGTGTCTTGGTGGACGTAAGATGGTTGGTCTTTGGAGTTCTCAATGAGTATGTATAGGACATATCTCAAGTGTTGGTCGGGTGATCGAGTTCTTCAGGTTCTGAACTCCTAGAAGATTTGAGTTAGAATGTGAATTGTCCAGGTCTGGGATTAGATGGACGTGATCTAGTGTTGGGTTGCCATGCCAATCTGATAGATGAGCCAGATAGTGATCGATTGGATTCACGATTGATGTGGTATGATAGATGGATTAGATCCGAGATCGGAGTGGTATGTGGATTGGATTGTGGATATTGGTACATAGCTCGAATGTTGCGTGAGTACAGTTCTTGAACAGGCCTATGGGTAGGGCCGATGTGTTTGCATGTTGTATGCACATGTGAGTAGTGCACGTTTGATAGCTCAATTGCTGAGTAATGATCAGTCTGACTTATGTGGTACAATCATCAAATTGAGTCTGAGATGGACATGGTATGATAATCGGACGAGGTCCGACATTGATTGTACATTGAATACGAGGACCAAACATTGAATACTGTGCCCTAGTGTAGAGTGGCTTTAGAGGGTTCAAAGATTGTGCGAGCATGGAGCTCAGGGCCATGATGGGCTAGAGGAACCCTAGTGTTTATGATTATGATTGCCTCAACTAGAGCAAGTATTCGATGAGGTCGAGATACATCCGAGTGTATCGAGAAGATGAGTGAGATGTCAGTTTGAGACTTGAGAGGAGTTAGGATCACAGCGTTGGTCGTTGAGTGAGATGAGGTACAAAACGAGGTACCTTTATATGACTCTAGTGCGAGTTGAGTTTTTCGATAGTGATTCGAGTGGTAATAGTGGAGCCGTGAGTTACCCGCTGTCGTGAGTATGATTTACGGTTGTAAACAGGCGAGAGGACTTGTGATGCTCAGCAGGAGTAAGATTGTCAGAATGGATGCCGAGCAGAATTGTCAGCTTGGTAGCAGGATTGTCAACTTGGATACTAAGCATGATTGTCAGCTTGGAGTCTGAGTACACTTGCGTGATTGACATGTGAGATCAACGAGTGTCGATGTCTCGTCTGAGACTTGAGATTGAGTGATGGGATTTTTTGTCATGGTTGGTCACGTGCTTGTAGGAAACGGTCACAGAGGAAGAGTTGAGTTTCAGCATTGACTGTTGGATTGTAGTTAACGTCGAGTGACGTGGATGTTGGTACATACTATGGATAGAGGCTTTCACGTGTACTTTGAGTTGGAGGCAGGATTGGATTTCCGCAGTTTTGGTATGGATTGGAGTCGATTTGAATTTGAGGATGAAATTCTTTAAAGGGGGAAGATTGTAACTACCTATCCCGAATTTATGGGATTAATTAAGGATTAATCGAGGATTATCGGACGATCAGGGTAACATGACAATTTTGCCTCTAAACGAGTGAAAAAGTTGACTTTTGACCTAGGAAGTCATATGCACGATGACTCCAATTCATTAAGTAGATCGAGACGATACGAGTCCGTAGATAGGCGGCACGTCGAAATCGGACATCGTACGGGAAAGTTACGGGTCAAGGACAGTTTTTTATAATATTCACAGTTGCACGAAAATCAAGACGGTTGACTTTTGGATTTGAATTTGGGTCCCAGAATATCGAATTTGAACTAATGGATGAGTGACAAGTGTCACCCATCCCATTGGCCTATTTCCCCTAATTCATGTATTCATTACCCATTATCTCTTCTTTTTCTCTCACCTAAATCGAAACCCCCTTCCCCATTTCATCCATCTTCTTCCTTTGCTCTGGTTGAGGGCCATAGAGAGATTGAGAGAAGTTGAGGGTGAGGCTGAGAGGCAGAGAGGACGACGGTTAGAGGCTGAGCGCGGCAGTGGCCTGAGGAAAAGGTAAACAAATCGAAAACCATTTTGTGTTTGAAAATTTGATTTTGGTTTTTAGGCTTTGTAGAATGAAACTAAGGTCGTATTGGTGTTCTATATGTTTGTGTGAGGGGATTGGATGAAAAACCGAAGGGAAAGGAAGGCGGAACTGCCCTAGAAGAAGGTTGGAAGGTTGGCCGTGAGTAATCAAAGTTGACAGGTGAGATTCATGCCTTTTTTCTTGATTTTGAGGTCGTAGAATCGTTTCTAGGAGAGAGACAAGTGTATAGAAAGAAAAATGGAGAAAAATGGTGACCAGACGGCTGAGTTCTAGCTGGGTCGAGTTCGCAGGCCAAACGACTCGTTATAGTCAAACGGGTTGACCCATCTAAGGGTTGAAGACGATGATGTGGCATGCCACATCATCATGTTAGGACACTTAGCCAACTAGAGCCTGCCACGTGGCTAGATGTAAGTCCAGTCAACAGCTAATGTGGCGGGTCCACGTCAGCCATGTCAAACCACGTGGACTAGAGAGAGGATGCCATGTGGCAGGGTGTCAGGATCTGTCAAGTGACGTGGCAGCTAAAGTGGTAGGTCCACGTTAGCATTGTCAGACCAGGTGGACCAGTGGGGTGGTGCTTGGTGGTAGTGTGTCAGAGAGATGTTAGACTTATCAGAGACACGTGGCACTAGTTAGGGTGTGCCATGTGGCAGGCTGTTAGAGCTGACAGGTGTTAGAGATGTTAGGTAGATGTCAGTAGATGACGTCAGCGTTGACCGCCATGAACCGGACTTTGACAAACGCGTGAGGTCGAATGGGCATAAATTTTGAGGTGAAATCGATCTTGTTCAAAAGGTTTCTACGATCTGAATCTAATGGTGATGATTTCAGGTCGATCAGAGATCGTTTGATAAGTCATTTGGAGGTTTTAAGCTTCATGAATCTTGTTTGGGACACGTTTAAAGTTCCGGGAGTTTTGAAGGTTTATGGTATAGAATTATATAGGTTGATATTGACCTTTGGGTATGATTTGGACAGGTCCGGACGTTCTAGAGATTATGGATTAACTTCGGAGTGGCTTACGGCTAGGATTGTGAGTGCGCAGCTTGGACAGTCTGTGAGTGGACCTTGCTTTCTAAATGATGCATGTATAACCATTTTTTATGTTTTATGAACATGATTCGAGATGCATTGATTGCATATGATTTAAATATGATTTGTGTTGATGATTTGGCATTTTCATGGAAAATGTGATATTTCACGTATTTCAAGATTTATGTTTTTATATGATACTTCAGGCTTAAGCCGAGTATTCTACATGCATGTAATTCATGTGGTTTTAATTGTTTCACGAAGAGGCGTGAAACTAAGGATTTGATATTCAATTTTGAATGATTTCACGAAGATGCGTGAAATCGACATTCCGAGCTTGAGTCCTAGTTGAATAGTGACATGGTTTTTGGATTTAAAAAAAAAAATATTTGGGCTTATGACCTAGTTGATTTGTGATTTGACTTAGATTATAGCCAAACATGAAATATATAGGGTTTCCGACCCTATTGAGATAACATTCGGGCTTGTGACCTTATTGAAATGATATTTCGGGTTTGTGACCCTATTGAGATGATACTTCGGGCTTGTGACCCTATTGAGATGATATTCCGTGGTTATGACCCTATTGAGATGATATGCCGGGCTTGTGACCCTGTTGAGATTTGGTTTTGGGTTGAGACCCTACTGAGGAAATGGTTTTGATTGATGAAATGTTATCAATGAGACCATTCTTTGAGGTTAATACAACTCCGGCGTAAATATGTTTCCCCGGAGAGGGATTCTAGTAGGAATATGTTTCCCCATAGAGGTCCCGACGGCCTCTGGGATGCCCTGTGTTCCCCCTGGGGAGGTCATGATGCACTACCTGTTGTCGAGCAGTCGTTAGAGGCTCGACTCAAGAGTGCTTATGTTATATGAGATCAATCTTTGATACGTTCACGACGATATGTGGAACGTCGGCCAGTGATATGTTCACGTCGACATGCTCGTACGTGAGCAGTCCTGGAGCTTATGTGCACGCGTTGCTTGGATATCGTGATTGATGATGATGACATGATGATATGAGATGTGACAGATGGTTTTCACTGGTTATTGATTTTAAAAAAAAAATGATTTGATTTTAAGAAAGCAATTGAGATTACTTGTTTTCTGGTGCATGCATGCTTTTAATTAAAAGGTATAAATGTCATTTTCGTTAAATTGTTTTCCTAAACCAAATATTTTTGTCCACTTATAGCTTTTATGGTTTTGATACCTTTCAGGTTGATCGCGGATGCGGGGTGTAGTAGAGATCGATGCGTCACATGCCGCTATGTACTCTGAAAATCATTGTGCACTCTGGTAACCCCGAACGGGTTACAGTTTTATCTCTGTTCTGACACGTGGTGTCAGACGGGAGTAGGATATCCCTCTTAAATCCCAAGGGATTAAGGATGGGTCATGTCATATAATATGCTAGATGGTGTTATAACTTGGGATTTCAAGGAACTGGGGGCCACAAGTATTTGTTATATGTTTCTTGGTTTTTCATGGATCCCAAGATACATGGCGATTTTGTATTGAAATCTAGTTATTTGTGAATGGACACGTTTGGTGATGCTACCGTGATGTCATTCTGACGTTAGCATGGACACGTGGCAGTAGTAAAGGGGTGCCACGTGGAAGTGGCGTTAGGGTGCCACATGTTAGGTTGTCAAATTATGTTACATGAAAGGTGTAAAAGGGTGCCATATGGCATGTGTTAGGGGGTGCCACGTCAGTTGTTAGGGACACGTCAGTAGTGTTAGGTGCCACGTCAGTTAGGGTTAACATCAACAGGTGACGTTGATCGTGTGGGGTAGGCTATTGGCCTTCCATCGGTGTATGACGTCACATCGACTCAAATCTTGAGGTGGGATTAGGCTTGTTCAAAAGATTTCGATGAGCTGAATCCATGGTGGTGATTTCAGGCCAATTGGAGTTCGTTTAGGGGTAGTTTTGGGAGTTTTTAGTCTCAAACTGCAGGTTCGGGACACATATACTGTCCTGGGAGTCAAGGAGGCTTAAGTATCGATCTACCTAGGGCTTATGGGTACTTGACCTTAGCTTGGGACAGGGTTTCTTAGACGTAGGATGGTTGTGCTTGGTTTTTTTTTTAACCGCGAGTTTGGCTTAAGTAACATTTCGATTGCCCAGAGTTCATACCTGCCCAGAGTATAATCTACCACAGTTTTGGACCTTACGGGGTGGCATACGAGTTGCATTCTAGACAAGAGGGGATATCAGATTCAAACTCTAAAGGAGTTGGGATTATGGGTTAGGCCTCCAAACGAGTCGGCGTACCGAAATAGGACTTTGGTATTAGTCGAGTTTTCGGTAGGAGACTCGAACATGGGTCGTGGAGCCGATGGGTTACCAGTTGGTCGCGGCGATGCATCAAGGAGGTTACCGATGGTTGGGATATTACACTGCCATGGGTCATGACTGAAGTGAGGGGTTGTTAAACCGAGTTAACCTTGCCTCTAAGATCAGTGGGTTGGATGTTGGTGGTAACTAGAGAGAGATTCTTGTTGGTTTTATCCTTGTCTGACAGTATCGACGTTAAGAATCAGTACCTATGATCCTTTTGAAATTTTTACCTAGGGTGTCAGATGGAAGCATGACTGAGTCCAGTTTTCGATTAGTTTTTCGGGGCGGGTCCTATCACAGTACATGGCGGCTAAATACAAAATCATTTCACATAACAAGACTCTTTGAACCTGTGAAAGTGTGTGCTAATTTTTTTTTGTTAGAAAAAAAATCAAAAATAAAAAATATTATTAATTTTAAAATTTATTAAAAACGACAATAAAAAGAAAAAATAACTATCTAATTCACTACCCTTTTTCCTACCACCCACTCCTTACATTAACCATCAGTATTAATTTTTTATTTATAAATTAAGATTTGATTTGATTATTTGATTATTAATTATTAATTATTAAAAATTTAAATAATATTTTATTCAAAAATATTTAGTTGAAACCTTTCAGCCGTCCTAATTTTGTAATGATAGAGAAAATTTCTCACTTTTGGTGCTCCTCAATTTATGAAATCACTTTTTCTTTTTTTTTAATGGGGTGACTGATTTTAATATTCTTTTCAGGAAAAAAAAAAAGATTCTAATATTCTCAAGAAAAGAAAAATGGGAAAACATGAAAATTTATATGGACCCCAAAAATTGATGAATAAAGCCCAAAAACTAGGTCCGTGAGAATTAGTTAAGTGAAGCCTGTTTACGCTTAAGGCAAGTCTCAACAAAGCTTTGGCTGGACAACCGTCACAGCCTTCATACACCGAAAAAAGAGATGGCGAGGAGGAGACTCTTGCTGCTGCTAAAACCTTTCGACGTTTACCCACTTCCCAAATCAGACGGTCTATCTCGCATCACCAAAATTCAGGTGCTATGACGCTTTTCTCCTTTCTGATCCAGTGTCCGCTAGAACATGAACAATTTTGTGGACCCTCATATTTGAGCGGCTTTCTTTAATGCCTTTCTGGTTTTGATTGGTCACTCACAATATTCACCTCTGCGCTAATCTGTTTGCTAAAATGCGAAAGTTGATAAAATTGGGTTCAATACTTGGGTGGTGTGATTGATTTTATATTTGTTTGTAAGTGGGGAGCTGGGAAATGAAAAGAAACACAAGTTATTTTCTTCCTAAAACAAAAATTCAATGAAGGCAAGAAGCCAACAATAAGAGTGAAAATGGAGTTAAAAGTGAGAAAAGTGAAGAGCTTGTTCGATATTTAGTGTTGTGCTATGTTTTGGCTTTTTTTAATTTTTCTTTTATTTTGTGCCATTCTTTAAGAAGCCTAGGGTGTGGTCAATTCATGTCTTTAGGCTTGCACAGAAACCCTGCTATTTCTTCATAGGATTCTTTGTTAATGGAAACTAGTTTCGCAGCCCATATTTTGCAAAACTGAAATTTGAGAAAACTGTTGGAGCAAGCAGAATAAGATTGTGATCTTTGAAATTTAGGTAGTTATATTTCTTAACCTGGTTAAGAGAATGTGATATCCGAAAAGGGAAAATAAGTTGATGACGGTCGTAAATTGTATTAAGTGATATGTCTATTTATGTAAATGGTTACAAGGGGTAGATAGGTAATTGTACTTATGTTAACCCTAATCATATATAAGTGGGTTAATTAGTTGTATGAGACTCTCTCATTATTCAAGAAAAAGATTTCTTTCTCTACCGCTTTCTCTAATTCACTCCCTCCCTAAATTCTTCACAACACGTTATCAGCACGATCGTCTCTAAATCGGTGATTGCTCAAGAGAAGGATAAATCCAATCAAGTAGGTTTTCTAAATCCAAATTTGATTGGAATCAATAATTATGATGCTTGTAATCACATGAATTAATGATCATTGATATGTTCAATTGAATTATTTGACATAATCTTCATGATTTTTAGTTCCATGTTTGTAATCACATGAATTAATGATCATTGATATGTTCAATTGAATTATTTGACATAATCTTCATAATTTTTCCGTTCCATATTTGTTGAATTTATGGTTCATCATGATGGTTCATTATGAGGTTGCAAACACCACAATTAGTGGAAAATATAAAAGAAGTTTTGATGGTCCATCCTTCCTCATTTTGTGCCACAATTAGTGGAAAATATAAAAAAAGCTTTGATGGTCTATCCTTCCCCATTTTGTGCCACAATTAGTGGAAAATATAAAAAAAGTTATGATGGTCCATCCTTCCTCATTTTATGCCACAATTAGTGGAAAATATAAAAGAAGTTTTGATGGTCCATCTTTCCTCATTATATACATGATCATATGGCATGATATACATATGATGTATCTATAATGATGATATACATATGATGTATCTATAATGATGATATACACGATGCATATGACGTTATATGATATATATATGAATATATGTATGATGCAATAACAATGATGTGAATAATATGATGATGATAAGCTATGATGATAATGGATGATGTATTGGGCAATTGATTATTGTGGTAATAGATGATGATAACGATGGTAATTACAAACGGAATAACAGTTTAAACTACTGCAATGCAAGCCTTGAAGGCTACGCAACTTAATTATCACTATTGACATAAATTAATTGTCATTAAGTTGAGTCTATGCCCATAGCCCTGAAGGCTACGCAGTCCAAGTCCAGAAGGATACCAATTTAATTCAAGCACAGAAGGTTGGACTAGGCCCAGAAGGCCTATAAACACCAAAGGCCCATGACTTAGATTTGCCCGATCCAGTCGGCTTTGATCAAATCGGTCCAATCATATCAAATCGATCGAATTGTATCGAATCGGTCTAATCAAACCGAACTAGTCTATTTGAGCCAAATTATTCTAATCAAACTGTCCAGTCGAACCGAACCATATGAATCAGACCATCACATTTTGAAAAGAAAAGAAAACATTTTATTTTTCTTTCTTTTCTTTATTTTTCACTTATGTGTTTGAAGCATGGATCTTAATGCCCGAAGCATTATGTAAATTTATTTAAACTTTATGCCCAAAGTATTTATTTAACGTATGAAATCATCTTATGTCAGAAGCATTCATTCAAACTATTATTACTTGCTATTTAATTACATTGTTTAATGTTTTTAAATTTATATATTTATTTTATTTAGAAAATGTATGTGTTTAAATGAATCAGATGTTCATCAATAAACTAGAGATTTATAAATGAGCTCATAGTCCATACTAATCACCGAACCCGTAGTTTCGGCAAAGTTAAGAAAAAAGGGACCTGCAGATTTCTTCATGAATTCACTCGACATGATAAAACAAGTAGATTTTACATTTTAAATCTGATTTATCATGTCATTTGTTAGAACTTGAAGTTCTTATTTGCTGCTTATGGATGAGTTTTCTCAAAGCATTAAATGCAATGATTTGTCCCTTATATAGACTCTAGAAGAGCAGTTTAACCACTATAGGGACAATTTCTTGCCTGAAGCAAGACATGAATGGCCCATCATCCATTCTAAGGATTTCAAATCCATGTATAAATATCATTTGGAACATGTGTTTTTTTCCTCACTCGAATATGATTTAATTCAATTCAAACACTTATTCTCATGCATGTGACCCATTGAATTAAATCTATAAATATGTATATTTTTTGGGGACGTTTATTGTCTGGCTGACAATGTTATACTCCGAGAGATATAACCAAAGAACATTGTTGAATGGTACTGAATTACCATCAATAAGATTCTTTATTCTCCAAAGTTCCAGAAGAACATTGTCGAGATTTACGGATATTCGAGTCAACGGTTATCATATTGAAAATACTAATGACAAGAAAGTGGAAAATCTTTGCATAACCTCCAATCAGTATGACCAGAAGTATACACTGGAGAAACTAGCCTGAACCTAGCCAAAAGTTAGCCATAAGCTAACTAGTACGAGCAATTGCTCATTATGGCATGACCGGTTGGGACACTTAGGTCAGAGTAATGATGCGCTGTATCCTCAATATATTGCACGAGCATCCTTTTACTCATAAACACCTTTGTGTTAAATGAGACATTATGCCAAGTTTACTCGTTAGCAGAAATCGAATATTAGACCATTATATGCAAAGATGAGTTAAGACTCCACCATTTTCTTGTACATAATACAATGGAAATTTCGTGGACTTTCCAACCACCATGCGGACCATTTAAAAAACTTTCATGGTTCAGGTTGAGATACCGACAAAGTGGTCACATGCTACACTTTTGTCCATACGCATACTGCTTTTGCTAAACTCTTAGCCCAAATCATTACATTGAGGGCCACACCACCCGGATTCTCTTATATAGTCTATAAGACTCGATAATACCGGAGAGTTTACATCGACATACTTCGATGACTATTGCATGCCCCTTAAGATTACTGATGAACATTTGGTTCCTCATGTTCACACCTATAATGGTCTCGTAGAAACACTAATTCACCTTGATAATGCGCACCAAGCTTCTAGTTTCTAGCGGGGGCAATGCAATTTGACATGCAGTAATATTGGTCCGGTTGAGGTCAATACCACCTAACGATGTTCTGCGTTACTGCTGGTGACTGGGTATGAACCAGATGTTTTGTACTTACGCATTTCTGGGTGTGCAGTTACGTGCCAATTGTATCGCCACAACGTACACATATTGGACCTCAACAAAGGAGGGGCATACATGTCGGTTATGCATCTCTCTTCATTATACGCTATTTAGAGCCCTTGACAGGCGATCTCATTCCTACAATATTGCGGACAGTCACTTTGATGAGACAATCTTCCCGTCGTTAGGGGGAGATAAGAACGTAAAATGTTCCTGAAGAACGACGTGAATTAACGTGAAATGCCCCACTATGTCTCATCTTCATCTCCGAACGCACAAAATAAGAACATAGTGCGGAGAATTCTAGATTTACAGAGTGTAGCTAATAATATGGCAGACGCTTTCTCTAATCTAGCTAAAATGACGAGATCACATATACTTGCTGCAAACTTGCCTGCAAGGATAGACGTCCCAGTAGGACGTGTCGTCCCAGACGGACGAGGTACGACCATGACGGCTAACCAGTCATATGTCCCTACCCAGAAGTGAGTTAGACTAATAGGTTCGAAGGATTCTTATCCCTGGAAGAGGATATTTGGCACGATTGAATCCCTTCACAATATCATCTGATCCATCTCATGAGATAATTCCGGATTATGGGTCTGTCTTAGAAGAGACGATGTTAGGGGACGCCTCAACGTTTGAACCCACTCCCGAGAATACAAAGATCTCGGTAAATCATGCATGCTTATGTGAGATAGGGAATCAGAATGATATTATCATCGATAATTTATATGTATTCGCGGTAGCTATCGAAATAATAACTAGAAATGAAATCGAACCTTACTTCGTTGATGAATTAATTCCAACGTAGAGAAGACTGGCTAAAATAGAAAGAACCAATCCAGGTCAAATTAGATTCCTTGACAAAAAGGAAGGTGTTTGGACCTGTAGTTCCCACACCTCCCCATGTTAAACCTGCGAGATTTAAATGGATAGTCATAAGAAAGCGTAATGAGAAAGATGAAGTTGTTAGATGTACAACTCATTTATTGACGCACAGTTTTCTCAACGCCCTGAGATTGATTACGAGGAGACGTATTCTCCCGTAACGAACGTCATAATGATTATTCTACCTTATCAGTTTGGTAGTTTCCAGAAAAACTGAATATACAGCTTATAAATGTAGTTAATGTTTATCTCTATAGGGGATCTAAATAGAGATATATTTGAAAGTTCCTAAAGGACTTAAGATATCTGATGCAAATAATTCCAAACCACGGAACACGCTCTCCATTCGTTTGAGGCGTTCACTTTATGGATTGAAACAATCCGGACGGATATGGTATAACTGTCTAAGTGAATATTTGATCAGATTGGGATATGTTAATAATGAACTGTGTGCATGCGTGTTTATTAAGAAAACAAGTTCCGAGTTCGCTATAGTGGCAGTTTATGCCGATGACATGAATCTGATTGGTACTCCTGAAGTGATCCAAGAAACCGCTAAACACCTGAAGTTAAAATTTGAAACGGAGGATCTTGGGAGAACACACTTCTGTCTTGGCCTGGAGCTCGAGCACCGTGCAGATGGAATTTTGGTCCATCAATCGAATTACATCCAGAAGATGTTGAGACGCTTTAATGAGGATAAAGCGAAACCTTCAAGCACGGCCATGATCGTTTGAAGTCTAGATCCTAAAAAGGACCCGTTTCGTCCAGCAGATGACAACAAAGAGATATTGACACCAGAAGTGTCATATCTAAGTGCAATAGGCGCACTATTGTACTTGGCTCAATGCACTAGACCGCACATTTCATTCGCTATGAATTTGCTAGCTAGATTTAGCTCTATGCTAACACGCCGTCACTGGAATGGCATAAAAGATATCTTTCGATACCTTAGAGGTACAATGAATATGAGCTTATTCTATCCCTATGCATCGAGGAATGAATCAAACCATCTTGGTCCTCGAAATGATGCACGCCTCGTTGGGTATGCTGATGCAGGTTACCTATCAGACCCACACAAGGCACGTTCCCAATCCGGTTATGTCTTTACCATTGGGAACACAGCAATATCTTGGAGGTCTACGAAACAGACTCTTGTTGCTACGTCTTCGAATCATGCAGAGATTTTAGCCCTGTACGAAGCAGTTCGTGAATGCATATGGCTAAGAGCTATTACTTGGCATATTCGAAGTACATGTGGACTGAATTCCACTCATAATGAACCGACAGTTATCTACGAAGATAATGCTGCCTGCATAGAGCAGATGAAGACCGGTTTCATTAAGGGAGACAACACCAAGCATATTGCACCGAAGTTCTTCTTTAACCAACAACAGCAAGAACATCGGAAGATTGATATCTAGTCAATACGATCTCAAGATAATCATGCAGACTTGTTCACTAAGTCATTACCAAAGGCCACATTCCAACAGCATGTGCAAGGTATTGGTTTACGTAGACTGGCTGATCTACCTAATCTGTAGTTTTCAAGGGGAGTATCCTGAAGTATACCAAGTATCCAGAAGTATACTGAGTATCTCGAAGTATACTCACATGATCATCGTGTACTCTTTTGTCCTACGACTAGGGTTATTTTGTCCCATTGGGTTTTATTACCTGGCTAGGTTTTAATGAGACACATTTTGGTATGATCACCCCGCTAACAATGCATCCTGAAGATGCCATGATTTGGCTCATATGCATTTGCACATCTTTTCCCTTTAACCACGGATTTTTCCCACTGGGTTTACCGGGCAAGGTTTTTGGTGGAGCAACACTAATGCATTTTATCTCAAAGACGGACTATCTACCTGTATTCCAGAAGAGACGACATCAGTTACCTCAGAAGATTCCGATGTGATCGTTTACTCTCGCATTGCACTCTTTTCTTCGACCAGAGTTATATTTGTCCCATAGGGTTTTTGTTACCTGACAAGGTTTTAACGAGGCAACACATACGTGCGTAGTCCAGCGACACCATTACATGAAATATCCAAGGGGGAGTGTTGTAAATTGTATTAAGTGATATGTCTATTTATGTAAATGGGTACGAGGGGTAGATAGGTAATTGTACTTATATTAACCCTAACCATATATAAGTGGGTTAATTAGTCTTGTATGAGACTCTCCCATTATTCAAGAAGAACATTTCTTTCTCAATCTCTTTCTCTAATTCACTCCCTCCCTAAATTCTTCACAACAATGACTTGGTATTTAAAACGCTTTACAATAAAAGTTTTGGTTTCAAACTTGTATGGATAAACAAAACTAGGGACATGAGAGGTTGCTTTGTCCTGAATGGGGGAATTTTGGAAAGGGAACTACAGTTAGACTTGTTCTTGAAACTTTTTTTCTTCTATTACCTTTTTCCCTTAATTGGAGCCTCGAGTGAAGAGCAGAGAGCCATGAGTTCGCTTCTTCTCATAGCGCTCCGGATATCAAATTGCCTTGCTGCTCCAAAGGGATGGTTTGGTTCATCCTGTGGTGAGTTTAGCGAAGGCACACAAGTTACTCACAATGTCTTTGATCACATATTGTCCCTTCAGGCTCCTGTTTACAATTTTTCCACTCTATATGATGCTTTGAGTTAATTTAGAACACCCTTTTAATTCAGTTTCTTTTGAAGGAGTTGCAGGTATTAAATTACTTGGATGACCGGCGAAAGGTGCACGAGAATGCAATAAACTTTTGTCAGAATATTTTGCGCCAAAAGCCTGTTGAGTGGAAGTCTATGCCACGTAACAATCTATCACAGTCCATCCGTGATTTTGACCTTGTTGTTACAGTTGGTGGTGTTGGCACTCTATTACAAGCTAGTCATTTCATTGACGACTCGATTCCAGTTCTTGGAGTGAATTCTGACCCCACAAAACCTGAGGAGGTTAGCTTCTTCTTTGAGTAGTCCCATATAGTGTTCGCTTTTAAATTGGTATATTAGTTCAGTGTGTGTCACATAGTAATTACTCTTTTATTTCTTTCATCCTTTCTTCTTTTTGCCTGGTTTTGGGGCTCTGGACTCTTATTATTTGGAGAAGCTTATTTACTATATTTTACTTGGTTAGGTGGAGAAGCTTAAAATGGAGTTTGATGCTACTAGAAGTACCGGACATCTTTGTGGTGCAGCTGTTAACAACTTTGAACAGGTAAGACTGACAAGGTTGGAAAAATCTGATCGGAGAAAGACAGTAGTTTGGTTCCTCTATTCTAGGGTGTCTTAAAACTTGGAAGGAAAGAAACCATCTAACGTAAACAAAATATATTGATTTTGATCTTCAATTATGTCAGGCTAAACTTAAGGTTTCGGGGAATATTCCCATCAAATGATCCCTGGTACAACGTCTATCCTTTCAATACCACTTGACTTCTTGGAGAGTATTCAATGACATCTTTTTGGCCGTCAAAAGCCTTCCTGCTATGGTTATAAAGGCATATAGATTCTTCTACATAAACCAACATTGAATAAATGGGGTTGATTGGTGGCACCTATCTTGCCAAGCCTCTTCTTAGGATCCAGGCGTAGTGAAGTAATATCTTACAAATTCTATTAGTTCTGCACAACCTCTATGTGATGATTTGTAGAAAATTAGTGTTTCGCAGCCAGCAGTTCCCTTGCGTATCAATTTTTTATTTTGAAGATTTTCTCTGCTCTTTTGTTCATTTTAGGTACTGGACAACATCCTCGAGGGTCAAGCTAGTCCTTCCAAATTGACAAGAATATCCATAAGTGTAAACTCACAAGCGCTTTCAACTTATGCTCTTAATGATATTTTAGTCGCACATCCATGTCCAGCAGCACCTTCACGGTTCTCATTCAAGTAAGATTCCAACATGGTCTGATAGCTGTATGGATATTCAACTCATTTCTTTAGTTAACGCGTAGATTACCGTCTGCAGAATTATAAGAGATGACCATAAATGTTCTCCTTTAGTGAACTCTCGATCAAGCGGCCTCAGAATTTCAACAGCCGCTGGATCATCAGCTGCAATGCTCTCAGCCGGAGGGTCAACAATGCCCATCTTATCTCAGGATCTCCAGTACATGGTAAGAGAGCCCATCTCACCACTTGTCAATGTCTCAAGGTTAATGCACGGATTCATCAAATCTCATGAGTCCATGGAAGTTTCCTGGTTTTGTAAGAAGGGAGTCATATACATTGATGGATCTCATGTTTGCCACACTATTCAAAATGGGGATGCAATTAACATTTCTCCAAAGGCCCCGATTTTGAAGGTCTTGCCTCGCCATTTACCGAAGATAACTGAGAAAATGTGAGGAGGCGTGTTTAGGTAGAACTAAGATTTTTTATTTATTTAGTTTGTAAATACGAGCAGTGAATAGGCGCGGGACTACTGTAAGCATACGAGCTCGTGTTGTAAGGCTTTTGATTCTTTGATTTTTAGGAGCCATTTTTCAAGTTCCACATATTGTTTAGGTGTTTCCTCATCAAATCTTTTGGCTTTGGGCTCTAACTGTTTATCACATACTTGTACTGAGTGCGAAAGTTAAGCTAAATTTACAGTGGCGTTCCAGTGATATCACACATGATCGATTCATGTCTCTGTTTTGATGTAAAGACTGCAATATTTTTTCGTTTCGAGCATCACTTGAAGCAATTCTCTCAACTACGAGCCTAGAACCTGAAAAACCATGTCAAGAAGATTCAGCAATGGATTATGAGTAGCTATGTAAACGTAGCAGAATTAAAATTGAAACCTACGTGAACATCTGGGGACGGTTACGAGAGAGCTGAGGCCTCTTGATTGGGGAGAGTATCAAGTTCCTTAATGTCATTGAGGGATTGCTAGCTCCAGTTCCAAACATAGGGTGACCTCCAGCCCTTCTGTCCACAGCATCGACGGAAATAGCAGCTTGTTTTGCTGGTGAGCCGACAGAGATGTCAAACGGACCACCAGAGTTCGAACTATTCTGTCTTGCTGGCCATATATCTTCCTTCGGCCCTGGAGTTTCAGGAGTGAGAACCGGCCAACCTGCTACAATTAAGTCAACGGATTTTCGAAACACTTGAGCCGCAAATTAAACTAATGCTTTTAAGTTCAGTTGTCTCATCATTGCATCAAACGTCAAGCCTAGTTTATGAATTTTCTCTAGTGTTTCTGCAGCTTTAAAAGGAAAAAGAATTACCTTTTCTAACAGGTTCTCTGTTATCCATAATGTTAGCTTGATTTGAGAAAAGATCAGGTTCATTTCTTGAATAGAAAGTGGTTGTGGGTTGGATGGCAGATCGCTTAACTGACTCGTACTCACTCCTCAATTGATCATACATTTCATCTAATTTTCTCTTCTGTCTGGCATATGAATAATCAAGAAAATCAATAAGAAGGCCTAACATTCGAAATATATGACTCACGAAATAGTATCAGTAGGTATGAAAACAAGACCTGGATTTCTCTGAAAACTTGTCCTGGAGCTCCTGCTTATCCTTGGACAAGCTTTCAATCTCTTGCTCCATCATTTGGCATCTTTTTGCCATTTTCTGGTATGCGGTATGCACCTGCTCCAATTTCTCTGTGTACTTCTCTTGCATTGCTTCACATTTCTGGCCGAATTGAGCTACTATTCTGTTCATCTTGAACTGCATTACCAGCTCCCTTTGCCCAATGTAGAACATGACACTTCTGTGTGCACTCTTCATTACTAGGAATACTGTTAAGGAAAAGATGCCACCCCATTGTCTCTTTACAAACCCATTGAGCAAAAATTGCTAACATAAAACCTCATTTAGTTTCATTACGCCCTTTACCATATCCCATTATACGTCAATCTCTCCAAATAATGGATCCGTTTGCAAGTATCGAATCACTAGATTAGATAGCGGAGAAATATAGAAGGATACATATCTGTGGAGACACGCCAGCCATGGCCATCTGACACAGAATATGTTGTGAACATTAGCAATAAAGCAAGTTAACGGAAACAGTGACTACCACCTAGAAAAAGTAAAAGTTATAGTGCATAGAAAAGGTACAGATTCCAGTAGACATAATAATATACACAGAAATGACAATCCAATTCTAGTCACTGAGGAGTACTTAGCTTACATTTATCCATTCATCATTTGGATTGATGTCCACAGGTTTCATAAGACTGCGAAGTGGAAAGCAAAAATGAGATGGGGAGAACGACAGTAAGAAAACTGTTTCATCTAAGAAGGAAACAAATTGTCCACCATGCATTCGAAACCAAAGTGTTACAGGTGGTGGTGACTGTCATATTATACTGGCTTTTCAGTTCTCTCAAGGAATTGCTCACCCGCAGCAACCATTGATGCCAACGAACGAGTAAACTTTACAGTTTATCCTCAGCATTTAGTCCATATTGTGCATATGTCTATTACACTCTCATATTACCCATTAAGAAAGGAAAAATACACCCTCTCATTTCTGTTTATGCATGCTCAAAAGACCTTCCAAGGCTTGAAGAGAAAAATTCCCAGAAAAATGCTAAAATTGCTAAAATCTATACAAACTCTTACCTCTTAGAGAGCACTTGATCACAAATGGGGCATGCTCCTCCATCATTTCCAAGGATCTTGCTTGCATCCTCTGTGCCTTTTCACAAAGTTTAGGAAATTTTTATGCAACTATACCAATGAACCCTATTTCCACAAGAAAGAATAAAAAAATTTCTGCACAGGATACACAAAAGGTGGCCACACGTGGTGGAAACAGCTCGCCCGTCCAGTTCCCGCCAACACGCATTGCATCTCATTTCGGCCTTCAAAAACTATCTAATGCAGTGGCATACCAGGGGCCTATAAAACAGATAAGAAGGGTTCTCAACTGATTATAAGCCTGCTTTGTCAGTGTTTAAATGAGAAACCAGAGAGGCTTGCAGCCAAATAAACAAAGCACAAAATTCTCCAATTTAAAGAAGAGGCAAGCATACTGTGAAGTCATGCTTTAAGGACTTGGAAATACAAAGAACCAATCATAATGCAAATGATGTTTCATGAAGAATAATTAGCAAAACAAGATACTAGTAAATTGATGTAAAAGCATGATAGATTTGGAATTCAGAGTAATTGCAACAAGGAATGCAGAAGTAGTGGGAGACAATATGCCCTAAAAATGCAGCAAATAGTTTTGAAACCCAACTGACTAGAAAATTTGGAAGATTGAAGAGCTAAGATGTTAACCTCAAAGTTTGATGACAATACAGAATTCTAATTTAGAGTTGTAAGATTTACCTTCCAATATGGCTGTGGCTTCAGTATCACAACTAATCAAAATTAGAGACAAGAAATTTCACCCCTAAGTCTTTCCACTTAAGCCATCCATTTATCAAATTACATAATGAGGTACTTCACAAATATGAATTCTAAAGTTATTCTGCGTACAGTAGAGGATAAAAAGGCCAAGTTTCATAATGGTGCACTCCAAACAACAACACTTCAAATAGCTTATGGATTTGTTCTGCGCCTCATCTTGTGCATGGTAAAACACGCTTGTATTTTAACTCGAGTGAGGAGCACCCTAAATCACTTATTCCAATCTATTTTTACCAGAAACAGTTAGCATATAAAAAAAAAAAAATCCACACGTCTGAGTTAATATACACCAATTGAATCCAAAATCTCCATTTGTCACATTGTAACTAGTACGTTGGAAGATTTTATTAATCATATACGTTTGGTACTACATTCATCCCATGAAATACTATAACACAAAGTTCATAACCCGCACTATCAAACATACCACAAGTTCTAGAATAAATGATTGAAATGTGCCTGATATTAATAAAAAAAGCTTTGTATCCAGAATATTCTTTTTCCCGCTTTCCACCCAAAATCAATCTCTGAGGTAAAATTAAAGTAAATAACTGAACACTGAGTATGAAAAATATACTAAAACCAATGAGCAACTCAATTCATGTCCGCACCCATAAATATTCAATGCTTCGGTAAATGCAAATCCTTTTGATTTTCACGTGTTTTCAGCAACCAAACAGATAAAAGAAAGCTCCAAACTCGTTATAAGATCGTACCTGAAACTTAACCAAAATTCCACACCAAAGCTTTGATTGCGTTTTCTTGCGAAAAAGAAACCTCTCGAACTATCACGAGGCAGATCGTCTGATTGGGACTTTTAACTCGTCCAATTCGCCGGTTATCGAAGAGTGCTCCGATCGTACACGAAACTTACTGAAACGCCAAAAATAAGAGGAAGATGAAAATTTAGGAGATAGGAGGAGAAATTGATTATGAAATCCAAAATACGACGACGGCAGTCCGTACATAGTAAGAGTAGAATCTTTCTCTGCTTTGAGTTTCTTCCAGGGAAAAGTAAGGGTTGAGCTGATCGAAGTGAGCAGGAGGGAGAAAACCGAAGAAAAGCCCTAGCGATTTAGGAATAGATGTGGCGGGAAATGTTTGTGTGCGTGCTGTTGCTGATTCGAATCACAAATGGCGGGAACGAGTCACGCACTGTGCTCTGAGAAGTCTCTACGAGAAAGAAAGCAAGATCCTCTCTGATTTTAAATTCCACGAAACGATACGGGGTTCGGGTCGGGTTGAATTGTTTGAAAGTTCAATAGTCGCCCGACTCGAGCCCAAGTCCTAACATTATTATATTATATCTAAAATTTTGGACAAAAAAAGAAAAGAAAATGGAAACTTCCACTTATAAAATTTGATATTTAAGTCAATTTCACACCCAAATGATTTCATTGTATTATATCATATTCCAATATGAGAACTTCCTAAATGTCATTGCATTATATCACATTCGAATATGAAAATTCCGCTTATAAAATTTGGATATCTAAGTGAGTTTCACCCAAATGAATTTGCAAAAGTAAATAAATTTTTACCTCCTTTTTTTGTCCTAACAGAAAATGAAATATATACATATATTAATTTGATCAAAAAAAGAATATGTACTCAAATTCGGTAGACATTCTATTTGTTTTTAATGAAATTCAACGAATAAAGCAATCTTAGTGCGAAATTATCAATAAAATTATATTATATCATATATTTATCATATATTTATTATATTAAATTTATTTTATTTAAAAATTTTCTTAAAGTGTTTTTAACTTTGAATCGGGTAACTAGGACAGTTTCAAATTGCCCTAGTTACCAAGTTCAGGGGTTCAAAACACTTTGATACCCTATTTGGAAATTGTTTGCAGAAACAAGAAAATTATTTTGGATTATTACAAAATCTGGCCCAATATAAATAGAAAAACGAAGTAGCTAAAGACTCATTTATCCATTTCTCTTGAAGACGGAAAAGAAAGGAAACGAAGAGAGAAAGCCATGGGGCAATTGTAGAGAGCTTCCGCACAACCAATGAGCCGAATCAAATACCACTTTCTCTGTCGTCCCTCTCTGCTGTCACTCTTTGCCTTCTCATATACTTTTCCTCCCATCGCCCTCCGATGAAGACATGATCAAACTTATCCACCATGTAGTAAACTCTAGCCTCATCTTCCTCGACACCTCTAACATCTACGATCCCCACACCAACGAGATTCTTCTTGGCAAGGTCTAATCTTGCCTTTCTTTAGAGAGATGCATCAAGACAAAAATACTATAGATGCAAGATATATAAGGGAGACTATAGATGCAAGATATATAAGGGAGATGAATTACGTCTGTTTTGCTAAATTTTCATCTTCGGCTTTTTTATAATCACTCACCCTTTCATTTATATCAATATAGCAATCTGGGTTTTTTTGTTGGGTTGTTCAATTGAATGAATTGATTTTCAACTTCTGGGGGTGTATTCCATTAGGATTAATAATTTTTAAAGATTTCTTAAATGAAAAATTTTAAAGACATTTTAATTTTTTTATAAATTGGTATGGTCCGTATGGATATAGGGGTATTATCCAAACATTTTTTTATAAATCCTATTGTGGACTTTCTCTTTATTTGGATAATTTTAGAGGATATATATTAACAAATTTTGATGGACATCATGATTTCTTCATTTTATTCTCTCTTCGTATAATGGTTTTTTTCATGTAAACATTAATAGTTGAATCTATCTCTCCATCATCATCATCTTGCGTCACACATTCAACAAATGCTGGTATTATACACTTACACTTATCATTTTTTTTCAATTGGAATTGATTTCACCATAGAATTGATCTATTAGATGCTTTGGAATATCTTGAATGCTTTGGAATCGTCCTAAAGTGGTTTTGGAATTTTCTACAATTTTTCTGAATTTTCTTGATTTTCTGGAAAATCTGAGATTACTATGAAGTTTTTGTCACTAAAACCTAAAGAACACCACGTCAAAAAGGAGCAAAAGTGACGGTTTGTGGAAAAAACCTGTAGAATTATGCCAAAAAACTGCACTTAAATAAAAACTTTTTGGCCGCCTTTTGACGCATGTTTTTTCAAATTAATTTTTACTATGGGATGATCATTTTTTGGAAGAAGGGAACGTTTTTTAGAAAAATATCTAGTGAGGTTCAAAAGCAAATCCCTCCACTTCAAGTGTCACGACTCACCCCGGTTTCACCCCGAAACCCGAGGTCAATCCCGCTCCCGTCTGACTTCCCGACACAACACCCAAGTAAAACTCACTCAAACTCAGTCAGACGCAGGAGTAATTAAACAACATATCCCAAAGTTATCGGGATTTCCCGAGGAAGCCGAGGAACGTGCTGGACGTTCGGGACGCGAGTAGGGCTCAGTACTGTGAGTGGACCCTTTCCTTAAACTCGAGCATGCATAACTGTTTTTATATACGTATTTAATGGTTTTACTTATGAATCTATGTTTATTGAATATGAAGTGATGATTTTACGTATATAAAAACAGTTATGCATGCTCGAGTTTAAGGAAAGGGTCCACTCACAGTACTGAGCCCTACTCGCGTCCCGAACGTCCAGCACGTTCCTCGGCTTCCTCGGGAAATCCCGATCCTGTCAATCACCGTCAAAATACGTCACTAACACGTCTACAAACACTCACCTAAATTCCCTCAAAAATCCCCGAACCGAAAACCTAGAATCCGGAACCCTAAACATTCACCCTCGTGGAACTACACTCAAACGACTTCCGATTGACTCGAAGCCAACTCCATTGAACTCACCACAACTCCTGGTCCAAAAACCATGTTGACCACTTTCCCATCCGCCGCCGTACGCGCCCCCACGCGCCGCCCAAAGTGGCTGCGCGTGGCCCTCACGCGCCAGCTACAGTACATCCCCTACCTCGAGATGACTGTGCTGAACCGGCCGCCGTGGCTTGGACCGGCGAGAAGCATTCTCCACCGTCCGGCCACCAATTCACTCCCTCTCTTCTCCTGCAGCTTCGTCCAGACACCACGAATCCATTCCCCACACTCTCTTGGTTCGATTCGACTCCTAGCTTCACAACTGAAGCTTGAACCAGACGGCCCCTTTTTCCCTGTTTCACGATTCACCTGTTCCGGTCACCTCCCGTCACGGTGGCGACACCAGACGATCCCTAAGGCTTTACTGAACCTAGAACCAATCTCCGTTACCCTCGACTCACCCCCAAACTCGTCGACTCACCGTTTGAATTTCACGGCCAAACAGAGCACCAGAGTGCTCATCTTTGCCTGAGCCCCGCCGTGTACGGCCCCGTCACGGCGACCATCCTAGTCGACACCTAGGACCCTCCTGAACATCACCCTGACCTTCTAACCTCTCGACTCTCAACCAAACCTCACGACTTTCCAAATGAACTTTCACGGGAAAACAGAGCAAGGAAGCTTACCTTTCGATTGCAGCTCCGCCGTGCGCACCGCCGCCTACCACGGTGCTCGTTGAACTCCTTGCAACCTCCTCAGCCTCCCCTCGCCTTGGTTTGCCTCACCTCACGGCGTAGCCACCACCTCGAACTCTCAGGCTCCCTGTTTCCCCCAAAACTTCTCCGCACCTCCGCCGTGCCGCCGTGCACGATTGCACCACCAATTCACGACCACTAGCCTCCCTTCCGTCTCTTGTTCCTCCCTCACTCACCAGAACTCATCACCAGCCACGATCACTCCTCAATTTCTCCTCACAAGCTCACTCTGTTTCTCTGTGTATCCAAGAACTGCACGGGTTGCACGAGTGCACCCCAATTATTTGGGTGGTGCGAGCACACGAGAACGTCCCAGAAACCACTCCACATTGGCCACATGTCACCATCCACTCAATCCTTATCCCACTGGGTTAAACCCCAGCCGTCCATCTTCTTTCTCTCTGCACAAATCCCCAGAAACCAAAAAGACCAAACTACCCTCCTATTTTACACATTTTTACGGTTTTACCAAAACTTCCTAGACCCGTAACTCTCGCCTCGTACGTCCGATGAATACGTATTGCCTGTCATCGAACTCAGGACGACAAAAGCTACCTAACCACCCTAGGTCAACCTACCAAAACTCGATTATCCAAAAAGTCAACTATCCCCCCCTAATTTACTCAAATTACGGTTATGCCCTCAACCGTCCGAACATCACAACTTCCTCCTCGGATGACGGAATCGGATGTGCCACCTGCCTACGAATTCGTGACGTCCTAAACTACGTCCTGGTCACTGGTCAAAGTTCATTGAACCATCCGAATTAAAAGTCAACTTTTTGCCTAGCTAGAGGCAAAATCGTCATTCTACGCTAATGACCTTATCGGAACCACCTAACCACCGCTTAACCTCACTAATCACACCTTAATTAGTCTACTAATCCCGGTTCTCGGGACGGGTTGTTACATCAAGCTAGACATTTTCTCTCATACTATATATATATATATATTTAACACTAAATCTCACCAAATCCACAACTTAAACGAGTCCTTAGAAAACAAGTCCTGATGGAATACCTCAAGACTTATTTTGACATTTTCAATAACATTAAAAGTCTTAATTGAATACACATGGACTTTTTAAAACATTTTTTTAAATATTTAAATACCTTAATTGAATCACTTGTATTCTTAAAGTCTTTTAAAATATTTAAATGTTCTAATCGAATTTATTAATTTAATTGGGTTGGGCTCCACATGTAATTTTGTGGGTCTTGTAACTACCCAACCTAAAATTACGTGATTATCGAGAACTAATTGAGGACTTTCAAGATGATTTGAGGAGAAATGATGATTTTTCCCTTAGACGAGGAAAATGTTGACTTTTGACTCGGGAGATTATTTCCACGTTCACCGAGACCCATTACATAAATCGCGAGATTGCGATTACATAGACAGGCGACATGTCGAATTTGGACTTTGTGAGATGATATTACGGGTCTAGAACGATTTAACAGGATTTTACGGTGCACGTTTTTTGAGAAAAGTAGACTTTTTGTTTGTTTCTTAATGGGACACAAAATATCTAGTGGGGGACCACAAGATGAGTGGCCAGTGTCACCCACCCTTTGGTCCATATCTATTGCATCTACATCTCACTCTCTCATCCTTCAAACACACATACAAACCCGAAACCCCACCCTACCATTTCACCATCCACATCAATCTTACTCTGATTTGAGGGAAATAGAGAGTAAGGGAGAGGCTATGAGAGATTGAGGAAGAAGATAGAACCATGGAGACTAGCTAGGAAAAGACTTTTGTTCATTTGTTAATGCCAAAAAATATCTAGTAGGGGACCACATGATGAATGACAAGTGCCACCTACCCTTTGGTCCATATCTATTGCGTCTACATCTCACTCTCTCATTTTTCATTCACACATACACACCCGAAACCCCACCCCACCCCACCATTTGACACCATCCTCATCAATCTTATTCTGGTTTGAGGGAAATAGAGAGTGATGAAGAGGTTGTAAGAGACTGAGGAAGAAGATGGAGCCATGGAGACTAGCTGGGAACCAACGAAACGGGTAAAAACCCATGAGCCGTAAGATTGGATTTTTGGGCTTCCCATTTTAGATGTTGAAACTCTAAACTAAGTCCATAGGTGTCTTCTCTATTGTTGTGCGAGTGAACTGAACCAAGAAATAAGAAGAATAACGTTGGAATCGCCCTGGGAACGAGTTCGAAGATGACCCATGAAGAATTGAACTTGGCTAAGAGTTGTTAGGTAAGTTTTCTTAGATTTGAGCTTATATGATTGTTTTTGGGTGAATGGTGAGTTAATCAGTGAAAGAATGAAGAAGATTGGACGAGAAACGGCTGAGTTAGAACCGGGTTTCAAGTTCAGGTCGAATGACCCGTTATAGGTCGTGGGTCGACCTGGCTAGAGAAAGACGATGATGACATGACAGTTCACATCATCATGTCAAGCCACATGGCAGAGGCTGGTTGGTACCATATGGTGAGGTGTTAGTGGCTTTTCAGAGGTGATGTGGCAAGATGACGTCAGCAGGTGACGTCAATAGTTGACATCATGATGACGTCAGCAGGTGCCACATTGCACGTGTCAGGGGGTGCCACATGGTAGGGCTGTCAGATGTCAGACGTTAGGTGACGTCAGCGTTGACCAATCGTGGGTGAAACTTTGATAGCACATATGGGCACATGGACTCAAATTTTGAGGTGAAACCGATCTTGTTCAAAAGGTTTTGATCTCCTGAATCCAATGGTGGTGGTTTCAGATCGATCAGAGATTATTTGGTTGGTGTTTTGGAGGTTTTTCTCCTCAGGAGGCGTATTCAGGACGTGTTTTCGATTCCAGAGTTTTTGGGGGTTTCATGTTTGGACTTATATGGATTGTTAGTGACCCTTGGGGTGTGTTTTAGACAAGCTCGCATGTCCTAAAGGCTTCAGATAGGCTTTCAGCTCCTGTTTTTAGCGAGCGGCGGTACTGTGAGTGGATAGTTGCTTTCATAACTCTGATGCATGCATGCTTATATGTTTTTACTAGCTTTATGATATGGTTTTCCTTGATTATGGATATGGTTATAAAGGTTTTTAGGAAACTATGTTTTGGGCTAGTACCCGTATGATAATTGTTTTGGGCTGATGCCCGTATGATAACTGTTTTGGTATGGTGCCCGTATGATAACTATTTAGGGCTCATGCCCGTGTGGTAACTATTTTGGGCTGGTGCCCAAGTTAACATATATTTCGATTTGGATACTGCTTTCTAGATTGGTCAACCTCAAGCGATTGGATCGCTAACTAGAGTTGGACTCCGAGGACACCCATAGATGGACTCGGACGTGGTTTGAACTGGGCTTAACACGTGCTGGCGGAATTGAACTCCGTAGATCCGTAGTCGTCTATCAGTAGTACATATGGGATACTAGTTGAATTAGTGGCTAGTTGGACTAGAAAGACGAGGTTTGACTTATGGATGGTTGGACTTGTAAGATCAGGTTTGGTTTCCATTACTCATGATGTGTGCAAAGGTTTTCAAAATGGCTTAGAGCCAATGATTTTCAATGAAATGTGGGTGAGAGGGACTTTATATATGTTTATGTGATTTTGGGTTGGACCTATGGTTTATATATATATATATATATATTGTGGTTGATTTGAAAAAAATGTTTTAATTAACTATGCCTACATGTTTTATAAAATGGACGCTTTAAAGGTATATTTTGGAAAATGGTTTTCCAACACTTTATTTTTGTCCACTCACATTTGTATTGGTTTTGGCACCCTTCGGGTTGATCGCGGATGCGGGCTGCATGAAGGTTGAGGTATCACTTGGATTTTCATACTCTGATTATCTTGAGTAGGATGTAGTTCCATCCCTTTTCTAGGGTAATTACGTTAACTTAATTCCAATGAAAATTTGGTCATTTTACAAGGTTGTATCAGACGGGAGTAGGTCCTCTCATGTTAATTGAAGGGGATTACAAGGAGGAACCTATAAATTTGGTATCATAGCCTTGGTTTTCTTTCTGTGGGATTGTACACTAGGTGTGCATGATAGTTTCATTTCAAAAGTGATGCCTTTACGAAGACAACCCCGTCGTTAGACTATTAGCGAGGTTAAGGATAGGAACGTTAGATGGGGAAGAACCTTAGATTAGTTAGGTTAGGCATTGGATGTCGTGTTTCAGTGGGGTTAGACCCAGAAAAGGGTTAGTTATCGTGTCAGCCCTATAGCTTGGAGCAGTGGAGTTATTAGTTGATTGGATCCTAGGATGGTGATTGTTCAGATTTTGGTGGCCGATGGTTGGTCAAGGTGGATGTGTTGTTGGGAGCAACAGAGATTGTTGGTGACCTTTGTTCAAGAGTGGCTGGACAAAATTACCAGAAACGTTTATTGGTGGATCGAATCTTGAGGTGACCAGTCAGTGGATTTCACGCTTTGAGCGGATCTTTTGGGTGATAAATTGCCTTCATGAGATGACGAGGTAGATAATGACGTTCGTCTTTAATGGGTCTTCATAGGTTTGGTGGCAGACATTACTATCTAGGGGTTTAGTTATGACTACCGAGACTTGGGCGATGTGCGATGAACGTTTCTTACATCATTTTCATCCCAGTCTTATTGAGATTCCAGGGAAGTAGAGTTCCTATAATTAGAGTAGAAGGATTTCATTTTGGCTCCATATGAGCACATGTTTCTAGACTTGACCGGTTCGTACAATGTGTGGTGACAACCGTGGCGATGAGGATTCGTCAGTTTATGTTGGGTCTTTGGAGTAAGATTCGAGTGATAGTGTTGGCTGGAGGATTTGCCACACTCCAAACTCTGTCGGATGTGGCATCTCAAGTGGAGATGAGTTTTTCGGAATCTCAGCAGCAACCAGGTAGTTCTAGGTGACGCCGAGGGCATAAGGAGAATTCGTTTATTCACGGAGCTTTGAAAGAGTACGCTTCAAGCTCCGATTTTTTGAATGGCAGTCATGCGGGTTGCAATGATTGACGAGCAGGGCGGAGTGAATCCCTAGGCTGTCAGCTGAGATGTCAGTCATTTTCCAAGTGGGACTTCTAAAGACACATACTACATCTGGAGTGATGTTAGGTACCGTATCTATCTTAGTCTGAATGCATGAGTGTTGATGGACTATGAACCCACACACTATGTTTTTTCCAGAGGATTAACACTTTTGTTGGTCGGGAGTTGATCCTATTGGATTCAGACGTTGGTATTAATACTCTGACTGGTGCTATGCTAGGTGTTAGTTCGGTGATCCAAGACTATTTGGTTTTGATAAAATATTTTGACCATAAGACGGATTGAATCCCATGGATATTTATGATTTGGAAGCGATTTAGGGATGGATTGGTGGTCTACCATTATTCCTCTCTCGAGTGTTTTGAGGAACCATTGTTTTCGTAGTCCTAACTTGCCACAGTTTATCTTTTATGGGAACTAGAGGATACATCCTTCGGGGGTCATTTTGACTTTGGAAGCCAGGAAATTACTACGGGTGGCTGTCATGGATACCTGACACATATTATGATCTCCCCGGATGGATCAATGGGCTTGAGAAAATTATCGGTTGTGCGGTAATTTCCGGATGCATTTTCAAAAAATTCATCTGGTTTCCACCTCAAGAGGAGGTTGAGTTACGATTGAGCTTATTCTAGGTACTCACCCTATTTAACAACCACTGTATCAGATGGTACTGGTAGGATTGAGTATTCAACTACATGATTTAGTGGATTTGTGGTTTATTCGACTAAGTATGTCATCTTGGGGAGCCCTAGTGCTATTGACGCAAAAGATCGATGGAACCCTAAGACTTGGAATTAACCATCAGCAACTAAATAGGGTGCTGATGCAGGACAAGTATTCCTTACCGTAGATCGCTTAGTGGAATTTCTTCATTTTCACGTCACCTCTGGGTTTCATGGATGTATAAGTTTGTAAAAATTGAGTTTGTTCGAGGAGAACTCCGATCATGAGAAATGGAATGGATGAATACAGTAGCTACCAACAGACATTATTGGTTGGTGAAGGAGACTTCACATTTTTTTCTCTTTAGTAAGGACTTTTGGGTATACTTTCAACATGTTGCAATCTCTCTCGATTTCGAAGGTCATTTTTGTGCCAAACACCCAGGTTGTGGGCCAAATTTGAATGAGTTGAGGAGTAGAGGTGCTTGGTGTTGCATGACGTTGATGTGTGCATCATGGAAATTCATTTACATCTGCGTTGGATGAACTTGAATGTCATCATCTTTAACTTTCTTCATATTGGACAATATCATGGGCTAAGTGGAAGAAAATCGCAGTTCATTCAGTGAGTAGTGACAAGTTCTATGGCTTACAAGTTGACTTTTCTTCTGTTAATGTCTTGGTGTGTGAGGATCAAGTAATTGGATATTACTAGAACCGCTTTCGGACTCGATATGGGCAATATGATTTTTGGATCGTCCTATTTAGATTGACTAATGCCCCAACCACATTTATAATTCAACGAACTGAGTCTTCATGAAGTATCTGGATCTTTTGGTGATTGTGTTAGTGGTGATATCTTAGTGTATTCAAGGAGTGCAAAGGCACATAAAAAATCTAAGTTTAGTCTTAAACACCCTCAAGGGAAGCAGCGATATACCTAGTTGAGTGAGTATCAGTTTTGGTGGACCAGTGTTGGTTTTTGGGTCATGTTATTCTACTGAGGGGATTTTTGTGGGCATTTTTAGATTGGCATCAACCAATCATAGTAACCGAGATTAGGAGTTTTCTCAGACTGGCTAAGTAATATGGACTTTTGGTGGATGATTTCACTAAGATTACAGCCAGTTGACGCGATTAACTCGGAAGGGAGTCAAATTGATTCGGGATGAATTGTACGAGTATAGCTTATGGATTCGACTTTTTGCATCATCAGGATGAAGGTCGAATCAGGTGACCAACATGACTGTACAATCAGGGATGGTACGTCCTTGTATACGTAGGTTGGTTGGCTTGAGAGGTTAATCGGGAGCGTGGATTGGCTAGTGAATTGACCAGTTTGTCTCGGGAGTTCTCGAGGAGTATGTGTTGGACATGTCTCAAGTATTGGTCGAGTGACAGGGAGAACTCGGGGAGGATTTTGAGTATTGGCATATGGTCTGCCTGGATCTGGGATCAGAAAGATAAGGTTCGATGTTGGGCCATGGTGGCATGGTAGCCATATGATAATCGGATTAGATCCGAGGTTAACATTCATTCAAATGTTTGGACCGAGTATGAAATACTTTGATCTAGAGGAGAGGTACCTTAGAGGGTTCAATTATTGTGTGAGCTTGGAGCTCGGGGCCATTATTGTTGGCAAAAGGAATCTTGGATATACTGATTTGTTATTTTCTTGGCGAGAACAAGTATTCGATGTGGTCAAGACACACTCTTGGATGAGTGGGATGCCCCAATGGGACTCGAGAGGATTTAGGATCACAGAGTTGGTCTACAAGCCTGTCGAGGTACCGTAAGAGGACTCTAGTGTGAGTTGATTATCGGTAGGGAACTCAGATTGATATAGTGGAGCCGATGGGTTACCGACTAGTCACGACAGTTCGTCGTGGATGTTGTCGAAGGTTGTGACTTCCTATTGGAAGAGGACTTGTGATTGTTCAGTGGGAGCAGAGACGTTAGCCTTGGTTATGAGTACACCTACATGGGTGGCAAGTGACGTCGATGTGTGTTGATGCCTCAAACGATGCTTGTGGGTTGAGTTTTGCAGGGTACTGTCACTGAGTATGAGCCGGGATTCAGCATTGGCCATTGGATTGTAGTTGACGTCGGGTGACGTTTGTTCCTTGTATGTACTATGGATGGTTTTTGAAGGTAGACGTGAACGTGGGAGCCTTGGGTCGGAGGCGGTATTGGATTTTCACAGTTCTGGTTAGGGGTCAGTGTGAATTTCGAAGACGAAATTTTTTTATAATGAATTTCACAGAAATTTTTATAGGGAGGGTAGATTGTAACGACCCGACTCAAAATTAGGTGATAATCGAGAATTAGTTGAAGATTTTCGAGATGATTTGAGGTGAAATGACAATTTTGCCCTTGAATAGGGAAAATGTTGACCTTTTGAACTGGGTGATTATTTGCACGTTCACCGAGTCCCATTATGTAGATCACATGATTGTAATTACATAGATAGATTGAACGTCGAATTTGGACGTCATAAGATGATATTACGGGTCCAGAACAATTTAATTGAATTTTACAGTGTACATTTCTAGAGAAAAGTAGACTTTTGTTTGTTTGTTAGTGGGACCAAAAATATCTAGTGAGGGACCACAAGATGAGTGACAAGTGTCACCCACCCTTCGGTCTATATCTATTGCATCTACATCTAACTCTCTCATTTTTCAAACACACATACACACCCGAAACGCCACCCCACCATTTGATACCATCCTCATCAATCTTTTTCTTGTTTGAGCGGAACAGATAGTAAGGGAGAGGCTGTGAGAGACTGAGGAAGAAGTTAGAGCCATGGAGATTGGCTGGGAACCCACGAAAGAGGTAAAAACCTGTGACCCATAAGCTTGGATTTTTGGGCTTCCCATTTTAGACGTTGAAACTCTAAACTAAGGCCATGGGTTTCTTCCCTATTGTTTCTGGGTGAATGGTGAGTTAATTAGTGAAAGAATGATGAAGATTGGACGAGAAATGGCTGAGTTAGAACCAGGTTTCAAATTCAGGTCGAATGACTCGGTATAGGTTGCGGGTCGAATGACCCGGTATAGGTTGCGGGTCGAATGACCCGGTATAGGTTGCGGGTCGACCTGGCTAGAGGAAGATGATGATGACTTGACAGTCCACATCATCATGTCAGGCCACATGGCAGAGGTTGGATGGTACCACGTGGTGAGGTGTTAGTGGCTTGTCAGAGGTGATGTGGCAAGATGACGTTATCTACTGACGTCAATAGTTGACATCATGATGACATCAGCAAGTGCCACATGGCACGTGTCAGGGGGTGCCACATGGTAGGGTTTTTAGATGTCAGATGTCAGATGACGTCAGGTAGGGCTGACGTAAGCGTTGATCGCGTGTGGGTGAAACTTTAACCCCCACATGTGGGCTCGTGGGCTCATATTTCGAGGTGAAACTGGTCTTGTTCAAATGGTTTCTATGTCCTGAATCCAATGGTTGTGGTTTCAGATCGATCAGAGATCTTTTTTGTTGGTGTTTTGAAGGTTTTTTCCTTGGGAAGTGTGTTCGAGTTGAGTTTTCGGTTCTAGGGTTTTTAGAGGTTTCATGTTTGGTGTTATATGGATTGTTTGTGACCCTCATGTGTGTTTTGGACAGGCTTGGAAGGCTTCATATTGGCTTTCGGCTCGTGTTTTGAGTGAGTGGTTGTACTGTGAGCGAATAGTTTCTTTCAAAACTCTTATGCATGCATACTTATATTTTTTTATTAGCTTTATGATATGGTTTGTGTCAGGACCCACCCCGGTTTCACCCCGAAACCCGAGGTAAATCCTGCTCCCGTCTGACTCCCCGATGCAACATTCAGATAAAACTCACTCAAACCCAGTCAGACGCAGGAGTAATTAACCACAATGTTCCGAAGTTATAGTTTTACAGAGTATAGCACGAAATTCAAGAAAAATAAAAAAAACCGATAAATTACACGCACACGGAAGACTTTAAACTACTCCGGGATCCCTCACGTCACTTCTATGCCTCGGACACTGCCTCGACGTCAAGACCCCGCTCTAGCTCCACAACCTGGAGGGCAAGTTAAAAACAAAAGGTGTGAGTGGATCATAAAAGAGAAGTTCTAAAATCATTTATCAGAAAAACTGAGTTTAACCCTCCGTTTTGAAAACCACATGCATAACCAGCATTTGTTAACACAGTTATAAATCACTTCTCATAAAACATCATAAGAAACAGAAACACTATAAAACAGTTATAGAAACCATAGCATGAGTATCAGAAATCGTATCATAAACCACAAAGCTCAAATCATCATTTCCCGATCAAACCTGCTGGACCTATCCGAGTCTTTAAACTCCCGAGTCTTTAAACTCAATCCAAGCCTTAATCATATCCGAGTCTTTAAACTCCCGAGTCTTTTAACTCAAGGCCTACGGGGGAAAATCAATGTATATCCGAGTCTTTAAACTCCCGAGTCTTTAAACTCAATCTGGGCCCGTCCCCCGTCAAATATATCCGGGTCTTTAAACCCAATAACCAGATCCAGCAAATCCAATCCCAAAACCATTTTAAAACCACTGGAAATCCATATCCAAACTCGAATCCGAAATCCCCGGTCTGAAGCCCTTCCGGCTTCCAGAACCGTCATTCCGAACCCAAATCCGGAAATCCACTTTTCAACTTTAAAACCAAATCTCGTTTCCCAAAATCCGATTTTAAAACCGAAAACCTTTAATCATCGAAATCATGTTCCAGAATCCCTTTATAATCAGTGAAAACCACTTATCAATTGAAATCCCAAAACCATAGCATCAATTTCAGAAACCAACCACTTTCTCGTAAAACGTGCTAAAAACCAAACTTCCTCGAAAAGCGTGCAATAATGTAAAACCAACCAAAACATATTCGATAAACATAGAATGATGATTAAAACCATAAAACAATTATAGAAAACAGTTATGCATGCTCGAGTTTAGAGAAGGGGTCCACTCACAGTACTGAGCCCTACTCGTGTCCCGAACGTCCTGCACGTTCCTCGGCTTCCTCGGGAAATCCCGATCCTGTTAACAACCACCAAATTACGTCACTAACACGTCCACGAGTATCCATCTAAATTCCCTCAAAAATCCCCGGGGTCCTAAACGTAACGAACCGGAACCCTAAACTTTCACCCTCGCGGAACTACTTCGATTCGACATCCGATTAACCCGAAACCAATTCCAATGGACTCGTCACAACTCCTGGACCAAAAACCATGTTGACCGTTTTCCCCATCGCCGCCGCACGCGCCCCCACACGCCGCCCAAAGTGGCTGCGCGTGGCCCTCACGCGCTGCTACAGTGCACCTTCAACCTCACGTCGACCCGATTCAACACAGTAGTCTGCAGCTTGGACCGGCGTCAACGGTTCTCCTCTGTCCGGCCACCATTCTCCTCCCTTCCTTCACCCACAGCTTCGTCCAGATCCCGTCTATCCATTCCCCAACTCATCTAACCTCGACACTGCCCCAATCCCGTCGATTGAAGCTCGAAACCAGACGGCCAAATAGCCCATGTTTCACGATCCAGCCATTCCGATCACCCCCCGTCACGGTGACTGTCCCAGACCCTTCTTGGGACCTCACTGAATCTAAACCAACCCTCCTAGACCTTCAACTCAGCCCCTACCTTCACGACTCACCGTGTAAAACCCACGGCAAAACAGAGGACACAGAGCACCTCCGTCGTGCCATCCTCCGCCGTGCACCACTCATCACGGCAGCACACACAGTCGACTCCTGGGACCTCCAGGAGTCTCACCTTGGCCTCCAATTCCCTCGACGTTACTCCCAACTCCACGACTATCGAATCTAAACTCACGGGAAAAACATAGTAATTGTACAGGGATGAGGGATTACCTGCCTCCAGTCGCCGCCGTGAGCTCCTCCGGGGCTGGTCGACTCCACGCTGCCCCCACGACACCACCGCGGTCTCAATTGACCGTACACGGCCACCGCACCACCACAAGCTCACAAACTCTCTGCCTGCCTTCCTGTTTTCCCCCGATCTTCCCGTGGTTCACAACTCACACACACACACCCGCTGCACCTCTCAACCACCTCACCAGCTTCCCTTCGATCTCCCGTCCCTCACTCACTCACCAGAACTCAACAACAGCCACGACCACCCTTCAATTTTTCCTCAAAATCTCCCTCTATTTTTTGGTTGGTTCCAGGAACAACCACGAACACTGCACGGGTGCACCCCAATTATTTGGGCTGTGCACGTACAGGATTCTCCCAGAACCCTCTAGTCCTGTGCCACATGTCACCAATCCTCTCACTCCTTTCCCACCTGGTTCAATCTCAACCGTCCATTTCCTTCTTTCTGCACAAATCCCAATGTGCAGAAAGACCAAATTACCCTTCTTTTTAACTCACATTTACGGTTTTGCCACTAACTTCCTAGACCCATATCTCACACCTCGTACATCCGATGAATACGTGCCGCCTGTCATCGAACTCAGGACGACAAGAACTATCTAACCATCCCAGGTCAACGTACCAAACCCGATTCTGCAAAAAATCAACTATTCCCCCTAATTTACCCAAATTACGGTTAGGCCCTCAACCTTCCGAACATCACAACTTCCTCTTTGGAGGTCGGAACTGGGCGTGCCACCTGCCTATGGATTCGTGACGTCCTAAACTACGTCCTGGTCACCGGTCAAAGTTCATCGGACCAACCGAACTAAAAGTCAACATTTTGCCCGAACCAGGGGCACAATCGTCATTCTAGGCTCATGAACTTATCGGTACCACCTAACCGCCGATAAACCTCACTAATCCCACCTTAATCACTATCTTAATCCCGGCTCTCGGGACGGGTTGTTACAGTTTGCCATGATTATGGATATGTTTATGATTGCTAGTTAAATGTTGGATTTGAAAAACATTTATAGTTATATTTCTGGATTTGGAATTTTGATGGTTTTTGGAAAACCGTGTTTTGGGCTGGTGTCCGTATGATAACTGTTTTGAGCTAGTGCCCATATGATAACTGTTTCGATTTGGATACTATTTTCTGGATTGGTCAATCTCAAGAGATTGGATCGCTAACCGGAGTTGGACTTCGAGGATACTCAGTGATGGACCCGGACGTGGTCTGAGCTGGGTTCGACACGTGCCAATGGAATTGGACTCCGTAGATTTGTAGTCGTCTATCAGTAGTACATATGGGATGTTAGTTGGACTAGTAAGACGAGCTTTGACTTATGGCTGGTTGGACCAGCAAGATCAAGTTTGGCTTCCATTACTCGTGATGTGTGCAAAGATTTTCAAAATGGCTTAGAGCCGGTGTTTTCAGTGAAAAGTGGGCTAGAGGGCCTTCATATATGTTTATGTGATTTCGGGTTGCACCCATGGTTTATATATATATATATACATATATATTGCGATTGATTTGAAAACAATGTTTTTATTGGCTATGCCTGCATGTTTTATTAAACTGAGGGTTTAAAAATATATTTCGGAAAATGGTTTATCAACGCTTTATTTTTGTCTACTCACATTTTTATTGGTTTTGATACTCTCTAAGTTAATCGCGGACGCAGGCTGCATGAAGACTGAGACATCATGTGGATTTGCGTACTCTGAGTATCCTTAGTAGGATGTAGCTCTATTCCTTGTCTGACACGAGGTGGGTACGTTTATTTAATTCTGAGGGCAATTTGGTCATTCTTCAAGATTGTGTTAGACATGAGCAGGTCCTCTCACGTTAATCGAGATGGATTGCGGGGAGGGTCCTGTCAGGTCTTGTTTGGATTGTTGAATTGTGTTAATTTGATTGGTTTCACTTTCACAAATCACAATATTTGTTGTTGTGTTTGAGTTTCTAAACTAAGCATAAGTATTGTTAGAGACAATAACACGTAGAATAGCTTTTCGGGTTTATTTTATTTTTTGGTTCTTGGATTCCTTAAATTACTTAAATGCTCCTCTATCAGTCTTCGTATTCTTCCTCCCTCCCCTTTTTCCCACGGTTGAAATCCAAATCTCTCTTAGATTCCAGACACCAATCTGATCAAATTTCCAACTAGCATTCAAGAAGGGTAACCAAAATTCCCAAATTCATGTTCCTATTTTCTTCAATTGACTATTGATTCTGTCTTCCTCTTTCTCGAATTCGAACCTGGACCCACATTAAGAGACTTGATGCCATATTAACGAAACAAACAAGCAAATTCTTATAATGAAATGAATTCCAAGGACGGGTGTATGTATGGATGCAAAATAATGAATCTATATGTTGATTTTGTGCATTTGGATACCAATGAATCTATCATCTGCAAATAATGCTGCTATGGTTATATTTTTCTGCGCTCGGAAATAATGAGTTTGCAAATTACTGCATTGATCAGGGTTTTAGCTTCTACCGAGTTCTTTTCAATAGAAATTAGGGATTGCAGCATCATTTCTTGTGTCCAAAATTCTAATTCTTGCTCGAATTATTGGGTGAATTTAGATGAGTTTCTACATTTAAATTTGGTGAAGAAGTTCAAACTAGTTAATCAACCAAATTTGATAGACATATGACCATAATACTGATGATAAACATCAGTGAATGACATAAGCAGAATATCGATATAGTGGATATTGATTCACCATCCATATCCAAGAGACGTCGATGGTGAGGATTAACCAAGGAAATGAATTATATAATTAATGTTAGATGAGATAAAATTCTTTCTATGAAAGTTTCTCTTTATTGATTAAAAAGAATATTAAAACCTTGATTCCCTCCATCTTAGAGAGCGTTTAGCATGCTTACGCACTGCAGCGACTTAATGAATTGCTATATTACTTTTCTTGAATTGAAAAATTGAAAAATTATGATATGTCAGATGCCATATCATCTTTGAACTCGTTTTGGTGTATTTTTTTTTGGAATGCGTAGCATTGCTCTTAAATTTTTTTTCATTTTCTGTACTAAATTTTTACCATTTTTATTGAACGTAAAACAGTATCGATATCGATATATCAGTAAATTTGATAGCCGATATTTCCATGGGTATCAATAGTTCATGCCCTTGTATTTATACTCTTTTATCTATTAAATTCAATGAACGGTCGGAAAATCATATAAGAGTATCAGTGGGTGGGTGCAGACTACCGAACAAATAAATTTATTAACGTGGCACGCTACTGAAAAGTACTGTAACTCAATTGTCAACTACATTATAGGAGGTCAAGGAATTTTTTTTGGTCAAGCGAAGCATTTTCGTAAATCACACTACAAGAAAAGAGGTCTGGCCCGATAAATGGGCTCCATTGAGCAAGAAAAAGAATCTGCTAGGCTAGAGGTTTACCCGATGAGGCTGCATCGGGCGTTGTCCGTCATGCAAGTGTTGTCAGGCTAGAGTCTAGCTCAACTAAGAAAGACGACCGCCGAGCATGAATGAAGTTAACGACTTATGCTCGACGGAGCTATGTGTAACTACCCGTCCCGGAAGTCGGGATTAGATTAGTGGTTAATGACGGATTAGCGAAGATAATCGGTGACTAGTTAGATACTTTTGGACGGACGGTGCGGAATGACGATTTTGCCCCTAGAATGGGCAAAATGTTGACTTTTAGTTCGGGCGGTCAAATGGACTTTGATCGATGATCGTGACGTAGTTCGGGACGTCACGAGTCCGTAGACAAGTGGCACGTCCGATTCCGACATCCGAGGAAGAAGCTGTGATGTTCGGAAGGTCGAGGGCATTTTCGTAAATTGGTTAAAAAGGGGGAAATTGTTGACTTTTTACGTGGCAAACATTCTTTACGCAATTCGAGGACCGTTAGGTAGATCTCGATATCCCGAGTACAACGATAGGCGGCACACCGTCATCGGACATCAGACAAATAAGATATGGGTCTAGAAAGTGAAGGGTAAAATGGTAATTTGGACTTTTAGGGGCAATTTAGTCTTTTAACACCTTGGGATGTGTGTATAACCGGATAAGGACACTTGGGCTGAGATAATTGGATATTTGTGAGGGCTGGACCACAGGCTGGAGGACACCTGGCTTATGTCTAGTAGATTCTAGCCAAGTCGGCCATTCACTTTACATTTTAAATGTTTGGATTTAACGTTCAAATGAGAGAAAAACAGAGAACGAGACAGTGAGCAATTGATCGTCCTTCTGTGTGTGTGAGTCCTGTGAGTCCTTGTGGTAGAGTGTGAGTGTTCAGAGAAGTGTGAGGAGTCTGGTGAGTGATTCTTGGTGAGAGTTTGAGTGAGGAAAAGGTTGTGAGAATGAGAGAACACCTAGAAACAGAGACGACCACCGCGCACGGCTGAGAACTCGATTGATCAAACCAGTCAAGTCTGGTTTGTGGTGGTGGTCAGAGGACTGAGGAGTGACTTGGGGACGCGTAGGGCTGTGGTGGAGATAACGGCGGTGAGTAGAGAAACAGGTAAGGTCTCTGGGTCCCCTGTTTTTCCAGAATTGTTCAAATTAAAATTCGTGAGTTTTAGGGACTGGTTGAGTGTTGTTGTTGACTCTGGCATGACAGGACCCGTCCCAACTGGACTTTGATAACTGTGTCCGGTCCTGCTCCCGTCTGACAAGTCAACTGAAGTCCCGGAAGTACCCTTCAGCACCTGTCAGACAAGGGATAACTGCACTGATCTCCGCTCATGCCTCCGCCTCTCGATCAGCCCCGAACGTCGTGCCACGGCCTGGAGGGTCATCAGAATAGAAAAGGTGTGAGTGGAAAAAAATAATATCATTTAAAATACGTTTGAAACACATCAGTTACCCTCCAGTTTATCAAACCATGCATGCACGGTTTAAACAAATATATGAATCACAATCACCGCTTTCCAGCCAAATCACATAACAAGTCAAATCCCGGCTCTCAGGCCAAAACATATGAACACATAATCCCCTGGCCACACAGACCAAAAACCCGTACTCAATACCAGTCCGTAATCACAAAACATTAAACGGCACTACTCACAAGTGCACAATCAATCAATCCATCAATCAATCCGCACTATTTATCAAACAATCACACAGTCATATCCGCATTACGCGTAGGCCAAACTCGGGAACTGCACTCAGGCACCATCCGAGTCATATCAGTCATGTCTGGGAACTGCACACGCACCATCTAGACGTACCATACTCGGGAACTGCGCTCACGCAACATTCGAGTCACGTCTAGGAACTGCACTCGCACCATCCAGCACATGATCCAGTATCCACAATCACAAACACAATTCATACCACAAACATATATCAATCATATCATTGACTTCAAACCAAGTCAAAAGCATTCCCCTACAGGGTTTCAAGCTCAAATACCAATTATACGTAAAATCACATTGAAAACATTAAAATAATCCAGAAATCATCATTGACTCATCAATTAAGTCAAAATATCCTTTTCAAAACCTTTTTGACTCCGGGGCTAGCCCAAAATACCATTTGCACATTTTCCCGTAAAACGTGCCCGAAAGACCGATTAAAATAATCATTAAATCACACATAATCATGCCACATCATCAAGACATCATTACAAGTCAAATCATGCAATCAATCATGTAAAACATTTAACTATGCATGCATCATGGTTTATAAAACAAACGTCCATTCACACACCGTCCAAACTGCTCGCTTTCCGAGCTGCACGCGTTTCCGTAATTTCCGACACTTGCCGGGAATCTCGAATCCTGTCCAAAATCATTATACAGGGTTACTAACAACTCAATTTACATCATATCAATTCCCCCTAATTTTTTCGGGATTTAAATATTATTTTAAAAGATAACATAAACCTTCGGACCCTTGAAACATTATCGAGACGGTGTCTAATTGACTCGAAACCAACGCTAATAGGTCCGTATCATCGAGAACATCAAAAAGTGTGTTGGACCCAAAGCCAAATTCCCAACCAAGCGCCCCTGCGCGTGAAAGCCACGCGCCGTGAACAGTGTCACCCGATTTCTCTGTTATACGGGTCTGCAACCCGCGGTGCAACCCGATCCGTTCTCCAGCAATTCGAACCCAATTTCTCTATTTCTTGCACTCATTTCCATACATTCCATATTTATTAGTGATCTGTGACTTCAATTCCATGAACTGAACCCTAGAATCCCTCGACTCAAGGTGGACACCCTTCAATTCCATGAACTGAACCCTAGAATCCCTCGACTCAAGGTGGACACCCGACGGGTCCTATATCGGGTTCTATCCAAACTCGAGCTGTTTCAAGCAATTAATCACACAGGAAGCATCCTATGTCCATTCTAAATACAAATTTGAAATCAATTTCAAGGTTTCTTACCTCCAAGTAGTCGAACTAAATCTCCAAAATTCAACAATATCGCAGGGGCTGTTCTTCATCAAATCACCATCAATTTCCTTCCCAATTCGATTTGGTTCGATTCGTTTAGCTCCCAGAAGGCTAAATATCAAGTCAATTTCATTCCAAACCGTCTAAACAATCGAATTCGACATTTGTTTTCTTGGATGGTTTTCGGGTTTTCTCAGTACAGTTTCGATTGGGGCTTTCTTTGTTTCCCTCTCGGTTGTTCAGTCCAAATTGCACGTAATTGTTCAATGAATTAACACTTGCTTCCTTGTTCTGCTGAGAATCGATCAAAGTGGAGGGGATTTGTGTTCTCTATTTTTGCCGAATACTAACACCATATGAATTCAAAAGTTGGATTTAATCAGGTAATTGTACAAACGGCAACCAAGTGCCACTAATCAGTTCAATTCTAGTGGCAAGTGTCATATTCTGAGCTAAAGTGGGCTGAATTAGCTAATTGAACTATTTAATATCAGCTAATTGCACCGTTAAATACTTTGGCTGCCCAAATTACCGTTTTACCCTTCATGTCACAATTGACCATTTTGCTCCTGAACTTCCCAGACCCGTAACTTTTTCATCTGAGCTCCGATTGATGCATGCCGTTTGTCTACGGATTCAGCGTCCCGAGACCTATCCAACGGTCTTCCCGGAAAGTCCAAACAAAGTCCTAATAAAAAAAAATCAACTTTCGGCCTTTATAACCTGGGGCAACATCGTCATTTTCCTCAAAATTTTCTAAATTTGTGTTTTTCGAATTTCCGGGTCGTTACATGGCAGCTGTAGGAAGTCACTGCCAAGCCCAGGGACTTGAAACCGTGACTGGAAGGGCGATTGGTGGCCGGAATCCGAAGGTCGATTTTCTGAGTTTTTGGTTCGACTTTGGGAGGTATGAAATAGAACTTCATTTCGTGTTTTTATTAAGTGAATCACTCACAAATTCAAGGATGAAGCGTAGGATAAACAAAGGACTGAAAACAGCTTAGAAATGAGTGAAAACCGATCTTGCCGGCTCGGTTGGACCAGACTGGTCTAGACCGGTCTGAACCGGGTTGGTTGGAGGTTAACGATGACACTGTAGCAGCGCGTGGCTCCCACGCGCGCCCCCTTTGGGCGGCGCGTGAAGGCGTATGGGGAATGTTTTGGGGAAGTGTTCAACACGTTTTTCACTCTAATCAATGTAACGAACATTTTAGGACAAGTTTCGAGTCGATCGGACACCGTATCGGGGTAGTTTTGAGTGTTTGAAGGTTTAGGGGTTCGTTTAATTACATTTAAAAATCTCAAAAAATTGGGGAAATTAGGGTAAGCTTAAATGAAGTGTATGTGACCCGAAATGATGACTTTTGACAAGTTGGGATATTTTTTAGGCAGCCAAGGAGCGTACGGGACGCGATTGACGAGTTCGGACCTAGTGAGTGGACTTTTTGTTTTCTAACCGAGCATGCATAACTGTTTTTACTTATTTATTTATGTTTCAATATATGATTTTATGCCTAAGATTTCTATATTCTTGTTTTACTTGATTGCACGTTTTTCAATACGAGTTATCGAATTTGCACGTACTTCGAGAATATGATTTCTGTTATGTTTCTAAGGATGATTTTGGATGGATGATTTAAGTTTATACGCATTCTGTTTTACTAATGATTTGTGCATATGATTGAGATTTGGAAGTGAAATTCGGGCGGAAGTCCCATTTTGATAAACGTGATTTCAGTTTTCGAAGATTTCCAGTTTGGTTTTGGTTTTGGTTTTCGGATTTCGATGCATTTTCTTATGCTTGAAAAATGGTTTTGGGTTTAAAGACCCGGAAAAAGAGAAAAACCCACTGGATCTAATTTTGAGTTTAAAGACTCGGATTGATTGACCGGGGGGGGGGGGGGGGGGGAGGGCCCTGGATTGATATGTTTTGAGTTTAAAGACTCGGTATATGTTTTGAGTTTAAAGGCTCGGTGATTGTGATACCCCCCGAGGCCTGTGATTGTGTTTTGAGTTTAAAGACTCGTTGATATCCCGAGAAGGCCTGGTTATTGCGCATGGTTTTGAGTTTAAAGACTCAGGCGCACTTGAGATTCAGTAAACTTGTATGATCGATGTTTTTCACTGGTTTTTCACAGGTTTTCAAATGTTTTGGGCTGTGACCCGAATGACTTGGTTCTTATGGATTTAGGGCCGAGTGCCAGAACTTTGATTTGGATTTCTGGTGTTTTCTGTACTTATTTGAATATCGTACGTATGGTTGTTTTCAGATACTTGGTTATGCATGCATGTTTGAAAAATGGATGGTGAACCTTGGTTTATTTCGTAAACGGTTTTATAACTCTTATTTTTAGTCCACTCACGCTTTTAATGTTTTAACACCTTCCAGGTCGTGGTGCTAGCGCCAGGGCTAACGTTGAGGCAGAGGCGGAGGCATAGAGTTTTCCCGTTGCGTGTTTAGTCAGCTCTTAGTAGGATTTTTGTCTTCTCTTGTACTGTACTATGCTCTGTGCTACTGTGGACTAGTTGTATTATAACTTCTCCCTGGTCTGGCAATGTATATTTCGTGGTTTTCGTATGGTTATTTTGGTCTTTTTAGTTGGGTTGTCAGACGGGAGCAGGGTTCGTCCCGGTTATCGAGGTGATAATCGGGGTGGGTCCTGTCAATTGGTTTCAGAGCATAGGTTTATGGTTTGTGTCTGTTACGAGGTTGTGTTTAGGTCGTTATAGTGACTTTATGCCTCTTTCAGCGTACGATCAACCATACCTCCGAGACGTGAGCCCCCTCCACAACCTGCAGAAGACGTTGCGAGAGATGCAGAGAGTGCTACAATTGAGCAAGCCTAGCGTCTTGGGGCTACGACGTTTAGTGGTAGGGCAGACCCTGAGGAAGCCCACAGTTGGATTACTCAACTTGAGCGGATTTTTGCGGTGATGCGATGCCCCCCGGAGGATCGAGTATTGTTAGCTACCTTTTTACTGGACGGTGCGGCGTATGAGTGGTGGTACACCCTTGAGTTGTCCGGTTGGGATGCTCACACGTTGACTTGGGAAACTTTTCATGAGCGGTTCCTTGATCAGTATTTCCCTCGTTCGTTCCGCGATGCCAAGGAGGTCGAGTTCCTACAGCTCCAACAGGGGAGTATGACTGTGGCCGAGTATGAGCAGAAATTTCAGAGGTTATCCCGTTTTGCTCCTGCTTTTGTTGCTACGGAAGCCGAGAAGTGCCGCAGGTTTGAGTTGGACCTGCGAGGTGAGATTCGAGCCATTGTGACTGCTGGATCATTTGCGACCCTCAGGGAATTGTCGGATGCTGCAGTGAGGGTGGGGGCTAGTTTGCTAGCACGACCACAGTTTTTGGGTGGTGTACGACGCCGAAAGCATCCTTTTTCTGGACAGGACCCCGAAGATGGGCAGTTAAAGTGGAGCTTCATCCACGGTCGATGATCGATTTGGTAGACCGGGTAGTTCCCAAAGTCCAGGGTTCCGTGGACATCGAGCACAGTCAACTCCGCAAGCAAATGCAACATCTGTTGCGTCCACAGGGAGACCGAGTGGAGGTCCCAGTCGGGATGTTTCTAGTGTCATTTGTTTCTTCTATGGTGAGCGAGGCCACTACCGGAGGGAATGTCCGTCCTTACCACCGGGTGGAGGCGCATGCCGAAGTACGGCGGAGCCAGGACGGAGTACGACTTCAGTTTCAGGGGCAGCAGGCACCAGAGGAGGTGGTGGTGCCACTAGTGGTTTGAGGGGACACGACCAATCGTCAGGACCCCATGCCCAATTTTTTGCGATGACGCAGCAGGAGGCTCAATCCGCACTGGGCGTAGTGACAGGTACGCTTACAATCCTTGGTCGTGCTGTACATGTTTTGTTTGATCCCGGGGCTACCCTTTTCTTTTATAACAAAGAGTCTAGGATTTCCTCTAAGTCGTAACGACGGTGACATTTAGACAATTAGTCTGGAGATTGGTATACTTAAGGATAACGTGCCATGATTGGAATCTCGGAATCAGAAGATGTTGTGGTTTGGACGATAAGACGATGTGTTGACTCCGAGTTGGTGTAGGTGGAGAGTGTCAGGAGATGACGGTAAGTTGGATTAAGGTAGAATCACTTGGAATGACAAGGATGAGGACCACGGTGTGTTCCGTTGAAGGATAACGAAAAAAATGGAAAGAGTAACTGTAGCTGATCGAGATAAGGTTATTGAAGAGAACCAACAACCTAGGCGTGCCTTTAGCTGTGTTGAGGACTTTATTGATTTGATGCGATGGGGTGGTCTGAGTAATCGTGGGAAGTGAAGATGAAGTAGTGAGTCGGTAGGTAGGGATCTACTCAAGGAGGAATAGATCAAAATTGGATCGCTTCTGGCTCAAGGGTTAAGTTGGTGTTGAGCAGGAGGATCATTTGTGAGACTTTGAGTTGGGTATTTTTTTTTACTTTGTTGGACGTGTGTGGTTTGTGGTTGTATACGTCTGGTGCTGGGTCTACTTTGGATTCGTGGTTGAGACACTATAGGATTTCTTATTGGTCAGGAGACCGGGAGACTGGGAAGGACTTTGAGTTGGATTTTCCCGGAAGATGTGTAGTTGGAAGTACGTGAGGATATACTCTACGAGCTGTGTTTGAGGTATTCTAAAATACCTTTTTTCTATTTTAAGTTTGTAGGGTTGTCTTTGCGTGTGCAATGTGGTTCTAGTTGGTGGTACTTGGTGAAGGTACGTGGAAGATACGTACTGGTTCTGCAGCGGTCGAAACTAGGCCAATGTAATTGGACGTGCAGTTCTGGTAGAAGTGTTGGTGATCGGCTTAGTGCCAAGGTATGTTGTGGATAGACGGACGATTGGTGGAGTTTCCACATGTTGGATGTTGTTGGATGGAACATGTGGACCAGATCAGGGTGATCCCGAGCGACTGACTGGTTATTGTAGGCTGCAGTGTTGCTATGAGCTAGATGCTCCGATTTGAGTGGCTTGTGGGACCTTGAATTTGAGAGGTATGTTCTTGGTTAAACAGGAAGGTGTTAGAGGACGGTGGCTAATAGCCAGTGTGGGACGTGGTTGGAGTGCCCATAGGATGACTGTGTTAGTGATTAGTGGAACCATTGGTGAGGTGTTTGGTCAATTCAGAGTAGAGGAGAGTATGTTGTATTACTGGTAGGGTCAGAACGGATCGCTGACAGAAGTATGGGTACGAGGTACGCTCGATTCGAGAAGGTGTCAGAAGTGTTGAAATTGGAATAGGGGTATTGTGGCATACGTAGGGTTGATCTCATGTAAGACCTGTGTCTTGTATGGAACGGTGAACAATCCCATATTCCTGTGAGGGGGAATGGTCTGGGAGAGGATGGTGGTGTGCCTTAAAGTTGTAGGCACACACCTATCTAGCACTAGGCCTTTTGGGAGCTCAAGTGGCTTTGGGGGGCATTGGAACCCCAAAGTTAAGCGAGTTGAGGCTGGTGCAATTCCATGATGGGTGACCCCCTGGGAAGTTGCACCATGAGCTCCCGAAAACAAAACCGTGAGGGCGAGGTCCAAAGCGGACAATAAGGTGCTAGATGAGTCGGGTCCTGACCGAGGAGGGTTGGGTCCTGACATCTCAGGTGATTTGGTTTGTTTGAGCGATTTGAGATGACAGGTTGGGAACTATCAAGATAAGTTGGATTGGCAGGCGATGGACACCAGGTAGGAGACCCAGGTGTAAGAACCGTTGGATTTCTCCCCGCTAGTTACGGAGTTACGAGATGTGGAATTTCGGGGACGAAATTTTTTTTAGGAGGGTAGGTTTGTAACGATCCGTCCCGAAATTCGGGATTAGATTAGTGGTTAATGACGGATTAGTGAAGATAATTGGTGATTAGTTGGATACTTTTGGATGGACGGTGCGGAATGACGATTTTGCCCCTAGAATGGGTAAAATGTTGACTTTTAGTTCGGGCGGTCAAATGGATTTTGACCGATGACCATGACGTAGTTCGGGACGTCACGAGTCCGTAGACAGGTGGTATGTCTGATTCCGACATCCAAGGAAGAAGCTGTGATGTTCGGAAGGTCGAGGGCATTATCATAAATTGGTTCAAAGGGGGAAATTGTTGACTTTTTACGTGGCAAAAATTCTTCATGCAATTCGAGGACCATTAGGTAGATCTCGATGTCCTGAGTACAATGACAGGCGGCACGCCGTCATCGGACATCAGACGGATAAGATATGGGTATAGAAAGTGAAAGGTAAAATGGTAATTTGGAATTTTAGGGGCAATTTAGTCTTTTAACACCTTGGGATGTGTGTATAACCGGATAAGGACACTTGGACTGAGACAATTGGATATTTGTGAGGGCTGGACCATAGACTGGAGGAAACCTGGCTTATGTCTAGTGGATTCTAGCCAAGTCGGCCATTCACTTTACATTTTAAATGTTTGGATTTATCGTTCAAATGAGAGAAAAACAGAGAATGAGACAGTGAGCAATTGATCGTCCCTCTGTGTGTGTGAGTCCTATGAGTCCTTGTGGTAGAGTGTGAGTGTTCAGAGAACTGTAAGGAGTCTGGTGAGTGATTCTTGGTGAGAGTTTGAGTGAGGAAAAGGCTGTGAGAAGGAGAGAAAACCTAGAAACAGAGACGACCACCACGCACGGCTGAGAGCTCGATTGATCAAACCAGTCAAGTCTGGTTTGTGGTGGTGATAAGAGGACTGAGGAGTGACTTGGAAACACGTAGGGCTGTGGTGGAGATCACGGCGGCGAGCAAAGAAACAGGTAAGGTCTCTGGGTCCCCTACTTTTCTAGAATTGTTCAAATCAAATGTCGTGAGTTTTAGGGACTGGTTGAGTGTTGTTGTTGACTCTGGCAGCTGTTGGAAGTCACTGCCAAGCCTAGGGACTCGAAACCGTGACTGGAAGGGCGATTGGTGGCCGAAATCCGAAGATCGATTCTTTGAGTTTTTTGTTCGACTTTGGGAGGTAAGAAATAGAACTTCATTTCATGTTTATATTAAGTGAATCAATAAAAAATTCAAGGAAGAATCTTAGGATAAACAAAGGACTGAAAACGGCTTAGAAACGAGTGAAAACCGGCCTCGCTGGCTCGGTTGGACTGGACCGGTCTGAACTGGGTTGGCTGGAGGTTAACGATGACACTGTAGCAGCGCGTGGCTCCCACGCGCAGCCCCTTTGGGCGGCGCGGGAGGGATCGTAGGGCATGTTTTGGGGAAGTTTTCAACACGGTTTTCACTCTAATCGATGTAACGAACATTTTAGGACAAGTTTTGAGTCGATCGGACACCGTATCGGGGTAGTTTTGAGTGTTCGAAGGTTTAGGGGTTCGTTTAATTACATTTAAAAATACCGAAAAATTGGGGAAAATTAGGGTAAGCTTAAATGAAGTGTTTGTGACCCGAAATGGTGACTTTTGACAAGTCGGGATATTCCTGAGGCAGCCAAGGAGCGTACGGGATGCGATTGACGCATTCAGACCTAGTGAGTGGACTTTTTGTTTTCTAATCGAGCATGCATAACTGTTTTTACTTATTTATTTATGTTTCGATATATGATTTTATGCCTATGATTTCTATATTCTTGTTTTACTTGATTGCACGTTTTTCAATACGAGTTATCGTATTTGCACGTACTTCGAGAATATGATTTCTGTTACGTTTCTGAGGATGATTTTGGATGGATGATTTAAGTTTATACGCATTCTGTTTTACTAATGATTTGTGGATATGATTAAGATTTGGAAGTGAAATTCGGGCGGAAGTCCCATTTCGATAAACGTGATTTCAGTTATCGAAGATTTCCAATTTGGTTTTGGTTTTCGGATTTCGATGCATTTTCTTATGCTTGAAAAATGGTTTTGGGTTTAAAGACCCGGAAAAAGAGAAAAACCCACTGGATCTAGTTTTGCGTTTAAAGGCTCGGATTGATTGACCGGGGGGGGGGGGGGGGGGGGGGAAGGGCCCTGGATTGATATGTTTTGAGTTTAAAGACTCGGTATATGTTTTGAGTTTAAAGACTCGGCCTGTGATTGTGATACCCCCCGAGGCCTGTGATTGTGTTTTGAGTTTAAAGACTCGTTGATATCCCGGGAAGGCTTGGTTATTGCGCATGTTTTTTAGTTTAAAGACTCGGGCGCACTTGAGATCCAATAAACTTGTATGATCGATGTTTTTCACTGGTTTTCAAATGTTTTGGGCTGTGACCCGAATGACTTGGTTCTTATGGATTTAGGGCCGAGTACCCGAACTTTGATTTTTATTTCTAGTGTTTTCTATACTTATTTGAATATCGTACATATGGTTGTTTTCAGATACTTGGTTATGCATGCATGTTTTAAAAACGGAGGGTGAACCTTGATTTATTTCGTAAACGGTTTTATAACTCTTACTTTTAGTCCACTCACACTTTTAATGTTTTTAACACCCTCCAGGTCGTGGTGCTAGCGCCGGGGCTAACGTTGAGGCAGAGGCGGAGGCATAGAGTTTTCCCGTTGCGTGTGTAGTCAGCTCTTAGTAGGATTTTTGTCTTCTCTTGTACTGTACTATGCTCTGTGCTATTGTGGACTAGTTGTATTACAACTTCTCCCTGGTCTGGCAATGTATATTTCGTGGTTTTCGTATGGTTATTTTGGTCTTTTTAGTTGGGTTGTCAGACGGGAGCAGGGTTCGTCCCGGTTATTGAGGTAATAATCGGGGTGGGTCCTGTCACTATGCGCCGAGGAAAGCCATCAATAAGAAGTCCAACGAGTGTGTTCAAAACCTTGCCCAGCGAAGCTCCTGTGGAGGAAAGTTTTTTATTAACTACTTTACCCAACAAATGTTCACTGGGCTAGCTTGTTAATAACAATCTTTGCGCGACAGAGACTTTGCTGAGCAAAAGTTCATATATATATGTATTTAAATATTTTTAACATTTGAATAATTATATATAATTAATATTAATATTATTTAAATAAATGAAATTAAAAATAATAATAGAAAAATAAAAATAATATAGATAAATAAATGTAATATTTTACATAATTTACAATAAAAAACATCTAAAAAAACTAAATAGTCGGTGGTAGGTCAGGATGGGTTAGGTGATCATCCTCTTGGTTAGGCTGTTGACTTGGGTTCTAGGGCTGTAAGCCAAGGCCGTCCGACCAACGCTCACCTATTCGGTTGAACATAAGGGTGACTGAGCCTGAATTTGGTTGTTTTGGGCCTGAAAGCGCGCGTAAAGAACCTTGAGCTCAACAAGCTTAGCTTAGAAGCTCTTCACGTTGTTCTTCAACTAGGAAACCTCCTTGGTCGTGACAAGACCTCACTTGTCGAAAATCTTGATGTTTCATGGATTTAAAGCCGTTGAATCAAGAAAAAACGTTTTGTTACTATCGATTCGTTGCGCACTGTTACCTAATCTCGGGGCTTCCAAATTCGCTAATTTTTTGTGTAGATGATCTATAATTGTGGCTTATAAATAGGGACAGTTAGATCCGTCGAACAATTAAATGAAATTATTTAAAATGGTAAGTAAAAGCACAAAATCTATGAACCTTGCTCGGCGAATGTACACATCCGCTGGGCTAGCCATCCTTTGCTTGACAGATCGTTCACTGGGCTAGGGTAATTATATATATTTTTAATTATTTTGATATTTTTTTAATTATATGTAATAATATATATATATATACATATATATAAATAAAGTTGGTTAAATATTTCAAAATTCCCTAAACAATAAATGCAATTACAGTTTAATAATTGAAAAATAAAAACACAAATATGTTACATATAAAATTAAATGTAAGATTTGTACAAAATCTATTAACCTAACTCGGCGAATGTACGCATCCGCCGGGCTAGCCATCCTTTTCTAGACGGAGCATTTACTGGGCCAGGGTAATTATATATATTTTAATTATTTTTTCTATTTGTATAATTATATATAATTAATATTAATGTATATGTTAATATTATATATATATTAATATTATATACATTAACAAAATCTGTGAACTTTGCTAGACAGAGTTGTTGTCCTTCGTCGGGCTAGAATTACTTTGCTCGATATATATAGGCACATTCGTTGGGCAATTTTGTAAATATATATAATTAATATTAATCTATATGATACAATAGATGCCCAATCTTAATAAATGCAATTAAAATAATAATAGAAAATGAAAATTAAATATGTTACATATAAAATTGAAGGATTTTCTTGACAATTGTTAATCGGTGTCGATTTCAGTATTCCCCTCCCAATCACCCTCGTCATCCGAGCTATGCGTACTAATTGTTTCCTTAACGTCACTTTCAATTGGTTCTAAGGTACCAAGATTAATAAAAATGCCATCAATTGCAATTGGTGGGGTGAGGTCATCGATCCGTACTCCTTTCATGTTTAGGGCGGGTGCCGAGGAATTCTCCTAGTAAACAACTTCATCATTTTTTGTTTCCCCATCATCTTCATAGTGTGAGTCATCCAAGTCCCATAGATTTCTATGCTTCACCATCTAAGCTACTTTTCAACAAGCACTAGCTTTTGGATCATCCACATAGAATACTTTTTTTTGCTATACTACGCAAGATGTGGGGATCACTCCCAAACCATCAATTGTTTGTGTTATTAGAGGTATATAAATTATCTTTAATGATCATGCTTGGGAAACTTAGGTACGTATCAAGCCAATGAAATTTGAATAAGACCACTACCTTGTGGTCTGTATTGTTCGTATAAAACACTTTTACAACACTTAACAACTTGTCGTAAAACCGGTATTAGCATTTGCTGCCAAGGCACGAAGATCCAACTGTTTTGAGTAGACAATTTATCATCTCCTGCTATGCACATGAACTTAACTCCATTAACGCACCAACCATCATATATTTCTCCTTGAAATGGGCCAATGACAAGATGCATTAATTCTTTTTTGAATATTGGCGTGTTGTTAGCTCTCAACTACGACATCTAGTAAGAAAACACAAAAAAGTTAGTCTGGTTAACTTAAAAATAATTTAATATAATATTTGATTATATGTCGGAAAACCAATATGGAAATAATTGTTTGTCCATTTCCTCTCAATTGGAAAGATATTGAGTCTTCATCAATGCCTCGTGCTGGTCATGCAAATGTCAAACTTCGTCACAGTTGTTCATTGCTGAACGGTCTTGCCAGTTGGGCAAATACAGATTGGGTCTCTAGACATTGAACAGTATTGAAAGAAGTTTCAACATTTCAAAGGTACATTGCATAAAATTTAATTGACTCATTTTCAATGTATGCCTCCGCTATAGAGCCTTTAGAACGTGTCTTGTTGCGGACGTACCGCTTGTAGGTACCTACGATTTTGCAAGGAAATATACAAAATGATTCACATATATACATTATATTAAGAAACTTGTACCATTAGTAGGAATAATTTATACCTGTTCGATTGGGTACATCTGATGATAATGAACTCGGGCAGCTAGCATTACCTTATCCAAAAGATGTATTAGTAGGTACACCATTACATCAAAGAATGCTAGCGAATATATTTTCTCTAGCTGGCACATGATGTAGACATTGCCCTCTTTAATTGCTTCGAGGTCCACCTTTGCTAGCGACTTGGCATATAGTATTTTTAAGAATGGAGACAAATAAACTATCATTTCAACAACTTTAGGGTCCAAGTAGGACCGAATACCAATCAGAATGAGTTGTTGTAGCAAAACATGATAGTCATGACTTTTTATGCTAGATAGGATGCCACCATCGATGCTAACATTTTGGGAAATTTTGCCTGCATAACCATTGGAAAATTTCACACCTTGCAACCACTTAAGGAATTTTTTCTTATTCTCTGGCGTAAATGTGTAACTTGAATGAGCCATAATTTATTTTCCATTGTCAACTTTTGACCACAAATGTCACCGAATGCTCAAGTCTTGCATACCTAGACTAGATTTTTTGGTGTCTTTCGAGTTGCTTTCAATGGGTAAAGTTGTTCCAACAAGACTCTAGATAACATTCTTCTCGATGTGTATAGGATTTGCGATGTGTCTGATTTTCAATTTTGACCAATATGGCAATCAGAAGAATATTCTTTTTTCGTCCAATTTCCATGTTCAGCAGGTTTTGGCGTTTTTGTGATGAATGTTAGGATATTGTTTAAGATGATCAATATCTCATCGCCGGACATCTCCCTTGGTCGTGCCCGTTGCTATATTTGACTATCAAATGAGTAAAACTGCATACGTCATTGATGATCTCAGGGTATAAATCTTCTCGCGCCCAAATAGTATGCCTTTGATGCGTGCTAAAAAGACGTTGTGTTTGGTCCACATGTCAGGCAAACAAGATAGCCATTGATGCTCCATCTCGCCAACATACTGCAAGCAGGAAAATCATTAATTGTTCACATTACGGTTGCTTGTAGAGTGAACATTCCTCCACTGCACTTGTCGTATGTCTGGATACCATTTTCCAACAAATCCACGAGCTCATCAATTAACGACCGCAAATAAAAGTCAATGGAATTACTCAATGATTTAAGTCCCGGTATCAAAGTACTGAGGATTGTGAATTCTTTCTTCATGTGACAGGCCCATCCCCAATTTTAAAAAAAAAGTGACTGATCCTACTCTCGTCTGACAACTCTTGTCAGAAAAGAGATCTCACCAATTAACCATATGTAAAACTTAATAATTTAACTAAAATAAATCCGCCCTTGACAGGACCCATCCCCGAAGGACTTTGATAACCGTGTCCGGTCCTGCTCCCATCTGACAAGTCGACTGAAGTTTCGAATTTATACTCAGCCCTTACCAAACAAGGGATAACCGTACCTGTGCCCACTTATGCCTCTACCTCTCGATCGTCCTCGATCATCGAGCTACGACCTAGAGGGTCAATAAAAACATAAGAGGTGTGAGTGGATAAAACAAACTTTTATAAATACATTCACCAAAATACATTCTTACCCTCCAGTTTCACAAACATGCATGCAAATATCATAAAACATGAGTAATAGTGTGAAAGCAATCAAGTATGAACAGTGGACCGATAAAATCAAAACATGTTTTCCCATAGTCTACATTTTCTCTGAAACTCATGTTCAACAAATCAGTTCATGATATAAAGTATCTAGAAACAAATATCAATAAATCAAAAATATAACCAATCCTCGATATCCAAGTAACTGTCATGATGTCAATGCTACGCATGCCAACTCGGGAGTCTCACATCCGAGTACATCCCCAGGATCTACGACGCCTGGGGTAATATCATCTCCAGGATCTACGAAGTCTGGAGGATATCATAATCTCACACTCCTGACATTGAGCCTCCCTCAGAGCTACTCATCTCCAGGCAGTGTATCGTGACTACTCCAAGATCTACGATGTCTGGAGCAGACTATCAAATCACAGAGGATGGTATATGTGGAATAGTCACCAAATCCAGTAGTCTCATTTTAAAAGCATTCATGTCTCAAATCAAGTCAAAAACATTTCAACAGGACCTATTCCCGAGATATAGCTTTCACAAAGCAAGTTCCACAAATCCATCATAAAACAGTATCCAGAATTCATTTTATAAATTAAAACCATCAATCATATCTTTACATTTGACTCCAAATCCAAGTCAAAATCATTATCCAAATTAGGTCTCAAGCCCAAAATATCATTTTCACGCAAATCCGTAAAATCATCCGTAAACCGATAATTAAATCCACAAAATCATCAAGCAATGATATCAATTCATCATTCAACACATTTTCAACTCAAATCATATGATAAAACATTTATGCATGCATCACAGTTATAAAACAAAAGTCCACTCACACACCGTCCAAACGGCCCACTTCCGAGCTGCACGTTTTTCCGTAAATTATGAAAATCACAATTCTTATCCAAAATCATTATCGAGGGTCACTGACACTTCAGTATACCTCATAGAATTTCCCCCAATTTTCTGGGATTTAAATACGTATTTTAAACGTATACAAAAACTTCGGATACACTGAACACTATCGAAACGATATATGATTTCCTCGAAACTAGTGCCAAAATGTTCATTAGATCAAAAGAAGTAAGTTTCATGTTGAAATCACCTTGAGACGAGGCTTCATGCGCCCCCACGCGCCACCGTGTGTAACGACCCATCCCGAGTATCGGGATTTAATATTATTTAATTATGATTTAGAATGACTAATCTGGGATTAGTTGAGTGATTTCGGACGAATTGTGCAAAATGACCGTTTTGCCCCTTGGCGTGGGCATAACGTTGACTTTTAATTCGGACGGTCAAATGGACTTTGACCAATGACTGTGACGTAGTTCGGGACGTCACAAGTTCATAGACAGGTGGCACGTTCGATTCCGACGTTCGTGGTGAAAGTTATGATGTTCGGAAGCCCAAGGGCATTTTTGTAATTTGGACGAAATAGGGGAAAATGTTGACTTTTTGACTGGGATGTCCGATGGACGAGGGCCAAGGACCGTTACATAGATCTACTTCTGCGTACTTGAACCCCTGTTGGGTGGTGTACCCGCAGGTTTATGTTAGAGTCGTGCTCGCAACTTGTGATTTGGATTTCATCCCTTGTCTGACATCTGTTTATTTCGAACTTGATGTAAAACTTTAAATTGGTTTTTATGCATTTGAACGTTTAAGGTTAAAATTGGAACATTATTTTGGGTGTCAGACGGGAGCAGGGCACGTCCCCATGTGGTCCCCGAGAGGATCGGGGCGGGTCATGTCACCGTGAATGGCTGCGCGTGAAGCCGACGCGCCAGCTACAGTAACGGCTACAGTTACCGTCTTCACCCGATTCTCTTGTAAACAGATCCGTCCCAATAACACTTGCGCAACCCGCGAAGCAACCCAGTTAGGAAGACATCTGACAGGACCCGTCCCAATCCCACTGGGACCACCCGGGGACGTGTCCCTCTTCAGTTTGACAACGACTCCAAACATACCAAAATTACCTTTAAATGAAAACTAAATACTCAAATTAAATAAATAACGTGCAACAACATTGTTCAGAGTGATAGTTGTCAGACAAGAGATAGTACAATAACAAAATGTGAGCACAATAGTCAGAGTACATTATTTGGTGCCCAACCTACCCACTGGGGGGGTGTACAGGTGCACAGCGAATAAACTAAGCCTCTTCCTCCTCCTCCGGATCCTCCTCTAATTCCGTGTCACGACTTGGAGGGGTCAGTAAAATATTTAAAGAGTGAGTGGGTAGAAAATAAACAGTTTATAAATCAATTTCATAATAAAGTAAATCATAAGGTTTTACCCCTCCATTTTCCAAATCTTGCATGCATTGAAAACATAGTATCATAATGAAATCACAACCACAGAATCATAATAATAATCGAAAGGAGAAACTAACCTATTAGTGCACTGTAAAACCCAACCCAAACGATGTCACGGTTCTAAGGCTACGCGTTGCCACTCAGGGTCTCACACCCAAGACTCCCCTAAGTACATCAGTACCCGGTATCCCGGTCACTGCCCGAGGTATACGAACATGCCTTCCTGAGAGTAAGCAACCCAACGGGGGTTAAATCCACCCAGTTAGTGCCCCGTGACTACTCCAGGGTCCACCCGGGCCAACGACCCTCCCTAAAGGAGACAAGATAGAAAGGTAGGAAAGTACAGTACTATAACAGTATAGTTTACCCTGTGTCCCCCGGACATCCCTGAACACAGTCCACATATAATCCAGACGAGTCACATGCCCAAAACATCATAATAAGAAATATAAACAGTCCATATAGTACTCATCTAAATCATAAGTGGAAATAGTAAAACAGTTTATGCATGCAAGCCTTTTATAAATCAAATAGCCCACTCACACTCGATCCTCGCTGCTCAACAACCGCTAAAACCTGTATTAACATATCCGAGAGTCACTAAAGGACCCTACTACTCTAATACTAAAACCCTAGAACAGATCGGTCCCGAAAACATAGCCCGGGCACAATTCCCGAGGCTTCAAACCCCAATTTGACCATCCTAACGATCTCCGATCGACACGAAACCACCACCATTGGACCCGTATCGCTGAAACCTTGAAAATGGTACTAGCCCCATCAAAAATACTGTTCACACGTGCCCCACGCGCCTGGTCAACGCGTTGGTCAACACTGCTACAGTTTCGCTGACGTCAACATGACGTCATCTCTGACACATGTTAGAGGACACGTGTCATGCTCTGATTGGCCCCTGGTATGACAATCTCTGACATGATGACGTCATCATGATGTTAGCAGTGATGTCAGCATGTTGACATCATCAATGCTACAGTACCAGGTCAACTCGGATTCTGAAACCGGATCGCCGTTGACCCGCGGCCTGACCCGTTCCTAGAATCCATCTCCGGCCACCATTTTCGATAGGGTTTGTTCCTAAAGGGTCGTATAGGTTTGTTCTATGGATCTAAGGCCTCAAAAATGGAAGAAAACGGTGAGATCCATACCTGGTTTCGAAGAAAAGTTATGGCCTTACTCTAGTCGTCTTCTCTGGCTACCTCGTCGGTGTTTCAGCGTCCAAGCAGCTCCCTCGAGCTCGATATCGATCCTAGAACATGCCTCAGCAAGGAGAATCAAGCCCTAGACGTTAAAATGGATCGTTTTGAAACAAGGAAAGGAAATGGGTCTCTCGGGTTTTTGGAGTTACCTCCGCCGTGTCGCCGCTGTGGCCTGTGTCGATTGTCTCGACGTCGTCCTGGGTTCCTCAAGGTTCTATCTCGAGCTCCGTTCAAGTCGAGAGGATGATGGGAGGTGGTGCGGGTTCCTTGGATCCGTTTCCTCTGTTTCGGGTCTGGGGATTTATTTGGGTTTTCAGACAGGGAAGAAGGAAGATGAAGGTTGGTGGTGCACGGTGGAGCTGGAGAGGATGATGGTGGTGCAGGTGGTGGTCGTCTGGTGGTGAGAAGGGCGATCAGTTTGAGTGTTTGGGTAGAGAGAATATCTCAGGGGTTTGTTCACGGTGAAGGGAAAATGTGTATGTGTGTGTGTGTGTGTGTGTGTGTGTGTGTGTGTGTGTGTGTGTGTGTGTGTGTTTATGAAGGAGATGAGATCGTGCATGAGAAGGAGAAAAGCAGATGAAATGGATGGCCTGGATGTGTTTGGGCAGAGAAATTAATGGCTGGGCTTAATTGAAAGATAATTTAATATTAAAAAATGGACAAATAGGCTTATAAGCCTACTTTATTGGAATAGTGCTCACTTGGATGAGTGACACTTGTCACTCATCCGATGGTTAAGTTTAAATTAGGGTTTTTCACGGATTCCAATAATAATTAATATTTAATGGTTTTGTTCTCAGTTCGGAGATTCCGCTAAAACGCTTCCGTGACCATAAATTTTTCATACGAACTCCGATTTCGGCGTGCCGCCTGTCTACGGATTCGTGACGTCCCGATCTACGTCATAGTCATGGGTCAAAGTCTAAATTATTTTCCGGGTCAAAAGTCAAAGTTTCCCCCTTCAGGGGTAAAATAGTCATTTCACATTAAAATATTAATAATCACGGTTCAGGTCGTTACAACATCAATTCGACCTCTATTCTTCTTGTTCTTTCGTCCAATGTCATATATACAACCTTAATTTAGGTTCTGTAACCTCTAATTCATGAAATTGAACTTAAACTTCATCAATTCACGATTTCATGTCCGACATATCAAAATCAAATTCTCTCCGGTTTCAATCCAATTATTCACGAAAATTGAACAGGAAGTATATTAAGATGATTTTAACTATAGAATCAAAACCAATTTCTGGTTCCCTTACCGCCAAGTACCTGAACTCAATTCCAAAATTTCCCGATTCCTCCATATCCGTTTGTGGTCTTCCCTGCGTCGATTCTTCTCAAATTTAAGGTGGTTCCAATCATAAAGGTCCGAGAAAACATAAACAAGGTTCAATTTAAGTTCTCATGGCCTCTAAATGAAAATTTGAATTTGATTGGGACATTAGAGGTCCACGGCTCAAAGTTTTCGGGTTTAGGGGTTATTCTCATTGTTTTCTTCCCAATTCTTTCCTGGTTCATCACACTCTATTCTTCTATATTTGGTTTTTTTCCTTCCTTCCATCCAATTGATCGATCACTAGGATTTTCCCAAACCCCTATTTTTCAAACACCCACACACGGGGGTTAATTGTGCAACTCAATTAACCTTCTAATTCACCCCACCGTCTAACACTCAGCCGCCTTTATAATTGCCACTAATCCCATCTACAAAGTGATAGGTGTCACTCAAGGAGCTAAAGGACTCACCAATGTGGTTGTATCATCAAATTTCAGCCAAAATTACCTTTTTGCCCTTGCAACACATAATTACCAAAATGCCCTTCATAGTTCTTGATCCGTAACTTCCACATCCGAATTCCGATTGATGCATGCCGAACTCCGATTGACGCATCCCCTCGTTAAGTCAATCAATCCATATCCCCTTTCTAAGGGTCACTAAATATAATGAATTGAACCTTTCCTTCTGTTGTGTCTGCCATCATAGGCCTTACTGATGCCTACCTTCTGCCAGTAACTAGCACTCAGTACAGTCATTCATACTATATTGAAAATCATATCCATTCCTTAACCTCGATTCCATCCAATATCATACACCAAGTATGATCCTGCAGTTGGACCCCAATAGTCCAAATGATCAAAAATCATGCACCATTCCAATTATATGGAGTTCCATCATTAACAGGATTTCACCTATCCTTACGTTATCAAAAATGTGAATTCTCGATCGGCTATCTCATTAGCCTCCCCGCGAATGATACCTGTCCCGATAATGCGGTCGTAATCTCAATGTATCCTGACCATCGCCTCATCACACATTAAGCCTTTATGTTTATCAATCATTACCAATCCTGATGGTCGATACTGTACTCGTACATTCCTTCCCAGAGGTATGACCTCTGTATGCTCGACCCATGGATCACTATGGTCGATCTCAAATCATGCAAGGAAAGTAAAACTCCTGAGGGTTCAGCTAGCAGCGGCAATCCCAGCCCTATGCTACCGAAGCACACCTAATCAAATCCCAAATCTCATAGTGACTATGCACACGGAAAGGGTCACATCGAACATAAGTCATTGTTTCTCCACTTTGTAATTATTCCATTTCAGTTCTCATTTCCAATAACTCTGACCTCCTTCCGGGTTAATCACCATAACTGGAAAAACATTGTAGAGAACCCCTCTACCATCCTCTGTGGTATCCATCCAATCTTAAAATAACTCATGTTCCCCGTGACAGTCTTTAATTATTTTTCATTGACCAATACATCTGTTTCTCCTGGGATTCACACTAATCCCGACCTTTATTAGTATATGACCTAACACTTGTTCAACCTCATATTTTTCTCCCTTAGGACATTCAATACATCTGTCCAGTATATCACACACCCATCTGTACCTGACTCATCAGCTAGCAAATATAACCGGTCCATTTGTCCATCCAAGGGTATCGCCATCGACGAACCTTAGCCATATCAAATCCGGACATCATCCTTTTCTCTTTTACTCATGAATGTTAGTCATCACCCTGTTGGCCCCTCTCAATAGACCCCACTAATTACACCATTTCAACAGAACCGCAATTCATTTGCTCGTGTTAAGGGATACTTATGCCATATTGTTACCTTATTAAACTATCCATAAGCTCGAACCACCATCCTCTTACCGCATAGAGAATACTGGGTTCCTTATGGTGACACTTGGCCGAATGAACCCGTATCTACCAAATCTTATAATTTCACCTTTAGTTCTTTTGACTCCATAGGTGCCACATACCAAGGTGTCTAAGAAACAACTCGTATACTCGACATGATCTCCATCATAAACTCAACCTCACATCCTGGCAAAACCTCAGGAAATATATTGAGAAATCCATACATCCTCAGCCCTCACCGGGCATCTCATACATTAATCACATATGCCACACATATGCCCAGTAAATTTTGATTACCTCTTACCAACAATCCATCGATTATGAGGGTCAACATCATTCTAGAGGGTAACACTCTCGAGTTTCCCTGAAACATAACCTCTGGTAATCCTGGACTCCACATATCACTCTCTAATCGACATACTCGATAGAGGTATCATGATTCATCAACCAATCCATCCCAAGGATTATCTCCAAATCATCCAAGTTTAAGAATACCCCTAGTCAGCCACTAAGCGAATAACACCTATCATCCTGGGTAGCCTCACATCGATAGGTCTACCCCCCTAATGTATCACCAATTTCACCATATTTTTCCACATAGATATCATCAAATTTATCACATCCGTAGCTCCAGTCGGCTCACCAACTTCCATACCTTAACCAATCACGGACATCGCAATATCCGTCCAATATACAATCTCAAGACATGGAAGAGTGGATAGCCCGGGACCTACCGAATACATAAGTCCTGGTTAAACTTACATCCATGTGACCACTCTAGAGGCTACTTAGGCCTCTTACTAAGTAACTGCAATCCTCGGGCATGTGGTTCCAACTGACCACACCCCTACTGTCCACCATGTGCCCCACCAACTCTTCCCTCGCCTGTCACATCAACAATTAATGCAGGAGCCAATCCCTGCTCCATTGAACCCAACAGTGCCATATCACCTTATAACCATTTCTTTATGATGTGACTAGACGACCCACAATCATAACTATTCCTGCATAATTAACCTTATCACTTTACCTCCTAGTGGACCCAACTGGCGTCCTACTAAATTGGACCATCTCTTAAGTCACCATTTATGCGTACCACGGGTCTCCGCCCGAACCTTCAATCACTAAGTGAAATTGACACGACCCATCCAAATCCATAAGTCCAGTAAACAGGTTTAAACAATACCAATCCATAAATTCATAACCCATCCGTATCTGACCTTATCCCAATCTTGGGCATCCCAGGTTCCAAACATGCCAATCATTCCTCAATCAAGGGTCGGTCGTGCCAGAAACCATAATAATATTCAACCTTTCCGGCTCCTCTCGAGCCCGATACATTACCATGACTCATCTCGAGTCCTAACCACTATCCTGACTCACTTCGAGTCCAATCATGACTCCTCTTGAGTCCAATCTCATCATCTCAATCATCCATGCCATCGTTGGCATACCCGGTCACCTAGCAAACTCCGTCGGTGTACCACATCTTATACGACCTATAAGGCCTAAGGGATATCCCATCACATTATAGACTCTGAGACACACATTCCACTTAAGGAATCCACTGAAAATAATCTCATCCCGGGTCCAACCTGTCCAATTGTGCTACCTTTCTAGCCTATGAGCTCATTCATTCCTGGATTTGTATTTAACAATTAGTAGTTCCCGGTGTACACTGATTAACATCTGACCCGTAATCCAAGGTCAATCTTATTCCGAGTTCTATCACGAGGTCTTATATACCCTCGTATCCCAGTCTTAGTACGAGGCATACATTTCAGAGGCATGACGTGGCAACATAATACGCAACCTAGTGCTCTGACACCAATTTTCCAGGACCCGTTCCCCAAGGACTTTGATAACCGTTCCTGGTCCTACTCCTGTCTGACAAGTCACTGACGTTCCGAATTTACCCTCAGCACTTGCCAAACAAGGGATAACCACACATGTGTCCACGCATGCCTCTACCTCTCGATTGGCCTCGATCATCGCGCTACGACCTGTACGGTCAATAAAAACATAAGAGGTGTGAGTGGACAAAACAAACTTTTATAAATACATTTACCAAAATACATTCTTACCCTCTAGTTTTACAAACATGCATGCATATAATAAGACATGAGTAATAGTGTGAAATCAATCAAGTATGAACAGTTGACCGATAAAATCAAAACATGTTTTCCCATGGTCCACATTTTCTCCGAAACTCATGTTCATCAAATCAGTTCATGATATAAAGTACCTGGACACAAATATCGATAAATCACAAATATAACCAATCCTCGATATCCAAGTAACTGTCACGATGTCAATGCTACACATGCAAACTCGGGAGTCTCACATCCGAGTACATCCCTAGGATCTACGACGTCTGGGGTGATATCATCTCCAGCATCTAAGTCGTCTGGACGGTATCATAATCTAACAGTCCTAAGATCGAGCCTTCCTCGGAGCTACTCATCTCCAGGCAGTGTATCGTGACTACTCCAGGATCTACGACGCCTGGAGGAGACTATCAAATCACAGAGGGTGGTATATGTGGAATAGTCACCAAATCCAGGAGTCTCATTTTAAAAGCATTCATGTCTCAAATCAAGTTAAAAACATTTCAACAGGGCCTATGCCCGAGACATAGCTTTCACAAAGCAAGTTTCACAAATCCATCATAAAACATTGTCCAGAATTCATTTTATAAATTAAAACCATCAATCATATCTTTACATTTGACTCCAAATCCAAGTCAAAATTATTATCCAAATTGGGTCTCAAGCCCAAAATATCATTTTCATGCAAATTAGTAAAATCATCCGTAAACCGATAATTAAATCCACAAAATCATCAAGAAATGATATCAATTCATCATTCAAATCATTTTCAACTCAAATCATATGATAAAGCATTTAAACATTTATTCATGCATCACAGTTATAAAACAAAAGTCCACTCACACACCGTCCAAACGACCTGCTTTTGAGCTGCACGTTTTTTAGTAAATTCTGGAAATCACAATTCCTATCCAAAATCATTACCGAGGGTCACTAACACTTCAGTATACCTCATATAATTTTCCCCAATTTTTTCGGGATTTAAATACGTATTTTAAACGTATACAAAAACTTCGGATACACTGAACACTATCAAAACGATATCCGATTTCCTCGAAACCAGTGCCAAAATGTTCATTAGATCGAAAGAAATAAGTTTCATGTTGAACTCACCTTGAGACGAGGCTTCACGCGCCTCCGTGAATGGCTGCGCGTGAAGCCCACGCGCTAGCTACAGTAACTGCTACAGTTACCGTCTTCACCCGATTCTCTAGTAAATGGATCCTGCAACCCGCAAAGCAACCTGGTTAGGAAGACATCAATTTGACCTCTATTCTTCTTGTTCTTTCGTCCAATGTCATATATACAACCTTAATTTAGGTTATGTAACCTCTAATTCATGAAATTGAACTTAAACTTCATCAATTCACGATTTCATGTCCGACATATCAAAATCAAATTCTCTCAAGTTTCAATCCAATTATTCACGAAAATTGAACAGGAAGTATATTAAGATGATTTTAACTATAGAATCAAAACCAATTTTAGGTTCCCTTACCGCCAAGTACCCGAACTCAATTCCAAAATTTCTCGATTCCGCCATGTTCGTTCGTGGTCTTCCCTGCATTGATTCTTCTCAAATTTAATGTGGTTCCAATCATAAAGGTCCCATAAAGGATAATCAAGGTTCAGTTTAAGTTCTCATGACCTCTAAATGAAAATTCAATTTTTTTTGGGACATTAGAGGTCCACGACTCAAAGGTTTTGGGTTTAGGTGTTATTCTCATTGTTTTCTTCTCAATTCTTACCTGGTGCTCACACTCTATTTTTCTCTATTTGGTTTTTTTCCTTCCTTCCATCCAATTGATCGATCACTAGGATTGTCCCAGGCCCCTGTTTTTCAAACACCCACACACGAAGGTTAATTGTGCAACTCAATTAACCTTCTAATTCACCCCACCGTCTAACACTCAGCCGCCTCCATAATTGCCACTAATCCTATCTACAAAATGAAAGGTGTCACTCAAGGAGCTAAAGGACTCACCAATATGGTTGTATCATCAAATTTCAGCCAAAATTACCTTTTTGCCCTTACAACACATAATTACCAAAATGCCCCTCATAGTTCTAGACCTGTAACTTCCACATCTGAACTCCGATTGACGCATGTCGCCTGTCTATGGACTCAGCGTCTCGATACCTACACAACGGTCTTTACGGAAAGTCCAAATAATATCCCAATCAAAATGGCAACTATTGCCCCTTATAACTAGAGGCAAAATCGTCATTTTCTTCAAATTTTTCCAACATTTCCTTTTTCGAATTTTCGGGTCGTCACAGCCCTTGTGGGCTACCTCCCACATCCAACCCACTAACCCTAATCAGGCCTGAAAATTTACGATCTTAACCTTGTCTGGGTCTTACAAAAATTCTTTACGTTTTTCCTTCTTTGTTTAACAGGCATAATATCATAGTTTAAATCACCTAACGGTTAACACGTATCCACGGAGTAGTATAATTATCTATAAATTTTACTAGTTTGTTCAATTAGTCATTTCCCCATTTAATCATCATTATTTTGTTACCACCACCAAATACTTTATATTCATCCAAATTACTTGCAAAGAAATCATCAATAGTTACTCATAAGTAAATTTATTTCCAAATGAGATTAAGGTCAAAACCTCTCAATTATAATCTCAACTATTTATCTTTCATAATATTTATACATTCCTAAATCCTTCTTAATATCCTCTTATGAATATTACTAATAATCTTCTCAAAATCAAATAAGTAATGCCACAATGGATACCTTGACCTTTCATCAATAATTTCCTTAAATTATAGCACGAACTTAGAACCATACCTAAATGCCAAAATCTGCATTACATTCATTCCATTTCAATCTTAAAGTCCTTAAATTCAATTATCTAATCATTTAGGATTTTATATAGAACATACACTTTGGATCGTCATAACTTTCTCATACGTGGTCCAAATGACCCTAACTTTAAACCATTAAACTCCAAATTTCCTAAAGAATAACTTTCATGTTGATCACACCGAGAAACAACATTGAATGTGCCCTTACGCGCCATCCTCCCCTCTACGCGTCGTGGTCACACACCACCACTGTGCATCTTTAACCTAAAACCACCACTGTGCATCTTTAACCTGGCTTTCAGACCCAGTTTCCTACAACTGGGTCACCCGCAACTCATGACTTGACCCGGATAGAACTCCCTTGTTTCTTCGTCAATTTTCATGGTTTAAACGTCCAGATTCACGAAATGAATCTCATGCGAGGATCTACGAACTCAAAATGAGAGAAACTTACCTCACGAGTTGCACCCAATGTCCCATGTTCTCGGCCATAGCTTCCTAGGCTGCCAAGCCGTGTTTCCTGTGTCCAACTGATCGTGCAAACGACTCTTCATGATCTTAAGAACATGTAAAAGCTATTTAGAACACATGGTTTCAAGTTTTGCAGGCCAAGGTCTCCATGATGGGGTTTTCAATCCCACAGGTTTTATTTTGGGTATGTAGGTTTGAGGTGTTTTACCCGCACAGCAACCTCACGGTGTTCCCCTCATTCAGGCTCTTCTTCGCTCAACCTCTCTCTCTTTTTCACTGTCTTTATTTTCCCTAGTTACCTTACAGGTGGGTGGTTAAGGATGGTTTTCCTCCATTCGGTTCCACACCACACCCTCGAAAACGGCCCCAAACTCACACTACATACACATATAAACATATGTATGTTAGTGGGAATAGAAGGGAGGGAAGGTTATGGACTATTATAGATACCACCATATGATTCACTTGTGAATTTCTGAAATGACCAAATTGCCCTCTATGTAAAAATTATCAAAATGCCTTTACGGATTTTTTACCCAAAACAGCCTCCTACGATCTCCGATTTTGGCATGCCGCCTACCTACGAACTCAGGATCTCGAGACCTTCGTAACAGACTTCTCGAAATTCTCAAAGGTTGTCCATAGAAAAAGGTCAACTATTTGACTTTTCAAGGGCAAACTCAACATTTTAGTTCTCTCGAAGTTCCGGGACGTTACATCATGCATCTCCAAGAAGGCAAGTTATACGGAACTACAACTACCGGCAAATTATTATAGGGGCTTGCATGACTACCAAAAGGATTAAAACTGTCAGTAGCAAGTCATAATTTGAGAATTCTTGGCTCCGTGGAAAAATCGAGATACATCTTATCAAATTCCTTCCAAGCCTCTCCATCGGCTGGTTGCCTTAGTGAATTGTCATCAATGCGTTCATCCCTATGCCACTTTATATGACAAACTATGTGAGACGACATGAATAATCTTTATAACCTTGACTTCAATGGAAAGTAACGCAACACCTTGTCCAGAATCTTATTCTTTCATAACCTAGAGTCATTGCACACGGAACATTGGTCGAGTTGCTCGAATTCATGGTAAAATAATGCACAGTTGTTCTTACATGCACAGATCTTCACATACCCTAAAACGAGATCCTTCAAGAACTTCTTCGCACTATAATGATCTTTAGGAGACTATTGTCTTCAGGGAGTACACGGACGATGAAGCCCATCATGTGATCCAAATGGTTATTTGTTTGATTATACTTAATTTTCATATCAATTCCACAATTGCCCCTAGAACCGAAAAGGATTTACAACCAGGGTATAATTCGCGCTAAACTTCTTTCAACAACCTCTCATAATGGAGATCTAACTCTTTGGGTTGAGAACTGGGGGCCTCATCATCCATATTATCAGATGCAGGAGGAAAAACATTGGTTAACATCTCAAAAAAATTGATCTTTATCACATCGATTATCCGTGAGGGTTAAGAGGAGGAAGAAGAAGAAATGCAACTGAGGGTTGGTATTTAATGTGTTTAGAACTTTGACTGGCGAAGGATTCACCATGAAAAGTTTAATGACCTGCCAGGAAAACCTTGGGCACCAAAACTTTCCTTCACGCCAAATGTTTTGCTCACGTGCCAAGTTAAGTCAACGTAAAAGTTTTCATGCGACGGTGAATTCGCCGTTAAAGTAAGTTTCCCTGGCGGATGTTGATGGCTCACTAGGCAAACTGGTTAATTTCTGCGCGCCAATGACGACGGCTTCCCATGTAGAGATTGCCGAGTGAGCCTTCTTTCTTTCATTTGACAAAGCTTCCTTTAATGGTGGCTCTTCCTCCGCCCGACAAAGTTGGACATGTGCGACTTTAGTGTTAAAACCAAATTGAAACGTTTACATCTTCCGTAAGGTGTTAAACAACCATGGAAGTTCAAGCCCTTCCCAATCATGCCTACCACCAAACCTAGTAAAATGAGTTGCCACATGATGAGCAGCCCTGTTGCAAACTCTGGATAATAAGTGGAATGAGATCGATCTTAAAGAAGCAGCTAAACACCTGAAGTCACATAAAATAAGAGCAACTACTGCCAACTCCTTGGTCCTTCACAAGAAGATCAAGCAACACACGCGAATCGGATTCAACCAACACCTGCAAGTCTCGCCGCACCATAACCCTTCAATACCTCCCTCATAGCTAACGCCTCTGCTTGCAAGCTGGTAACACATGGCACATGCCCTTCACCCTTTACGAGAACAAGGAAGCCATCATACCTTCTGACTACCCACCCATACCCATTAGATTTCAGAGAAGACACCCATGCTCCATCGCAGTTGACCTTGAAAAGGCCATACGAAGGGCGGCACCACTACGTGGGCATTACATTACTATTTCAAGGTTGAATTTGACCTACCTTACAAGCCAATCAAGCATATCCCCAAAATCTTTCATCTGTTACTGCATGGCCAAGATAGCAGCACTTGGTTTCAGAATAACCCCATTCAAAGAACTGGTTATTTCGACACTTCCACATGCCTTCACAGCCCAAAAACAATACCCTGGAGTGCTTGATCTCGACCTTCATGTCTCTCAAAAATCTTCACCAGCTCGGACCAACACTTCTGGAAATCCCTACCCGTCAAGTTTCGAATATCAAGTTGCAAGGGCGAGCAAAACCAAATGATCAGTGCATACCTACACCTAAAGAAGTGATGCACATGTGATTCCTCACCCTCACCACATAAAGGATATCGATCATCCTGCAAGATTTTGTGGCAACCTCTCCACAAGAACATCCATAATTTTGGAGGCATATTAAGGCCCTAAATCTGTTTCCATACCTGCTGATCTTCAGCAAAGGCACTTGACTCCTATCCACCATTACTTCAAAACTCACTGTTTCTATGCATCTCCATAGCCAAGCACTACCCCATTTTTATTGAATATTCCCCATTCCTAGGTCAATGCTTTTTCAAATCCACTTCTACTGCAGGAGTTTCCATTGGTTAACCATATCAAGTATGCCCGTTTGCTGTACTCCTTTTCCTTCATTGGATTTTGTCTCTTTGGGTAAATTTGTTAATGAGAAAGCTATTACTTTGTCTTATTTTTCTATGAAATATTTTTATTAATAGTCACACCTAAATCTTTAACTAGAAGGTTAAAAGCTAGTTTGGTTCCACATCTGACCAAACATGGTACCTTTCCAAACTATTCATGACAGGACCCTCCCCGTAATAACCCTCGATTCCCGTGAAAGGACCTGCTCCTGTCTTACACCAACACACTAAAAATTTCCAAAGTACCCTTAGTCCGAATATATACAAACCCAATGTCGGATAAGGGATAAATCCCAAGTGTCAAGTGTAAACAAAACCTAGGGTATAATCAGATACGTAAAGCATTAGACACGAAGTAACTAACCACCAGAACCTACTCTGATTAACAAGAGCGCGTAGTCCCACAAAAATGCCTCAGCCTCAACAAAACCCACGTCCCGAGATCAACCTAGAGGGTACCAAAACCAGTAAAACTATGAGTAGACAAAAATAAAGCTTTAGAAAACCATTTTCCGAAATAATCCTTTTCCCCTCCGTTTTATAAAAAAAATGCATGCATAAACATATGAAAATACATAAATACCCCTAGCCCACATTTCCCTGAAAACCCCAAATGTAAATCATTTGAAAGCCTCTGGACACACCACTAGTCAAATCTCGTCTCGCTAGTCCAACTAGTCCGCTAGTCCAAATAGAATTCCCTCTGTACTATCCGTAGACATATTACGGATCTTGCGGAATCCAACTCCATCGGCACGTGTTGAGTCCAACTATGACCACATCCGAGTCTATACCTAAGAATTATCGGAGTCTAACTCCGGAATAGCGATCCAATCGCCTGAGATTGACCCAACCAAAAAACATAACCATAACTAAAGCAAAATATCTTTTCCAACTCTGGCACCAACCCAAAACATTTCCTTGTGGGCACCAGCCCAAAATCAGATTTCCAAAACCACTATAAAACTTGTGTCCAGAAAACCACATTCGAATATATATTCCAATACCAAAAACCCAGCATTTATCCAGAAATCATTCAGAATCATATAACCAAATCATAAACATCTAAACCATTTAAATATGTAAATATGCATGTATCATAGTTATGAAAAGAAATGTCCACTCACAATACTGTCGATCATCCAAATCCCTAGCCATAAGCTAAACCGAAGTCTCCGGAGCATCCTTGCCTGTCGAAGTCACACCGGGGAGTCAACAACTATCCATATAAACTTATACGTTAAACTCCCCCAAACTCTGGAACCGAACACACGTCCCGAACACGCTTTCCTGAAGAGAAAAACACCCAAAACTACCCTCAAATAACCTCTGATTGGCCTGAAACCACAACGATTGGTTTAGAATGTCAAAACCTTTTGAACAAGACCTACCCTGCCTTGAAACTCACACCGACATGCCAGTCAAAGTTTGATAGTCAACGTACGTGACATCAGCTGCTGACGTTAGCTATAGCTGACGTGGCACCCTACCACGTGGACCTAACACTTGACGGCCTACGTGGCACCCTACCACGTGGCACCCTGCCACGTGGTACCCCTGCCACATGGCACTAGCCACATGTCAGTTGATGTCATCATGACGTCACTTGGTGACTTCATCATGATGTCACGTTGATGTCACATGTTTGTAGGAGAGGACAACCGGGCCACCGCGGCTGTTACTGTGGCCGGTTGGAAAACCTCATTTGAAGGTTAAACCTTCAAACCTTCATATCTCCCTCATTTCTCAACCAAATTAGATGTTCTAATGGTCAAAATTCATCTACTTAACCCAAAGAATCCAAATACAAGACTAGAAGTGAGAAATATTACCTCAACTCCAAGTTATCAGCTCCCAAAGTTTTGGCCAACACTTTCTCTCTCACACCGTCCAGTACCAAGCGGTTGCAGCATCAAAATTATGCTAGCGTAACTCGTGAGAGTCCCTAGAATCTATTTCCAGCCATGGTTTGGTCCAAATCCTCCTCCAAATGAAGATGCAATGAACATGTGTGTGTTTTGTATGTATGTTTATGTCTCTGCACACGCAAGGGAGAGCGAGTGAGTGAAAAGTGATGATAAGGAACCAATGTCCATCCAAAATGAGTGGTCCACAACCAACGTCCCAAAATATCCATATTCTCATTTCCCCAAACTACTCTTCCCTTAATTAGAAAGCCAAGTGTAAACCTATGGGCAAAATGGTCAACCTAGCTAAATAAATTCCATAAAATCTCCAAAAAAATCCTCGAAAAATCTCATTAATTCCGTAATTAAGATTTGGGTCGTTACAATTCACATGAGCAACAATAAGCATGCTCTTGGGGATCGGTGCATCTTTCGCTTCCAAAGTCTTCGTCTTTGCCCATTTTGCACTTCTCTTCTGTAAACGAATTTCCACAGATTCTATTCCTGATGACCTCTCCGTATGAAGGAAGAAGTCAATGAGAATGGGCCTTAGTAAATCAGTCGTAGGTCAATCCATCCAGGAAGACCCCTTCTTTCTATCCTGATTGGTTCTTGCACATGCTTGCTTTCCAACATGAGCTTCTTCTGAGCTCTCAACATAGCAAATGAAACCAATCTTCTTGGTTGGTACGGACTAACTCGGGGCTTGCTTTCGTAGGGTCCAAATGGCGTCAGTGAATTTCAAAAGATAAAAAAGACTCTAATAAGAACCTAGATGTGATGTAAGACATTTAAGATGGAGTCCTCTCGACCTTGCTTTAGAACCAGCTGCATCGAGACCAAAGAATCCGACTCCACCACCACCATGTGATGCCTAACTTCGTTGTAGGCTGCCAATCCATCATGGATTACCATCGCTTGAGCTATTACTTTACTAGAGAGTCATTTTTTTCCATCTTTTATTTTTTTTGTTGAATCATTTTTAACATGGATTTTTTTTAGTGAATAATTGTTACACCCTTAACAACTTTTATTTTTATTTAAAACCTTTATTACTTGTATATTAAACAAAATAAGACCTTATCTCAATTTTTTTTTATTTAAAAATCCCTAAACATGATTTGTAAACAATAAATTTCACATCTATCCTTTTATATCTCAATATTCAATAAAGATGATGAGTGAATTATTGAGAATTCTTTTAAACAATTAAAAATAACATTTTTTTTTTGTACACTTTACCCCATGTGCCCCTTAGTGTTTGATTTATTTGGCCACTTGGGCCCTTTATTATATTATGCATATAATAAATATTATATATGTATACTATATATATATTGTATATAGTTACAATTGAATTTTTCTATAAAATAAAAAATAAAATCCGTATTATCTGGGGTTCAACGGTAGGGTATAGATTTTTTTTTTTGGGAGGGGGGTTGGGTGAGGGGAGAGAGAGAGAGAGATGTTGATGGAAAATGGTACGTGGTACAAAATTCAAGAATTAAACCCTAAACTATAAGAAATTAACTAAATTATTTAATATCGGAAGATAAATAATTTTTAAATTTAAAATTAAAAGTAATTTTTGAAGAATTATTACTTTTAATTATCTTACTTTAAGTTAGATTAGATACTCATATTACTTTTAACATGAGCAAGTGAATTTTTTTTTTATAAATATGAGTAATGTTTTTATAATTCTCAATATAATCTTATAATAAAAAAATAAAAATAAATGTAATGTTGAAACCATGATAGATTTTGGTAAGCGCTTTTTAGATTGTTGGTGGACTAGTTTACAATTGAAGGGCATTAGTTGTAATTTATATAAAAACTATAGTCTATTTTAAATTGTATAGTCCTTTTACTAGTCAAAGAACCTATAAGTTTAATTTTTCTATATATATGCAAGTTTTTAAATAAATTTATATGTTAATAAGGACCTATGATTTAATTGCTTTTTTTTTTAGATTATACTTTTATTCCTAGTGGTTCACGGTTGGATTCCTTACTTAACCTTTTATATTTTCTCTATATACTTTCAAGGTTAGTATCCACCTCATGAATAAAGATTTAACGGAAAAAATGTATGCTTTTTTTATATACAATAAGATTGGAGAAAATGTATATATTCATTATGTATTGATCTCATTTTTTATGAATGCCGAATAGGATATCTAAATATCCTTCTACGGAATGGAGAGAAAGATCACTAAACCTAGCAATGGTTGCAATATGTCTTCCTTAAATAGTTACAATTGCACTCACGAACTCTTATTTTAGTACGTAAATTGTTCATCACATTCGATAAGGCCCTATTTTGATGTCTCATTAATAAAAAAGAAAAAATAGTTGAATTTACAATCACACAAGTAGTAACAAGCTTCTAAGATAATAGAGACCATAAGTGGTAACATTGGATAAGGTAACAGATACCTTAGCCACTCAAGCTCGACGAAGAATGTGGAGAGAAGTTTGTATTGATCGCTCTCCATTCTTTTTAATGTTTGTGTTAAATAACGATGACATTCCTTGCCCTAGTAGTAGTTAGTTTTTGCTTGGGGTTGAGGGAGTGGTCATCTCCGAGTCCTGTCATATGTCTATACCTTGTGTTTTCTTTTAAGTTGGTATAATCTTTTTCTGCCCTTTTCTGTTTTGACTTTCTGCCTTCTATAAAAGCTAACTCTATTTTCAGATATATAAAAAAGATAATAGAGACCCAGGTCCGAATTGACTATGCATATTGCAACCCGTATATAAATTGGTTTTCTTGCCTTGGCCACCATCTAGCCCTTATTTTCGTTGCCAACATATGGAGATCCGAAATGATCATAATGCTAGCCAGTTGCACAAACTAATAAGCATGGATAGGGAAAGTGGTCATGACTCATGTCAGGCAATGAGGTGCTTAAAAAGTCATTTAACCTTCTTGGATGCATTTGAACAAATTAATGCAACTATTTAAAATTAGAGTTACTTGTGACAAATGAGCTATGTTTTGTCATACGTCATGTGTATTTAATAATAAAAAAAATTCTCTACAGAAAAAGAATAAAAAATAAAATCTATTAAAAATAAAAGGCTTATTACTCAAAATATTCTCCGAATTAGATAATAATTCTCAATTTGCTCCTCAAACACTAAATCGTAACAATTCTCCCTAAACTCCCATTTTCTCACGCATGTTCCACCAAAAGTTACACTTTATTACTAACATTGTTTAGAAGGCTTACGTAGTAGTAAGAGATTGGATGTTTAATTATTTTGTAGAAAAATATTAAAATGATATATTAAAAAAATCGAAGAAGAAGATGATGAGCAATAACTGTGAGTTGCTCAACCCATTCGCAAACCTCGAAAGATGAGCAATAACTGTGAGTTGCTCAACCCATTCCCAAACCTCGAAATCCAATCTAGGTTTCTCTCCGCCATCATTATCATTAACCCATGAACCCCAAATCCACCACCGTACCATCATCATCTTCATCATCATCCCAGCTAGTGACTACAGCATAACTCTTTATCTATTAAAGTCTAGCTAGATCTGTACCGCCTTTGTTTTTCTCTATTTTTGTTGGACAACAAAAGTTAACTCCACAAGAGGGAGACAACCCTTCAACAAGGCTCCCAACTCCCTAATCCCGAACTTGACTACAAACAGTGAAGCATCTGCTTGTTCATCATGAACCCACTCATCAACTATGATATTACCCAAAATAGCTGGGATCAACATCTTGTAAGATGATATAGCAAAATGGAAGAGATGAAAGTCAAATCTTGAGTGGGAAGATGCAAATATTTCCACACTCTCATAGCCAACATAAATGTTTTTTTACAGAAAGCTGAATGCGATTAGATAACAACTAGAATTCAAGTTCATATACATGCAAACCTTCAAATCATTCCCCACTTGACAAAACGCTTGAGTTGGTGCAACCACAATTGAAAATAAGCATGACCCAGATTAGAGATACATATCAAAATGGAGAATCAGGATACAAGAGCAACTGGATCATGAACCTTTAGAAGAACTAAAACCCCAGAATAAGCAAGACCCAGACTAGAGATATCAGTGAGAAGTAACTATGCAACTAAGTTGTTTGATTTACAGCACAAATTTAATTTGAATATCCAGATTGTGGAACTAAGCAAGAAGATAAGTGAAACGAAGTTGGGTATGATTGTAGAAAAGTGATTTTGCACAAGTATTATTTCTCATTGAAATCGGAATATAAATAGGGTTACAAGTTTCCTCGCTCAACAAGGTTTCCTAAAAGTTAGGAGAGTACAAGATAACTACCAACTACAGATCTAACTAATCCGATATAATCTACATTCCTAATCAAATACAAAGATTTTCTAACACTCCCCCTCTAGTTGGAAAGTGTACATCAAGCACTCCCAACTTTCTTAACAAAGTCGAGGGCTTGTCTTTACTGAGTGGCTTGGTGAACAAGTCAGCGAGCTGCTCAGAAGAACCTATATTCCTAGTGGTGATAGTTCCATCCATCACTTTTTCCCAAATAAAATGGCAATCCATTTTGATGTGTCGAGTACGTCCATGGAAAACTGGATTTGCTGCTATGTGCAGTGCTGTCTTATAGTCACAAAACATCAATGACGCACCCTTATGAGCAGAGGCGGACCCAGCAAGGGGCAAGAAGGGTCACTTGACCCTCCGGCAGCCGAAATACCTTTCACGTAGGCAAGATCTTGACCCTTTCCTTCTCTCAATTGCACCTGGGAATGGTGCATATCACCAGTTCGTTAAAATGCATATGAGGGAGGCGTTCTCATCTTTTAATTTTTTTAAATTATACTAAAAGGGCACCATTTAATTATGTAATAATGATAATAAAAAGATGGGCAATCCAATCCCATCATAACACCTACAAATTGGATGACCGATATGAAATCAACACAGGAGCAGGCAAGCAGCCATTTTCTGCATCTCTTCCTAGCGATATTGTCGCACCAAATCCGCTTTCTGAACCTCCAATTCCCAAATGTCATCACGAGCTTTCTCCTTGTCTTTGAATATTTTTTGGTTTCTCTCGGAGTAAGCGACACTGTTCTATTTCCTTTTCTTTCTTGATATATTTCCCCATTTTCTCTTTGCTAAACTCCGTTGCTGGAAGCTTCTCAAACTTGCAATTTCAAGTGGATTGCTTTTATTGCTTTGTGCTCAAATTTGGGTAAGTTTTAGATCTGAGTTGGATTGGAGAAAGAGACGTTTTTCATTCATGGGCCTAAGATGAAATTGATGAATGCGGAAAAAATAATGAAAATTGTGAGCTTATAAAACTAAAGAGAATAAAAAAAAGGCATGTATATAGTATATATCTGTTATATAGTGCGTGTGTATTTGAAGTGTTTAGGTGTTTGAGAGTTGTTGTTCGAAGTGTTATTTGAAGCATTTAGGTGTTTAGGTGTTTGTGAATTATTTGAAGCATTTAGGTGTTTAGCCAAATTATGTTATTTTAAGCATTTAGGTGTTTAGGTGTTTGTGAATTATGGTATTTGGAAAATCGCTAAAACCATTGTGTTTTTTCCTAGCGGTGAACCTTTAGGTTTAGAATCTAGATCACCAAGAGACCAATTTAATTTAGCAACCAGTCTATTGACTCATAATCTAATTCAATAAAAACTAAATAGTTCAAACTTCAAACTAATAAGAGCATCTCTATAAACGACTTTTATTTTTTAGTTAGTTTCAACTAGAAAGATTTACAGTTATTTTTTAGATTTTCGTGGTTGAAAATATACTTTAGAATATTCTCTTAAATTTGAGCTAAGAATTCATTTAGTTAGCTCAATCCAAGGCACTTTAGTAAATTTTAGCTACATTTTGGCTAAAAATTATAGCACATTTTGAACATCTAACTAGCATCTCTAAAAACGACTTTTATTTTTAAGTTAGTTTCAACTAGAAAGATTTACGGTTATTTTTCAGACTTTCGTGGTTGAAAATATATCTTAGAACATTCTCTTAAATTAGAGCTAAGAATTCATTTAGTTAGCTCAATCCAAGGCACTTTAGTAAATTTTAGCTAAAATTTGGCTAAAAATTATAGCACATTTTGAACATCTAACTAGCATACATTTTGTTCTTCATATATTGACCCTCCCAGAAAAAATTTCTGCGTCCGCCACTGCTTATGAGGCAGATATAAGTCTTCTAATAGAAAACACAACCACATAATCTCACAAGATATCCCAGCCATTGATATGTACTCGGCTTCTGCCGAAGATCTTGATACTGTTTTTTGTTATTTTGTTCACCACAAAATCAAGGATGTTCCCAAGAACACACAATAACCTGAGTAGATCGACGAGTCATAGGACAACCAGCCCAATCAGAATCACAATAAGTGACCATTTTCAATTCATAATTAGATGAATAGAACAACCGTTGTCCAGACTTGTTCTTCAAATACCGCACCAATCTTAGGGCGGCATCCATGTACGGCTATGATGGCTCATGCATAAAATGACTCAACACATGCATTGAATATGTAATGTCGGGTCTAGTAATTGTTAAATAGATCAATCATCCCTCCAACCTTCGATGCTTCGCCGGATCTTTAAGGATGTCACCTTTGTTTGAAAGTTTTTCTTCCTCAATGGAAAAGTCGATGGGTCGAGCACCAAGGAACCTGCAATCCTTGATGATCTCAAGAGCATATTTACATTGTGAAACGTTAATGCCTTTTCTTGAGTGAGAAACCTCAATTCCCAAGAAGTACTTCAAATCCCCAAGATCCTTCAAACAAAATCGAGCATGGAGAAATTGCTTGAGAGCATCGATAGCATCCGGATCATTCCCTAAAACTAGACAATCATCAACATATATCAATAATGCAGTGAAAGATGTACCTCCCTTAAGAGTGAAAAGTGAATAATCAACCTTTTGTTAAATGAAGCCCTCTTCCGAAATTGCTTCTGTGAATCTGGAAAACCATTCCTGAAAGGCTTGGTTAAGTCCATATAGTGACTTATAAAGGCGACAAACAAAGTTCTCTCCCTGTCGCTAAAGTCCAGGAGGAGGTGACATGTATAATTCCTTGTCCAAGTTACCATGTAAGAAGGCGTTGTGAATTTCCATTTGGTGGATGGACTAGTGTTGGGCAATGGTAATGGCAAGGAGGCATCAGACAGTGACCATTTTTTTCTTAGGAAAAAAATCTCATGATAATTGACGCCCTCAGCTTGAGTAAATCCTTTGGCTACCAAATGTGCCTTGAATCGTTCAATGGAACCATCCACTTATAGACCTATTTACAGGAAATGAGACGTTTTCCAGGTGGGAGGGGATTCATGGTTCGTGTATTGTTGATGGCAAGAGCTTCAAGTTCAAAATCCATGGGTTGTTGCCAGTTGGGGTCTTGGGATGCTTCTGCAAAAGAAGAGGGCTCGATATCTCGATTCATTTGAGCGACATAGGTGAGATGTGTTTGTGAATAACGATGATAGGAGATTCAGTTACACAATGGATAACGTGTACCTTTGGAGGAACATGGAAATGAAGACAATGAATGTGTGCAAATGGGCATTATCACATGCGAACAAACATAGTCCTTCAGGTAGACATTGGGCTCCTTTATACATTTGGAATGGTGAAGAAGGGCAGGGGATAAGGGGTCTGGAGCAGTAGGAAGAGGGAGGGTAGAGTCAATGGGAAGGGAAGGAGTTTTGGTGAGAGGGGGTTTTGTGGAGATAGTATCATGGGCAGAATCATGGAAAGGTGGGTGGGCTCAATAAAAAGGGTCAAAGGGGCTCGGGGAGCCTGCAGCAGTGGTTGGAGGTGGCCAGCCTAAATCTAAAAATAGAGGAAGGGTTGAGAACGAGTCATCGGGAGGGTCAGAATGAGTGGAATAAGGAAAAGAATCCTCATGGAAGATGACGTCCTGATTAGAAAAACTTTGTGATCTTGGAGATTGTACAACCTATACGCCTTTTGAATGAGTAGATTGTAACGATCTAGATCACGAGAAAATGAAAATTCGGGAAAATTTGGAGTCAAAGGACAATTTTTCCCTAAAAAAAGTCAAAGTGCTGACTTTTTTCTATGAATCTCTTTTAACATATCCGGAAGACCGTTACGAAGGTCTCGGAATCCTGAGTTCATAGACAGACGGTATGCCAAAATCGGAGATTGTTTGAGGTAATTTAGGGCCAAGAACCTTTAGGGGAATTTTGGTAAGTTTGCCACCAACGACATTTTAATCATTTTTCACAATCACCAATTAAGTGCTGCCAAGTGTCATGATCTGAAGAAGTCTAAATTTCTCCTCCACCGACTTATCACTCTTTTTATATGTGTTGGGGGTGCTTGTGTGAGTTTCAGTGGGCATGAACTGAAAACCCACAAAAGCTATGTATGGCCTTAATCCGTGATAAAAGAGAGACGAGAAAGAGTGAAAGTGATGCAGGAGAGAACAAGAGAAGGAAAAAGGGCTGAGAAATAGGCCTGAGAAGAAAAGAAGAACTCCCTAGACACGTGAGGTCACCATGAACCCGAAGCCCCACGATGGGTTCATAAATATGAACCCTTGTTTAAGGTCTGGTAGCTTGATAACGAGGATTCTAACATATTTATGGGAGCTTCGGGGTTGATCTGGACCTGAAAATAAGGGCTTTGGACGCAGAAAAACCTCCTAGAATGAAGGTCAAAACTTGGCTGAAAATGAAGGTGAGATATCTCGATTATTTCCTTGGGTTTTCATTGTTTTGAAGTCATAGATCCAATCTAGAAGTATTTTAGAGTATAGTGGCCAAATCATGGATGAAAAGGACGAGCCTGCCCTCGTCATATCATATCCGGGTCTTTAAACCCAATCACCAGATCCAGCAAATCCAATCCAAAACCATTTGAAAACCATTTTCCATTTCTGAATCCGAATCCGCAATCTCATCAGGATCCCGAATCTAAACCCAGTATCATATCCATCATCCATTTCCAAATCCGATTCTGAAACCATCATTCCGTAAGCTAGCATCCAGAATAACCATTCTGAACCCAAACCCAGAAATCCACTTTCAAGTTCCAAATCGAATCCCGAATCGTCATCCGGAAATCCGATTCAAAACCCCGAAATCTAGTTCTTTAAAACCACTTTTATGAAATGGGCCTCTAGGCCCGAAGTTGCTTTCCCGAAATCCATTTCAAAGCATTGAAATCAAATCATATTTCAAATCCCGAAATCAAAACATTTAAACCATGGTCAAATCACCACATCGATCGAAATTTTGTAAAACATGAAATTCCGTAAATACCCGAAAATTGTGCCAAAACCGTAAACCATCAAAGTCATAAATCAAATCATAGAATCACATATAGAAAATATATAAAACATATATCCATGCATCATAAGTTAGAAAGCAAAGTCCACTCACAAACCATTTCGCCGTTACCTCGATAGGCGCTCACTTATGCCGTTTCCGGCCGATCTACTATCACCGACTTTCCCGAACCTGTCCAAATCCGATAAATAGGTCACTAACTACTTCATAAGGGTCATACTAGAGCCCCGTAATTTTCCCAAATTTTTAACTATTTTTAACCGAGGCATAAAAGCTTCGGACATCCCGAAATATATCGAGACGATGTCCGATCGACTCGAAACCAGTGCCAAAATGTTCGTTACATCGAATACTTTAAAAGTCGTGTTGGAACAATCTTCAAAATCCGTGCCACGCGCCCTCACACGACACCCAAAGGGGCTGCGCGTGGGAGCCACGCGCTGGTACTATTCATCATCGTCTACCTTTAGTCAGACCGGTTCAAACCGGTCCAGATCTGCCCGGTCCAACTGAACCGGCAGTCACGGGTTTCCTTCATTTTCGAACTATTTCCAATCCTACCATGTTCTACAACTTCGTCTAGGTCTCATTAATCTTCTTACAACTTCAGAACTAAGAATTAAGAACCAAAGGTTACCTTCTCGTATCGATGAAAAACTAGCTACTTCTATTTCATCTGGTTCCTCAATTCCGGCTACTACTGTCCTTGATTTTGATCCCAAACAATCTCTGGAACCTCAAGAAATAATATTCGATCGTTGAAACCACAAAACAAACGTTAAATCTCAAATCACTATATTTGAACTTAAACTGAAATTCTCGAGACTTTGCCTTACCTCCACCGTGACCTCCACCGTGCTCACTCACGTCCAAAGGTCGATTCTGCTCACTAAACACCACCACAGACCAGGGTTTTAGATGGGTTTGATCGATTTCGGTCCATAGCCATTCACGGCTTCCTTCCCTGTTTTCTGGGTTTCCCTCACTACTCACCCACTACTCGACTCCCTCTAAACTTAGACAACAGTCACGATCACCAGAGTAGCTACCTGTGTTTCACCTCTCTCACAAACACACGCTAAACCTCTCACTCACTTGGTCACAGAGCACGATTAATCATCAGCCTTCCCCTACTTTTTGTGCTTAGTCACGTCTCACACACACTCTACACTAAGTTCCTTCTTAGACATACTCACAATGGTCACAACCAACCCCCGATCTCTCACTCAACCATAATGAACTAACAACCACGACACACACACTGAAATGGTCGATTTGCTCTCTGTCCCTGTTTTCTCTCTTTAAACGTTTTCAACCGTTTAAAACAAACACAACCATGAGAATTGGCTAGAAGCCACTGGAGGCTGGCCAAGTGTCCTCCAGCTAGTGGTTCAGCCAAAAAAAATATCCAATTACTCAGGCCCAATTGTCCCTATCCGATTGCTCACAATATTTAAACTGCCAAAAGACCATTTTGCCCCTTATTATCCAAATTACCATTTTACCCCTCGTATACCTAAACCCGTAATTTAATCGTCCGACGTCCGATGATGGTGTGCCGCATGTCATTGCACTCAGGGGATCGAGACCTTCCTAACGATCCTCGAGATGCGTTAGAAATACTTGTCGTTTGAAAAGTCAACAAATGACCTTTATTCAACAAAATTACCAAAGCACTCTTGAACTTCCAAACGTCATAACTTTTTCCTCTCATGTCGGAATCGGATGTGCCACCTGTCTATGAACTCGTGACGTCCCAAACTATGTCACGGTCATCAGTCAAAGTCCATTTGACAGCCCGTATGAAAAGTTAACATTTTTCCCATTTCAGGGGCAAAATCGTCATTTCACACCGTCTGTCCGAAATTAACCAACTAATCACTAATTAACTTCACTAATCCATCGTTAACAACTAATCTAATCCTGATTTCTTGGATGGGTCGTTTCAATTTACCCCCCTTTAAGAATTTCACCCCCGAAATTCCAGATCTCGTACTTCCGTAACTAACTGGTCTCACACCTGGGTCTTCTACCCGGTGTCCAGCACCTACCAATCCAAAGTATCGTGACCGTGCCCAAACTGTCACCACATCTTACCCACTGAATGAACTCAACCAACTTTTAGTTCATCGGGAGATCGTCCCAACCGCACTGGGGTCATCACAAATCCATCTCGTTCCCGCGATATTCCCAACACCACACCAGCCGACACTCACGGCTTAACTATCTCTAGGTAAGCACCACTGCTATCAGGTTCAACACTTCTGACTCCCTTCGAGTCGAGCGTACCTCGTACCAACTTCTCAGCACATCTTGTGAGTCTGCCGTCAACAAACACAAGTTCAAGTACACCCATTCACAAGACGGCATCTACTAGTCTCGGTACTTCTATGCATCAAGATGCGTACAATATTCCATATTACTTCCATCAGCTATCCACGCCGACCTCACCGGAGTCACAACGTACTCATCCAAACCCCTAATTCAGCCAATCATCTCACTAGTGGTTTCACTAACCACTAACACAATCAACCGGTGAAAACACCATCCACATTTTGTTTTATCTCTGAGTGGACCCTAATATAAACCGGTTTAACAGTGATCAACATCTCAAAGTCATGGTCCCACCAGGCACTCATGGCTCGGAGCATCCAGCTCAAACCAACACTAAAACCTGAAATAACCAATCAACCACTCGGAATCACCCTGATTTGACCCATACACTCCGTCTAAAATTCATCACATACCTCGACACTCAGCCGATTACCAACACTTCTATCAGAACATCACCACTGCAGAACCAGTACGTACATTTTTCAAGTACATGCACTAAGTACCACCAACCAGAACCACGGTGCATACCACCAACCACACGCAAGGACAGCCCTATGAACCTTGAATGAAACAAAGATATTTTAGAATACCTCAAATACAGCTCGTAGAGTATATCCTCACGTACTTCCGACATCATCTTACAGTACGTCCACTACTCAACCACAGCGGCATCAGCCACACACTACGATATCCAAAGTCCAACCAACAACACCACAGTGTACCCGTCACCCTCCAGTAAAATCTCCAGGGCACACAAACTTCCTCACACCTATACTGATTAACACCTGCCTACCAGCCAGTCACGTTTTACTTCTATAGTGTGTCAATCCAATCCTACCGCTAGGCTGAACTACCCGTCATCTGTGAAAGTCCAACTCAAATCCCTTCCAAATCTCCCAATCTCCTGGGTCTCCCGACCAATATGAAATCCACTCATAATCTCAACCACGTACACAGGGCAGACCCAGCACAAGATCCAAGTCCAAAACTCATATGTCTGCGAGACAGATCACACATGTCCTGCAAAATTCCATGGTGGTCAAGCTATCCAACTTGTGTCTCCTAGGCGATCCTCCTGCTCTACAGCTACTTAACCCTGTAAAAAACAATCCAATCTCGATCCACACACTCCTAAGTGGATCCTATTGACTAAGTTTCCAACAACTGCATCAAATCCAATCGATCTTATATACCACACGTCTAGATTGTGGGTTCTCTTCAATAACCTCATATCGATCAGTTACAGCCACTCCTTTTCCATTTCCTTCCGTCATCCACCAACGCAACTCTCTATGGTCCACAACTAGGAAATCACAAGTCATCCTGCCTTAATCCAACTTAACACAATCCTACGGCACTCGCCGCACAGGCCACTTCCGGCGTTACCAAGTACTCTTTCTACTCCCGAACACATCCACCCGTGTCCAAGACCAAGTGGGGGTCACACTTCCTGAAGTTCCTTTAATGAATCCCCAAATCAACTCTAAAACATCTAACACCGTCTACACATCTCAACATCTAAACTACGACAGCTCCTGATTCCGAGATTCTAACCATGTTGGAAGTATATCCACCTCTTCCAACCATGGAACTCAATCTGAAACACGAATACCACCATTGAACCAACCGTCTAAACGTCAACTCTGCTACACTTAGGCGATCCACGACTCCTACAGATCACATCCAAGTGTCTGTAACTAAACTATCTCACAAACCAACTCACATGTCGGTTAACACCGTATATGCACATCTAGAAGGATGTCAATCATCACTCCTTTTGATGATCGTGTCTCAACTTTTCTGAGGTTCAACTCCAAGCACCTGCTAGAATACGAGTCACCAACTCTCGGAATCCTTAATCCTCAATCACTAACCTCAGACTCCCCAAGTACTACCCTCGAAGTCGCCACTCACTAAGTGCCAACCTTGGTACCGGCTGACAGATGCCATCATGTCAGGGGAAAGTCTACTAAAACCAACCTCACGAGCGGTCAACCCCGACCATACAACCCTAGCCTGTGCCAGCACAAAGCGTAAGTCCAACGCGCTTCCCGTGGGCTACTCAACTAACGGCATCCTGTCTGTTCGTCCCAAAACATGACCTACCAATGGTCATCAAATCCCCCAGCTCGATTAGTGGTTCCTTCTAGACACCGTCGCCTCACAACTGGCCACAACCTTAACGCACGATGTGCCCGTTATACCATTTACAAGCATCCCAACTCGTGGCACATCAGTCTGATCTAGTGCTCAAAGTACACCAGTCCCGAACCTCCGCTCTTACAGAGCCAAAACCTTAATCTACACTCAAGTCGGGGAAACTGACATCCCTCGTAATCCCCAACTCTGAACAACTCAACGCTCAACCAACGCCGTAATCTTACTGAACTCGTCCAGGGTCGTTCACCTATCGTTCACTACCTCGGCTGCACCTAGTAGTACCATCTCCAATCCGGCCATCAATCGGCCTAACCACAAACCCCAACCTCACGGTTTCCAGACTCAGCTCTTACTCTGGGGTTTCTCAAATCATTCACGTCATACGGGTTATCCAAACCCGTATATACTGTTGGTTCACTACGACCTTACCACTCGGGTCTTTATACCCGACTAAGACCATTCCTCATCGTAACTCTACACACCAACATCAACTAGTATCCATTACTAGGGGGAAATCCCTCTAATCTCAAAGTAATTCCTAAACCCTGCCTCTCAAGATATCCAGCTACTCGTAGTTGTACTAGTCTAAGCTTGAACAATCTGACCAAATGGTCATAAGTCCATACTGTCATCATCCAAACACCATCCGGCCCAACAGGACACCGTCATCCGGCCTCCGCGGCCCACGTATCTCACTAGCTCAAAGGCTACACTCGGGCCCCACAGGCCGACCAACCTCCTCTTCAATAGCTCACCGGCTACCATCCAGGTTAATCCCGCTGGCGAATCTTCGACCCTATGGCCCAACCATCAAGCATAACCAGCGTCAACGCACTAACCATTCCGGCCCTAAGCCGACGTACGTCATACCTCGTACCGCGTATCGAGCGACTATCATTCTGACACTAACAATCGTTGCTAACTAACCACAACGAACGTACAATCACTATCGCATCCAGGTTGCTGACAGGCTGTTCTGCGTCGAGACATCACAACCACAGTAGCATCACACCACCCAAGTCATCGAACCAAAGACTCTAGGAACCAAACCTCGCGCAGAACACACGAAACCGGCTCTAACACCAGTTTGACAGGACCCGCCCCCAATCCCTCTGGATTAAGGGCTAAATCCTGCTCCTGTCTAACATACGCGTGACACGAAGGCTAAATTGACGTCCAACCTCCATGTGACACGTAAGTCGAACAAGGGAAACTCGATCCGATCGTCCAATAGCTTTCGGCCTTCCCAGAGTGCATAGAAAACTACTTTGGATCTCGTGTGTGATGTCTCCCTCTCTCTCTACCAACAGCCCGCACCGCTACAACCTGGAGGGTATCAAAAACACAAAAAACTGTGAGTGGACAAAAATAAAGTATAAGTTCAAGAATAGTTATCAGAAAACACAATTACATTTATACCCTCCATTTAAAAACCAATGCATGCATATCAAACCATTCCATAAAACCATTTTATACTCAAGTTATTCAACCATTAAGAAAACCGAATTAATTTCCTTTTCTCAAATCCTGGGCCTTAGCCCAAAACCATCGAAACCGTATCATCCGGGCATAGCCCAAAACATCGGAAGACCATTATTAAAAACCATCATCATCAAGTCTCAGTGAAAACCAAAACACATTTGAAACCACAATTCCATCCATCGAACCTGCTGGATCTATCCGAGTCTTTAAACTCCTGAGTCTTTAAACTCAATCGAGGCCTCAATATAATCTGAGTCTTTAAACTACCGAGTCTTTAAACTCAATAGGCCTACGGGGGAATTATCAATATCCGAGTCTTTAAACTCCCGAGTCTTTAAACTCAATCCAGGCCTCAATATAATCCGTGTCTTTAAACTACCGAGTCTTTAAACTCAATAGGCCTACGGGGGAAATATCAATATCCGAGTCTTTAAACTCAATCCGGGTCTTTAAACCCAATCCGGGCCCGCCCCCGTCATATCATATCCGGGTCTTTAAACCCAATCACCGGATCCAGCAAATCCAATCCAAAACCATTTGAAAACCATTTTCCATTTCCAAATCCAAATAGCAATCTCATCAGGATCCCGTATCCAAACCCAGTATCATATCCATCATCCATTTCCAAATTCGAGTCTGAAACCATCATTCCGTAAACTAGCATCCAGAATAACCATTCCGAACCCAAACCCAGAAATCCACTTTCAAGTTCCAAATCGAATCCTGAATCGTCATCCGGAAATCCGATTCAAAAACCCGAAATCTCGTTCTTTAAAACCACTTTTATGAACTGGGCCTCAAAGCCCGAAGCTACTTTCTCGAAATCCATTTCAAAGCATTGAAATCAAATCATATTTCAAATCCCGAAATCAAAACATTTAAACCATGGTCAAATCACCACATCGATCAAAATTTCGTAAAACGTGAAATTCCGTAAATACCTCGAAAATCATTCCAAAACCGTAAACCATCAAAGTCATAAATCAAATCGTAGAATCACGTATAGAAAACATATAAAACATATATGTATGCATCATAAGTTAGAAAACAAAGTCCACTCAAACCATTTCGCTGCTGCCTCGATACACACACACTTATGTCGTTTCCGGCCGATCCACTATCACTGGCATTCCCGAACCTGTCCAAATCCCATAAATAGGTCACTAACTACTTCATAAGGGTCATATTAGAGCCCCGTAATTTTCCCAAATTTTTAACTAATTTTAACCGAGGCCTACAACGTTCAGACATCTCAAAATATATCGAGACGATGTCCGATCGACTCGTAAAAAGTGCCAAAATATTTGTTGCATCGAATAATTTAAAAGATGTGTTGGAATCATCTTCAAAATCCTTGCCACGTGCCCTCACGCGCCACCCAAAGGGGCTGAACGTAGGAGCCACGCGCCGATACTATTCATCGTCGTCTACTTTCACTCAGACCCGCCCAGTCCAACTGAACCGGCGGTCACGGTTTTCCTTCATTTTCAAACTATTTCCAATTCTACCAGGTTCTACAGCTTCGTCTAGGCCTCATTAATCTTCTTACAACTTCAGAACTAAAAATTAAGAACCAAAGGTTACCTTCCCGAATCGATGAAAAACTAGCTACTGCTCCTTCATCTGGTTCCTTGATTCCGGCTACTACTGTCCTTGATTTTGATCCCAAACAATCTCTGGAACCTCAAGAAATAATATTCGATCATTGAAACCACAAAACAAACGTTACATCTCAAATCACCATATTTGAACTTAAACTGAAATTCTCGAGACTCTGCCTTACCTCCACCGTGACCTCCATCGTGCTCACTCACGTCCAAAGGTCGATTCTGCTCACTGAACACCACCGTAGACCAGGGTTTTAGATGGGTTTGATCAATTTCGGTCCATAGCCATTCACGGCTTCCTTCCCTGTTTTCTGGGTTTCCCTTACTACTCACCCACTACTCGACTCCCTCTAAACTTAGACAACAGTCACGGTCACCAGAGTAGCTACCTGTGTTTCACCTCTCTCACAAACACACGCTAAACCTCTCACTCACCTGGTCACAGAGCATGATTAAATCATCAGCCTTCCCCTGTTTTCTGTGCTTAGTCACGTCTCACACACACTCTACACTAAGTTCATCCTTAGACACACTCACAATGGTCACAACCAACCCTTGATCTCTCACTCAACCATAATGAACTCACAACCACGACTTACACATTGAAATGGTCGATTTGCTCTCTGTCTCTATTTTCTCTCTTTAAACGATTTTAGTCGTTTAAAACAAACACAACCGTGAGAATTGGCTAGAAGCCACTGGAGGCTGGCCAGGTGTCCTCCAGCCAGTCGTTCAGCAAAACAAAATATCCAATTACTCAGGCCCAAGTGTCCCTATCCGATTGCTGACAATATTTAATCTGCCAAAAGACCATTTTGCCCCTTATTGTCCAAATTACCATTTTACCCCCGTATACCTAAACCCGTAATTTAATCATCCGACGTCCGATGATGGCGTGCCGCCTGTCGTTGTTTCCAAGGGATCGAGACCTTCCTAACGGTCCTCAAGATGCGTGAGAAATACTTGTCATTTGAAAAGTCAACAAATGACCTTTATTCAACAAAATTACCAAAGTACCCTTGAACTTCTGAACGTCATAACTTTTTCCTCACATGTCGGAATCGGACGTGCCACTTGTCTATGAACTCGTGATGTCCCGAACTACGTCACGGTCATAGGTCAAAGTCTATTTGACCGCCCGAACGAAAAGTCAACATTTTTGTCCATTCCAAGGACAAAATCGTCATTTTGCACCGTCCGTCCGAAATCAACCAACTAATCACCAATTAACTTCACTAATCCGTCGTTAACAACTAATCTAATCTCGATTTCTGTGACGGGTTGTTACATAAGATATTGTGATATTGGAGTCTTGGTGATATTCCTATGATTTTTGGATGGATTTTATGGAAGTTTCAATGGCACGTTTTACAGAGTTTGGATTTAATTGTGGTTTTGTGCTTAGGCCTGGGATTTGGGATTATGATTTTGAGTTGTGATATGGATATGTGGTTTCTCGGTATTTATGATGATTGTGGATAACCCACCTCAAGATGTCTGATTGGTTGGAGGGTTTCGGACGTTGAGGTAATACGTTGTAGTTCCCAAGACAAAAAATGTGATGGATAGTCTCGGACGTCGAGGTAAAACTCTGTAGTTCCTGAGACTTGTGAGCAGTTTCAAACGACGAGGTAATGCTCCATAGTTCCTGAGACTGGGACCGTGACTCAGACGTCGAGGTAATGCTTCATATTTCCTAAGCCATTTCACACTCGGACGTCGAGCCTGGGGCTCCGTAGTTCCCAAGTGATATTAGTCTACCGATAGTGAACATTTTATATGGTGATTCAACTTGTAGGCATTGAGGATGGGTCAGCCTATATGGTATGGTTATGCAGTAGTATGATCTTCTATGTGTTGGTAAATCAATATGGGTGGTACACTATGTTTGTTGTGTATGTGCTTTGGCTTGTTCGTATATGCATTGGTATTTTGATATGAGTTTATGTTGGATAGGTTTCTGAAAGTATTGGATTTTTGTGACGCCCCAAAAATTCGAAAAATGGAATTTTGGGAATTGTAGAAGGAAAATGACGGTTTTACCCCTGTGAATGTAGTGGTCAAAGTTTAGTTTTTAATTGGAATACTTTTGGCATATTTTTTGAGGACCGTGATAACGCTCAAACTACGCATTAAATTAAACACGTAATTTGAGTATTATGGAATTTAAACCCTTTTTGTGTTGTTGTAGTATTGGTAAATAGGGATCGTTCTTAACCGGAGAAATTAAGGAACATTAATAATGTGTTAGTGAGAAAGAATAATGAATAATCAAAGAATAAAATAATAAATGAATAAAAGAATAAAGAATAAATGAATAAATGAATTAATGAATTAAAGAATTAAAAATAAAAAATAAAGAATAAAGAATAAAGAATAAAGCATAAAGAATAAAGAATAAAAGAATGAAATGGAGGGTTTTGAAAGATTGTAATCTGAACTAAATTTTAACCAAACTAAGAATTAAATTCAAATTAATAATTGCATTATTTAAAACTACTCCTAAAATAAATTTCCTTTAAATACAATTTTTACCAACACTCTGACATACTTATATTGAACAAATCACGAAATCCTACCTTCGTCATCTCCATTACATGCATATATTTTTCATATTATAAATGCACCAAACAGCGGATTATTACCTACAATATGATCTACCGTAAGTTTATGATTTAATACACCGATAGCGGCCGACATTAAAATCTCTTCAATCAAATGCTAAGTGCACTGACAACGGCTGATACTTAGCATCAAATCGAAGTATAAAGCACTAAAACATATGAAGTAAAATAAATTTAGAAAGTAAAACACATGGAGATTGTATTCATACTTATAAATGTTAGAAAGAAAATACCCACACATATATGGAATTATAAGTAAAACTAAAACTAAAACAATAACAAGAATTTAAGTAGAAAAATATGGTTTTTCACAAGAATCATCGAACAGAGGCATGAAACTTGTGAAGATGGAAGAAAAAATACGAGGAATGCGTTCTTAAAAACTCTTGAATTGCCTTAGAATTATCTAGCCTTAGGTTTTTCTTAAGGAAGGTATAAAAATGTAATTAAAGAGAAGTTTAAGAAATTCTAAGAACAAAATAAAGAAAATGAAACTAAATTAACTAATTAAAAGAAGTTACAAATGATCCCAAAATAAATCTACAAAATAAAAAGAAGAAGAAATAAAAGAAGATAGAAAATAGAGAGAAAAATTACACAAAAGGGGACCTCTAACAATTGAAATGGCCTCCCTATTTATAGAGGGAGTGCCACAAATATTCAAATAAAAATACAAAAATAAAATAAAAATGAAATGATGAACAATGATGAAAAATAATGATTTTTAGGTTGAAATTATGAGCAAAGGGGAGCAGGTTGGAGTGGGTTTTGTACAGAAAATGGGCTGATACAAGTGCAGGCGGGTTGGTGAGGGGTGCAGTGGGCCAGGCACTGCAAAGGAATGGGCCGAGCAGGTGGGTTGCAGCGTGAAATGAGCTGGAGAAGGTCAGGTATGTGTTTCAGCGCACGCAAGTTGAAACAGGTGAATAAAGTCGGCGGGAGCTCGTTGATCTGGGGGAAGTTGGCTCGGCAGATTCTAGATGATAGGAGGAAGCCTTGCTAGACATACGCGCGCCGAACCGTTGATGCTGAATTCGGTAGACGCGCTCCGACGGAATGATTGGGCTTGTGCTGGGCTTGGACTTTGGTTGGGTTCGCTGGGCTTGGACTTTCTAGGCCTTAGGTTGTGCAGATTGGGTTTGTGGGCTGCGCAGGTTGGGCTGCAAACTTGGATTGGGCTTCTGCAAAAGAATTATTAATTTTTAAAATGGATTTATATAATATGATCGAATTTCGACCATAATTTCGCCGTTTGAACTCCGATCAAGACGATTATTTTGTTAAACGCTCCAAATTTCAAACTTTATTTATTTCTACAAAAATCCCACAAAATATATTATTTTATCCAATTTTTTTTTATTTTAATATTAAAAGTCAAGTATAAAGGGTATAAAATAATATAAAATAATGCTTAATTGAAGACCTATCAGACCGTTGTGTAGGTCTCGGAACTCTGAGTCCGTAGACAGGTGGCACACTGAAATCGGAGTTCGGACGTGACTGTTACGGGTAAAAAATAGATAGGGGTATTTTAGTAATTATGTAAGGAAAGGGCAAAATGGTCTTTAGTTGGTTTTTTATGAGTCTTTATGGATTATGTAGTCTGGTGACATCTAGCACCATGAAAAGGAGATTGGTGGCGAAACCTGTCATTTCCTTGTATGTGCTGGCTGTGTTGAAGTCGTGCAACAAAACGACAAAAAAAAAATCAATCTTGGTCTTCATTGGAACTTCATAGCAACCATTGAGAGACACAGAGTGACTAGGAACTAGTGAGACAATTTAAGAGAGAAAAACGAGTGGAAATGAAAGAAAAGACTGAAGAAAACATACCTGGAACCCGAAACCCAATTGAGAGGATATTCGAAATTTCAGAAAAATTGAACCTTGGAATTGGACTCGAATTGATGCAATTGAACTTAGGTTATTGTTTCTGAGATCCTTTCGAACCAAACCATCTCAAAATCGAAGGAAATCGATGAAGAACATACCCAGAATAGGACCTGTGATACCTTTGAATTTTCGAGCTTGTGTTGGATCGTTTTGAGGTAAGGATTCCTGAAATTAAGGAAATTGATGTTTAATTGGGATTGATTCGATGAAATTGGGTGAAAGAATTGTGAAAATTGATTCAAAATTGAGGGAATTTAAACGGGTCGTGAAACCGGGTCGTTACTGTAGTACACTTGTCACTGTAGTAGGCGTGTGGCTTTCACGTGCAGCCGCTTACGTTGGCGCGTGGGGGCACGTGGTCACTATTTTCGATGTATGGTCAACATGACTTTTAAATTAATCAATGTAACGAAGATTTTGGCACAGGTTTTGAGTCGATCGGATACCGTTTCGATATAGTTCTGTGTATTCAAAGCGTATGTTTATGTTTTAAATATGTATTTAAATCCCGGAAAATTGGGAAATTTTAATGTGAATTATTTGGGGAGTTAGTGACCATCAATAATGATTACTGACAGGATTGGTGATTCCTAGAAATTACGGAAAAGCGAACAACTCGGGATTGAGCAGTTTGGACGATGTGTACGTGGACGTTTGTTTTATAAACTGATATGCATGCATAGTTAAATGTTTTACATGATTGATTGCATGAGTTGAGTTACAATGATTGCATGAGTTGAGTTACAATGATTGTATGATGATTTGATATGATGAGTTTCTTATTTAATGGATTCTTTAATAGGTATTGTGGGCATGTTTTACGAGAATGGTGAAAATGATGCTTTGGGCTAGGCCCGGGTTTGAAAATGATGTTTTGACTTGGATTATGAGTCAAGAATGATTTAATAGATTACTTAAATGATTTTCATATGTGAATTTACGAATTTGCGTGAAAATAGCAACTTGGGCTTAGACCCTGTTTCAGAAATGATTAAATTAATTTGGAGTCAAATGTAGTCATATGATTGAATTGATGGTTTTCAGATTTATGAAAGTATTTCTGGACACAGTTTTACGTGATTTCATGGGAAATGATTTTTTGGGCTTGAGACCTCGTTGAAATTTTTTTGACTCAAGATGTGAGTCCTAGTGAATTTGAACGAAAGATTGTGGTTTGAGAAATGATTTGATTTGGCTTTAAGTCAAAGATGGTTTTGAAACAAGGTTTTTGGATTTATGTTCAGTGTCCCCAGATCTATAATGCCTAGGAAAAAATCGAATGCGTAATTCTCGTGTTAGCTCTCAGATGCGTAATTCCCGAGACATTCCAGAACGGCCTGATGTGTAATTCCCGGAGAAACTGGATGTGTCATGCCCGGTAAGTCTGGATGTGTAATTCCCAGAAAGTCTGGACATGTAATTCCCAAGAAATACCTCAAATGTGTAATTCTTGAACTTTAAGTGTTGACTTGTGTTTGATAGTGATTTTGGATTCAGGTGTTTTATAATGATTCGTTGGAAATGGATTTCGGGAAATGTGGGCCACGAGCTTATTATGGGTTCCACGGTTTGTGATACGATATGATTTGAAATATGGTTTTTCATATGTTTTATGCTATGCATGTATGTTTTAGTTGGAGGGTAAAGAGTTCGTTTTGAAATGTATTTTCACACGATGTTATTTTTTTCCACTCACACCCATGTTTTTAATGACCCTCCAAGCCGTGGTAAGAAGATCGAGGCTGATCGAGAGGCTGAGACATGCGTGAAAATCAGTGTGGTTATCCCTTGTCTAGCAAGTGCTGAGGGTAATTTCAGTACTTCAATTGACTTATCAGACGAGAGCAGGACCGAGCACGGTCAAAGTCCATTTAGGACGGGTCTTGTCAATTTTCGTATTACTACACGTTACTTCGAGACTATTGTTTTAACTGGTAAACTAGATGCATGCATAGTTTTATAAAACATAGGGTAAATAGTATGTTTTGAATAATTTGTTTTTAAAACCTTTATGTTTTGTCGCACATTTTTTATTGGTTTTTAAAACCTCCAGGGTTGTTGCACGAGAATCGAGGCTACTTACGAAGCTGAGGAATTTATTCATGGGTAAGTAGGTGTCCCTTGTTTGACAGGGTTTCGAGGGTACATTTGGGTTTTTTTGAGTTACCTGTCAGACATGAATAGGGCCGGATATGGTTTGTTACATGTTTCCGAGATTGGGTCCGTTCAGTAGATAGCCAATGAAAGTACATTTATGAGCATGTGGGGAAAATTAGAAGAAGGAAGGACAATGGTGGCATAGACTAGGCAACCAAAAACACGAATATGGGAGTATGTGGGTGGCTTTTTGTGCAGTGTGGCATATGGGGTGTTTTGGGCGAGGAGAAAGGTAGGAATATTGTTAATGAGATAGACAAATGTGAGGATGATAAGCCTTGAATTAAGCATCATTTTATACCCTTTATACTTATCTTTTAATTTTTGAATACCAAACAATTTTAGAAAATAATATATTTTGTGGGAAGTGTGTAGAATAGGATAGAGCACGGAATTACGACATTTAGGATAAATAATCACCTTGATCGGACTTGTAACGAAAAAGTTATGATCAAATGAAAGAAACCCACCAAAAAGTAGAACTGCTTTCGGTAGGAGGCTACCGAACTAATCCTGACAGCCCAAGAACAGGTTCGGCCGCCGTTTACTGAACTAACAGTTGATGTGTTCAGAGCGCGCGTCATGAAATGCGAGTCCCCCTGTCGGCGGGCATGTACCAAATCCAGTCACACCCTTCTCAGCGCGCGTTTCTTGATCCGCTAAAGGTGACTTTGGATAGCTTTCACAGAACAGCTTTTTCAGCCTCCCATTTTGTGTTGACCAGAAGTTGACCACCGAGTTTTAGAACCCATTTCAGCCCGCGCCAACTGAAACTATTCCCTTCCTTTAGCAACTTCCTACTGTTTTGTTTACTGTTACTATTCTAGCAAGCAAACTCCAATTTTCCCTTTCTTATTAGGTTTTATATGTCCCTTTTAATTAGTATTTGTTTTCCCTTTTTAAATTAGGATTTTTATTACCTTTTTAATTAATTTTTGTATTTATTTTTTCATTAGGATTTAGAATACCTTTTACCTTTAGCACTTTAATTTAATTAGTTTAATCCTTTTCCTTCTGGAATTAAATTGTGAACTCCTATTCATTTGAGATTAATTTTCTCCTATAAATAGAGAGGATTAGGTTATTTGTAAAGGTCGCTCATTATTTGTATTAAAGCTCTACCTAAAGCAATTTTCTCTTTTCAATAAATTTAAGATTTCTTGTGCAAAACTAATTACATCATATCCCACCTTTTACAACCCTCATCTGTGGCATAGAGGAGTGTCTCCAAGTCTCACCAAAGAGTGTCCAATCACTTTGTATCCATAGGGTGCCCCGAAGAGAAAAAGTGTAACACGACCTCTTTACCTTGTAGTTATCTTTTCTGCTTGAATATCTTGGTTTATGGACTGATTTCTAATATTATCCTTGGTTTTATGCTTTGTATTAATTTTAATAATCTTCCATGTGTTCTAATATTTCAGTTTTTGTTATACTTGTATATTGGTACTTAATGCTTGACTAGATAGAGGAGTGTCTCCAAGTCTAGATCACTGAAAGTGCGGCGTGTGTGTCTCCCTGCACGTACTTAAGAACATGCAATCATCTCAGAAAACTAAAGTTATAGAATTTTGTAGGTTTGAAGTTAATATAAATCATGAATGAGTTAGGTATAAGAATGAGTTAACCACAAGTAAATAATAGATTAGGTTAGTTTAGGTTTAGTTTAATTATTTAGGACTTTAAAATCAATCTTTACCCCCAATTAGTCAATCAAGCGATAATCATGCTTAGGTACCCTCAATCCCCGGTTAAAAACGATCCATATTTACCAATGTTACAATCTACAAAAAAAGGTTTTTAATTGCATACGTTTCCTTAAGTGTTGAGTGTGACTTTGTGTTTACTTTAATGCTTAGTTTTTGCGTATCAGAGGACACATTCCCCCCAAAACTTGATGGGTAAATGGGATTGGAAGCACAAAGAAGTTTTCATGGCAAGGATATGTTTGTGTTTGCATTCTACAATTCGATTCTATTGGGAAGTGTAGAAGCATGAATGTTGGAAAATAACACCGTGGTCACGAAAGAAGGGGAAGAGCGAATAACACTCTCCTCCGTTATCACTATAGATTTGTTGAACTTGGTGTGGAATTTTATTTTGATAGAGGCAAAGAAGGCTTTGAGAATGGATTGTGTTTCATGTTTGTGGCGCATGATGAAATCCATGCAAAACGAGAAAAATCATCGACAATTGTTAAGAAATAATGTGCTCATGTCATTGATGCGGGTTTGTGAGGACCTCAAATATCACAATTCAAAAGAGAAAAGCAACTAGAAGTCGAAATAGAGCTAATACCAAATGGTTGATGAGTTTGTTTCGCCCCAAAGGACAAATATGACACTCAAGACGTATCGGAAAAGAAGTAGCTAATGACTTTTAACAACCCGTCCCTGATTTTAGGGGTTAATTAAGACTAATTAAGGATTCGTGGGGCTAATCGGGGATTAGCCGAGGATTAACGGACGTTCAAGGTGAAATTACGATTTTATCCCTAAATGAGGGCGAAATTTTAACTTTTGACCTGGGAGGTCTAATGGCCAAGGGACAAGTACCATAACGTAGATCGGGTCGATACGAGTCCGTAGACAGGCGACACGTCAAAATCGGATGTTCGACGGAAAAGTTACGGTTCAAGGAAATTTCCAGGTACTATTCACAACAGAACGTTTTACGAGGCAAAAGTCGACTTTTTTCCTGAGTGGGGCCAAGATCTTTTCCCCAAGCCCAATGGATGAGTGATAAATATCACCCATCCATTGCCCTCTTCCCTTCTTTCATTCATCTGTATACCTTTTCCTGTTCCATTTCCCACCAAACCCGAACCCCATCGAACACGACCCCAAATCCCTTCCCCCACCTAATTTCGATATGAGATGGAAACAGAGAGTGACTGAGGGCTGTGCGTGCATGATGGTTACTGGGTGAGAACAGGACCACCGTGGATGGCGGCATTAGCCCAGGAAACAGGTGAAAAATAGTGAACCCTTTATATTTCAAAATTTCAAATTTAGGTTTTGGACGTTGGGGAGGGTATCTGTTGATTAGGATGTGTTTAGGGGGTTGGTATGATGGTTATGGGAAGGTTTTGGGGGCTGAGGACGGATGAGCAAGCCCGAAACGGCGGTCGGGGAATTTTCGGTGCCTGCCTACCGAAATTGAATTCTTACCAAGTTAACCCAAATCCATACGCTCACCAAGTTTTTAGGGATACTAGCGACCTATTGGAACCCTTAGGTTGAAGCTCTGGCCCCTAGAAGTGCCCAGAACCTAGGATGAAAGTTTGGGTGTAAATGGTTTAACTGAACCAATAGGTTTTAGGCTTGAGTTCTTGGATTTAAGGACATGGTTAGGTAGGAAATGAAGAAAGGAAACCATAGGAATTGGATTGGGTGAAAACGGACAAAAAATGGAGGAGTTAGAGGGCTGGACCAGTTCCGCCGGTCCAGTCGGACCTAAAAACCAGAGGCCGGTTCAGACTTGCCTAACCGAAGGAAGAAGAAAAGTGTTAATGGGCACGTGGCTCCTACGTGGAAGGGTTGTTGCTGGCGCATGTGGGCGCGTGGGCCACATTTTAGGGATGGTTCCAACAAATGAAATCATCTATTTAATGTAACGAACATTTTGGGACTGGTTTCGAGTCGATCGGACATCGTCTCGATATAGGTCGGGATGTTCGAACGTTTAGGATCGGGTTTAAAAATAGTTAAAATTCCGAAAACTTACGGGGCTTTAATGAGGGGTTAATTAAGTAGTTAGTAACCCTCTAAAGTGATTTGGACAAGTTTAGGAACCCCGAAGATGGTGATTGGCCTGGGAAGGACATATGACACGCGTATCGAGGCGGCAGTTCGGACGGTCTGTGAGTGGACATTTTTTTCTAATTTGATGCATGCATAAATGTTTTGTATGCTTTTATGAACATGTTTTGTGATGCCATAAGTGCATTCGTGTGTGTTTATGTATTAGAACGTATTTCGAGGTTTTCGATTTTATACGGTGCTTATACCTATTTGTGGTTTCGGTTTAATGAAATGAATTTGGCTTTTGAAAAGATAAACTCGAGCATGAGACCCATTTGGTTTTTTCTCGAGCATGTGGCCCTATTGATGACCTACGGGTTTGAGTCCTAGTCGCAGCGAGTGCTATGTGCACGGCGACGGACGATACGACGCTCGCCTCCGGAATGAGATGTGTTCCTTCCGAAGAGGTCACGATGCACGTTCCGTTGTCGAACAGCCAATGGAGGATCGACTTCGGAGTGCTGACAGTTCAGGAGATGGATCTGTGAAGTGTGCACCATGGTCTAAAGGTGGTTGCGTCGGTTGATTTGTACATGGCGATATACTAGGATTGAGAGTGGTCCTGGACGAATGGTTGCACACATCACTACCCTAGGAATCATGACTGACCCTGAGATATCGAGCTCGATGCCTAGTTGAGTCATGAGTTCGGGCTTGGGGCTCAGTTATTTTACGTTTGTAATTTCAGGTCGAGGACCCATAAATGGATTTTCTGGATTCATGACGGTTTATGGGGACCGGGCATGAATCCTTTGAAAGGTTTTAAGAATATTTTTGAATTGGAAATTCATATACCATCCTTATTTATGGATAGTCTCCTCCGGGGAGGGTCATTAGCCTGGGTGGACAACGGAGTAGTCGTGGAGCACTAACTGAGTGGAGTCGTCCCCGTTGGGTACCTTACTCTCAAGAAGGCTTATGGATTATAACCCCTAGGGAGGGTCATTATTCTGCGGACATTGACCTGGATGGACCCTAGGGTGACTTGGGTTTTGAGACCTCGGGTAGCACACGCGTAGCTTTGGAAACCGTGATAGGATTAGTTATATGTTATTTTATATTATGTGATATATACTGGTTTTGGGCTGAGTCCCACATGGATTTGGGCAGTGGCCCGTATGATTGGTTTCATTTACGAATTTGAGCCAAGGTCCTATTGGTTTGGTAAATGGTTTTCGAATGCATGCATGTTTTTTTAGTGAAGGGCATAAATATCTTTCTTTTGAGAAAATGTTTTTATAAATTCTTTGTTTTGCCCACTCACAGTTTTCAATGTTTTGAATGCCCTTCAGGTTGATCACGGATGCGGGCTGTAGCAGAGACCGAGACATCACACTCCTCCTCTAGATCTTGGCACTCTTTGAAGCCCCGAGTGGGCTAAAGTTAGAATCTTCCCTTGTCTGACACATCTTGTCAGACGGGATCAGGCGGTTCCCTTATTAATCTCAGGGAGATTTGGGACGGGTCCTGACAAGTGGTATCTGAGCGGGTTTTGCTCTTGTGGTGCGCGCAGGTTGAGGATGTGATGTCTCCCCAGTGGTAACAGCCCGTTATCAACCTGATAGTTAGGGTAAGAGTAGGAGGATTCAGTGGAATCGAATCCTGGTTAGATTTCGTTTGGCACGAGGTGCGATGGATTTGGGTCCGATTGGCATAGGATACCGCGTGTTTCGAGGAAGTTGATCCCCGGTAGGATTGACATTTGTGCCAATCCAATGGATTAGAGCTGCGTAATTACTGGAGATAGGACCCAGTGGGCTAGTAGACACTGTATGACGACCTGAGAGTCGGGATCGTCGACTAGTCATGATAGACATGAAATGGAGAAACGTGGAATCATTGGAGGTTGGACGTTAGGGTCGTCCATGATTGAATTTCGAAATGGAGATTTTGCTGCTAGAAGCAGTCAGGGGCACGATGATCATAGTTGAGACTGATTAAAATAGGAACGTTGATCCTAGTTGGCATGAAAGGCCATGGTTAGGTGTGTCGAATCCCGGAGGGATGACGACTGGCAGGAGATGCCCAAAGCAGTGTTGTGTGGCATGGTAGGATGCGATTGCGACATATAGTGCTTGTGCAGTATTAGGCACGGAGTATGGCCAAGTTTCGTGTGAAGGCCAGCGGCTGGGAGCCGTGTAGTTAAGGGGGGACGAAATTCACAGATTGTTGTTACTGGTTGATTGGACACCAGTATCAGTGTATGAAGGCTTTTTGAAGTCGAGCACGAGGGATCACTCGAGATGGACGTGTTGCAGGGAGCATGACACGACCCACCCCCAATCCCCCGAGATTAAGGTCTAAGTCATGCTCCCGTCTAACTCACGTGTGACACGAAGCCTAAACACTCATTCAACCCCCGTGGAACAAGCAGCCAAACAAGGGATACCCAGGTCAACGTACCAAAAACCAACTTGAGTTAACCAGAGTTTGCAGCCTTACTGTGGATCGCGTGTGTGATGTCTCCATCTCTCTTACAACAGACTGCACCCCAACAACCTGAAGGGTATCAAAAAGCACAAAAGACTGTGAGTTACCTTCCAAACGAATGATCAAACCCGTCTCCTGCAACCAAGTTCTGCCATCAATCCTAACCATCTCCAGCCGTGTTTTCAAGTCCTCTAAGCTCCTTTCATCATCCAAAACACGTTCTTATCATCAATATCACCCAATAAGCACTATAACTAAAAGCACCATTTTCAGATTCAAACGAAGGCTCCACGGATTTTACCTCAAATCACCGTCGTAGGCTCCACTGTGGCGACCACCACGTTCATGTCAAGCCTTCTTCCATTTTTTCTTCACAACTCACGACCAAAGGATGAGGATCGAAGGCATGAGGTAGGTGGTTCCTCACGGTTTCACGTACTCAGTTTCTCACGTTGTCGTGGCCACTGTCCACGACGGCCCTTCACCAAGGCACCACTCATGTCGTCTCTTTCCACTCTCTCACGTTCACTTTCAAGCACACTTCACGGGTTAGGGTTTGAGGGAAATGGGTTCACGATCACACACGCACAAACCCTCTGTTTTCTTTCTGTTTTCATCCCAAACGTTTGCTCGATTTTTCCTTTGTTTAAAACAAAATTTTGAGGCGACTGAGGGACCTTCCACAGCCTTCTAGCACAGGACAAGTGTCCCACATCTATTATGCACGAATCCCAATGTGCCAAGTGTCGTAATCCTACTGGCACAAATCCCAAGGCAGCAAAATGACCAAACTACCGCTACATAACAAATTACCAAAATACCCCTCGACTTACGAACCTCGTAACTTTTTCCTCGAATGTCTGAATTGGACGTGCCACCTGTCTACGGACTCGTGACGTCCCGAACTACATCACAGTCATCATCCCAAGTCCATTTGATAGCCCAAATCAAAAGTCAACATTTTGCTCATTCTAGGGATAAAATCTTTATTTCGCACTGTCTGTCCGAAATCACCCAACTAATCTCCGATTAACTTCACTAATCCGTCATTAGTCACTAATCTAATGTCGGTTTCCCGGACGGGTCGTTACAATCTCCCCCCTTAAAATAATTTCGTCCCCGAAATTTCAAATCTCGTACGTCCGGAACGAACTGGGGGAATCCAACTAATCTCGCACCTGGGTCTCCTACTCGGTATCCATCACCTGCTAATCTAGCATTATCCTGACAGTTCCCAAACTGTCCCCACATCTCTGCCAAGCAAATCAACTCAACCAACTTTCGGTCCATCTGGCGATCATCCCATTCTCACCGGGGTCAACACATTTCCAACTCGTACCCAAGGTAACTCTAACGTCGCACCAGCACTCACGGCTCAACTAGTACTAGGTACATTACAACGCCACTACTAGCAGTTACATCAATCTCGACTCCTTCTCAAGTCAAGTGTACCTCGTACCAACACCTCAATACATCGTGCGAGTCTGCCGTCAACGGGCACGGATCTTACCTCGCAAACCAATTCGCAAGACGGCATCTACCGGCCTCGGTACTCCTATTCATCTATATCCGTTCAACGTTCCGTACTGGTTTTGTCATCTATCCACGCCGACCTCACCGAAGTCACAATGTCCCACTCACAACAACTAAGCAATAAATCATCTCACCGGTGGTTCCCCTAACCACCAACACAGTCAACCTGTGGGATCACCATCCACGTCTCACACTACCTCTCTGTGACTGGACCCTATCACATGCCTATCAAACCGTGATCACACATCTCCGCGTCAGGGTCCCACCAGCCACTCATGGCTCTGAGCATCCAGATCACATCAATATTGAATCCTGCCATAACCAATTACATCACGGTGGATCACCTTGAACCAGTCCACATCTCAACCAGTCAATCAATCACATCGGAATGACTCTGATCAGTAATACAAGCAACAACATACCTCGGCACTAAGCCGATCACCAACACTTCTACCACATCTCGATGCACGTCTAATCGTATCGATTACGATGCAGCATCAACCGAGCTCTACTACACCCAAAGTCTATCCAACAACACCATAGTGTAGCCGTCAACCTCACAGTGTATCTCTAGGGCACACAAAACATCCTCATATCTACACTGTTTACCACCTGCCTACAAGCCCATCATGCTTCACGTTTGAAGTCTATCGGTCCAAACCAACACTAGGCCAACACTTCCTCCGAAGAATACCAACTCAAGTCTATTCCGTGTCTCCCGATCTCTCGGGTCTCCCGACCATCATCCAAAACATCTAATCCAATCACATAACACAGGGCAGACCCAGCACTAGATCCAACTTTGGCTTGTCATCCCACTAACATGTCCAGGATCTGTCTTGCATACGATTCTCCTAATCCACAATAACTCAATCCTGAGCTAGAAGCGATCCAATCCCGATCCACTCACTCCTAAGTGGATCCCACGTACTGTCTCACTTCTTCGCCTTCAATTCCCACAAATGCTCAAACCACCGCATCGGATCAAAACAATCAAGACTACCACACGTCTCGAGATACGTCTAGATTGTGGGTTCTCTCCAATTACCTCATATTGATCAGTTATAGTCACTCCTTATCACGTTGCCTTATTACCTCCCTGTCCGTCATTCAACAACGGAACTCACAATGGTCCACAATCATGACATCACAATTCATCCTACCTGAATCCAACTTACAACACACGCCTATGACACTTGCCACACAAGCCAAACATGAGTCTCCCAAATTGACTCCAGAGTATCTATCACTCAACATCTAACACCAACTCGGAAGCAACACAACATCTCATCATTTCAACTACAACATCTACTGATTCCGAGATTCCAACCATGTTGGAAGTGTATCCACCTTTTCCAACCATGGGACTTCATCCCCAACCAATATACCACCACCGGACTAAACGTCCAAACGTCAACTCCTCTACTAGTCTTAGGAAAATCCTCAACTCACCCAGACAACCTTCTCGTTCGTAAACAATCCAACTCACCGACCAACTCTCCTATCGGTTAACACCGTTTAGGTACATCCAAAAGAATGGCAATCATCACTAAAGTACGAGTCACTAACTCTCGGGATCCTCAATCAACAATCACTAACCTCGGACTCCTCAGTCACTACCAACGGAGTCGTCAATCCCTAGTCTCGAGGAATCACCACGTACCATCACCAAATGCCAACCTCACAGATGATCAAACCCGACCGAACCAATCTAGCCTGCTCCAACACGAAGCATAGGTCCACCGCGCTTCCGCTACGATATTCTGATCAACCTAACGACATCTTGACCGTTCGTATCGAAACATGACCTAACAATGCCAATGGTCATCGCATATGACCTGCCAGCTCGGTTAGTGGTTTCTACCAGACACTGGCACCTTACGCCTGGTCAAAACCTCAAATCACGATGTGCCCATCCTACCATTCACAAGGATCCCAGCTCGTGGCACATCATTTCCTATCTCGTGCGCACATCACACCAGTCCCGAATCTCCACTGATACCAAGCCAAAACCCTCAATCTACTCTCGGGTCGGGGAAACTGACCTCCCTTAGATTCCACAACTCTAAGAAACTCAACGCTCCACAGAAACTAGATGAGACCACAACCAGATCCACTACACCACACTTTTAACGACTCTACTGGTCGGGTCAAGCCAACCAATCTCCAAAATCTCACTGGACTTGACGAGAGTCATCCACTATGACAGGACCCGCCCCGATCCCACCGGGACCACAAGGGGACGTGCCCTGCTCCCGTCTGACACCCAAAATATCATACCAATTTTAACCTTAAAAAGTTCAATTGCATAAATATCCAAGTTAAAGTTATACATCAATCCGAATTAAACAGATGTCAGACAAGGGATGAAAACCAAAATTACAAATTGCGAGCACGACTCTAAAAATAAACCTGCGGGTAAACCACCCGACAGGGATTCAGGTGCGCGGAAGTAGATCTATGCCTCAGCCTCTGGATCCTCCTCTACCTCAGTAGCACGGCCTGGAGGGGTTACCAAAACATTAAGGGTGAGTGGACCGAAACTCAAGTTTATAAAATCATTTGATAAGTAAAACATATAATTTACCCCTCCGTTTTCCAAACATGCATGCAACCGAATTTAAAACCATCAATCATATAATATAAACCATAAGGCATATAATAAAACCATAAACATAATTTTAGCCACTGCACTATACGCTCCAATCCCGACATCCCTGATGTCTGACGTCCCTGACGTCCAATAAGGTCACAATCACAAGGCTACGCGTGCCACTCGGGTCTCAATTCCGAGTTCAATCCCCGAACCCTGTTCGGTTACAGCATCCCCGATGCTTAGCGTCATAGACGCTGGACATCCTAGACGTCCGTGACCTCTCTGGGGTACCTCATCCGGAGGAGACAATATAATATGGAAGGATCTATACAGTGCAGTACCAAATACATTTTATTGATATCCACATGCAAAACATATATGTATACATAGGTAAAATCCGAACCGATCGTTACGTTTCATCAAACGGGTCTCATGCCCAAATACCGTGAAACATGCCATAACCGAAATTTCAATATCATCAAAACCATTTATTGATTCCAGCATATGAACATATAAGTAAATCAGAAAACATTTAAGCATGCAAGGGTTTAATGAAATCGGGCCCACTCACAGTACGATCCCGCGGTGAAACTGCGCGTACGAACTTGTACCGGGATTATCGTACAATTCCTGTAAGTCCAAATCACATGCAAGGGTCACCACAAGTCTTAAACATTTAACCGAAAAGCCCGAAACAGAAATCGGCTCGGGGAAACCGTCCAACACGTATCCCGAGACAACCGGCCCTAAATTGACCCTCCTAACTATCTCAGATCAACATGGTTAAATCACCAAAAATGTTCAGAATGATGAGAGGAACAAAAGTCATGTTGATCATGATCTGAGATAAGGTCCAACGCGCCCTCACGCGCCGCCCAAAGTGGCTGCGCGTGGAAGTCACGCGCCTGACACTGTAGCTGCTACATTGTCACCTTCTTCACCCGATAGCCCTGCTATTCGGGTCTTCAACCCGCGTCCAGACCCGGTTGATTACCCATCAATTCCTACTCGATTTCGATCCCATTTGATCCTAACATGTTAAATAACTATCCAATTTAGGTTCTGTGACAAAAATCAACCTCGACACATCCCCAAACGACCCATCGACCCGTGATCAACCAATCGGGTCAATCACTAGAACTTCCTGGTTTCTAATTCAAACTTCAATTCACTTCACAGGCAGCTCAATAGGATCAAAACGAACTAATATGAACGATCAATTGGGTCTGAGAGTACCTGAAGATTTTCGTTCCAAGCTCTGCAACTTCTCTGAAAACGGCAGCTTCCGTCCCAGCTCAACCGTGGCTGATAGCCTTCGATTTCGATGTGGTTGAGTTCCAAACACTCCCAGAAGACTAAATCAGGCCTTGGTTTGGTCCAACACTCACAAGAAATCAAAACCAGATTTTCCCTTCAATTTTGCCCGAAATGGTTTCTCTGGTTTCCTCACCTATTCTCAGTTCCTTCAACAGCAGAATGAAGCTTACACAATTCCTATTCAGTTTTAAAACAATTGAACCATCCCAGAGGCTCGTGGGTGTCCAATCTTTCCACTGAAATTTGTCCCCCGAAAGCTTCGAATTTCAATTAACAATTTGATCGTGTAGCTGGATGAATCAGACCACGTTTGATGCTTCAAAAAGGTTTAAACAATCAATATTTTCCAGCACACACACCAGTAATCAAATCGCACTTAGAGCCACCGCACATGGTTGTTCTGCCCGTGTCCCCCGCGGTTGCCACAGTAACCAGGGCAAAATGACCAAAATGCCCCTGGTTCAATAATTACCAAAATGCCCCTCACTTCCTAGACCCGTAACTCAGCCATACGAAGTCCGATTTCGGCGTGCCGCCTGTCTACGGACTCAGGACATCGAGACCTACCTAACGGTCCTTGAGTCATGCAAAAATTTGTTGCCAAAAGAATAGTCAACATTTTCACCCCGAAAGTCCAAATTACGGTAATGCCCCTGAACTTCCGATAGTCATAACTTTTTCCCTGATCGTCCAAATTGGACGTGCCACCTGTCTATGAACTCGTGACGTCCCGAATTACGTCACGGTCACTGGTCAAAGTCCATTTGACCCACCAATCAAAAAGTCAACGATTTGGCCATACCATTCACAAGGGTAAAAACGTCAATTCATACATTAAATTACAATATTCAAATCTTCGAATTTCCGGGGTGTTACACACTAAGTCATCCAATACCTCGGCTGCGCCCAACAACACCATCTCCAATCTGGTCGTAAGTCGGCCCAAGCCACAACAACTAACTAACCACAAACCCTCACTCACGGTTTCCAGACTAAGCACTTACTCTGGGGTTTCTCACTAATGTACTCATATTTACCAAACCAGTCTTCCCAACGAGGTTCCTCAAATCCTCATCCTCACTCGGGTTATCAAAACCCACAGCTTCCACTAGCTCACAGCACCCTCACCACTCGGGTCGTCACACCCGACTACGAACATCCCTTATCGTAAAGTCTACAGAATCGTCAACCAGTAACCATCGCTAAGGGGAATCCCTCAAATCCTAAAAGCTGGTTCATTTACCCCCGCCACTTGAGGCATCCGGCTACTCGTAGCCACACAGGTCCAATCTCAACCAAACTGACCAAAGGGTCACCCATCAATACTATCGTCATCCAATCGCCATCCAACCCAACAGGCCGACGTCATCCGGCCCCACATGCCGACCAGCCGACCATTAAGCGTATCTCACTGGTTATCATCCGGGTACCACTCTGGCATACATCCGACCTTAAGGTCCAGCTACCTATCACATATCCAGTGCCAAGCACGCAATCCTTTCCAGCCCAAAGTCAGCATGCATCTCACCACACATCGCGTATCGGGCGACCAACACTCAGCCACTAGTGATCTCGCCACTAACTCATCCACTAACTAACATACTATCACTCGTGTGTCCAGGTTGATGACGGGTTGTTCCGCATCGACACATCACATCCACAGCAGCATCACAACACGTTAATCGATGAACCAACTATTCTGGAGCCATAACCTCACGTAGAGCGCACAAACCGCGCTCTGATACCAAATTGACACGACCCACCCCCAATCCCCTGAGATTAAGGGCTAATTCATGCTCCCGTCTAACTCACGTGTGACATGAAGGCTAAACACCCGTTCAACCCCCGTGGAACACACAAGCTAGACAAGGGATACTCAGGTCAACGTACCAAAAACCAACTTGAGTTAACCAGAGTTTGCAGCCATACTATGGATTGCGTGTGTGATGTCTCCATCTCTCTCACAATAGCCCGTACCGCAACAACTTGAAGGGTATCAAAAAACACAAAAGACTGTGAGTTACCTTCCAAACGAATGATCAAACCCGTCTCCTGCAACCAAGTTCTGCCATCGATCCTAACCATCTCCAGCCGTGTTTTGAAGTCCTCTGAGCTGCTTTCATCGTCCAAAACACATTCTTATCATCAATATCACCCAACAAGCACTATAACTAAAAGCACCATTTTCATATTCAAATGAAGGCTTCACGGGTTTTACCACAAATCGTCGTCATAGGCTCCACTTTGGCCACCACCACGTTCATCTCAATACCCCTTCCATTTTTCCTTCACAACTCATGGCCAAAGGATGAGGATCGAAGGCATGAGGTAGGTGGTTCCTCACGGTTTTTACGTACTTTGTTTCTCATGGTGTCGTGGCCACCGTCCACGACGGCCCTTCACCAAGGCACCACTCCTCTCGTCTCTTTCCACTCTCTCACGTTCACTTTCAAGCACACTTCACGGTCAAGGTTTGAGGGAAATGGGTTCACGATCACACACGCACAAACCCTCTGTTTTTCTCTCTGTTTTCTTCCCAAACGTTTGCTCGATTTTCCCTTTGTTTAAAACAAAATTTTAAGGCGGCTGAGGGACCTTCCGTAGCCTTCCAGCAAGGGACAAGTGTCCCACATCGATTGGGCATGAATCCCAATGCACCAAGTGTCACAATCCTACTGGCACAAATCCCAAGGCAGCAAAATGACCAAACTACCCCTACATAACAAATTACCAAATTGCCCCTCGTAACCTTTTCCTCGAATGTCGAAATCAGATGTGCCACCTTTTTACGGACTTGTGACGTCCCGAACTACGTCACAGTCATCGACCCAAGTCCATTTGACGGCCCGAATCAAAAGTCAACATTTTGCCCATTCCAAGGGTAAAATCGTCATTTCGCACTGTCCGTCTGAAATCACCCAACTAATCACTAACTAACTTCACTAATCCGTCATTAATCACTAATCTAATCCTGGTTTTCGGGACGGGTCATTACAGAGCAGCCGGGTTCGTAATAACCCTAGTTGGTGAGTAATCGGACGAGTGACCAGGATAGTGGTACTTGTCGACCGGATTCCGAGGTGGACCCATCGGTAGACATTGTGTGTTGAGCGGTTGGTGCCGTCAGTGAGTTGATCACTTAGGTTCAGAGTCTCGGTGGTGTTATACGTGGGTTGTGTCAGTACGAGCTCGTGGTAGGTACCACCATCGAGGGTGGCTTTGGATGTTGGTTGTTGAGAATCGGGAGACGTTCAGGGAACAGTCAGTTTCTCGTATGGATTTTCGGGATATTCTTACCCAGATTCATAGGAGTACGAGTGAGGCAGAGCCCTCCGATCCGAGCAGAGATAAGTGGCGATTGCTCGGTTTGAGAAAGACTTAAGATTGGTTTGATTTGTACTCCATGTGGCGGTGATGCGATAACAATAACAAGGAAATATGATGAGCTATGAGCTGAGGGTATCTCAGTCGTGATGTGCTCATGGTTTGTTTCTACCTCTACACGACGAGGAGGATTCGTCGGCTAGTGTAGCTTCTTAGGAATCGTGATGGAGATGGTTTTGGTTGACTGCGGTTGACCATACCTCCTGAGTTTCGTGTACGCTTGTTTGAGGAGAAATTTGATGGTGAGAAATAGAATGGGCCATTACAGTAGTTATCAACAGTTGTCGTTGGTCGAAAAAGATGGAAGTGTTTAGTTCGAAAGGAAAGGATTAAGCATTACAGTAATTATTAGAGAATACTCTTAGTCGAAGAAGGAGGACTTCGCTTTTTCCACTAGCTCAGTAATTGGAAAAGTTAGGTATATTTCCAACATGGTTGCAACTACTCTCGATTTCGAAGTCGGTAAGGAAATGGTCATTTTCGACTTCGTGTCAAATAAGGTTGGGTGTCACCAGTACGGTGGTCACGTATTGATTGGTGGACCCTTTATTGACTTTGGATCCATGAGCTAGCAAAGTTGTGATTGAGACGATGAGGAGAGTACTTGATTCCACATTGGAAGTGGGTATTCCGAAGTCGATGAAGGAGACTTCTCATTTTCTGCTCTTTAGCAGATAGTGCTAGGTGCTGGAGGATGACATAGGATGAACTTTGATGTCATCATCTTGGATTCTCCTTGATTTTTCCCTAGGTGAGATGACGAGGAGTGATATGATAGCTAAAGGGTTCAAAGAGGGGGTAAGAACTGAACACCTAGGTTGTGGGTCAAATTTGATTGACTTTGTGAAAATGGTATTTGGCGTCACTAGATGTGGCTAGTGAGTGTCCGAGGTAAGTATGGATTGAGGTGAGTGAGATCGAGTCGTACGGTAATGATCAGGATGATCGAGTTGATTTGAGGTGATTTTGGCGATCGTGAGGCGAGTAGACCGAGGTCTAGTCGTCATTGGAGTGATTTACCCTGCTGATTATGCTAAGCTAGGTTGGATATGTGAGGGGAGTATACGATCTAGGTTGGATATGTGAAGAGTGTGTATGATCTGTCTTGGTCACGAAGACGGAGTGAGTTGGTAAGGTTAATTGGTTGATGTGAGCGGAGGCTCAAGGTCGCGGATGACTAAGGGAACCCTTCAGTGCAGAGTGTTTTTTCTCCTGAGACAAGTAGTCGATTTGGGATCCAGATACACCCAGGTTGGGAACGATGTCGAATGTGTTTCGACAGGATACGTGATGTGACGGTTTGGGACTAAAGAGTCAAGATTTCAGCGTAGGTCACAGAGTGACATGAGATACGATATAGGGACTCGAGAAAGAGTCAAGATTAGAGTAGCGCAGCGAAAGCGTAGTGGAGCCGAGCGTTCACGGCTAGTCATGATCGTGATCATGGACTTAGAGGATGCTAGGGGAGAAATGGTGCTCCTCTGAATGATGGATTACGGTTGCGAACTGTGTAAGTGACAGCAGATGAGATATCGCTCAATGGGAGCAATGAGGATAATTGTCGAATCAGATGCTGAATAGGATATCAGCTCCAGTTGTTGGATGAGAAGGGTCGTCAGAATGAAAAGCTGACTTTGGGTGTCAGAGGAGAAGAACCATTAGACTGAAAAGTTGACCTTGGTTATAGCATGGAATGTGTTAGAGTGGTAGACTGAAAAGCCAATTTGACGTCAGCTTGGTATTGCTAACCTGTCAAAGTGCATGATAGGGGAGACGTCAACATTCGTCTCGAGTGAGACTTACGAGCTGAAGTGTGGCTGTGTCGAACGTGTACTATTACACGAGAGTGTCCGTGTGCGGGGACATGATTGGATTCCACAGTTTGGTTGTGGAATTAGGTCGGTTTAAATTTTGAGGATGAAATTATTTAAGGAGTGGAGGTTATAACGACCCGTTCCTGATTTTAGGGGCTAATTAAGACTAATTTCGGATTAGTGGAGCTAATCGGGGATTAGACGAGGATTAACGGACGTTCATGGTGAAATTACGATTTTGCCCCTAAACGAGGGTGAAAAGTTGACTTTTGAACCGGGAGGTCCAATGGCCAAGGGCCGAGGACCGTTACGTAGATTTGGACGTTCGATGGAAAAGTTACCGTTCAAGGAAATTTCAAGATACTATTCATAGCGGAACGTTTTACGAGACAAAAGTGTACTTTTGTCCGGAGTGGGGCCCAGATCTTTTCCCCAGGCCCAATGGATGAGTGACAAGTGTCACCCATCCATTGCCCCCTTCCTTTCTTTCATGCATCTATATCCCCTTTCCTGTTCCATTTCCCACCAAACCCGAACCCTATCGAACACGACCCCAAATCCTTTCCCCCACCGAATTTCGATCTGAGATGGAAACAGAGAGTGACTGAGGGTCGTGCGTGCATGATGTCGGCTGGGTGAGGACAGGACCACCGTGGACGGCGGCGTTGGCCCAGGAAACAGGTGAAAAAACGTGAACCCTTTATATTTCAAAGTTTCAAATTCAGGTTTTGGACGTTGGGTAGGGTATGTGTTGATTAGGATGTGTTTAGAGGATTGGTAGGATGGTTATGGGAAGTTTATGGGGGCTGAGGACGGCTGAGCATGCCCGGAACAACAGTAGGGGAATTTTTGGTGGCTGCCCACCGAAATTGAATTGCGGCCAAGTTAACCCAAATCGATCCTCCCATCATGTTTTTAGGGATCATAGGAACCTATTGGAGCCCTTAGGTTGAAGATTTGGCCCCTAGAAGTGCCCAGAACCTAGGATGAAATTTTGGGTTTAAATGGTTTAACTGAACCAATAGGTTTTAGGCTTGGGTTCTTGGATTTAAAGACATGGTTAGGTAAGAAATGAAGAAAGGAAACCATAGGAATTGGATTGGGTGAAAACGGATGAAAAATGGAGGAGTTAAAGGCCTGGACCGGTTCCACCGGTCCGGTCAGACCAAAAAAACAGAGGCTGGTTCGGATCGGCCTGACCGATGGAAGAAGAAAACTATTCCTGGGCACGTGGCTCTCTCGTGCCGGGGTTGTTGCCGACGAGTGTGGACGCGTGGCCCACTTTTTGGGGATGGTTCCAACATGTGAAATCATCTATTCGATGTAACGAACATTTTGGGACTGATTTCGAGTCGATCAGACATCGTCTTGATATAGTGCGGGATGTTTGTGTATGTTTACGTATGAGCACGTATTTCGAGGTTTTCAGTTTTATACAGTGCTTATATGTGCTTGTGGTTTCGGTTTAATGAAATGGATTTGGGTTTTGAAAAGGTAAACTCGAGCATGAGACCCATTTGGTTTTGTCTCGGACATGTGGCCCTATTGATGACCTACGGGTCTGAGTCGTGGTTGCGGCGAGTGTTATGTGCACGGCGACGGACGATATGACGCTCGCCTCTGGACTGGGATGTGTTCCTTCTGGAGGGATCAAGATGCACGTTCCTTTTTCGAACAGGCACTAGAGGCTCGACTTCGGAGTGCTGACAGTTCAGGAGATCGATCGGTGATGTGTGCACCATGATCTAGAGGTGGTCGCATCGGTTGATTTATTCACGGCGATATACCAGGATTGAGAGCGGTCCTGGACGGATGGTTGCACACATCACTGCGATTGGAATGGTGACTGACCCTGAGATATCGGGCTCGATGCCCAGTTGAGTCATGAGTTTGGGCTTGAGGCCCAGTTAGTTTACATTTGTGATTTTGGGTCGAGGACCCATAAATGGATTTTTTGGTTTGTGACGGTTTATGGGGACCGGGCATGAATCCTTTGAAAGGTTTTAAGAATGTTTTTGAATTGGAATTTCATATACCATCCTTATTTATGGATAGTCTCCTCCGGGGAGGATCGTTGGCCTGGGTGAACCCCGGAGTAGTCACGGAGCACTAACTGAGTGGAGTCGCCCCCGTTGGGTACCTTACTCTCAGAAAGGCTTATGGATTATAACCCCCAGGGAGGGTCTTTGATCTACGGACATTGACCTGGGTGGACCCTGGGGAGACTTGGAATTTGAGACCCCGGGTAGCACTCACGTAGCTTTGGAAACTGTGACAGGATTGGTTATATGTTATATTATATTATGTGATATATACTGGTTTTGGGCTGAGTCCCACATGGATTTGGGCAGTGACCCGTATGATTCGTTTCATTTACAAATTTGAGCCAAGGCCCTATTGGTTTGGTAAATGGTTTTCGAATGCATGCATGTTTTTTAGTAAAGGGCATAAATATTTGTCTTTTGAGAAAATGTTTTTATAAATTCTTTATTTTGTCCACTCACAGTTTTCAATGTTTTGAATGCCTTTCAGGTTGATCGCGGATGCGGGCTGTAGTAGAGACCGAGACATCACACTCCTACTCCAAATCCTGGCTCTCTCTAAAGCCCCGAGTGGGCTAAAGTCGAAATCTTCCCTTATTTGACACTCCGTGTCAGACCGGATCAGGCGCGTCCCGCGTTAATCCCGGTGGGATTTGGGACGAGTCCTGACAAGACTTGTGTCCAAGGTATTGGAGATGAGCTTATGAAGGGTGGCCTAAGCGGCGATGCCAAAGATCGAAAGGAGTAGAGAGGTAGTGCTCAAGGCTAACACAATCTGTTGGCATTATTTCTCAAGAAAATTTGGCATGGCTTGGTGTACTTCTTGGAGCTTTGTGGTCAGTTTGGACCCCACATGTTGTATCGAAGGTGAGTAGCTACGGGAAGAAGTGTCAGTGCTGCTGTTGGACCGATTGCATTACTTAAAGTTGGCATTATACCACGAGTGCCCTTGTGAATATCCATTCTTTTTCTAGCATGTGTTTAGAATGTGAGAATTATCATTACAAGAGGTGCTTGATTATGTGAATGATCATGATGACGGACTGCCCATGGCTGCTAGTTCTGGAAGAGAATGACAGGTGCCCACCTAATGCATTTCTTCGGATGCAATAGAGGCATAGGCTTGACGCATAAAGGGATGCAGGCTACGCAATAAAAGTTGGGCGCGAATGGCATTATAGCTTTCATTCAAGCCCATGACGGATTACATCGATCTGTTTTGTTCAGCCACGTAGAGAAAACCCGCTACACTTAATAAGCTGAAAAATCTCCCACGTGTGTGCGGGCGTGTTGGGATGTGAGGAAAAAGTCCCACATCGGAAAAGCTCAAGAAGAATATGTGCCTTAAATAGGCTTGGGCTACTCCCCATATCAACAATTGGTTTTAGGGGTGAAACCTCAATTTCTATTTATGAGAGGATGATGATGATGATGATGGTGATGGTAAAGAGGAATGATGGTGAAGAAAAACCCATATTGGATTTAGAAGTTTTGTTCATCATCTTCCTCTTCATTTTTATTTTATTTACAAAATGATTAAACATCATATCTCTTATTATGACATAAGCCCCCTGAATGGCGCTAGCCCTGTTAATTGGTTCAAAAAAACCGACCGAAAAACCGTACCGAACTGTAACCGAACCGAAAAAAACCCGAAACCGTTTGGAGAGAACCGAACCGAACCGGTCTGAATCGATTCGGTTTCGGTTTTCGGTATTATTATACCGGACCGAACCGGACCGAACCGAAAAGTATTAAAACCGGCCCGAATCGGCCCGAATCGGACCGAAAGTCATTAGTTATAAACGGCGTCGTTTTATTCTATTCTACAAAACCCTAGATGTAGAGACCGCCAAAGCAACGCCTTCAAGCCCATTCCATCTCTGGTCTTCGACATTCTCATACCCATTTTTTTCTTAGGCCTTTCGGTCTCCATCTTCATACTCATTGTCGTCCGAAATGCCCTTTTCTTCGTCTTCTTCTTCTTCCTCTCTGCTCTCGTCCTCGTCTTCATTCTCTGGAACACCAGTCATTGGGCAAACAAATTTTCAGTCTTTTATTTTCTCAACTCGCTTCCTGAGTCTGATCTCCGTCTCGCTCAGCACGGCCAGCTGGTCAAGATCACTGGGGTAAAGCTTTTCTTGCTCTTTTAACTCATTTTTGTTCTGGGTGTCATGTAATTTTTTTCTCTTCTCTTGTTTATTTTGGGATATTTAGAATGCATGGTATGTTTTTGTGTGAGAATAACGTTGGGAATGTATTGCTAGAGGGTTACGTAGATGTAATTTGGACTTTATAAAGTTTGGATTCGTAGAAATTGGAGGAAAGCAAAGGAAAATGTGAGGTGGTTTATTGGTGTTATCTTGCAATGTCAGCTGGAAATGGTATGTATTTGTTGCAACGATAAACTGCTTGCATTCCTCCCCCCCCCCCCAACGAAGCAGGACATTGACGAGTTATAGTTTTATTTCAATTATGTACTTTTTTTCTGTTTCTGTGCTCTAATTTTCTAGTTTGTTTTATTTTAGTGTTTGATATCAACGTCTGTGGCTCTGTAAGACTGTAAACAAAATTGATTTCGGTTCCGGCCATTGTTATGCTTGGAAATCAAAGGAAGCACATGAGTGGAAATCAGATAACTTGTTTGGTCATTCAATTTGAAACAAAATTAAGCCACTAGCAAAGCGATATACGCCTCACGGCTCACAATCTCACTTCCAGTCTTCCATTCCTCCCTCCCACTTCAAAGTTTTCGACAATTTCTCAATCTTTCTCATTCATTTCATAGTTCATCTTCATCACTTGGCATTATGATCTTGGTTTGATGATAGATAAGTGAAGATCGATCAATTGGTATTATAGTGTGTACAAGGTTAGCGTTCCTCGAAGAAATTTGATTTAGTTGTAGTTAGTGATGTTATTTCTTGGGCTACATCCAGTTTAGCTTTAGCTTTAGTTTTAGTTAGTGAAATCAATACACCGTATTCATGTAGCCTTGTATTGGATACTTGTGTACATGTTACTTGTGTGCAATAAGTTTCATAATGTAGTCGCTTAATTCGAACTAGCAAGCGTCCCATTTTATTGATGTATAAACTTGAATTTCAGGGATTCCTAGTAGTTCGTTTTTGTCAAAAGACTGGAGGTCACTTAGTTGAGTATGATGTTTAATCGTTGTGAATATACTGCTGTAAAATCTTGGGGTATTAAGTGCGAGTGCTTCGAGCTTGATTGGAAATTTTGATCGCTTTTGTTTTTCTGTCTATCGCCTACCCTCCAAATTGAATACTCCAATATTGAATTTGATTGATTTTGTCGCGACTTAATACTATGAAACATGTGCTGTGATGTGTGAATAAACCCAATAGGAATGCTAGTCTCCCTAATTATTTTTCTTGTATGCGCCGCAAATTGAATTAATTGTGTTTGGTCATCGAGAACTCATTGTTGTTTGTCATTGAATTGTGATGTGTGTGAATAACCCCAAAAGGGATGTTTGTTTCTCTAATTATTCAAGTTGTATGCGCAGTAAATTGAATTAATTATGTGCCATAGTCAGAGATCTAGTGTTTTCTGTCATTCAATTTGGATGGGAAATTATCCTCATCAGTTGTTTGGCTGCTTGCCTAGGTATTCATCTTGTTGTGCGCCTTAAATCGATTTTTTGTACGTTATAATCAGTGTTGAATAGTGTGTTCTATTTTCCATAGATGGGTCTCATCATGAGACAATTTATATTAGTACTGATAAAGAAAGAGGGCTTCTTTGGTAAGCTGGCAGCTCATTGACATCAATCCTTGCCTTTACTAGTTATGTCATGGAGTTTCTTGCTTGATATTGTAGTTTGCATCTTTGGTGCTAGTTCATGTTCTTCTTGGTGTGCAATGTGAGACATGTCTTTTGGGAATTTTTTTTCCTGCTTTGGTTGCTGATAAAGAGAAGGATTGGTGAGGAAGCTTCTTTCTGACTTGGTGATCGTACATCAATTGCTTCTCTTTGTTGCAGTTTTGCAGGTGTCGTTGATTTATAAATGATTATTACGGGGTGCAGTTTGGAATGCATATATGAGAGGGCATTTTGGTCTGCTCCCCAAACACTGTTATCTAAAATTGCATGCAAATCTAAAATGATAGAAAGTCACACTTGTTGAGGTTGATTATTTGTAGGTCTGCTAGAACTTCAAAGCTTGCTATTTTCTATTACAAAGTAGCATGCATAATTACAAAGTCTTGTGCATATGCCTCACCTTGTCCTGTAGGTATTTTTTAGCAGTAATTTCTTGCTGAGTGAATTACAAAGTCTGTTTTTCTTTGTGTCTCAGTTACTGGAAACTTACTTAATGCTATATTGGATGCAATCTTGATATTTGACAACCAAGGAGTAATGGAGTATGCTTATTTTTGATTTACATCCATAGGAGACTGAAATTCCTTCATCATATCTCTTCATTGTTTGCAGTTGGACAAAGAAATGATTATCTTGGGGTTCTAATCATTTAACCTTGTTGTTATTTAACCTTGCTGTTGTTTTTTCATCCTAACCCTTTATTTAACCTTGCTGTTGTTTTTTCATCTCCTGCTGATATTAAGAGATCCTGGATCATACATGTCATTATGTACATGAATTTTGTAATCAAAATTTTGATTTTGACGTGTCGATATCTCAATTACCCAAGGGATGCATTGTAAAGTAGAATTCAGCTGAATTACATGTGTCATGTGTGCGTGTCATCGTGCTTATACTTATTGCCTATTTGACCGTGCATATGAAACCAATTCGATTAGATGGGTTGGGTTCTATAAACCCCTCTTGCTAATAAAATTATTATCTTTATTAGTAACCGTACTTTGCTTCCCTTAAGGCCTTAATTTTTATTTATTTATTGCTACAGATCGAAACCAAGCCCTAAGAAGTAAGAATGGTGTTTACCTTAGGGAATGTTGCTAGTGGCAGTGCTGCGTCTGCTACCTCATCAGAGTTTCCTGAAGAGGTATTTAATTATTTATTCTCGTAATATATTGTAGAATAATACGGAATTATTGATTATGATGAGTTTGGTTTATAACCAATGTATTTCATTCACCTCAACATGGCTCATCAACTTATTCATGCTTGCTGTTTTCTGTTTTGTAGGTGGACATTGTTCATGGTTCACAATCACAAGCAGATGAATTCGATGAAGAGGTGAATATGGATGGTAAACCACTAACTAGCGCTGAAAGTAATGCGGTATTTTTGGAGCATGCGAAGAAAAGGCAGCGTGCAAGCATATGGGATCATTTTGAAAGGTACAAAGCAGATAATGGTTTCACTAGGGCTAGATGTAATTATTGCCCTAATACGTATGCTGCTGATTCTATTAGAAATGGAACTAGGGCCTTGATTAGTCACCTTTAGAAATGTCCTAAATATCCCCCTAATACGATTGCCAAAAGAAATCAAAAAGTTTTATCCGTAGAAAAACCCACAGAAGTTGCTGTTGGATTTAGTCAGAAGGAGCTTGTTAGGAAATTTGTTCAGATGGTCGTAGTTGATGAGTTGCCTTTTTCTTTTGGCGAGGGAGATGGGTTTCGTGATTTTTGTTCCCTAGCTTGTCCTAGGTTTAAAATTCCATGTCGTCAGACAGTTGCTAAGGATGTGCTTAATATGTATTATGCTGAGAAAGAGTCCCTTAAAGAATTGATCAAGTCTTATAGGGTTTGTATAACTACTGATACATGGACATCCCTTCAAAACATCAATTATATGGTTATCACTGCTCATTTTATTGACAGTGATTGGGTATTACATAAAAAGATTATCAACTTTTGTGTAATTCCAAACCATAAGGGAGAATCAATTGGGAGGCTTTTAGAGGATTGTTTACTTGGATGGGGTATTGAGAAGCTTTTGACTGTTACAGTAGATAATGCTTCTTCGAATGATGCTGGGTTGTCTTTTTTGATGAAGAGAATGCCTAAATGGAAATGTCCAGTGGCACTTTTGAATAATGGAGAAAATTTTCATGTTCGATGTATTGCTCATATCTTGAACTTGATTGTCAATGATGGATTGAATGTGTTGAATGAATCTATTCAAAGTATTAGAAATGCCATAAGATATGTAAGATCTTCCCCTAGTAGGTTTGAAATATTTAAGAAGGGTGCGGAGAAGGCTATGGTTGATAGCAAAGGGTTGGTGGTATTGGATGTTCCAACTAGGTGGAATTCCACCTATTTGATGTTGGAATCAGCTATTAAGTTTCGGGGAGCATTTGAGGTTCTAGTTGAGGATGATCCGAATTATGCTGCTTATTTTGTAAGTGATCGAAGGGTAGGACCACCGTCTGAGTATGATTGGGAAGTAGCAAGTTCATTTGCTGCTTATTTGAAACCTTTTTACGAAGTAACTTTGCGAGTTTGTTGCACCTCTACACCCACAATCCAATGTGCTTTACTTGATGTGTATAGGATTTTAACTCTTTTGCGTCGTGAACAGAAGAGTGTTTTATTGTCTGGCATTGCAAGCACCATGCAAGCCAAATTTGACAAGTATTGGGGGGAAGTGGAGCGTATGAACCAATATTATTTCATAGCCCTTGTTCTTGATCCCCGTCATAAATTGGACGCTGTGGAGGATTGTTTTGGGGGGTATTTGAGGATGATGTTGATAAGGTTACACATGCTATTTCTAGATTGAAGACTTTATTGACTAGTCTTCATAAACTCTATAAAGACGGTGAGAGTGGGGATTCTGTAAGAGAGGACAATGTTAGTGGCAGCTCTTCTGAAATAGCAAAGGACAAAGTGGGTTTGACTGACGATACGGATCTTATAGTAAGGAGGATGAAGAGGATGACAAAGAAGGAAGTTATTTCTAATGATTTGGATAGATATCTATTAGATCCTATCGAAGCTATTGAGGATTCAACGTTTGAAATTTTGGGTTGGTGGAAAAAGATCGGGGTTTCCAAATATCCAATCTTGTCGCGAGTTGCACGAGATGTTCTAGCTATACCCACTTCAACAATAGCTTCGGAGTCATGCTTTAGCACAAGTGGAAGGGTAATTAATTCGTATAGGAGTTCGTTGAGCCCTGAAGTTGTGGAGGCTTTGATTTGTACTCAAAATTGGCTTATGAGTATCAATGTTGCATTACATTTGGAGCCGAGTGTTGATGAAGTGGAGTGTTATCATGCCCTTGCACAAGGTAATTGTTGTATTATTTTATTATTTTTAATACATTTGTTTATTATTAATTGTGAATTTATGTAGATAATTAACTTTTTTTGTGTCTTATATGTAGAAATGACAAATGGTCGTGCTAAGGTGCCTCAATAGTCCAATCCTTGAGAGTTGAGACTTCTTGGCTTGCTGGTTTTCTCATGATATTTTCTAATTTCTACCGTTTTAATAATTTTGGATGGTTTGGTTTTGCAATCTTGCTGTTTTTATTGCTTGTAATGGACGTTTTTTTATTCAATTTTGATACTTTGATGATTTTATTGTTTGTAATAGACATTATATGTTGGATTTTGATGGTTTGATGATTTTGTTGTTTATAATGGACATTTTAGGTGGATATTAATTAGTTGTAATAGATATTGATTAGTTGTAATGAACATTAATTAGGTAATAAAAATTGATTATTGTATAAAAGAATAAAAAAAAACCGGTTTTTTTGTAAAAAACCGAACCGGTTCGACCGAACCGATTTGAACCGGAAAACCGATTTTTGCCCGGAACCGAACCGAACCGAACCGAATATTCGGTTTCGGTTTCATTCGGTCATTGGGGACAACCGAACCGAACCGAACCGGTTCCCCTATTCGGTTTCGGTTTCGGTTTCGGTAAAAAAACCGAACCGAAAAACCGATTAACAGGGCTAAATGGCGCTACTAACAGAGTGTAACTTTTAGTACAATGGATTTAACGGAATGAGGATTCAGAAAAAAAAAAAAAAAATCAATTGTTACTATTTAGCGTTTATAATGTAAATTAAAATTTAACTTCTGATTTATAGAGCATTTTGAGTAATAAGCTAGATTTGGATTATGGATCATGAAAGTCCTTTTCTAGCTTCCTCATGTAACAGACGCACCTAATTACATGTCCATGTTTATATCGTTTTATTTTGTGAAAGGTTGGTTTCATTGTGTGTTTTGTACAAAAACTACTAAATAAGATTACAGGAACCAGGCAACCACACAAGTTAAGATAATTGACTTTACGCCAGCTTAAATAAAGCCTAATGATAATCCTTCAATTTGGGACCACCTGCCCTTAACCCTACTTCCCATATATTTAGATCAAAACTATACCATACCAAACAGGACCAGCCGCCAGGTGAGCCCTTGCTTTACAATATTTTCGTACCCCCATATACTGCCTTGTTGCTTGAGTGGATACCCTATATTTGTGAGTCTATTGCAGTTACAGTAGCAAAGCATCGGCGGCCTTCTACTCCACGACATTTGTTAAAAGTCTCCACGTGTACGTATTGAAAATGCTTGCTGGCCTCAAAAATCACCATTTACTTGCGCCTCCTTCAACTGTTGTAAGACAAAAAAAAAAGGGCAAATAAATACTGGAGAAGAGATTTTGGAAGGGTTTAGAGAGAGACATAGATTCAGATGAAGATACAGTGCAACGTGTGCGAGGTAGCTGAAGCCAACGTCCTGTGCTGCGCGGATGAGGCGGCTCTGTGCTGGGCTTGCGATGAGAAAGTTCACAAAGCCAACAAGCTCGCAAGCAAGCACCAGAGGGTTCCTCTGTCTCCGTCTCACCTGCCCACTTGCGATATCTGCCAGGTCACTCCGTTGATTCATACGCACTTTGCTAAAGTTGCTTAATTTTTCATAAGAACTACAAAATCAAATTGGATTTTGTTTGAAATTTAAGTTGATGATTTGCAGGAGGCAGTTGGGTACTTTTTCTGCTTAGAAGATCGAGCTTTGCTCTGTAGAAAATGTGATGTTGCTGTTCACGCTGCAAATAGCTTAGTTTCTGCCCACCGGAGGTTTTTGCTCACCGGAATCAAGGTCGATCCTGAGCTAACTAGGCCTGATTCTGGCGGCGGCGGTGGTGGTGTTGGTGAGTTGTCTTCTTCTGTAAAGTTGCATTCTGGGTCGGGGTCTGTGTTTGTGTCTAGATGTGACACGCAAAACCCATTACCTGTGGAGCGCAAGGTAACACCACCTAGTGATGCTGGGATTTCATTTACTGGGGGTTCTGCAGGAGGGACTGTTCCACAATGGCATGTAGACGAGTTTCTTGGGCTCAGTGATTTTGACCAGAGTTTTGGCTACATGGATAATGGATCTTCCAAGGTACGTATTGCTCCCTGTGCCAAAAGCTTAATTTTTTTTCTTATGACTTTATTGATATTGCAATCTCTGTTTTGGTTTTACTTGCGCATTAGCTACTCAGAGGGAATGTACCTCCAGGAATCCGGAGGCGCTTATTTAAAAGTTGAATTTTAAGAAACCTTACGAAATTATGGTACCCATTTTTTTCGTTTCATGAAAATTGGGAACGGAAGTCCTAAAAATTGGACTTGAATGACTGACTACTGTAAAATTCATAAGATTGCATCATTTTGCTAACAGGGAAATGTCCTATGGGCTTGTTTTCTAGGTTACAGTAATCCATTATGGAGGAACTAATTGAAGCATGAGTTTATGGAATTCAAAATTGAATTTTTTAAGAAAACCTTGTCATGCTAATCTAGGCTTTTTGTTCGTATAACAATGTATAATGTTGCCGTTCTTTCTTGTGATAATTCTACCAGGCTGACTGTGGTAAACTTGGGGAGTGTGACTTACCAGTTTTAAGATCATCTGAGGAGGAACTAGAAGATTACGAATGCATAGGTGAGGTGCCAGAGACCTCTTGGATGGTGCCGGAGGTACCTTCCCCACCTACAGCCTCGGGACTATACTGGCCTAAAATTTCTCAGACTCCATCCAATCCTACAGTGTTTGTTCCAGACATTTTCCAGTCACAAATGCAAAACCCTCTTCGGTCTCAACGTAATGGTCATAGACGATTCTAGTCCCCTGCTGCGAAAGTTACAGCATTATTGGTTGTTTAATTGTGCTTATGATGGCATTTTGTGTGCAGTTCTTTCTTCTCTAAAGTAGTATAAGTGTAAGCAATCTTGTATGCTGTCAGTTGAAAGTAGATTTGTCTTACTTACCAGTTAGGACTGCCCATGTAGCGTCTGTAAACATCAATTCCCAAAATAAAAATAAATTATTTGTACTTGGTTTCTGCATATACAGTTGATTTCTACCGATTATGATCTGCAAGATTCTCCTTTGTTGGATAGAAAATCAGAGTTGTTACCTAGCTCATAAAATTTAATGCAGGTAAAGATGGATGTTCAGATATTCTCTGAAAATTGCAAATTTATCGCATTATTAAATACCCGTGATTTTTCAAGAGGTCAGTAATCTTGAAGCTACGGTTACTCACAGGCTCCTTGGCTGCTTTGATAGTTCACAAATGCTTTGTTATGTTGTTGAAAATATCTTAGCTGGACCAATGTATTATCTTAAGAGAATCTGAGTGGCTGAGGACCTCAACCTGCCCATGACTCTACTCTTTGCTTCGCACATCCTGTGCATTGCCTTCCCTCTTTCTCATTCAATTTTACAGAGGCTCACAATCTAGAGCTTGAGCTTGTTCTTGATTCGATATTGTTAAGACACAAGCCTTTGATGCAGAATGATTAAGCTACGATGATATGAATTGTTTGGGTTGTTAGGGTTCCTTTCTCTGATTTGATGTTTGAAGATATTATCTACTAGAAAGTTCTCTTCTTACTGTGCATGATATTCTAAGTCAGCCCCAGCCCGACCACAACTTTATTTTCTGAGGACTGGTTCTGTCATTTCATCCTTTTTCTTTTCATTTTTTATGGAGAATTTAATATACCACGTGTCTTTTTATGTAAGCAATGCTTCAAATCAAATGTTACCTGTAATTTGAATGATGAACAACCTGTCTAGGTTCAAAAAGCTAGGACAATAGCATATGCTTGAGTGTTTAAATTGCTGGACAACGACTTTGCACATGGTGAGTACACCTTCAATGGTTGGCCAACTAGCACGAGCCCTAAACAAGTACGCAGGTGAGGAAATACCTTTGATTAGGTTTCCTTCACATCTTGTGTTTTCCGGGTGATGAGTAATCACATTTTCTTGCTGTATTTTCTATTCTATGGGTGAGTGCTGTTTGGGTGGTTTCCAAGTTTCCTTTATTGTTGGTTCGGTCCAAGTTCTTACTTTTTAAATGTAAAACCCAAAAAATGCTCGTTTGGTTTGGTCAATTTGAAGGGTTAGGGCCATTTTTTTCCATCCTTAATTTATTGGATGAATTGTATCTGATAAAACTTGATTCTTACAGTGCCTTCAAGAATTTTATCTGATGAAACTTGATTCTTACACATCATTCTGAATCACATACTTTTAATATAGAAAATTGTAACGATATCCTTCTCCTTCTAAAGTTTTCACCATTTTTTGTTGCTGCAAGTGCTTCGCTTGGCTTCCTGGAGGATGAGTTGGAAGATGGAGACCACAACAATGGTTCCATCATAAGTGCCCGAAATCAGGAGCGATTCATCATCACTGCTTCCAATGCAAGACACGTGCTGCGTTTGAGCAGGCAGTGGCCTGAGCACATCCCCTGATGGGATTGGGATTGCATAAACATTGCATGATAACCCACCGGCAAAGAGGTACAACCCGTCAGACGTAGCGGCAAGGGGTGCAACGGGTTCTGGGACAGGGAGGTTGTGGAAGGCAGTTGAAGACCACCAGTTGCAAAGGTAGATAGATCCAGAGGCAGTGGTTGGTGATATGCGTGAGGCGGCAATCCCATTCCCAACAACGGCAAGGCCCCGATGTGCAGACTGGCTTCCGGTTAACTGAGCTAGAGTGGCGCCTGAGAAGCATCATAGGCGATAATCACGCCGTCCAGGGAGCTGGTGAGGATGATTACATAAGGTGAATAAGACATGTTTTTTTTCTGGTGGGCTAGGAGACAATGCGATGGGCAATGCTGAAGGGGTGGTTGTTTACGATGAGAGGTGGGAAAACGAGAGGGCATGTTTAAAGAGAGGATTTTGAGGTGGTTTTGGGGGCGTTCAAATCGAGGGGCTTAACTGCATATCATCGGATTTGGCTGCCGCATTCTCTGCTTGGAATGTGGAGGTGGGAGGGCTTTTGGGGAAATTTGCATCAATTGCTATTGTGTTAAGAAAGAGTAATGCTAGTTAGTAATGTTTTTTTTTATAATTCAAAGTAGTACTAAGGGACAAGCCGAAAAAGGCAAACTCAGATGGGTTAAGCAACAACTTTCTGACTTTTTGTCAGAGGCAGAAACAAGCACCATGGAAAAAGCCTAGGAAATCAGGGAGATTCCAAGACCTAGCCGTCTGACAATTGCCAAACCTAACCGTTATTGTGTTCTCTTCAAATGCAATGAACAGTCACAGTTAGACCCAACTTTTTGATGCAATTAGTAAGTGAGTTTTCCCTCCAAAGCACAACAATAGCATCAATGATAGCATTCCAAGGAGGATTGAGCCATTGCACACCACACTTAGATAAGACTACTCCAAATACTGCCACTAAAAGGGCAGTTAAAAAAAAGGTGCTTATGAGACTCAACATCACCAACACAAAGCACACCATTAAATTTGGGGCTGGAAACGAACTTTGCGGACTGATCAAACGTAGCCAACCGCCCATAAATGGCCACCCAGAGGATGAAACGAGTTCTAAGGATAACTGCTTTGGACCAAACTAAATGAGCCCAAGGCATATGAGCCCCTTCACCAGGCAGCTTCTTCCCCCACCCCCCCCCCCCCCCCCCCCCCCCCCCCCCCCCCCCACCAAAAAAAATGAATCACATAACTCGATCTTGCACTAGAGTGAATACCAACTGCACCCATGAAACCAGAGTCAAATTTTCCCAACAATGCACCAAATGGACCCCGAATATCATGCCATAGAAATATATTATCCCCATTGCCCCACTTTAGCAATGATGAACGGACGAACAAGCTCATGGATTTTCAGTAGCTTTCTCCAATTCCAAGAGCATTTAGAAGGGGCTTTGAGTAGCCATAGGCACTAGTCCTTAATGAAATAAGCCTTCACCCATGCGGCCCATAAATTCGAGGAATTCCCATCGAAAAGAAGCCAAATATATTTAGCCATCATAAAGACGTTCCAGAGGTGAAGATTTCGAATACCAAGACCACCCACAACTTTCAGCTTACAAACAATATCCCAAGAGAAATTTTAGCATAATAGGGACCTAGAGCTATGACTAGACCATAAGAAGCACCGAAACATACTCTCAATGTCTCGAATAATCTTTTATGGGATGAAGAGATGAGAAGCCCAAAAGACCAACATACTAGAAAGCACTGATTGAATTAAAAAAGCCTTACCATGCAAAGCACTATGTTCCCACGCCCTAACTCGATTTTGAATATGCTCAAGAAGAGGGGCATAATCAATGAAACTTAATTTGGAGGTAATAAGAGGAACACCAAGAAACCTCACAGGTAAGGAACCTTCCAAAACACCAAAACACTAGGCAAGTTGAAGCTTTATCCATGAGTCAACACCAGCAGGATACAATTGGCATTTATCTGAATTAAGAGAGAGCCCAGACACATCTGAGAGCCACTTCAACGCCTTCCTGAGGATTGACAACGAGAAAGGGTCACCATGAGAGAAAATAATAAGGTCATCAACGAAAGCAAGATGACTAAGGGAAATCTTATCACACCCCAATGACAACGGAAAGTAGGATGATCATGAATGGATTTATTAATAATAAGGGAAAATATTTCCATAGCTATAACAAATAAATAAGGGGACAAAGGATCGCCTTGGCGAATGCCCCGTTTTTCAGGGAAAAAGCCAACAAGCTCTCCATTAACAACAATAGAATACCTGGCATTCGAGATGCAAATTCTGATCCAACCAATAAACTGATCAGGGAACCTCAAGGCACGTAAGGCCCAATGAACTCCCAATATAAATCATCATAAGCTTTACGAATGTCAACTTTAACAGTACATCTCGGCGTTCTAGAATTCAAGTGGTAGCCCCTGAATAATTCTTGGACCAAAAGGATGTTATCTCGAATTCTTCTACCACCAATGGAAACAGACTGATTAGTAGAAATAATGGCATGGAGCACAAGCTTGATTCGATTGGCCAAAATCTTTGACACAATCTTGTAAATGGTACTACAACAAGCAATAGGCCTAAAATCCACAAAGGTGGACGACTTTAAAGTTTTGGGGACCAGAGTTAAAATTGTGAAGTTAAATTCTCCCAAAAGCCTCGAAGAGAAAAAAACTTCATTGACAGCAGAAATCGCATGGGATCCTATAATAGGCCAAGCTTTCTGAAAAAAAAAATAAGCCTTAAACCCATCCGGCCCAGGAGCCTTGTTGGGTTTAAAGCTGAAACAAGTGGATTTAATTTCCTCAGCAGTAATCTCGTCAACTAAATTGACAGCCTGCACCTGGGACACTGCCGAAGAAACAACCTGATAGAACTGCATATCCTAGACAGGGACAATCAGACCCAACCAACTTCTGAAAAACCCACTAAGTTGAATACATTTAGTGATACAATTGATGTGACAATTAATGAATAGTGAAGTAGATGTAATAAATGATTTAATTTATTAAAATAAGACCATTCATTGATTGTCACTTTAAGTGTGTTACTAATTATAGTCAATTTAGTGTTTCTAAATAACATTACTCCTTGAGAAGTGATGGGTTACATACATTGAGTATTAAAATCCTTGTTTTTTTTTTCAATAAAAAGATCTCACGTTTTGATTTTAAGATTCATAAAGTGGAATTCGTCTCTCAGGACATTGTTGTAAATACATACAAGTTGAAGGGAGTTGATGCACGGTGTGTGAAAAATCACTTCCCTAATTAATTGAGTTTTTGGTTTTAATTCAATTCATTCTATGATAATTTCTCATATTGTAAATAAGTTGGTTTAAAGTGGTGCGGCCATCTTCTTCAATTTAAATGCTTTGATTTTTTAAGGCTTATTACTCACTTTGCTCCCCTAATCGGGCTTTAAATATCATTTTTACTTCCCGAAACGGATTTAGTTCCAATGTTCTGTTACAACTGCACATTTAGTTGCATCATTGCTCCAATCAGTTAGTCAAGTTAGTTACAGTGTCAATATTATCACGTGTCGAATCATGATTGGTTATTTAATTATTTTTTAAAAAAAAATTATTAAAACGAAATATTTGAAAAATAAAAATTTGAAGATGATGAACAGTACATCTTTAACCTCCAGCTCAGGCTCATGCTAACGCACTACTTCTTCAAATCCATTCACCGCTAGCAATGGAGCTGGCATCACCTTATCAATTACACGTGGCTCTGACAATGGTGTCGACATCACCTTATCAATTACACATGGTCCATTCAAACTGGTCTACAGATTCTAAAGGCCTTGTCATCTCATTTCTGATCCTCTTGATCTTAGAGCTCAACAACCCCCTATGCGTAAATCCATACAACTTAAGCACTTGGTTATCTACAAAATTATAAGTGACATGACCCATCCCAATCCCCTTGAATTATCATGGGATGTGCCCTACTTCCGTCTGACACCACGTGTCAAATCAGGGATATAACCGTAACCCACTCGGGGTTTCGAGAGTATGCAGTGGTTTCCAGAGTACGCAGCGACATGTGATGTCTCGGTCTCTATTATAAACTGCATCCGCGATCAACCTGAAGGGTATCAAAAATATTAAAACTGTGAGTGGACAAAAATAAACAGTTGGAAAATAATTTTCGAAATCAATATCTATACCCTTCAATTAAAAACATGCAAGCATCAGAAAACACGAAATCTCAAGTGCTTTCTTAAACCAAATCATATTTCTTTTCAAATCAATAATTGTAACGACCTGTCCCAAATTTAGTAATTAACGCGTTTTAATTAAGGATTAATCGGGAACTAATCGAGGATTAGCGAAGGGTGAAATGACAATTTTGCCCCAAGACGGGTGAAAATATTGACTTTTGAACAAGGAAGTCAAATGCACATAGACCGAGGTCTATTACGTAGATCGAGACATCGTACGAGAAAGTTATGGGTCTAGAACGGTGTTTCAAACTATTTACGATTACACAAAACACGAGGCGGTTGACTTTGGCTGTTTTAAATGGGACCCAAAATATCTTCGAAGGGACCATAAGATGAGTGACAAGTGTCACTCACCCAATGACCCTCACATTACATACATGCATCTATTATTTTCCCTTTCATTTTGATCCTACCCGAAACCCACGCCAACCATTATCATCTTCTTCATCTGTGGCTGCTTGAGAGAGAATGAGAGTGAGAGTGAGGCAGAGAGACCGTGAGAGGCAGACGAGGACGGCAGAGCCACAGCAGGGGCTGGCTGGCCGGAAACCAGTGAAAACAAGGAAAACTCATGGGTATGAAAAATTGGATTTTGGTTTTTAGACGTTTGGGTCATGTTTTGATGCCATGGGTTTGTTTATTGAGCTTATATGAGCTTGTATGGACAAATTTGGAAGGCTAAGGACCACTGGACAGCCCTGGAAAGGAGGCTCGAAGTCTGGTCATGAAAGATCGAGTTTGATAGGTAATCTCAGGCCCTTTTCTCTTGATTTTGAGGTCGTGGGAAGGTTTCTGGGAAGTAGGTGAGTCTAATAGGAGAAAAATGGAGGAAAACGGTGGTCGGGACGGTAGAGATACGACTGGGTCGAGTCACGGGTCGAATGACCCGATTTTAGGGTCACGGGTAGACCCGCCAGAAGTAGAGGATGATGACGTGACAAGCCACATCATCTTGTCAATCCACGTGGCAGAGACTGGTTGGTTCCACGTGGCGAGCTGTCAGAGAGAGTCAGATG